>OY294067.1:68703727-70035025 GCA_958510875.1 Endomychus coccineus | reverse complement strand
CTTCTTTGAGTTCAGTTATTTCCAGAGAAAAATCTGATCTATAACCCACATTATCGAATTTAACATTTCCCGTTAAACCATTGTAAGTTCTCTGAAATAGAATAAGAAAACATTTTCATTCCTGATTATGTTCAACGATTCATGAAAAATCTGCGTAAAATATTCAAATGTTCAAGTTTTTTCTAGAATGTATCAATTATACTATACCTTCGCATCATACGTTATCAGGGTGTCCCGAAATGCATATGCAAAACTTCAGGCGGTGATTATACACGAAAAAATAAGGAAAAAATTTGATATCAATATATGTCCGGAAATGCTATGGAACTTTAAAAATGGGGGCTTAAAGATGGTTTTCGTTTGATATCTCAGACACCATATTATGTCTATCTTTCAGTATTATTAATTAAACTATAATCGATACAAGAACCGGTCGACGAAATTTATCACCAGTGGCGGGGCTAAAGGGCACCTGCAATACCTTTTCTGCTCTATTTTTAATCGCATCATTTTTTTCATTTCAACAGTATGAGTTTTTTAGGTTAATTTTCTCAAAAAATGTAATTTTGAAAATGTTTTCATACAAACCATTTTAAAGAAAAACCGATTTGAAAATTCAAAAGAATAAATTCATTACCTCTCCAGAATAAAATAGTCGAAGGAAGCTTTGAAACTTCAAGGTGACAATTAAATTTTGTTGTCAATAGCTGTCATGCTGACTTAACTTTTAGTTTTGCTAGAGCTTTTTTACAAAATTTGGGAATTCCGATCATTAGCATTCAATAACACAACTGTTTTCAGATGTTAGTCCTTACATTAAGACATAGTACACATTTTCTGAAATGGTCGATATGCATTTATGTATGGCAAAGGAAATGGTTATAGTCGTCTGGCTCGCTGACGAAGAAGCATTTCCGAATCGTAAAGCTCGATTACATCAATGCTTAAGACAAAATTGCACATTTTTGTCAAAGAAAACCCATTGTGGCAGAAAGAGTACCACTGGGAATGCAGATACAAAAGAACGTGTTTTAAATAGTGTGTTTCCTAACCCAGAAATTAGTACCAAGAGACTGCTTTCATGTAAAACGAGTAGTTTATTGGAAATTTTGCATGAACAGTTGCTGAAGGGCAGACGAAAATCCTCATGCATAATTTGAAGCAAGACTTTAAAAATAAATTGTCGATAAATGTATAGGCAGGGATAATCGAAAATCTTATAATAGGACCAATTCCTCGTGCTGCAATGGTGAAACATTTTCTGGAAAACGACCTTACAGATCACTTAGATAATGTGCCATATGCTATTAGACTAGCAAGTTGGTTTTTGCATAAGGAAGTACCTCCCCATTTAGTTTTCGAGTTGGAAATCATTTAGATAATTTGTGACTTCTCAATTAACGTATGACATTTGGAATCACCGATTATTCTTTTCAAATAGTTGATATATGGCAAAGATAAAACTCTCTAATACAAAATTATAAGCTCCAGGAAATTCAGGAAATTTAATTGGATGAATCTGATGAGAGAATCGAATTAAGACCAGTGATGAATGAACACTCTTATCTTCTGCAAAAAATTAAATCTTTAAATGGCTGTAGATAATACTAAAACCTGAAGTAATATTTCCATCAAAAGAATGAAAATAAGAATAAATGTGTTTCGGAATGCAGCCATTACAATTTAAAATATCATCTTCTTTGAGCCAGGTTTAGAAATCAATATCGTCGCGATGTTCTAGGGTTAATTTCTTCAGGATTTTTGCTTTTGATTGGAACTGTTTTGACAAACAAGTAAGTTGGTTCGAAAAAATAGCCTGTAAGGAAGTTTTTAAAATTTCTAGGGAACGTAAGTACAGATCCATCATGTTTTCTTATCTTGTCTTCTCTTATGATATCACTTCCAGGAAAATCTTTACAACATACGTGTGAATGTTCATTGAGAACGAAAGAACCTAGAAATTGCTCTAATCCGTGTTGTTTCAACATCTCGTCTCGTGGTAAAGCAAATATTGAATAATATGTCTTATCAGGATTACTGGCACAATTGCTATTATAATTTCTTACACAATAATAATTGGGTACACAACACTTAGAAGGCCTTCTAAGATTAAATGATACAAAATAAAAATAAGAAATGTTCCAGCAGCATGTAACAAAAATCCTTGGTACTATCCGAACTATTTTCTAGATGTAACAAAGGTTTATAAAACAAAACACTGACTTTTTCCAATCAAAAATAAATTTCGCAATAAAAGGATAAATTCATAAAATTAAATACACTTGTAACACGACACGACAACCGAAAATAAACAGTTGAAACAGTGAGGCGGTGAACTTTAAATTGGAATAAAAGACATAAAAATGTTTTTAATATCAATGAAATTGGCTTTATTTGAAAGATAATTTTTTGGCATTACTGTTTGAACATGATTTGGGGCACGTGTTCGCCGCGGCTTGTGCGTACTTGGCGTAATCTGAAGGTCCAATTTTCACACACTCTTCGCAGTAAATCAGGCTGTATTTTAGGAATAACGCGTCTAATCTTGGCTTTCAAGTAACTTTACATATCCCCAAAGAAACTTATCTAATGGCGTCAAATCGCACGAACGAGGTGGCCAGTTAAATTGAATGGCGATGTTTCGTTCACCCATTCACCAAATGTACGGCGCGAACGATGATCGTTCGAATTCGTGTGGCTTCAATTTCTGCAAAAGCTGTATTTTGTAAGCACGTAAACCAAGATCTTTACACAGAATTTTCCATAAACTGGATGAACACAAGTTTAATTGTTGAACACACTAGCAATCGTTTGTTGTGTGCGCGCTGTACGACGTCTTTTGGGATGCGTATTATCGTTCAGATTAAACGTATTGCGAAAACGATCCATATTTTCTCGAATTAATCGCTCTGATGGATGATTATAAGCATCATAAAACGCACGTTATCCCCGATGTATTTCTCGAATTAAACCATGTTTTTCAAAATAAATTTGCAAAGGTTGTTCCGGCGTGAGTCTATTCATGATGAATTGCCAAACCAAACCTACCTCAAAACAACCGAGAACTGTCAAATCGGCTGTCACAGAAGACAATGCTGCTAATTTAAGGCTCTCCGCCTCTAAAAAAACACCCAGTATCGAGCGATGGTCGTGACATAGGCCTAAGTTGGTCATGTGGCACGAGGGACACGTGTTCTAGGTGTTGATCTGGCGAAATACGAACCTGCACTATAATTTATACAAATATCTCCTTTTCAGGTAATATGTCATTTGGGATATAATGACCCAATAATTCCAGAAGCAGTCCATGCGGATTCTTTTGTATGAAAGATGGAATAATGTTCAAAAAACGAATTTCAAAATACAAACCAACCGAAGTTTGCCACTAGATTATCATGTTCACAATATTTCGCTTTATAATTATTTTCCAAGTAAAAACGTTGAACTTCTGCTGATAAACTATCAAGTGAAATACATTACCCTTTTCATAAAATTGAGAAGAGAAGTGCCAAAAATCCAGCTATCTGTTGAATTGCAACTCAAAGATGGAATATCAAAATTGTTAGGTAATTCTTGTAAAGCTCCGGCGTACATCATAATGATATCAGTTAGTAAAACAGTTTCTAATTGAACCTTCCATGATGCGAATTCGACATTTTCCAACAATCTGCTAGCTAGATCCCTCATACGCTTGGATTCAGGATTGATGAAACGCATCTGGAAATTATTTTAGTTAGAATCATAGTTAATTTTTTCAATTAGCAACAAATTTCATATTTGTATTCTATCGTAACAAATTATCAAAAGTTTGATTCATTTTATGACATCACAGACAATTATAATATTCCGAGGGGGCTTCAATTTCACTCCAAACATGTCAATGGATAACCGCCCCGTTCCTAGACCAAATACTAGGATAGTACAAACAGTGGGTTTAACACCTAAAATGTGAAATCAGAACAATAATTATCACAAAATTTGCTTGTACCACACATCTCGAGCTAGGAAGAATGTTAAATTGAACAAAGCTCTTTCGTTGATGCTCCCTATATGAATGTTTACGCTCCTGAGTCTTAATAAATATACTCCCTGTGAAATTCCACTACATTTTGATATTTTGAAATAGAAATACAATAATTGAAAAGAAGATACATTTTTCGCCCGAATTACACAATATGCAATTCGTTATAATTTGCTGAATTTCCTTAATTATGTTCATTTATTCAAGATCTTTCCGATGTTTTTTTGAAATCATGAAATTAAGATTTGCATTGTACCGGGATATCAAAGATTATCTTGGTCAAGGGTGGTTGTGGAATCTAAAACGTATGTCTTACTTTACGTTTGGAATAATTATGGCACTGTCACACTCACATCATCAATAACCTACAAATTTCATACCTATTTATTTCAGTTGTAAAACAAAAATGAACTACAAATTAAAAATTATATTGGTCAAGGGTGGTTGTGGAATGTAAAACGTGTGTCTTACTTTAAATTTTTGAATATGTTTTGTTGTGTCAGAATCTGTTAAGTCATTGTGCTGAAATTTTCTAATCCAGTTTTTGAATCATGCCTCTTACCACACAGCACAAAATTTTCATGATTGAAGTCTATTTCTGAACGGGTGCGCTAGTTAATGGAAATTGGCAATACAGTCAACGTTTGTGTTTGGACAATTTTCGAGAGCACTTCCCAAACGTGGCAATATGACCGGACAATTTGTTGTCAATGACGTTCGTCAACGTATGGAAGAGGAGCCTGCAAAACCTTTGAACTTCAACAAAGAATAGTTCAGCAATGTGCAACCATAACGCCAGAAATGCTGCAAAACGGTTTTCACTGCATGAGGATGCGCGTCAACTTGTGCATCGAACAAAACGGGGGACATTTCCAACAATTACTGTAATTTAGTTTTTCTTGTTACTAAAACCGTTATTTCATAATTTGTAGTTCATTATTGTTTTACAACTGAAATAAATAGGTATGAAATTTGCAGGTTATTGATGATGTCAGTGTGACAGTGACATACTTATTTCAAACGTAAAGTAAGACACACGTTTTAGATTCCACAACCACCGTTGACCAAGATAATTTTTGATATCCCGGTATTATTAATACAGCTCAAGAGGGTCTAGGCCTAGTTCAATTTTTTTTCATTGTTTAGCTTCACTCGAAAGATGAATTATAATGCCGAATAACTGGGACGTTCAACTAATGTCCGTGATGTGGTCAAATTGCCATGAAATGAAGGAAGATTTCGAAATTTCTTCGTCAATTTTCTTATTCAAAACAAAACTAATGAAATCAACCAAGTCGTTCTGTATAGTTTTTGATGTGCCAGTGAAATAAAACTTAGTATAAATATATTTTTCTGAAAAATTAAGTAAATGAATATCACTTCTTTGCAATTATTATGATTCGAAGAATAATTATGACTCTCATCGTGCACTAGAAATGACAGCTCTTGTGACAACAAAACAATTGAAAGATCGGTCAAATTTGCTGAAATTTCCGATTTTATCGAACTCTACTATTAAAATTTGTCGTGAGCTATATATTGCTGTGGCAATGTTTTGGTTTCCTAACATGACGAAATTACAATTTGAAATGATATGGCCCTTACTTCTATCATGTTTCTCTAGAGAACGACATATATTTCCATATTTGAACATACCGTTTTCCACCACGTTGTTGCACTACCATGAGACCAAAAAATATTTCTTTCAATAATAATTCACTTATCTCACGTGAGCCAATCAGAGCCAATCATATTTCCCATAACACGAATTATTGTATACACTTTGGGTCTATATTAATCAAAGTTTAAGGTACAACTTATCTCTGTAACAAAGATTACTGAAGTTACATTTAGTTACCAAAAAGTTACCAATCAACGTCTATGCAATCTCTTACATTCCCGGCTCAACACATCCGTCTTGGCTATATCTAACGCAGATCCCTTCTTCACACCAATCTTTGAATCATTACTTAAGTTTCATTTTTTATTTGTGCTCAGCACCATGTAAATAAAAATAATTTACAATTCTAATAATAATAGTATTATTAGCACCAAAAACCGGTAATATACCTATCCCATAGATGTAGAACAGAATCCAAAAGTCTATCTCAATGTTTGACTGTCTTCAGCAATTTCGCACTTCTCGTGAAATACCTATAAGCTATCCTTTCCCAACACATGCAGTCTTGTGATGTGGACAGTGCCTATGGGGACTTCCCTCTCTGTTTATTTCATAATATCAACACAACTACGATGTATGTACACATTCTTGAAAACGAGTTCTTTTGACGGGATAAGTTAAATTGTGATGAATTATACAACAATATTCAATGTGCATACTAAATTAATCAGCATGTTCGAACATGTATGCTCGCATTAATTATTGCAAATGAGGTTGACCATTTTATTAGAAGCCATTCAATTATAACATCATGGTAATCTGATTATGACAAACTTGTTGTTATTGTATGTAAAAATAATGTGTAACATAAAGGTACATCGAACATCAAGTGTAAGTACCAAACTATAGACTAATGAATTTCAATTCTTGTTTATTGTCGTTTATGAAATCATTCGTTTACCAAAGGTTAACAAAAAAACTTGCCCCTGTAATCTTCGTTCCTCCATATTGAAAAGAGGTGAGATCCACTGTATGTAAATCAAGATTGGTAATAACGTATTCCTGTTTATCAGTCATTAAGCCTATCTGTTGAGCTTGTCGTAGCACTTCTTCAAGAATTTCTACAGTGCAATCGATCAAGAAATTTGTAGCTCCAGAGGCCCATACTTCTTTCAATGTCAATCTAAAAAAATTGATCAATAAGTGATATTACTACGCTAGGTAGTAGCATAATTTGAGTTGATTAACTCACATATTTGTTTATTATCAATATATTATAGATCTAAATTCTACCCGTAAAACGTAATAAACTTAATGCGATTTACATTCGGTTGTAAACCATGAAACGAATGACGACTAGCAGTAGACGGAGTGTAGATTCATATACTAGTGATTGTGGAATCAGTTTTAGGCGGAACATCGGACGTTATTATTACCTGAACTAAATAACAGGCATTGAACATGGAAGCGTGACGTCACAGAGCTGTATCGCCTCGGATACCATCGCTGGCGCTGCACTGAATACTGATTATTTCTCGCATTTTGGCCTTTATTACCACCGGATTTCATTACAAAATTCAATAGCCCTTGGTGATAGATATACATCTCATATTATTATGAGCTTTGAGGGGAAGTAACATATAAATTTACAATCACCCAAAATTTTTACAATTTTTTATATTTCCTATCTTATCTATGATTATTATAAATTGTTTTATCTCTATTTTATATACAGTGACCGAAGAGATTTTGTTACTAAGAAACGAATGAATTATCAACAACTCATAACAAGAGCATATAATTGTTATGTCGAATGAATACAACAATAATTTTGATCTCTATTCTCGTACAATTTCTATTTCAATTTTAATAAGGTTCTACAACTTTATGTACTTCAATTTTATATTTGAAATAGGATATTGGGACAATCAACCCCTATAATCGATGATGCCTTCTACGTTGCGTGATTGGATATGGTTACTCAATAATAATTATTCTCGAACTTCTTAACGGATTTGGCTTTGTATTGGAACGAATTGAGGAGTTCACCAACTACATAAGGATTGCGAAGAGACATCTCAAAAGCTGCTGAAACTAACTAAATAAACAAATATCGGAAATTCATATTTGGACATTACAATTCTAAAACAACAATCCTGCACCGAACCTTCTTCATCTCACAACCATTAAATTTCCTGGTCATTGTTGAAGCAAATTTACGATTTAGAATGCGGAATTAGGAATACAAATTATGAGGAAAAAACTAAATTTGTAACATATTGTAATCGTTTGAACTATCACACAAAGAAGACAAAAGAGTTATTAGATGCTAACCCTCAAAGATCAGTTTAGGACGCAGATAAATGTGATAAAACATGCATAGAAATGACTACGAAAACAACAAAAATAGGAAATCTATTAAACGATGAAACAACTTTCAAAAAATTGAAATCTGACCATACAATATCAGTACAAAATTACATGAATAAATTAGTAAATAAATGATATAAAAATAAGATAATCCGTATTGAATTGAAAAGTACATTAGTTTGCCATAATGGGCAAGCACCTTATATCTATGGGCTTCCGAAACTACATAAAAGTGATATCACTTTAAGATCCGTTGTAAGTATTATTGGAGCGCCTACCTACAATTTATCAAAATTTTTATCACAATCTATCAACAATATAATAGGAAAAAATGAATTTTATGTTAAAGACTCATGGCATTTTAATGAATTTATAAAGAATCAACCCGTACCCGTAGGTCATCTATTAATTTGATTGGACGTTGTTTCTTTATTTTCAAATATACCAGTTGTTTCGGCATTGGGTAGCATCAAATAACGTTAAAGAAGAATGCACCTATTTTCAATACGGTAAGCAATATTTTGGACAAATATTCGGCTCAGCAATGGGATCTCCTATTTCAGCTACTATTGCTCACCTAGTAATGAAATGCCTAGAGGAATCTGTAATAAATTCATTAGATTTTCAACCCGTATTCTTTAAACGGAATGTAGATGATTGCCTTGTGTGTTCCCAATGATAAAATTCAGTACGTGATTAATAAATTTAACAATTTCCACTGTAAACTTCAATTTACTTGTGAAATAGAAGTGAGCAAAACCATAAATTTCCTAGATATAAAGGATTAGGCGTGATGCAGATGGAAAAATAAGAACTTCGTGCTTTACTAAAGAAGTTTGGTCTCAACGTTATCTTCACTTCAATTCCGTTGCACCAGCTTGTTATAAAAAAGTGTCATAAACAGCCTTACAGATCGCGCGGTTAAATTGTCCCACCCAGAGAATCATCCCAAAAATTTAAAAATAGTTCGTAATACACTGAAAATGAATGGCTACCCAAAAACATTTTCCAAGTCCATCATTAAAGAAAGAATTAACAAAATCTATATTGGAACGTCATATATAAATAACATAAACGATAATTTTATAACATTACCATACATTCCGGATACCTCAGAGAAAATTATGAAATATTTAAAAAAGTATGAGATAAATGTTGCTCATAAATCTACTAACTGTGTTGAGGAATATTTCTAAACAAAAAACCTTTAATACCTAAAAATAAACAAACCCACACAGTATACAAATCAAATTATACTGGAATCTCTAAGAAATATTTACAAAAAAGAATGTATGGCCATAAGTATAGCACAAGAAACAAATATTTTGAAAATTCCACCGCCCTTGCTAAACACTGCTTCGATTATAATCATCAATTCGATTACAACAATGTTAATATTTAAGGAAATCAATTATTATAAACGATCTATTCTGGAGATGATTCACATAAAACGTGACTCCAAATCATAGGACAAATATTCAGACATTTAGTCAAATTTATACTAATTTAATTAATTAAAAATCTTGCAAATTCCTACATGCGTCTTCATAATCTTAAAATATGTTTTAGGTAGATTACTCAAAGTAATATTTCTAATAAAGTCTGACTACCTTTTTCTATTACCTCATAAATCTTCAACATATGGATCGAAAGTAGATACTTGAACGTAATATTTTTGGTTTCAGTCATTTACAGACATTGTTGACATGTATTCGTATATCATAAGAATATCACTAAATAGTGGGTTCTTGATGTATTTCATATACTTAAAACATTAATGTGTTACAATTTCGATTATTCGTGTTTCTGTTTGTTTCGGCGACGTGGCATTTTTAATTGAGATTGGTGCGATAAGGACGCTTTGTGCTAATACAATTAGTCTTAAGAAATCCCAATTTAGACATAATAAGTCTTCTGATGATGGTCGTGAGGCCGAAACGTACGTAAAGACAAAAATAATAATTATATGTATTAGTGTGATCTATTTCCCGAGAATGTATATATAAAACAGGTTAGATTAGGTTAGGTTAGGTTAGTGAATATCACTTTTATTCCTCTTCTTAATCATAATCATGAAATCACAAGGTGATCTACGGCCGTATTACTAAACCCATTTACTTTTTTTTTCTGCTCTTTCATTTGAATATTTGGTTTAATCAGTTCACACTATCCAACTCTTCCAATTCGCAATCATCATATTTTTTTAATATTATACCTAAATTAATTAATCAACGAGATTGGAACATTTTTATATCAAACTTACTTCTACCACTACAGATTACTTTTATTTCTTAACCATAAATATAGTTACATAAAATAATCACTTGGAGAATCACGTATTCAAAAATTAATCGGACTAGTACAGCAAATCAGTACACTTCAGCTTTTTGATACATCACAGACTGCATCTTTAATGTTCACAAATCTTCGAAACTATTGATAGGTACTACAAACTCATAGAATTACTTACTAATCAGGAATGATAAAAGGAACGAATTTTCCACAACATTTTCAGACAACAAATATAATTTCACAAAGATACAATTTACATCAGCCAATTCACTCTGATTAGGTTTACACTCTTAGCAGAAGTTTCAAACTTTCAAACATTCTTCCGACGAATTTATCTACGAACAAAGCAATTTTTGAGAATTTTTTTTGAAGAGATTTCATCCAATATCACAGATTTATACCAAATTTAGTATCACATCTTTCTCCAACAATTTAATCATCAAGCTGGAATTTTCACATATTCAAATTTGGAATTCATTTAGATTCAGTATTTCATTATACTCTTATACTAGGTCAATCTTACACTACTTCAAAATTTCGAAAATTTTCAGATTCACTTCCTTTCTTCGTCAGAATTATGTTCTTTATATAACTATCTTAAATAGTTAATCAGAGTAATCTTGAATATTATGTAATATTTTCAAAATTAATTGGATCAGTATCACACCTCCTTTCTTCATCAGAATTATTCTCTTTTTATAACTATCTAAAATAGTTAATCAGAGTAATCTTGAATATTACGTAATATTTTCAAAATTAATTGAATCAGTACACTTCCACATTTTGAAGATATTCACGGAACAATACTTCAAAATCGATCGGACCAACTACTGCAAATCAGTAAAGCTTCGCTTTTTGAAATACCGAAATTCAAGGATCCCAAGAGAAACTCTGCATATCAGTAACTCTCTTCTTGGATTACTTCTTTCCTACAACTGACTTTTTATATCCAATGTTCACGAAATTTTGAAATTATGAATCTTTCCAACATCCAACATATTAATCACATTCCAGATTTTTACCAGCACCAGTACTAGCAAATTCTTTTCGCAATAAGTGTTTTCATTCTTCTCAGAAGTTTCAAACATTCTTCAGAAGAATTCACATGCCAATCAATTTACTTGTGCTCGTACTAATCTCCCTTAGATGATTCTTATGAATTCTCCATTCATATTGTTTAATTCAAAAATTTGTTAAGATTCCAACATAGACTAGACAATTTAAAGTCAAAATTTATATTTGATATAATATTCTATCAAGAATTTATACTAGTGTCTGTAATACATTTGAAAGCAACCTATCTAGAATTGAAATTTTGGTCATAGTCATAGAACATAAAAATTAGTCACATTCACTTCCTCTAATGAACGTATTTTCAATATTTCCATGGTTATTTTCCAAGAAGTGGGAAGGGAGTATCTGTAGTGTTTACTTACAGTTTTTTATACTTCCTATCTTATCTTTGATTATTATAGATTCTTTTATCTTTACTTTATATACAGGGACCACGGTCGTATAGACAGGTCTGGGAACTCTATCTTTGACATGAGTCTCTTCCATGTCGCCAAACTCGTAGTCCTTCGCTCAGCTACCAGCTGACGCATGGATCGAAATATGCTATCAGGATGTCAGGATTAGGCGCCATATCGTTCAAACACGGTCGTATACGTGCCAGAGAACATTCCTCGACTCATGCGCAACACTTTTGGTACCACGCAACAGATGACGCTTAGCGGACTCACTTATCACATAGGAAACAGCCTCGAGATTCCAGACCTGTATATACGACCGTGACAGGGACCGAAGAGATTCTGTTACTAACAAACGAATGATTATCAACAACTCAATAACACGAGCATATGATAGTTATGTCGAATGAATACAACAATAATTTTGATCTCTACTCTCGTACAATTTGTATTTCAATTTTAATAAAATTGTACAACTTTAAATCCTTTAATTTCATATTTGAAATTGGATATTGGAACAACCAACCCCATTAAACCACCATACATGTTTGGTATACACACAGATGGAAATTGTTGTGTTGAGTCTGATGCAAATACCAGAGTTTCTAAAAAATTTCATAAGAATTCATGCGAATTTCGTGGATTATTGTTATGGGGTGATAGTTTAGTGCACAAAAATGTTGGAGGTGGTTTGCCCCTTACTTCCATCCACCCTGGCCAAGCGTTTACAAACGCTTTCAGCTATAATAGGAAATAAAAGAAATAAAATAGTTTACAAAGTAAATAGTATTTGCGTTCTGAACATAAACTAAAACAATTTTCTGTAATTGATTAATAAGATTTAAATAGTACATAGATAAAATAAACCTCTTTGAGAAATCAAAAAAATGTCTATAACTAAATAATTAGGTTTAAATAGAAGATATGTCTGTTGTTGTTTTATTTATGAAGATATTATGTAGCTATAATCACAGTCAAGGTTCATAGCATATAATAGACTTTGCAATCTTAATCGGGATTTTAAGTGTCGTAACAAGTTAACCACTCAAATTTTGAACAAGGTGAAACGGATTTATTATGATAAAACTCTAATTCAGGTGAACTAAAAATTTTAAATCTACAACTGAAGGTTGAATAAGAAGATTCAACATTCATTTAATAAAACAGTAGTCAATCATTTTCTTCTAATTTATACCAAATTTAGCAGTTCTTTTTTCATTGCAAAAGACTGAGAACTATTTTATGGAGTCATGGCCGTTCCACTCATTGAAATAAGTTTCATATCGGCCAGTATGTTGTATGTTGCTCTTCGTTCTTCAGCATGTTTTCGCTTAGTAGTAAGAGACCCCGTGAGATGGTGTGATTGGTTGGGAAAAATCATTAGTAAGTAGTGTAATATTTCGAGTAACAACTAAAATTGAACCATTAGATTTTTTGAAAGTCGCCTCTGATAATATGAGAATTTACAGAATGTTTAATTTAAAAAAAAAAACATTGTTTGCAACATTGTAAATTTTTCCTGGATACATTGTCGACAACCATTTTTATCTCTTTCAGGATAGTTTGGAAAAGTAAAACAGTTAGGTACCGAGGTATTAGTTGAATTTTAGTTAATATTGCAACATCAACAAGGCATCGAAAAATAACTTCGGAAATCTTAAAATTCAAAGGAAAGTAGAAAGGACCTCGATAAAAAGTCGGGGTTAAGTCGGCTTGGTAACCCCACTCAATACCGATGCCGTCCCGATGTTGGTCTAACAACACAGCAGAGGGTGCACCTTTTGTTCCTGGCAGCAAAAGATTGGCCTCCTACATGAGCTCCTCGTCAGATGAGGAGCGGAGACACGTGGCTGGGGCTCAACAGGACGGTCCCGGCGATGACGACCGCGATGTACATATACACTCTGAGTGAACGAAAGAACTGCTTGATGACTTACTGGACTGCTTCAAACGCAGCGACTCAGCCCGTAGGGGATACATGTCGCGGCTGCATCCACTTTGGTGCATCATGCATCCTCAATGTCGTAATTTTTCCGCACAAACGTTGCGGAATCAAGTATTCTACCTGCGGAGAACCGGCTATATGAGAACGAATCTCCGGCAGGCTGGAGCACTAGAACTAGATCTAGCCGCACCAGCACCACCTATGGTGCGTCGCAACTTATCTGGTAGAGCAAGCCTGCTCCAAAACATCGAAGTTGATTTTAGAACTAGGAGAACCCGAATCAACGTCAGGGTCTCCGTACGACCACACATTAGTAGAATTAGACACGTTGATCTATGACGAGTTTCCGGAAATCGCCGACCTCTGGGAAATCTAAGAGACCGTGTATGGTGCCACAAAACAACTCGTTCCGGAAGGGCGGAGTGAGAGATTGCACGACCGGATCGAGAAGACCGAACGGCGCTTACACAAAGTCGAGGCGAAAATCCAGTCGGCGAGGCAGCAAGCGTCTCTAATCCAGTGTGTGATGGATTTTATTTCTAGCGGCAGGGCCGCCTGACCAGTCTTTTGACCCTTTGGGGCTTAAAGAGGAGCGGCAAATTTCAAGTTGGGCTGTCGAGGGGTACACTGGGCTGCTTCCAAAGAATGGAAACTTGTCTGATTCCAAGAACTACCGGTTAGTCTCTTGTCTCAAACCTGCTACAAGTTATTTATACTATCTTGTATGCTAGTTTGTTGAGGTCGATTGTCCCGGTAATTAATAACATCAGCAAGCAGCGTGGGACAAAGAAAGGTGATGGATAGATCTATCACTCAGGACTCCATACTCTACAAGCGCACCCTTTCCTTGACCTGGATTGACTACTGTAAGGCATTTGATTCAACATTACATGAGCTATTATTATACTTGCTCCAATGCCTTGCAGTACCACCCCCACTAGTGAGATGCATAGAACAGCTGTTCCCACTCTGGAAGACTCGTTTTGCCATCACATCATGCACATGACGACTCTTGACAGAATTGGTAACATTCAAGAGGCGTGTTTTCCATTGAGACATCAATGCAGCCGCTCTCCATTGTGTTAAGACGAACCACGGAACGACCGGAGGCATCAGATCACCCATTTATTTTATATGAATGATCTGACATTCTATGCCTCTTATGAGAAAAACCTCAATCAAGCTCTCATCGTGGTTCAAGAATATACATGACATGGAGTTCGGATTAAACAAGTGCGTAGTATTTCATTTGAGGAGAGGACAATCTCCGGGAAGTGCACGAGAAAATACAGCATGCCGCCGGAAATATCTTTAAACATCTTGATGCTGGAGAGACCTATCGATACCTGGGAATTGAACAGCAAAATTCAAATATTGCATGCAACAGACAGGAGAAGAAGGGCGTAGGTGTATACTTTCAACTATTCATTCGAGTCATTCGACGTCCTGATATATTTATTTTACACCTACTACGCGTTTCAGGTTCACGTCCACTTATTCAGGTACTTGTTCATTGTATCAATTCAATGAGACTGATTTCTATCATCGTATAATCATCTTTTTTTAATGATGATTGAATTGTTGAAGTTAATCTCATTATAATGAAACATTGCCGTGCGATAATGTAATACCTAATCGATATTATCTTTTATAGCTACCTATTTCCATAATATGACATTCATCGTCCAATTTATTCTGTATTATAGATTCAATTATTTATTGCTCAAGTTGCCTTAGTTGAAAATGTTTGTTGTTACGTCAATTGGTTTCATTAAGCTGAACAATGAAATAATGTAGCTTATTAAAATATACAATGCACTGTGGGAACTGTAAATAGCGAACGGTTTATAGTGATAAGGCACGATCTAGAGTAGACTGATTTATAAAAAGATTTAAATGAATACATTTGTACTGCTTTACTATAATGCATCCGAATGTACTTAAAATCCTATATTTCATTTCATTTGTAGTGCGAAGTATCAAAATGTATTAATAGCTCTTAATGTACTAATGAAACCATTTAAGATATATTTAAATGGTCAATTATTTCACTACACGTGGTATTCTCGCTGCATCGTACATTCTGAAATTGTGAAAAATCAATACGTTCAAAATACATAAGAATTGTATGGAATACATCTAATGATTATCATTCTACATGAAAATACATATGGAACGAACTGTTAAGTGCCTTCAGGTTCCCAAATCGTGTGCCCTAAGTGGTCTTATTGAACCCAGAATGACTGCCTTCTGCATCCGGTCTATCAAAATCTGCACCGAAGTTCTTACAGGCCGGAATGATCTTCAAGCTGGAACGCAGCGAAGACCGAATTACGTCCAAAACACCGATGATCAGAACAACTAATACGACCTTGTGACCTGGGTATAGCGTGCAAAGCTCAAACAGGGGATCTTGATACTTTGTCCATTTTTCCTCCTCTTTCAAGACTATGTTCTTCTCTGCTGGAGCAGAGAATTCGATGACATACATAGTCTTGCTTTGTTTATCGAGGACAACGTCAGGCCTATTTGCTTGTATAGACCCGACGGTCGGAAACGAGTAATTCCAGTACATCTGGCATTTCTCGTTTCCGACAACGGACTGAATATGTCCAGGTATGTAAGGCAGCACCGGCTCTTGGTCTATTCCGTACGAGTGCCTTAGATGGTAATACAGCACCCGTAGGACTGCATTTTGGCGATGGGTGTACGCCAAGGCCGGTTTTGCCAAACATGCCGACAGAAGGTGGAAAAGCGTCATCACGTTGCGGCGATAGACCACGGTGTTGATTACGTCATCTTGGCTAGCTGCGATAAATCCCTCGGTCTCGGATGTAAGCCCGGCTGACCTTAGGTAGCCGAAGGTCAACCTGGTTGACAAGCCGAGCGTTTCGATGTTTCGGTAGAAAACACCGTGTATCGGCTTGTCAACATACCGCCTGAGCATAAGATCTTGCTCCGCGGCATTTATCTGGACTTTCAGGCGAGGAGGTTGAAACTCGAGGTTGCCCTCTAGTCGGCCTTCTCGACTGATGTGAAATCCGAGACCAACCTTTTTGTGCTGCCTTAACGATAAATGTCCCCACTCCAGGCAATTCGTGACTTTTGACAAAGCAGAGGAGGGGGTCCGAACTCCTTAGAACTTTACAAGCTATACTCAGAACCACACTTCGATACAGACCTTCCAGACTAAGGAGTCCCCTACCTCCCCGGTGACGTGAGAGATAAATGCGGAAAACGGTCGACCTGTGATGGATATGCATCATTTTCTGGATGTCCTTGTCGAGTCTATGCTCATTGACCGTCCATTTCACCACTCCAAAAGAGTGGAGCAGGACTGGAACGGCAAGCATATAGGAATTTTGGTCTGTAGTTGGGCAACCAATAGGTATAGAAAATTGATTACCCAACTACAGACCACTACAGTGCTAGTCAAAAGTCTCCTCCCCCCCTCGTATCTTTTGAACGGGTATACTTATAATAATGAAATTTGGAGGGTGGAAATAAACGGATGTAGGCTTCTCAACTGGTCATAACAGGTGACGCAATAGTCATAAATGACGTCACAAGGCCACTGTGACCAATAATTTTAAATGGGACCCTATGGCAAGTGACAGCTCGTTTGAAAGGTATTAAAAATACCTATTAAGTCATACCAATTTTGTTTGGGTTTCGGCTGATTTTGATTGATAAATTGAAGAAATACGAAAATTATAGTTTCGCATTTAATTAATAAAGATTTAAGAACATTTAAGAAGTATATATATTGTAAGATCACTACGAAACTATGAGGCCGACCGACTTGGCAAATAGGTTCCTTATACGACGTAGGAACCTCTTGAGAACGGATTGATCGAAATCTTTATTTCTAATTTGTATTTACAGCGAAAGTCCACTTATTATCAAGTATACTAGTTAATTGAATCAACAATAACTATAAATATTCAAAAAAATCATTATTGTTGACCTAATATGTTAATAATAGAACAATATACTGAATGTAATTATAATGCACTAAATGAGTCATGGCAGTATATTTACAGACAAAATTATTTAGGGTGATGTGAACAAGCTGCACTCAAAAGTAGAGAACAATAGTTATTGCAGCCATGGCTGATTCAATAATAATTAAATAGTATTCGAATTCGAAACCACCAAAAAGTGATCAAAACTTGAGAGTAACAATTTCATTCTCAGTTTAATCCAGCTTCGCATATTACTATATATAGGGTTGTGTACACTCACTAACATTAATATTTCAATAGAACGTAACTGATACATAAAAAAATTTACTTACATTGTATATGTGAAAATAGCTATACAAAATTCTGCTTGTGAATTATTATAAATGGTTTGAATTTTCGAATTCCATTTTTCTCGATCTTCGAAAATAAGCGTAGATACCGGATGCACGTGAAAGTTAAATAACAAAAATGTTTTTTTTAACTTTTAATTGCAGTCACAATACCTACCTCCCTGAAAATTAAATATGACAAATGCGTAAAAAACTCTTCTCAATAATTTTTGACCTGAAGCATTTATCATAAAATTTTCAATTCGACAACGTTGAACAATGTAACAGTTCTTATTGTTTTTAACTTTTCATGATTCATGTGATTCATATAATTTCATTTCATTTCATTCCATTTCATTTATTCATAGATAAACATATTTCATTTCATTTTATATACACAACAGTATTTGTATACATTTCAAATTCAAGAACTAATAATATCATAAAGTAATAATATCTCATGTAAACAATGGGTTACACCCAAATGTTACAATAAAGTAACTTTTGTATGTGTAAGTAATTGAACAAATATTGTTATTGAAAATAAATTAAAAATAAAATTAAATTAACATTAGTATTAAGTTTCTAATAGTGATATATCCGTAATACATTTAAAATCAAATTAAATTAAAGTGATTAACAAAAACCGTTTTTCTCTTCATCCTTTCATCCTACCTTCAGTCAGTACAAAATGATGAGAATATCTTTTGGTTTTGAAAAATTAATCGTTTAGAAATTTGAGAAAAGTGCTTTATATTAGAAATTGTTTTAATATCAATAGGAAGCAAGATATAGCATTTTACCGCAAGATATAGGAATGTTCTTTGTGTTTTAGATTTGGTGCATATCGGGATGCTGATTTGTTTATTTGTAATGTTCCTAGTTGTATATGACGAGTGGGGACTTCTATAATTCTCTTTTTGGTCGAAAAACATACATACAATATGAGTATACAAGTTTCTCACATTAAAAATTTTTTCCGAGGATAAATGTTCCGTGGGAAATAATTTAGATATATGTTTAATAATTATTTTAAAATGTAGTTGTGGCTAATATTTAGAATTTCTAATGAATTATTATTCAACCCGCCCCATGCGATTATACCATAGCGGATTAATGACCAAAAATTTGTAAACTGATACAAGTAAATCATTTTGTAGTATATCCCTTAGTAAGTAAAATGTATGTATTAGTTATTTAATCTTTTTACTCAGATAAATGACATGATGGTCCCATTTAAGATACTTATGAACATAGATACCTAGATATTTAATTGTATTTGTTTCATAAATATATTCAGTAGTATTAAGTTGTAGGTAATTAAAATCTGGCCGAGAATGGTTGCTGATTGAGAATGCAATGTAGTTAGTCTTTGTTAAGTTAATTGTTAATTTAAGAGCATCCAGCACGGTCCTTATTGTTTTGAGTCCTTCGCATGCACTTTCTTTTACAAGATCCCATGATGGACCAGAGAAAATCAAAATTGTGTCATCTGCATAGGATATTATTTTACCGATTATATTGCAATTGCAGAGTGTGTTGATATGAACTAGGAAAAGTATCGGGCCTAATACTGTACCCTGTGGAACTCCTATATCAACTGTCAATGAGTCACTTGAAGTACCGTTAATTTTAACTATTTGACACCTATTTTCTAAGTAGTTTTTTATTAAAGTGTGCGCCGCCTTTCCCCTGATTCCATAGGTAGAGAGTATATCTAATAGTTCTGAGACCGTGTCGGAAGCCTTAGCTACAGCAAAAGCAGATGTCCATAAATACAGCAATCGTTTTTTGATTATTATTGAAATTATTTGTGATAAAGTTTGTTAATTCAATGATGGCATCAGCCGTACTCAGATTATCTCGGAATCCAAACTGATTGTTGGAAAGAATACTGAATCTATTAAAGAAACTCATCCTCTTTTTCAAACATTTTTTCGAAAATTTTGCAAAATTTATTGATAAGACTGATGGGGTGATAGTTGTCAAGACGATTTAAGAACCCGATTTGTGTATGGGAAATACAAATGCTTTTTTAAATGCTTCAGGGACAATTGAAGTTTTAGATATTATTAAAAATGTGTTTAAAGGGTTTAATAAGTTAAGCATGGAACGTTTCAATTACTTTAACAGAGGTGCCATCCAAGCCAGGGGCACTGTTATTTTTTAATGATCCTATTGAATTGATAATATCATTAGAAGTTATAGGAGTTGTTTTTTCATTTTATCTCTTTTTAGTATAGATACTATTATTGAGTTAGTAATCCATGGTTTTCTCTTTTTACCTTGTAAAAGCTTAGTGGTAGTTGAAGTCTTGATGAAATGGTTGATTTTATTTTATAATAAGCTTAGTGCATGGTTAGAACAATTTGAATTAAGAATTGAGCCCCAATTTTCATTTTCAAATCAAACTTTCAATTTTTTCGTATTTAGTATAGATTGATATTTTTTGTCTAGGGCATTCTGATTATTCACTATTTGATGATTACAAGAGTTTACAGAGAAATGGTCGGTAATTGCAGTGTGTATTGAAGCTGAGGTGAATTTTAGGTTTGTAGTTTGTTTGACATGTTTTACAAATATATGATCAATATATATTTTTGATGTATGAGTAACTCTTGTGGCTCCGCTTACATACGATATGAAACCTTTGCTATTCAATAGGTTTGTGTATCTGTTAGCTGATGTATTATGAGCTTTAAGTATATCAATATCTATATCACCAAGAATAATATCTAATTTATTTTTGGTATATTGTTCCAGATAAGTTTCCAAATCATCTATAAACAACGACTCATTTGTCTCAGGTCTATATATTTCTGATAAGCTGCTTGTGTTAAGGTTTAATAAAAACTGAATGTTGGTAACCGTAACTCCTGACTTATTGAGTTTAATACTGACAACATTAGTAACTTTAAAGTTATTTTTAACAAATATTAAAACTCCATCATTCTGATTATAATGAGCTCCATTATAGTATGTTTCAAAACCGCAAATGCTAAAATTTGTAGGGGAAGAAACGTTCCAACATTCACTTAATACTATTATGTCAATATATTATAAAAGAAACGTTCTTATATTTTATTTTTGATAACATTTTTTATTTATTGAAATTACTAAAATTAAGGTTTTTTGCTGAAATTTAATTACAAATCAAAATAAGGATTTTTCATCTGGGATGCACTACAAGTAAATCAAATGTATATGTATCCTATTCATGTATTCTTGCTGTAAGTTGGATGTTTCAGAAAAGATAAGCTGTTCTGTGAAATATAATATATGTCATGTTGATTTCTTTCATTAATTTTTTGACGAAAATACTCATAATATCTAGTAGGATTGTTGATGGTCTAGAGTACTATAATTCACGTGCTAGATAACCAATAAAAATAATAGTAGTAAATAGTATTAGTGTTATTTAATACTATTGTTCATTGTGAGTAGAACAATCATTACTACAATACATATCTTGCTAAAATGCGACATACTTTCCTTCCCCCTGAGCTATTACATTATTTTACTCCATCGGGAATAGAAAGCATAAAGTGAGCTAGTTTATAATATTGGAACGTGTCCTTCACTCCTAAAGCGATGCATTATGAGCATTGACGACATGAGTTCAGAATACATAATAGTCAATGACATTGAATATTTACCTATAATTTCCACTTTTATCTTTATCCAGCTGTCTCACAACTATCTGGTGATTTTTCTTATCATACATCTCCAAAAGACCACCAACGCGTTTCAAACTGTCGTTGTTTTCATATAATATAACGAATTCTTTCCAGCCGCATTCGTCAATCACATTTTTATAAAGTCTTATAAGAATCTCTTGATATGGATATATATTTACTATGGTATCAGTAAGTGGCTGATCATCCCATCTTACTTCGAGTTGAGGAATTTCTTTTGCATCGCATATAGATTGTACCACATTTGAATTATCTTCAGAGTTAGGTCCAATCATTCCAATAATCCCTTCCTCGAGTAATTCGCAAGTAGCTATCCATGCTTCATATGGATTGTCCTTCGATATATCTTTTATGATGACTTTTACATCATCTTCATCAAACCACCGGAGATCATTCATTTCACTAATACATAATTGAAGGGCATTTTCTTTGATTTCATCTTTTCTGTCGAAGATAGCTCCTGCAAATGAAGTTATGAACATTAATTTGTATATAGAGCATGAAGAACCTCGCTCACTTTTATACATGTGCTAATAATTTTAATGATTAAGTGTCCATTGCAGTTTTCAACATTCTCATACATCACCATTCTCCCTGTACCCGATCAAATCGTATCAACTTGAAAATCCTTACGAAGAATGAAAACTTAGTAAGTTTCAGATTTGCACAATATTTATATAGTTGGTGTATAGACATACTGAATATTCGTTCTTCGTTAACATGAATTTACATCAGAAGAAGTAGGAGTCGAAACTATCAACGATATGGAAACCTACGTTACCATAAATATTAAGCTGCTTATATGTAGCTACTTTGTTATACAGTGTCTCACTAAGTTGGAACCATATGGAAAACTTTTTTATTAATTTTAGGAAAACAGTTATTCTTCATAAAAAGTTCTACATATTCTAGAATCTAAAATACAATCATCAGATATCTAATTTTTGCAGTCGTTTACGCGGTTTGTAAAAAAATATGAATTTTACTCAAAAGTAAAGTACCTTTATATTTGACAATATCGGAAATTCTTATAAAGAAAAGTTGATCAGAACTGAAAACAACGTTTAAATTGTAATTGCAGTAATTGTAATTGAACACAGTTTTTAGTTCTGATCAACTTTTCTTCATAACAATGTTCGATATTGTCAAATATAAAGGTAATTTACTCTTGAGTAAAATTAATATTTTTTGACAAACCGCGTATACCACTGAAAAAAATTAATATCTGATGATTGTGTTTTAGATTTCAGAACATGTAGAACTTTTTATGAAGAATAACTTTTTTTCCTAAAATTAATAATAAAAAAGTGTTCCATATGGTTCCAACTTAGTGAGACACATTGTATACGGTTTTTATGGAAAATGACATCATTGAGGTTTCTGAGCCTAGCGGTTGATTGAGCAACCACATACATACATCTTCAATTTTTTCAAAAACAGTTATGGTATTTTATTGAACCATAAGGACAACAGTGTTTTTCTGGTAATTAATATATACCATACGTATGTATCCTAAATTCGAAATACATTATGCAGACCATTTGGATAAAATAATAGTGTAACATACATAGTGTAATTTAACGACTTTCATTGACGGTTTGTAAATCATTTTCAATAAATTACATTTAACCCGCAGTAGTGTTTTGCCAACAAAAGTAAGGGAAGTCATGTCATCTATTAATTTCTTATCATTTCACAATAGTCTAACAAGTGCTGATAAAGCAATGGAATGCCTGGAATGTTTTTCATGATTTGGTTAAAGATTTTGCAGCTAAAAAGTGCAGAAAGAAGTTGTTTTGAATGATTGCATGTTTTATGAATTCCATTATTGAATTTTGTGTGATTATCAAACAATATATTGATATAATTATTTTTAATTATACGATTTTGATTGTGCTCTGGCATAAATGAGGTATTGAGAAGTATAAAACGTATTGACACATATCAAATTAAAATGTTTTGGAATACCACTTTCTCTTGTTTATTTAATTTAACCTCAAAAGAAACATTCTGATATGTACTATATGTATTATTCGCGGTCGTATATATATAGGTCTGGAAACTCGAGGCTGTGTACTATGTGAATAGTGAGTCCGCTAAGCGTCATCTGTTGCGTAGTACCATGGGTCGAGGAATGTTCTCTGGCACGTATACGAACGATATGTCGCCTAATCCTGACATCCTGACAACATACTTTGATCCATGCGCCAGCTAGTGGCTGAGCGAGGAACTACGAGTTTGGCGACATGTAAGAGACTCATGTCAAACATAGAGTTTCTAGACCTGTATATACGACCGTGGTATAATCTTACAAAGCTTTCAAATTAACTATTTACAAATACAAAAGTAATAGAATAATATCTAATTCATAGAAAACATTGAAATGTAAAACATGAATAGCTAATTCCTTAGAATTATCTTGGATATTTGGTTAGCGAATTTCAATCTATTTCATGCACATCAATTTGATAATAGGCCATATGCTTCATTACCACTTTCTCATAATACTCTTTCACGCACTACCGATAGAATGTTTTCTGCAGTTTTAATTGGATTTTAATACACAAGTCGGCTGTAGACGCATTTCATTTATCACAGCCATCTATTCTTTTCTAAATTACATGGAAACAGAAGAATTTTTGATAAAGATAGAAATAATATCTCTAAACTTCAAAAGCATGTTTTATTTTATTCCTAGTAGAAATAAAGAACCGAAATACCAAGAACTAATTTCGTCCCCCTATCGTAATTTAGATTGCTGGCTCCCCAGGTTGTTGGTCCGGCCCTGATTCTGATAGTGTGTGATAAATAATGACGCTGCTAAATCTAAATAATCATAAAACTATTTGCGAATAACGACTTAACTTTATAAAACTAGGTACCTACTTCTTATATTATAGTAAATATTGATTAAATTTAGGTCGTAGACATAACAGTTTTGGTGTGAAGCAACTATTCCATTAAATTTTGTATCATGAAATACCCAGTTCGCTCGATCTTATTGTCGCAGAAAGTTTAAGAATTTTTCATTGAAACTTCTTCAAGTTTCGTATCACGCGACACAATCAAGATTGGTGAAAATGTTTGTTTGCTGTTGTAATATATTTTCAGTATATATTCGAATAAGGAAATTAAGCAGGTGCACAATACTATGTTCGTTTAGATGAGCAATAAAGCATGGCTATACCTAATCCTACCTAATTTTAAAGTTTTCCCGTTTGCTGCATCAAACAACTTTCTGTTGAAAAGTAAATAGAACAATACAATTTCCGCGAACATATCACGACATATTTATCATCTAGGTCTAAACTCTTATGAATGTTTGTATAACTGACGGCAAAGTGCACATTTTCTTCAATCTGCTCATCAACTATCTATTTTAAGACAGAAATTTATTTTCAGCACGTGTTTTATGGATCTACATATTTGATAGCTACGAGTACTTATTCAAAATTCATTGTCGCGCATATATTTTCACGTTCTAAACTTGAATAAAATAACTATTAAAAGTTCCATTTTCACTATTGAAAATCGAACTTTTAATACTTGTTTTATTTGAGTTTGGAATGGAATTTCATCACGTAATGGCTGAGTCTATTCAATTTTTCACTGTCTGTTATTAATAGTATCGAAAATATCCCATTCCTAATTATTGAAGGGAAACACATTCGCACAATGTCCGACCAAAAATATAAGTTCCAAAACATAAAAAAATGGAAAAAGAAGATTTTCGCTGTAGAAGATAAATGATACAATTATTATTTATTAAAGGATATTTATGGGGTACTTCATTTACTAGATTATTTTTACGACATTATGAACAACTGGTTATAAATATTGTATTGTATATTGACTATAAACTAAAGTAGACACAGGCCTGAACGCTAAATCGTGACGTCACAAGCCAGAGGCTATGTTGCAGCTGGCCACCCGTACGTTACAGACAATGCTGCATTACCGACTGTAGAATAAAATTTTTATTTATTCTTCAGGACATTTATAAGAACTTCCTGTTTAAACGAGGTTACCAGACGTGAACAGAGTCCTTAGTTGCACCGCATTTGCTCTTTTTAATGTAAGAAACTCTTTTTCTAATGGTTCTGTTGGAAATTTTACAGTTTTTAATAAATTTATTAAAAACTTGATTTTCTAATTATCCTGTAAGTAAGTTACCTTAATCGTTGCCTTTTGAGTGGAGTTTTTACATTCATTCTTTATATGATAATTTTCTATTCCGCCAAGCTTATGACTTTATAAATATGCGCGAATTCTAGTGCATTTTAGATTTTAGAAGTTAGTATTGACGAACAGTCATAAGTATCATCACAACCTTATGCAAATTAATAAAAGTACGGCGGACGGGATTTTGGTGGTAACAACTTACTGACAGATGTTTCAACTATTTTCCTCAATTTGGCAGGAGTACCCATCGAAACATCTTTGATCATATTATTCAAAAATGTGGCAAAATCAAATTAACTTCAAAAGATGAGCAACGAAATTTCACATCTGTGAAATTAATAGAAATTTCAAACGGATACTTCAAATGTAATGTATCTGTTTTCAATCAAAGAGAAAAAACCCCAAACTAAATAATTTAAAATTCATTAAAAATACATTCTGAAACTCGGAATAGAAAAAATAGTATAGAGAACTCGGTTCATTAGGCGTTTTGGCACCAAATCCATCCCAATGAAACTATTTCACTAATGTACTATTATAAAGTGGACTGGAATGTTCCATATTTGAACCAAATTGGAGTAGAGCCTATGTAACACATTCATTGAATACCTTAAGCCTTAAGGGCTACTTTAAAATTTTGACGTTCCAAATTTGTAGGAAAGAGTGCTTTCAAATTCAAAGAATATCCGCATTTCAACAATTTATCATGTTCTAGTTCTTGCATTTTTATAAAGCATAAAACGAGGCAATGTTCTCATCTTCCGAGTTCCAAATTTGATTGGGTTTTGAATTTAGTCAATCATTCCTTATACATTTGAGAATGTGAGCCAAATCAAATAGTTTAAATAATGAACTTAAATTACCAATTGGATGAGGATACACGATACTTAACTTGTTATGTTTAAAAAAAATTTTCATGACTTTTCTCATAATACAGGATATTTTGCATCCAATTTGTTCCAATTCCAAAATAATTGACAAAATTTACACTTATTACTACGTATCACTACGTGAATCCTGTTCTGTTATTGTTGTTACCATGAAATCTTTCACAGGGACAGCCGATATCCATTGTTGCCGTAGATCATTATATTAAGAGAACTAAACATTTGAACTTTTTGCCCATTGAGCTATAATTTGTTGTAATTTCCTTTGCAACGGGGAGTACAACATTTCTTCGGCATAAGTAATCAACTAACAAATGTCAGTAAACTGTACGTACGACACAAAACGCCGAAAATACCAACATAAACATTTACTTAGGAAGCCATATCCAAACGCACTTTATTCAGTCGTAATTCTTATACACGCTTATCAAAAGGTAAAACGTTCCAATCACACAAGGTCACTTTAGGAATAGGTGCAGGACGAGACATAGATAAAACTTTGTTAAATTGTAATATTAATCAGGTGATCCTCAACTCAACAAACCGGCTACGCGCCAATATGGAACTGTTGTAAGCTTCGGAAGCCTCTTATTGATGAATTCACACATACTTTCGAATTCAGAGTATATGCCTTGTACTATAAAGGGTATTGATACAAACCGTGTTAAAACTGGTAGCAAACAACGTCCCAACTCTTTCTCGCATTGGCCACATCTCCGGTTACGAAACGTTATAGTTATAGACGATGCTATGTGCATTTATATTTATGGTCCATGGGATGATCCATAGTCAAGTTATGATTATAAGCTTTGATGATACGGGACATTTCTTCCCCTATTAATGAACTTATAACAAAACTTCAGAAGATAAATTGATTAATTTATTTTGTTTCATGTACGTGGCGGCCTACATCGGGTTTCACTTTTACTACCTTTTTTCTGCTATTCGTAAAATTAAAAAAAAGTGTCTTGACTTCACCAAGAAAATTATTCAAAACCATAATTAGAATTTCCATCGAAAAGGTATACCAAAGAAAACGAAGAATAACTTTATTCCATTACCATTTTGATGTTTGATACCAAGATCATACTCATAAGTAAGAAAAAGATTCAGTATTGTGATTTAGTTCTGGTAATGAATATTTTAATATACTTTGATGTGCATTCAAGATCATTTAAGAAGTGTTAAAAATCGGAATTATTAAATGTAAGTTTTATTTAGTCTCATACCCTACACAAATAGCCAAAAAATATACGAGTAGTTACATATCCGTAGATACATGTATATGACGGAGGCATTTGAAAGGCCATCAATGGATGAATCTCCGCATCAATCCACTGCCACCTTAGTCTCTTTGTCACCACAGCTGAGCAGTTATATTAACACTATTAAGATTCCAAGAGGTCTGGACTTCTTGAGTGGGCAGCAGTTGCAAACATCCCTCGCTTCCATATGATAGAGCAGGTGGTTTTCTATCACTACGATATCTTCCAATCATGTTATCAATTCTTTGGCAATAGCCTGCCTTATCAAGTACAGGCTGTTTCAAATTCGAGCCACATCATTGGGATCTTGGAAACTATAAGAGATAAGATGTTTGAATTGGGGCAAAGTTGTGCATTTTGATGTTCAACAAAATGCCGGTTGGAAATTTCAAAAATTCAGAATACTTCAGAAGATATTCGAAAATAACTGAAATTTTGCAATACCTTTTTTATTTTTTCCTGACTTTATTTGAAATGATATCTCAAAGTAAATGACACATTATCGTTGTATCTTTTTCTCCTCTACAAGATGTCTTTGTTAAATATAATAAAATCCGACGTTTCCTTTTTTGGAAATCATCATCAACTTTATTTTTTTTAATACGGACCTGGAATTGTTATTGCTTATTTAGAATCCGCTTTATATTCTGAGAAGATTGACGTAATATATGGTACAATTTTTCTACATTTTCAACGTCAAAAATTGACTTTTTAAAGAATCATAATCTTCTGTTCTTAACACAAATGTATAAATTGTTTTGCCACTATTATTTATTAAATTATCAACATGGTAAAAATATTTTATAGAAATATAATGATATATTGAGCAACAGCAATAATTACTTAGCTACCTGACAATAAACTATGTCTAATTAATAATTATACTTCGTTTTATAAAACACGATCTAAAAATAATACGACTTTATGCAAAGGACATTTTGCCCTTCTTGATACCCGGTGTATCATTGGAAAATAAAGGTGGCTTTGAATTCAAAAACAATCGGTGAACCGGTGGCCGCCTGTCAATGATAATTATGATAGTTTGCAGTTTGGCTTTTATGGTATTGTATTTACATGAATTTTTGCAATGCAGAAAAACCCGATATGCATCGAATATACTATTCTCCGCATAGAAATTAGCAATTATCGTGCGAATAATATCTTGTACAGTATCCAGCCCGCCACCAACCACATTATAGTTATTTTGGTATGCTGGATGGAAATCTTAACCTCTATGGGAGTTTTGGTAAGCCTCGAAATTTATATGGAAATCGAATGGATGCTGTAACTGAGCAGGTTATTATTAATGCGGTAAGAGCTTTGATCACAGGTTACCGAAAATCCACAAGGTTCAACCAGGCAATTTTCCCAAGAATTATCCCTTATAAACTTGACATCTGTCAAGAACTTCGGCCTGGAGATAGCGATAGAAGACTTGTTTTACAATTGGCTAAATGAGAAATTGCAACAGGATCAAGATTTTTTAAACAAAATAGTTTGGACTGATGAATGCAACAAACGTGCTCTTTAATCGGAATAATGAACATTATTATTCTATTGGAAACCCGTGACAAAACCTCGAAGCAAGAAGACAGTGTCACAATGCCTTCAATGTTTGGGTTGGAATTCACAGGAATCGAATTTTGGGGCTTCTTATTTGCAAGGGTATTCAGATTTAAATCACCCGTATGTATTAAACGTTCTTGAAAACGATCCTCTTAATATTCTCAGGGGTTTGTGGTGGCAATAGAACGGCGCACCACCCCATAATGGAAGGAATGTCACACGTTTTCTGAATAAACTCTTTCCTAACCAGTGGATTGGAAATCAAGAGGTTGTGCGCTGACCAGCTAGAAGCCTAGATCTTTCGCCGCTGGGGTTATTTCAAAAATCGTTTAATTACAATACCCCAAGATAACCTTCTACAAGAAAATGTAATTAATCAAAAAAGGGGTATACGGGCCAGGACAATCGAGCGGGCGGTGACTTAATATATTATTATATTTCTATAAGATATTAAAACATGTTGACCGAAAATATAAGTTCCAAAACATAAAGAAACAGAAAAAGATGATTTTCGCTGTAGGAAATAAACGATACAATTATTATTTTTTATAAGATATTTATGGGGTACTTTATTTACTAGATTATTCTTACGAAATTGTGAACAAATTGGTTTTGAATATTGTATGGGATGATCTATTGACTATAAACTAAAGTAAACACAGTTGTTTACATGAAATTGCTACTCGTCAGCTAGTGACATTCTAAGCGGAGAGTATGAATACCCTAGGAACAAGGCCTGAACGCTCAATCGTGACTCTGTGTTGCAGCTGGCTATCCGTACGTTACAGCACTATGCTGCAATAACGACAGTAAAATAAAAATTGTATTTATTCTTCAGGACATTTATGAGGACTTCCTGTTTAAACGGGGTTGCCATACGTGAACTGACTCCTTAGTTGGGCCATAATTTGTTGTGCTTCCCGTTAGGAGCACAATATTTATTCGGCATAAGTAATCAACTAACAAACGTCAGTGAACTGTACGTACGACACAAAATCCCGGAAGTACCAACATAAACATTCACTTAAGAAGCCATATGTAAACGCACTTTATTCAGTCGTAACTCTTAGGAATAAGTAAAACATATAATTTTCCACGAGACGTCGTTAAAACTTTGTTAAATTGTAATATTAATCAGATGATCCTCAACTGTGACAGGCGTCACAGTTAAAACCAGCTACGCACCAATATGGAACTCTTAGTATGCATCATCAGCAGATGCAAACATCTCTCGCTTCCATATGATAGAGCAGGTGGTTTCCTATCACTACGATATCTTCCAATCATGTTATCAATTCTTTGGCAATAGCCTGTCTTATCAAGTACAGGCTGTTCCAAATTCGAGCCACATCATTGGGATCTCGTAAACTATAAGAGATAAGATGTTCAAATTGGGGCAATGTTGCGCATTTTGATGTTCAACAAAATATCGCTTGGAAATTTCAAAAATTCCGAGTACTTCAGAAGATATTCGAAAATAACCGAAATACCTTTTTTTATTCTTTCCTGACTTTATTTGAAATGATATCTCAAAATAAATGACACTTTATCGTTGTCTCTTTTTCCCCTCTACAAGATGAAGTTATCAAATATAAAATCCGACGTTTCCTTTTTTGGAAATCATCATCAATTTTATTTTTTTTAATACGAACCTGGAATTGTTATTGTTTATTTAGAATCCGCTTTGTATTCTAAGAAGATTGACGTAATACATGGTAAAATTTTTCAACGTTTTCAACGTCAAAAGTTGACTTTTTAAAGAATCATAATCTTCTGTTCTTAACAAAAATGTATAAATTGTTTTGACACTATTATTTATTAAATTATCAACATGGTAATAATATTTTATAGAAATATGATGATATATTAAGTTTAAACAACAGCAATAATTTCTTAGCTACCTGACAATAAACTATATCTAATTAATAATTACACTTCATTTTATAAAACACGATCTAAAAATAATACGACTTGATGCAAAGAACATTTTGCCCTTCTTGATACCCTTCATCGCCAATTGCCAGTCACCACCCGACCGGTGTATCATTAAAAAATAAAGGTGGCTTTGAATTCAAAAACAATCGGTGGACCGGCGGCCGCCTGTCAATAATAATTATATTATGGTAGTTTGCAGTTTGACTTTTATGATATTGTATCAAACTGAACATGAGTTTTTGCGATGCAGAAAAACTCGATATGCGACGGCGCACCACTCAATAATGGAAGGAATATGACACGTTTTCTGAATAAACTTTTTACTAACCAGTGGATTGGAAATCAAGGGGCTGTGCGCTGACCAGCTAGAAGCCTAAATCTCTCACCGTTGGCGGTGACTTAATATATTATAATATTTCTATAAAATATTTTAACATGTTGATAATTTAAATGAGTATATGACAAGAATTGATTTTTATAATGCATAATAGTGGTAAAATAATTTATGAATTTTCATTAAAAATAGGTCACATTAAGACTTATGTTTTATATTGTAAAACAAAAACAAAAAAAACATAAAACATGAGTGTTAATGTGACCTATTTCCCGAGAATTTATATATAATTCATACCTGGGTCAAGAATCTTTATTATTAAAAACAGGACACTATGATTTTTTTAAAAGTCAATTTTTTACCTCAAAACGTTAGAAACCTTAAACACGTGATACGTTGTTTTTCTTAGAATCAAAGAGGATTCTAAATAAGAAATAATAATTGCAGGTCCAATTTAAAAAAAATAAAGTTGATGATTTCCAAAAAACGAAACGTCGGATTTTATATTTGGCAAAGTCATCTTGTAGGAAGGGAAAAGTGGTAACGTTAAGGTGTCATGTATTTTCAAATAAAGTAAGAAAAAATAAAAAAGATTTTGGAAAATTCCAGTTATTTTCGGAAGTATTCGAAATTAGTTCAATTTCCAGACGGCATTTTGATAAGCATCAAAATGATCAACTTTGTTCCAAGTTAACCATCTTCGTATCTCTCGTAGATCCCAATGATATGGTTCGAATTTGAAACACCCTCTCCATAATTTTGTGGTCTCTATCAGTTTTTAGATAAATACAATCCTTTATTCGTTCATCAACTTCATAATGATTTCACTTTTTTGTTTAAATTTTACTTCTCTATAGAAAATTTAATAGTATCGCCCTATTTCCCTGATGATATGTCTTTACTAGGTATTCACTACAGATCGATTTCTAGAATATAAATTATGCATGCATACTCAGAAAATCAAATTTGATTTCACTATTATACATCATTTCATGAGAATTGACTCCCATCAAGGTACATTATTGAAACAACAACCATTTCTAAAATTCACAATCAACTATCAAGATGTTTGTAAACACTATTTTCTCATTTTGACTTGTGAAGTTCAAACATTTGGATAGATTCGAAAAATTTGAAGATGTATTTTTATCATACAATATTATGGGAAAAAAATATTGAACAAATTTAAAAAGTTATCAGCACAAATATGTCGAGACTATCCGAATTTCATATTATACGATACGTCATGAGTTTCTTCGTACCGCGATGTTACTTTCTTCAGCAATAATTATTGTTAAATCAGCCTTGAGTAATGCTGTAACAGTATGTGTGGTTTCTTTCAGATTTTGATTTATTTAATTAAGTATAATCTCCATTACCTCATTCGGGTGTAGATGATGTAAATATATCGGAAATATAAATATATCGTATATATCGTAAATGAGGTATAATACACGTTTCAGTAATAAGTAGAACTTGTGTTGTAGCAAGACAATTTATTGTGAAATATATTTCTTGTTTCTGTTGCTAGAAACTAAGATATGAAGGTCCTTCCATTATGAGGTGAGATCGATTGCATTGCGTCCAATGACTATAGTCAATGGTTACGTCTAGGTTACCAGTCCATAAAATAAGTGAATTCCGTACCATGAATTTCTCACCCCGTTTGATGGCGTACGAAAAATGATCGATTAACCCGCATTATGACCTCTAGCGTCAATCCATATTAGTTTCTCCTTGGCACCACGAACTCTTGGAACATTTTAATAGACGTCAATTATTCATCTTTTGGGTAATTTACACGTTGAAAACATGAAATGCAAATGAATAGCGATGTACCTATTATTTCCTTACATAGATAAAACCATGTCATGTGGCTTGGTGATTTATTTCTTGAGCCTATAATAAGAATATGAATCCTTTCCAATTCAGTCTTCTTAACGGGCAATTTACTAGAATAAATTCTGTAACAGAAAGTCAAAATATCTTTACCCAAAACTAAAATGGCTTCTCGATAAAATACAGATACAATCACTGAGGAAAATGACCTTATACAACTTTTATCTTGGCACGAGGTTACTTACGATAATAAAATACAATACTCATAAAGATATTTCTTTTTAAACTCAAATCCTCTTCACATTGCCATAAATAAACAACGTTTTCTACACTATGGAATATAATGTGTATATAACACTTTACTTGTGAATACATATTTTTTAACCCCTATATATTTGGTTTATTGATCTCGTAACACGATATTTATACCGAGAATATTGTATGATCAGTATACAAAATTTACATTATGGTTATGCCCCAAGTTATTTTACCGTTAACGGAGCATTGATTCAATTTTTATAACTCTATTTCATAATATGAGAAAAACAGTGGTTTTACTGTAGAACCACGGTTGTATAAACATGTTTGATCTGTGATGATAATTTAATTTACGCGCTATAACCATGAAACCAATGAAATTGCGTACATCTTCACGTTCCGGTCTCCTGCATGTGGCTGCCGAGATAAATGAGATTTTGATGAGAAAGTTAGATAGGCATGACTTTTCAAAAGAATAGAAGGGGATAAAAATAAAATGAAAAGTATGGCTGTGATTTCTCGATTCTTGTGATTTGCTAGAGGAAGTTGGTGGTGGTAGTACTGGTAGTGACAGCATGGCGGCTTGGTCAATACAATACTCAATGGTCTTGCATAAAGCCGAAAGCGTGTTGCTACATTAAAAGGTACCTATAATTGATGCAAAAATGGAGTCCTTTGACGCATTTGATTTAACAAAAGAACTGGAAAAGCTTGGAGCTAAGTACCTACATTCACGTTATGTCGTTGATGTATAACTAGTTTTGTAAAATTATTTAACATTTTCACCTCTCCCAAACTTGTACACTGTCCTTATAATAGTCTTAGTCATAGGGTTAAGGTTAGTGTTAATACATTTCAAAATATATGTAGGTAATGTCTATTTTATTACTAAAGATTAATTTCTGTCCACTTGTTGTGATTTTGAAGGATTACGTTAAATTAAAGCTACATATTATACTGTAAGGGTATATTTTACAGCTGAAATGTTCCTGTTAAATACACTTATTGTTGAGATTATTTATATTGTTATTTGTAAGCTTAACGTATAGTGTCATTTCCGATGCAGAATATACATTTTAATAAAATGTTGTATAATATAAATATATTGTTCTTTCGAAAATTATAGTTTAGTTTTTAATTTTCCAATTGATTTCCTGTCTACCTCTTATAATCTGTGTTAAGTGACCGAGCACAATTTATTGACGGATGATGAACCTATCGTAAAACTAAACATTTCCCCTGAAATATACATTTCAGTTTTTTTTTTATTAATTCATTCATTTTGCCATTAAATTTTTTATTTAGGTATTTTAAAGCAATTGCTAAGTAATTTCAGTTAGAACAGCCCATAAATTTATCTATGTAACTAGTTGCTTACTATATTATATAAAAAAAAAAGTTGCTTACTATTATATAACGGGGGTTTTAAGGTATATAGCAGATAAACAAGTGGTTATATATGGCTTGAAAACTGTTCTATAACAGCAAGATTTCTGTTAACTTGACATAATACAACTGATACTTGGCGCGATTACTTGATTGTATTGATGTAGAGATCTAAAACATATATTCTGGGGAAGATAATACAATTGGAGACTTGTCTTCGAAAACTATTATTGGTATACAATTGAGCAGAATATCTGTTAAATAACGTTCCATAGTGGCTACTGGCTTTGATATTTGAAATAAGACAATCGACATTTTTGAGGTATTAAACTATTTATATGATGGTTAAGCAATTGTAAAAATTTTACGGAGCTGGTTATATAAATGGTATAAGAAAATTTAATAGAAGCGACACAGTTTATTAAATTTTCAGAATAACTTGTTGTACACTCATAAAAACACTTCATTTGGCGCCAATAGTATATAACATTTATATAAATATTATACAATTTTAATATAATGGTTAATATTTTTTCTCTCAGTGAAGTTAATTCGAGTTTTTAGTTGGCCCTATTTGCTAATGCATTTTTACTAATATCACACCATACCATTTACTGCATCGAAGTTGAAAAGTGCTTCAGATTGCAAATTAAGTGGAAAAAGGGTGTTAGTGTAAAATAAATTATGTAACATCAAATTCCTTAGTGGTACCTTCTATAGTATTAGCATTAATTTTACACCAACTAAAATATACCACCCACCCTTAACTTTTCCTCAAAAGTAACTGTGTGTATATTGAAGATAAATTCAACGTTTATATTGAATTTGAGACATTTGAATGTTGAATATAAAATTTAACATATATTTGGGGCCATTTTCCTATGACTCATGTATTCTTATGTATTGCTCATATTATCTAAAGACCCTAGTGAATTGTACTCGTAATGCAAAATATATAACGATAAACCTTACTGAAAGTGAATTGATATAAAAAAATTTAAGAAAGGTATTATACGATAAGGAAATCATCCTGCGTTCAATCACGAAGAATATCATCGGCTGAAAATATGTTCACGGATAATGAATTTATGTTATATTCATAAAATTACTTGGTTAGATTTTCAATTACTGTTATTGAAATAACAATTGAATTGAAAGACCCAAAAACAACTTAAAACCTATAGTTGTACAATTCCTACAATGAAAACGAAATAATACTCTTGAAGAAGTTGTTAATAGAAAGAAGTGAACTTTATGGTTTGCTATGGCAGACTTATTAATTTCTTACATACCGGTCATACAATTACAAAATCGAGTCTCTATTCTTTTTAACATACCGGCGAACCATTTTTATGTACATTCGAAGCTGTAGAAATGTATAAACATAGAGATTATTCATTGAATTTTGTTTTATCTCCTATCGAAATGAATACATTGTTACTTCGATAAACCTCAGGTCAACTCTACGCACAGCTATTTATAAGTAATTATTTGTTTAGTAATAAGATTATCGGTTGTAATCAACACTTTCACAAATTTGACCCTTAAATATTTCATATAATAATTATTCTTCACTCAGTTATGAATTATATGTAAATTCTTTCGAAATAGGTCACTTTAACACTTATGTAACTAAATTTCCGTCTTTTGGTACGTTTCGGTTTCATGTCCATCATCAGAAGACGTTCGAAAACTTATTAACTAAGGCGCGGGATTCCTTAAGCTGATTGTACTAAGCACTAAACGTCTTTATCGCATGAATTTCAATTAAAAATGTCTACGTCGCAACTACGAACAAAACACGAATAATTGAAATTGTAAAACATTAATGTTTAGAGTATATGAATATGTTTTAGAAAACCACTACATAGAAATGTTTCTATAGTTAAAGACGTCATATCTCGAGGACGAGGCAAAACAGTCCCTTTGCGCCAAGTACAAAGTTAAACAGATGTGTTTGAAATTTATGACTACGATAGAAAAGGTATTTGCTGTATAATATTACTGATTTATTGTATTAGCTTTCTACAATTTTAAACGTTATAAAGAAATAGGTAGAAATTTGATAGTATTTAATTGATTACATTTGACTCAATGATTGTACATGGGTTCTATTATTTACCGACATAGCATCACGTTTTGTATAAATTACCTCCAGGATAGATGTTTTATAATAGGTAATTAGTTTCTTTACCTATACTTATGGCCATTGCTTTTTGTAAATATTGTTTAGAGATTTAAGTATTTCGCTTCCTTTCATAATAATCTTAGTTCAGATAAAGTTTACATACAAATACAGTAATAACTTTTGTTTATTTATGTATATTATAATAAGATACTGTCAGCTACTAATAGCGAAATGAATGCAATTGTAGATAAAAATTACTGCCGGATTTACAATTTTAGACCAAACCTACAATAATTGTAGATCGAATCTACAAATGTAAATTTTGTTTAGTTCATAATTCAAAAACAGTAGGTAATAAGTTTTGCTTATTTATATATATTATAATAAGGTAATTATAGATCTGATCCGCAATTGTAGATTGAATCTACAATAATTTGAGCTACTATTATTTTAGATCGAATCTACAATTGTTTATTTATGTATATTATAACAAGGTAATGTGAGCTACTGATAGAAAAGTTAATACACAACAACACAATTGAAGATTGAATCTACAATTGTACATCTGATCTACAAGTATAGATCGAATCAACAATTATTATAGAATTAACCTACAATAAATTGTAGATTGAATCTACAAATGTATAGATTTTGTTTAGTTCATAATTATTCAAAAACAGTAATAAGTTTTGTTTATTTATGTATATTATAATGAGGCACTGTTAGCTACTAACAGAAACGTGAATGCACTCCTCTACAATTATAATCAGATCTACAAGAATAGATCGAATCAATAATTATAGACCGAACTGACAAGTGTAGATCATATCTACAATTGTAAATCGAATCTAGAAATGTAGATCGAATCTACAATTGTAGATATAATGTACATTTGTAAATCAAATCTACATTTGTAGATCGAATATACATTTGAAGATCGAATATACAATTGTAACTCGAATCTACATTTGAAGATGAAATCTACAATCGTTTAGAGTAAATTGCAACAATCAGAATCATTTTTGATTGAAACCTTTATAGTACCTTAACTGGTAATTGTAATGAAGTCGGGATACATTTCTTGATATAACAAACCACTCCGATTTGAATTCCGACTGTGTCATAATTTACAACTAAAATTTCAATAGTTTAAATAATGCATTTAGTAAATTTAATAACAGTAAAACTATACTGTTCAAAAGTACGAAGTACTAACCAATTCTTCACTAGCACAATATAAATGAAGTAGGTAAAGAAAAACATTGAATTTAAATACTAAGGTAGATAAGATTTGAATTTCTGCGATATGTTTTGGAAATATAAAGGAAATAAAATAATAAATAACTAGGAGCAAGTAGGCATCGTTTTTGATTGCCAAATTTTTTCAAAGGCAATGAATAATGAACAACAATAAAACATAACGTCTCATTTCGTTTCTCTGTATAGAAATCATTCCCACACAGGATATTGTCTTATCTGCATTTGACCTTTTAACTAATAGCATATAAATCTAAAAGTAGATGTACATTTTTATCAAGCCCCATATTAGAATGAAATCGTTCGAAAAGGAATGTAAATGAGTCTTGAGAGAAGATGTCTGTATATCAATTCCCTCACGTAATTATAGTTTGAAGAGTTTTACAAAGTTATATTGTCTTTCAATAGTGTAACGATGATGTTATTCCTATTAGTAATTATCTGTGGAATAATGAAAAGTCGGAAAGCTGGTCGTACTGACTGAAATAAAATTTTATACACGTCTTCATAATAATTCCTGAACAAACATAGGTATCCATTTGGAGATAAAACGGTTAAATTTGTAAATTGATCTTAGGGTTTACCCGTTTTTCACGCAGGTTTTTGCGTTCAAACCTCGAACTCGAAGCTAGAGATATATCGATAAATCATAATTATAATTACGGAATTATAAGAGAATTTGCAAAAATGCATTGATGGATTTTTAACTTGAAGAATAGTGCCTCGTACAATAAAATATGGAAACTGATGAATAGATTTCATTAGAATATATTTATACTAAATAAAATTAGTTACTGTAAACGGGGTCGAGTTGGCTCCCGAAGAATTGTAGCTACACTGAAAAAGATCCGAGTTGGCCAACAATCATCCGAGAATAACATAAAATACCACACAGCGTTATCAGCTACACTAAAATTTCCAATTTTTGTCCTTCAACATATTATTATTTATTTTATTAATATATATTAAGAATATACTCAATAGTACATAACAAAATTAGCGGGCGTATAATACCCTAGGGTATAATGAGTGTGTTTATGATAACCGTATTCGTGAGGTAAAAATAAATCAATTGACAACAATTAATGTGAGTAATTTACATTGGTTTATTTTGGTATGAAATGGTTTTAACATATTCGAGATATTTGAATATTAGAATAATAAATAAATTTTAGGTCTAAATAACGTTTTTATCCTAATATTTCTTGTCATATATTTCATGTGGCGTATTGATGCTGTTATATTTTATATAGGCACGTATCTAACTGAAATTCCAAAAGAATGGTTAAACATTCATTAATATTCGAATAAGAAGTAAGAAATGAATGATTACATTGATTATAAATGGATTCGCAGGCATTTGTTGTTATGCTCAAAGATGATGACTGCTCCGCTCACAGAACGGGGCAAAAAGTACAATCTTCACTTGAGTATATGGTTTATAATGATTCTTGACCCAGGTATGAATTATATATGAAATTCGCGGGAAATAGGTCATACTAACACATATACTCATTAATTTCTTCTTTACGTACGTTTCGGTCTCACAATCATCATGAGAAGACGTATCACTGTATAAAACGTGATTTCTTAAAACTAATTGTATCACTACAAGGCGTTCTAATCGCATTCATTTCAATTAAAAATTCCCACGTCGCCGAAACGAACAGAAACACGAACAATCGAAATTATAGCACAATTAATGTTTTAAGTATATGAATTAAGAATCCGCTGCTAAGCAATATTCTTATAAACTCTAAATGCATATCGAATCACTGTATATAATACGACCGAAAGACTGAACTAAAAATATAACGTTCGAGATGTTGAAGATTTATGAGGAATTAGAAAAAGTTTGTCAGACCTTATTAGGAATATTGCTTTTGAACATTCTACCTAAAATTTACTTTTAACATTATAAAGACGCATGTAGGAATTTGAAAGTGTTTTAATTAATTAGGATAAATCTGACTTAATGATTGAATATTTGTTCTTTGATTCACAGACTCGTTTTATGTTTATCTTTAGGTAGTGAAGGCTTTAGATTTGAAAAATATCTCTCAACACAGTTAGTAAGTTTATGCGCAACATTTATATCATACTTTTTTACCGTTTATGTTATTTATATATGACCTTCCATTATAGATTTGGTTTATTCTTTCTTTAATGATGGTATTGAAAGCTGTTTTGGGTAGCCATTCATTTCCACGAACATTTTTTTCATTTTTGGGAAGGTCCTCTGTGAGGCTGTTTATAACACTTTTTTATAACTTGTTGGTGCAACGGGATTGAAGTGAAGATAACGTTGAGACCAAACTTCTTTAGTAAACCACGAAGTTTCTATTTTTCCATCTGCATCATGTCTAATGTTCATATCTAGGAAATTAATATTTTTGTGCACTTCTATTTCACAAGTAAATTGAAGTTTACAATGGAAATTATTAAATTTAATAATCATGTACTGAATTTTTATCATTGGGAACACATATTAGGCAATCATCTACATACCGTTGTATGGGTTGAAAATCTAATAAATTTATTACAGATTCCTCTAAGCATTCCATAACTAGGTTAGCAATAGTAGCTGAAATAGGAGATCCCATTACTGTGCCGAATATTTGCTCAAAATATTGCTCACCGTATTGAAAATAGGTGCATTCTAAACAAAACTTTACTGCATTTATAAATTCAGATTGATCTAGAGTGTGTGGTTTTGAATCTCTGCCCAACCTTTTCTTAATGGTATTCAATGCCAAAACGACTGGTACATTTGTAAATAAAGAAGCAACGCCCAAGGAAATTAATAGATGATCTACGGGTACGGATTGAATTTTCATAAATTCATTAAAATTCCATGAGTCTTTCACAAAAATTCATGTTTTCGAATTATATTTTTGATAGATTTTGATAAATTGTAGATAGGCGTTCCAATGTTACTTACAATGGGTCTTAAAGGTATAAATAATAAGGTCAGTGTGACCTATTTGCCGTGAATTTTATACATATTTTACAACTATATGGTTATCAACCAAAGTACATCATGTTTCGGTTTAAACTTGAAAAAAATCAACTGAAAAACAGTCCCCAACATCTCGTTTTGAAAACAGTAGTTCAGAAACGTAATGTAAATAAAACAAATCTTTGACATTATTTTTAGTACAATTACTTATAACTCTTCCAAGAAAATTCGTATTCAATTTTAATTCAAAAATATTATTTGCAATAGAAAATAAAACTGGCAACAACGTCTGATATTAACATAAATTTTGTATAGAAATATTTTATATGAGCGACCTCGAACCCAAGCGGGAAGCAACTCGTGCCTACTCTTTTGAAGTATACCGGAATCAGACGGAGCAAACTCGACTCTCCCCATGCAAATAATATCAGTAGTTTGCGTTTGGGTATTACGTTTTTGAGAGGTGTAATATCTTAAAATCTTAATCTTAATATTGAATTAAAAATCTCATTGCACCACATTTGACTGACGTGTACCATACCTGACACCTGCGCTTAGAAAAGCCTTTTACTATATAATAAATTAATCTAATCTAGCATAGTTTTTAGCATGGATTGCAGATTAGTTAATCATCTCAAATTGTTTACGACATCGTTTCAAAATTGCAATATGTCCCGATAACTTTCACAGTAGATGATATTCAGTTTCCAGACTCTTCCATAAATTTCTACGGTGATGTGTTTCTTTGAATTGTTACAATCGTTCATTGTAAATACTATTTTAGATCATGGATGTTAAGTTTACAATAGACATTAGGCCGACTCTGTATTTCTAAAACCATAATCCTGGATTCAATATTCGTCAGGTTCTATCATCGAAGTGCAAATACGAGAAATGAATCTAGTCGAAAAGACAGTTCAACTTTAAAAATTATTAGATGAACATGCATCCTAATGTAACTCAAATATCATTAATTAATGATAATTAATAAACGTAAAAATAAATATACAGTCCATTATTAAAAATATTATAATATTCAAACCTCAATTAACAATGGATTTGCTTCGGTTACCACTAATTATATTTTATGGATAGTTTGATTTCCAGAGAATCTTTAAATTGTTATTTTTTCCGGAAATATCTAACTATCCTTCAGAACCCCATTTTATAAGCTTTATGCTCCAAATTCATATTGAAATAATTTTAAAAAACGTCAAAGAAATAACGGGAAAGATATTTGGTTTGTTTAATTCGAATCGACAACTATTAATCGCAAGAGAAAGCGCTAACAATAATAATAATACAACTTATGATTCTTAGTATGTCTATCACCGTTTGCTGAATTGCAGGATAGTGGATAGCTGTGAATAAGCTGCGTCAAGGAATATAAAAGTCTGCGATGGTTGATGATTGACGATTTAACGATTATAAAGATGAATAAACGTGAAACATTGAACCATAGGCGGGATTCGAACCCACATTCCTGGATGTCAAGCCACATCACATTTCGAAGGTATTCTTCAATAATAAATGTGTTAGGCTATGTACATGTACTTTAACATGCGAGATGTTGATCTTATAATTGTAAAATCTTTTAATTAAGTTTTTTAAACATTTATTCGATACAAATTGTTTAATCCGATTATACAGGGTGTTTCAGTTTTTTTGTTAAACGATAGAATAATAGGGGTCTTTTATATAACATTTTTCTCTGAATCACTTCGTTTCCGAGATACCGGGGGTTGAAATTTTGAAAAATTATTACATTCTCTTCATTATCTTCTAAACAAATTAAGATTTTTAGTTCAAACTTGGTACACTTGAGTTTTACTGGATGGGAAATTTTTTTGGTTACAAATTGTTCTGGAGACAAATACAGTAGCGTAGTTATGGAGGTTTAAACGTATTTAAACCCCTTAAACTTCTACGCCAATGGTCAAAAATTTTTATTGTATGCAAATTTGAAAACTTTGATTTATTTTCTAAAAAAAGGATTCGTGATAAATTTCACTTAGAGGCTTTTTGATTTTTCTAATCAGGGTTATCTTATGGAATTTCTATCGAAAGACTATTTAAAACGTAAGGAAATATCTATTCATTGGTAACGATGAAGAATAATTGATAATTAATGCTCAGAAACATAGATTTCTCAACGACCTTCTTATTCGAATTAACATTTTATTATTAATTTCACCACAAGCTCTTCGAATACGATTAAGTAGATCTTCTCTATTATGAACCGGCATAATTAAAATAAATCAAAATTTTCATTTGTATACAATAAAAAATTTTGACCATTGGCGTAGTTTAAGGGGTTTAAATACGTATAAAACCCCATAACTACGCTACTGTATTTGTCTCAAGAACAATTTGTAAACAAAAAAAATTTCCCATCCGATAAAACTGAAGTGTACGAAGTTGAGCTAAAAATCTTAATTTGTTTAGAAGATAATCAAGAAAATGTAATAATTTTTTCAAAACTTCGTATCTCGGAAACGAAGTGATTTTGAGAAAAATTTTATATGAAAGACCCCTATTATTTTCAGAAGTTCTATCGTTTACCGAAGTTATGAACGAAAAAACTGACACACCCTGTATATGTGCTAAAGAAGCCCGCAAGGGAATATTAATGTGATTTGTTTTTTTCTAACCTATAAGACGTCAGAACCGAAGTATTTCAAGTGCAATGTAAAATGTATATTTCCAGACATGAAAAAACTCAGTTTTCCGGATATGCATGTGATTCCTGTAAGAATCGTATTTGTCAAAACTGCTGCAGCATTACTACAACGGAAATACGTGCAGTGCTACTCAAAACACGTATTATGGTATTTTAGTTTCCAAATTGTTCTGTTTCCACAGAGGCACTGCCAGAATTTGATCGGAAGGTTTTATAGGTGCTAGTTTGGTAGAGCCAGTGAAAATGCAACTGACAAAAAATGTTGTCCAGTATATCAAATCAAGACTGCTAACTCTTAAAGATAGTCGAACCGTTAAAATCTATGAGCAAGAACCGTCTCTACGAAATATGAAAGATTCAGAATTTTGGCCTCAGAATATTGTTTTCCATCAGTTTCAGTTTGGTGGTGGTGGCCAGTTTCACTTTAACAAGAGATAAAGCGACTCAAAGGACTCCTGTGACTGGAAACTGTGATATTTGGATTTACTACAGCAATGTCGGAGGTCTTAGGACTAAGCTCGATAAGGCTCGGCCATTGAATATTGTCATTATGACTCTGAAATGCTTTCAAAGTCGTGGTTAACAGATTATATCTATGATCCAGAACTCTTTCCAGAGCAGTTTAATATGTTTCGTACTGATCGAGTATCTATTGGGAATCCCATAATTGGGAGTGGAGGAGTTATGATTGTTGCCATGCCAGAAAGGAATTGCAGCGCCAATACCAAAGTCATCTGAATTTATTATAAGCTGCATCTACTTACCACCTTATTCTGATCTATGTTTGATTGTAGATGTGTGTCATTCAATTGAATCTTTAATTTGTATTCTAATTGTAACCTATGGATAGTGGGCGATTTTAATTTACCACAGGTTAGATGTTGATATTGATCTAACCATTGAGTGTGTAGAAAACTCTTCAGCTAATAATTTAATAGATCGTTTAAGCTATAATAATTTATTTCAGTTTAATAACATCATGAATAATAGGAATGTTCTGCTTGATTTGGTGTTTTCAAATTTAAACATTGTTGAGATTGACACAGCCACTGGTACGATTTTGAGTAATAATATTCACCACACAGCTATTTCTATAAAAATTAGCCGTAATATCGAATATAAACGTTCTAAATATGAGGAGTACTTTTTTGATTTTAACGTTGTCAACTACATTTCATAAGATTATTATTTGGCCTGTGTTGATTCACATTCAATAATTAATTTGACTTCTGACGAAGCTGCTCAATGGTTTTATGAGACATTATGAGAAGGGATATCCCGGTAAAGAAATTAAGAACATCTAATTTTCCTGTGGGGGTTAACGCTGAATTGAGTAATTTGATTATAAAAAAAAAGGAAACTTGACTGATAATTTTGGGAAACAGGAGATAATTTAGACTATTTGTTATTCTTTGAAGTAAGGGATAGGTGTAAGAAGCTCTTCTTATAGAATCTATCTGGTGAAAATCGAAAATAACATCAAAGGGAATCCCATATCATTTTGGTCACATTTCAACAATTTCCTATGAGTTATAATGGCTCTACTGGCCTTGGTAATCAAAAGAATGTAGACTTGTTTGCAGACTTCTTTTCTAGTGTTTACTCAAACCATATTATCAACCAGGTTCCAGGATACTCGTTTTCCAATTTCGCTGATGTTTGCAGTTACTCTTTTTCTTGTGCTGAAATTATAGAACAAGTACAAAATTCCCCTAATGAGTGATCTTGTGGGCCAGATGGAATTCGATTCGAAATTTTATTTCAAGCAGTATAGAATAGGGTTTTCAAGCTGATTCTATATACTCAGATTTCTCTGAAGCTTTCGGCAAGGTTAACCATCGCCTACTCATTGACAGACTTAGTTGTTTGGAGTAAGAAATCCAATTCTGAGTTGGTTTGCTAACTTTCTCATTGGGATGACTCAAGCACTTAAATATGGTGGTATTATGTCTCGTGTTTTTGATGTTTCATCCTGGTATCCCTGAAGGGTCTCACTGTGGGCATGTCCTTTTCATCCCATTTATATCTAATGTAGTAATTGCCCACAGTTCATTTTTATCATTTGCGATCTCAGTTTTATCATCAAGTATTATCTTTTGAGGACTCACGACTATTGCAAAATGATATTAATTATTTTAATGAATGGTGTCGCTCAAATGGAATGTACCTAAATATTGTTAAGTGTTATAAAATTACTTTTTCTAGGTTAACCGATATGACAAGATTTCCAAACAAGAGTAATAGATAGATAGAGTAGATAGATAAGAGTAGATGCTTTATTAGAGCATCAATATATAAATTACAGCTCACGTCGCTAAGAGACAAATGTAAATAAGTATGATAACTTGATTATTTTTGAAATAATATTATAAAATGCTTACACATAATGTTCTAAAAACTCATTTAATAATATTAATATATATTGAACAACTGCTCTTTTTAATTAATTACGTTTATTTTATAGTTACAGTGTAAAATTATCATTATGTATTTAATGTATTCTAATTTGACTATGCCGTAAATAAATAAATATTTTGACGATCACATTCACCACCTTTGAGGGTGGTAAGGGCTTTCGAATTGGACCTCTGAATTGGAACGGCCCAGTCGGGCGCAATCTGGTTGGGTGTACATACATGCCACGGACCAGAATTTATATCAAACTATTGTTTCCAAAATTCTCAATATCTTTTATCATCTTTCACATTGACATAGTAAATACTAGAAAGTTAAATTTTGTTCATATTATTCCTTTGATTTAACCTACGTTTTGATGATGTTTGATTTCAAATTCCCTCCCTTTAAATATTGACTAAATTCGCTACTGTTTTCCTTTATGGGGTAAATATCGAACTATCTACGGCAAAGCAATTATGTTCTGCAAAATGTGAATAAAGGTGCTGTTATAACTATCTAATTACCTAGGAAACAAGTTAGTCACGATTTTATCGACATAATAATCCATTTCACGCTAGAATTCCACTATTCTTGAATCCGTACTTGAAAATTATCAACGTTCATTATCAATGAATATTGAAGTATCGAAGCAAACATCTTTTGAAATAGATGATATTAGACATTTAAGAGAATTAATAAAAGGAGAAATATTGAAGTTAAAAGAATCACATATTTCTAAAAAGACTTCATTCAGTGTCATCGTTGACTTGCTAGTATACAATAAATTAGGCTGTAGGGTAATGTAACAAAACTAATCTACAAGTACCCCTTTATTTAGAACAGGCATCTGCAACTTTTTTAGCTGCGAGTCGAAATCAACCAAAATGTTATTATTAAGATGGCGTTCCGGGTCAGTGGGTATTTTCATTTCAAAACAGTTATTTAGAAAATAAGATGCATTTTGTTTGTTGTTAAGCAAAAAACAATCAAATTTCAGTTCATTAATTTAATAATTTTAGTTTTAGTCTCATTAATACTTAGTCACGTTACGACGAATACAAACGTCTGAATTTTTGGTAGTTACGTAGTTACGCTGCTCGTGTTCTTATTTAAAATGAATTTGATTTGTGAAAATATTTTGTCACATTTATAAGTGGAATCGAACGCGTAAAAATGTTACTGCCATTTTTTCCCAAAAACGGAATCTTCGTAGCAAGTATTTTCACTTACGTAGTATATAGTGTAGAGAAGATAGTTTTCGGGGATACATCCGTTTTGAGTATTTCTGAATCGATCTAGACTATTTTTGACATGTCTGTGGAGACGATTGCGTTGTTCCATTGGTCGTATCGAATTGAAATTTTGAAGAACGCTTTAGAATACTGAAAATAGGAACTGTAATGTTTTTGGGCGTGATAGCCCCGTTTCGAGTGGTATTTCTGACATCCATCTTCATTTTTTCAAATGGAACTATGGTATTTTATTGCACCGTAACTATCTTTTTCTGGTCATAAATATATATAACACTTGTTATATTTAACCTGCAGAAGAGTCCGAAATTCTATTTTTCAGACTCAAGTGACCTCATCGATGTGACTTTACTATCTATTATAAGTGCATTTTGGGAATTGATGTATAAACAGCGGCGGCCTTAGGGGGTGGCGAACAGGGCAATCGCCCGGAGCCTCGCTCTTGCAGGGGCATCGCGTCAAGCAAATTTAAAAAAAATACAGATTTTTTTTAACTACATTTTTTTTTATTTAAAACTTTTGATTTTGATTCTTAATTATTTATTAAAGTTATAACATAACGGTAAATTAAAATAAAGTTAGTTAACTAATTCATTCATTCAAATCATAATTGAAAAATTGATTTTGTAGTACTTGAATATCGCGCCTCGAAACACTTGAAGATCGATTTTTTAAACGCATAGCACTCGGGACTAGTATAGTATTATATAGTCTGTGACTCGGGAGTCGGGACATAATGTTCTGCCCGTCTATCGCTCGGGGAATCCCCGTCGCTAGAGGAATTCCCTTGTTTCCTTTCGTTCGTCAACTTTTGTCACCTTGGAATTATTTTGCTTGCAGTATGAGTTACAAAATCGTTGCTGTACCGTACAAGTATTGAGTGAGCTGGAAAAGTGTAAATTATAGTATTTTAAGTATTGAGTAAGCTGATATGGTATGACATTCTTACAAAGATAAATGTTATCAGTAAAATGTGGCAAAGCGAAAACATGCACTTAGATGTGGCTATACAACACCTAGACGCATTCACAAATTGGCTCGATAATTATCGAGAAAATGGTTTTCAGTCATCCCTTGTAACAGCGAGAGAAATAGCCGAGGAAAATGATATTGACAGACAGTTTAAAGAAGTCAGAAGAAAAAAGCCATTTTTATTATAAAGGGGAAGATGAAGCTCATGAATTGAATGCGGAAGATTTTCAAAATAATTTTTATGTTATTGTCGACAATGTGCGCGCAAGGTGCCATCCTAGGTTTGAGGCACTTGAACATCATGAGAGCATATTTGGTTTCTTGTATAATATAAAAAGATTAAAGGAAATTAGTGGTAGTGAACTTTTGAAGCAATGCAGCGACTTGCGAATATCTACGACAGTAGGAGAATCATGTGATATTGATGGACATGAATTGTACGAAGAACTGAATATGTTCATCCGTGTGTATAAAGGAAACGATGACATTATCTCGGTGCTGAAATACATAATAGAAAAAAAATTAACTGAAGTTTACCCCACTATCGAAATAGTTCTGAGAATTATTGTCACCACACCTGTTACGGTTGCGTCTGCTGAAAGGAGTTTTTCGAGGCTTAAAATTATTAAAACATATTTGAGGAATTCGATGACACAGGATCGGCTTTCTGCCCTTCCTATTGTTTCAATCGAAAATAACGTAGCTCATTCGTTAGATTATTGTGCTTTAATTAAAGATCAAACATCAATTTTAAAATTTATCATCTCTGTATTTGTTAATTTTGTAAATCTTTCAATGTAAGTAAAATATTTTAAAACTCAAATTTTATTTATTTGTATAACTTTAGCATTTCTCGTCAAACAACGAATACCTACCAAACAACCAGATCTACGTTCGCATCACATATATACTTTTCCGTAGTAGGACAAAGGGTCTCGCAAAGACCTGCCGCCCGGAGCCTCGCAAAGACCTGCCGCCCGGAGCCTCTCAATGGGTAAGGCCGCCGCTGAGTATAAAAGAAGGTTATCACCGACTCTGTGGTTATATTATAGTGTTAATAATTGCGAAAGTCAACCTTACAGCAGTTTCAAATTCATTATATGTAGACCATTTGGATAAAATTTCAGTGTAACATAACGTCTTTCATAGCGGTTTCTAAATAATTTCCAATATATTTACTGTTCATAATATTGATTTTTATGGTTCCTTTAAGACATGCTTCATAAACAAAAAAAGGAGATTGTGAGACGTCAAAACTTTATTCAAACTTCTGCTGACCGTTTTTGTAGTTATAACTTTACAAATAATGATTATTCATATTATGGTCTGGATACATATCGCATATAGCTAAAATCTGATGATGTGTTTCCAGGTGGTGATTAAAAGCACAATTCTGCAAAGCAAGTTGCTGTCTCATGAACTTCACATTTATTCAATGATTATATCCCAGCTTCAAATAATCATTGTATCGTGTATCCTTCAAATGATATATAAAAAACTGAATATTGATAGACAATTCTGATTTTAAAAAATTATTTTATTTAAAATCAGGAGCTAACTACTTGTTTCATCGAATTATATGTGTGAATTAATCTTTTACAGTTTGAATGATCACAAAACACTGCCCTTCAATTCCAGCTTCGGAGAGTATCTCTCGAGGAATTATGTTGCGATGCTTCAAATCTGCAAAAGCTTATGATATCCTGTTGATAATTCTGTAAGCAGAGGACGGTAAGCCTGCAATAAAATCAGCAACGACTATTTGCATGTTCCATGTTTGCACCAGCATGATATTTGAGAGTTGAAGGCAGTTGATATCAATCGGATGTTATTTAATATGTCTCATGTAGTAAGATAAGTGATAACATAGCATACGTAATTGTTGTTAATTTGATTGCCAGCTATTTTCAAAATACAACGACATACATTTCCGTATTTTACTCCCCTCACTATAAGTAGGATATAGTGCAATGTGTATTATAATCGGCCCAAAAAAATGTGACGTCACAGTCTATTTTGTGATATCGAATCACAGTCTATAATACGATTAAAGAGCTGAACTAAAAAATAACGTTCGAGGATCCACTTTCGAACCAGATGTTGAAGATTTATGAGGTAATAGAAGAAGGTTGTCACAAACCTTCTTAGAACTATTGCTTTACAGCATTACCACAATTGTTTCTTTTAATTTGGATACTTTCTAATATCAAACATTATTCTTTTCAATATTCACAATTATTGTGTTGTTATAGTCAAATGAATAGTTTGTGTCTTCTACATGTTTACTAAGTACAGTGAATGAATTCTCAATATATTTATGTCCATTCAATCTTTTATCGAGATATAGGGAAGATTGGCCGATGTATACTTTTCCGCAATCTTTACGGATATACAAAATGGGTTATATTTTTGAAAGGTATGTCGCTTTTCAATTTAAAAAACTTTTCTGGTTTAAATAACTTTTATGACAAATATGTAGATCATAAGGTTCTACTAAATTACTTATTTTTTTCAGAAATACCATTTATATGATAATATGTAAACTTTTTCATTTGATCTTTCAATACTGGTATTGGTTTTACTAGAAGAGTTATAAAATGTATGAATTTTGTCTCTAGTTATAGAATTGACCAAATCAATGGGACAACCATTCTTTATTAATGTTTCTTTTGTTTTTTCAATAGATATAGTTCTTAGTTCAGGAGAACTTAGTTTAATATCTCTATCTATTATATTTATTACAAAATTCTTTTAATATTTTTTAGGTACAACATAATTGAAATAAGTATATCCTGACCAAGTAGGTTTGGTGTACCATTTAGTTAGAAATCTTGGATAGTAGACTTCCGCTGATAGCTATTCTTGAAAAATCTTGGCTTCCGGATGGATTCCGCGTCACAATAGCTCGACTTGATGCCGACGTTTCGCCCATTGAAGGTGGAATCTTCAGGGCAGGCTTGAGGCTTGAAACTGTTTTAGTTCAAGCCTCAAGCCTGCCCTGAAGATGCCACCTATAATGGTTGGCGAAACGTCGGCATCAAGTCGAGCTATTGTGACGCGGAATCCATCCGGAAGTCAAGATTTTTCAACATTTAGTTAGAACTTTAACGTATGGTTTAGGTAGTAAAGTTAAATCTAAAAAATGTATTTCATTCTTATTATTATTATGAAACTAAAAATAATAATGTAATAGATTTTTTAGATTTAACTTTTGTACGAAAACCAAATGATAAAATTATTACTATATAGTAAACTGAACCTACTTGGTCAGGAAGATATATCAATTTCAACCGCAGATACCGAACCGTGTACTTTCCTGTATGCGAAATTCGACGACGACGGGGAAGTACACGGCGTATCCGGTGATTCCCCTATAACATACGACTGACCTAGATAATACATGTTCTTAGTTACCGTGAATGCATGAATTTGTAACTTGCGCTTGATTTATTTAGAGCATATTCATTACATAATATAACGAAAAAAATCAAAGTGCTTGTCATGTATTATTCAAACAAACATTTCACTGAACGTAAATTATATAAACTCTGCATCATAAGAATGAATCTGAATATTTCGATTACATCTCCTATGTAGCCGAATTATTATCAACGATATGAAATTGTAATTTAAATTTTATTGTTCCTTTACAGATTTTTGTAACTGTATGCCAGGATTAAAAAACAACAATGAAGCTTCATTAAAATGAGTTTTATTTCTTAGTAAAGAATGTATAAATTTTAAAACAAGAATATTCCAACAGGATTTACTAAGAGATATAGGTGCCTATATAAGATTTACCATTATTAAACTTACACATCTTAACAATAAACAAAACAAATATTGAAGTAAAAAATTAAAGTATATCTATGAGTAGATAATAATAGATGAAAACTCTGAAAAAACTTAATCTCTTTCTGCTTAACTTTAAAAAAATTATATACATATTTTCTTTGGACAAAAAGTTTTGTGTTTATTCACATAATGTAAAATGACTACTAAATCTCTAACCTAGGGTGATTTAAAAATAGGCAACAAAAACAACTCACATCTTATGAACCTAGATATGCTTATCAAGCTATTATCACTATATACTTAAATTTTTCTTTGTACTACCCAGAATTATTTTCTAAATCCTACAATTTGTAACACAATGTTCAAGACAACTCACCTATAGGTGCATTTTCTAGCCATAAATCATGTAAAAAATTATACAAATTATCGCTTACTGAAACTTTATAAGGAGTAGGATTTAAGGCGCGTTTTATGTCAGGCCGCAAAATTTTAAGAGATATGCACACTCTTTCTCGAATTTCTTGCATTGATGGTAGTTTCTGACAAATTTTACCATCCTTCCAGAATAAAAGTAGAAGTTTTTCAACTTTAGTTGGAGTTACATATGCTCGTTTCGATTCTTGAAATGGATGCCTACACAAAACTTTCTTATTCATTACAGGACAGTCCTCTACAGTCCTTTGAAGTATATCAATTAAAGCATATCCGGATTCACTGTAAAGTCTGAATGCTTCCTTCCTTCCTGGTATGGTTACCTTCTCAACATCATGGCTCAATTTTATTCTAGGTTGTCCATCAACTTCAACCATTTTATAAACACCACCTAGCGCAGGCTGCCTTTGACAAGTAACTAAATGTGTTCCAATCCCAAATGAATTGATACTGTGACCCTGTTCATTTAGGCTTAAAATTGTTTCCTCATTTATATCATTAGATGCCATTATCATGAGATCCGCAAATGATGGAATGTTAAATTTTTTGCTTATTTTTCTAAACTGATCTCTAGCCACATTAGATAGATATGATAAGTCTCCACTATCAAGTCTTATTCCGATAGGTATATACCGAAAATCATTTAATGTTAAAGCAACGGCACAAAAATTAATGAGCCCACTTCGTGTAACATCATATGTGTCTACTAAAGCCATAAAATTGGAAGGAAATGCAATTGCAAATGTCACAAATGCTGCTAGCTCACCATCACTTGCTTGACATGAAGTCAAGTTAAAAACTGGAATTATTTTGTTCCGCCATTCAATTGCTGCTTCTAGAAATTCATATGGTTCTTTACCATCCTTTGGTGTCAGTTGTGTTAATGTTACTTCTTTCAAACTACTGAAAGATGTTATATACGAATGTGCATGAGTACCTTTTACTGGAATATTAAACAACTTTCCTGCCAACACATTGCTAGTTCCATCAAATCCTCCAATATATGAATACTTAGAAGCCGAGAGACCTCCATCTGGTCCTTGTGAACGCCTCAAGCCAAATTCATACAACTTTATAGACCCAGCAGCTAATCTAAAGCGAGCTGCATTGGTAGACATCAAGCTTGCATAATTAACTAAATTCAACAATGTTGTTTCTAATAGCTGCACTACAATTAGAGGACCTTCTACTCTTAATAAGGGCTCTTTTGGAAATACAACAGTACCTTCGGGAATGGCATAACAAGTAACATCTTTCGCTGTCAAACTCTTAAGATAATCAAAAAATTCTTCTTCTGTAGATACGGGTAATATTTGTTTCAAATATTCAATATCTGAGTCAGAATACCTGAATTTTTCCAAAAATTTCAGACATTCTTCTAAGCCAGCAAAAATTGTGAATTCTCCTTGAAATGGATTTTTCCGGAAAAATAAATCGAAAACTGCATTAGCATGACTTTTCCCCGATTTCCAGTATGCATAAGCCATCGTTATTTGGTACAAATCAGTTAATAAAGGCTGCACAATGTCACTTTGCCATAACCTCTTATTAACATTACTTCCGATCAATTCACTCTTACAGGTAAACATGTTTACTCATTCCCTGATAGCTAACTACTAAACTTAAACTAACTGCAACTACTCAAAGAAGCAGAAGTTAGCATATACAACGAAACCGCTTTGTTCCGTATTTTTACAAATCTAGCGGATAACGAAATACAACTACTCGAACGCATTGTTAGAAGATGTATGCCATGAACAAATGTATGCGCAATTTTTCAGCGAAGAAACTTGAAGATTTAAAATTATTTAAATTCATTATAATTCGTAAGTATTCGAACTCTGACATAGAAGATGTATTATTTTTAATTTCTGTCATGTAATTCTGTACCTATATTGTAACAGAAAAAGTCGACACCACAGAACGTCTGTATGAAGCATCGAGTTACAATCTAACAACTGTTGTTTTATCCTGACCACGGTCGTACATACAGGTCTGGAAACTCGGGGTTGTTTCCTATGTGAGAAGTGGGACCGCTAAGCGTCGACTGTCCTGACTAATATATTTAGTCTATTGAGGTATTATCAATGCATCTAAAAGTGTAAATTTTTATAGTTGTTCTGTGTGCAATATTCCCAATGCATGAATCACTGGTTTTCAGTTTCAGTTGCAGCTTCAAAATTGTAACTAATCGAATTATTGGAATATTTCGAAAATAACGAACTTGTAAAAGTTCACATTCACTTACATTTGTGTATTTCTGAAAATATTTCTTGTTCAACATCAACTACTTCATTTCATTGTTTTACTCGTTCCATTATACACAGAATTTTTAGTAGAAATTGAATTATCAGATGTGATAGACGGTTGTTTTCGTCCATTTATATTCTAAAAAATAAATAAAAATGATCAATAAAAAAAGTCGCATACCCCGTTATATACTACTTACCCGAACAAGAAAAATGGCGTCAATTTCTGTGATTTTCTATTGGATGTAAGATGTAACTGTTTCTATTGATAAAAAGCTGAGTGCTTTGGGAATATTTGTTGATTTCAGTAAAGCTTTCGATTGTGTTGATCATGAAATTCTTCTCTATAAAATGTATAGATATGGTATTCGTGGTAAAGCCAACCATCTTTTTAAATCGTATCTGAATGGACGTTCACAATACGTTAAATTACCCAACGGTACTATTAGCGAAAAGAAAAATTGTATAAAGGAGTACCTCAAGGCTCAGTCTTAGGACAAATTTTATTCATTATCTATTCAAACGATCTGTTCTTTTTCATCAAGTCTATAAATATTGATATCAAAATTGCCAGTTATGCTGACGACAGCAACTTCTCAATAAAATCTGAAAATATTGAAGATGGAAAACATAAAGCTAAAATATTACTATTGATGATATTTTATTGTGGTCAACTAAAAATTAATTTAATTTAAATAAAGATAAGACAAAAATAGTCCATTTTCGATCAGTTAGTTCAAATATCAACATAGAATATATCGACCAATACAAATGTTTACACACTACACAGATGTTGGGTGTAACGTTGGACAGCCATCCTCAGGGATGAACATGTTGATTCACTTTGTAAAAGACTAAGAAAATGCTGTTACTCTTTAAGATCATTGGTAGGTACCTGCAGTCAGAACATTCTGTTAACCGTCTATCATGCTAACTTTCATTCTGTAATGAGATGAAATATTATAAATTGGGATTCCTGTTCTTCTCTCTTCAAAAGTATGCAATACGTATTTTGTCTGGTATTCAGCTTAGAGAATCCTGTAACCTTATTTCAAAAAATTTAACATATTAACTTTTTTTACCACCTATGTATATCAATTATGTTGTTTTATTCATAAAAATCAAACATTATTTTCTAGGAACTGTGTAGTTCATAATTATGACACACGCAATAAGTCTAACATCATTCCTGATCAGCATACAAATGCCTTATAGTCCAGGCAACGAACCGGAAATTAAAAAAATATATATCATAAGCTAGAATTTCAAAATTTCTTTTGCATTTTGTTCCTAATACCCTGGTCCTATCAAGACCGCGGGGGTCGACCTTTCAACCCGCCCAAAACAATGTTTCAACTCCTCAGAGGAGCATTCTTATAAAAATAATCCATAAGTTCAGAAAATTAATGAATTAAGTGCCGAAAATGACCCCCAGTATGTTTTTTGGGTCGCTGATCACGATTCCGCAGTTTGTTTTCACGGAAAACTCCCTCCAGATGCGAAATTTCGAAAATTTATATATAATATATAATTTTGTTGCAAAAATTACTTCTAGTAGGTTTTTTGGGTCGCTGATCACGATTCCGCTGTTATTTCCACCAAAAAACTCTCTAGGTGGAAAATTTGAGATTTTCCTGAGACGGTTATGAATAATAAAGTATAATTTTGTTGCAAAAATTACCTCTAGTTGGTTTTTGGCTCGCTGATCAGGATTTCGTAGTTATTTTTCCCAAAAATCTCTCCAGATGGAAAATTAGGGAAATTTGAGATTTTCCTGAGACGGTTGTGAATAATAAAGTATAATTTTGTTGCAAAAATGACCTCTACTATGGAAAATTCGGGAAATTTGAGATTTTCCTGAGACGGTTATGAATGATAAAGTATAATTTTGTTGCAAATATGACCTCTAGTAGGTTTTTTGGGTCGCTGATCACGATTCCGCTATTATTTTTCCCAAAAAACTCTCCAGATGGAAAATTCGAGATTTTCCTGACACGATTATGAATGATAAAGTATACATTTGTTGCAAAAATGACTACGAGGTCTGATCAGCGACCCAAAAAACCTACTAAGAGGTCATTTTTGCAACAAAATTATAAATCATATATAAATTTTCCAAATTTCTCATCTGGAGCGAGTTTTACGAGAAAACTAACTGCGGAATCGTGATCAGTGACTCAAAAAACATACTAGGAGTCATTTTCGGCTCTTAATTCATTAAATTTCTAAACTTTTGAATTGTTTTTATAAGAATGCTCCTGAGGGGTTGAAACCCCGTTTTGGGGGGTAGAAAGGTCGACCCTCGCGGTCTTGATAGTCATGAATGATCCATGGGGTATTAGGAACAAAATGCAAAAGAAATTTTGAAATTCTTGCTTACTATATTTTTTTTTTATTATGGCCTTTTTCCCAGCTTAGTGCCTGGACTATTATATCAAAAGAACTTCTTTTATAATGGTTGTAAATACTATAATAGTTCCACAGTATATAACAGAGCTAAAGAAATTTTATCAATTTAAAAAAATATTTATTGGACAAAAACTCCTGTCATGCTGATGAATTCCTTTTGTAATAGTAAATTGAATTTTGTATTCTATCGTGACACATTTGCCAACTACAATGTACAATTTTGTAATTCCATTGGTTGTTTGTAAATAAAGTTCTATTCTATTCTATTTAGTTGTAGGTAATTAAAATCTAATAATTTTGGTATGTCAACAAATTGATCTAGATCAGCATCTTGAAGCTTTCAATTATTGCACCAAATAGAAACAACTATATAAACCACAGAAAATCATTTATTCAGTTTCATAATTACATTTTAGATTACATCTTATTAAAAATCTAATATAAGTCTTTATACCAAAAAATTTTATATGTAAAATTACATAAATCAAATAATTTTTTCAAAAGTAGAAAATATAAAGTATACAAATTTTCAGCATATAATTTTTGTAAAAATAAATAAAATCCATAAAATAATTTGATTCAATGTAGAAAGAACATCATAATAATATGAATCGAATTACATGTCACTTCATAGAAGTAAATTAATAGCCATGTATGTCCCCATTTATCTTATTCCTGTGTACAGACTCAAAACTGATCTTGTTTCTTTCTGTGATCTAGCCTTACTGAATACATTCCAAAATCTTAAAGTTTCATCACCTGCACCAGTTACTATTGCTTCACCATCAGGCGATAGTGCGAGGTATAATACCCTATAAGAATGTCCTGTCAACTTCGCCACTTGTGTTAGACTTGGATATTTCCAGACTAGAATTTGATTTTGGGAGTAGCCATGGGTGGAAACCAATTCGGAGCTATGCTTCGACCATGCCAGATTACATACTTGAGAACCTAGAAAATTTAATTCAAAAATTATGGCTCAGCATTTGACTAATGGGATCATACATGCACAAATCATGTAGCTTTAAGCATACATTCCTTCACAACATATTTTAATTTTTGTTATGACAGCAAAGAATCTCAGCCAGTGATGCACTAAGGGGATAATCCACCGCAGACCCCACCTATAGATGGAATGATTTAGCGCACACATGTTATCACTCATGTCTACTATACTGTCGTCTTTACGTATAAAGCGCGAGATTTCAACTAATTGTACTAGGCACTAAGCGTCGTCTTTATCTCATAAATACTATACTATGTCATACCAAGGAAACAAAACACGAATAATTTATATTGTAACACATTAACATTCAAAATATATGAATATATATTAGAACACCACTACATAGTAATTTTTATATAGTTAAAGCCATCATTTCTCGGCAACGAGGTAAATACGTCTGGCACCAAATTCCTTTGGGGGTTTAACTACCTACAATTTCAAACAGAAATGTTTAAGTTCATGACTAATAAGACAGGGTCTTAGCTGTAGTGTTTAATTAATTAAATTTGTATAAATTTGACTCAATGATTGTACATCGGTTTCATTATTGACAGAATTTGCTTCACATATAATGTGAATCATCTCTAGGATGTATAAAAAAATAATTGATCCTTTAGCTAAAATATTAAAATTTTTATAATCGAACTGATGGTTCCAATCTAAACTATGTTTAGCAAGGGCGGTGAATTTACAAAGTTTTTGTTTCTAGTGATATACTTATGGCCATACATTCTTTTTTGTAAATACTGTTTAGAGATTCCTGTATAAGTCCCATCGCAGTCTAAACAATTTAATTAATATACCGTGTGGGTTTGTTATCTGAAGGTATTTAACAGTTTAAAATTTGAAAAATATTTACCTACACTTAGTTTATGCGGAACATTCATGTCATACTTTTTTGAACATTTCTTAATTTTCTCTGAGATTTCCGGTATGTATGGCAATGTTATAAAATTATTTTTATCACCCTTCATATAATTTATATATGATGTACCATTATAGATTTTATTTAATTTTGGGTTTAAACATTTTTTTTGGGTAGCCATTCATTTCTAGTATATTACGAACTACTAAACACTAAAAACAAAAACTTCCACCGCCCTTGATAAACATTGTGTTGATTATAAAAATGTTAATATTTTAGCTAAATAAAACATTTATAAAAGATCTATCCTGGGATGATTCACAATAAACTTGATACAAATTCTGTCAATAATAGAGTCGATGTACAATCATCAAATCAATGTATCCAAATTTAATTGATTAAACATTGTAGAAAGCTGAAATAGTAGATACTTCAGCCCAAAGGAATTTGGTGGCAGACTTAATTACCTCGTGGCCGAGAAATGATGTTTAACTATAGAAAAATTACTATGTAGTGGTTTTCTAATACATATTCATATATTTTGGAAGTTAATGTGTTGCAATTTCAATCATTCGTGTTTTGTTACGTTGTTGCGACGTAGACATTTTTAATTGAAACAAACTATTAGATTAAGAAATCCCGCGCGTTCGTTGATGAATTAGTTTTCAAAAGTCTTCTGTTGATGGTCGTGAGACCGAAACGTACGTAAAGACGACAATATAGTAGACCTATTTCCCAAGAATTTACGAATAAAAAAGCTCAACAATATTTCTGATAAATTTTAGAAGAAAGAAATAAAGAGATTACGGCGATACTTATGCGCTACCAATAGCAGCTCTCACGAGGCATTAACTCAAAAAATTCTGCAGTGAATTGCTCCGCAATATACACAGTACTTTTGTATATCTATGGAATCTTTTGAAATATTTTTTTAAATCCTAAATTAATCAAAAATTGCATAAGATCAACTATGTCCGAGAATAGTCTAATACATGTAGCTATTTAATCAATAGAAAGAAAAGTAGAATCTGATTAAATGATTGATATGTTCAGCAAAATGATATCTTGTAAAACAAAAATTATAAGTTAGTTGTTTCACAGTAATTCAGGGATCAAGGGTTCTATTAGGATTAGGTTTTTTATCCACATCCGTGGTGCCTTCTACGTTTAATGTCCTACTAGTCTGTTGAATAATTACAAAAATTTAGGATTTTAGAGTAAGAACAAATTTTGACATTTATAATTGATTAATTTGCATCTTCACATATGTATTCTATAAAAGTACTTACAGAGGATTATTTGAAAAAAGAATAGTCAAAGACAATGACAGCAGAACGAGGGATTCTGTCCTTGTAACACCTGTGGTGCCTTCAACATTTTTTAAGCCCCTTATTACCCGAGTGGTGTAAGTCCATTGTTCCACTTTTTAGAAAATTAAAGTTTTGCGTCTGTGTTTGCAGACAAATCCACATGAACGCGAATACTTTTATTTTGTTTTTATAATAACAACAAATATAGGGAAAATAGGGGGCTCAATTATCAATGAATGTCATTATTTTTATCAGACTGTAAGCACATGTAATTGTGTAACTTTCAATCTCCAAATATACTCCAATTACTTCATTACTTAGCGGCAGTAAGATACTTTAGTCCAGTCGATAAGCTGGTGAACATTCTAAAACAAAAAGCAAGAGGTCGTATCAAAAAAATTCTTTTTGCATAATGTTCTGTGGACGATTTGAATCATTCGTAAGGGTTGAGCTAAGTGAACACGGCCTCCCATTCACCCCTAAACGGTGAATTAACCCTATTTTCACCCTCTTTTTTAAGATAACTTTGAATTTATAAAAAATGGGTTCTTTGGTCGCTGAACATGAATCCGAGGTCATTTTTCCGGAAAACTCATTCGATGGAAAATCAGGGATTTCGTAATTTTCATACAAAAATGCTCATTTTTCAAGCGATTATCGTTTTATACATAAAAGATGATGGAAAGTAGACCAAAACCAGGAAAATTTGACATTATCGTGAGATATGTCGCAATAGGGGTTTTTGTGGTCGATAATTACGAATTTGACATCAAAAACGTTTGAAAATAACATTAGGGTTATGTAGAAAATGAAAGAACATTAAAAAAATACAACCTTCTTTGTTTTAATTTATGCAAGTTTATAACTGTTTATTTAAGGCTGCAATATTGAAATTTGTAATTTTCTTCGATTTTTCGGAATTGTCAAACAAATGTTTTCTTTGACATTACTTTTAATTTTTGTGACTTAACATGCACATCGAAAACAAAAATGCTAATCAACACGACACTCAAAAAATTACATGCAAAAAATTAAGATTTCATAAAAAAAATTTCTTCGTTTTTCCGGAAAATATTTTTCAATTTTTTGATTATCAAATTCTTAATCAGCGACCACAAAAACCCCTATAGCGACTTATCACACGATAATTTCAATGACGTGGAAAGATCTTTTCTTTTCAGGTTTTCGTTTTCCGAAAAATTTTCCAGTTTTGGTCTACTCTGGATCGGAATACGCGACTGCCAACATCCTTAAACGATAATCTCGTGAAAAATTAGCAATTTTGTATGAAAATGGCGAAACCCCTGATTTTCCGCCCATATAATGAGTTTTCCGGAAAAATTACTTCGGATTCATGTTCAGGGACCCCAAAAAAACAATTTTTTATAAATACATAGTTATCTTAGTAAAAGAGGGTGAAGATAGGGTTAATTTAGCGTTTAGGAGTGAATGGGAGGCCGTGTCCACTTAGCTCAATCTTTACGAATGATTCAAATCGGCCACAGAACATAATGCAAAAAGATTTTTTTATACGACCTCTTGTTTTTTTTTAGAAAGTTTAAATTACCCTAAAATAAATAGAAATATGTCTTCTTCACAAGTGGTGGAGTCTAAATCACTCAAAAACGTTGAGCATATCTCGCAAGCAAAACTACCATGATCAGAAGAAAACTGTTCACTTCTGATGCTATCTACACTTGTAAGCGATTAGCGAAGTAGTACGAGTACAACTAATAAATTTTTACTTTTTAGCAATATGTTCATTACTGTAGCCATTACCTGTATCTACACATTGCATAGGTTGTCCAGTCAATGTGTTCCAAAACCGAATGCATCGATCAGCTGTTCCACCACCAGACGCGAGAAGTCCATGATGATGAGGTGACCAAGCAATTGCTTTAACAGCAGCTAAATGATCAGTGTAAGTTTGTACAGGTGATAAGGACTGCATGTTCCACACATATAACCTATTGTCATTTCCTCCAGATGCTAGATATTGATTGTCTGGGGACCACTTAAGTCCACATACTTCTTGTTTATGTCCTACCAGCCGCCTTTCCGTCACAGTAGCTGAAATATATTACATATGAAATATTGATTCGATAGTTACTATGTTAGATGTAATGGGCAAACAATGATCATTTTCTTATTCACTATAATAGTGAATAGTTTCGACACAACTTGTGACAATATTATATCAGACTATTTAAATATTATGGCGAATATGTCGTGGCGGTTTTCTTGGATCTTAAAAGACCCTATGAGACAATCGACCGAAATATACTATTAACTAAGTTATATCAATATGGAATTCGAGTCAAAGCACTCAAATGGTTCGAAAGTTACTTGCAGGGGAGAAAGCAGAGTCAGAGTTAGGAATTCAACATCACGTGAAATTTGCAATAATCTTGGGGTGTCACAGGGATGTCTTAGGTCCTCTCCTCTTCATATTATATCTAAATGATATTGATCTTTTCGTAAACTGTGAATTCATAAATTTATTAGCTGACGACACATTATTGTGGTGATGTATGCTTGAACACTGCTATACAAAAGATGAATAATGCTCTAATAAGTGTAAGTAGATATTTAAAAATCAACAAGCTTAAACTGAATGTCCCCAAAACCAAGGCAATGATTATCTCAACTAAATACAAATATACACAGATAAATGTGAATGATAGATATTTCGATTAATAATGAGCAAATTGAAATCGTAACAACTATCAAGTATCTTGGGTTTCAGTTGGATAATCTACTTTCTTTGGACGCACATTTCATGTATGTTACTAAGAAAATTTCGAAAAACCTATACTTTTTCTCAAGAATTGCTAAGCAATTATCCATTAATTCAAGAATCACAGTATATTGGTAGATCTTACTACCTCATTTTGATTTTTGTGCAACTTTATTATACCAATTCAATTTAAATAAAATGACACAGCTACAAAAATTACAAAATAGGGCATGAGGATCATTTCAAGCTGTAATCACTATACTCCTATCTCGAGGATGTTGAATACATTACAATGGCTTTCAGTTACAAAACGACTTTTCTTGCTAACGATATTTATTTACAAAATAATACACAATGAAGCACCTTCTTATTTTCTTGAATGTTAATTTCCAACATGAGATTCACCATCATTTCATCCGAAATAGGAACAACATCCATGTACCAAGGGTAAAATTATCAAATACAAGAAATTCTTTGTTTTTGAAAAGAATGATGGTAGAGTTCAATAATCTTCCTCATTATATTAAATTTGGTGAATCTTGTAAAATGTTCAGACACCAACTGTTATTATTATATTAACGAGCTAAATTAGATTTACTTTTATTCTGTAATGTTTATCTTATTCTGTAAGATTAATTACATACCTACTTTATTGATAATTCAATGTTTAATTCAAAGTTGATGTAGTTATATATATTAGTATTATTGTATATTAGGGAAACCTATTTCAAAAACGGCTCAAGGGGAAGTAAATGGGAGTCACCGTTCAACCGCTATGTAGAAACCAAGAACGTGCCGAATGATCTGAAAGGAGGAAAGACTTCGTTCGCTACACTCACCCCGTCTTTCGCATAAGCTGATCAAGAGCGAGAGCCACAGCCTGTCTCGTTGCGCGATACAATCAGCCAGATAATTAGCCCATCGAACAGTGCGCGAAAGGAAGCGAACACCGTCGAGTATTTCTACGGACCACTCTGCTCAATAATTCGAACGGCTTAAGGTACGATACTGATTTTTTTTCCAGTAAACTTCGAGCATCATATTTAGTTTGTGCCAAATTTCAAGTGGATTACATTTACCATTCAGCCGCTACAAGAGGACATACGTTGTGCCATATAACCAGATTCAAGAGAGGACTTCGTTCGCTACGCTCACTCCGTCTTAATAATAAAGTTAATTTTTAAAAATTTAAATGAAAATTAACTTCTCGCAATTACGTAATACGGACAATTACTCAATGCCGTTCCTCGACTTCCTTTGTCGTTTCTCGCCTTTCCTTAGTTACACTACTTGATAGCTTCTTTTCAATAATTAAATCAATTTTGATTGAACAATTCTATTGTTAATGCTATGTCAGGGAATTCGAAAAGAACTGACGAAACGGAAGCTGCCAAGCTTTAGGAAAGAATATGCAATATCAGTAAAATTATTGTATTCATTTCAATCTCTCTTCTTTCTTGTAGATCTACATAGTTTATAAACCAAATATTATACATGGCTATCCAATTTCAATTAACTATGTATTAATAATTATTCGCAGAAACTTGACACTGGCAGAATATATAAAGTTTCCACAATCTGCAATTATTGACTTGTTCTAAATTGAGATAAAAGTTTCTGAAATATTATATCAGGATGTTTAATTAACACATAACCCTTTGAAATAATGATGTAAGCTACATCACGGAACATTCTTGCAACTTATTAAATAGTCAAAGATCCTTTATACGGCGAGTAAACTGAGTAAGCGAAACTGCGGGATCAAGATTTCCAGGAGTGACTTATTTGAAGCTTCTAAACTCCACGTGCCGTAATGAATAAACTAATTCGCAAACTTAATATTATGGAGATTAAAATATGGATTGATGGAAAATGTGTTGTATTTGGTATTATTGAAAGGCTCATTATATTTTCTATAATTAATTTACATAGATTGCGACCCGTGACCAATATACAATAAATGTAAATTCAATCGTTGTCTGGGTTGAAGACAACCATCGGTTTGGATAGAGCTGAACAGCGTTCACGTTAATTTTCATTCAGTTAATGTGCGCGACATTATCGTAGAGATTTGGGCACACCCTTCTTTAGAAGTGCTGGTTGCTAATTGTTTCAGTCACACCAATTTGTATTAATATATATTTACATACATATTTCAGCTCCCATTACATTCCAACACATGTCTACTATGATGACGCAACTAATACGTTGGCACCGGAGTCAAATCTATTGAAGTTTGGAGGAATATTTGCCTGCTTTGTGAGTATATTCATGAAATTAATTCATGAACAAGTTACTTCGATGGAAAATTATCGGTCTGGTAACGCTCAATCGCTTTATATTAGCATTCCACTATTACTTTCTAATAGAAGCCGCAACAGGGCACGTTCGAAAATATTTTTCTCCATCACGCTTTCAGAATCTATCTAATTCTATGATTAAAAACTAGATTGTAACGTACATCATTCTAACATACTGCATCGGAATATATATTCTATATCAGTTTTCGACCAATCGGAAACAGCTTAGCTACTTTTTTGAAGCAATTAATTAGCTAGATCCACGCCTTGTCGTTGGATACAGCGTTCATATGACGACCTTTGTTCCGGTTGCTATGGTTACATATTGATATTCACGCCCCTAGCGTTTATTACGTTCATCGTTTCAAGTGACAGTTTACACTGTCTGCGGAACAGTAAGTTTGACAAAACTATTATTATTAATTAATAAAAGCTTGTTAGAGAAAGAATTGCCTACTAACACGTTTGGAATGGCATATAGCACGCTCGCGAACCGTGATCCTCGTTCTCGGCTCGGAGTACAAACTTTTTGCTAGCGTGGAATATGAATAATTCCAAACTTGTAGAACATACTATTGAAAAGAGACTTTCAAGTTCATTTTCCGAGCACAAACATTCACTAACTCAAATTCGGAACTCATAACTGTTCAGTGTTTACAAACTTTTGATTCAATTTTGTTTTCTCATATTTAGGTTAGTAGCTTAATTGTAGGATTGTAGATATGTTACTTTTATGGGAGGTATAATTCAAATGCAGCGCCTCTATGTACCTTTCTTTTCCCCTTTTCCCGATGTATAACCACCAAGCGCCAATTCTAGGTTAGTAATGTAATTTGTAGGTAGAAAAATGGACAAACTAGTAATAGGAATGAGCGTGAATATACTATATTATTATACATCTTCACTAATAATAGCCACTCTCTTCAAAATAATAAGTCTATAATATTATAACATAGATATTGGAGTATAGCAGCCACAGATAACAATACAATATCATTTTATCTATGTTCATCTCTGTTTCATCCTACCTACTTCAATCTGATCAGTCACTGTATCTAATCTAATATGCCTTATGTCAAACATTGGAAACAATATGGCATCAATATTTGTAAATAGCAACAGGATATAAGCCCAGATGAAGATCAAGTAACTGAATATTTATGCTCGGAAAATGAAACTGGAAGTATACGAACGTTTTGTTACAAAATGAAAATGACAAACTTCGGAAATTGGAAATTTATAATCGGAATGATGTTTATGGAGAAGGTCCTGATTAATTACAACTGATATTCAGTAAGTCACTTCTTATTACCCCATGTATATTTCATCGTACTTTAATGTAGTTAAGTAATATGCTTTATGTCAAACATTGGAAACAATATGGAACAAAGAGTTCTATATATAGAGTAGACTACTAAGCCTTTCACTCGTATGTTAACGGAGATTCTCTCCTTCTCGCACATGTACTGCGCTCTCACCATAGATAACTCTTCTACCGTAGAATGAAATGTCTTATGGTAGGGACCAAAACTGTCATGGCCGGCGAAAGTATTTCGCTTCCAAAACACGGGAGGGAGCGTCAAATGTCCGAAATTAATAGAAATTATAATGCGCATGCGATTGTTATTGTTGTTCAATAGTAGCCATTTTTAATTCATTTGTGGATTTTGTTTCCATGCGACTTGTTGCTTGCTATCATATACGCTATTTCTAGAATATCATTTCTGCATAATTTTTATCATGGGAAAACACGGTTGTGCTATACTTCAGAACCATACCTTGGTATCGAAGCCTTCTATTGGAGCAAATTGTGAAGAAGACAGAAGTGGTATACTTGTAACACTTCAGCAGTTCATTAGTCAGGTGTGTATTTTACATTATATGTTATAAAAATTGTATCATAATTATTTTAATCAGTTTCAACAATAATCTTATTTCTTACAGGGATTCATCAGTGAACCACAAGTGGAAACTTTGGAAGAACCATCATTTCACTTACCCAAGCATTTTAAAATTTTGACCTTTGGAAGCTGCCATATGTAGCGGGATATATAGTAAAAATGAAAAATAAAATCGCTTATAATTGTATAGCTTGTAAATACAATGTATTAAGAAGAGAAGGGGAAAATGACGATTTTAACTATTTAACTTGTTAATTAGATCTAGGGAATACGGTGGACAAAAAGTTGAAAGGCTAAAGTACTGCAATTTTGAATTCATAAAAAATTTGGTAATGTGCTATAATAATATTCTATTATTTATGCTATCCAAAACTGCCCACACTAAAAATATTTTGGAAAAAATAACAAATATTATTAAAGTATCAGTGAATTTCAAGTTCATTGAATGTGAACATTCAAAAATGTTGGAGAATTCTGCTATTAAACATTTTCCCGGCTTGTAATATTCAATTATTTTAATGGAGCGAACAACATTATAAAAGGAAAAGATAATAGAATTCTACCACCAAACTGTTCTTCATTATATCAACATGCTAAAGAAACTTATTTAAAGGCCAAGAAGCGTACGACTGCGAGTTGATAAGAACATTTGTATATTTTACGTATTTTTGTTTTAACCCATTGTAATTAGTCTCGATATTTAATTGTATTTATCTGTATATTTTATGCATTTCTTTTTTAACACGTTGAATGCCATCAAAAAACTTTACTAAAAAAATTAGCTTATTTTCACACCAAAATCCTGAAAATTACCTTGGCCTGTTGAGTCATTTCTATTGTTTTTGATGTAATTGTATTTATATGTATATTTAATATATTTCTGTTTTAACTCTGTTGTAGAATAAAAACTGTTGGTAAAAACTACCGACTTTCATTTCCTACTTAATTTGTTAGAAAACAAAATTTGCAGTTGTGCTGTGTAACTTGATTCGAATTTCCCTCCAAACCATCATTTAGTATCCATTCCGCGCGCGGCGCTCTTATCGCGATTTCGGTACCTAACACGGAACATTTCATTCTACGGAGTAGTTATCTATGGCTCTCACTCGCACGATGTGCGCGCGTTATACTTATTCTTGTAATTTTGTTGCAAAAATGACCTCTAGTCATTTTTGCAACAAAATTTTACTTCATTATTCATAACCGTCTCAAGGAAAATCTCAAATTTCCCGAATTTTCCATCTGGAGTTTTTTTTTGGAAAAATAATCAGCAACCCAAAAAACCTACTGGAGGTCATTTTTGAAACAAAATTATACTTCATTATTCACAAACGTCTCAGGAAAATCTCAAATTTCCTGAATTTTCCATCTGGAGAGCCTTTTTTGGAAAAAATACAGCGGAATCGTGATCAGCGACCCAAAAAACCTACTAGAGGTCATTTTTGCAACAAAATTATAAATTATATATAAATTTCCCATCTGGAGGGAGTTTTCCGAGAAACCTAACTGCGGAATCGTGATCATCGACCCAAAAAACATACTAGGGGTCATTTTCGGCTCTTAATTCATTAATTTTGGACTGTTTTTATAAGAATGCTCTTCTGAGGGGTTGAAATCCCATTTTGAGGGGGTAGAAAGGCCGACCCCCGCGGTCTTGATAGTCATGAATGATCTATGAGGTATTAGGAACAAAATGCAAAAAAAAATTTGAAATTCTAGCTTACTATATTTTTTTCCGGTTCGTTGCCTGGACTAGATAGCGCACTACACACTACTTGTCTACTCTATATATAGAACTCTTTGAAATGGAATCGATGTGTGTAAAAAAACAATTGAATTTTCTTTCAACTCATCTTTTTGTGCTACATTAACACAAACAACAAATGTTTTGTTGCAACATGAAAATGACGACATCGAAAATTGGAAATTTATATTCGAAACACTGTTGATGAGAAAGGACCTGATTAAGTACAACTGATATTAAGTGACTTACTTCTTATGAAAATTTTTAATGTATCAAATGAATTGATAATTATTCTAAATTCGAGAATTAACCAAACTTTTTCCATGTCAATATCATTGAAAAATCTCTATGGTTGGTTGACATTCTCAATTTCGTTGCCTAGCAACAAACATGCTACAATCATCGACATATACATATGGACTGCGCGTGGCAATGATAAGCGCGGGTAGTGCCGGCGCGAGAGAGGGGAAAACGAAGAGGACTAATACTGTCTTCATCTACTTTCTCTATCGCGTTTCTATTGGCCGCTGCGTTGCCATGGAAATGCAACATGACTGTAGCTAGTATGTTTACGTCCCGAGCCGATAGATAAAGACAGTATTAGTCCTCTTCGTTTTCCCCTCTCTCACGCCGGCACTACCCGCGCTTATCATTGCCACGCGCAGTCCATATGTATATGTCGATGGCTACAATCTATATTTTTCCCAATTAAAACTCATTTTTCGTAAACATCACATGGTAACTTTAAGACCTCATAACTTTTGAACGGCAGGTCTGCCGAGGAAATGGTTGTGTCAATCAACTCCACTCGTCGAGTACTATACGAAAATTTATTATTGACAAAATCGGAGGTGGGGTAAAGTACATTTTTATCTTTTTGGTTGTATAATGAAACCCTTACCTGGCGTTCTGGTATCTCTTTGCAAAATCAGTCGATCCCTACTTCCAGAACTCAAAACGTCCCCATTCCACGCCAAAGCACCAACTCTGGCCGAATGGCCTTGTAATTTATTAACCTGTTTATTAACTGCTACGTCCCAAACAGTAACGTAACCATGATGAGTTCCGACAGCTACAAGATGACCTCTCTCGCTCCATGCTACTGACGTGACCGCATTACTGTCACCAGATAAATCGCACAATCTGGTGACTTGACTAGTGCAAGCAGACCACAAATAGACACAACTGCCTAAACCTACACTAAGCACGTTTTGAACAGACCAATCCACTAAATTCAAATAAAAATCATCTTGAAGTTCTGGGGCATCTAGAACCTTGAACGGGATTCTTGATATCTTTCTGGTGGCCTTGTGCGGTGATCGAAGAAGACGTTGACTGCATGGAGATAGAGGTGACAAAGAGTAAGGACTAGGGTGGCTCTTTGAAGGTGTTCTTTCGTTCTGTAATAAAATTACATCTTTAATGAAACTATTATTGCATAAGATAAATTCAATTCAAATAAATGAAAATTGGAAATTTACTAGATATAATTTATATTTCTTTCACTGTACGTAGGTAGTATAAGGGAAGTAGGTATTGTAAATGATCTAAAAAAAATACGGGCAGTCACCGAGCACTGCTGACAGAAGTGAAAACTTACATTATGAAGTACCCAAATTATTTTGGGAATATCATACAAATACGTATGATTTCACCAGTATCACAATTTTCCGACAGTGCCATGGGACAATCCATCCCCAACATCTATGTTATTAGTTATCATGTATGGTCGGTTAAGAACTAAAATTAACTCGTATGGTAAACCCGTATCATCGGTTCACATTTTATGCAACTTCTGCCTGACGAAATTTTGTTGCTCAGCATTATGACAACCAACAAAGACATACGATGCCACAGATACTATTGTCTACGGAGTTTAGTATGGAGTTGTTGTACTCGTTGTAGCATCTGAAATTACAATTTTATTATTTTTAAATGAAAATTAATATAATTAGTTTTTCTTTAGTTTTCACAACTGTCAGCATTTCAATCAACAATTATATACATTTTTATATTTAATAATAAAAAACGTATAATGGGCGGTACAATCCCTGTAAAGAGTATGAACGTAACCCGATAGTCATTATAATAAATACACATTATTTTATTTTCAAAACATATTATTTATTGATATTTACATCGATGTAAATGAAAGTAATGTCCGAATTGAAGATGTCTACGGATGGTGGTAAAAGAAAACATGTTCAATTCGGACCAATGAATAAATAATCTAAAAAGAAACGCAAAATGTAAACATATAAACATTTCCGTCAAATGTCAGTATGATCGTAAATTACACCACAAATAAATATTTGAAATAAAATTTTGTACTTTCGTATTAGTAGTATTAAAAAAAAAATCCCGACGATACTCACTATTATATTTGATGCTGTGATCCAACATTCGAACAATGAAAATAATAAACTAGATATAACACAAGGTCAACAATGTGTAGTACACATGCAAAAGTTCTCACTTATACACATCACTAATGTTTATATTCTTATGACAAGAATTATATTCACAATATTTAAAACCTTGCACGTAGATACGATACTAAGTACACAATGTACAATTAATAAAGTCAATAAAAATATAACTTTCGTCTGCACAAGGACCGAGGATTCAGTAAATGAATAACGTCGAGTATCCGACTCAGATATGCACACGTGTGTAAGCGTATAGAGAGACTGCCTGACGCCTGACCAAGTAGTTGCGCAGGCAGCAGTATACATAATACCTAAATTATATAGCTACAGTGTGACTGCTCGTGACGGACTCATGGTTCCCCCTCCCCCCCCCCCATCTAAAATAGCTCAACGCGCCTAAAGAAGTTTTCACTTAAAAAATTTCGCAGTTTCGCGGAAATATCCGTTATGATGTTTTCTGAATTCATCTATACCAGTGTTTCCCAAAGGTGGTCCGCGAACCCCATGAAAGATAAATTTTTGAGATAAAGATTTAATTTCTCAAATTTCTAACTTTTATTTTAAGGGATTTGACTTTGATTGCCGCCTGCTGCGCATTCACCCTCCGCGGCTCTAGTCCGCATAGCCGCTTGCCCACCACTGCGAGTACATTTCAGTTCCGACACCTCTGAAGGGGGTCTCTCTGGTAGTGAGGCATCTACTTTTGAGGGTTTTCGAGGAATTTGGGGCACACAGATAAGACTATTTTTAAAAGAATATCAGTGTGTGCGTATGTAAATACCTCTGTGTTCCTCGTCATAGATAAGCCTAAAATCTCTAGGTAATGGACTATAGTTAATTCATAATAAGGTTACATTAAATTAATTACTCTGTGGTATCATAAAGCTAAGGTTGACAATACATAGCCCTTTATATCCACGATTTTGACAGCTATTTTGTGATATTTTATTATTTATAATTTATTATATCATATTGATATAATAAAATACTTTTACTTTGTTTTTATCACTTACAATATATGATTACATATACGAACATTGTACATATGCCAATCACTGTTTCATAGATAAACATGTAAGTAATTTTTGCAATATGTGCGTGAAATGAGTGTTTTTTAATCGCATATGAGAGGCCAAAAATTCACTAGAATGTGTCATTGAAACATGAATTTCACACACGAGATACAAACAACATTTTTTGTACAATTGTAACTTTGAATTAATTGTTTGTTGCAGTAGAAAAAGACATGTTTTCACGGTGAAGAAAGGAATAGGTTCACCTATTGATAGAGATGAAAAAATTTCAACTTTTTTGGGAATACAAAATAGGTATTTATGTATCAACTGAGACTGATACCGACGTTTCGTCAACCATTACAGGTGGCATCCTCAGGGCAGGCTTGAGACTTGAACTGAAACTTTCAGTTCTCAAGCCGGCCCTAAAGATGCTACCTATAATGGTTGGCAAAACGTCGGCATCAAGTCGAGCTATTGTGACGCAGAATCCATCCGGAAGTCAAGATTTTTCGAGATTAACATGGCGAAATGAACCAAGAGATCATTCATAAATGGTTTCATGAGCAATTGCTTCCGAATTTAAGCAGACCGTCCTTTATCGGAATCGGAAAAGGGAGACATACAAGAATGGTTGAAACAACATAATATCAAATTTGTACAACTAAGTAACATTTTTCTTTTGATGCTACTTATCTATACCTGCATATTTTCTAGAAATAAACCACCGAAGAGGTATGTTACACTACAAATAATAAATGCTCAAAAATGAAAAAGCACCAGCAGCTACTATATTTTAGAAACATTAAAAAAATTTATAAATCTGACGTTTCAGTCAGGTGTACTCCTACAGACACTTGCAATCTGTTCCAAGGATGGAGATAAACAACAGTTATCCAATTATTGCCCCATATTTCTTATTTCAAATATAACTAAAATCTATGGAAAATTAATTGTCTTTAGTATATCTATAACTACATATATGATATACGGAGAATCATTTTGAATTTAGGTCAAACCGATATACACAGGATGCCTTACTTTTCCTAACCTCTAGAGAGGTTATGATTCTACCGAAGCAGTATTCTTAGTTCTGGCTAAGGTTTTTGACACCATCAACCATAAGAAATTATTGCGTACGCTTCAAAGGCAAGCAGCGAGTTTGATAAAAAGTTATTTAACAGGCAGATCTCAAATTGTAAAATTGAAGAAACTCGCAAACCATAAAATGTGGAGTACCGACAAGGTACGATAATTGGACCTATACTTTTCAACATATACATGAATGATTTGGCGATTCAAATTGAACTTGATGGTGTCGAAATCATTACTTACAGATGATACGGCACTTGGGAGGCTGTAGCTAAGAAGCACAAATTTGCTTCAAAATTATGAATGCATGGCTTGACGAAAGCAGAATCAAGTTGAACACAAATGAAGCTAAGTTTCTTTGTTTCATTTCACCCGATATTTACTTTTCAAATTTTGATACAATCCTTACATACATATAATTATATGTAGAATTGTTCATGTCCAACAATAGAGATGGTAGATGATATAAAATATTTTAGAATTACCATTGGCTCACATCTAAGATGGGATGAACATATTGAAATATTAACTAAACATGTGAAAAAACTATTATACCTCTTTAAAATTCTTTAATCTTTGCTAACATAATTGTATTCTAACATGAGAAGGAACATATAAATGTAAAGAAAATTATTTAAATGTCATTCAAAATATCGTAATAAAAATCATAATCGACAAATCCCCGTTATTCTCAACAAATTTACCATTTGAAAAATTACATGATTTTAGTATTAGGTATGTGCTTGGAATATCCATATATTGAAAGGGTAGTGTAAAAGATTATTCTGTAACTGTAACAATTAAAAAAAGAGATGTCGTTTGGCCGGGATGGGCCATCGAAAATCGAGATTACGAACAACTGTAACTGGGTGAAGAGAAAGAACGGTTAGTACTGAACAGTATCGCGTAGTGTAAAGGGGTGTCAGGGTTAAATGTGCAGAGGGTATAGTGGTGGTTGACGTATCGTTCGAAATAGGCTACACTGTATATTTGCCAAAAACTTCAACAAATAAAAAAAATCATGTCTTTTGGCTGGGTGGGTCATTAAAAATAGGAAAAAATCGAATCTAAAGCTTACGGTTCTTCAGATTTCAATGGACTATGTCTGTGGGGTGCACTAGTTGAAACACTATTACTAAAGTAAGGACCTTATCAGCTCAAGATCAATTGTAGATTCATAATGCATACTAGTAAAAACTAATAAAAAAGTTTTTTATTTGATGAAGAGATACAATGTATTGACAAATCATTCAAGAAATTTTAACAAAGGCATTCAGCTATCCACCGAAAATATAAAAAACTGAATGGAAGTATTGAAAATTCAATTGAAAGAAATTTCTAGATCCACAAATAAATATTACTATTGTTCTATTATATCACTCTGCTCTCACAACCATTCCTATTATTTATTACTCCAACTATTGTAACGTACACTGGCTATTAAATTAGTCATAAATATTTGATTTCATATTATAATTTTTTCTTTTTCCCAAACAGAAACCATATATTATGTACCTATGGGAATTAATATTATATTTAATATATTATTACATTGTATTATGTTATATTATAAATAAATTAGCTAAGGAAAGTATAATGTGAGTACTTACACATCTCTTCAAAAATTTTTAATTAATTCGATGATTTTTCAGGTCTTACTAAAACGTAGATCGTCCTAGATTCTTAAGACCCCTGATGTGCTTGGTTAAGCTTATAACTTAGCATTTCTTCGACATCTTATCGTTCTATAAGGTCACTTTTAGGACTACCCCTTACAACCTTACATGTAACATGTATCTTCTATTTTAGTCTCTTTCGAACACATTCAAGATTCGGACTTGTGCGAAAAGACACGCATTGATAATAGAAAAAATACTTGCCCCATTAAGTAAAGAAAAATGAATGGAAAGATGTGATGTATTAGTTATGCTGTTAAAAGCTTCATCGACAGCTGCTGTTACATTTCGCTCCTCGATATATCAAAGAATATTTATGCATGTTTTAGTGAAATGTAATGTAGGTTAGATGCTTTGATATAAATTTCCTGTGTACATTAACAATTATGCGGGTTGTTTCTGAATGCCTATATCTATATCTGCTGCGTGTAAATGTATATATTGTTTGTAACTCAAATATAACCATTATATCTTAACCACTTAAGCTGTAATCTTTTGGACTTGATAATGTAATTCCATTCAAAGATAATAACAGTAATGGATAAAAATAATGAGACCTCTTTACAAAAACTAATTTAAATTGCGATTGTACTGTATATTACTGCAGACATTTTGGTTCGTTCACTCATCCTAGTCTAAAACTATAAAATACTGGGTTGTGAGTTTCAAAAATCATATTCGGCCGCACCATCTAATTTTCAAACTCTTTCTTAAAGTGAATTAAAAAACGTGTTATCAAAAGAATCGAAGTAATTCTTTAACTAATAAACGATTGTTGCGCTTAAATGTGAGCTAACTTGTATAATTTTTAACGTTATTCTTCTGTATTTGCCACTGGTTTTATCATTTGGTTTGAGGAAAAACTAATTTGGTTATCGCGAGTATCATCTCAAATAACTGTGATTACAGCAATTTTTTTATATTAACCTTCGCAAATACACAAATTTACAGAAAAAAAGTATCGAAGTTATGAAAGGACTAATGTGTAAAACCCAAATTAATGTGTTTCTGTAGAAAATTCTATGCCAGGTGAAATTCGACAAAACATTCTTATCATTTTGAAAATGTTTGGATGTCATCCATGAGGCAAGGATCAATAAACAATCTTGTTTAATGGGTCGAGGTTGATGATTACTATAATTAGCTAAGCGCATCGATTAGCGTAATATAATAGTAAGTTTGTAAACAAGATAAGTAGCTCGAATATTTCGATTGACTTAGCAAAATTAATATTATTTCCAATAATAACTATTACAATGCAATTGTCATTTTAAATAATGTTATTTCACATGTCTTCCCCAATATCAATTTTGGTGATATTGTTACCGAAGAATATTTTTGCTTACCTCTATTTTATTTGTATTATTATCACATTTCCAGTGTGCAGTACTAGGCGAGGAAATAAAGCACAAAAAAAGGCCAAATGGTAGGAAAAAAAATCGGCTGAACCGATTTTGACGTTTTTTTAAAATCGATTCAGGAAGTCATTCAGAAAAAATGTTACCAGTTTGTTTTTGCATTTCTATAGAGGAAAATGCATCTCTTTGAATGCACTTCAAGGAGCTGAAATTCAAGGTGAAAAAAAATGCGCCGATGTACCCCAAATAGCCTAGAATTTCTTACACGGGGGGTTTTTGGGGTCGCTGATCACGATTCCGATATCAGATTCGAGCTACGTCACACCTTTCGCTCAGGGCATCCTGATACCCACGTCTAGTCTCCAGGGAATGCATCAACATATCTTTTGCAATAGAGTGAAACTTGTTAGAGATGTTCTCTTGAGGTTTCCGGTCATGACCATGACCCGCAATAGTCATCTGGTGGTAATAAGATTCTTGACCCAGTATGAATTATATATAAAAATTCTCGGGAAATAAGTCACATTAACACTTTGTTTTAAATATTCGTCTTTACGTACGTTTCGGTCTATGTCTAAAAAGGGGTTTATTAAAACTAATTATAGCACAAGCGTCCAAATCGCACAATTTAACTTCAATCAAAAGAGCCCACGCCGTCGAAATGAACAGAACTACGAATAATCGAAATTGTATCATCAGTATTACGGTATAAAAAAAATTTTTGTAGTAAGAATCCGCTATTCAGTAATATTATTAAAATATATGAGTGCATATTGGTATTCTCACAACAACTGAGAAGAACGAAGTTATTTGTCAAGTATCTACTTTCGAAACCAGATGTGTAGGATTTATGAGTAGGTACTTAAGAAAGGTTTCAGACCTGTACTGGAAAATTACTATTACGCATTCTTCCTAAAAACATTTTCAACAATTATAAAGACGTATGTAAGAATTTGCAAGAGATTATTTAATCAAATTAGTATAAATATGACTTAGATTTTGTGTGTCTACCCTATGATTTACAGATTTGGGGTCCCGTTTTATGTGAATCATCTCCAGGATAGATCTTTTATAATAATTGATTTCCTTAGTTAAGATATTAACATTTTTGTAATCAAATTGATGGTTATAATCAAAGCAATGCTTAGCAAGGGCGGTGGAATTTTCTAAGTTGTTATTTCTTGTGCTATATTTATGAACGTACATTCTTTTTTGTAAATATTGTTTAGAGATTCCAGTATAGGTTCCATCACAATCTAAACAATTCAATTTATACACTGTGTGGGTTTGTTTATCTTTGGGTATTAAAGGTTTTAGATTTGAGAAATATTTCCCAACACAGTTAGTAGGTTTATGCGCAACATTTATATCATACTTTTTCAAACATTTTTAGATTTTCTCTGAGGTCTCCGGAATGTAAGGTAGAGTTATAAAATTGTCTGTATTACCTTTTAGGTTATTTTTATACGACGAACCATTATAGATTTTGTTTATTCTTTCTTTAATGATAGGATTGAAAAAAGTTTTTGGGTAGCCATTCAATTCTAGTGTATTACGAACAATTTTTAAATTTTTGGGGCGGTCATCTGCGTGGGACAATTTTATCGCGCGATCTGTAAGGCTGTTTATGACACTTTTTTTTATAACAAGCTGGTGCAACGGAATTGAAGTGAAGATAACGTTGAGACCATACTTCTTTAGTAAACCAAGAGGTTTTTATTTTTCCATCTGCATCATGCCTAATGTTCATATCTAGGAAATTTATGTTATTGTTTAATTCTATTTCACAAGTGAATTGAAGTTTACAGTGGAAATTGTTAAATTTATCAATTACATATTGAATTTTATCGTTGGGAACACACATAAGGCAATCATCTACATACCGTTTAAAGAATACAGGCCGAAAATCTAATGAACTCATAACAGATTCCTCTAGGCACTCCATAACGAGGTTAGCAATGGTAGCTGAAATAGGAGATCCCATTGCTGTGCCGAATATTTGTCCAAAAAATTGCTCACCATACTGAAAGTATGTGCATTCTAAACAAAATTTAACAGCATTTATAAATTCCGATTGATCTAACCATGAAACCCCTGGACTATTTCTATTATATCTGGGCTTTTTTTTTCATATTGAATTTCAGCTTCTGAAAGCCAATTTTTTTTCGATCTTTTTTGCTTTATTTCCTCGACTATACGGAGAGCTTTAATGAATGAGAAATGCCATGACGGCAGCAACAAAATAATTCTGTTGAAGTTCATTTTGTTCATTTTCTAACAAATATATAGCTATTTAATGAATTTCCCAATGCATTCAACGATGTATGTAATTAATTCTGTTGAAGTTCACTCTGTTCATTTTCAAAAAAAAATATAGCTATTTAATGAATTTCCCGATGCATTCAACAATGTATGTTATCAAATCAATCGGTCAACTACGAGCGATTGAGCAAAGATTAGGTTTGCTTTATTAGCATTCAGAATAGTGAATATTAGAAAGATACCACAAGAAGTATCAATTTAAGAGTAACAATAACAATAACAAATTCAACATTGCATGTACTTGTTTCATTGTACTTGCCGAGGGTAAAACGAATAAATCATCCCTTTGTCCATAAATGTTCGGAATTAGATGTAGACGTCCTTTTTCTGTTTGTAAGATGTGAGGATAGAATATTGATGTTAACTTTTCAGAAAATTAAACCCATTCAATAATTACAGAGCCATAGTCACCATCGTCATAAAATGTATATAAGGCGCTTTTTTACAGTAAATAACGAGGTAAATAATTATAATGGATAATAATATTGAAATTGGTACGAAAAATTAACAATTTCTCATTTTCGAATATATTCCCCTCAATACCTCCAAAAATAGAACATCCTGTAAGAATGACTAGGCTGTAAGAACGTGCTTGCCTGATTTCTCTATTTTGTCTCCTTCAATTAATGTTAATTCGACATCATTCAACTACACGAATAATAGAAGAATCATTTAGTACCTGCACAAACATTAAACACACTTCTTACGACATGCTATTTATATTATCATTAACCACATAATTATCATGCCTATGTTATGTTAGTTATCGTTGGTAAATTTGTATGCACTGCAATTCCTATTTATAAGGAATTCACGTTAAACCCATCATTATTCATGGATATTTATTTAAAGCATAATTAACATAATTATCATAAGCGATAACTTTGCTGACCCAATTGTGTTTACAGGAAACATCGCGAGTAAATTCAGAAATATTTAATGAAAAGTTAAATTACTTTGTGAATAATTATTTGAACATTAAAAAGGGTGAATGTGACCATTAGCAGACTTACTCGTATATACGAAATGCCCGATTAGTATACTGGAAATCAACAATAATTATATCATTGACAGAGTTTATAACTTGAACTCTCAAATAACTATAACTTTCTAGTTCATAAAAGCACAGTTGGGGAGTGCATTTTACAAGCTTTTATTTCAGTCTTTTCAATTTCCGATTTTAAAATTTTAAGAAAGCACTGAAAATAAATCCATATTTGTTTCATAAAGCAATTTATTAAATTTTATGGTATATCTACCCATCCATATGCTAATTTAACATCCATATGACATTCCCTTAGAAAATTACTGACTTTAACACTTGAAGTTATATGTCAAATGCTATTTTAGCACTCTATAATACATTTTTGTAGAACAAAATTACTTCTCATTTTTACAACTTTTGGATCTCAATACATTTTTCAAGTTTCCCCATTCAAAACACTAATTTGGAATAATGATTTGTACTGTATGAAATCGATTTCACCGAGAAATAAAATGGAAAAAGATGGTTGAAAATGGTATTATACTGCAATAACAAACTCTAGCTAAGTGATTCCACAAAATAAACTAAAAAGTGTGAAACATACATAACAAATGTAGAAACTCTTTGGATTATTTAGAAAACGATAGTCAGATATCCTCAATTTGAAGTTAAAAGCTTAAATGGTTTTATATTCAAACACAACCTCAAAAATTATTCCAACACTTCCAGGAATTGAAAATCAAATTTTAGTTACTCATATGTAAACAATGAATAACTTTATAACTAAAAAGTTATAGCGCTTGAAAGTATGGAATATCGGTTTTCTAATTATCAGTTGAAAAGGACCAAAAAAAGAGTTGTACAAAACATGAAGTTTCCATATCTGGATTCTGTGTATAATAGGGAATAAGGTCTATCATCATATCTCGTAAATAAGAGTGTGAGCCCTATCGTGTTCTGTGACTTTACACATACACGTACATACTTCCACAAAAACAAGGCATACATTATTTGAATTGCTTATTAAAATTCATAACGTAAAAAAGTTCGAAATCTGGATTTGGAAAATAACCAGAAGTTTAATACTTGTTCAAAATGTTAAGCTATCTCTATACGCCTCAGTTATTTTATGTAAACTTGGAGGCATGAGCAAACGTCAGAGAGTATCAAGGAATAGAAATGACTGTTTCTATGAATTTTAGGAACAAATTTACGAAACTGAAACAAGGAAGATATGTACCTAGTTAATAGTTCATTATGAAGATTCTAAACAAATTACATTCGCACAACCAAAAAAATATTCAAAAGATATTTATTTGGCAAAAAGTTTGATTCATTGATATTTTAGGCTGGTACAAATTTTATTTTTAATATGGTTCTTCAATTGTAAATTTGACCATTATTATCAGAGAATCATTATCAAAACCAGACGAAACGAACTACTTTAACTTTGAAAATGTATTTAGCGGGGCTCTGGTGGTTATTAGGCAACCACACATTGCTGTGCGAGGATGCATAAGGGATTGCGTCAAACAACAAAGAGAGCCCTGGAATGTAGGTCCTTGCATACACCACGAGAAAACCTTTATTAGAGAACCATTGAAAAACAGAACTTCAAAACTACTCAACATGAGTAAGATCCAGATCCGAACAATAGCAGGTCTCCTCACTGGTCACAACCTAATGAGGGGACATCTGAACAGAATAAGGCTGTACGATGGAGACCTTTCCTGCAGACAATGTGGCAAAGGAACTGAACAGCCAAACACATACTGTCAAAATGTGGAGCACATGATTGCAAAAGACAAGCAATATTAGGCTATCACCTGAAAAGTACAACAGAAAAGTGGTGAAGAACCTATACAGATTAGTACTGGGGACTAATCAAAGGATCGGTTTAAGACAGAGTCGAATGCATAAAAAGTTGTAAGCTTTGATGTGTGGCTAACCAGCGTCCATAGTAAAAAAAAAGCAGCAACAACTCATTTACACTTCCCCCAACATGTTGTAGCTCATCATCAACAATTAGAAAAACACTCATAACTCGTAACTTATAAAAAATTTTTACATTAACTGATATTAATGTTGAAATTATAGATATCTGTAATTGCAACTCATTATAATCTGAAAGGGAAAACCTTTGGAAAAAACTATATTCACAAAATAGGTATGTATTTTCAAAAATGATCATAAAAATATTAAAATAATATTTCTTAGTACATTTGACTACTTGTGCCACTAGGCATGTAATATGTAACATTGATATATCAGTATGCGATATTCAACTATTCTAAATCTTAATCAATATAATTATCAGATTTACAAGTTTTGAAAATTTAATAAGCCCTGTACTAATGAAAATAGACATATACATAGGAAGTAACGTAAATCGACAAAAGTAAATGCAATGAGCCAACACCTTTAGCTGGTATCTGCTGAACATAAATTATAAGTTCCATATATAAGAATTGATATATCACTCACCTTCTTGGGTGTTCCATATTTGAACAAATGTTTTTTAGAAGGCGTAAAAGCTTGTCTTTCATCACAATGTGTTTTAACATCTTCAATATTTTCGTGTAACAATTCATTCCTCAATATTATGTTGTATATTGAGCCATCTCTAACGTTTTCTCCATTTTCCCTCGATTTTTTACCAGTTTGTGAGACTCTATTGATCTCCGATATATTCTCAAAATCTGATTGCCAGTTATTATTGGCTCTTGAAGGTATAAACCTATCATTTCCTAATGCTTGTGTATCATTATCTGTTCTAAATAAATTACGCGATACTGTTAATCTCGTATGCTCCAGAGGGTAGGTAAATTCAGAAGACATTCTACTTATGCACATACAATATAGTAATATATGTATTCTTTATAATTTTTCTAAGCTATTAATGCTTTCTGGAATCTAGAATTCACCAACACTACAGCACTGTTGTTTTAATAGTAAATGTTTTTGAACCATGATTGTCAACTAAGACACTACTTCGAAGTCGAACGTCACTTTATACAAAAAAACATGATTCCAGTTGACATGAGTCGAAAATGATGAGGAAGTTACTTATATCAATAATAGGTTCAACATTTCCTTTAGAATGAACAGCGAGGCGAGAGTCCAAATTGAAACTAATTTTCAAATATTTGCACACTTCACTATAATTCAAATTATGACGACTTTTATGTGAAGTAATTAGTAATGGAGGGTGGTACTGTTGATAGTTGATTGATACTTATACGCATACCATAGCCCTACAGCCTACAGCCAAGCATTGAATGAAATAATGTATTACTACAGAAAAGTTCTCAATGAACCATCGATAAATAAAATTCTATAAGAATCATAGAAGTTCATCATATATTAATATTGCGGTTCTGTAGGAACAAAAAATAAAAACCAATAAATTGTTATGGTTTTAAGGTAATCAATTGTCTATCGAGTAATTGGATAATGCCACCAGAACAACAACAAAATACAAAACCCTAAGTAGTCTCGCTTTTGAACATTTGATTCAAGAAGTCTAGAAAAACTAGACTAGACTTTGTTTACATATATTGGTCATATGTGTCGCCATAACCTACTAGTTGTTAGAGTAGGCCACGGTCGTATATACAGGTCTGGGAACTCGAGGCTGTTTCCTATGTGAGAAGTGAGTCCGTTAAGTGTAAACTGTCGCGTAGTACCAAAAGGGTGACGCATGAGTCGAGGAATGATCTCTGGCACGTATACGACCGTGTTCTCTGGCAACTGTCGTTGTTGACTTGTAAACACAAGGAATACCGACATTTTTAGAGAAAAATTACGAAACCGTGCATTGTGCCGAAAAGCAAAACGGGGTACAAAAGTGTAAAGCAAGAAACTTCTGTTTTTAAAGTGTTTTTGGCACATCTACAGTCTAGCCCCTTTCGAACGATACCTCAGCCACCACCCTACCGTCTGTGCTTTTCTTTATCAAACTCATGACGCTCCTTTACACTACGATATTAATATAAAGATTGTTTAATGTCCTTTGTTCTAAGGCTTATCCCTTTCATCCAAAAAGATTATACCACAGTATAAAATTTATTCTCCGAACAATAAACCCACTATGATCGAAGGAATTATTAGTTACTATATTGTGACCACGGTCGTACATACAGGTCTGGGAACTCTATTGGTTGACATGAGTCTCTTACATGCCGCCAAACTCGTAGTCCCTCGCTCAGTCACCAGGTAGCGCTTGGATCGAAGTATGGCAACAATCACATTATTAAGTAAAATAATTTTTCTTGTAACGTAGTATTTACTATTCTGTTTTGAGAGAGGAATAGAACTATTACTCTTGTCAAAATGTATTACTCACCTTAGGAATAACTTCCCCTTTTTCGCACACATAAAAGACCTAGTTAAAACGATTTCTTTCCGGAATCGCAAGCATCCACTTTTTTCGCATTTTCGCATATTTCGGCACTTTAAAAACAGAAGTTTTTTGCTTTACACTTTTGTACCCCGTTTTGCATTTCGGCACAATGCACGGTTTCGTCATTTTTTCTATATACATATATAGCAGTATAGTCATATAAGTGTCAGAGATCATTCTTCGACTACTGCGCCACCCGTTGGTACTACGCGGCAGTTGACGCCTAGCGGACTCACTTCTCACATAGGAAACAGCCTCGAGTTCCCAGTTCTGTATGTACGACCGTGTCCTAGTCTATTTAGTATCCATGAACTAGGTATAGAAATATCTGTGCTCACCACTGAATCTCGAGTTATTCACTGAAATTGCAAATTGCGCATTCGTTTCAAAAATCAAACAAATCTTTTATATTTTGTATAATTTCATTGGCTACTCCTATTTCTTGTTTTAATTGTCAATTGATTTCACCATAATTCAACTATTTTATAAATCATGATGGAGTTGATATTTATACGCTAGAGAACGTACTAGAGGAATTCATCCCTGTCCCCCTGTCCTACTATTCATTTATTAACAATAAACATTGACACTGGTCATAAATCAGAGAGAAATTATCTTTGCTTATATTATACTACACGTAATTGCCTAGTTCCTCAAACAGAATAAACTAATTTTGTTTCATATGCGTAGATTCGATTAATGTTTCAAGGGAAAATCGCCACATTATTGTTCATTGTATTTCTGGTCGGTATATCTTGCTGGGAATCAGAATTTCCGGGCCATTCAAATTCTAACATGTACTATGAAATTTAACGAATAAAATCGCCATACACCATCAGAATCGTTATCGATTTTAATTTTACGCGAATATAACTTAATGCTTATTTATTTATTGCAAGATGTACGTACTACTTCCAGAGAAATAATACATATTCTATTAACAACAATCTTGGTTAATTATCTAAAATATTTAGCAATCTAGAAGTACAATCTTATGTGGTAGAGTGAGGGAAGACTTATTATTGTATTATTGATTTAAATTCCTCAACAATTTTGTTATGCGCGTGTTCAAATATATTGACTAGGTTTTTAATTCTGTATTCTACAACTATTCCGGTGATATTTGATACAATGTCTTATAGATCATACCAATGATAATCTTTTAGAGAAATACTCGTGTCGCCAATATTTTGAATAATATAACTACATTTTTATAATAAAAGATTTGATTGTGATAACTGTCATGCGCACACCGATTCAGCCATATTCTGATATCAATGATTGAGAATCACAAGTGAAGTTTAATTGTTTTTGTGATAAAAACGAAATAATTCAGTTTCGGCCTTAAAATGGCTGGAAATATGGGAATGGAGCAACTTATTCCTATTGTGAATAAATTGCAAGATGCATTTACTCAGCTCGGAGTTCATATGTCATTAGATTTACCCCAAATTGCTGTAGTGGGTGGACAATCTGCAGGAAAAAGTTCTGTTTTGGAAAATTTTGTGGGAAGGTAAGTGAAAATTTGTTTCAAAAATGTCTCAACTCATTGTGGTTCTATTTCCTATGTAGATTTTGTAGATGTTTCAGATAACCATTCGATGTTTATTACATCCATACACATATTATAGAAAATTCCTACTGAGAAAGAGCAAAATTAATTTATTCTAAAATACATTATATAATCCAAATGAAGTGGTTCATCTTACATGCTTGACACTTTTAGCATCAGTATATAATTGAAATCAATAATTGTAGTATTACATTAAATAAAGCACACATAATGTTAGAAATTGGTTCGTATTCCCACTTATTAGTAAAGAACTTAATTTATTAATCATTCATTATGATTTGTAAAGCAATATCATATGTTCTTGATTCAGAATCAGAATCTTTTATTTATTAATCATTCATCATGATTTGTAAATCAATATCGTATAAACTTGATTCAGAATCAGAATTTCGCTTTCTTTTATAATTTATTCTCAACTGTCTCATTAACTTCAAAGGACCTGCATTTTTAAAGAGGTTAAAGATTTGTGTCTATATGAAATTGAGTGACAACACTATATGTTATTTTATTTACAAATATTAAGTTTCTAAGCAATTCTGATGGAATGTCAAAAGTTAACTATCTAGACAAAATCTCTGATATAAAATTTATCATTAAATTACAAATAATATTGAAAATGTAAGATTCTACATTCCCGGAGGCAATAAAGGTGTAACATCAGAATTGAACCTGATTTAATCAGTGACATTTAACTCTTCAATTTGTGGATGACATAAGATCTAATTGGTTAGAATGTTATATTCGTAATGGGTACTTGGATCGTTGTATCTTCATTTATAATGCTTAATAAACATTTCATATCACTTTAATGTTGACTCTCAATTCAGCATTTCAAATATCTCAATTTTAAAGACCTCTCCAACTGCATTATATAACTCAAAATCCTGACACATACAAATTATCACTGACCAAAATGGCAAGTTCTGCATAAAAACAAATTTTCATTGACAATCAACAGTTGATCGTAGCCCGAATTGAACTCCTTCAAAATAGTTTTTATTCATATTGGGAACTTTTTTAAATACATAACAGGAATATTGCTCCATTCCCATTATTTCCAGCCATTTTAAGACTGTAACTGATCTATTTACTTTTTTCTCAAAAACAATTTGAATTTCGGATTCTCAGTAATTGATATCAGAATATGTCGGAATCCGTGTGCACATGACAGTTATCACAATCAAATATTCTATTGGTGACATGAGACATGATTATTTCCCTAAAAGAATTTTCCAATATAGTTACAATTTCATATCACATAGTAAAGGGTGAACTGAATTTTTTAAATAGTTTTTAGCTTTACATTTTGATTAGTGGTTTTTTGTAGTTCATAGAAGATATTGGAAATATTTAATTTAAGAACGATAAAAAAGGTTTATCTGCTTTTTAGTATGATGTATATCAGATTTATATTGATTCTTGGTAGTTGAAATTTGACACTTCTAATTTAAAATTTTTTGTTTCAGAGATTTTCTTCCTAGGGGATCCGGAATTGTTACTAGAAGACCTCTAATACTGCAATTGATAAATTGCACTGCTGGTAAGTTTTTGGAATATCCTGATGTGATATCGAAATGTATTTGGTTCTTCACTGATGGTTGTTGAAAGAACTATTGATATGGTAATTTAGACAAAAATTTCATAAAATCAGCCATAACGTAATGAACTTCCGAAATTTGAATTAAACAATTATTAGAAGTTGATTTTCACTAATTTAGAGAATTTAGTTCAACTTGATTTTGAAATTACTTACTAAATAAGCAACCATATGCGACTAATATACCTAAATATTCCAATGAACATGGATGATTAGGTTCAAAACAGAACTTTGCTGTATGTATATAATAATTATTTATAAATTTTAACTATTTTTTATTATTTCTGCAAAGCTAAAACACTTTATTTATATCTTGTTAGGTATTTATAGCAGCATAAAATTGGCACATGAAATATATTATGCAGAATGTCAATACTGTTCTTCATCTGAAGAAAACATTCAGAAAATTTCGCTCCATTCATCAATACTGTATTTCTTCACATGATATGAAATAAACTGTCAATTACTATTATTCACAAAAATTATAGGTAATTACATTTCAGATGTAGACATGAATGTAATACACATTAAAAATTGAGCTAGATAGAACAGAAGAAAGTATTTGCTCATAGCACCAAAAGATAACATATCTGTTGGTATTAAGGTTCTTTGGGTGCAGGTTTTAAAAGTTGGCGTCATTATCTTAATATTGTTTATTTTTCTGTTCATGTTTCCCCTGAAACTTCAGGAGCTTAATTTTGAGGGGAATTAAATTTCACTGTTTCAAAATTAATCACGTTTATCTACTAGATTTCCGCTAGGAGACATAATTTTAAAAAAAGCAGCACTAACTCGGTTCACAGCTTTATATCAGGGAAGTAGATAAAATTTCAACAATTAATTCCTCCAAAATGAACTGTTTTTCGGCCACATTTCTATTTTGTTAATAATTATTGGTGCGGACTGATACTGATTTGACCAAATACTGCCTTTTGGGAATCAAATTATATTTGATAATACTGCGAACTTTTCAAATTCCTGAACTATTTTCTTTAACCGATTTGGCAGAAGCTTCACTCTGTGAAGAATATTGGTTGAGCTCTCTACTTCCTAGGGTGCTTGCTTTCTGTAAGGTTAAGCTTCGCTCATTATCAACTGTGAGTGATAAAGTATCAGATGTAGGCTATATAGAAAATGAGCATATTTTATGACAATTTCAAGTGAAGTGGAGCGTAGCGAAACCGGAAAACCAATGTCCTATTTTTCATAGGCTAAAAGGAATCAGGGTGGTTACAATTATTCTCTTTGTTGTTTGACTTTTACTAATCATGACACAGCTTTTCATCTGAAAACCAAATTTCTATAGAAAAATGAAGTCTAGTAGGAAGTTTCGCAGGTCTCGAACTTGACAATGTAGGGGTGACTAGTTTGAGCTCGTCTAATCCGTCTTTCTGGAATCTCTCGTGGTGGAACAACAGACAAGATTTCAGATGAAGACCGACACTGGAAATATCTATAGAACAGGGAAAGATCTCCCACCTTTCTACGATGTTCTACAGAGGACAATGAATTAGTAAGTGTAACATCATCAATCAGACGAATAGCTCTCTTCTGGATAGAATCCAAGAGCTTCAGCGTATGTTTGGAAGCCGAACTCCCAAACATGTGAACGGTACTCCGGGACAGGTCGAATCTGTACTTTGTAGATTATGAAGAGCTGTGGGATGTAAAATAGCTCTTGGTACGGAATATAAAACCAAGTTTTGTGAAGCGGTTTTCGCAATGGACCTCACATGATCGTCGGGTACTGTTGGTGTTGATCCCGATCATGGATATGGAAGACTTCATAGGAATAGTTGTACCTGACATCATTATATTAGGAATTGTGGGATCCGCTTTCCTGGAGAAGGCGCAAGTCTGAGTTTTGGTCACATTAAACTCTACTAGATTATCAGATTCCCATTTCAAAATCTTTGCCAGATCTTCATTAATTGCGTCAACCTGTTTCTGTCTCGGTTCCCGCTTCATTGAATGGTATGGGAGCTCCAGATGAGAAAGCGGTACTTATTTATTTATTTATTATTTATTAGAACAGTAGAACAATCCACATACACAATATGTCCAATAACAGATTGTTACAATATAAAAAGTACATATTTAAACAAAAGTATCAATATCCGACATTATAACGTTGAATAGTATGTGTATTTCGACATATATCATCTATCATCAGGTAGTGGGATGAAACTTAACATTCGAGCAAGCGGACCATGTAAACCCAGATTCCCATTACTGCGCTTAATCACACAAATCATATTTGTACCTGATTATTTTAAAAAAACGTCAGTAAGTCTCGAGACTGTCCTCCTGAAGTGTACCAGCATCTGCAAAGCTGTGAACGGGACAGGTGATCGTTTATATGGAGCAGAAACAAAGTTGGTGCCAGCACAGATCCCTGTGGAACACCAGCGTTGATAGCCATTGTATCCATTCCTTTGGAGAAGATATTTCTGCGAATTCCATGGAGACGACGAGATTACCAGGATGTACTGAGCCCCAGGTGCGCCGTAGTTCAAATCCGGCACCGTAATCGGATTCAGCGACCCCAAAAACCCCAGGGCATATTAAAAAACAATCCATGAAGATGACCTAGGTCATCAGGGTATCCTGAGCACCAGGTAACTATTGAAAGTCTTGATCACAACCGGCAACCACAAGAGAACCTCCCCACTAAGTTTCACTCCATTGCAAAAGAGATTTTTCCGAATTCCCTGGAGACGACGATATTACCCGGATGTACTGAGCCCCATGTGCGTTGTAGTTGGAATCATGATCACCGATCCCAAAAACCCCCGAGTGAGAAATTTTGGCTATATTTGGACAGGTTTTCAACATTTTTAATATTATCTCCTGAAAGTGCATTGAAAGAGATGCATTTTCCTCTGTAGAAATGCTAAAATGCACATTAGAAAAAAAAATGGTAACATTTTTTCTAAATGACTTCCTGAATCGATTAAAAAAAAATCAAAATCGGTTGATCCGATTTTTTTCTCGACCTTTCCTGCTTTATTTCTTCGCCTAATATCATAATATTATAACAATAATTCTTTTGGCTCCGTCGTTAATAGAAAAGCCACTCATACTGACTAAAGTTTGAGTCGTCTCTTCCAGATATACGAGATGTTACTCAGACACCATAATTGTTTCTACTTTAATCTTTAAAATTGGAATGTGTAACAAGTGTATATGACATGAAACTTTTCTAACAAAATGATAAACCGTATTATCATCTGTAGAGATATCTGATTGTACGTATGACGTTAACAGGATGACTATGAATCACCAAACAAGGCAACACCAAAATAATAAGCAATTGAGACACCAGCAATTCGAGGAACTGATAATTATGTTTGAATTACCTTTCATCGTCAGCACAGAAACGGATCCAGGAATTTTCAAATTATTTGAGGGTATCATCTAAATAATATAATGGAAATTCTACAGCTAAAGAATCGAAAAAGGGGTAGCGTTAGATATCCATAAGGAGTCAAATAATAAAACATAAATTTCACTTAAAAATAATAACAATAAATTAACGCTTGTTTCAGCAACAGTTGCATCTTCAAAATGAGTTAACAATTGATTCTGAGTGAGTTATAACTTTTTAAAGGTGACAGTGTGTTGGGAAACAGTAGTTCATACATTGTTGTTATTCAACTTGAATGCGTTTTTTGTTTTATGCTTTGACGAGACGAAAACCTATAATGTTGAAGAATATCGTATGAGCCAGCGGTGGCTTGAAAAGCAAATAGACTTGGGAATTTTCCTTGAAAGATTGCAGGTTATAATTAAAATGAAAGACTTCACCAGGCCAAGAGCTCCATAACTCCGCTGTTCCATAGAAAAATTAATGAGCTCGGGTAGTCCGCCTACCTGGGATCTCTTGTGGTGGAATAATAGACGAGATTTCTGTGGAACACCGACCATTGAAATATCTATAGGAAAGAGAGAGATCACCCACCTGTTCTAGAAAGGTCAATGAATTCGTGAGTGTCACGTTATGAATTACGTCTAGCCGAACTGCAAATATGTGAACAACACTCCATGACAGGTCGAATCTGTCCTTTGTAGATTATGAGGAGAGCTGCTGGGATGTAAAATAGCTCTTGGCACGGAATAGAAAACCAAATTCCCATTTCAAAATCTTTGCCAGATCTTCAATAATTGCATCAACCTGTCTCTGGCTTCATTGGATGAGAAAGCGGTATGAAGTACCAGCATCTGCAAAGATGTCGGGCTTACATCCGAGACCGAGGGATTTACCGCAGCTTGCGAAGATGGCGTAATCAACACTTTGGTCTATCGCGGCAACGTGATGGGTGTGCAGGTTTCTGATGCTTTCTGAGACGCTTTTCCACATGCTGTCGGCATGTCCGACAAAAGCGGCCTCTGCGAACTCCCATCGCCATAATGCAGTCCTACGAGTGCTTTATTACCATCTAAGGCACTCGTACGTCATAGACCAAGAGCCGGTGCTACCTTACACGCCAGGAGATATTGAGTCCGTTGCCGGAAACAAAAATGCCAGATCTACTGGAATTACTCGTTTCTGACCGTCAGGTTCATACTAGCAAATAGGCCTGAGGTTGTCCTCGATAAACAAACAATGAAATGTACAAAACTAAAGTGCATTTTAAAAATTGGAACATCATTTTAAACTGTATCGTGAAACTGCTGTTAAGATTTTTGGGAAAATCTGATTCTCCTGAAGAAAATTCAAGAGCGAAAAGAGTAATCGGAGATGTTAAAAGTGTTTCTATTCACGGTGATCAACTATCGGTAAAACCTGATGTGCTCATCATCTCAATCCTTTGAATCTACCCCAAAGAAAATTTTATTAACAGATAATCCCAAACATCAGACAGTTGCCACCAACAAGACAAAAGTGAAACCTTTACCGATCAAAATTTGTCAGAAAGAGAGTACCAGTAAAAACACACAAAAGTGAGGAAACCTATCTTGAAATCAGATCCAGATCTACTTATTCCACAAATTGAAAAGAGAAAGTCAATTGAAGAACTTGAATCTTCCCAGTTTCTATCAAAAATATCAAATATTAGTTTAGTTCATAGAATTCTTGGCTGCATGTAAATTTGTATTTTATGCATTTTATAACATATTTTGTATGTTCGTAATAACTTTTCACTAAGTAAACTATAGAAATTTTCATTTAATCTCATATTGTTTACTGGAATCTAGGATTGAACGATTGAACAAGTGTAGATATGTATTTATTGCGCACTTCCAAAAAAAATTCAAGTGTGTCTAATTCAGTAGTGAATATGATTAGCATTTGATAAATTAGATCACGGAATGTTGCCTAATAGTTCTACTGAGTCTTGTAATTCTTACTTAGGTTGTAGAAATTAATATTTTTAATATAGGATATAAATCTTGTTCATTCCATGCAAAATTGGGTGGACCCCAAGGTATCGTATTCAATCCACTTCTGTTCAAATTATTCATCAATGACGTTACATCTTCTGATGATGTTACCTTGTACAGGGTGTTTCAGTTTTTTCGTTCATAACTTAGGCAAACGATATAACTTCTAAATAATAGGGGTCTTCCATATAAAATTGTTCTCTAACTTACTTCGTTTCCGAGATACAGGGTTTGAAGTTTTGAAAAAATAACATTTTCTTCATTATCTTCTGAATGAATGAAAATTCTGAGTTCAAACTTGGTACACTTTAGTTTTACAGGATGAGAAATTTTTTTGGACAAAATGTTTTTGAGACAAATACAGTAGCGTAGTTATGGGGTTTTTTACCCATTTAAACCCCTTAAACTTCTACGCCAATGTTCGGAAACTATTATTATATACAAATTTAATAACTTTGATTTTCTATAAAAAAGTATTCTTGATAAATTTCAATTAGAGGCTTCCTGTTCGAGCTATTTTGATTTTTCTAATCAGGTTTATCATATGGAATTTCTTTTGAAATGCTATTTAAAAAGTAAAAAAATTTGAATACCTTTTTATTGGTATCGATAAAAAATTTCATAATAAATACTGGAAATGATATCCATTTACTTCAACGCAACGGCGACATCGATTTCTCAACGACCTTCTTTTTCGAATTAACATTTTGTTATTTATTTCACCACAAGCTCTTCGAATACGATTCAATAGATTTTGTCTATTATGAACCGGCATGGCACAAACTTCATCTTTCAAATAACCCCAAACAAAAAAGTCCAGAGGATTGAGGTCAGGTGATCGAGGAGGCCATGCAACTGGACCACCTGTACCAATCCATCTTTCACCGTACTTCCTATTGAGCCCTCCTACTTGTCTGCAAACTGGACAGAACAGCCATCCAATTGTATCCATGCATTTGTTCCCCCATTGTGTGATGTCTTCGTGATTAGTTTCCAAAAATTCTAAAAATGATACGGCCGTTAGTCTGTCTGGTAAAACGTATCGGCCAAAAATATTCTTTTTGTAAATGCCAAGCCAGACATTGACACTGAATTTCGTTGTCATCATCGTCGTTTGATGATGCATTAATTTGAATTAATTAATTAATAAAATACTCCAAACTAAACTCAATAAAAAAGCCTTAAACATAATTTATCCGCCAATTAATAATAATACAAAATCAAATTTCACATGTCTAACATATTTAGGTAAACACTCACTAAAAATATCTCAATCCCTTAAAAAGCAGAATAAAAACGTCGCCTTTAAAACAACAAATAACCTATGCTCGTATATTAATAACTCGAAATCTTAAAAAGATAAATTAAAGAAATCTGTAGTTTACAGACTGAGATGTGATGACTGTAGTGCTTTGTACATAGGACAAACTGGACGCAGTTTCAGCGTAAGGTTCAACGAACATTTGAGAAGTTACAGGCTCATAAAAGAGAACTCTAATTACGCAAATCACCTGTTAGAACATAACCACAATTTCACCCTTAATCCCGATATTCTACATATTCAGGAAAAAGGACATAAACTTAATATATTAGAATCCATAGAAATATTGAAACACACAAAAAACAATAATAATGTAATATTAAATGATCAAATCGATACATATAATTCACCGCTTGTTAACAATTTTGTAAACACACTCCCACCATTATCCACCCCATCCCTCAATTTGTACCACATTCTTATCGCTGATATTTAAGGACATACTTTTAGATTTAGCTTTAGTTGATAACTCCTTGCTTTGAAAATGCCAGTGTGGTGAAACAATTTGTCAGCATTTTTAAATTAAATGTTGAAAGTCTTGTGTAAAATTTGAGTTTTATTCTCCAACTTCCGAAGTATTATGAATTTACACTACGTAAACGCCGAAACCATGGATACAAAATGTTGAAAATAAAATTCTACGTATTTTTGGTAGTTGGAGCGATATCGGAGTTGATTTTTTGAATGGTAGGGGGCGCTAAAGTTACCGACTTGAAATGTGAGATAGGTTCCTTGTACGACCGCTAAGAACGAATTTTTCGGAATTCAATCCCAAACGGTGTAAAACTGATTCGATATATTTTGACGTTTTTACAGCTAATATAATCACGTACAATTTATATGACAGACAGTTCCATATATTGATAGATTATTATCACAGTTCAGACTATCGATGTTCAGACTCAACAAGACAGACGACTACACTATTAAATATGTATTTAGTCTTGAAACTTATGAAATAACTTGGCGGTGCCTGAGCCGATGCATTGACGCCTTGACAACGGGTATTAGCTGTTAAATATACCTGGAACATGTGAATCGCCCTACGCATTCTAAATCATATTACTTTTTAGAAATATTTTATTGTTTTTGAATTATATTAACTGTCCTGAAAGTATATTCACACATGTTTCATCTGCTCGTATCCGTTCAACGCTTACGTTTCATCTGTGGCTGTCTTATTCTAGAACAAATGCTTTATTATATTCACCTCTGACCTTTCTATTAGATTTGTATATGTTTGAGAATACTAGTACTAAAGTGATGTATTTCATTATATTCTTACCGATAGCAAATAAACTATTTATATTCGTTAAATAAGTGTCTGTATTTATATTATATGTACTCCGATGACATATGCTCTTTCACGAGCATATGGCGTTGAGTAACTACATTACTGAAAACGAAAAAAATACATGTACATGTACATACAGATTCAGTTTAAATCAGCAGTGTATAGGAGTCATGTGACTTAGAACGAGCCAGACGCATTGTATTGTTTCACAAGAGAAACCAGTAAAGCGCTATAATAGAGGGTTGTTTTAACAACATACGATGCACTCAATCCGACTGACTCCCACTTCTCTTACGACAATAACTCGCTATAGAACCACGGTTATACATTGATTTGAGAATTTTTAACATCTCCTAAATCTGTTCTATGAATATAATAGAATAAATTCACAGTTCAAGTCATTTTTAGTTCTCACGCCATTTTTAAATAACTATTTTATCTCGTTCGCACTATACACCAATGATTTAAACTCAATATGTGTAGATAACACGACCTGTAGGTTCGAAATTATCATGTCTGTCCGCGATTTTTGTAAGTCGGGTTAGGTTGCATTTTAAGATTTTGATAGTAATGTCGACTTTATATTCGATTGAAGAATAGTATTGGTGATTATTCGATAACATTCTCTCCCTTTTTTTGTCATTTGAAATGTGTAATCAATATAGCTCCGAATCGAATAATAAATAACGAAGTCAAACATTGTCCTACTTGTATCAATACCATTTTCAGAGGAAACCCAAGCATCAAAGTAAGATATATACATAGTTAATACATGAAAATTCAGTTTAATAGTTATTTTTGTATCAAGTGCGTGAAATGAGTTTTGTTTTAATGCCATATTGAAAATATTGTTAATTTTCGACCAAGACCACAGGTCGAGGCCAAAATTCACTCGAATGGGTCATTAACACGAATTTCACAAACGAAACAGTAACAACATTTTTATACAACTGTAGCTTTGAATTAAATGGCTAAACTACTATGTTGTAACGAATACTTTCCATACAATTTCACAGAATTAGTTCACTTGCTCTGTCGTTACTATAGAAACGATTCATTGCAGTGGAAAAGACTGTTTTTCACGGTGAAAGAAAGAATAGGTTCACGTATCGATAGACATGCAAAAATTAACTTTTATGACAGTTGTACAAAAATATCAGAAAGAAATATTTAACAAGGGAACAGTAATTAAAATTATGATACTACGAAACACAACATAGAGATTGAGGTTATGAAGAAAATTGATTACACATCAATTGACTTTAATGTAAATTCAAAATTAGTGTTAAAAACTTGAATAAAACTAATATTAAACTTTGATTTTCACAAATTTAATAAATAAATGTAAATGGTTTCGCTAACAGTGTAGCAGATATTATAAAATACTAACTTACAACAAAAGAACTAATCTAACATAAATGATAATATTATGATGGATGGAATTTCAGCAAGTTTAATTTATAACTTTTATTCCGAAGGTGTAACATCTCAAAATTATCAATAAAGTTATGGTTTTCCAAAATTAAGTGTTATGGTCTAAAGGTCTCTTTAGATCGATCAGTGAGAACAACACAGCTTATAATAGCTCCAGGCAGCTGTTTCGCCTTCTCTGAATCACCAGTAGAACGAGTAGAGCCGTAGTGCCATCGATATCTCTGCTGATATTTACGTAAACCAACAGCAGAAAGTGTTAGAGAGGGATAGATCAATTAACGCTATCTACCCGCGATAGATGTCGCTTAGAAAACCAACGCAATGTGAACATTGACTAAATAGATCTTCCGTACTTACTAAAAGTCACGACGGGCAACAATTGAAGAATCAATTACTTCTTAGAAAATAATTGGATTATTTTCTAACAAGTAATCATTCAATTATTGACATGTGCATTGGCTTGTGTCATCCTCTGGCACACTGGGCCCTGAAATTATTATATAGGTGATACCAATATAAGAAAAGTTTTGTTTTATTTTAGAAAATACTGAGTTAATAGCTAACTTTTTTCAGTTTTTACATAGGATCTTATCTATTAGGCCGGAAGAGTAACCATTATGTCGTTTAATAAAATTTAATTTCTGCCAATTTTAATACTTTTGTTTTAACACATAATTCACACTATGGACTCATTTATTTATTTATTGTAATAAGATTCTTGACCCAGGTATGAATTATATATAAATTCTCGGGATATAGGTCACATTAACACTTATGCTTTATTTTCTTGTCTTTACGTACGTTTCGGTCTCACGACCATCATCAGAAGACTTATTATGTCTAAAACTGGGTTATTTAAAACTAATTGTATTACACAAAGTGTCCATATCGTACCAATTTCAATCAAAATGCCCACGTCGCCGAAACGAACAGAAACACGAATAATCGAAATTGTAACACCTCAATGTTATAATTATAATATATCAAGAATCCACTAATAAGCAGAACTTGTAATAAATGCGTGTTCATGTCAACAAAGTGTGTGAACGACTAGAGACGCAGACGAGACCATTAGTTTTAAGTATTCACTTTCAAACCAGATGTTAGATTTATGAGCTAATAGAAAAAGGTTTGTCAGTTATTGGAGATATACTTGACATTCTACCTAAAATATATTTTTAACATTATAAAGAGGCATGTAGGAATTGGCAAGAGTTTTTAATTTAATTAAGTTAGTATAAATATGACTTAGAGTTTGAATATATGTCCTATGATTTACAGACTTGGAGTCACGTTTTATGTGAATCATCTACAAAATAGATCTTTTATAATAATTGATTTCCTTAGCTAAAATATTAACATTATTGTAATCGAATTGATGGTGATAATCAAAGCAGTATTTAGGAAGGGCGGTGGAATTTTCTAAGTTTTTGTTTCTTGTGCTATACTTATGGCCATACATTCTTTTTTGTAAATATTGTTTAGAGATAAGTGTTAATGTGACCTATTTCCCGAGAATTTATATATAATTTATTTATTGTTTGTATTTCTTACAGAATATGCAGAATTTCTTCATTGCAAGGGAAAAAAATTCGTTGATTTCGATGAAGTCCGCAAGGAAATTGAATCTGAAACAGACAGGATTACAGGAGGCAATAAGGGAATATCTAACATTCCCATCAATTTGAGAGTGTACTCCCCTAATGGTAAGATATTTAATTAATGTCTGCTCATAATAATCTATCTGTATATATATGATAATAAAGATATCAAATTTGTTCACTTCATGTTTTGCAAGATGCCTTCAAGTGGAATACATTTTACCGTTTTCATTTTATTATGTAGAACTTTCTTTGGTTTATATTGATTAGTACTTTGAAAGTCTCTTCTCATAATTCCTATGTTATTATAATACGATGATGATTTACTTGTAATATTCATTCAATCTAATGGTGCTGAAACCGTTATAATTTGGTAATATTTGTTTTCAGTGTTGAATCTTACGCTCATCGATTTACCAGGGTTAACTAAAGTACCAATCGGAGATCAACCTGTTGATATTGAACAGCAAATTAAAGCTATGATAATGCAATTTATTAAGAGAGAATCTTGTCTTATCTTGGCTGTGACACCTGCTAATACTGACTTAGCAAACTCAGATGCTCTGAAATTAGCCAAGGAAGTTGATGTTCAAGGTATTCGCACAATAGGAGTAATAACAAAGCTTGATTTGATGGACGAAGGTACAGATGCGAGAGATATTTTAGAAAATAAACTATTGCCTTTACGAAGAGGCTACATAGGCGTTGTAAATCGATCACAAAAAGATATTGATGGAAGAAAGGATATAGATGCGGCTCTTGCTGCGGAAAGAAAATTCTTTTTAAGGTAATATTTTTATTAGTTTCCATTCTGCTTACATCTATCTAGATCTTATTCCTTTCTATGATTATGTGCGTATTTACTTTTATAATGGAGTTGTCTCGATTTAAACTTCACAATTAGGATCATGAATTGGTGCCTTTAGTCTTGTGATGATTTATCATACTGATAATGCTGCTCTTTTCTTTCATCAACATAATTCAATATTTCTGAAAAATAGATATCATATAAAAGAGCAATTCCTGTAACTGTTACCAATTATCAATGTTCGCTCAGTTAGTAATCCCGAGGTAAAAACTTTGTGGAGCCATAATGAGATTTTGATATTTTAAATCTAATTCTATATTATTGGTTCAAAATTCATAATAATTGAATAAAAGTTAATTGTGAAGCCATTTATATTTAAGAATTTAATTCGTTATTTCGATATGATCCAAATAATTTCGAAACCATCGTTAGCGGTGTATAGCAATGTAGACATGCTGTGTACAGTTTTCTCAAATGAATACTGCAAAATTACTGACTCAGAGTTTATTTGAATCATTACTTTACCCATATAAATTGACCCTACCAATCATACCAACTTAATTTAATGTAATAATAGTAATCCTAGATCAAGATTCGTTAATTATTAGAATTATTGGAAAAAGGGCATGATCTTCAATAGAATAAAGCTTTTGTCAAACCTATCGCAACGTTTCAAATGGTATTTATATCAATCTGCTTAATTTTATGGTTTCCATAGTCACTGTTTAAAAATCCTTGTACGAGTCGAGCCTATGGTATATTTGACAAATTGTGAACGATATCGAAGGTGAATTTCTGAAAAAAAAATGTGTCGATACCACGGGTGCCGTTTTACTTAGATCTAGATACAACACTGGTTACACCACGTTCAACAATAAAGTCCATAAAGGATGTCAAGCCTGAAGGTGGAGGAGTCTGTAAAAAGTGACCATTCGCGAAAAAAAGGAGCATATAACATACTTTTTTCCTGTCTACAATATTTTAGTTCGTTAAATTGAAAAATACTATGAAATATTATTGCACGCTTATTATTATTAAATAATGACTATAAAGAAACATTTAATGCATTATAATAATATTGAAATTTTTAGTATTGTTTCGTTTTCCATAAAGTATTTTCGGAAATATTTGTAGTCATTTTACTTATGTGATATTCAAATGGACAACAAATTCATGCTGAGGTATTCAGTCATATTAAAATAATGTTAACAATCTTACCGACTGAAGTAAAAAAAAAGTCCCCCTCAACTTGGTATAATCTAAAACTATACCATTGCTTCAAATCCACCGTATTGAGCCTTTACTTTATCCAAATTTCCGAAATTGAGGGAATACAAAGATAAAACTATTTATGATAGATTTCTTTGTATTCAAATCAACTTTTACCAGGAGTAGTCAACTATAAAACTGTGTGAATTACCTGAAAACTGTACAGAAATTATTGTCTTCACTATATTGATAGAAATAATGCATTGAATGATAATCATCAAACGTAATTTTATAAAATGAAGTCCAATAAATAAATAAATTAACAGTATCTAACAATTCAACTATTCCATTGTTTTAGGGCTACATTAATAATTATTCTGACCTGCAAATGACGAGGAAATTTTGGAAAATTAATATTTGATATAGGTGCTATTATCTTTCTAGTTTTAACTTTTACGCACAGTATTTGAAATATTCTTAGCTTATTATAGAAATGACATAACATATTGAGCACTAACATTAACTATCCACCGGTGGCTAGCCCTCTGTAATGCCTTATTGATGACTGCCTAGTGATAACGTAACAAAATAAATAAAATATAAAAACTTGAAACTGGAACACACTAACTATTAATTACTAAGGAATAAGAACGTTGCAAAATCAAAAAGTAAATCATTTTGACAATTTAAAAAAATTAATAGTCTGGAGGAATTGGTTTTACTGATTCCCTTTTCAAACAAACGAAGCTTAATATACAAATATGTATATTACGCCGAACATGGCGGAAAGTGCAGACGCGAATAAAGACCTCTGTAGTATTGTAAGAAAAATGTATCGAAAAAAATAAAATGTATAGAATGTGGTAAAGTGCATCACAAAAGCTGTGCATCACGTGTAGTTTGCTGTGAAAACAAACTGTTTAAAGAAGAGAACACTACAAATACTCCCATATACGGGGGTCTGAAGGAATCTGATGATGAAACCAGTATGGCTAAGGATGCCAACTTGGAAATAGAAATAAAAATAAAGATGGTAAAACTGATTGTTGAAAATGAATGCCTCAAAAGGCTCCTAGAAGGTAAAAAACATAACTATATTATTATATTATCAGACAGTATCAGAAAACAAATCACTTCTTGAAGAAAATGTGGAACAGTTAGAATAAGAACTGGAAACAAATAATGAAGCAGATAAAACTAAGATAGGAAATAAAAACATTCATGTTTACAATCAAAAGGAATCCCTAACAAAAGATAAAAGTGATTACTCATGCTATCACTTTAAAACCAGATCTCAGAAGGTCGGCTACAAATACAGGGTGATCCAAATAGGAATGCAACATTAACACAAATGAACATAACACAAAGGAACTCAGAAAATGTCGCTAAACGAATTGCCGCAAATACACTTATAATCAAAACCAAACAAAAAATTGATGAAATCATCAACCTAGCAAATCAGGACAGGAATGAAGAGCAAAGCTTCACAAAGATAACCAGACATAGAAGGAGAGTCATGGAAGGAAGAGGAACGGAGTTAATCAGTTCCATGGAGGGGATGATAATGAAAAGAAAATTTGGCTGTTCTTAACCAGAATTCCAGATACAACAAATGAAGAAAACATAGAAAAATACATAAGAACGCTTACAAATTCTACAAATATTACTACGAACCAGAAACTCAAGGCGGGACAACCAATCCTTCATGGTCGGAGTAGAACCTCATTTCAGAGAACAAATTTATGAAAACTGTTTTTGGCCAACGAAGGTGATATACAGTAGCTTCAATTTCAAACTGGGACAACGTTTTGTAGACAATTCACATAAATCTCAACAATTAGAAGTAGAAAAGAAAAGACCAAACACTTTTTTAGACAAAACCCGGAAAGAAATAAAGGAAGTATAATAAATGAAAAAACTACTGCAAATCTTGTATGCATCAACATTCACGTAATATCAAACAAAGCTAGAGATCTTGAAACAATATTTGACCTACATGATGTCCACATTTGCTGCATCTCAGAACATTGGCTCAAATCACAAGAAATTTAGGTATTTGAACTGCAAGGTTTCAAGTTAATTTGTAGTTTTAATCGCAGCGAATATCAGAGAGGTGGCACTTGTATATATATTAGAGAAAAGTATATTTTACTTTCAAAATCCATAGAATCTAATACGAATGGCGAAAAATAGCCCCATTGTCTATATAAATTTAAGCAAATTCAAACTATATGTTGTATGCATATATAGAACACCTGATAGTGATGTAAAAAAAATTCCTAGATAAATTGTATGAGCTGATATGACGTTTATTCAAATGATTACTAATATATTGTGAGTGGAGACATGAATATCCAATATGCTTGTGGATACCACAAGTAGTAGCAAGTTACTAAACATATTAGAAGAATTTGGAATGAAAAATAACATCTTGAAAGCTACATGCATAACATGCAAAAGCTCCCCATGCATTGATTTGACCTTCTCAACCTTGGGTGTCAAAATACATATGTGAAAGATAATCACATATCAGATCATACATTTCAATTATGTCAGTATGAACTTCCTATGAGTAATTTGGTAGGGATTGTAACCTATATGATAAGAGATAATGTTAGACTCTAATTTAATAACCTTCAGAAATTTATGCCGACGTTTTGCCAACCATTACAGGTGGCATCTTCAGGGCAGGCTTGAGGCTTGAACTGAAACATGTCGAGTTATTGTGACGCGGAATCCATCCGGAAGCCAAGATTTTCAAGATTAGCTATCCGCGGAAGTCTACCATTCAAGATATTCAAAAATCTAATCAATACAGAACAATGGCAAGGAATTTTCAGCTCATCTGAAATAAACATCCTGTTTGAGCAATTCAACAGTTCATTTTTATAGCACTATAATACTGCATTCAATTAATAAAAAGTGAATAAGTAAAATAACAAAAAAATGGTATAACAATGAAATAAAGGAATTACATAAAATTATGTATGAAATGGGAAGCATAACAAAAACAACAACAACTAATCAAATTATTAGAGAACGCTACAAACAACTGGAAAACCACTTATACAGAAAAGGTGAGGCAAGCGAAATATACATTCAATAACACCAGACTAGAAAAATCATCGAACATAGCAAAAGAAAGCTGGAAAATAATAAATGGAAAAGGGGGCTTAGCAAGTATAAGCGCAGGGAATCAGCTATTATGGTTAATAACAAAAAAATAACTGACACAAATAAAATATGTAACATGCGAGTGACTTTTTTGTCAGTAATGTAACAAACTCTAAGCCAAACAAAAACAGATTCACAATGTCACCAATACACGCATACACTATTCCTTACACCAATAACACCGTGGGAGATCGAATCTATAATTAGTAAGACTACTAGGAAAGCATCAGCTGGTATTGGTGATATCAATGGCATAGTATTATATCCTATAAAAAATTAATTAGTGTACCATTAGTTGATATAATCAATAACTCAATTCCCATTTACAAATCTAAAGGATATAGAGACCGCAAACAAATAGTCATATTAGAAAATATGAAAGCCAAAGAAAAAATTGTAAATATTGGGGTACCCCAAGGGTCAATACTAGATCCAATACTATTCACTATCTTTGTCAACGACATTCATTTATCAAGCATTCAAGCAAAAAAATATTATGTATGCAGATGACATCTGACAAAACTGTAAAAAAAAACAGTACACACTGCCAACGCTGTTACACAACAAATTTATGTGTGGTGTACTACAAATGGTTTATGGGTTGATATAGAAAAAACGAAATTCATCTCTTTCATTTCAAAAAATATCACTCATAATTTTAGCTCTTTAATAAAAATCAATGACAAAAGTATAGAGCAGGTTACAACTACTAAATTCTTAGGTATCACTCTTGATCACAAAATTAGCTGGGAAAGGCATATCAACATTTCAAATAACAGACTGAGTAAACACTGTTTTGTATTGAAGCAACATAAAAGGCACGGCATCTCGGGACATATTAATGCTGGTCTACTATGCGTGATACAGTCGAATCTATTAAACACCTTGATTTTCTGGGGGCTCAAGTCATAATGACGAAATATTAAAACAAAAAAAATTGTCAGGTGCATAAAAGGGGTCAGCCAAAGAACATTATGCAGGCAAATATTTATTGAATTATCTATCTATTTTAACCGTACCGTCATTATATATATATATATATATATATATATATATATATATATATATATATATATATATATATATCAAACAATTTTAAATGTAGAAAAACAATTACAGGAATTGCCGAAAAACAGCTCTCATGATAATTACAATACTCGAGGAGCTCAAGGCTAACTATTGTCCAAAATTCCTATATTTATAAAGGTATCTCATTTTATAACCACTTTAAAAACCTTCAGTGACCATAAATGCTTCAAATCCTTGTTATATAAATTTTTGATAAAAAGAGTATTCTACTCGGTACAAGAGTTTCTACAAAGTTAAAAATGCTCACAGTTTCTTCATTCCTTTTGCTTTAATTTTTAATAGCCTCTTTGAGGTACATAAGTTCTACATAAGCTTCAATGTAAAAATGTTAATGTGTTATTGAATGTTTAACTTAATTTAGATGTTTATTACAAATATAAATGTATGATTGCCATGTAAATGATTTTATTCATTCTGCTCTTTCACTCATCTGAGCTGTATGACTAGTGTAATAAGTTTGGTACATCTGTGTATTAACACCTGTTATAACACATTTTGTATTGCTACTTTAATAGATGAATAAATATATTTCTATTTCTATATTTATTCATCGTTATTTAAAAAATGTGTATTGAACAAATTGAAAAATTGATCATAGAAGACTTATACATATTTTCATTATACTTTATTACCTAAATTAACATAAATTTGTAAGGTATTAATTTTGATTAATTTTTTTTTAAATTTTTAGCCATCCGTCATACCGACACATAGCCGAAAGATTAGGTACACCTTATTTGCAACGAATCTTGAATCAACAACTTACAAATCATATTAGAGAAACGTTGCCAGGATTAAGAGATAAACTACAAAAGCAGCTACTGACATTGGAAAAAGATGTGGAACAATTTAGACATTTTAGGCCTGATGATCCTGCTATAAAAACTAAAGCAATGCTCCAGTAAGTAAGACTCACATCACCATTATAATATTATTTAATTTTGTGAACATCATTTACTGGGAATATGTTCATTGTTCATAGATGGCAGAAAATAATTTCATTTTTGTGTCGTAATTAAAGGTCTGCCAGTCAGTAAAAAAATCAACGAAGTGGGCTTGAAGAAATGGCGCGTTATGCGTGATAATATTATTTAGATGAGCGCCTTCCTTCACGTGGTTGTTCTCATACGTAACATTGAAATAGTAGACCAGGAAAGTGTGATTTTTTTTTTGAATTTTATATTATAATTGTATGAAACTGATGAGATGCCAACGAACAAACATCAGTTTATGAACTTCTTGTTTCAAATAGACATAGATATCTTACTCCACTCGGCTTAAAGTAGCAAGAGCAGTCCAACCAAATGTACAGGCCTCAAGATTAGTTTGCCATTATTCAAATATTGCATCATTAACTAATTAGCGTTGACAGCATATTGATAGGTTTATGATGTTGTACATAACTCAGTAAAATCAGATAATTTTTGATTAAAAAATCAATAAATCATACCCTCACTTCTGCTGCATGGAATTGTTGGCGGATACATCTTTTACAATTCATTTCAATCATTCAGGATGGTCCAGCAATTGACAACAGACTTCGAGCGCACTATTGAAGGTTCTGGATCAGCACAAATAAATACAATGGAGTTGTCGGGCGGAGCTAAAATTAATCGTCTCTTCCATGAACGCTTCCCATTTGAAATTGTCAAGATGGAATTTGACGAAAAAGAATTGAGGAGAGAGATAGCATTTGCCATAAGAAATATTCATGGTATCAGGGTATGTGAATTTGATTTTCTTGTGAGATAGTCTTTGAGCTAATATTTTATTTTGTAGGTGGGTTTGTTCACTCCAGATATGGCCTTTGAAGCAATAGTTAAGAAGCAGATATCACGTCTCAAAGAACCATCTTTAAAATGTGTTGATTTAGTCGTTACTGAATTGTCCAATGTAGTCCGGCTTTGCACAGACAAAGTACGTAATTATCTACTACTGAAGGCCTCCGTTAAAGGAAATTCTCAAATTTATAACATACTCTGAGCTCATTGAATTCATTTGTTTTCAAGGAAGGGGAGCAGAAAAATTGCTTAGATCCAAAGATTAGAATTTTTTCTTTCTTTTAAATGCCGGAGGGATCTTCCCGATATCTTGACAGCCACGAAACAACCATTCTTTAGTTCTATGATGTCCTCCAATTTTCTCCTAATCTAGTTGGTTACTCACATACTACGTCAACTGTCCACCCATTAGGGGAGAATTGCGATAATTAATTAACAACAAAAAACAAAAAAAGAGGGTTAATTGAGTTTATTCAATAGTTACTTCATTTAAATTAATCAATTTGGTTTTTTGACAATTATGTACTTTTCACTCCGTGACGCTTGTGACTTATATGCACGATATGCGAATTATAGTGCATTTTAATTAGAATTGACAAACAGTCAGTATCATTATAATCTTATGTAAATGTACGGGGTTCGGGATTTTGGTGGTAACTAGTTACCGACATAGATTGCAACTCAATTTGGCAGGAGTCACTATCGAAACATTACTTTCATTTTATTCAAAGATGTGATCAAAATTAAAATAACTTCAAAAGAAGCGAAATTTGACATCTGTCAAACTAATCAAAGTTCTGAATGAATACTTAAAATGTAATGTATCTGTTTTTAATCAAAGAAAAAATCCAAACCAGTAATAATCATTGAATAATATGTATAGTAATATCCAATACCTTTGAACTTACCTTTGAAAATGTATAGTGAATACCAACACATTTCGTGTTAAGGTAACAGTTTCCTTTTCAACATGAAATGTTGTATTCACTATGCATTGTTTCGGCAGTCACCTGGCGGTTGTATTTCCAACTATTTCCCAGCCTATTCTTTCAATCGCGAGACCTGTTTTATCAATTGCTAATAACGCTCATAGTGGGATATCTACTTTCCCGGAAGATAGTGTTAGAACAGCTTGGATCTCCAAGATCGTTGAACAGGCCTATCATCGTCTTGCACGTTCCGCCGAAGAGCTCATGAGAGCGAAATAGCTGCCCGTAACTGAGAGATGTGTTGTCACTACTCAATCTGAATAGAATTAAATTCTATAATGATACGACATCGGCTGTGGGCACATTAGAAAAATCGTTGCCGTTTAAGAACTATTTCCCAGTCTATTCTTTCAATCGCGAGACCTGTTTTATCAATCGCGAATAACGCTCACAGTGGGACATCTACTTTTCCGGAAGATGGTGTTGGAAAAGCTTGGATCTCCAAGATCGTTGAACAGGCACATCATCGCCTGGCTCGTTCCGCCGAAGAGCTCATGAGAGCGAAATAGCTGCCCGGAACTGAGAGATGTGTTGTCACTACTCAATCTGGAGCACAATACTTTGTCTATCGAATTATAGACGTGTTGCTATGTCTCCTCTTGAAGATAATAGAATTAAATTCTATAATGATACGACATCGGCTGTGGGCACATTAGAAAAATCGTTGCCGTTTAAGAACTATTTCCCAGTCTATTCTTTCAATCGCGAGACCTGTTTTATCAATCGCGAATAACGCTCACAGTGGGACATCTACTTTTCCGGAAGATGGTGTTGGAAAAGCTTGGATCTCCAAGATCGTTGAACAGGCACATCATCGCCTGGCTCGTTCCGCCGAAGAGCTCATGAGAGCGAAATAGCTGCCCGGAACTGAGAGATGTGTTGTCACTACTCAATCTGGAGCACAATACTTTGTCTATCGAATTATAGACGTGTTGCTATGTCTCCTCTTGAAGATAATAGAATTAAATTCTATAATGATACGACATCGGCTGTGGGCACATTAGAAAAATCGTTGCCGTTTAAGAACTATTTCCCAGTCTATTCTTTCAATCACGAGACCTGTTTTATCAATCGCGAATAACGCTCACAGTGGGACATCTACTTTTCCGGAAGATGGTGTTGGAAAAGCTTGGATCTCCAAGATCGTTGAACAGGCACATCATCGCCTGGCTCGTTCCGCCGAAGAGCTCATGAGAGCGAAATAGCTGTCCGGAACTGAGAGATGTGTTGTCACTACTCAATCTGAAGCACAATACTTTGTCTATCGAATTATAGACGTGTTGCTAAGTCTCCTCTCGAAGATAATAGAATTAAATTCTATAATGATACGACATCGGCTGTGGGCACATTAGAAAAATCGTTGCCGTTTAAGAACTATTTCCCAGTCTATTCTTTCAATCACGAGACCTGTTTTATCAATTGCGAATAACGCTCACAGTGGGACATCTACTTTTCCGGAAGATGGTGTTGGGACAAGTTGGATCTCCAAGATCGTTGAACAGGCACATCATCGTATTGCACGTTCCGCCGAAGAGCTCATGAGAGCGAAATAGCTGTCCGGAACTGAGAGATGTGTTGTCACTACTCAATCTGAAGCACAATACTTTGTCTATTGAATTATAGACGTGTTGCTAAGTCTCCTCTTGAAGATAATAGAATTAAATTCTGTAATGATTCGACGTCGACTGAGGGCACATTAGAATAATTGTTGCCGTTTAAGAACACGAGTACGCTTCTAAATTGCTCATAACCTTGAAAATGAGTATTGATAAGAAATAATCACCCTTATCCACTAAAAATACTATTAAAGTACTGAGGACTTTTCGGCTACCAAGTAGTCATCATCAGAGTAAACTTGAAAATGAGCATAGCGTAGCAATAAGAAGAATTTGCCTATACCTATTTGAATGAAGAAATTTTGCAACAGTTCCTATTGATTTTAATGGGTTTTCAGTTTTCTAATGAAAAATGGTATTCTTGGTAAAATGTATTAGGGGATTTGACCAGCATGGGTTGCAATACATTAGTTCTACGTGGATATTTGATTGATTGTAGGTTTAGCATTCATAAAGGATTATGAAGAAAATGCTTGAGATAATTAGGAAAGGATTAGTATTGAATCCTTTGACCTGAGGATTACATTTTCACTTTTCGATGGGATAACTATTATTATACATTGAATGACAAATGGAGGTGTTGCTTTTCCACACAATATCCAAATACCCGGTCTAAGTAAACAATTTTTTTATTTATGTCTTGCCTAAAATAATATAAATTTTCATAAAAATAGAAAAGATTCAATTTGCTACTATATGTGGGAAAAATAACATATCTCCATAAAAACAGATGGGGTCCAAGAAGGAACCCATTTAGTACTTTACGTAACAAAATATTCAATAGTATTTTAAGGGTTAAGTAAGATAGAAAATGAAATAAATGTTTAATTCAAATTCTTTTGATTCTAATAAGTTGAGTTTTCTTCCAATGCTTGTTTAATGCATATTTTTAAGTTTCATATTGTAGGAAAGCAGTTTGACTCGAAATTTGAGTTTGATTTGTGATGTTTGAATGTATTGAAATATTTTATGTTGTACGTAAAATGACCTTACTGTTGGACATTGTACTCTATAAACACCTGATTTTGGTATTGGCATTACATACATGAGAACATTTTTTACATGTTTTAAAAGCTATGTTTAAACTTTGTGAGAGAATACGGGAAATTTTATCAGAAATTGCTCCAAAATGAGTCATACATTGAAAATTTTTTTCTCCTGTTTCTTTAACATGAGATCATACGCTATTTATGGTGCATCTGAGAGAATTACTTTGTTGAAACATTGCTGCCAAAATATCCTCATTATTGGAATACTTCTTATTGTATATAATTCTTTGAAAAGAGTGATTTTATTGAACTGGTCAGAAAATCAAATTTTATATCCATTATTTCCCAAAGTTTGGAACTTCTGCCATTTAACACAATAAGAAATATAATTTTGAAAAATCAAAGTTTAACTCTTGATTCATTTTCTAGATGAGCACTACTAATTTTGTGGTGCACTATTCCACCTCATCCTCAAATATTGGATCCACTATAAAAATACCTGGGGATGAGGACCCAGCAACTAGTAGTGATTATCTAAAAAATTGTTATGGAAGTTATACTTCAATTTTTCCAAAATTATAACATGAACACTCACATATGGTTATATGAATTTATTGACCAAATATTCTTTGCAATGTTTTAGATGTCACGGTATCCACGACTGAGGGATGAAATTGAGAGGATTATCGCTACACAAATTAGACAACGAGAACAACATTGCAAAGAACAACTGTGTCTTCTTATAGATTGTGAACTAGCTTATATGAATACCAACCATGAAGATTTCATAGGATTCGCAAAGTAAGTTTATGAATACAACAACATACGAGGTGTGTTCAGAAAATAACGGGGAGTTTTTTGAAAAAAACATTTATTCATTCGTCTACATTAATGTTGTCGCCTTCAAAATAGTCTCCATTAGATATTATGCACTTGTGCCAGATAACTTTCACGTTTGACAGCTTTTTCGGTCTTGACGAGCCAGAATGCCTCCACTGGGACGATATCCGTAAACCCATGTTTCGTCACTTATTGTAATACGTTTCAGTAATTCTGCAACGTCGTTGACTTCATTTAGTGACTCCTGAAAAACTTCCATTCGCCGTTGTTTTTGTTCAAAATTCAACTATTTGGGAACAAATTTTGCTGCCACGCGTTTCATACCCAAGACATTCGAAAAAATTTCATGGCATGAGCCAATCGATATGCCAACATCATCAGCGACATCTCTGATTGTGATTCGGCGATCGTTCGTAACCATTTCTTTCGATTTTTCCACATTTTCATCGGTTGTTCATGTGCTGGGGCGTTCGTCATCTTTAACGTCTTCACGGCCATCTTAGAAACGCTTATACCACTCGTAAACTCTTGTTTTACTCATAGCAGACTCACCATAGGCCTTTGTTAACATTTCACACACTTTATTTCATTTTTTACGCAAAATTTGATACAAACTCTTTGATCCATTACTTTTAACAAACGAAATTCGCTGAGCTCATAAAAACACGTGTAACCTTAGCGGCTGCCACAGACAAAGTATACAATGTGTAGATGTTGGAAAAGTACCTATTCGTTACTCGGAAGATAAGAAGTAACGAATACCGATTTGAAAAGTAGATAATTACTTTAATTACTTCATTTGTCTATGCTTGCTTATTCTTCCTTGCCAATACCATATAGGTACTATTGACCGGGAGCGTATACCGATACCAACGAGGGAACAGAGTACCTACTACCTAGTGTAACGACACCGATACAGTAACGAGTTGCACTTTTGGAAACTATCGACGTGCGGTGTTGTCGGCGCAAAGGATCGACACTGCTTTTCATACCAAGATGTACGAAAGTAACGAAACCTATAAATAAGATTATAGGAATTTACCTGAAGCGTGATACCACAAGAATAATAAATAATTTATTATTCTTCTGGTATTACCAACTTACGATTTAGACTATATTCTGCGGAAAATTTACTTCACTAGGCAACAATTGCAAGTGCCAATTCCATGCTATCTATTATCTATAAACATGGGGAAAGGATTAGTCGCACATGTCATCTGCTTAACGTCGAGGTTTCACCGAAAGTTATAATATGGTTTTCGGTAGTTCTCTCTTCTGAACGTGCATATTTATGTAATACAGTTTTCACATATGTCATCTGTTTGAAGTCGGGAATTCACCAAATGAGTTAAAATATTTGTTAGCAGTTTTCGCCATTGCAGTGTTGTTTTATGTTCCTAAGAAGATAGATAACCTCTACAATTTTTAATTTTTTGTAATAAGTGAGTGAAACTTGCTAATGTTGCGTTATTTGGATATAATAAATTATGTTGCTAACTTTGGATGCTGTTATATTTCTCTTCGTATCTAATAAAAATAACTGACAAAATTTGCATTAGTTGATTATATTACAGGAGATTAAAAAAACATGCTACTTGAAAACATGTTCCTTTGCGTTTGATTGTAAAATTTTGTATCTCAACCATGTTGAGGTTCAATTCAATTAATTAATTGAATAGGATAATAGTGCCTAATAATCATTTCTAAGCTATTGGAACCGAGTAGCTACTCCTATAAAGCTCATATATTGAATTAAATTAGTTTTCGGTGCATTTGTATCTATGATACAATAATCAATAACGAATAATATAAATGATTAAATTATATGAAAGTAACGAATAGTAACGAAAATCAACATCTCTAATACAATGAACACAGCTGCAAATTTTAACAAATTTTGACAATCGGACGCTCCACACCCGCGAAATTGAAAAAATTCCGTTATTTGCTGAACACACCTCGTATATAGTTCAATTTAACATTCTTTCAAATTCCCAGAAATGTACATTTTTCAACCCAAGAAACTTGCTTTTTTATCAGCACTAAACAATAAGCATTTGCAATTTCACTATGTTTCTTTTATTGATAAACGTCGAGAAGGCTTTCCTCTTGTTTCCCAATTTTTTTTATATTTCGTAAAGGTTTTTTAAACTATTTTTAAGTTTTAGCGAACATGTATATGTAAAAACAATTTCAAAATTAACTCTTGGCAGATGAAGTATATTATTATTATTAAAAAATTCTATTATTTCACTCTTTATTTACTGTGTGATTTGAATCTGTATCCATATTGTAAAATTAAATAGTACTATGTTGATTCACTTCCGTCACTCTAGTTTCAGCATTATTACCGTCTGAAGATGCGGAATAACGCTGAAACTCGAGTAACGAAACTTATAAATAATGGTATTAACAGAATGTTAGATTTTACAATAATAAAGATTCTTGACCCAGTATGAATTAATTATAAAAATTCTCGTGAAATAGGTCACATTAACACTTTGTTTTATATTTTCGTCTTTACGTACCTTTCGGTCTCACGACCATCATCAGAAGACTTACTATGTCAAAATGTTTTTTTTTAAACTAATTATAGCATAAAGCGTCCATATCGCACCAATTTCAATTAAAATTATAGTAAAAAGCGTCCATATCGCACCAATTTCAATCAAAAATGCCCAGGTCGCGTCGTCGAAACGAACATAACCACGAGTAATCGAAATTGCTATAATTAGTTTAAAAAAGAAACCTTTTTGACATAGTAAGTCTTCTGATGATGGTCGTGAGACCGAAACGTACGTAAAGACGAAAATATAAAACAAAGTGTTAATGTGACCTATTTCCCGAGAATTTTTATATATACCGGGATATCAAAAATTATCATGGCCAAGGGTGGTTGTGAAATCTAAAACGTGTGTCTTACTTTACGTTTGAAATAATTATGTCACTGTCACACTGACATCATCAATAACCTACAAATTTCATACTTATTTATTTCAGTTGCAAAATAATAGTGAACTACAAATTAAAAATTATCTTGTTCAAGGGTGGTTGTGGAATGTAAAACGAAATGTTAACTTTGAACGCAATAGCCACAAACGGGGTCGAAAACTGTTTTAAATTGGTTAATTTTCGATAAATCGAATGACGTTCACGTGAGGAGCGCATAGCTCGCGAGTTAGAAAAGTGCAAGTCTTCAGAACATAGAACGTCTTTACGAGGACTTTTCGCATGCGGTTTTCGCTCCTTGTCGTTAGTTTATGAACGGGGCCAACTAAATAGCATAGCCTCGGGCCCAAAATGTCTATTAAATAGGAAAATTTAAGTAAATTAGAAGCAGGTAAGTATACCCAAAAGCGGTTAAAAGCTAGAGGCCTATAGCCGAAAACACTTTATTACAACTGGCGCCGGCCGCACGGGGCATAAAACGGCCCCGAATTAACAAGATCGAGGTCAAAAGTATAAACTCTAACTGACGCATAGCGATTACGTTCGTAGCTAATTACATAGGACGTCTGGCGTTCATGCAATTGTGTGTTTTATACAATTCGAACCTTCTAATTTCGATAGGCCACGTGAAAATCCCGGAGTCTAAAGCGCTAGAGACTTCTGAGTGTTATAACATTCGTATAAAATTGCGAAATTTCTCACTTTTAGAAACTTCAAATTAATAAATTTGACAAGTTTTGATAACGTAAAGTAAGACACACGTTTTAGATTCCACAACCACCCTTGACCAAGATAATTTTTGATATCCCGGTAGCTAAATTTTACAATATGGCTATTATTATTAACTAGTGCTACAATATAATTTTATTGAATTATGAACCCTTCAAATGAGAAATGAAAACTAAAACATCTGTTTCTTTCATGATGATATAAAAAGTGTTAACTTCATATGGAAATTTATCAAAGTGATTAATTAAACCAGTACTAGACCCCTAATAAATTAGATAGCTTCTCTGCAATGATGAGGGAATCTTTCAAAAAATCGATAGTGGTAGCCGTTACTTTGTGATAATTTATGGTATTGATATAATAAAACAATTACTTTCTTTGTCGTCACTTATATTATAGAAACGGTGGAAAACTAACGTGACTATAGTTTCATCTTTGAAAGTACAAAGTACTTTACAATATTTTTTTGAAGAAGCAACATAGTCGCGAAAAGCTTGTTCCCTTCCTCAATCATTTAAATTCATTACATCCCAATATCCTTTTCACCATGGAAGTCAAATCGCAAGGTTCACTCCCTTTCCTAGATGTATTGGTTAGTCGACAGACTGACGATACTTCAGGACACTCTGTGTATCGACCCACTCACACCGATAGATACCTCAGTGGTCTTCCCCACCACCACCCTGCCCAAAAGCAATCTGTCATAAACTCCTTGGTCCACGGAGCTGTCAACTTATCTCAACCTCAATCCTCCCATTACAACATTCAAAAACCCATAAAAAAATACACTTCGCCTAAAATTTCAAATTGAACCCCCCTCCAGCTTTATCTACTGCCTATCTTCCATATATTGAGAATATAACTGATCGAATTTCCAAAATCCTTAAAACACATAATATTTCTAGTTGGTTTTCCACACTTTTACTCTCAGTTTTACAAACCTATCAAAGATCTCCTTCTTTCTCTTCTCTTAGAAGGTGTTTATAGCATTCCCTGTTCTTGCGGTAAAGTCTACATTGGTGAAACAGGCCGTACAGAAGCTACTCGTGTGAAAGAACATGAGCGCTGTACAAGGCTTCGTGACACCAGTAGATCTGCACTTGCGGAACACAAGTTTTACACTAATCATCAAATCCTTTTCGAAAATACTGAAATCCTAGCCCGAGCCCCAAACTACTATCAGCGAAAAATTCTTGAAGCTATAAAAATCCTAAAACATCCAAATAATTTAAACCGTGACTCAGGATATTACCTTCCCAACATTTGGAAACCCATCCTCGAAAATTCCACTTCGCACATGATCACACGGCACTATCAGGTGCCGGAACGGAGTTAACCAACGGAATAGAGGCAGTGAACTGTGTAGCGTGAAGAATTTTCCTACAATAAATAAGCCTACAGAAACCAGTAGAACCCGTTTCAGTTCAAGCCTGCCCTGAAGATGCCACCTGTAATGGATGACGAAACGTCGGCATCAAGTCGAGATATTGTGACGCAGAATTCATCCGGAAGCCAAGATTTTTCTAGGTTAGCTATCCGCGGAAGTCTACTATTCAAGAAACTATGGTTACATTTATTTATTAAATTAGTTGAAATCAAACATTTAATAATTATTTTATTTAAGTTTCAACAGTAGACACCCTAAGAACATAGATCAGAGAGTTAAATCTAATATTAAATAACTCTGGAACTATAGAAATATCAGATAATTAAACTTAATCAAACAAATCTCTGCAATAATAATTAAATATTAGTTACTTCTCTTGTTCGTACCACATGTGAAGCCAATGGATCCATCTATTGAAAAAAATAGTTGTAGAAAATTAGTAGAAATGTTTTATCTATACTACCAAAACATGAATATGTATATTGTTATCCACATTCCAAATGTAGGTAGCAAGGATAGTACTACTAATTTGTAACTACTATTTTCTTATTCCTTCCAGCTGTAATAATTATGATACCACACAATGAATAAATAAAGAGCAGAAAAAAATTATGTGGAGGGCACCTGTCTATTAACTTTGAAAGAGATTTGTTTTAATCTTTTTGAAATTACCTTTGCAACGATACATGGCATTGCAGGTAGTCCCATTAAACAAAATTGAAAAATAAAAAAGCATTGAGCAGTTGTTTCTAAATCAGCAATACTAAATTGCTAAAATTACATTTTTTTCTGAGAACCCATTTATTTATTTTATTTTAATTGTACATAGATTCTGATTGAAATGCTGATAACTATATTTTTTCCTCTTTTTAGTGCCCAAAACCAGTCTGAAAATGCAACAAAAACTGGTACCCGTGGTGCATTAGGAAATCAAGTGATTCGAAAAGGTTATATGTGCATTCACAATTTAGGAATAATGAAGGGTGGTTCTCGCGACTATTGGTTTGTTCTAACGTCGGAAAGTATTTCATGGTTTAAAGATGAAGAAGAACGCGAAAAAAAATATATGTTACCCTTAGATGGACTTAAATTGAGAGATATTGAGCAAGGATTCATGTCTAGAAGACACATGTTTGCCATATGTAATCCTGATGGTAGGAATGTATATAAGGTGAGTCACTGTCAATATAGATTTTGAATTTAATTATATTATATATTAGGATCACTGTTCATATTCTCTAATTCACAAATATTTGTAAAACTATTTTTGTTGATGTTTTATTTGGCTTCATAAAATATAAAACTGCAGTTGTGGTTAACATTTTATAATTGTAACATGATTCCAGGATTATAAACAACTAGAACTTAGTTGTGAGACGGTGGATGAAGTTGACTCCTGGAAAGCATCTTTCTTGAGAGCAGGTGTATATCCAGAAAAACAAACAGAAGTAATTAATGGCGAAGAGGTGTGAAGTCTTGATTTGAGTTATTCTGATTCTAAATGATTCTTTACAGAGTTCTGGAGAAAATTCAAGCAGTTCAATCGATCCACAATTAGAAAGACAAGTTGAGACAATTAGGAATTTAGTTGATAGTTACATGAGAATTGTGACAAAGACAACAAGAGATTTGGTACCAAAAACTATAATGTATATGATAATTAATGACGCTAAGGATTTCATCAATGGTGAACTACTTGCCCACATTTATGCCAGCGGTGATCAGGTTTGTGATTTTATGAAAGTTTTATTCTAATGATAATTTGAATGAGTAGTATAAAATCCAAAACCTTAAAAAAAATCATCTTTGTACAAAGTAAATTTTTGGATGTTTAGGCTCAAATGATGGAGGAAGCACCAGAAGAAGCACAAAAAAGGGAAGAAATGTTGCGTATGTATCATGCCTGCAAAGAAGCCTTAAGGATTATTGGGGATGTTTCGATGGCTACTGTCTCCACACCTGTTCCACCACCAGTTAAAAACGATTGGTTGGCAAGTGGACTAGAAAATCCAAGATTATCCCCTCCTAGCCCAGGAGGGCCTAGAAAAACGGCTCAAAACGTACAGCAAGCAGGTGAGAAATATTTACATTTAATTGAAATTAATGTTTCATAAGTCTTTGGAAATAAACAACTCTTCACATAATCGTCATGATTTTTCTTGCAGAGAAGGAGATTAATTGCATATATAGTAGAAGTTGAGGCATTCATGTGTAATATGTAAATTAACAGTATGATTTTATAGGATTGTAAGTGTTGATCTTAGGTATATCAATGAACGAAAAACATTTGCTAAGCTTTGGTGAGAAAACGTTTTTCTAGTAATATAAAGGGGAAATAATTGCTTCAGTAATTTAATATTTTTGCATATTTTATAGGAAATATTTCTTCTCATAGGTTAATGTGATAATTTTGAAAGAGAAGATAAGTGCCTAACCAATTTTGGCACGCCAATTCACTCAATTGGCATTTTCCCCTATAATGTATTGAATTAAAAAAGCAACCCATAGACAGTGTTGCGATCAATGTATGGCGAAAACTCTAAAATTTGCTTTACATAAGGTGTTCGTCAGCAAATTCTCAGATGCGATGATTCGACTTTCCGTTCGTTGACCACATCTTGACATTACACAAGAAATTCAAAAAAAATGTTATTGTTTTGGCACATAATGGTGGTGATTTCGATTACCAGTTTATTCTAAAATGTTTCTATATTCGAATGACATTCTAGCAAGGTAATTAGAGATTTTATCGGCGGATACACTATTGGAAGGTGCTTTATGTTTAGCTTTCGAATTGATTCAAGGAACATCTATTAGATTGGAATGCGAAACAATCAAAACGTTAGAGCTATGATATGATAAAATTATTGCCAATGAAAATATATGCGAGCTTGCACATTATATAGAGAGAAGACAAATACGTTTGTGGCAACCAAACACTAACATTTTTTGTAGTTACTAAACTTTAGAATTCGATTTGCGTGTAATTCACAGGAATAATTTGTGTTTTTCGACAATGTTACGACGGATGCTGGAAAATAACTCTGAAATTTAAAAGGTCGATTCAAATACAACTCGTGATTATAAATAGAGGGTGCTCACATAAAACCTCTCATTTTATACTTCCCACTATCTATTGAAGGTACAGCTGTCGCTCTTTGACATTTCGTTGGTTAGAACAACAGAGAACAGCTAGGATCGAAAAAATGTGGTTGAACAAAAGTGATTGATATACTTTCATATAACGCACTACAAAAATAGAGAAAATTTCGCACGGTTCATACTGAATTTGATCTACTTGAAGCGCGTTCTGGCTCAAGTGTAGTAGATTTATTCGCTAAATTTGATACGTTGTACGTTTGTTGATTCAGTGTTGGAAATACAAATAAGGTACGCTAATGCTCCAACAACATCTATCAATGGATGATTTCAATAAGAGAATTCAATGTCCATTTCTGGAATTGATAGCAATTAAGTTGTGTCCTATTTCGTATGACGTTGACACCGAGTTTTTGAATGTATGAGACGGTGCAAACGTGGTCCCACATTGCCTAAAATTTATTAATATTCCTATGATTTATTTTTAACACTAATATAACGTTAATTCGTCACATTTATCGCATAATCAATGTTTCAAACTATCCAATATGAGTACTGCTTCATTAATAAATAGTTCAATGTCAGTTTGAGGTTAAGTATTAGGCATACATGGATAGCGCATGGTATACGAACCGCTGTTCAGTCGATGACTCCAACACGTAAGAGAGACAGAAGACCTAAATCAGCCTGGTATTAGACAGAGATGAAGATCATTCTGACCACGTGACAAGGGGCAAGAACATTGATTTAAATGGAGCACTTTACGAATTTCATGAACTATCAAGTTATAATCCTCTTTGATCGGTTTTTATTATTCAGCAACAATACATAATAGTATTATGCACAAAATTACATTGAAGATGTAGAATTAAATATCGCTCATTTATATACATTTATTCAACTACAGAATCATTACCATACAACACCTGATAAATTATAATAAAGATTATTGACCCAGGTATGAATTATGTATAAAATTCTCGTGAAATAAGTCACACTTCTGCTTTATATTTTCTCGTCTTTACGTACTTTCGGTCTCACGACCATCATCAGAGGACTTATTATGTCTAAAACTGGATTACTTAAAACTAATTGTATCAACACAAAGCGTCCTTATCGCACCAATTTCAATTAAAATGCCCACGTCACCGAAACGAACAGAAACGAACAGAAACACGAATAATCGAAATTGTAACACATCAATGTTATAAGTATAATATATCAAGAATCCACTGTTAAGCAGTACTCTTAATAAATGCGAGCTCATGTCCACAAAGTCTATGAACGACTAACAACGAGAACATTAGGTTCAAGTATCCACTTTCAAACCAGATGCTAAGATTTACGAGCTAATAGAAAAAGGTTTCTCAGTTATTGGAAATATACTTTTGACATTCTACCTAAAATATACTTTTAACATTATAAAGACACATGTAAGAATTTGCGAGAGTTTTAATTAATTAAGTTAGTATAAATCTGACTTAATGTCTGCTATCTGTCCTCCAGAATAGATCTTTTATAATAATTGGTTTCCTTAGTTGAAATATTAACATTTTTGTAATCGAATTGATGGTTATAATCAAAGAAGTGTTTTTAGCAAGGGCGGTGGAATTTTCTAAGTTTTTGTTCCTTGTGCTTTACGGCCATAAGTAACTACATTCTTTTTTGTAAATATTGTTGAGAGATTCCAGTATAAGTCCCAACGCAATCTAAACAATTTAATTTATATACTGTGTGGGTTTGTTTATCTTTAGGTATTGAAGGTTTCAGATTTGATAAATATTTTCCAACACAGTTACTGCTTTTTCTCTTTTTGCTATAACCCATTAAAACTAATCAATCACACACTTCACTATTATAACCTTACTGTCGTCAAGAGTTATTACACAATATCATTTGATAAAATGAAAGTAAAAAGCCAAACAACTAATCACAACTAAAAAACAAAGCACTAAAGAAGTTTTCTGTATTAAAATATTACTATTTTCTTTGGAAAACAACATAATATGATAGGTTACAGTAACATGTAGTCTTATGGCTAGAACGATGTTTTGCCCCTTGTCAGCTGTTTCATATGTTGGAGTCAATGAAAATCCATCCCTGATGCGCTATCCATGTATGTATATATAATATCTATGAGTATAATATAATGATAATAATAATGTCGTGTTTGAGAAAGTGAAAAATAAGAGGATGTCCTAATTATTTTCAATTTTACTGCCAGTATTTTTGTATTAATAGATAGGTTATGATGTCGTTTGGAAGTTTGGTTTGACGAGAATAAATAACCAATATACAATTCGAATTGTAATTTTGTATTATTGACATTGTAATTTTACTAATCAATTAGATAGAACGCCGAAACTCTTGCTAAAGTGATCTTCGATGTTGGAAATCTAGGAATACTTTTCTATAAAGATAAAGTTGATACTTACAATGAGTCATATTTGAGCAAGAGTCAAGTTTCATTAATATAATACATATATTAACGCAAACAGAATAAGAGAACCAAAATCATTTAGTTTTTTCATTGATGTAGAGCTAGAATCGGTATAGTAAATACACCAATAAATTGATCAACACGTTGACGAAGAAATTGTTGCCGCAACACAGCCATTTTAACGGTTTATTACGCGAACTGTCATTTAACCAGAAATCAGGATTTGATTTTTTGTTATCATTGGTTGTAAGGTAACTATTGAAATTTTGAAATCAATATGTTATTATATTTGGATTTTAATTTATTCAGTTATTGGTAATTATCTCAATTGTTTGAAGTTATATTGTGCGGTTATTTTGAAATTTTTGTAAAACTGAATTTCTTTGTTATGCTATAGATAAGAGTAATCTTTGCAGAAGAATGAGTTCGAATTTAAATTGTAAAATCCCAGGCAATTAATTTCATCTGCCTGCCAAAGACTATTCTTTCACTCCCTAGGTACATAAATAATCAATGGATATTTGCAGTTTCCGTGGCTTCCCGAGCACCACCTCCACCTCCAGCATCTGGACGGCCTATGCCTACCATTCCCAATAGACCAGGCGGTAATGTTCCTCCCATGCCTCCAGGAAGGCCTCAGGGCCAAGCTTTACCTGCACCACTTATCCCCACGTATGTATTAAGCTTTAAATGTTGGGTGAATCTAGCACAACTATATCATTTTAGTACTTTAACACTTACGTTTATTAGTTAAAATGATGGGTTTTGTCATGCGTTGCTGATCTATTATCAATTCATTGTAGTTTTGGGTATTTTCATTGATTTTACTTCAATAACTGGTTGTGGTAGCACACTTGAGTTTATCACAGTGTTAAGTATATATACAGTCAATAAAGTATGAAATAACTTCAATATCCTGGAGAAACAATATTCAAAAGAAAATCGTTGTACACTTATCTTGAATTGTATAATTCAACATGATCGACGTCACCTAATTTTTATCAAACAGCAACCCTCAAATATTTTTGCCGCCTATGATCCTATTTTCCAGTTTGGCAATTCTCTTTTTTTTTTCAATAAAACGTTGCAGTTGCAGTGATAATTTTGATAGTTATGCTTGCATCATCAGAGAAACAACTTTGGCAATGAGATATTTCTCTGATCATGCTAGTATAACATGCGATTTTTAAAATCTATTCTATTAAGTCTTAGTAAAAAATACAACAGAAATAAAGTGACTAATTGAATTGTTGTTGATCATTATTCATTTGTTATGGGTAGGATTTGTACAATTCACAATTCCTTAATTAGACTGATGTGATGTTAATATAACAGACATGTTTCAATGAAATAGCTTGGATAGGGCTCACTCCCTTGGAGAACCATTAATTGGAAAACTACTTGTGGTTTCTTCAAGTGGACTGATTTCTTATTTGATTATCAATGATATCCACTAAAATAATTTTTGGTATTAGCAAAATAGTGCTACTATTAACTATGCATTTACCATTTTCAACTATACTTAGTCTTAGTGCTTCCCAATTATTGGACTGATTGTCGTGGACCAAAAACTGACCATAGAGATTTCTAGATTTGTACCCCTCCACGAAGTTATTTAAAAAGTAGTTACAAGCACAAGCTATATAATTTGTAAAAATTGAAGGGAAAAACATGGATAAAACAAATTCCACGAAATTTGGGGCACCTTTTTTTCCAAATACATGAAAATTTTGCTTCATTCTCGTAAATTCAAAATTTCCACAATTACGTAAGTACAAATTACCACACTATGCACTAAAATCATTAAAAAACATTATTTCAGATAAAAAACTAACATATTTAAAAAGCTTTTAATGAAAATTTTATAGTGGTTGGATAATTCACCGAAATATTTAGGATTTAAAAAAATGTATAATTGGAAAAGATATGCATATCTTGATTTTCCCCCAAATTCTGTTTTTGGCAAGATATTGAATTTGTTTCATATTTTATAGAAACGCTGATAAATCGATTGAGAAAATCGGTATTCTGGGCTAAGATTTTCAAATATCAAATGGAAACATTCATAGTTCTCCACTGGAATCTTTAGATTTATTTCATAGATTCCTAGAAAGATTAGAATGTTGGTGTATAATTTTGAATATAAGAAATTACATTCGGATTAGTAATTGAATTTGTGTTTATTAAAAATTGAGAATTAAGATGAATTGTTAGTGTAGTTTCTATCGCAGAAATTAGACAAATATTCAGTATCGAAATTTGTTGTATCCTAAGTGTATTTTTTTACAAAACATATTCAATGTCAATTGAATTTTAAGAGCAGAGGGCAACATATTGGAATAATGAGTACAATGATTTTCAATTCAACATCTGGCTCGGTTTTCCAAAAAGTTGGAATGACCTGTGACCTGATAAGTTTAATATTTTGTGAGTAATAATGATGTGTGCATGAACTCGCAACTCAAATTGGTTGGCAGGTAACATCTATTAATTATTGCTACCACAAAGCACATGAATAAATATATATTTATTTATTATAATTATATATATTTATATAAACATTAAATGCTATTGAGAGATGTTCATTAATATGAATATTAGGTTTACACTCAAAAAGTGTGTGACCAATTGGAGTACTGGGTGCTAGAAACATGTAGTTTTATTTGAATTCTTGAAATTATTCTGAGAAAATACATGGCGCATTCCAGGTCATATTCGCACTTCATCCCAGGTGAGTTCTTTGGATAACGCTGAAATTTTGCGGGTGGTTTCTGCCTTAGGAAATATTAGGTTTCCCAAACTTTCAAGCCATATACTTCAATAATGCGCCGCCTAGAATGTTTTTTATTTTATTTTTTTGGAATTTTATTGATTGAAAATGAAAACACGGCATTTCTCCAGTAGAAAGACTGTACTGACAAAAAATATTCCAAATCATGGATTTTATGGGACATTTTTCAAAGAATCCAACGCCGCCTTCAGAATTGACATCTTCAAAAATTCATATCTCCGGTGTTGCTACTCCGATCGGGCTGAAATTTTGTGTGAAGGCAGCTAAAAGTGAATACTTCAAAGTGGTGTATGAATGGTCATGCATAAATTATGAAACAAAACCGCTAGAGTTAATTATCTGAATTTTCGAAAATTCCATGGCCGTTTCTTTCAAGTTCATGCTGATGGGTGAATATGAATCTCTAATCTGATTCTAGATTCGGATTCCTCGGAAAATTTTCGATCGATTAAGTACTTATTAAAAAATTTTAAGTCGATTCAATCGATATTGCGAGTTTTTTTCAATATTCAAATTTTTTTAAAGGGCAGTGTACATTTCTTGATAAAAATTTAATTTCTTCTTGAAAAAATAATTAAATAAAATAGGTTTTAATACTAAAATTTATTTATTTTTTCAAAGAAAAAAAATAATATTAAAAATAAATAATAATTAAATAAAATGAGATAATAATAAAAATTATTTTTTTTAAAGAAGAAATTGAATTTTTATCAAGAAATGTACACTGCGCTTTCAATTAAATTTGCATATTGGAAAAAACATGCTCGCAATATCGATTGAATCAACTTAAAAAAAATTTAGAGAGTACATAATCGATCGAAAATTTTCCGAGGGATCAGATTAGAGATTAATATTCACCCATCAGCATGAACTTGAAAGAAATGGCCTAGGAATTGTTAAAAAACAGATAATTGACTCATGCGGTTTTGTTTCATGATTTATGCATGACCATTGATACACCACTTTGAAGTATTCACTTTTAGCTACCTTCACACAAAATTTCAGCCCGATTGGAGTAGCAACACCGGAGATATGAATTTTTGAAGAAAAAATCATTTTGAGTTTGCGCACATGCGCGAAATGATAGTCCAATTCTGAAGATTTGGAATATTTTTTTGCTTCAATAATGCGTTTCTACAGAAGAAATGCCGTATTTTCATTTTCAATCAATAAAATTAGAAAAAAAATTAAAAATATTCTAGGCGGCTCATTATTGAAGTATATGACTACAAATTTTGGGAAAGCTAATATTTCCTGAGGCAGAAACTACCTGTAAAATTTCAGCGCAATCCAAAGACCTCACCTGGCATGACCTGGAATGCGCCACATATGAAATCTAAATTTTTAGAGAGTTATTGCTAATGTATATCACAAATTATTTTTTGATTGGAACATTTGGTAAAATTAACATATTTTGTTGCATAATTCAAGTACTACATTGGCAAAATTTCAAAATTATTCTGAAACATCAGTGACTTAATTAGCGTTTTGCAAATATTCAAAAAATTCGATATGTTTGATTTCTTAGACATTTGAACATGATACCATATACTTTTATACCTTTTGAGTTTTGTGATAGAAAAGTAAAACGCTATCAAATGTAAGCCGGCCATTTGAGATGGGCGACTTGCCACAGTTATGTTATCTTACAGTAATTTTATAAAATCATTTATGGATGCCACAATCTCTTCTAGTGAAATGAATCAATCTTTAACGCTAATTAAGGTAACGACGACAGGCACGTTAATAAATCCCCAATTTTTATCGCTCTTATTAAAGCTGAATATATCGGTCTCTTAAACTCAACCAGTATATCGAAAAATAGTATATTTCATTCCAATTATTTTAAATTCGTTATCCTCAACCATAGGTAAAGGTACTTATTGTTCATATTAAAATACGATATATATATATATATATTTCTGTTGAACTGTTGAGAAGAAATTGAGGAATTTATGAAGCTGAATAATTTTTAAATATAAGATATTCAAAGATTTTATGATCAATTCATTACTATAGTTTATTTAATATTGAAGGTTATAGTACAATTAATTTTTCTGAAGAAAATTAATGAATACATTATTCAATATCGCTTTTTTTACCTCAAAATAAAAGGTCAATTATTTGTATATGGAACTAAAATAGATATCACACAGAGTTTCAGATGAATTTTTTTTATTAATAGCCATTGTCTGTATGGTTATAGTGGAGTAAATCTGGCGAGAAAATAAGCAAGGTTGGCGAAAATTTTACGATGCATAGCGACCCGGTGGAAAAGTTTTTTTAGGGTACCAACAACAACCTCCTGAAATTTCTATTTCCCAAAGTGGGTGCAACCCTTTTTTTTTGGCCAAAAAGGTTTTTTTTTTACATTTTTAAGGGTAGTTTAGCAACAAAAAATTTATATCTCTGGTTGTATTGAAAATGAAGAAACCAAAGTAGTACTCTTTTATTGTCAATGTCCAAGGAACTTCCAGTCCAAATTTCAAGTTGATCCGACCTCCCCCCTCCCCGTAATAGATATATATATATATATATATATATATATATATATATATATATATATATATATATATATATATATATATATATATATATATATATATATATATATATATATATATATATATACTCATATATGCAAAGAATCTTGCGTAACGACTAACTCGGTCATTTTTCAACAGATTTGGCTGAAATTTGAACTAAAGATAGGTGTTATGGTCTCAAATCTACCTGAATTTCTAGTGAAAATATTGAATAGTTTTCCAGAAATTCAACTTTAAGTCAATTTTTTAGTTATTTTTCAAATTAAGATATCTCATGTCATTCACATCCGATCTGGATCTGCTTTGCGGGAAAATATAGGTATTCGCATATAGTTTTGTCATGCAACTCATTTTTCAATTATTTATTTTTCCGGCCTAAAATGGCTATTTTATTATCGGTATTAATATCCCCAAAACTGTGTCAAATTAATTAATTTGAAGTTTCTAAAAGTGCGGAATTTCGCAATTTTATACGAATATTGTGAGGCTTAGAAGTTGATAGCGCTTTAGGCTCTGGGATTTTGAAATTAGAAGGTTCAAATTGTATAAAAACACAATTGCATGAACGCTAGACGTCCTATATAATTAGCTACGAACGTAATCATTTTGACGTTTCCCTCGAGAAGCTCGCTACGCGTCAGTTAGGGTTTATACATTTTACATTGTTATGTTGGGACCGTTTCGTGTCTCGTGCGGGCGGCGCCAGTTGTGATAAAGTATTTTCGGTTGTGAGCAGCTAGCTTTCACCCGCTTCGGGTATATTTTAGTAGCTAGAAAATTCCCTTTCGTACGTCACACGTTAGACGCGCGTAGCTGAGACCTGAGAGTACCTGTTTCTGTTTTAATTAGTTTTCTATTTCATGGACATTTATCGAAAAAAGAAGGGCCGTCGGGCACGCTCCGATACCTAATCAAACTACATGGAGCGAAAACGGCAAAAATCGTCGTAAAGCCGTATTAGGTACAACCAGTTTGCACTTCTCGAACTCGCCAGCTACGCGCTCTTCACGTGAACGTTATTCTATTTATCTCAAATTAACCAAAACGGCCAATATAGGCCGAAAAAAAAATAATTAAAAAATCAGTTGCATGACATAAAACTATATGCGAATACCTACATTTTCCCGCAAAGCAGATCCAGATCTGATGTAAATGACATTAGATATCTTAATTTGAAAAATTGACTTGATGTTGAATTTCAGGAAAACTATTCAATATTTTCAATTTAAATTCAGAGGGTAGTTTTGACATCATAACACCTATCTTCAGTCCAAATTTCAGCCAAATCGGTTGAAAAATGACCGAGTTAGCCATTACGCAAGATTCCTTGCATATAAGAGTATATATATATATATATATATATATATCTATTACGGGGAGGGGGTGGTCGGATCAACTTGAAATTTGGACTGGAAGCTCCATGGACATTGACAATAAAAGGGCTCTACTTTGGTTTCTTAATTTTCAATACAACCAGAGATATTGTTGCTAAACTACCCTTCAAAATGTAAAAAAAAAACTTTTTGACCAAAAAAAAAGGGTTGCACCCACTTTGGGAAATAAAAATTTCAGGAGGTTGTTGTTGGTACCCTAAAAAAACTTTTCCACCGGGTCGATGGGCATCGTAAACTTTTCGCCAACCATTTGCCAGATTTACTCCACTATTAATGGATATATCCTACCAACTGTAACTGCCATGCTGGATATAACCTTAGTTCACTAACTATAGCCTTTTTTGATATGAACTCAATCCTACTACAACTCCTCTCAACTATCTAAGAGATACGCCTCAGACTATCTGTCGTATTCAGTATTATGATGTTAATTGGAAGATGCAATAAATGATGTTACAAAAGAGGCATAAAGTGTAGTAGTTATTTTAGCCTTATTCAATATTAAATCATCCTCATTATAGTCATGTTGCACAATAGCTACCTAAGTTTGTTAAAGGGGTTTAAAGTAGTCATATTTAGAAAGAGAATTTCAATGTGGAGATGTTAAACTGATGATATATTTTGGTGATCTCTACCATGTCTCTGCTAGGTATAACTCCAAAGTGGCTCAATGTGCAGCAGAAAATTGAAAAAAAATTGATTATAATTTCACCATACACATGAATAATAATAATTGTTCTTTATCACCTCATCATTCAGTCTATAATATTTTATGTGTAAATAGAAACAACTACAGTATCAAACATACATATTTTCATTTTACTCGCCCTTTCAATCATATTGATTAGAAATGTATCCTCTTTACTGTTTATTGTGGTTAATTAACAGTATTTTATGAGTGGTCTAAATATGTAAACTTAAAAGCTATTAAGCTATAAAGGACGTTCTATTGATTCATGAAATTTGGGTTAGAGAAAAGTTTCAAACTAATACTTACATTGGAACGAACTAGATTCGAAGTCTTGTCTAAATTTAATCAATATTGGATAATAATATTATAAGTAGACATTTACATTGTTTGTAAATTTTCAGGAGGCGCTAAGAACATGTTTCAACTTCATTAGTTATACTTTTTAGTAACGTAAATAAAGCTGTTCCATTGTATAGCCAAATAAATGTTATCAACATTCCAATTCGTTGGTATTAAAGTTAGAAAATATGCATATTATTACCTCCATTGTATTATATAGCCTAATATATTTTATATTTTTTATATTTTTGTTCGATATCCTTTATTATTATATTAAAACGTGCATAAATATACATATGTTCATTAAAGCTTTTAATTATATGCATGTTAAGTATTAATATTTTCATTATCCCACAGTGTACTTATTGGAAAGCAAAGCTATTTTTGTATAAGTAATTATTTGTTGGCTGTTGCGTTAAATGATAATACTGTTAATTATGTAAATATAATTGTAAATGTTTTAATATTATTGTTAATAATAAATGTTGTATATTGGAAAACATCTTACAGTATTTTCTGTGGCTGACATCAGAGTGAATTCTAAAGAACTTGCAGTAAACTAACCTTGTTAGTATAAAGTAGTACTTCTTCAAATTTATTGTTCTGCAATAAATTGAATTTTCACTATATTCAATGCATAACAGTCTGAAAACGCAACACTAACTTTTTTCCATAGAAACACTATTAATTTGATTTATTTATATAGAGCATCTAAAATAATTTAAACCAAAGAAGGAGTAATATTCTCATTATTAATTTACCTTATGAAACTGAATGAAAGAACAATTACTTTGTTTAAATACCTCTTTTAATAATGAAAACGTTACTATTGCTTCAACAGTAAAGTGCCATTATGATAATGGCACTAAACTATTAGTAGAGGAAATGAATGCAAGAACCTCTTATTTTTTTGTAATGGGATGGATTTAAATGAAACCTTTTGCATTTGCTTCATTTTTGGACCAATAAACTTTGTTAACCTTTAGATTTTGGTGGTCGCACCCCATCTTTTTGCTCAAAATCTTCACCAATTATGACTAAAAAAAAAATTTTCATCACACAGAACATAGCTTACTATGAGTAGAAAATGCTTGCAAAAGCTGTTTTCTGTACGATAAACGGTTCCGGAGATATTCGCAAAAAACGAAATTTTCTTATCAATTTCAACACCCTGTATCTCAAAAACCAAGCGTCTGTGCATATATGTTATTAGGAATTTTTTTCTCAAAATCAAATTTTCTATCGTCTATTAAATTTTCCTGATTAAAATCCGACATTTTCATGTTATTATTAAGTGGTATAAAAACAAATTAATTGTTCTTTCATTTAAAGATAATGATAAACTGTGAAACTATTCACAAATAGTAGCCTTATGTGTCATATTTTATTAGATATTACTTTGATTGAAATGGTCTGATGATCCATTATGGATTGAAGTGAAAGAATTGTGTAATTTATTGATTGACTCTTCAGAGATTTCTATGTAAACAAATACAAAGTAAAGGCAAAGGGTAGGAAATTATCATTTCACTAATAGGATAATTAAATCTAGCTTCTCTAATTTTGAAAAGTCAACTGATTATAGAATGAGATTTTCAAAAATGGCTAGGAATATTTGAATGAAGACGTTATTTTGAAAAATATTTGTCTGTATAAAGTACTTCTATATTTGTGGGCTTTGCTCATGTGGACCATGGAAATAGTCATTGCATTGCTACGAAACTTGTGAAATTGTAGTGTGCTGGAATTATATTCAGTTATTCCGATAATTTCTTAGAAACTGCTTTGTAACACTTTGAATAACTCAAACTTATACTGATTTGAATAAATCCAGCTGCAGCATTCTTATATAATTTGATGATATTTTGGGATAGTTTGTGATCTAGAAGTGATGATTTCATACCACAATCCTAGAATATTTATGTCCACTTAAAATTATTTATGTACTATTTACATTATTTTTTGTTTGGCAGTCTTGTAGTTTTAAACTACATTGATTTATTGTTATTCCATATTTTTCACATTTTGCTTTCCTAAATAATTGCATACTTTTGTTTTGATGCATTGTCACTGTCTCTGGTTTATTGGAATATTTCAATTAACCTTATTCAAGTAGTGCGTTGTAACTGTTATACAAAAGAGCAACTATTGCTTAGCAGCTACTGCCACTTAGACGGCATATGCGACATTTTCTGCGTTAGTTGTGGTATATATTTGATGTTGTCTGCAACATGAAAGTAGCTAAGCACACCAAAAGTAGTTATAAAATTAATGATTATCAATTTCTGGAGTTTCTTATTTATTCTAGTAATGTGATTGGAAAAATATTCTTAGCAACTACGTTTGTAAACAAGTAAATGATCGGGCATCTACCTTGAGTTTCAGTAGTTTGTAGATGAATAATGACAGCCTTTTCGCTTGAGTTTAATTTTTTTAAATGTCACTTGAAAAATATAATTTCATTAAAAATAATATTTTAATTACACTCGTTTGCTTTGAATAAAATATGAGAAATTAAGTTGTACTCTGAAAACTCAGCATATTGGTATTCTACAAACAATTCGATAAGAATTAGAATTCACAGACTCAAAGAGCTCATAATTTGTTACAAAAATACGTTATCACTAATTCTAAACAGTATCTAGTACATGTAACTACGTATGAGTACATGCCTCACTGGCAGTATTCAAAAATGAAATATTAAGACTTTAATCAATGTAGAAATTGCCCTTTTGTTTACATTTTTGGATCTTTGACATACAAATCTTTATCATGTTAGACTAAATCACCTAGGATGTATTTTGAGTAGAACAATATATAATTGTCATTAAAATTGATCATTTACAATTATAAATAATTTAAAAGGTGTAACAGATTTGAAAATGTGGTTAATACAAAAAATAATTTATGATTTTTTCAATAAACTCTTTTAGAATATTTTAGTTTCTGTGGGATATCCTCATTGCAGTAATCAATAAAAAGTATTTGTGATATGTAATGAAGAATGTGGCATTTAAAAAATATGTATAGTTGATAACACATTCAAAAATACTTCATTTTATCCTGCAATAAATTGTAACATTGTTATTGTATAGGAAACTAGAAAGTTACGTCTGATATTGTCAGAGAATATAGGTACTCACTAACCACAGCTTCATATCCACAGTTTCAAATTGCTTAAATAACCTTGATTCTTGAATGATCAATAATTTGCACATGTAACGTTGTTAAACATGTTAAGGTATTAATAACATAGGAATATGTAAAATTTAATAATTGTAGCAATCAACTTTTCTAAACTATTATAATATTTAGCTCTTGGTGAATTTACAGAATATTTAAGTAAAAATTAAAATTGAATTATGTTTCACTTGAAAAATTATTTTAGATATTGTTCAATGTCTCAGAATTCTTACACAAAATCAAAAGTCTGAATTACTTCATTAATGTTACAAAATATTTTGAATGAAGATGTTATTGAAAAAAAAAGTATTGAATGAATCCATGTTCATTTATTTTATGTGTAGTTAAGTTCTTTGATGGAATCAAGTATTTCCTTATGAGATTGTAAATATTCCAATATCATAATAAAATTTTTCACTTCTTTATCTCAGTAAATGATAATGTTCAATTAAGCTCAACTGCAATACCTTCATAGTGAAATTTCAAAAAGTTATTTACAAAATATGTCTGTTTGCTTAACAATATTCTGACTTATTATTGTATTCATCAACTTTATATTATTATTATTATTATGATAAATTTAAAAATGTGATATATTAGTGTAGCAAATATTTTTTGTTCATCTTGCATACTGCTTCATTTAGAATCCCACTGAATATTCGCATGATGCTTCATGGCCAAGATTAAAAATCTCGACTCCGAAATGTTTATGAAAATTTATCTTTCTCACTAAATTATTGTGACATTTGCTGATTTCTGCAGCAAAAATGTCAGTTATTCAAAATCTAAATTTCAAAGACATGAAAAAATCTTGAACAAAACTGAACTTAACATGATTAAAATTTAATTATCTTTGACTTTATATTAAATGTTTAATTTTCAAGACTTCATATTTTTTTAAAACTTATCGAATTGATTGGAATAGAAAATTTATCACTATGTGCATTCCTTCAGCATAATTTTAATGTACCCAAATATCAATGAACTAATTAATTGAGTGCACAATGTAAATTAGTTTGAATAAAATTGTTTATAAATTATTCCCTTTAAATACAATTTAAAAACCAAACCAGTTATACAAAGTTTTATTTACAAATACATTATGATTATATTTATTGAACGTATTTCTCATGTACAAATATTCCGCAATTAAATTATTATAAAATAAAATTTGATTTCTCAATTCTCAATTTCCACACAATCCAAACAGCATTTTACACCAAAAGTGAATTTTTCCATTTGTTTTGTAATTCCAAATATGTAATATGTGGGCAACAACTTCATAATAATGGTTAATACTGAGGAACATTCTTTAGTTTTATGTAAATATATTATGTGAACTAGAATTTTTATTTCAAAAATATTCAATTTATGGGGATTATCTAAATAATACCATTATTAAAGAAAATCGAATCGGGCTGTTTCACAAAATCATTCATTGTAGCTTTTTTTAATTTGTTCCAAATTGATGATTCTGATTGGCATTAATTAATGTTCTTCCAGAATATGTTTTCATTTAAAATAGTGAAATTAACGATTATTTTTTGAATATTGCAAAAAATTCTGTTATTTTTAGATTTTGTAGAGCAAATACTTTAGCCTATAATCATGATATATAAGATGAGGATGAATAACTTGAAGTACTCCGAGAGTTGGTCAAATGAGATAAAGTTTGACTATTGAGTCGTCATATTTATGACATGTGCATTGACTTTTGGCCTTTTCCATGTGTTATCAAGAGATTCTCTATATGTAAATGTTATGAAATTTAAAAGTCTTCTCAAGGATCATGCGTAACTACCTTGTATAATACACACGAAACGCCAAAGGCAAGATGCTATTATTTCTTCCTAATCTGATAAATTATAACCCCACAATCGTGCAATTTCCATTCAATCAACTATAATGATATCATATGTTGTTCCTTCTTAATTGGATATTAGAAATTAGCTATAATTATCGTAAACTCGGTATTTATTGTACAATTTAGTTAAGCTAAACATGAAGCAATTCTCAAAGCCTGGAAGTACAATATACACAAAAAGCACGTCGCCTATTTCTCCACTTCCGAACCATTAAAAGACATTTACGGAACTCGAAAAAATTGTACAATTTATTTGAAGTAAAGCACCTAAATAACTCAAATAAGGACTTCAAACATAAACTTACAGCTCATAGTAGTAATGATAAAATAGGAAACTCTAATTTCCATGCATATTACCTGAATAGTTGAAAAATGCAAAAAATTGTTAATTAATTTACCAGGATATTAAATCATTCGATAATATCAAAATATATATATATTCTGCTGAATTAGATTTTAGTAAAAGAAGAGAGACTTGGTTTCTTTCGAATCAAAATATTCAGTTCAAAACACTATATATGCCCCTTCAAGATTTAAAAAAAAGTTCAGTTGATCTGGAAGTTGCAACAATTTCAATTTGACTATAGTGATATAAATATCAATTAATATGTTGAATTATGGCCACTGCCAACTCTGCTGTTGACATCCCTGCATAGGTAATTTTGCATTTAGATGCAGGCAATTATGAAACAGCTTATATAATAATCAATGTACAATTGTTGTTAGTATCAGAATTACTAGATTGATTACATTACAATTTATTTGTTATAATGACTAATTATCATAACCACACATTTCTGGTTCTTAACTATTTCATGGAGCTAGGTTCTTAACATAAACAGGCACTGTGTGACTAACATCTATTGATAAATATGTATTTAACCAAGGTATGTGGTTGGGTTTAAAAATTGTTTTTGTTCAGTCGTGCTGGCCTGCAGAGTGGTATCCAAGTCCCCCAGAATGTGCAGCTGGCAATCGGACGTGCGGTTACTTCTGCAACCATCAACGAAATTTCCAATGCCCTCAAGTTCCATAAGTAATTTCAAAATTTGTATAATTGTAGTACACAAGTAATAATAGTTGAGTATTAATATAAGTGTTACATAGAAACAAGAATTAGATGGTATCCTCCATTCTTTTAGTATGACTTCGAATGGGCGTTTTCTTATATGCATATTTCTCAATTCTTCAGTGATTGGTTTGCAGTTACATTTTCAATAATTGAAGTATGCTGAACGCAAATTTCTGGATTCAGGAGAGTGATTTTAGCATTTCGTTGTATAAAAGTAACAAGTAGTTGTTACTATTTTGAACAAAGATGTTTATCAAACAATCTCAATCATGACTACATTTTAATCCATATCGATCGAATTTTTCATGGCAATTCTAGGTTAAAAAAATGTTGTTCTCGATTTTGGTTTAATTGCAAATTTCTTAAACAGTATCTAAGATTGAACAGCACAACAAATTATTCATACAAGATGGGAAATATTAATAAATCAATTTTGTGCCAATTTCTAAAGTGATTGGTCTGAAAAATATGAGTGTATAAAAATTTAGAATTTCAATAAACAAAGGTTGCGTCAACAACAGAAAACATTCATATTTTCAGAAATCTTAATCGCCTTCAAATAGTCATTTCAAAGTGAGAATCGATGGATTTTGTGTATTAAATACATAGTGAGTCGAAGAATAGAATGTATTGTACAGGGTGTTTCAGAAAGACCTCCCGTAAATGCAGGAGACTGTAGATTTTACAAAAATAATCAGATTTTTCATATAAACTTTGGTCCTATCTACTTTCGTTTCGGAGATACAGGCCGTTGAATCAATTTTTTTTCTAATCGAATTTTGTTGTAACTCCTTTGCAATTACAGATATTTCGTTGAAATCTGGTACTCGTGGGTTTCAGAGGACGCCGAATAAGATGGTTTAGTTAGTTTAAGATTATGCGGTAAAGGGCGCTGGATGCGCGACTTTTTGGCGTTTCTTTAACCGTAACTTTTTGAGAATAATTGTTTCGTTTTCTTTGCACATTTTTCTCATTTACAATTTTATTTCAAACAAATAGTATACTCTTGTTGAGGTTCTCAAAATCTCACTGTTTTCGAGAAAAACGCGTTTAAATGAACATACGCGATTTCGGTAGTAAGTAAATTTGGTAATGAGTTTTTGTTATGTTCATTTAAACGCGTTTCTCTGGAAATTATCGCATTAAGGTATATCTTTGTTAACATCATTAGAAAGGTTAAACAATTCATCATTTTAGTTCAAAGCTCATTGGCATACCGACCTTGATGAGAGTGGGGGAAGCTATTGAAAGTGTAATAATTTAAATCGATGTAGTTTCTCAACAACTCATTCGATTTTAGTAAACTTTAGTTTGTATAGAAGAGAAGGTACGTACTTGTCTTATCTATTGGTACACGATAATTCCTAATAAAATTGCCAGAGGGCGTAATTTGTAATGATAACGGTTTTATTGATTGTATCGCAAATTATCCCTTAATTCATACGGTATAGCTATAACATGATAATCGGAAATTAGATTAAATTTGCGAAAAAACTGAAAACCGCAGATCGATATCTTTTTTTGTTTCAAAGTTCGAGAAAAACGCGTTAAAATGAACATACACGATTTCGGTAGTAAGTAAATTTGATAATGAGTTTTTGTTATGTTCATTTAAACGCGTTTTTCTCGAAAACGGCAAAATTTTGAGACCCTCAACAAGAGTATACTATTTGTTTGAAATAAAAATGTAAACCAGAAAAATTAGCAGAAAAAACAAAAAAAAATTATTCTCAAAAAACTTAAGGCTACAAGAAACTACGAAAAGTCGCGCACCCAGCGCCCTCTACCGCATAATCGGAAACTAAACCATCTTATTCGGCGTCCTCTGAAACCTTCGTGTATCAGATTTCAACGAAATATCTGTACCTGCGCAGGAGCTACAGCAAAATTTCGTTAAAAAAAAATTAAATTGAACGTATCTCCGAAACGAAAGAAGATAGGACCATAGTTTATATGAAAAATCTGATAATTTATGTAAAATCAACCATCCCCTGCATTTACAGGAGGTCTTTCTGAAACATCCTGTATATAATTATTTGTCAAAACTCTTCCTGGAAAGGTTCGTTCACCACAGCCCAAATCAAAATGAATCAATAATAAAATAAACTACCCAGAGAAAGTTATGTACAGAATTAAAATTTCGTTTCAAATTTTAGATGGTTGCAATGGTTGCTTGAAAAGTGTTGATTTTTTTGAAGTTATTAAAATCTATCATGTAATGTTCCTCCAAGAAACGTCCCTACCTGTGCCTACATAGAAAGATTGTTGGATACCTTCGGAAATAATTATAGATATAAAATACCGAAATATAACGTTTATGAGCACATTTTACGATTCGACACTTGGTGAGACTAAATTATAAGGAAGAATTAACTTTATCGCAATGTTATTTTTGCAGCTAAGTTTTAGATGTGAAAGTTGCTAACTTCTGTTCTCTCGAAAACAGTACAAGAATTATAAAGATCTAACGGGAAAACAAAGTGAACTTCAAGAGAGAAGTTGAATATTCTTTATATTGTTTCATTGTCTATATGTTCACTTGCAAAAATATACTCTAGTCCCACTGAGAGTTGTTTTCTGTGTAAACTTGTAAAGTAAAATGAAATGTCGCAAAATCAGAAATTCAACGTTCACAGGCATATTTCATGTATGATTAATTAATGGTTCGAGCACTTGATAATTATACATAAACCCCAAAAATAAGCTTTCTTAGATTTTTAGAAAGTGCTAGATGTTATTGGAAAGTAGGTTGAGAATAATAAAAGTATTACAATTTTGAAAATGCATATCTTATAATCACTAATTCCTATATGATAAAATTGTAAATAACATTGCCTCTTTTGTAGTTTATAAGTGGTTGGAGGTTTAGAAGTATTTCAACCGGGTGTGATATAGTCTGTAACTTGATGAAATTGAATTGTCCCATTTAAATGGCGATTCTAATTGCGTTCATATTATAATGAATAATTGAATAACTTGAAACGCAACCTACTTACCAAATTTGTATGTTCTTTCTATTGCTCGCAAATATGTGAAAAATGAATTGTCAAGCATACAATTATTGAAGTTAGTGATATTGATATTAGTTGTTTTTAAGACATACATGCGATCGCCAGTTTAGATGTGATTCGTCCTTCTTACCTTCATTTTTATTAGACAGTTATTGATTGTTCCAATGCATTGTCGCGTGACGGAAACAATCACGTGAGACAACTGTAATTCAAAATTGATTGGAATTATTAAAAGAAGATCCTTCTAATTTTTGAAAACCTTTTCCAACATTGGTACATAATGTATATAAATGCACAAGTATAAGTCAAATTAAAGTTTCTTCTTTCATATCTCAACCGATTCAAGGCTCAAAAAATATCATTGTGACTAAATATGAAGTCATTACGACTGATTGATATGTTATGATTCTAAACAGTTTGTGTTATTCTTGCAAAAACTTGTGAATGTTAGCATAGAACAACTATCGCTAGTTACAGTTTACATTATTAGATATTAACATAATTTCGGTATATGACGAATATCCATTTTTTTTAATTGATTACTTATTGGTGATCCAGTTATCACATTAACCTGATGAACATTCAAATCTTGAAGAAACAAAACTTATTCAAATATGTTAGTTTTTCGCTTATTGTTTTTCTTTTCTTTTTTAGTTCTATTTAACATATTTACAGTCCCTTAGAAAAAATATTTAATAATATGGAAATATTGATATAATAAAACACTTCTTACTTTGTTTTTATCACTTTTATTATAGAAATACTAACGTGATTTCATGAACGTCCAAACGAAACAAATGCTTTCAAAAATGAATGGAACATTCTACAATTGATTATCGAACTGAATATAATATATAAATTGTTATTCTATAAATTCAGAAGAAGCAAATGCCATATATGATCTCGAAATATAACAGTAACGTTTAAAGTAGATGGAAGGAGAATTCTGGATTTCATCTGATGCCGTTGTGTTCTACGCGATAGTGTTGGTACCGAAAAATTATTCTTTTTAGTCGATATGTATGAATGTGTTATACCACTGCGTGCGCGTTGGACTCGATACAACGTCGTAATAAATACTTACCTTTTATTATTTCAATTGAAATAAATTATGAAGAAGAAGAATACATGGATAAATCAAAAATACTAGTTTGTTCAATACCAGATAAGTTTGAAAATGTAGCCAAAATTTTGACACATTTACGAGTTATATTTAGAATATCATTTATCAATAAAAATTTCTCTAATGATATTTTCCCTAGAGTTGCAAATGAATGAATTGGAATAAATGAATTAAATATTGCGGCGGTTGAGTTTCAAAAACATATTAATCAGGAATCTTCATATGATAATAAAAAATTATCACTCCATAAGTGGCTATATAAATATATGTGAGACCTTAACTAATTGATTAATTTGCTTCAATTCATAGAAACTGATTCTCAAAAATCACTTTATAACTGCTTGATCTTCACATGTATTCAACAATACGTGATATAAACATGACAACTGATATATTCCATTAAAAATATTAGCTTTGATTAGTTCTTCAATATATCCTTTTTGTAACATTTATCAGAGAAAGACAGTAATTCGAGTTATGAGCTTCCAAACTCAACCGAATTCGCATCTCTTTTTATTTATGTAATATGTTTTATGTGTGTGTACCATAGTGATTGTTAATTCAATATTGCAATATTGAAACAAACATAAAAAGTTGATTTGTTTTGTAATTTATTATGTATTATTTGATTACTATACCTGAATTAAAATTTTTTTTAAACTGTATATATAAGAAATAAAAATATTTATTACTGTTATCATTATGTTAACCCTGAATAATTTAAAGATCTAGTCTGACAATCAACTGGTAACCAAGATTATTTGATATATTTTTATTATATTATAACGTAACGTAAATTGTATGTAAATCATATAGGTTGGTTTCGAAGTATTGGGCCACAGTATTAGTTCTGCTAGTTGTGATGGAAATAACTCAGACGAATTCAAAAAGATTCTACTTTCTAAAGGTCAATTTTGTGAACTCAACTATACTTGGATTAACGAAGAGATATAGTAATAAAAGTAGGTGATCAACATGTGATCACCTACTTTTATTACTATATCTACAAAATCAACATGTGATTTTGGGATGCGGCATTTCTATAAAAATCCGCTGCACATAGCTGAGAGTGCTAAGGAAAGTAGTGGCAGATACACGTTTCCAAGCGCTCGGTACCCGTATAAGCAAAAAAAAGGAAAGTTATAAACTTAAGTAAAATAACTTGAAAGTTTCGATTTTCACTATTTCAATAATGTTAGTTATTTGAGACCTTTCTGTTCATATCAAAATAAAACAAAATTTCAAACAACGATAGATCAATGAAACGAAATGAGTTGAATAAAGGTTTAAATTTTGCAATTGATTCTAAGAAATTATCTACGGAGGATTTAGTTAATGATATTGAAAATACGACTGTGTCTCTCGACTTTCAAGATATCTTCCTAAACTGTATTGCTTACCTTAGATCCACAAACTGGGTAATTCCACGAGACCCATGATTCAAAACATTAATTGTCCCACGTACAAAATAGCAAAATAGTTTGTCTACTGTGAAACAAATTTTTGGAACTAATTGCAAAATTTAAATATTTCAAACTTGAACCTGGTGATACTTTTGTTTCATTTGATGTTGAATCACTATATTTACAAATACCCTAATCCCCGAGTCGATAAACATTCTTAAGAAATGGCTTTCAAATATTAATACTTTATGCATGGAGCGAAATTATTTCACTTTTAGCAAAAACTACTATAAACAAACAAGCGGATGTGCAATGGGCGTGTCTCCTTTTTTGGCCAATATTTATCTAAGCGAACTTGAAACCTCCTTAAAACCAGTTTGGTATAGATTTGTCGATGATATTTTCGCGTTTATAAGTAAGTATTTGATTTATCTGGCTTTTCGAACAAACTTAGTAGCCAATTTAATTCACCGAAATTCACTGTCGAAATAGAAACACATAAGCAGCTTCCTTTCCTTAGTATTAACATTATGAAAGATGGTAATCACGTGGAATTCGACATACGCGGAAAACCCACTCAAGCAAATAGTATACTCCTGCAGATTCTGTTATACCATTTAATAGATTATTGCACTTCCCTTTGAGCCAGCAAAATTTATAACAACAAAGTTAGGAAACTTCAGCAAATAGCGTTGGACAAAGGTTATTACAAATCTTTGATCAATAATCTAATTGTTAAGGAAATTGGAACGCAACCAACTAACCAAATTAGAACCACTACCTTCAAATAGTTCAATAAAAACTAAAAAGAGTTTTACTTATGATCCTGCCGTAATTAATACATTTTATAATTTGTTTCCTAAATTTGCAATACAACCCGTTTATAGATGTAAGAAAATGCTAAAAAACAGTTTAGGCAACACTTTTGATGAAGTTTCAGACGTGTCGACAGACCCGGGATTTACAAAATCGTCTCCGAGTCATGTTCAAAATGCTATGTGGGCCAAACTTGAAGGAACAAGTATCTAGATAATTTAGAAGGGATGGAAATGTATAAACGAAAAAGCAATTTATTAAATTCCGATTTGCCTCCAGCTGAAGCAAACCGCTTGTTCGCATTGTTAACCCCAAATAGTATTTAAACAGGCACATTTTGATTTCTAAATTAGTTTACTCTGATTATGTCCCCTGTACTTTAACAGTAGTTTTAGTGGATAAGGGTGATTATTTCTCATTTATAGTGTTATAAGTATATCCACTGTGTGAACACTTTTATCATTATTGTTATAAATCAGATTAGATCTTTTCTGGTAAGTAAGTTTTTTGTAATATATGGTTATAGAAGCTACAATATTTGCGAAACTAGTCGGAGTTAATGTATTAATAGTTATTTTATTTAAGTTAAAACAGTTTATTCAAGAGTATTATAAATACATTGTTTCCATAAAAAATATAGTTTCCTAATCAATGAATTGAATGAAATTTCCAACGGAAAGTAAACTTCTTATAAAAAGAAATTTAAAACGTACGGATTAGAAAACATGGTAGGTACTCGGTAGGCGTAGCGCAGCAAAATGTTCTCTATTTATGATGAGTGCCTTACTTTTTACTAGGGCTGTCAAAAAAGCTCTTCAATAGTGCTAATAATTTAATACAAATAATTTTTAAATCACATTTACTAATTATGTTTTGTGTTGAATTTTCCATTGGCAACATGTAACTATATCAGTTCATTCTTTTTTAATATGTGTCTTCTTGTGTTGAGCAAGTCCATCTCTTCTACTAAATGATACGTCACATTCATTGCAAACATGAGGTCTAAGCACATCATGAATTCTGAGATGCCTAATAAGTTTATCTTTACGACCGAAACTTTTGTTGCACCTTGAACATTTGAAAGGCTTCATACCAGTATGCGTTACGATATGCCGGTCCAACTCTCTTTTTCGAACGAATGTTTTACTACAAGTACTGCAACTATATGGACGAATTCCAGAATGACTTGCCTGGTGATAACGTAAATTTTCGTTTGTAGAAAATCGTTTGTTACATGTGTCGCACGAAAAAGGTCGCTCAACCTCTTTGGGTATAACATCAACTTTATCACCCAAAATAGGTTCAAAGCCGTGCTCCAAATTATTGTCCGCTTCAACATTGACAGCTTCCACTTTTATACTGTCCGTTGGTGTGTTGAAATAGTCGTTTGTGCCATTACTTTCAATATTTGTGAAACCATTATGACTAAAGGGATCAACACTAATAACCATATTCTCTGAATTGTTCCAAGTACTACTCTTTTTCGCTTCCAAATCATTAGTCTCATTCAAATTTGGTTCGTAAAAGAATTCATCTACAATGTCCACTTTTTCTTCTACAATGTCCTCTTGAGTATGAGTTTTTTCATGCTTCAATAATTTATCTTTACGTACAAACGTTGCCTTACAGTAATTGCAATGAAATGTTTTGGATTTCACATATAAACTCTTGTGATTCTTTAGATCCAATCCTATCTTTTTAGGACCTTTCAGTTTTTGTAAAGTATGAATCCGTGCATGCTTAGAAAGATTAGTGTTCCGAGAAAATGATTTGAAACAAATTTTGCACGTGAATGGTTTGATCCCAGTATGTACAATGGTATGTTTGCGTAAATCGGATCTTCGGGCAAAAGTTCGATCACATTGTGGGCATTTGAATGGTTTGTCATTTTGATGAATACTTTTTAGATGAGTTGCATACTGAAGGCGGTCTTCAAACTTCATATTGCAATCTAGACAAGAATATGGTGATTCGCAATCATGTGCCGTACTTTCATGAGCAACGCAATCTGCTTTATTCATGAATGCATGGTCGCAATATTTACACATAGATATATTGGAAACAACAGCAGATTCACTCATTTCAGTATTGTCATTTTCACTGCGCTCTGATTCGTAGTCTGAATTATAATCAAGAGAAGTGGGATCCACCACAATCACTGCATCTGAATGATCATATTGCAATTCATTTTGCAACGTATGTTCTAATTGAGAATTTTCAATTACAGATCCTTCTTTGTTATTCACATTAAAAAACTGTCTAAGTGTTGCGTCAGAGACGAAACATAACTGACGGAATTCTAGGCAAAATTCTATTTTGTATAGGCACCTGTGGCAAATAACTTTGGGTAAGCCATCTCCAGCTGATATCTGTGGAAAGAAATCAAGTAATTACTCAAGATATATTGAAACTCATATTTACATAGCTAACTTAATAAAATAATGAAACACATGTTAAGATAATTTTTGTTTATATCAATATGAAACAAATTTTCCGATTCAATTATGATAATGACGAATATGAAATAAAAGAATGGTAACTAAACAGGCTCATTTGACCATTGGAGTCGTAGGATTCCGTGAATAACGTGATACGCATACGTGTGGCCGAACTCTTCTCGCTGCTTCCGTCCCGAGCACGGTCGTATATACAGGTCAACAGGTCTGGGAACTTGGGGCTGTTTCCTATGTGAGAAGTGAGTCCGCTAAGCGTCATCTGTTGCATAGTACCAAAAGGGTGGCGCATGAGTCGAGGAATGATCTCTGGCACGTATACGACCGTGTTCTCTGGCAACTGTCATTGTTGACTTGTAAACAAGGAATACCGGCGTTTTTAGAAAAAAATTACGAAACCGTGCATTGTGCCGAAATGCAAAACGGGGTACAGAAGTGTAAAGTAAAAAACTTCTGTTTTTAGTGACGAAAGATGCGGAAATGCGAAAAAAGTGGATGCTTGCGATTCCGGATAGAAATCGTTTTAACGAGGTTTTTTATGTGCGAGCATGTAAAGCGAAAAAGGGAAAGTTATTTTTAAGGTGAGTAATACATTTTGGCAAGTGTAACAGTTCTATTCCTCTCAAATCAGAATAGTAAATATTGCGTTACGAGAAGAATTATTTTACCTAATAATGTGATTGTTGCCATACTTCGATCCAAGCGCTAGCTGGTGGCTGAGCGAGGGACTACGAGTTTGGCGACATGTAAGAGACTCATGTCCCAGACCTGTATGTACGACCGTGGTCCCGAGTACTTCCATCTTAGAAGTTGCATTATTATGCACATTGTTCATGAGTTCATGTTAAAAACTCTGTGAAAGTGATGGCTTATGATATTTACAAATTTGTCCGCAAATAAGACATTTGACATAGTCAAAATATATACGTATAATATATAAAAAAAAATCTGATTTGATATCTTTAGAAGCTAATATGGAACGAAGATAAAAAAATAGGCATCATCTTCCAGATATTCTTCTGCAAATATGAGTTCTGGAGCACCAGACAATAATATTCAAAAGATCCAAGAATTCTTTGAAAATAATAACTATTGCCAAATTGTGGTTTAACGTTTTTATCAAAATGTATGTAGTGTGCACCGTGCATAAACCTATCTATCTAGTTTATAGCTCCTTCTGATTTTTCATGTTATATTTCTTTAGAATAGCTCCCTTCCTAATTAAATGTAAATTTTCTCACATTTTTGACTGCGTATATATAATTTTCTGTGTAAGGACAAGGACAATCGTATAATACTTTTTCATGTTATATAAGATTCTCATTTATAACACTGCGAATACGCTAAAATCTTCAACTTCTCGAAGAGACAGACATATTTTATAATGTCAACAAGATCGCGAGCCATTATAGTTGTACTATATGTAGATGTGATTTTCAGAACTAGTTTCCAAATTATATTTTTGATTTTATGAACGTTTATTAATAAATTTCCCGTTTCACTTTATAGTTCTTATCGCTTCTATTAGCGTAGAACTAATTGTTAATGAGAGGAATATTTTGTTTTATTTATATTGGAATTTACAATTTCAACTTCATCGATTTTCCTGAAACCTACACAGCTTCCTATCTTTCTCTATGATCCTATCTTACTGGAAACTGGAAAGATCTCGTATATTTTAGGCTACCCAGGGTTCTTTTCACAACCGACTTAAATATAGTATAGTAAGGTTCTATATAGTGTTTTAGTAATAGTATTTAGGTAGGCAGCTGTGTTCTTATAGTTGAGGAACTTTGAAGTGTATCTATATTTTTCTATTCTATATAGGTCTGAAAAAGTAAAATGTTCTATGTTTTACATTTTGTACACCGAGAAAAGACCGTAGAAGTATCCAGTCATCTTCCATTACGTCGGCAGTAATCCAGTCATAGAGGAAACATTTGATTGAAACAGCGCCATCTCTGAACTAGTGTGAAGTATAAAGAAATATTGACAGAAGAAAATAACATGAACTCTAACTTGCAATAATTCTGAATTAAATGTCAAATGGCGTTTTATTTTCACTTTCGAGATATTACATTATTTATTAATTTAAATATCCTCGAGAAAGTAGGAACTGAAATTCCGACTGAATCAATTGAAATGCAAGTTGCAGAAAATTGAATCATTAATTCTACCGTATCGTAACTAATTTATTAAAGAGCTATTTTCAATTGGAAGATTCACGAAAATATTACACGTGTTCCTGTTAGGGAAATTTCATAATAATTCTGTTAAATCAAGGTAGGTATGAAAAAATGTGCTGTCAAAATCACTATTATACACTTACCTGAAGAGCGGTACAATCCATGATTTTTTTATAAATGCTTTTATCTGTGTGACTGTGGTTAAAAATTCCAAACATGAATCCATCCTTCTGTAAGCAAAGCCTGCAGATCGTGGCATAACTAGTGTAACCAAGAATGTCCATAATTTTTGCTATTCTTGTTTGCTTCTTATTTAGATGTCACTGGAAAATCTCGCGATTCGAACGTATCTCCATAGATAATTAACCAAAACGCTACTCTTTTTGTCACTCTTTTGAACTCGATTCAATAAAGATGCACCTGGCAACGAAACATACACTCAGATTGTGGGGCGCTGCCTAGTTCGAACTAACCGATTCTAGAGCAAGCAACTTCGAGATCGAGAGATTTGACTTGCGCGTAGCCCCCTTTGTAAAATAGGTAGGTGCAAGGCCTAGTAGTACAAACATATTTACCGTTACCGTTTACTTTAGAATGTCAGAGTGCCCAATGTAATAAATTCATAGGATATAATCTTTCCCATAAAGAAAGGCTTGAATTACCCCTTTAACCTTAAATTCTTCATATGTGGTCCGTTTGTTGTCCAAATGATTAGATAACTAATCTTGTAAATAAATGGAAGAAATTTCAGTCATAATAAATATAGATACCTACCTATGTAATTGCATTGAGGAACATTTACATGAATTCGATTCTTAATGATGAATATCTATTACCTAAACCTTCTTTCAACAGAGTTGAACTGTCTAATTTTGTATCATATCGTTGTTTCAGGAGCGTATAATTATCGGTGAGAGAATTTCGACGGTTATATTGTTATTCCATTCAATTGCACATCATAGTGATTATAGAAGATAATCCACTCCAGTACTTCCGGAAATCAATCTCCGTAAAATTATATCAATTCAAGTCTAATCTAATTATTATTAATCAACACTTACATCTTCAAAAAGTGTTTTTTGAAATTTCAGAATGAGCGTGAGACCCGAAGCGGCAATGTACAGGCTGTGATTGTAATTCACTATTGTGTTCGCAAATTAGGAGTCTAAAATGATGAAAAATAAGTTTTTCATAGTACTTTCTGTTTTGCGTAATTTTGAGGGACAAAATAGGTGTTGAAATGGAATATGATGGTAAAATTAGCTAGAATATCAATGATTCTAAAAAAAATCTACATGGAAAAATGCATCTGGTCATCGAACTGAATAGATCTCTTTTTTGTCTATTTATTCAAGAATAATGTTATGTTCGAGAATGTACCTTGGAATGAATATTAATATTCATTCCATGAAAATAATAATTGTGATATCGCTAGTATTCGCTAGCTCTAATATCATCGGTTTTCATTTTCTTCCTATTTATTCTTTTGAGTTCCTCTTGAACGAAACGCCATCTCTTAGGAAATTCCATGCAAAAATAAATATATTTACTATCACTTATAAAAACAGTTAGTAATTCCGGACGGAGAGAAACGCAAAGAGAATAAATTCTACAATTTATCATACTATTTTATTATTAGTCCGTCGGTTAACCTCAAAATTAGTTATCTATATTAAATACTTGATGGTATTTTGTTTTTTAGGCTGTTGCCGGTTAAATTATTTGAACTAACTGATGCTTAGAAAGTAGTAATTTTTGTACCGCATGGTTTTTTTCTATAAATCTCAAAATGTCTGAAGCCATAAATAAAAAATACTTCGTCACGCCAATCTTATAATACTGCAAACAAAACGTAGGCATTAATAGGTTGTAGAATAACTACACTTAAATAAATTTAGGAATGTTTTCAGGAATGACAGAAGTACGGAATAAGCGTACGTTGAAAAAGTTTTAGGTTTACCCTGTACACATCTAGCAGATGATAATATCTTGAACCTCTCTGAACTGTGATTCTGAGTTTACTACAACTACAAAACTAAAACTACAATACAAATGCAATGGTCGTATATTGCTTGCAATGGGGTGCAGCAGGTAGAAAACTTAAACATATTTATAAACTCCTGAAGGGATAGTGAACCGAGAACTCTTCTTAACCCGCCGTAACAATATGAACACATTTCTAATTCATAATAATATTCTTGATTGATTATATGATTATGGCAGTTACAAGTTTTAGTGCGTTAAAATTTTTTTACAAATATTCTCAAGGACGATAGTGTGAACATACTGATAGAAAATTACAAAGTATCATGTAAATGTAATGAAATCATTTGTTTCTGAAAGATACTTTTTTTAAATCACCATTTTCATTTATTTCACAACATTCTTATACATCTTATCTTGAAATAAAGTATTGAATAAGTTAATATTGATAGTTTTTTGTTTGTTTGGTATAAGCTTTTGGGAATAAAAGCAAATTGAATTTTGTATTGTAATTTAATTAAAACTATATTTTTCTGCTTATCGATGAATTTAAACTAATACGCAATGGTGATGTGTTGCTTTCATAAACACAATTCGATTCACTTTAAAATTATTCAGTGTTGTAACGATATTGAAAAACTTTGGACATGTGCAAACAAATAAAGAAATGGATATAGTTGGTGTTGTTACAACATCATGTTGTTCATAGATCTCCTAAATATAATTACAAACTGTGTTTGAATGCTTTGAGAAAATAATTGAACATTGTTCAACCATTTCTGAAAATTTTTATTGTTTGGGTGATTTAATATAGACATAAGTATTGATCACAGAGACTACTTTCTTTCATTGAATTATTCAACTCGTAACGAATTAACTAAATTAATATCAGAGGAGTCTGCTACATTACTTGATCTACTAATTACGTCAGATCTATCTTCAATTACGATTTTTTGTGTAGTTTGTTATCAGTATTTAGATCGTTACCGAATTACTGCGTAGGAACTTCATTTCAACAAATAAAAGTTGCTCAGCTACAGGCAGAACTTAGAAATATTTCAGTGTAAATCAAAAATAATGTTTTTTAATGGAAGTTTGTTAGAGATCTTTCTGAGACAAACGCGCGTCCTTAAAACAATGAAGATTATAATTGAGCCAAATACTCGGATCACTGACAATAAAATTATTGACAATTAAATGTGTACAGCAACACGGACAGAAGTGAGTATGTATTTTGATTTGACTATAGTACTTTTGATTAGTTTTGATACTGTATCCCCTTTCATTTGTTTTAAGTAAAATTGCAGTTTATAGTAAAAATCGGTAAATGCAAGTCCGATATTTAATCTCAACCTTGCATTTTGGGGGCGCTTCTTTTCTTTATTATTCATCAACGATCTACCAAAATATAAAACAATTGGAGTGTACATGTATGCAGACTATGTTATCATAATTATATGAAGAAATAAATTCCGTGTTAGCCGAATTTAGTAATTGGTGCTATTGAAACCGCATGATTATAAATTTACAAAAAACTGTGTTCTGAATTCTTTAAAATCTATAGAATACCACGAAATTTAATTTCAACAACCATGAAATTGTTTTGTCTGCTTCAACTAAATTTGTTGAAATCATTTTAAATATTTGTCTAGTCCGACGTGGAGTGAACAAAAAAAGTTTTTTGGTTTTAAGAACTATAAAAAAGTGTCTCATAAGTTCATTACTAAAGGTTTATTATGTTTATGTGTATTAAGCCCTTTCATATATAATTTTATTATTTTGGGGCAATCCACCGAGATTCTGCGTTTTTCTTTTTCAAAAGCGCATATTCATGTTAACATTCAATATCTGACCCTTACAACTTCATGTAGGGTAATCTTAAAAAAATCTAATTTGCTGACTGTGTCTTCCATATACCTATTTAGATTTTTAACGTACATTTTTATCAAAAGAAAGAACATTTTAAAAAATAGCAATAATCATACTTACAACACTGTAATCTTTAAAAAATATAACTTGCTGGACTGTCTTCCATATACCTATTCAGATTGTTAACGTACATTTTTATCAATAGAAACATAATTTATAACCTACTTCCAGCTGATCTTAAATTAATTGATTCAGTTAAGATTCAATGTATGCTTGCAGTTATAACGAAACATTATTTTTATTATATCAATGATTTCCGCGTTTACATAGTGTAAAATCATTTCAAACCTTCTTAAGTTGGAATACAATTCAAATGCACATAAACAATTGGTAACATTTAATTTCTAATTAAAGCTGACGAATTGTTTCACCACACTGTGGCATTCTCAAAGCTTGGAGTTATCAATTGAAGGTTTTTTGTTTTTATTCCATACAATTATTTGTATTGTTCAACGTCTCAACTACCATTTGGTCTTTGAATTTTCAACATGTTCCAGTGGCGGCTCGTGAACTTTTTAAGAGAGGAGGCTGGACATAAAACGTTCTTGTAAAAATATACTCTATTCAGCCAATAAATTTAACCTTTGCACAGCGACCGTACCAGCTACTTCAGTGACAAAATTAATTGTTGCCAAGCAAGAACCAACGTGGAGGTGTAGAGTTTCTCTTGGCAAAACATTTTTTTGTTCGTTTTTTTTTCTTTGGATTTTTGATTTTTTTTATTTTTTTGAAATTTTTCATATTTTGTTTTTTTTCATTATTTTTATCAACTTTTTTCATATATTAACGGAATTCTACGGTCTTTAGTTTGCGAAAAATGATCAATAATATTATCATAAAATGTATCATTTTGTTTTAAGTGTTTTACTAAATCTTTTTCAATAGATATCAAACTAACATTGCATAAACGATTTTGTCCCATTGTATTTCGCATGTAAGTTTTAATTCGTTTCAGAGTAGAAATGATCTCTCCACCGATGCCGACTTGACAGGAATGGTGACTGTCAAACAAAGTAGCTTATAAAACTGAGGTAAAACTTGTTGCAAATCATTGTCTATCATATACCTATTTTATCATATCGGCGTGAATGTCGTACTGGCCTAAAATATCTTTATCCGAGTAGGTATATAACCCATAATTCATTGTGCAGTGCTATTTTATCAAAAAATTAATATTTTAGAACTAAGTTATCTAAAAGTGCGTTGGGAAACTCTTTTGAAAAAGATTCGAAAAATCTTCTATTCGTCAAGTCGAAAAACTTCAATTCATGTAAATCGGAAAATCGAATCTCAATTTGACCTTTAATAGTATCTAAAATTTCATAAAAAAGTTGTTTATAATGTAGTTTCTTGTCTACCAAATTATATGTTTTCCTCCTTTAACAATATTCTGTTTACCGGTTAATTTAAACTTAATACTCGATGTAATATGTTCCTGCGATTTTTCATGTCTATCTATACCACGAGCTAAATTTTTCAAATCATCATAACCCGAGTGCCCCCAACATGAAGTTGTATCAGATGTAAATAGCAAGCAATATAATCGTCACCACTAATCCTTTCAAATCCGGTAAAGGCCGTTTATTTTTAACAAAACACTTTTCTATCATATGTTAATCCACTAATTGGATTTTCTAAGAACCCAGTAACTAAGTCACTCATCATTTTAACGTTCACCGATTAGATAAATTATAACTTAACTACTTAACCTTACTTCGCCTCGCGGTACAAAAACAAGAACTAATGGAACACGACACGTGTCGCATTCTTCTAGTGGAAGGGCGGTAGCAAGTAATCGTATTTCATTCGACCGACGATTCCGTACGAGAAGCTAGCCTACATAGGGTGTTGCCATATTCGCTCTTTTACCCTATCTGGCAATTGAACTACTTGGAAAACGGCAACTGTGTTGACCACACGTATTTAGCGTTTGAGATATATAGAGAATCTAGCCTCTGGCCACTGTTGCCAGATTAAAAATAACTACTGAGAACGGGGAATTAATTGTGAAATTTGAAGAATTATCAGAGAAACAGGAGATAAAATGGAGAATGATCATTAAGATAAATTGGTGAGGAGGCTGAGCCTCCTTAGCCTCCTTCGAGGAGCCGCCACTGACATGTTCTTAATATGATAATCAATATGTCTTCAAACTTTCAAAATTTGTTAATAGTAAATTTGTGAACAATTTGTTTTTTAAACTTATCCACTCCTGTTTTGTCCTAACTTGTAGATTTTAAGCTACATAAAGCCATCCTTAAAATTCGTGACAAAAATTACTTTGGCTAAGCTCACAAAAACACTTCAAGAACGATGCCTTCTTTCAGGATATCGCAATGTATTTTCAAAACACTACTGATGTTAAGCTGCAAGCATATTATATATGCTTCAATGTTGGGATAAGGCATTTTGAATTACTAAAAATATACTCAACATGTACCTACTCTCACCGAAACGAAATATGTAATGAAAATAGGTATCGACTGTCACTTCATTTCGGGAATAATAATGATGTCTTCCCATTCGAAATTTTGGATGAAAACTAAAATGTTTGTTGATTCTTCTGGTAGTACCATTTTGCGATCGGTACAAATACCAAATTGAATTCATGAACATAATATTTTACTAAGCGAAAAAGTTTCTCTTCAACAAGATAAATTTTGTCAATTTCGGAATGACGAAATGGAAGTATGTATAATGGGCATTTCTTCAAAGAAATGTTCTTCCTTCCCCAGTCTTCATTTGACAACCTAGGAGCAACATGGGGGGTTCAAAACTTTACATTTCACAACCTAGTTGTGTTATGTTGCTTCCAATAGCGTGGGTTCCAAGCGGCAACTATATCGCAGATTAGTTTGTAAAATTTTTGACAGTTAAGTTTTTTAAATTATTAGGTTATTTGAAAGTTTGTTTTTGTAATTGATTGAGTCTTGTACTTGTATTATTGAAGTGCATGGTGCATGTGCACTCTTCCCGATCATGCATTAGCCAATCAAGGTCCTGTATAACATGACTTGGTTATGAAATGTAAATATGCTTCAAAACTATGCAAAATCTTCTCAAGTAATACGCATAGGGACTACATGCATTAATTCGTGTAACGTTCATTTCTGCGCTGAAACGAAATTTCGAAATATCCCTCAGCAAACTTTCAGAAATTTATGATTTTATATCAATATTATGTTCGTGTGACACATCACTCTGAAAGAACTCTGAATAACGCTGAAAATCGAGATGTTAAACATGTAATCATTTATCTATTATGCTTAAGATGGCTAAAATAATCAGGTTTATACACAGTTTGTGTAAAATTTTCGTTTATCTCTGTCATCAAATGCTTAAAATTTATGTAAATTATACATAGGTATATTTGTACAGTTTACAAAGTTTATATTAGGTTTAACAATGAACCATTAGGTCATGATCGAACCCAATGAAACTTGGTTACTTATTGATTTAGTAACGAGACAAATGATACTACTTACTTACTTATAAATAAATAAACAACTAAAATATCTGAATATCTAAAAAAAGTATCGAATACCTAAAAAAAAAGAAAAAGTAATTGCCCCCCCCCCCTTGCACGTTTTGGTATATTGTATAATCATACTACATTCTACTTAAGGGATAATTTAAATAGCCATTTCGTTCATGCACATATCATAAATTCATGAGTCCGAGTAGCATATATTTCGCTCGATAGTTAAAACCACCTGCCTTTAATCGCACAAACTGATAATAATATTTGATTTCCAATTACAGGTACATAACCTTCCCGACATTACTTCTATTTACTACTTGACAACAAAATTTGTAGGTACTTACTGAAGAAAAAAAATTGTGTACGTAATTTGTGTGGTGTTCATTGTTGTAAAAAAACTGGTTGAAAAAGAATTTACCTAGATGTTTACATCTTGAGCTTCGAAAAATCTGGAATAAAATTATATGCAAGAATGATGTTGTTTGGGAATGTATTCTCGATACAAAATAGCAGTTGCTTAAGGCGCGTTCTCACGAGTCAAGTTTAGTTGACCAATTTTAGTTGATCAACAAAAGTTGAATGAAAACTGTTGTGAGAACCTGTCGTTCAAGAAAGTTGATCAACTTTGTAGTTGATCAAGAAAAGTTTGACCCAAGCAAACTTTTATCGTTCAAGTGATTGTCTGTGGGACCACCGAACGGATAAATATAGAAATAGAGACGCACGAGAAGATGCTTTGGGTTGTATTGTCAAGGAAATGGAAATTCCTGGTATTACTATTGCTGATCTAAAAAACAAAATCAAGATTATTAGAACAATGTATAAAAAAGAACATTCATTGGTTTGCAAATCGATACATAGTGGGATGGGAAGAGATGAATTGTACGTGCCAAAGTTGTTTTGATATAAAAGAGCGGATATATTTTTAAATGGTGTTACAAATACAAGGAATACCTCATCAAATTTAGTAAGTATGCTTTTTATTTATTTTTTTTTTACATAAACTTTTAAGTATTATTTACATCGTCGTGTATTATATGCAGTTGCCAGGGCACAGCTCCATGTCCGGAAAAATATTCGGCATATTCATTACGTACAGTAGACGCTAATGTTGAATAGTTACGACTTCCTAAATTAACGTGCAAATTAACTACACCATTCGCTTCAGTACTTTGTGTTCTCCAAGAACCCGGTATGATACGCCTGATATTTAGATCTTCAGTATCAAAAGACCCTGTTGGTGTATATTTTTCACCCGAACTAATTTTTAACCAATTATGTAATGCTAAAGCTGCTTTAACAATTTTGTCCACCTTGGTAATTCCAACCGCTATATGTCGTTCAAACACTCTGAATCTAGAAACCAAAATTCCAAATGCATTTTCTACAATGCGACGAGCTCTTGATAAGCGATAGTTAAAAATTTTCTGTTTTCTAGATAAATGAGTACTCCTTCCAAAGGGTTTTAAAATGTAGGGTCTTAAGGGAAAAGCATCGTCAGCTACAAATACTCCTCCTTTTGGAAAATGTAACGTATTCCTAACATCTTCTAACGGTGTATTTAAAGATGATTTTGCAAAAACCGCAGCATCGTTTGCTCGTCCATTTGTACCTACGTCAAAAAAGCGAAAGCAATAGTTTGCGTCAACGCACGCAAACAAAATTACGCTATATGTCCCTTTATAATTAAAATACTCTGATCCACTGTGAGGCGCATTACGTATTACAATATGTTTTCCATCTAATGCACCACAACAGTTAGGAAAATTCCATCGGAAATAATATTCTCTTTGAATTGTCTTCCAGTCTTGTTCATTTTGTGGCACCTGAAAAAAAATATTTTTCAAATTTTGCTGAATATTTAATTCACTTTTTTACTAATATACGATATTTTAATAAAGTTCTATTTTTCTTTTAGAATTCACAACATGATGAAGCTTAAAGCGAAACCATCGAAAATACAGAAGAAACAGAAACAGAAAATATGTTTCCTGCATCAACGTCTACATCTATTACTATTGCCAATGGTATTACCCAGAAAGAATCGATACATGTAGAAAACAAAAAAACTGCCAATCTGCCTACTACAAAGCAATCAAAGACAACAAATGTCTTTCGTGCTCCTCACAATCGCAAACGGAAAATAGCAGATAATGAAAATATTTCAAATATAAGCGCAGCAATTGATAAACTTGATGAAGTAGTGCACAAAAATACAGGTAATGTTGATGATGAATTCGACATTTTTGCCAAACATATTGCGGTCCAGCTAAGACAGATGCCTCTTTACGATGCCATCATCTGCCAGGAACAAATTCAAACTATAGTACGACAAAAGCGATTGCAGCTCTTATCAGGGAGACAGTCCGAGTATTGTACAACTCCATCATTAATATGTCCACCTTCTGAGTATTATTATCACACAACTTCATCACCAGCATTTTCACCTTCTGAGTATCATTCATCTCCATCGCCAGCGCTATCAAACAATATGGACCCAGAACATACCTCGTCTTCATTTCCAAATGAATCATGAACAGATAACAATGTGGAGAAGATTCGCAGGAGCCTTCTGATATACTTACTGCAGCTCTAACAGGTGTCTTAGACTTATAATAGACTAAATTTTATATTACCTACTTTTGTTGCAAAATGTTTATACTTACTTTAATAAAATCTTGTAATGTGTCGTATATTGCTGTACACGCTGGTATTTTTTGGTACTCGGTATACCAAAGCAAGCGTTGCAAATGAATCCCCTGTAGCTAAATACCTTAAAGTAACTTGCAGCTTTAATCTTGGTGAGATTGCTTGTCGCATTACTGTATCTTGTTTTTTTTATGACATCCTGCACTTTTGACAGCAGCTCTTCAAATTTTCCTTCGGACATTCTATACCCTTCTCTATCCTCTAATGCAAGCTCATTCAACAACGTTTCTGATGCTCCCAATCTATTTCTTCTCAGAATCCACTGCCTCACCCAAAAACGACGTTTCTTACGACCTTTGTTTATATTATTAGCAATTCTTTTCAGTTCTTCTTTTAACAAAACAGCAATACTTTGCACACATTCACGCACAACCGCATTCGACGCCATTTTTACATTGAATCGCTGAATCAGTTTTAATTGAAATATGTAAACAAAAATTAATTCAAGTTGTATTCAAATTTTGTTGATCAACTAAAATTGGTCAACTAAAGTTGACTCGTGAGAAGGCGCCTTTATCTGATATTAGACAAAATATGCTAGTCACGGAGTCACACGTGCGGTGAATCATGCCACGTTTTGTTTAATAAGTTATAAGTGTATTTTTTATTAAAACTGTATAGATGTAGATAAATTATTGCGCTTCAATTGCATAGTTTTGCGATGTAACTTCTGCACGCTATATAGTTTTTCCATGTGGAATGTAAAATATAGTTCGGCCTCTTTAAAACGGAAAAAGTAAATTGAGTCCCATTTCCATACTCCTACGTAAATTCAGTTCCATTGTTAAAATCATACTACGTAAATTGAGTCCCGGGTTTCAATATAATTCCCAGAATATTCTTACAAACGAGAATATTAAGATTAGCGCTCTTACAATATTTGTATTTTATATCAACAAAGTTAGGTTATCTTGAATAGTAGACTGCCCGGATAGCTAATCTAATAACCAATTGTCTATTGTACCCCCTTTGTTTGGAACCTATCGTACTAACCTAACTTTGTTGATATAGAGTGCAAATATTGTAATCGCGCTAATCTGAACACTCATAATAACCAATAATGATTGTTTATTGTACCACCTTTGTAACCTAACCTAACTTTGTTGAATGCAAATATTGTAATCGCGCTAATCTTAACACTCATAATAACCAACAATGATTGCTTGTGCCCCTTTGTAACCTAACCTAACTTTGTTGATATAGAATGCAATTATTGTAATCGCGCTAATCTTAACACTCTCATAATAACCAATAATGATTGTTTATTGTACCCCCTTGTTTGTAACCTAAGCTAACCCTAACTTTTCAGTTCAAGCCTCAAGCCTGCTCTGAAGATGTCACCTGTATTATTGGTTATTATGAGTGTTAAAATTAGCCCCATTACAATATTTGCATTCAATATCAACAAAGTTAGGTTTGGTTACAAACAAAGGGGCTACAATAAACAATCATTATTGGTTATTATGAGTGTTAAGATTAGCGCGATTACAATATGTGCACTCTATATCAACAAAGTTAGGTTAGGTTACAAACAAAGGGGGTACAATAAACAATCATTATTGGTTATTATGAGTTAAGATTAGCGCCATTACAATATTTGCATTCCATATCGACAAAGTTAGGTTAGTACGTTAGGTTAGGTTACAAAGGGGGTACAATAAACAATAAGTATTGGTTATTATGAGTGTTAAGATTAGCGCGATTACAATATTTGCATTCCATATCGAAAAAGTTAGGTTAGTAGGTTAGATTAGGTTACAAGCAAAGAAAGGGGTATAATAAACAATCATTATTGGTTATTATCAGAGTGTTAAGATTAGCCCGATTACAATATTTGCATTCTATATCAACAAAGTTAGGTTAGGTTACAAACAAAGGGGGTACAATAAACAATCATTATTGGTTATTATGAGTTAAGATTAGCGCCATTACAATATTTGCATTCCATATCGACAAAGTCAGGTTAGTACGTTAGGTTAGGTTACAAAGGGGGTACAATAAACAATAAGTATTGGTTATTATGAGTGTTAAGATTGGCACGATTATATATTTATATTCTAGTTCAACAAAGTTAGGTTAGGTTATAAACATTATTGGTTATTGTGCAAATACATGCGTACCCAAGGCAGGTATTACATACGTAGTCTTTAAAAATACCCGGAAGTCCGGCATCAAATAATTGTCTTTCTCTGTAGGTAAATTCAGACCTACATAGAAAGTTAGAAAGACAATTAATAAATAGATGCCGGACTTTATTATCATTTTGTTTTTTACGAAATATGAGTACTGGGGAAAATAAAAGATTGTATTAAAAAAGTAATAAATTATATTTACAACTGAAGTTCAACACAGTGGTATCTCACAAAATTGGGAATCACTTACTCGCAAAAAGTAACACCTCACGTCAATATACTTAAGTCACAGAGTTTTTAAATGAGAAAGAAGCTTTCACCGTTTATTTCGAGATTTCACTTCAATTCGTTTAGCTAAGTCTAAAATAATTTCTTTGTAAACTAAAGTGTCTATATTAGTTCCCAACATAACGAGGATCCACCAATCACCTACATTCACATTCTTCGAAATATGTTGGCAATCTTGTATAGGAATACCATAATTCCGTGCTTGAAGTATCTTAGGTCTTATTCTAGGTACTAGAATAATTATTATTCTATACACTAATAGCAAAGTCAATAATGTAGCTAATATCATGTACCAAAACCAAATGAAAATATAAGTTTTTTCATTGACTATGTTTAGAGGTAAGATACAGAGACTATCACGTTTTTCCAGACTTCCAGATGGACCATATTTATGGAAAATACATTTAGTAACTCTTGGGAATACAAACACCATGGGATCTACTCTATCTTCTTGAGGCACATCTGAATATTTCATAACGCGAAGTCCGTATGAGAAGAACTCTCCACCAAAAAATTTGTCCATTAAATAAAGTTGACCAAGAATGTTTAACAAACACAGACACTCACTCATCCAATAGCGGATTGCATACCAATTGTGATGCTGAAACAAAAAATACGTATACTAAGTTTTATTGTGAAACGGCTTGGTGAAGCTAACCTTGACCCTCAATAGAGAGTTTTGTATATTAGTGGAGGCGAGTTGTGCTGTTTTTGGTAATTCGCGTACCTGGTGTCTTGACCCGGGCCAAAATGTTTGTATTGATGACACCAACAAAACCCAAGCTTTTCTATTAAAAATATTTTCTTTTCTCCAAAAAACTGGTATTTCACCATTTTTTGGGGTCAATTAAGTTTTTTTTTGATCCCTTAGACTTTCGGCTCAAGTTTGTGATTTGGACCCTTATTTTGTTGTTGTCAAAGGTACCATAAGTTCAAATTTTGAGAGTCTGGGTTCACCCCCCTCATGGAATAGGTGTATATATACTTTATTTTTGGCAAACATTGAAATTGGGCTATTTTGGTCAAATCTTCACCCAATAGGATGAATATTAAATAAAGTTAATTCAGACCTACACCTCGATAAACTGCTTAAAATAACCTTTCATTTGAGCCCAAGTTGAGTACGCTACGACCATTTCGGCAAATTGGGGAGTAGCTTAAATTTCGTGAAAATTGGCAAAATTTGAATTTTCATCAAAAATATTGCATTGTTTGACCTCATCTTTGGACCACTTATTGAAGTCATGTTGATCTACATTTTCACCAAATTTCATCCAATTCGGTGAAGATTTGGCCAAAATAGCAGAATTTTAATTTTTGACCGCAAAAAAGGGTCCCTGTGGGGTTATCAGGATCATTCATAACACATAAAACCTCAATCCCCCCCTTCCCCTGGGGGCGCGAAATGGCCAAATTTTGCCGATTTTCCACTCCCAGAATTGATTTCAAGTAAATCTGACGTCAAAATTGTGATCAGCGACCCAAAAAATCACCTCGGTGGATTCAAAATCCAAAAATAATATATAGTCCATGCAACGAACCGGAAAATAAAAAAAGACATGTAGGTCAGAATCGTAAAATATTTGTGGGATTCGATTCGTGGGATTATCAGGATCATTCATAATACATAAAACCTCACCGCTCCCCCCCTGGGGAGCCAGAAATGGCCAAAACTTGCCGATTTTTCACCCCCAGAATCGATTTCAAGTAAATCTGACTTCAAAATCGTGATCAGCGAACCAAAAAACCTCCTTGGTGCATTTTAAATTCGAGATTATTCTTTTGGGGGCCATTTCTGGCTCCCAAGGGGGGGGGGGTGTTTGACCGGTGAGGTTTTATGTATTATAGATGATCCTGATAGCCCCACGAATCTAATCCCACAAAAAATTTACGATTCTGTTGATACGATTTATAATAATATAAATACTTTGGATATTGGGTATTTTTAAAAATTAATTCATTTAACTCAATCAAATTGATTACTTCATTAAATTTATTAATAATTATTGAGTTACAAACATATCATTGATTTATCTATCAACTAATAAAATAATGATTCTTGACCCAGGTGTGAATTGTATGTAAATTCTTTTGCAGAGTTATATGGAATCAAATATGTTGTGACTTACCTTCATGTGTAATAAGAGGTAATCAATTATAAGTTCCTTCTTAGTGTTTTTAACTTTTTCGGTATATATTCCAATTTGTAATCCCATCACTAAGGTTTTCATCAACCCGCTTTCATAACGTTCCCACAAATAACGAGGGACGTAACATGCTATTGCCTGGAACAAATCAGTATCGTATTATATTCGAAATATTGAAATACATTAAAAATTAAATTTACAATTCTAGTCAGTGATAAATCTTAAGAATAATTCTAATAATATTTGTTATTGGATATTTTGTTCCGTGTCAACTTTTGGGTTCAACAAGATTGGTAAGTCGGTACATAACATTCGAGGCTGGGATACTCGGCGCAGGGCGGATTGGCACCCAACAAAATGAGTGCGTTTTGGATTCGTAGTTATTTTACGAAAAAGTATTCCCAAAAATATGTAAAAATGTAAAAACTAACCTTCGAAAAATTTAACAAACAAACCTGCGATAAGATTACCTCTTGGTGTTTCTAACCGCTATATGAAGCATACGGTATACGGAGCCGTCACCGAATTGTCTTGGCGCCGAATGGTCTCGGGCCAATAACTGGCGACGAATCGCTCGGGCCGAATAGTCCTGCGTCGATAACATGGAAAACGTAAATTGAGTCCCATTTCCATATTCCTACGTAAATTCAGTGCCACCGATAAAATCATACTACGTAAATTGCGTCCCGGGTTTCAACATAATTCCCAGAATATTCTTATAAACGAGTGTTAAGATTAGCGCGATGACAATATTTGCATTCCATATCAACAAAGTTAGGTTAGGTTAGAAGCAAAGGGGATACAATAAAGAATCATTATAAGTAGAGTATGTGAAACCAAAATATAAGTGATATCGGTAAATTTTTTATGATTTAACGCGACGCCAGGGAAAATGTTTGTTTTGGTGTATGAAACGAAACTCTAAAATTTCTACCTCCTAAATTGACTGCAACCCCTTTTTTTTGCCATTTTGGGGTATTTTGGACATTTTTAGGGGAAGTTCGTCAAAAAAAAATTGCTACCTCCAGTTGTTTTGGGAATTAAGAAACCAAACTGGAACCCTTTTATTGTCAATGTTTAAGGAACTCCCAGTTCAAATTTCAAGTTAATCCGACCTCCCCCTTCCTCGCAGTAGATGTAAATACATACATAAATGCATGGGAACTTGCGTGACGGCTAACTCGGGCAACCCGATTTAGCTGAAATTTGGACTGAAGGTTGGTTTTATGCCCTTAAAACTGCCCTCCAAATTTCAAGTTAAAATATTGAATAGTTTTCGAGAAATTCGAGTTTAGGTCAATTTTTTAGCTAATTTTCAAATTGAGATATCTCATGTCCTTTTCATCCGATTGACATCTGCTTGGCGTCAAAATGTAGGTATTTGCATATATTTCTACGTGGTAATCATCGTTTTTATACTTCATCAGCAATATGATACATTTTGACGCCAAGCAGATGTCAATCGGATGAAAAGGACATGAGATATCTCAATTAAAAAATTAGCTAAAAAATTGACATAAACTCGAATTTTTCGGAAACTATTTAATATTTTAACTTGAAATTGGGAGTGCAGTTTTGAGGGCATAAAACCAAATTTCAGCTAAATCGGTTGAAAACTGCCCGAATCTATTGCGAGGAAGGGAGATCGGATTAACTTGAAATTTGAACTGGGAGTTCCTTAAACATTGACAATAAAAGGGTTCCAGTTTGGTGTCTTAATTCGCAATACAACTGGAGATAGTATATTTTTTCTACGAACTTGCCCTAAAAATGTCCAAAATACTCCAAAATGGCGAAAAAAAGGGGTTGCGGTCAATTTATGAGGTAGAAATTTTAGACTTTTGTTTCGTACACCAAAACAAACATTTTCCGGGGGGTCGCGTTAAATCATAAAAAAATTTCGATCAAAATGTTTCACATACTCTACTATATTGGTTATTGTGCAAAAATTTGCGTACATAAGGGTGGTTGGTCTAACCAGCAGGTACTACATGCTAATTATCTGACTTGACAACCAGGTAGGTACGTATCTGGGACTCAGTTCACGTAGACCTTAAAAACACCCGGGAATGAATTTACCTACATAGATAGGCAATTAATAGATGCCGGACTCAATTTACCTCGACCCCGATAAGTCGCTTTTGTATACAGCTGATAATTTACAAAAATGCATAACCAACGAAGGATAATTTGGATAGATTCCAGAGATTATATCTAAGTTGTGATGGCTGTCCAGCCATATACATAGGTCAGACAAGACGGATTTTTATTATACGCTTCCAGGAACAGTTAAGAATTTATAGATTAAAGAGAGAAATTTCAAATCATGCTAAATACCTGTTAGAACATGATCACAATTTTACCGCATGAGAACGAAATGGCGAAATTGAAAATATGAGAATCACTAGAAATTCCTAAAAATACATATTCCTATTACAATTCACAAATAACTTCGTCAACGTATTTTCCATAACGTTATTTGAATATACAAACACTTGAAAAATGTTAATCTTTCAAACCGTAGTAATTATGAAAAAATTTCAACAGAACGTAATTGAAGATACAGGGGGGTAAAAGTTGAAATTATTTTTTTGCGAAAATTTATTATTTTAAACGAAGTCCAGAACGCAAGCGCAGAAACGAGGGGAAGGCACCTAGACCGCTTGATTGGGTCCATTGTGCGCCCCTGGATACAAGAATCAGTCCAGCAGGCCTAAGGCAGTGCCGAAGGCTAATATTTTTCATGGATTGATATCTCTTATGGCTTCAAGCGCCATAAGTGTGCTGCCGAGGTGTTGTAGCCTAAGAGAAGCCAGTGCTGGACATTCCGCTAGGATGTGAGAGGCTGTTTCGTCCGCCTCACCACATCTACTATACTAGAGAGTAGGTTTTTAGAGAGTTTAGGCGAAAATTCCCTAATGTGGAGCTTCTTTTGTCTTATGCCAGGGGCACCATGCCAGAGCGTGAACCAGTGTCTATTCAGTAGCTCCTTGAATGCGTGGAGCCCGGTGGTCGATGAAATTCCGATCGTTGAATCGCGGCCGGGGGCGCTCAAGCTACCCCGTTTGGCTAGTTCATCGGCCACTTCGTTTCCCTTCACGACAGAGTGGGTCGGTACCCACACTAGTTAGAGTTTCCCTGCACTCCAAGACAAGCCTAGAAATCACTCTGTGGGAGCGCTCGGCCATCAGTGCAGATGTAAATCCGCCTACCTCGGTAGTTTACTCGGGAGGCGTTACTTTTCCTCCTATTTTTCTGACGTACGCCTATGGATGTTGAATTTTATTTAGAATATTTTATTACGCTTCTTATCTCGAGATAAATTCCGTGTTTAAAAATAATACAACGATAGAGAAGTAGAGATGTGAAGCTGCACTCAAACTTTTTAAATTTCAGATTACTTTATGGCTAAGGAATAATTTGTAGGTAGTTTACGGAGTCTCTAAGCATAGGAGTAGCCAGATTTACCTTTTTTAAATATGTAAACAATTTTTTTTTAAATTAATTAATAAGTAATTTCATTTACTTAGAAAATTCAAGATAGGTATCTAAGAATCAGATTAGTTAAACACACTTATACACTACAATTTAATTTAGTAAGTAAAATTTTTGATTTACAAATTGCTTTACATGTCTACACTGTCCTCTTGCCTTAGCAATGCATAAACGAGCTCTTTTATTTACAGGAAACCTGATGTTCTGTAACACGTCTGGTTTTATAATATGCCTTTTCAGTTGATCAATATTCTCAATCGATGCAGAAAATACATGGTCTTTCATAAGTCCTCAAACACTGGAATCCAATGGATTATAATCGGAGGAGCGTGGCGGCCATTAAATAAGTGTCTCTTCCACGTCCAATCCCATTTATTTTATATCTGATAGGTAAGTTAAAACATAGCCCCCAATGTGTATTAATTATTACTATTAATGTCAATATTAGCAATAAAGCTTGGGGTTATTATTCGCAACACTGAGTCACGCTATGACGTCCCATACCGGAAAGCGAAATCAAGATACAAACTGATTAGTTTTGTGGATATACAACATATTATGAAAATATATCGTGAATATAAATAAATTGTTCGGAACCGCCTCCCAAATTGTCACTTTAACACAACAATTTCCTAGTAAGCCACAACCCATATCATTTTAGAATCGACCTATTCAACTTATTGAATATCTATCTATTACTATACAGGATGTCCCAGGTTTTAGTCGGGGAACATCAACGGTCGATAGAAAATTTGAAAAAATTTCGAATAACATATATGCACAGACGCTTACTTTTTGAGATACAGGGTGTTGAAATTGATAAAAAAATTTCGTTTTTTGCGAATATCTCCGGAACCGTTTATCGTACAGAAAACAGCTTTTGCAAGCATACTCATAGTAAGCTATGTTCTGAGTGATAAAAATTTTTTTTTAGTCATAATTGGTGAAGATTTTGAAAGGGTAGTTAGTGTTTTTCTCCCCAACTTCTAAGCCACTGGAAAAAGTACGGTTTTGAGACAACCATTTGAACCGCCAATGCTTTCTACACAAAAAAGGTACTCTTGGTCATAAGCTATAAAAATGACCGTTTTCGAGAAAAATCAACTTTTATATTGAAAAACATGGTCAATTTTTTAGTTTTGTTACTTGTTCTAACGTTTGAATAAATTTTGTTTAATTAGTAAGAATTGACCATGTTTTTCAACATAAAAGTTGATTTTTCTCGAAAACGGTCAACTTTAGAGCTTATGACCAAGTACCTTTTTTGTGTAGAAAACATTGGCGGTTCAAATGGTTGTCTCAAAACCGTACTTTTTCCAGTGGCGTAGAAGTTGGGGAGAAAAATACCAACTACCCCTTCAAAATCTTCACCAATCATGACTAAAAAAAAAATTTTATCACACAGAACATAGTTTACTATGAGCAGAAAATGCTTGCGAAAGCTGTTTTCTGTACGATAAACGGTTCCGGAGATATTCGCAAAAAACGAAATTTTTTTATCAATTTCAATTTCTCAAAAACTAAGCGTCTGTGCATATATGTTATTAGGAATTTTTTTTTCAAAATCATTTTCTATCGCATGTTGAAGTTCTCCGACTAAAACCTGGGACACCCTGTATATCTATTACATTCACTTATCCTCTATACTACTACTAGAAACCACTATACGATTGTCATGATTTTTTTGTTCTAGGATGTCATGATATTTAACAAATATTTTCCAACATTTTACCCTCTGATTACATAATACTGGCCGAAATATGTGGTTAAGTTAGTGAATATTATAATCATGGTTCCGGAATATATTTAATCACATATTGTTATCATACATTATTGACGTATTTTCAAGCTCCATGTCTGTTTACGAAAAATCAAAAATCATAAATGCTTATTCATTAGTCAAAAACGCATTTGCTGATACTCTTCCGTAAAAAAGCGCACGATTTGCCTACGGGTATTCTTCCAGTAAGAAGGATATATAATTATAGATGACTTCATAGTTCGTCATTATTGTAGGTAATCATCACAGTCCTATACCAAATAAATTCCTAATCAATGAATCCGTTATTCAATCATATTTCTTCTAAATTCTACACTACCAAGGTTAGAAGAATGATTAAAACGAGATAACATGATGATATAAAATGTATTTGGTTGGACAGCTTGCATCTCAATGAAATCCTACTTTGCAATCTACCCTTTGTGATACCTCGAGATAAATATATCAGAATTGTCAATTACATGAAAATCAAATTCCATTGAATGCTTCTCAAAGGAAATAAAATATTCCTTATACACGTTTATTTTATAACTTTTTTAAGAAAACACAAAATTCTTAGTATAATATTATGAAGAATTGAATTTCTCATAAGGAAAAAAATTAAGAGTACCTCAGTAAACAAAAATGTGGCAGGCATTAAACAGGAGTGACTGCTATTACTGATAGTACGTAATTAAGTATGTACATGACATAGACCTATTATCCTAAGGAGACGAAACATCTCATTCATAAAACTCCATTTGACTTGTCGTAATGATTACATGAAGTATGACAAAGAAAACCAACGGATCTCTTTGTCATCGAGTCATAATTACTCCTTATTGGCAACGCTGTAACTATGATTAAAAACTTGGTACCACTTGTAAGGCTACGAAATAGCTACGAGAAATAGGGAAGCTGTCAAATTGCGTAGTACAGAACCTAGTCCCCATTCATAAAAGTTGCGCGGCGTTGTCGCCTTCTGAACAAATGATGCAATGGAATGGAATAGTTCTATATTTAAAAATTTAAATATTCTATAATTCGATTGTATATTCCAGGTTACCATAAATTATGGAATATTTTTCAGAGAAAACGACATTTCAACAGTATTGCTTCCAATATAACCAATAAATAATGCTATGGACGTTTTTATAATAATTACAAATCTCAATCCGGCACAGAGAACAACTAATCCGGCAACAGCACATTCCATACGGCCATATTTGTAATATACAGGTGTTTGAATGGCCCGTAATTTTGGCAATGTCTGATCGTGTTTAAATGTAAACAATTCTGTATCCTCAGGATAATAGGTCTATGGTACATGATTATCCTAGATATTTATACATTCCCCATAATTTTTTTATCTGAATAATTCAACATGTCGAGTTTATGGAAATGGCGAAAGCAAAAGTATTGGGTATCCCAGGTCTTCGTTTGTAGAACTGATTCCAATGACGTCTCTATATACAGGCTGTCCCTCGTTTTAGTAGTAGAACTAACAGTCGATAGAAAATTTGATTTTGCGAAAAAAGTTCCTATTAACATATACGCTTAACTTTTGAGACACAAATTGTTGAATTTGATGAAAAATTTCTTAATTTTGTTTGTATCTCCGAAGATAATTGAGATGTCTCAATGAAATTTGGTATCGTGAATGCGTAGATAGTTTACCACAATTGCACATAAGTTCAGACCGTTATAACGTCCAGTGGCGTAGGTATTTAGTAACAATAAATCGACCCGAAAAGTATTATCACCCTGTAAAAGCTACTTTTTAGGAACAAACTTCGATGCAGAATTTAAAACGAAACAAATAAGGTCTCCTGATATTTCTGTGTATCTGGCACCGTTTCACGGCAAATTTAATTCTTGTGATTTAATTACCACCACCATGAGTATCGGGTGAAACTTGGAAAAAGGGGAACCTTAAATCAAAACGCTTCGTTGACCGACAAAACTAAAATAAGCTGTCTTTTCTAATATCTACTGCGTATTACAAAGAAAGGCCGAATAACAAAATTTATTGTTATTAAATACCTATAACTACGCCACTGGAAGTAATACCGGTCACAAATTATGTGCAAATATGATAACCTATCTACGCATCCACGGTACCAAATTTCATTGAAACATAATTATCTTCGGAGATTCAAACAAAATTAAGAATTTTTTTAAAAAATTCAACATCTCAAGAATTAAGCGTCTGTGCATATATACGTTTTCTCAAAATCAAATTTTCTATAGACTGTTAAAGTTCTACTACTAAAACCAGGGACACCCTGTATATAGACGCCGTTGGAATCAGAAAGAAACGTTGATTTCGAAAATATCATGTCAGACCTGTCTTGAAGTGTTTTTCAGATAAATCCACGAAGATCGAAGAAACATTTGGTTGAAGTTTGGTCACTTTATGTTAGGTTAAAAAAAGAGCTTTATTAGAGGTCAGTAAGTGACTAGGGGTGGAATCACAGCTCTGCATTTATGTAATGTAAAATGCTCTTCATCGCACAATTATTTAAGTGAAATTTTGAGTTCTCTATAATAAGTTTGGTCACCACTAAAACTCATAATTTAATCAAATAAGTAACTAGCAAATGTCGAAATATTGACATATGCAATAAATAGTGCTAACTGAAATTTGTACAAAGCGTTTACTCATATTTGTTCCCCGCCATTGTCAGACAGAATTAAATAAAACACTGATAAATGACTATTTATATAGACTGAAATCTGAATCTGTGCGATTGAATCAAATGTCAAAGAAAACTTTATTAAGGAATTTACCATGTTTCGATAAGTTCAATATGCAATAAGTTATTAAAGTGTTATCAAATACTCGTAAGTGACAATATTTGATGTTGATATATTAGCAACAGACTTTCCCACAACGTGTTTAAAGTAAATTACGAGCAACAAACGAACACTTTCAACCAAGAAATTTTTGAATAAATTAGTTGCCTGGGAATTTCATTATTTCCATTTATTGAAACTAGTTTACTACCTTATACTCCAGGCATTTAAGGAGGAAAATCGACGATTTTTGTCCGAATTTCCACGAGGTCTAAAAACTATGGCCATTTTTCGGACCCAAAAATGGTCATTTTCGATTTTTTGCGTTTTGAAACAAAACTATGGGTTGTATGAAAAAATGTTTAAACAAAAGTTGTTGGAAGAATTAATACGCGATTTTTGGCTCCGGTACCAAGTTCATTCGAGGTCGTCGGCCCAAAAAGTTATATTGTCGCTAAATGAAATTCCGCGCTAGTTTTTCATGACGAAATTCGTTATAACTTGGAATTGTGAACGAATCTCCGTACGCTGTTTCAAAGTTAAATAGCCGATGTATTTCTCTGTAATTTGCTCCAAGGTTTTTGTCGATAGGCCGAAAATTGGTGCCTCTAGAGGCCCAAACACGTTAATTAAGATAGCTTCATTTGTTCTCAACCCAAATCGATCTGCTTATACTTAAAATACTGGTTATAAAAACCTCTAATAGAAATTTGAATTCTTCGATGATCCAAAATTTTCAAAATGGCGCTAAAGTTATGTCTTTAGACCAAAATGCTAGAATTTTGGATATTAGGTGCAGAATAATGAAATCTTTCGAATGAATTTGGGTTTAGATCGATAACATGAGTATTTCGTCTGAAATTAGTAAAATACTGATGTTTCGAAATGGCCGATTTCGGTGCCAAATAATGAGGTAGGTGAAAATATCAGAAATGGAAAGGAGAGAAATAAAAACACCAAAACATATGGAAAAAACAAAAACTCTTTGATATATACTCAATTTTTCAATTTGCTTAAAACACACTGAATGGACCCTCAAATCGACTTGGGACCTGAGCCAAAAATCGCGTATTAATTTTTCCAACACTTTTGTTTAAACATTTTTTCATACAACCCATAGTTTTGTGACAAAACGCAAAAAATCGAAAAATGACCATTTTTGGGTCCGTTTGACCATAGTTCTTCGGGCATAGGGTTAATCCAAATTTAAACTACACCATCGTGTTCAGCGTGTCAAAATACATAAGAATAGACCAAAATTAGACTTCGCGGAAATTCGGACAAGAAAATTACTTAAATGTCTGGACTATTATGTAGAGAAATATTAAATATTTACCAAATATAATACTCTTTATTCATTTCGTGTAGGAATCTAAAATTGACAATGTTATGTTGAAAGGGCGAAGTTCATCTGTGCAAACACGGTGATGTTCCACTTAACCATAATACATTGTAGTATGTGCAGCATTTTAATATCTATATCCGTTAATATACAGTATAGTTTGTTCAATTTCAATATATGAATACGGAACAAGTGAACTTACACTATTCCATTACATAGGTGGATATATTTTCAGGTATTGAATAAAATATTTTTCTGTTCTTTCAGGAACCGGGAGACTGATACTTTTTTGAGATGCGGTTGCAACGAGTTATAAGTTATTTTCAATAATGCAGGAGGAGGATCGTTCATAAAATTTCATTTTGTGTGATTGTTCTTGTACAAGTTTATAGGGTTTTTATTCAAAATGATTTTATGATGGTATCATGGTACCACAATGTAGAAAACGTCTGTTTTTCATATTGATCCATTTGGAAGTTCTTAATTTACGATGGGATTCGTTTTTTAGTAGGTACACCGTATATAAGACGCAGACAGTAGTTTTCAATCATTTGTCTTTAAGCGACAATGCATTACTGTCGATATGGATGTTGAGTTGAAATAGAAGTTAATCCTTATTTTTTTGCTTACAGAAAAACAGAACTTTGTCTTGAATTGCAATGAAAATTATCATCTCCACGCGGAAATTGTAGGTTAGTAGTTTATTTGAGTTTATTTTTGGTTGCAATAACATTGACACATAAGCGAACACATTATCTCCAGGCGGCAATTCTAGGTTGGCAGGTTGTTTGTAAGTTTATTTTTGGATGCAATAACGTTAAATGAACACATAAGAGAATATACTATCTCGAAGCGGCAATTCTAGGTTATTATGTTATTTGTTTGTTTTGTTTATTTCTGGATTCTAGTTAAATTTTAAAGCAGGTAAGGCGGACGAAAGTGAATATTCTCGAGAATGAGAAGCGGACTAATCTGTATTTATTCAGGCGTTAATCAATGATTCAGGTAAAGAGTTTCTTCCGGCCGGATAAAACTGTATCTGCCCATCTGAAGAACGACATTGATTACGATATAATTATCTACAATGTGTCACAAAAACAAATTAAATATTCGGCAAACTCTAATAGAGCACACATTGTTCTACGTGTACAATGTCGCAACACCGACATGTGTAATTTCTGGAATTCATCTATCGCACATTTTTGTTATTATACTCGTTTTTTACCGATAATATATAATTTAAATAACTATATACGTGTATTTCTAGATATATTTGTTGAATATATCTAACTTGTATTCTAATTTTAACAATGTAAATTGTTTCAATGAGATTTAAAGTTGAAAATTGCTCCTCAGAACCGCCTCTTCAATTGAAGAGAATTGAAGAGCAGCAATAGCAAAAGGAATAATAAATTTCTGAAGAAGAGGAAAGCCGAAACGCGTCAAATGAGAAGATTGTTTCATTGAGATACATCCGTTTAAATTGCTGAAAACCCACAACTTGATTTAGATAAACCGTCAAAAGAAAATATATATATTTAAGAGATATAGAATTAAATTTTCTGAATTATGAACATAACTTAGATAATTTAACATAGGATTATAAAGATGAATAAATGTAAACCATTGAACCATAGGCGGGATTTGAACCCACATTTTCGAATGTCTAGTCCAGGGTGTTTTCCAATTACACCACTTTGATCCCGTCAGATTCTTATATTTTTGTAAATATAAACATCTGAAAGGATAGTAGATCGTTGATGAACACAATGCGATTTGATGCTCCGCTATAGATCAACTATTGACGCACATTCGTCTAAAGTTCAATCGTTTTGAATTGAGGAGTGTAGGTTAGAACATTACTATGGTTAGTAATTAATCTGATAGTACTCATTCAATGACAGCGTCTCATTTCTTATATATTTCAATAGAACTGACTGAGAAATGTCTGGGTTCGTATAAACAAGTTTAAAGTTTCTTTGCTTAATTGACCACAATTTCGTGTAAGTACATTAAGAGATATAGAATTAAATTTTCTGAATTATGAAGATAACTTAGATAATTTAATATAGGATTATAAATTTAAATAAACGTAAAACATTGAACCATAGGCGGGATTCGAACCCACATTTCTGGATGTCTAGTCCAGGGTGTTTACCAATTACACCACTTTGGTCCCGTCAGATTTTTATATTTTTGTAAATATAAACCTCTGTAAGGATAGTAGATCATTGTTGAACACAATGCGATTCGGTTCTCCGCTATAAATCAACTATTCACGCACATTCTTTGCCTAATTGGCCAGAATTTCGTGTAAGTACATTAAGAGATATGGAATTAAATTTTTTGAATTATGAAGATAACTTAGATAATTTAAAATAGGATTATAAAGATGAATAAACGTAAGACACTGACCCACAAAAAATGAAGGAACGAAAAAATTAAGATGATACAATAGCAATTATGACGACCTATTTTATTTGTAATACTATACAGGCTGATATAATATATATTTATTCTGAATTATGATCAATGATACCCACACCTCCGCCAAAGGTATCTCAAGCTGGTAATTTTTTGTTCCGTACTAACTGACATTGTAAATATGTACCAGGTTTGAAATCAATTATCTGAAGCGGTCTAGAAATAAAAAATTGGAAACATTTTTTTTGTATTTTTGACCCTGTAGCTCGACAACTTCTGCCCTAAGACCCCAGGATTATATAACAAAAAAAACTTATTTTTGGCCATATAATACGTCCTCAAATTGACCTCTGCTTCAAAAAGATCCTGCATATATCAAACTTTTTGTAAGAAAAGTGTACGTACCTGGAAAAACAGAGCGAAACAAACCCATTGATAGTATGTATAATATCGTTGTGCATGTTTGTCATCGAAATCATTAGCTATACCAGGATGTGGTACTTCCGAACCAATCTGGAAACAAACAAACATTGTTTTAGTATTGATAAAAGAGGAAGTAACAATAGTATTCTTATTTTTGCTACTCTCAATTTCACATTTACGGAAGTGACGAAACTTCATATTCCGGTGACACGAAATTCATATTATGTAACATTATGTAAGTACACACACAAAATTGTTGAACATTATTATTAAAAACAGTCCTTTACCAGAACAGATTACTTCTTAAATAATTATTTATCTTATTTTTATTTCTTTTATTACAAACTCAACAGGTAAAGTATTCTATTACAGAGTAGGAGAAAAAACTAAAAAGTTCAAAACATGAAACGCATCTATACATCTTATCAAAACGAACTCTGAGTTGCATTCTCAATTCCTTAATATTAAAGAAAAAAATGTCACAGTTATGTCGAATATTATCAACTTTAACACACTGCATACTACGGAGCATTAGCTAGGGCATTAAAATGAGCATTAAAATTTATTAGTGACAACAAATTTGAATCATGAACCATGTTATGTAACAATTTATATAAATATATTATGGCAGAAGTTGTCTTTGAATTTTCAAGTTTTTGCAGATGATACCTCTTGAGTAATGTACTCTTTGATATGTTTGTATAGTACAGATTTGTTTCTCTATAGTACATATACCTCATCACTTTACTCTGTACTTTCTCGAGGCTATCGTTATGGCACTGATATTATAATGGGCTCCAAATTACAGATGCATATTCAAACACTATTCTGACTAATGACATATATATAAATTCTCGGGAAATAATCACATTAACACATATGTTTAGTTTTTTCGTCTTTACGTATGTTTCGGGTCTCACGACCATCATCAGAAGATGTTTGAAAACTAATTCACATCATCTTAAACTAATTGCATTAAGTACTGAGCGTCTTTATCGCATTCATTTCAATCAAAAATGTAACGTTGTAATAACGAACGAAACACGAATAATTGAAAATGTATCACTTCGACTTCTGATGATGGTCGTGAGACCGAAGCGTACGTAGAGACGAAAATAGTAAACATATGTGTTAATGTGAGCTACTTCCCGAGAATTTATATATAATTAATACCTGGGTCAAGAATCATTATTAACTAATGATATATGTAAGTGTTTAATACACTGTATATCATTAAACTGTTTAGAATTTCGCAAAATAAAACCAAACATTCTAGAAGAGTGCTTTATAATATCAGCAATGTGATTCTCTAAAGAGAGCCTGCTTATCTAAAATAACCCTTAGATCCCTCTGTTGAGGATATTAAGAACTCTGTATTAGTCGTTGTAGCCATTATTCTAATAGGATGGTAATAACCGACCGCTGACAGCAAATGTTTATTACTTTGTTATTTCGACGTACTTGGGCAAATTTTATTAGGGTTCCTACCCCGGAATGTCCAGCGGTCGGTAGTTCTTCACTCACATTTTAAGCATGTTTTTATCCAGTAAGATAGTTGTTAATAGTTAGAATATAAGTAGAGGTTGCAGTTAGTTTTAGGGCAGTTAGACGGCAGATATTGTAAGTGTAAGACATACATCATTATTGATTAAAGTAAAACTTTTTGAAATTGTGAGTTTTGATAAAAGGTGGTGTGATCCCTCGAATTCACACTGGTCCTTCAAAGAAGTGGTACGGCGGTACAAACATACATAACAACAAGTAGAACACCCTCATGTTCTACCGTCTCAAACTTAAGAAAGGTTTTTTGCGTGTAAATGAAAGTATAACACACTTATCAACGTTTAAACATAACTCATATACATGTCTGCTTGCAGTTTTTCCAGTCATGAATATTCCTTATTTCTATGTATAACTTCAAGTTATTAGCAAACTGTAAGAAAAAGCAGTATTTGATTACTTTTGCAAACACCCCAATCGATGAGATGATAAATATTCTGAAGAAATCCCCGATACAAACTGTTCAGAATATTTGATCCTTACATCTTTATGTATGGAGCAAGATTATTTCAATTTCAACAAACATTTCTATAACCAACAAGCGGGATGTGCAATGGGCAATTCACATTCCCCTTTCCTAGCCAATATTTTTCTGAGCGAACTTGAAACCTCCTCAAATCAAAAAGAAATCAGTTTTCAAAAGTTTGACACAGATGATATTCTCGCAATAATTATAAGTGAGTAAAAAATCCGATAATTAGCTACAATGAAACAGCTCCTTCACAAGGGTGTAGCTGGACATACATATCATCATTGTCTACATACATTCAGAGCTCCGAATCTGTAATAACCTAAGGAATTGGAACGTGGGAATATATAATACAGGTTTTCTTCTACCGGAAGCCAAACTGTATACAAAATTTTGTACAACTTACAGCTATATGTAAGATTGCGATGTTTAGCTAACAGATAAGATATGAAAACGAACAAACCGACATGAAAACAAACATTGATTCAAAATAGTATTATGTGGAACTAGTTTACATTTCGAGAAATAAATTTAATTTTTATTCTATAGCAAACGACAAGTTACCTGCGCGACCATCTTTCTTCGCCTTACCTTCCTTATAGTGAACTGATTGCTCATATTGAAAGTAGATCGATATACCATCGAAAAATAAATCTGAAACGCTGCGCTTCAAATAACATTTTTTTAATCGTAACTTTCTAACCACTGCAGCGATTTTGAACAAATTTGGTTCAAGTTCTCTTAAAATAGATAGGTATGATTTGAGACTAGAAACATTAATCAAAATTGTCCAGTGGCATAGCTACAGGGTTTTTTTTCCCTTTCCTCATCCTATTTTTACGACACTAGATATTTTTTAAAAGTTCATTTTTATGCAGATAAGTCCCCCAGATAAAATAAGCTAGCTACGCCTATGTAGTTCACTGACATAGAGACAGCAACTGATGGAGTTTACTCGACATTATTAAATATCCCTCACAGTTCCTTTAAACAGATAAATATGTAATGATAAATTATCTCCTGGGTTCAGTACATAGAATCATAGAAGGTCAATATCTACAGTGATTTATCGCTGTAACGGAGATTAAGGAAGACATTTGCATATCACTCAAAAAAACGTAGAAAAGTTTGAAAAAAAACACATCCATGACAGACTAAGGTGAACATTCTAGTGTGCCAAGTTAAACTTTTCCTAGTTTGTTTAAAACCTCCCCCAATATACCTTCCCAAGCTAATCATATATCTGACTCAAGCGTCGATCTCATTATAAATAATCTTAATATCAATATCATTATCGTCAAAATTCACTGCCGGCCGTGATGGGATACCATCATTCATTTAAAAGGAGTGTGCCTCGATATTATCATTCTCTCTCTCTCAAGACATAAATAAAGAATTATAGGCATATAGCAATAATAAATGACTTCAAAGGTTTTTGAAATGGTTGTCCCTAGAGCAATACTGAGACATTAAGTTGATTTTGAGCAAGATGGGTTGAAGCCGGGTAGATCAACGACTACAAACCTTACGTCTTTAGCTAAAGTCATTGGATAAAGCTGGTTCCAGACGATCTAGCGTGAGGCCAAGGTATCGCGAACGTTACTAAGGCTGTCAAAGTCAACATTCGCCAAACATGGAAGGTAATCGAATGCTGATTATTCGCGTATTCGCCGAATACACGAGTCGTCTGGTACCAGCTTAAGAATTAACAAGTAGACATTATTTACACAGACTTTTCCAAACCATTTGATAAGCTGGACCACAAAATTTCATTTCAGAAACTAACAAGTCAATTAGGTCTATCCTCTCGCTTAATTAATTTTTTGAAAAAAATCGATGGTGGAAGCCTTTACTTCATCATATTGATATAATAAAACACTTACTGCTTTAATAGGTTTGTATTATCCAAGTGTGAATTCATTATAATAAATTTTAATGTAAATTCAGTTTTATTTCTCACAATCCATGTTTACATAATTCTAAACACAATAGATTATCATTTAAAAATTCATTCTTACAAGATAATTATACTACCTTCAAATTTAAATATCAATACAATTGGGAAACATGTTGAAAAATATTAAATAAATCACTTATTCTAAAATTAACTCCTAACCAAAGTATTAAACGTAGCCTATACACTTATACAGTCTTTCAAAAATACACAGATCAAACAATTTCAATCATATACCAATAAGACCAGTAGTATATTTCACTACTTCCCCAATATGTAAACTAAATGGTTAATATTGAAGACTTTTTATCATACTAAATCAATAATACTTCGAATTCTTTTTAACAACCTAATTTTGAATAATAAGGACATAACAAACAAAATGGAAAAGTGGCATATATCAATTATCATATATCTCTTGCCAAGCAATCTATGTAGATATAACTTATAGAAATTTTTACAATTCTAGATTTTCCCAATTCGCTAACCATCTAACAGAGAATTTTAACCCTTAAACAAATTTCAAAACTTTACATATAGCAATAAAAATACTGTATCTTAATAATCTTGAAGTTTTAGAAATCCATAAATCATTCAAAAATAACGAAGTGATAACATTGAACTCACAATTGTGTTTAAATTATAATTCCACTTTTACAGCATTAAAAATAGATAAATAACTAGAATTATAAAATCATCTATAACAATTTTCGGTTAAGTGATTAATTTGCTGTGAAAGTCCAATCATTGTATATTTCTAATTCTAATATTAGATGGTATCAATATTAACATAATTTAACTTCCCATTTAATTTAGATTTCATTATTATAACAGAATAGAAATGTGTACAATTTTTAATGTAGCTTAATAATTATAATGATTGGAGCCTTATTTCATGAATGTAATTAATTTAACTATTGCTTTTATGAAATTTTTTCATTTCAAAATAATTTTACATGTAACAAACATTGATATGATTATTTTCAATAATTTAGCTACTTATATAAATTCAGAAAGTATTATTAGGGATTTTTTTTAGAAAAAAACAGATGTCCAAGAAAAGAAAATGAAGGTATTGTTTGGATTTTAGAAATGTATAATTTAAAATCCTACTAGCGTCTCCAAAGCTTGAATATGAAATATCATTAAAATAATCAAGAAACATTGATTTGATTTTTTATTATACTTATTATGATTTAAAGCATTATTAAAATAAATAAAACGTCGATCAATCCGAACTTGCATTGTATCATTACAGTTCGGTGAACAAGCTTAGTGTGCTGTGAAAACAAAAAATGTTATCTTAGTTTAAAGCTGTCAATAATAATTAAGTTTGTAGTATTGTTATTACGGTTCCAAATAAGCAAAAGGCATAAAGAATGTCTTCTTCTCTACAAGAAGAAGTGGAAATAATAAGATTAGTTTGTCACGGAACCCGTTATTTTCGTAATCTAATTTTTTTTAGTAACGTGAAATAGTTGAGAGACTTTCAAACCAGCATCGTGATCGGGAGCGAAGAGGAAACCAAATGATTCTCAATTATTTTATTGATAATCCACATGCAAATCTTAGGAATGCTAGTAGATATTTAAATATTTCTAAAAGCTAAATCTGGAAATGTTTTAAGAAAAGCGGCCAGAAACCTTTTAAGCCAAAAAATCAAATCAAAATCAAAAAAGCTGGAGATGCTGAAGCAAGAATGGAATTCTGTTTATGGCTGCAAGGTACGTAGCTAACAAATTCTGAATTGAAAAAACATTATTTGGTACACATTTACGATCAACGTATGTATCACAAAATATAAGAATGTGGAGCGAACATAATCCAAATTGGGTAATTAAGGGTAAGAGACAATACTCCTCAAAGGTAATTGTTTCCTGTGGCATTTTGAATAGAAAGCTTATTGGGCCATACTTTTTTTATGAAAATTTAAATGCTGCTAGCTTTCTTAAATTTCTACAAAATTAGCTTACCGATGCACTTGATGACCTTCCCCTTAATTACCGCTACAATTTACACTTACAACTTGATGGAGCAAAGTCAATGTGAGACAGTGGTTAAATCATAATTTTTGGATCGGACGAAGTAGTTCTCTTATTAGTCGGATACCGAGATCCCCAGATATTACGCCGCTTGATTTTTTTTGGGAGACAATAAGAAATAAAGTGAATGCTACAAGGTCCCAGACCCGAGAAAAAGTTTGTGATAGCATCGGAATCTCACAGTATAACTCGATAGCAGAAATGTAATAAGGAATAATCGGCGACGAATTGACACGTGTAAAAGGGAATTAGGTAGATTAGTGGAAATTACAAAAATTCAACTTTTTACAAATTTCTCTTTTGTTAATTTTACGATCAGTGTCATTAAAAGTAAATTTTCATTCCTTGGACACCGTGTATTTTAGAACACTGAAAATAAGTACAGGTCGGTTTTACGTTATCCTAAATAAGGATCCGTCATCCGTTTTTCCCTAAAAAAAAAATTCCAGATAATACTTTCTGAAATTTGGTCGTAGCTGGCCATGAGTACAACCAAAAACTGAAGTTTAATGCACATTTTGAATAACTACCTAACTAAACAAGTTTGTCAAAATACAAAAAGTTACAAGGGTGGTAAGTCCTCAACGTAGACACAGCATAGAACATATAAAAAAGCAATGAATGCATATATTTATAATTAATTATACCAGGAATATTTGAGTATAACATTCATATGTATTTTAAAATATATATCATTCTTTGCCTTATTGACCACAATTCCAATGAGAGATATATAATTAAATTTTGTGAACTAGTTAACATATGATTATCAAGATGAATTGTTTAATCACTTCATAAAACACAAAAAAATGATTATAGGGTTTCAATGTCATATCACTAAAAGTATACTAATATATACTAATTCACCTCAAATTATTTTTTTATTTAATTTGGCAACTAATAAATGGTTAGAACGAATCTTGGCATTTATGAATTATATTTACAGAATATTCTAAATTAATGCCTTTACGTGTTAACTGTATTGTAAAGTTTGATTGTTCAGTTGAGTGAATATAGTTGAACAATATTATATAAACTATAAGCATATATGATAGGTCACATTGAATACTATGGAATAGTAACTCCTAAGTAGCTAGAATTGATCTAATTACTTGTCTACATTACTTTTCAATAAATTGTATTGTTCATATTTTATTTACACGACATTTATGTAATAACCTATAATGATGTAATATTCAAATCAAAGTTTAGTTTTCAATCCGTACCCGTAGATCATCTATTAATTTCTTTGGATGTTGTTTCTTTATTTACAAATTAGGCAGTCGTTTTGGGATTGAATAGCATTAAAAAACGTTGGGCAGAGATTAAAAACCACACATCTCTAGATCAATCTGAGTTTATAATAAATGCAGTAACGTCTTGTTTAGAATGCACCTATTGAGCATTATTCAACAATATTTATAGTTTTAAGGGTTATTTTGTTCCAAAAAGGTATTCCTGACAAATTTAGTCGGAAGAATCATTTTCGAGAAAAACCGATTTGAAAATGGTCGTACAATCTCTTATTAATAAATTATTTAACTCAACAGAATAAAATAGTCAAAAGAAGCTTCGTAACTTCAGGGTGAAGATTAAATTTTGCTCTCAATAGCTGTCACGTTGACTTAACATTCAATTTTTCTACAGCTTTATCTCCAAAATTCCGTAATTCCGATCATTAGGATTCAAATTTTTGCTCTTAACATTATGGCAGAGTACACATTTTCTCAGATGACCGATATGCATTTCATGTACGGCTAAGCAAATGTTGTAGTCTTGAAGCTCTCAGACTAAGAAGCAACCCTAAAGAGAAAATGGCACATTTTGCACCAGAAAGCGTACCAATAGGAATGCATATGCAGAAGAACGTGTATGAGCAATATTTTGGACAAATATTCGGCACAGCAATGGGATCTCCTATTTCAGTTACTATTGCTAACCCAGTAGTGGAATGAAATCTGTAATAAATTCATTAGATTTTCAACCCATTTTCTTTAAACGGTATGTAGACACATTAGGCGTGGGTTCCTAATGATAAAATTCTATACGTGATTAATAAATTTAATAATTTCCACTGTAAACTTCAATTTACTTGTGAAGTGAAAAAAAAAACATAAATTTCCTAGATATGAACATTAGGCATGATGCAGATGGAAAAATAAAAACTTCGTGGTTTACTAAAGAAGTTTCGTCTTCACTTCAATTCCGTGGCACCAACAAGTTATAAAAAAGTGTTATAAACAGACTTACATTCATGAATTATTTGAAAATAAAAGAAATGTTTAGTTTTATTTTCAAATATTATTGTTCAAACAATTTTGAGAAAATGATATAGTCCTTCACTTGTTTCAGGGCTGTAGGTAGTAAGTTGTAAATTTTTGAAGCAGTGGAATCTAGAATTCTTAGGTGAAGGTTATTTGTGCTTTTAGGTATTTTGATGTATTTGTTGTTATTGTATAGATTCAAGTAGAGCCTTGTAGATAGTTATCAATGAATGATGTTGTAATATTTCTCTCAAAATATGAAATTTGTAAATTAGTTTGCGTATTTTAATAGTCAATTGTTTTATATGTTTGCCCCATTTTAAATACCTGTCTATGGTTATACCTAGATATTTGATGTGTTCTACTTCTTGTATTGGTTCTTCATAATTAGTGATTTCTATTGTATTAAAATCTGGAAGATGACAGTTTATAAAAATTTAACCATTCCTTTACTTGTTTCATACCTGTTGAAACTTTTTTACCTTACTCCAAGTATTGTCAGGGGAAATTAAAACTGTATCATCTGTATATGATATGGTAATACAATTAGTATTTAAATTAGTTAAAGAATTTATATATGCTAGAAATAAAACAGGTCCCAATACAAAGCCTTGAGGTATTCCGATTTTTGATGATTTTTGTTCGCTAAAATGATTTCCAACGACCATTTGTAGCCTGTTTGTCAAGTAACTTTCTAAGACATTTTTCACAATTACCCTAATTCCATAGCGTTCAAATGTATCTATGAGTTGTACATGAGGAACAGTATCAGATGCCTTTGCAAGATCTAAAAATTCTACTATACACTTTTTGTTGTTATTGAGATTATTGGTTATGTTTTTGACTACCTCATATACAGCATCATTTGTACTTATTCCAGATCGAAATCAAAATTTATTGGAAGAAATAATGTTATTATTAAAAAAGTGACTAATCGTTCCTTCAAAGACTTCTCTAATAATTTTTTTAAGTTACTTAATAAACTTATAGGTCTACAGTTGTAGATTTCTGATTTTATCCCGGATTTATAAATAGGTTTTATTATACTAAGTCTGAAATGATCTGGTACAATACCTTCAATATATTGGATTTATAATATGCGTGATAGGTTTTAGGATGTATTGATGAATATGTTTAATAATTTCTGTATACTATCTACGGCAAGAGTAGTATTATTTTTTTAATGAATTTATATGTTTTATTATTTCATTTTCAGTCACTGGATTTAGGAACGATGATTGTCTGTTTTCTTTGTATTTAAACTCCTCTTTAGCACAATTACAAGATTCGCCATATGGAGACCTACATTCACAAAATGGTTATTGTAATAGCGATTTGTTTAGCATCTTTCATGGGTGTATTATTTTCGTCTTTCAAGTCGAGTAGAACATTTTCTTTTCGTAAGTTTTCATTCGTTGCTTCGGATATTAGTTTATACATCTTTCTCGGATTATTTTTGCTATTTTCAATAACATTTTTATAATAATTATATTTTGTATATTTTTTTAATTTATTTAATCTAGTTCTGAAGTTTTTGTACATTTTATGTAATTCGATGCTTCCTGTTTCATAACAAATTTTGCTTTACTTTGTCTCTTGTGTTGATAGAGTTAATAATTCCTGACGTGATCCATGGTTGTATCTTTTTTATATAAAAGACTATTATTTCAGATTTTTTAATTCCTCAACAAACATATTTGTTGCGTCGTTCACATTATTTGATTTTAAAATTAGACTCCACCTTTAGGTACTAAAGTACCAAAATGGGATTGAAAGAATAAACAAAATCTATAATGGAACGTCATATATAAATAACATAAACGGTAATACAGATAATTTTATAACATATTCCGGAGACCTAAGAGAAAATTGAGAAATGTTTAAAAAAGTATGATATAAATGTTGCGCATAAACCTACGAACTGTGTTGGGAAATATTTTTCAAATCTAAAACCTTTTATACCTAAATATAAACAAACCTCCCCATATACAAATTAAATTATTTAGATTGCGATGGGACTTCATTGTGTTGATTATAACCATCAATTCGATTACAAAAATGTTAATATTTTAAGTAAGGATACCAATTATTATAAAAGATCTATTCTGGAGATGATTCACGTCTGCAAATCACAGAACAGATATTCAATCATTAAGTCAGATTTATACCAATTCAATTAATTAAAATCCTTGCAAATTCCTACATGCATCTTTATAATGTTTTAAAAGTATAGTTCGAAGTGAAGAACACCGCAATGCAGTCGCAAAGCAAGAAATCACATCATCACTTGCCGAACATGTGAGAAAAACTTCACATGAAATCGATTTTGACAACACCCGAGTCTTAGCCAGCCTGGAGCACAAAACAAAACGCATCATAAGAGAAGCTATCGAAATCGAGAAGAGACCTTCAAATCTTAATACAAGAGATGATACAGAGACTACCAACTGCTTGGAAACCAGCCCTTCAACCACCCAGGAGAACACTCAACAGACTAATTCAACGGACCGACAAACTCGCTCGAACGCAACGAACCGACAAAATCGCTCGAACGCAACAGACCAACAAACTCAATCAGAGGTATCAAACCGTCAAAATCATCCAGACGTAACAAGGATACATAAATCATCAGCAGGATCAACGGAGATCAGTTTCAAGTTAACTCGAAGCAGAGCAGCAGCCCTGAAGATGGCACATGAGATTGTGCCGAAACGTCGTCATATCAACGGTTTCTATTGAAACCAATCTACGACAACGCGGCAACTTTATTTTACTGTTCAAGAAATAGGGTGAAACTGAACTTTTCCTATTTTAAATAGTCTAAGTTATGTCAATAATTTAGAAAATTTAATTTTGAATTTCGAATTTAGTATTATTTGGATTAGGAACTTAATCTATTTGACGGCTATGATAACTAATCTTATGGATTTAACTAGGTTCGGCCCTATTTAAAAAAACGGAAAACGTAAATCGAGTCCCATTCCCATTTCCCTACGTAAATTCAGTTCCACTGATAAAATCATACTAAGTAAATTGAGTCCGGGTTTCAATATAATTCTCGAATATTCTTAGAAATAAGAGTGAGTAAGATTAGCGAGATTACAATATTTGCATTCTATGTCAACAAAGTTACATTACTAGGTTAGGTTAGAAACGAAGGGGTACAATAAGCAATAATTATTGGTTATTGTGCAAATACTCGCGTACAGAATATGGCTTACGTCAGTAGAGATCAACAGAAGACCTGCTTGCCTACGTAACCCAAGTATGGCAGATATCTATTGAAAAACATGGAGAATCTCTAGAAGAAATCTCCAAAGCATTTGACAGAGTCTGGCACCGAAGCCTTCTTGGGAAACTTCTGTCATATGATTTGCAGCTTCAACTTTGTCGCTTACTATCGAGTTTTCTCTCAAATAGATCACTCCATGTGGTGGTTGATGGAGTATCCTCCGACACAACGCTGGTGTTCCACAGGGTCTTGGCACCAACTTCATTTCTGCTTCATATCAACGATCTGCTGAAAGTGACCACCTGTACCGTCCACAGCTTTGCAGATGATGGTACACTTCATATCGCGTTCTCATCTAGAGCCTCTATACCATCCAATGAAGCCAAAGGAGGGAGATAGAGCAATTAATGGAGATCTGGCAAAGATTTTGGAATGGGGATCAGATAATCTAGTAGAGTTTAATGCAACCAAAACTCATACTTGCGTCTTCTTCATGAAGGCGGATCCCACAATCCCTAATATGATGATATCAGGTACAACAATTCCCACGAAGTCTTCCGTAACAATGCTCGGGATCACCACCAACAGCACCCTCTCATGGGACGATTATGTGAGGTTCATTGCGAAAACCGCTTTACAAAAACTTGATTTTCTAATCCGTGCCAAGAGCTACTTTAAATCCCAACAGCTCCTCATAATTTACAAAGCGCAGATTCGACCTGTCCTGGAGTACTGTTCACATTTTTGGAGTTCGGCTCCCAAACATGCGTTGAAGCTCTTGGATTCTATCCAGAAGAGAGCTATTCGTTTGATTGATTATGTCACACTTACAAGTTCATTGACCTCTCCATAACATCGTACACAGGTGGGAGATCTCTCCCTTTTCTATAGATATTTCTATGGTCGGTGTTCATCAGAAATCTCGTTGGTTGCTCCACCACGACAGATTCCAGATAAGCGGACTAGACGAGCTCAAACTAGCCACCCCTTCACTGTCAAGCTCGAAATCTGCCGAACTTCTTCCTCCCAGAAGGTAATTTTTTTATTGAACAGCGAAGTTGTGGAACTCTTTACCTAGTGAGGTCTTTTCCTGTGCCTATAACCTCCAAACCTTCAAGAAAAATACGAATGCCTACCTTCTCTCCCTACATTCCACTGCTGGTTCACACGATATTCCTCGATCATGATAGGTTTCCCGCTCGTGTGGTCAAAGTATAAAAAAAAGGTGGTTGGCCTAGGTGGTGCCCAAAAGAGTTTATTGCAGGGAATAAGTCAACGATAGATCTTGGAACGAACATTATTAGCCTTTATTACTTTCCCAAAAGTATTATATGTGATCATATCTCTATTGGGTCCAATTGGACATCTCAGTCGTAGCAAACATACAATATAATATGTAAGAGTTTAATTATAAACATTGTTTGTCCGGTAATTGGGAGAAAACGGATACTGCAATTTTATTTAATGAAACGAGCGCGGTGTTATCTAATGTTCCTTATTGGGTATGTGTGTCAAGATTAATTTATGCGGCCATTTGTGGCGTAATTTATTGTTGTTCTCATGTAATACAAGAACATAATGAATAACATCTTAGTGATAAAACCAGATTTTAACCATGTTTGGATTACCCCTCGGGTAATATACCACTTTCACAGCTACAAATGCAAAAAGTGCAGATTATGGGCAAAATAATTACGAAATTGTAATATGCATTTACCTATATATTAGCCTTATTTTTATGAAATGCACATGAGCACTAAATAAAAAATGGAAACGACATTATGCAACGTTTTGCAGCTTGGTACCGAATACCCTTTCATTTGCGGTGATGTCGAATTGGATGCGAAGATCCAGACAAATTTATATAGGGCGGGATTCGATGCACATGTGTTTTACTCACTCATAAGTCTACTAGGACATGATGTAGACTTTCTCACGTGGCCAACTCAACCAGACTCTACTACATGAAGCACGTGGTTTTAAAATTTTATTCGGCATTGAATAACATTTAAAATTAGCTATATTAATAAATAATTTAATAGTTAATTACTCATTTTTGAGATCGCCGATTGTTATTTCCATATACATAGTTGAAATTTGGCAAAGTTAAAACTATAAATAAGAAATAATCACCCTCATCCCCTAAAAATAATGGGTAAACTGTCGAGGACCTGTCGGCTACCAAATAGTCATCATCAGAGTAAAGTTTACTCTGAAGATGGCTATTTGGTAATCGGACGGTCCTCAGTACTTTAGCAGTATTTTCAGTGGATAAGGGTGATTATTTCTTATTTATAGTGGTATATTGTGAATTGTTTTATAGTTTGAAGTTAAAACTCTAATACAAAATTGACGTCACAACCTCACCTGTCACTGTCATAGATTCAAATTCTTATTTTAAGACTTCAATTTAATATTTATTTCTATGTACATAAGGATCATAATATAATATCATAAAATATAGGTACATTGATTCGTACATAAATATATAAGTAGATATTTATTCAAGATCTTAGAGCTGAATAATTTGCTCTTAATTTGAGTTAAAAATAGTCAGCTTTTTCTTTATAATTTCTCGTTACATTACAAGCTGCTCCAAGTAATATTTGTTATAAAAGAGAAATTAAATAAAACTTATGAAAAGAAAAACTGAGCTTATCTTAACCGTTATTTCATAGGGCGATATAAGTCAATATTGAAGCTATCAAATTCTTATGGCAGTGAGTGGTGGGGCTGTGACGACATCACTACCGGAGTCAATCAAAAGATCCAGAAAATTGAAGCTGGCAATAGCATAAAATCGATAAGAGTAGAGACGAACTGGTCTCTCAAAACTGTAAACTTTTTCGTGCAAACATTATTGTCTGATTCTAATGTATTCAGTAGTATTGTCATCAATCAAACAGTCAATAGATTCTTCCAAATTCTTACTGGCTAATTTAACTAGATCTATTTTATTAATATTTTTTACTATGCTGAATAAATTATAACGACTATAATAGAATCAAATTGAAACCGTATTTTGCTACCAGTCAACCAAGTTTGGATGAGTGTATAATTTTTTCTTCTGCAAAAAAATTAAATCTTTGGATTTCTGCCGATAGTAAAGCCTTTGAAACGTCATTCATATTTTCATTTAAACGAATTCGAAAAAACACAAACAAACATTATAATTTAAAATATCATCTTCTTTCAACTAGGTATGGAAAGCAATATTATCGCGATCTTCTAGTATTATTCGTCTTTCTTGAGGATTACCAGGTGGGCTCATATGGTTTATAGACGGGTCCAATGTAGGACAGGCTTTGGGGCGGGAGTGTTCCTACGCAATGTTGACTTGTGCCATGGAAAACCTGCGAAGAAACTATGTAAATAGGCGCATATATATTTGCACAGATAGCCGGTCGGCTCTGGGAGCTCCCAAGTCATCCAGAGTCACATCAAGGCTTCTCAGAGCAGAGATACACTAACTGAACTAGCCAGGAGAAATAAAGTTCAACTCATCTAGGTCCCTGGACACAGTGGCGTTGAAGGAAATGAAATGGCCGACTTCCTGACCAGATGAGGGTCTTCCGGCGCCCCTGTCGGACCGGAGCCAATGGTCACTTTATCAAATTGCGTGGGGGTCTCGCCCTTCTGGGCCAACTGAACAAAGAGTGGTCCGAAGTTTGGCGAGAATCACCATGCATGAGGGAAACCAAGCTCTTCATCAAAGAGCCTGTGCAAAGGCTCTGGAAGAAACTCCTTTCTCTGAACAGAAGGGATAACAGAGAGATGATTGGAAACAAACACCTTCATACTGTGGACATCGAGAATGATTCTATATGTAGGAAATGCAGAGAGGCGGAAGAAAATGACTCACATCCTGTTGGAATGGCGTGTATTGACATCACTCAGACACCGTCACTTCGGAGAGTCAAAACTGCTCCCAGAAGAACTTATGGAAGCCAGAGCTGCCAATATTCTGGATTTCTGGCAGGTCACAAACCTGATAGAATAGAACAGGCTTCTGACCACGGGGCGCACAATGGGCCCAACTAAGTGGCCTAAGTGCACTTGGGGCTAACCCCCCTCCTCTCAAATGATGATGCGTTTGTTCAGTTTATGTTATTGCATCCAAAAATTAATTTTAATTAGCCGAAATCATCCCAAGAAGGTCCTGAAATATTACCATTATGTTGGCGGTAAAGGAACAACTATTTTCTACGTTTCTTACTTCCATGATCGACTTTCATTCACTACATTTTCAAATGAACGTGAATTTCAGAGTTCAGTGAAATTTCTCCAATTGGGAATTTTACAATAATACTGAAGGGACTAGTTGAATAAAATTTCCATTATTTAAACTTGTTCCACAGCTTGAGGCAAGATTACTTTTGTTATTAGTTGATTATTAATTAGAACACATTCCAATTCAATTTTAATTGTGAAACTGTAATTAAGAATGACCCTGATTAGTACATGAACAAATGAAAAAAATAACATGAAACCCAATTACCGAGGCAATTACTTGTTATTGCCGAATATTATAAATATAGGGAGAAAACAAGTGGGGATTTCACCAAGTGACTTAGAAGAAAGTAACTGTACTTTGGCCTGAAAATCTATTATTTTGTTTTAACCTTAAAATAACCATACATTCTAAGGTTTTAACTCTCTGATCCAATTTTCTGCTTTGTTTCAATCAAACTTCTAGATTTTATCTTCCAAATACCTGATACCACCATTCAATTGAAGTTCTAAACAAAATCCAATTGGTTTGTCAGATACATACACCTTTTATTTAATGTGGCTAGGTTGAAAATATTAACAGGGCCGGTATTTAAAAAACTTTGATTAAAGAAAATCTACTATTCTGAGTAGGCTATTGTTCTGAATTCTATTCTCTTACTCTAAATAATTATCAAAACATCTTTAAATAAGTACCGTAATAGTTAGAAGTACGTAGGAAGGAGTAGGAAGTGGAGAGGAAGCATCAACCGATTTTATATCGTCTAACGAGGCACATTGCCTTATTTTAACAATCATAAGAAACATGATGTATTACTTAAAAGTATCCTACGTAGGCTGGCATGTATTCATTAGTACCAAAAACAACGGATCTTATGGGTATTTCGATACACAAGCATCATCAGAGAGTCAACTAATACATTTACAAAAAATATAGGGAGGAGGAAAGGGAAAACGACAGCGATTTAAAAAATCTATAGTGAGTGAGATTTTACAATAATGTGCCTACTAAATTACCCCACCCCAAAGTATGGTGTTGAAGTATGAGATGAGGAAAAAATTTCTTCTTATTTCTGTGGTTTTATGTCATGGAGGGAAGAGGATGCAATAGATTGATGTAAATTATTCCCATATTTTTTCTTCACAATTTTGTCAATGGTTTTCGTAGAATTGACGATTCAAGGAATATCAATGTGGATATCCTTTCTAAAATTGATCAATATTTATTACATCAATTATTAATGAATTTACAGGTCGATCACCATTTCCCAACACTTATAATTGTTTCATTCATACATTTTCAACAACGCAGGTCTGTTGCATGCGTACATTATGACCTTAAGTTGACGCGAACATTTAAGAGTCTAATGCCCATTTGCACCGTACACTTTAAGTAATACTTAAAGTCTGCTTAAAAGAGCATTTCGGTTTGCACCGTTCGCTAAGCACTTCTTAAATGTATTAAGCTAAATTTAAGCCTTCACTTTTCGATGCTTAAGAACAACTTACAGTTAAGTGAAGTGCATAAGCAGCATTACGATTTGACATAAACATTTCAACCTTCAATCAAAACAAATAACAAAACCATTCATTCGAATCTGAGTTAATCGGGAGTTATATTTTTCGTTATTACTTATTCGATTATTTGTGCATATTCCAAAAAGGAATTTTGCAATGACTGACATTTTTGAGGATGATTTGGATATCCTGGAAATTACATACACTACGTTATACAAGATCCGATCATTTTCATGACTTGGAGGAAGGAACATGCTTTTTTCAGACGATTTCGGCTTACAAAGCGAACTTGTCTGAATATCTTAGGATTAATAGAAGATGCAATTGAATTTCCAAATGATATGTATGTTTATGGAAATTAAAATAACTACAACAAAGTGATGTTATTTTTCTTCTAGTAATAACAGTTTATCACCTATGAACCAGTTACTGGCAACACTACGTTTTTATGCTTCTGCTTGACTTTTAATAGCAATTGCCGACTTTTGCAGATTTCATACTTTCACTGCTTCAAGAATAATTGCAAGAGTTTCAAGTTCAATTGCAACTTTGAGGCCCTAGATTATAAGAATGCCTCAAACTGCAGCAGAAATAACCAATTCAAAATCAATTCTTTGAAATAGTAGCATTTACAAGAGTTTGTGTATCATAGATTGTTCTCATATTAGGATCCAATCACCTGGTGGAGAAGTATTCAGAAATAGAAAAGGTTATTTTTCCATAAATAGACAAGCTGTTTGTAATGACTCTTTGGAAATAATGGATATTGTTGCAAGTTGGCCTGGATCTGCTCATGATTCTACTATATTCAGTAATAGCCGAATAAGGGCTCGTATGGAAAATGCTGAATTTCCAAATTGCTTGTTATTAGGTAAGGGATGAATTCTTAAATCATTCCTTTTTAAATCCATCTTAAATCATTCCTTTTGTTACTTTGAATTATTTGTAGGAGATAGTGGATACCCACTAAGAACTTATTTTAAAACGGCCAGCTACTGCAGGCTCCAATGATGGCAAACAATGAAATAATAAATACAAGAAGACATTTAATTCATAATTATTTTAATAATTTATAAAAATGATTGAATTTTATTGAAAATTCACTAGTGGTAATGAACAAGTCATAAATTAAAAAAAATGTGGTGATCGAAAATACCTATGAACAGAAACCGGTTAAAAAAATCACAAATATTTAGATATAATCTTAATTGAAATATTCGAAAATTAACTGTGTTAGATTTGAAATAATAAATATATATATTACAAATGAACACTACACTGTAGTGTTCATTTGAAACATAATGGATTTCCAACAAGTGAAGATCCATTCAATCTAAAAAAAATATATAGTGATTGGGGAAAAACTGACAAATTACAGATTCTTACTACTTCTTTTATCTCTAAATCTAAGAGCAGGGCTTCCCTCATGAGGTCTTGCTGTTCAAGCTGCCATTTTACATCATTTTGACCTTTTTTTAATTCCATGTCTGCAATGGTTAATGTTTTATCCAGGAGGGCATCATATTTCTCTGTGATTGTAGAGGGAATGTCAATTCCCTAGAAACTAAAGGTCTTCTCCTACTAGAAGTTGCTTTTGCCAACATGCCCAGCCTAATTTTGGTTGATTCTGTCATATAAATTATTATGTTTTTATGATATATTTATGTTTTCCAAAATACCTTACCATATCAGTAGTTTTGGTTTCATCGTTAGAATTACCAGGTTCGTCACAATTCTCAGATTCCACTGGCAGATTGATTGAATCCGTGTTTAATGAAGAGAATAAATTGAGTTCAATATTTTGCATTGTCATTGTGTTACTGCTAATGACAATGATCATACAAACCTGTTAAATATCTTTGATTTCTTTCTTCAGCTACAACTTTTCGCACATCCATCTTTCTGTTGCTGTAAAATTTTTTAAGTGAACATGAAGAATTGAATTCATTGGCTACAGCTTCCCAGGACTTGTTCTTCTCATCAACACTGGCACCATCAGTTTCCTTGCATTCAATAATGTGCTTGTATTTATGCACAAGGGGTGTCCCAGTAGCAGAACTTTAACAGTCGATAGAAAATTTGATTTTGAGAAAAAAGTTCCTATTAACATATATGCACAGACGCTTAATTTTTGAGATACAGGGTGTTGAATTTTATAAAAAATTTCATAATTTTGTGTGTATCTCCGAAGATAATGAAGACGCTTCAATGAAATTTGATGCGTAGATAGGTTACCACAGTTGCACATAATTTGAGACCGGTATTACTCCCAGTGGCGTAGATATAGGTATTTAATAACAATAAATTGACCCGAAAAGTGTTATCACCCTGTAAAAGTTACCTTTTGGTATCAAATTTCGATGCAGAATTTAAATCAGAACAAATAAGGTCTCTTTATATTTCTTTGTACCTTTTCACAACAAATTTGATTTTTGCGATTAATTACCACCACCATGAAAATCGGATGAAAATGAGAAAAAAGTTTTCGTTGAAGTTAGAAGATCTATTGTACGATATTGTGAACTATGTATACGAGAAAATGGAATCAATTCGAACAATTTCTTTAAAATTAATACACAAAATTTAAAAAATGGTGTCTTGTAAACTCTTGTTGGTGGACTTACTATAAATTAAAGTACATTGTTTTAGTTATCTGGTTTAAACATTTTTGAAGATAAAAATTTGTTATTGGGCCTTTCTTTGTAATGTATCGCTGTAGAGATTAGAAAAGACAGCTTATTCTATTTTTGTCACTCAACGACTCTCTTTAATTTGAGGTTCCTCTTTTTTCAACTTTCACCCGATTTTTATGGTGGTGGTAATTGATCACAAAAATTAAATTTGTCGTGAAACGGTGCCAGGTACAAGGAAATATGAAGAGACCCTATTTATTTAGATTTAAATTATGCATCGAAGTTTGTTCGTAAAAAGTAGACTTTACAGGGTGATAACACTTTTCGGGTCTATTTATCGTTATTAAATACCTATATCTACGCCACTGGAAGTATTACCAGTCTCAAATTATGTGCAAATGCGGTACCAAATTTCATTCAGACATCTTGATTACCTTCGGAGATACGAACAAAATTAAGAATTTTTTTATAAAATGCAACAGCCCTGTATCTCACAAATTAAGCGTCTGTGCATATATGTTAATAGGAACTTTTTTCGACTGTTAAAGTTCTGCTACTAAAACCTGGGACATCCTGTATATACAGGTGTTTCAGAAAGACCTCCCGTAAATGCAGGGGACGGTAGATTTTACAAAAATAATCACATTTTTCAAATAAACTATGGTCCTATCTTCTTTCGCTTCGTAGATACAGGGCAGGCCGTTGAATTTAATTTTCTTTAAACGAAATTTTGCTGTAACTCCTGTGCAGTTACAGATCTATTGTTGAATCTGGTACTCGGGGGTTTCAGAGGACGCCGAATAAGATGGTTTAGTTAGTTTCAGATAATGCGGTAGAGGGCGCTGTGTGCGCGACTTTTCGGCGTTTCTTTTAGCCTTAACTTTTTTGAAAATAATTTTGTTTTTTTTGCACATTTTTCTGGTTTATAATTTTATTTCAAACAAATAATGTACTCCTGTTGAGGTTCTCAAAATCTCACCGTTTTAGAAAAAAACGTGTTTAAATGAATACGCGCTATTGAAAGTGTAATAATTCAAATCGATGTAGTTTCTAAACTTCTCATTCGATTCAAGTAAACTTTAGTTCGTATAGAAGAGAAGGTACGTATTTTTAATTGTCGTATCTATTGGTACACGATAAATCTTAATAAAATTGCTAGAGGGCGTAATTTGTTATGATAACGGTTTTATTAATTTTATCCCAAAAACTTAGGTCATACGGTATAGCTATGACATGATGATCGAAAATTAGATTAAATTTGCAGAAAAAACTTTTTTTGTTTCAAAGTGCGAGAAAAACGCGTTTAAATGAACATACGCGATTTCGGTAGTAAGTAAATTTTCTAATGAGTTTTTGTTATGTTCACTTAAACGCGTTTTTCTCGAAAACGGTGAAATTTTGGAACCCTCAACAAGAGTACATTATTTGTTTAAAGCAGAAAAATGTGCAAAGAAAAGAAATTATTCTCAAAAAAGTTGAGGCTAAAAGAAACGCCAAAAAATCACGCACTCAGCGCCCTCTACCGCATAATCTGAAACTAACTAAACTAGGGATGTGCGATACACTCGAAAGTATCGATATAAGGTATCGATACGGATCGGAACGTAAAATATCGATACAGTAAAATATCGTAAGTTAAAGGATCGATACTCCAAATATCGATATCTAACGATCCGAGATTTTTAGGGCGTCAGCGCTCTGCGGTACTGTTATTCTATAACAGAATCTAGTGAAAAATTGAATAAAATACTCCGCATTAGAATCAAGAGAAGAGAATGGAGAAAGAAAAAAAAAACACGATTCGTTTGTTTAATTTATTTGTGATTATCACAAATAGTGAAAAAATTTCAACGTAATCTAATTTAATAACAGACTAAAGTATAAGAAAATACATATTCTAATTTAAATGTTCCACATATTTAAATGAAGAATTTAGAAATAGCAATTTTGACAATCTTTTACCAGTCAGCCTATTCCGGCTTTGCGCCGGTAGTACTATATCTAGTTGACGCTAGATGTCATCAGTCGATTAACACCGACCGATCCGGGAAAATGGCGCTACGTACTAAATAAGTATCGATACACAATATATCGACGAGTAAAGTATCGATACAAAATATCGTGTATCGCTTCTAATAGGATCGATACTTCCGAATATCGATACAGTATCGAACATCCCTAAACTAAACCATCTTATTCGGCGTCCTCTGAAACCTCCGAGTAACAGATATCAACGAAATATCTGTAACTGCACAGAAGCTACAGCAAAATTTCGTTTAAAAAATTTTTAATTCAACGGCCCTTTATCTCCGAAACGAAAGAAGATAGGACCACAGTTTATATGAAAAATCTGATTATTTTTGTAAGCTCTACCGTCCCCTGCATTTACGGGAGGTCTTTTAACAGAACAGTAACTATTACCAGAGTATTAAGGGAGAAACAAAAAACTACGTTTCTATCAATCTTTAAATTTTGTTCTTTGATACCAGAAACTTCCTTTTGTCGTTTTAGTGTGATTTTTTGTGAATGCCAATACCTTTGGTGTATGGATTCTTCGAAATAGGCTTTACTCGTATGTGAATTGTTAAGTCTTGAAATTTTTAGTTTTGGTATCATTACCAGGATCCGAGATTCCCGAACCTTTCTCTTTGTGTGGACTATTCAATTATCCGAGGCCAACGCCAAACCCAATCTATCATCTTGTGATATTAAGTAATGGGTAATTGATGTTGTAGTTGTGTCAACGGATACAGGGTTATGTCAAACATGCAAAATAAGTGGGGGAGTGTATATTGCGATCTATCTTATTATTTCACTAGTGTATCTCATTAAAATAATGTAATTCATTTTATTTGGAATTTGAATACTCAATACGTAGTAAAAGAATTACAAGCACGTAACGAATATATTATATTTATATTATTTATTTCGATTGTTGACCACTCAAAGTCATTTTTCAATTATGGAAGATAATGACTATAACATTTCTCTAAATTTACATAAATTTTTCAAGGGTGCAAGAATAGTTACCACACGTGAGCGCGAGTGCCCTAGCTACAGCTTTGTATTTTTTATATTAGATATATATTTTGTATTATCGTTCTTATTAAAACATAATATATGCGGTTAATGATTTTTGTTACTGACCTGTCTATTGAATGCATCTGGCATCGTGAACGTGGTGGTAATCCAACAGAATGTATTGATCACGTTCACTGGCAATCCAGTCACAATACATTGTATAGGACTTCCAACGTATTGTGTTGCAGTTATTATTATACTACATATTAATAACAACACTGTAGTGAATGTGCTGTGTAGCCGAAAAATAGCACAATCAATGATTACTTCTTGTTGCTTGAGGAACTGTTGTAATCCGCTGAACAATTTGAACATGTTTTTCTATTTTATTATACTTGAAGACCACATGGGCTGTAGCTACATAAATCGATGATTTCCTTCTGATTTAAGGAAAACTTAAACGTTTCTATCATTATCATATAGAAATATGTACAACTTTATGCTGAACTTTTAGCGAAGTTTCATTTTAACAACCCTGGACTATAAAAGCATCTCCAATCCATTTTCGTAGGATGTACTATTGAAATGATAATTGAATGATGTGCACCGTCCAAATTAACATATTGTATATTATAGTACAAATGACTGAACATGCACCAATCGAACACTATAATAATAGTGACGAAAGAACACCTCACTTTTCAACGGTTACAATGACACTGCCACACCACACAACGACTAACTATAACACTGCCTTATACTCTTATGCCTTATGCATTATACTATACTACTGAACCTCTGAACCCCACCAGTCAAGTCATATTATGCTATTGCTCCTGTACTGTCACTTTCTCTACTTCGTGTAACATATGAATCAACATCAACACTCATTTTTATACTATAGTCATGACGCAGTGGTTAATAGTAATGTGCGAATTTGTTTTATTTAGATTTTACTACTCAATAAGAATTCGAGTTACGAATTGTTTGTGTTATTAGTCTATTACTTCAACCAGATACCATTCCTAGAGAACTATTTGGTAATTTGAATGATGCATTAGAAACAAAAACCAAAATGTCAATATTTTGTTGTATTTGTTGCTCACACGATTTTCATATTCTTTGAATGGAATACATTATTATACGAGCCTATTGGCTGAATATCAGAGTAGATACAACTCAGACATAGGCAGGCAGTGGCGGCTGGCACTAAAGGGCACAAAGGCACGTGCCCACCCAACCACCAACGTGCCCACACAACCACCAAGATAAACAGAAACAAATTCGCATGTGATTCAGTGCATTATTTTATTCCGCACATCAGGCTACAGGCGCATGTAATTCTAACGCTCAAAACTATGTTCCGAGGAACGTCCTGAAACGTACCTATTTCAAATATGATTCGGCTGACTACGATTATCTTCGCCATACGCGCTTATATCGTCGGTTTGGGGCACAAAGCGGCGTATCTCCATTAAAAGTCTTGCCTTCATAGCGTACACTGTGTGGATTCAATTCGAAGACGTGAAGTGAGTATATTATCAACGATGGAAGTTAATTGGGTGCAATTGTTTTATGTGTTTCATTTATAAGAAAAAGAGTTTAGTGCGTGGAAGAAACAAGGGTTGAATGATTTAAAACACATGGCAAAGGGAAAATTTCGTTTCTCACATGCATGGATTTTAGTGTTCTAGGCAAAGTGGACATACGTGAACAGTTAGACAATGCTGATTTGCGACTTAAAATTAAGTACAACGAAGTTGTGGAAAAAAATCGTCATATTTTGCGCCGGTTAATTATGTGCATAACATTTTGCGGAGCTTTTGAATTGGCGTTACGAGGCCATGATGAGACATTGACGTCGGAAAATCCAGGTATTTATGTAGGCTTAATCAACTTTGCAGTTGAATTAGACGATGTGCTTGCAATACATATGGAAGGTTCGGGTTCACAAGTGTTTAAAGACGTCTCAAAAACTATTCAGAACGAATTGCTAGATGCAATGTTGCAAATTTATGATCAGGAAATATTAAAAGAAATTAAATATGCAAATTTCATTGCTATGGAGGCCGATGGAACTACAGACACCTCTAATCATCAGCAAATGGTTGTTATTATTCAATACGTGTCTAATGGACACATTTTTAACGCTTTTGGTCTTTTTTTAGGCCGGGTGGACATAATGCTGATGTATTAGCAAAAACATTGCTAAATGAATTGCAAACTATTTTAAATTCTCCTTCTGGGTTTGATAACAATAAACTAATCGCTAAAAGTTACGATGGGGCGTCCGTGATGAGTGGTAAGACAAATGGTGTCCAAGCCATTATCAAAAGAACATTTCCAAATGCACATCAATTTAATTTAATTATTGAACGAGCGGCACAGTGCAATAAAAAAGTAAAAAATTTTCTTTGGAAATTTGCAGTCATTTTCAAGCTTTTTTTCTCGATCGACAAAACGAACGGTATTTCTTGATGAAATAGTCAAACGTAGATTACCACGCGCTGTTGCTACACGCTGAATTTTCAAAAGTCGAACTGTGAACACATTATTTGAATACCATCAGGATTCTTTCAAAGAATGTTTAGACAAAATTATTGACGAAGATGGAATGGATTCAGTTACTATTAGTGAAGCAAGTGGTTTATTGAAACATTTGAATTGCCCGGAATTTCTCTACTGGGGTTGAAAATATTTCATTTCATCATGCCACATGTTGAAATATTATTTTATCAGACTCAAATGCGCGGGGTTGACAGTGCTCAACTGCAAAAAGCAATTGAACAATTCCAACAGCAAATTATTCGAATTAGAAATTCTACGGACAATGACAATCAAGAACACAATAACGAAGAACCAGCTAGGAAAATACAAAAAACGACAGCTGGAGATAACAGAGCTGTTATTGCAAAGAAAGTATATGACACTATTTTAGGCCAAATTAGCAACCGATTTGATTTTAGGGATTTTAAAACTTATAGACACGCACTTCCACAAAAACATTTTGATGAAACTGTGAAATCTTATCCTATATTGGACTGTGTAAAATTAAAAAGTGAATATTCAGTTCATCCAGTCTATCCCGAAATTTGACAACAAAGTCGTAGACATTTTTTCCAGGATGAAAAATAGGAGAATGGATTTTATGTACAAAAAGTTTTTTCTTGTACCTCTACCCTCTTTCATAACTGACGAGCCGCCACTGAATATACCTGAGGATGAGGTGTAATAATCGACCCCGAAACCTGGTAGTATGGATCTACAAAAAAATGGATTGGGAGAATTAAACATTACAATATTAATATCAATATGAGCTCACACTCGGGTGAAACCAATTTGTTGGCGTATGATGCAATGATACAATATAAATATATCTAAAGGAAGTGGTTTTCTGATAAATAAATAACTGAATCATTGGTAATGATAACAGTGAAATTCAGGATATGATGATAGTTTATCACAACAGATTCCTTCAGGGTAATAGGATGAACATATCTGCTATAAAATAATCATATCTTCGAAGAATGTGGTTTTTTGATTATTTACACATTTTTTTTTCAAATTTCCTCAAAAAATATCAATTTTCGTTGCAAAGTACCTCGTACCTTTTTGAAGAATAATGAATAGGCCAATCTGATGGTGAAAAATTAATATAGGCTGCTATTTAAAAAAATTGAGTTATTGAGATTTGAAACGTTTACACAATTTTTTGCCAACTTTTTTCAAAATTTTCATAACGGAAAACATTAGTAGGTTGTCAAAAAAATCAGTAACTTCAATAAATGAGTTTTGAAGATAATATCAATACCTAAGGTAAGACCCTAAAAACCGATGAGATTCAAGGTAGGGTTGTATCATCAAACTTACTCTTAATTTCGACGAAGAAACCAAAATGCCAAAAAATTTGGGATCTTCTATTTAAAATGCCAAAATTTAATATCAACTTCCGGTGTGATATTATAATAATTGTAAGTCCTTTTTGAAAAACTGCCAAAAATTCGATATTCCTTCTAAGTCTGTAGATACGTCTAGGGGTATTTTTGGTAAAGCATACTAATATTGAAGTTTAGATCTTTGAAAGTTGATGAACAATAAATTATTTGTGGTTAAACAGTATTTTCTATATTTTCCTACGATGATGGAGGACGCCGATTAAATTTACTATACCGGTATGTACGTTTTATAAGAAAATTACCTAATTATCTTATAAGAAATTAAGAATCCATCGGTACTGTTCCATATAGCTTTAACTGTTGGTAGAATTTGGAGTTCGTGACGCTCAAGGTTCTTGTTCAGACATGTTGGTTTTTATTGTGGTTAGTCTTCCTAAAACAAGTGAACTGCGAATTGTGTAGGTATTCATTTTGCAGTCGTTTCAATTACAGCTATGTACGATATAAATGTGGGATATTTCATTCGATGTTGACATAAGTTAATTCCTTCAACAATATTCATTTCAAGAGAAAGTGAAGTAAATACATTACAATTAAATGTGTTTAAGCAGATTTTGTATCCTATAAATTATTTATAAGAGGTTAAATTTTGATCCGATATTCATTACAACTAAGATTTTAGAAATACCTGGAAAGTACGTTGGGCCTAAATAACATGATGTAATGAATGTCATACATCGATCCCCTCCAATCCAAAATAATATAAACGCAATAGTAATAAACTTTTAGCATGTAGTCAAAATATTAAAAAATGATAAGAAACTCATAAAATTCATCTAATATTTGAATGTACCCAATTGTTTACTTAACATAATGAATTCTATAAATAGTGAAATATGTTGTTCAAACATAAATCGCAAATACACCTGACAATTTTAGGATGTAATAGTAAGTTTGTAACCTAGATAGTTCTTCGTTAAAAAATATTTATTGAATGTAAATTAACGTAAAATGTGGGATCGATTCGGCTACATAATTCTTTTCGATGTCTTGATAACATGAAAATTCTTCGTAATCCAGTTATTCTAGTAAAGTCTTTCCCCATATTCAAAGTACAACCCATTTGTTGTTCTTAGCTCATATTTGACTATAAACATCATGTAGTGCTAATAAGTTTGTATCTGTTGAATTTTTGTACTAATAGTAATATCGCAATTGCTTTAAAAATTTATAGCGGAAAAAGGAGTTTGTGCTTTTGGTATAAGATGTTTATGTCACGTTATTGTATCGTTTTGAAGATGACACGTTAGTTGTCGAAACTATAGTCACGTTAGCGTTTCTATAATATAAGTGAGAAAAAACAAAGTAAAAAGGATTTTATTATATCAACGATATCAGTCTCCCTAAATCTGCATAATTACTATGTACTATAACAAATTTGGTAGTTATATGCATAGTTCAATAAAACGTGAAGACTTGAAACGATCGTTAAAAATCCTGAACAGCCGGAAGGTCAGACAATCATGAATAAACTTTACCTATTTACAATGTTTGGGTAGGCAAAATAAGAAAACTTCAACACCTAAGAGCATGTTAATTCTTCTACTATTCAAATAATTCTTACTAATCTAATAAAAGCTCATGCATAAGTGATTCATAACAATGGCATGGAAGTGGTATTAGATATGTGATATAGAACTAATTGTGATGTTTAGAAAGCAAATTGTTTGAATGTTATATTACGATATTCCATAAATACCTGTTTTCAATGTGCGGGTCGGATGTTTAACTTACAATTTTGTGACATTCAATCGTTCCGATCATGTACAGGGATATATCAAAAATTATCTTGGTCAAGGGTGGTTGTGGAATCTAAAACGTGTGTCTTACTTTACGTTTGAAATAATTATGTCACTGTCACACTGACATCATCAATAACCTACAAATTTCATACCTATTTATTTCAGTTGTGAAACAATAATGAACTACAAATTATGAAATAACGGTTTTAGTAACAAGAAAAACTAAATTACTGTAATTGTTGGAAATGTCCCCCGTTTTGTTCGATGCACAAGTTGACGCGCATCCTCATGCTGTGAAAACCTTTTTGCAGCATTTCTGGCGTTATGGTTGCACATTGCTGAACTATTCTTTGTTGAAGTTCTTGCAAATTATTTACCGGAGTTGCGAAAATCTTGTTTTTCAAGTAAGGAAATATAAAATAGTCCATAATTGTCAAACAAGGTGATCTCTGAGGAAACTCAACTTCTGTATGCAAACTTATCAGCCGGTCATCAAAAAACTCGCGGAGAAAAGCAATATTTTCTCGTGTAGTATGTGCTGTTGCACCGTCATGCTGGAAATAACCGTACCGAAGTTCATCATCGTTTAACTGTTGCACAAATTCAGCCAAGAATAATTTTTAATTTGTAGTTGATTATTGTTTTACAACTGAAATAAATAGGTATGAAATTTGTAGGTTATTGATGATGTCAGTGTGACAGTGACATAATTATTTCAAACGTAAAGTAAGACACACGTTTTAGATTCCACAACCACCCTGGACCAAGATAATTCATTGACCTCTCTAGGTTATCCCTTTTCTATAGATATTTCCATGGCCGGTGTTCATCAGAAATCTTGTCCGGTATTCAACCACGGCACGAGAGCTTCCAGGTAAGCGGACTAGACGAGCTCAACCTAGTCACCACTTCATTGTCAAGCTCGAGACCTGACACACTTCTTCCTAACAGATTTAATTTTTCTATCGAACGGGGAAGATGTGGAACTCTTTCCTTGTGCCTATAGCCCCCAAACTTTGAAGAAAAATTCGAATGCCTATCTCTCTTCTCCCAACATTCCACCGCTGAGAAGTACGTAGAAATTTGCAAGTGTTTAAAATTAAATTTGTATAAATTAGACTCAATGATTGTACATCGTTATTACTATTTATCGACTTATTATTACGTTTTATGTCAATCATCACCAGGATAGGTCTTTTATAATAATTAGTTTCTTTAGTTAAAATATTAACATTTTTATAATCGAACTGATAGTATATCAAAACAACCGTTATTGATGTATCATATAGATATATCAACAAAATTTATTTCTCTGACGTATTTTGGTTCCGTAAGCGGAAATATTGCTAACATTTCATTACGCCATAATTTTGAAATCAGTATCAAACCATAAAATAAACTCTGCCATCTTATATATAATGCTGAAGACAAAGCGAATAAATATAGTACACCTGGAGTTTATCAGCTAATTTGCTCACACTGTTATAATTTGTATATAGGTATAACTTGTAATTTTAAACTTAGTTACCGAGAACATTTTCGTTCTTAAAGACTCAACCTTAGCTAACCATTTTTTTACAAACAGGTCATGCCTTTCCTAATTTAGATAGCCTAAACATTTTACATAATCAAACCCAAGGTTTCAAATTAAATACATTAGAATCAATAGATTTACAAAGGTGTCAAAAGCTCAAATAACAATATCCTAAATGGTCAGTTAAACCTATACCAAAGTGATATTTTCATTTGTCTTTCAAAGCACTCTTAGAGAATAGTTAATCCCGATATTCTACATATTTAGGAAAAAGGACATAAACTTAATATATTAGAATCCATAGAAATATTGAAACACTCAAAAAACAATAATAATGTAATATTAAATGATCAAATCGATACATATAATTCACCGCTTGTTAACAATTTTGTAAACACACTCCCACCATTATCCACCCCCATCCCTCAATTTGTACCACATTCTGAACCCTGATATTTAAGGACATACTTTTAGATTTAGCTTTAGTTGATAGCTCCTTGCTTTGAAAATGCCACAGTGTGGTGAAATAATTTGTCAGCATTTTTAAATTAAATGTTAAAAGTTTTGTGTAAAATTTGAGTTTTATTCTCCAGCTTCCAAATTATAATAATGTACAAATTGTTTCTTAATTCACACTGTATTTTCCCGGGATCTACCTGTTTTGGAATTTTCATTGATCCCTTACTGTAAATTGTAATCTAACTAACCCTACTTTAGTTCCTATTTATACTTGAAATGTTTGTTTAGTTTACATAATTTTGTATGTTTCATAATGGCACTTCGGTGTTGAAACTATAGGAACGTTTTCATGTTTTTAATAAAAGTGATATAAAAACAAAGTAATTGTTCTTTTATTTAATCAAAATATAACATACCTTATGCGTTTTTATGAGCAAACGCATTAAGAAGATCGAACGCTTGGGTAAGAGATGGGAGCTTATTTTTGTCTTCCACGGTTTGTGGTATACAACATTGTACATATATTATATACGTACAAGGTTAATCATGTACCGAAATAAAATTCTGAATATTTAGGGTGAGACATGACTCAATATGAACAATCAATTTGAAATACCATCGATGGCGGAAATTAATATCAACTTTGCTTCAAGGGAAGTTCAAATCATAACTACCTGATGCCTCATTAGGTAAATGTTAAACGGCAAATAAACATAAAAGTTTTATATTCGCCCTTCATTCTAGGAAGTAGGGACTGTAATAATATAATTACTGAATCTTTCTTTGGTATTATGGTTTTTTTTTAAATATTTATCGATATCTTATTGATATGCGTCAAAGAATAAAAACATAAATTAATCTGTAGTGATAGCATTAGTGAAAAATATGACCAATCATCTATTTCAGGTAACACTGATACACACTAAATTGTTTGACAAAGAGAGGAATAGATTCTCGAAATGTAAAATGAAGTCTCAATTAAAGTAGCTTTGTAATAGTTTACAACCCAATAATTTTTTTACGTTGCACCATTATCTAACTAACAAATTCCAATTCTTATCATTGTTCGTAAAACCCACTATGGAGTAACGAATAAAATCTGAAGAAGAGGAATATACCTTCCCTGGAATATGTATAGAAATACACATACATAATTCGTAACCTTTTGCCGCTTGGTGGTCAATTTGGAGATGAATTTATGTTTTTTTTTCTCCACATATTTCGCCATTGTTTTCTGTTTCTGAACACGCTTCCCTTTACTGCCTTGTTAACGTCCTTAACCAAGATTTTTCTTGATCGTCTCGTTTTCTTTCTCTTTACAGATTGTCATATTTATTCCTTTCAGTTGCTCAAGCATTGTTACTTCTTCTGTTTAAGTTTTACTAGTCCTCCTTACTGGGGACTTGTCGCTATTAGGTTATACGGACTCGTCTGTCCTTTCTTGTTGCATTTCAGTTCCTAATAATTTCTGGAAATAGCTTTCCATAATCTTCTTCTTCTATTGCTATATTACCTGTTTCATCTTTTATGCTTCAGGTTTTTAATTTGCCATCTTCTCCCCAAATTCTATCCATGTTTCTTCTTTACTAATTATTATGATATTTTCGACTATTAAATTATACTTCATGAACTGTTATGCTTTTTGTGTTTAGCTATTTTTTACATTTTATGTTCTGTTACAATATGTATATTTTATATATGTGCTGATATTTTTAATACAGGCGGAATGATTTCTTTTTGTGATAATATCTTAAAAGATTAGATTTAATTGACTTACATGAACAGATTTGAATGTTATTGAATTGTTTAATAATTTGATTATTAACCACGTATTGGCATTTTTATTTAGGAATGTAATTGCTGCTGATTATGATTGAATATCTTCATTCTATCATTTCTCTCTAACTTTTTTGATAATGCCTTTACAACAGCTCCTAAAGCATTTCCATCAAACCTCTTTTATCTCTAACAGTGTATGCATTAAAACTATTCATTTTATCTGTGATAAGCGAATGACTAAATCTAATTATTTTATCATGACTATCTACTGCATTATAAGTGTATTATTTATTATGTATAACTTGTATATATCTAACCCACAGTGGAGATGATTCCACCGTTCCAATTGGTCGTACAGATTTAGAATTTTGCAAATCGCTTAAAAGTGGTGAAAATAGGCACTGTATCGTTTTTGGTAGCCCCTTTGAAAGTGGTTCGGTTTCAGTTTTTCAAATGGAACTATATTATTCAATTGAACTATTATGACAGTATTTTTATGCTTATACATATACAGGATGATTCTTAATCAATACACTTACGACAAATAATTACTAATAATGAAAAAAGGTGTAGTAAGTTTTTAATTACAGAAATAATAGAGTTAATTTGAAAGACGTGAAATTCGTAACAGTTATTGAAAATGCATTATAAACTAAATTCATAGCAAGTTGAGCTAGCCGAATACATGCACGGCTAAACCAGGCTGTTGTTGAATTGACTGGCAACATGTATGCGATTTTTCAACTATTCTCAGTAACTAACTTTTGTATAGTGATGGGGATAATCGTGATATGAAAATCGATTTAGTTGATTACTGAAATATCTCTATATAACCGATAGTGGAATTAGTACTTACTAAAATTATAATACTTACTAGTTATTTTTGTTACTCGTTCCATGAGCGTGACAGTTCGAGATTCGACTAGATTTAGTACTTCCATTCATAAAAGGTGCGCGGCGTTATCGTTTTCTGAACAAATGATGCAATGGAATGGAATAGTTCTATATTTAAAAATTTAAATATTCAATAATACGATTGTATATTCCAGGTTACCATAAATTATGGAATATTTTTCAGAGAAAACGACATTTCAACAGTATTGCTCCTAATATAACGAATAAATAATGCTATAGACGTTCTTATAATAATTACAAATCTCAATCCGGCACACAGAACAACTAATCCGGCAACAGCATATTCCATACGGTCATACTTGTAATATACAGCGGTCTGAGTGGCCCGAAATTTAGCAATGTCTGATCGTGTTTAAATCACAGAGATGAAGAATAGGGTATCAGAGGCCTATTTACCCAATGTAAATTGAACGGCTCACGTTTATTATTGTGCGGTAAGGCATTACACATGCGCGAAGGTGTGCACTATCTAAACTAAAAATAGAGAAATTTGTATTATTCATACTCTAGCAGTATATGCGTCACGTGTGATTTTTGTTTACTTTTTTCTTCATTATTCTTGAAAATTTTTAGGTTTCCCAAAATTTCAAGCCATATACTTCTATAATGCGCCTCCTAGAATATTTCTCATTTCTTTTGTAATTTTATTGATTGAAAATGAAAAAACGGCATTTCTTCTGTAGAAAGGCTGTACTGAGACAAAAAAAATAATCCAAACCATGGATTTAAGGGGAAAATTTCCAAGGAATCCAACGCGAATTGGGCTATCGTTTCGTGCATGCGCTCAAACTCAAAAAAACTGATTTTTTTCTTCAAAAATTCATATCTCCGGTGTTGTTACTCCGATCGTGCTGAAATTTAGTGTGAAGGCAGTTAAAAGTGAATATTAATCTCAAATCTGACCTCAGATTCTGATTCCTCGGAAAATTTCCGATCGATTATGTACTTTCTAAAAATGTGTTAAGTCGATTCAATTGATATTTATTAAGAAGTGGAAAATTGCATTCAATTTTTGAAATATAGATTTTTTTTACTTGACCAGAACGATTCAAGAGCACTACGCGTGCCCTACGTATCATTTGATGTTCACTTGATAATCTCGTTTTGTATCCATCACGAATTTAGCGCGCTCACTGGCTTGACCGCGGCATCCAACCAAATTTAAACAAAACCTTTCGGGGTGTTAAGCGAAGTGACGCCATCTGTCGGTTTTTGCGGAGAAATAAATACTACAGCAAGCTGGGACGCTTTAAAGTGTCCCGTGAGAATGTTTTTTCAATAATCAATTTGTTTGAAGCGCAGTGTACATTTCTTGATAAAAATTCAATTTCTTCTTCAAAAGAAAATTTATTTTTATTATTGTAACTCATTTAATTTAATTATTATTTGATAATAATTTTTATTATATAACTCATTTTATTTAATTATTATTATTTTTAATATTATTATTTTTCTTAAAAAAAAATAATAAATTTTAGTATTAAAACACATTTTATTTGATTATTTTTTCTAAAAAGAAGAAATTAAATTTTTATCAAGAAATGTACACTGCGCTTTTAAACAAATTTGAATATTGAAAAAAACATGCTCGCAATATCAAATGAATCTACTTAAAAAAAATTTATAAAATACATAATCGATCGAAAATTTTCCGAGGAATCCGAATCTGGAATCAGATTAGAGATTAATATTCACCCACCAGCATGAACTTAACAGAAATGGCCTAGGAATTTTTGAAAATACAGATAATTGACTAGCGGTTTTGTTTCATAATTTATGCATGACCATTCATACACCACTTTGAAGTATTCACTTTTAGCTGCCTTCACACAAAATTTCAGCCCGATGGGAGTAGCAACATCGGAGATATGAATTTTTGAAGAAAAATTAGTTTTTTTGAGTTTGCGCGCATGCGATAGATCAATTCTGAAGTCGGCGTTGGATTCCTTAAAAAATTTCCCATCAAATCCATGATTTGGATTTTTTTTCTCAGGACAGCCTTTCTACAGAAGAAATGCCTTTTTTCATTCATATTTTTTTGTCTCAGTTCAGCCTTTCTACAGAAGAAATGTCATTTTTTCATTCTCAATCAATAAAATTCCAAACAAAATGAAAAATATTCTAGGCGGCGCATTATTGAAGTACATGACTTGAAATTTTGGGAAAACTAATATTTCCTGAGGCAAAAGCCACCTGCAAAATTTCAGCATTATCCAAAGACCTCACCCGGGATGAAGTGCGAATATGACCTGGAATACGCCAGGTACAAATCTAGCTTTAATGTCCAGCAGGGTAACTCAGGATATGATATAGAAAAATAGTTTTCTTATAATTATTTATTACATACATGTTTTCAAACAAGACTAAAGATCTACAATCTATTTTTCAGAATAACTTCAATATTTATCTAACTTTCTAACTAACTCAGTTCTAATAAAGCTTAGTCTTTCAGAACCACACATAGAGCTTATTTTTCTTGTTTCAAAGCATTATTATAAAAAAGTGTAAATACAATATTATTTGTTGTCAATCACATGACTCTTATTATTAAAAAAAAGAAAATCAAATTCTTATTACTTTTAGAACTTATTAATGTTCAACAAACTCAACATTTTCATGAAAACTTTCAGTGCTGTGAATATTAGAACAAAGTGGTTATAAATAAAATATTGCAATGTTTATAAATTGATGCACATTTGCATGTTTGGATCTGCTTTTAAATTGTAAGTCTTATGTCTTGTAAATATATAAATTTGTATTTGATGAACATAACTTCGACTTTATGTAAATCCACAATATCATAAGGAAAGGTTTTTAAAATAATTAAAAACAAGATTAACTTCTTTGATATATTAACTCGACATGTTAATACATCAAAGTTCGAAATGAAATCTCGATTTTAATTATTTAAAAAATCTTTCTTTAATAACATAATTGCATTCCTACATTTCACATTCACAAATGAAAAAATAGTACAGCTTTGAGATTACTTGAATGACAATATTTCATGAAAGAGGGAATAATGAAAAATACTGTTCAATCACTGGCTATATCGGGAATTCTTAAGGAATAAAATATAATAAATAAAATTATATTTTGTAAGATGGACACAATATACCCTCGTGAAAATGTCCCATCCAAATTTCAAAGTTTCAAGGTAACAGAAGATAATTCACGAACCCTGGAACAAACACTGTAGTAAATTACTTATGAACATTTTACATTGAACTATACTGAATATAATTTTGCTGTGAATGAAAAAAGTAGTAAAATATTGAAAATATTAGCAAATTGGTCTTCTATTATAAGTAGGAAAGTATGTAGGTCACTGTATCAGCATCTGCATATCTACTGAGATCTGAAACGGCGTCTTCAAGAAGCTTTCTCCATTATCTTAAATTATTATTAAGTTACTCATGTACCTGATCATAGGTTAACTTCAATCATCTTCGTCATCCTCGTCGTCTGTAATATTATATTTTTTCAAGTTTCTCTTTCGTCTACCGGGGGTCTTCTTATTCTTCAATTTCAGCTTCATTTTTACTGAAGATTCAGTATCAGACTTCATCCCATCATCTTTATCATCATCCCCATCGGAATCCATATCAGTTTCAAGACGCTGCCTAGCGTTTGTGAATACAGACTGAAGTACGATGCTGTCTTCATGTATCAAAGACACATCCTCATTATAAATTTGTGCATTTTGACAGAGAAGCATGAAATCTCTCTCCAAATCCACGAAGTCTGTGTACTGCAATAGATTATTACCCTATGAATATAATGGAGATCTCTGAAAAATGTACAGCAACGAACAACAATACAGTTCTCGTCAAATAACTTGGCACCTGTATGAAATAATATCGGCACATTATAAATTGTCTATCTTCTTCTAATACTCATGACTTAGATAAAGAAACATTGTAGCTGTAGCGTATAATTTCTAAGAAAACCACATACGTCAATGGCATTGTAATGATCTAGAAAGAGACAAAACATCCCCGTCCTATCGTATTTGAATCACGTTATTTTTGTCAAGTTGCAGGCCTGTATTGTCTATTCTTATGTATTCAAATGCCGTTGCTGTCTGATTCCTTCATTCACAGGGAACCTAACACAATTTTTGCTGCACGTCCGTTAAAAGTGTAATCCGTTCCAATACACGACAATACATTGACAGTATTGAAACTAATATTCACTCTAAAAAGATAATCTGAGTAAACAATGTAAACTAACGAATGTTATAGGTTATAACCATCGACATATACATATGGACTGCGCGTGGCAATGATAAGCGCGGTTAGTGCCGGCGTGAGAGAGGGGAAAACGAAGAGGACTAATACTGTCTTTATCTACTTTATCTATCGCGTTTCTATTGGCCGCTGCGTTGCCATGGAAATGCAACATGACTGTAGCTAGTATGTTCACGTCCCGAGCCGATAGATAAAGACAGTATTAGTCCTCTTCGTTTTCCCCTCTCTCACGCCGGCACTACACGCGCTTATCATTGCCACACGCAGTCCATATGTATATGTCGATGGTTATAACAGCTGCAAATATTTATATACAAATATGATAAGCTCGCAATGACGAACACTATGGGAAACTTGAAAATGCTAACCGACTAGGTACGAATACAACCGATAAAGTTGATTCTGCAGCGTGTGGCTTACGGAAATTTTGAAAATACAGATAATTGACTAGCGGTTCTGTTTCATAATTTATGCATGACCATTCATACACCACTTTGAAGTATTCACTTTTAGCTGCCTTCACAAAAATTTCAGCCCGATCGGAGTAGCAACATCGGAGATATAAATTTCTGTACCAAAACTACCAACCTACCAATATAACGCGTGTGAATCAAGAGCTTTTCATAATCTGATACGCCCATTGATGACGTACGGGCCAAGTTATTTGACGAGAACTGTAGGTTGTAACATTTGGAGTAAAGCATTTCAAGCTTAATAAAAATTAAATTATCTAAATTCTATTAATATAAATATAAATAAAATGACTTCTTGAAGATATAAAGTATGAAGAATTAGGTCTAGTTGGCTTTAATGTTTACAGAGCTGATTGCACAAAATTATTCACAAGTTTGTGAAAATCGAGCTTGTAATAGTTGTTTTATTTAAAGTTGATAATGGATTTTCATCACGTAATGGCTGATTAAATTCAGTGCTTTTATTCCTTGTATAGATAATTATCTTTGAACATATTTTCATGAATGTTAATAGTGGTTCTTCGAATGTTAGAATTGGATGTGTTTAAATTCCTTTCAACTCTCCAAGCGATACTTATAATAATTTTATTGAGAATTTGCAAAACTCCTTGGATAATTTTATTAATTACAACGTAAATTCTCGGAAAATAGGTGTTATATCTCAGATTGCTTTGAATATAGAAATACAGTTGTCAATCAAAACTTGTTAATTATTAACATAATATCGAATTGTCATTTTATCTAATTAGTTACAATTTTAAAAACCTGTTTAAGTTATGATTTACTACTATAACAATAGGTCACATTAACACATATGTTTACTATATTCTTTTGAAAACTGAAATTGTAACACATTGATGCGTAAAATATATGTGTATTTAGAAAACCACTACAATGTAATGACCAGAGGATGCCTGCTGGTGGCGTACTTTCTCCACTCCTGTGGAACCTAGTCGTGGACGGGCTACCGAGAACCCTCCAGGACAAAGGATACAGAACCCTTGGATACGCCGACGACATAGTGGCCATGGTACAAGGAAAATACAACTCCACGGTCAGAGATCAAATGCAAAAGGCTCTGAACCTGGTAACGATATGGACGGATTCAAAGGGACTGAATATCAGCCACAAAGCCACCATAGTAGCATTCACTCGTAAATGAAAAACAGAGGGCTTGGGACCTCTGAAGATTCTAAGAGAAACTGTACAGATAAAAGGGGAAGTCAAATATCTCGGGGTGACACTAGACTCGAAACTGACTTGGAACCAACATCTGGGAAAAGTTATTAAAGAAGCGGAGACCTCATTATATGTGGCCAGACGCTCCTTCGGGAAAAAATGGGGGCTACGACCGAACATGCTCTACTGGTTGTACAACATCGTGGTTAAACCCGCAACAACATACGCCTCTTTAGTATGGTGGCCTAAAACACAACAAAGAGGGACCATGACAAGACTGACCAAGGTCCAGAGACTAGCATGTCTTGAGATCAAAGGACCATGAAATCTACGCCCACTGCAGCAATGCAAACACTACTGGAATTGCCTCCCCTCCAATTGGTAATCCAAGGAGAGGCCAGGCTTGGTGTTCAGAATACAAAATACACTGGAGAATGTTCACATTGGGCCAGGACACATGAGTATCGTAAAAATCGTGACCAGGGACGTGTTAGGCATGAGAACAGATCACATTCCAAAGCAATACTCTTTTAACAACATTCAGGGTATCAATACCAGAAAATACTGAATGGGAACATACAAACCTGGGCGACATTCTGCAGGGAAAGATCTGGTATACAGACGGGTCTAAGACTGAAAAAGGTGCAGGTGCAGGAGTATTTTCAAGAAACTCAAAGACTGGCTTGAGCTATTCATTGAGTAAACACACCTCTGTCTTCCAAGCAGAGGAATATGCAATCCTCCAATGTGTGAAGGAAAACAATCGGAGAGTCATCGAGGATGAGCAGATCCACATATTGACAGACAGTCAGGCTCCAATTGAGGCAATGAGAAGTAAGGAAGTGACATCCCATCTGGTATGGACATACAAAAAAGAACTTGAAATACTGGCAGACCGAAACCGCGTTGAGCTGATTTGGGTGCCGGGACATCAGGGAACGACAGGCAATGAAAAAGCTGACGAACTTGCAAAAAGAGGGTCAGAGAACGCTCCAGATCCAGAACAGACCACGGGGGTACCAAAACGTACAGCACGAAGGTCTGTAGAAGACTGGATTATGAAAAACCACAAAGAATACTGGGAAAAAATACCAGGAAACGAACATGGATAGAAATACATCAAAGCCCCGTGTAACAAAAGAACGACAGACCTATTAGCACTAAATAGGGAAAAATAAAAGTCATAACAAGGCTCATGACTGGCCATGTGCCAGTAAAAGGGCACCTAAACAAAATGGGACTGTACAATGGCGACCTGACATGTAAACTTTGCGGTAAGGATACAGAAACAGCGACACACATACTGTGTAAATGCGAGGCGCTGGATCGCAAAAAACATTCAATTTTTGGAAAGCCTAACGGCGAACCAGAATTATACAGTTCCCACTCTGTAAAGGACTTGTACAAACTCTTACAAGGTCCAAAAATACTTGAGTGGATACCGTAAAGAAACGAAACATAGGCGAGATACAATGGGCCAGCAGGCCTAAGTGTCACCGGAGGCAATAGCTAGACAAGCCTACAAAGGGGGTGAAGTTTTCAGTGAGTATGCCTGGAATGGTGACTCTCACAGTAGACCTTGAGACTCAAAGGCTCATAACCTCCCCATAAAGGGTTTTCTTCACCTCCGCAACAACAACAGAAAAAGTATAATCTTATCTTTAATTATTTCAAAAACCTTTCTAAAGTAATAATAAAATCTATTCCAAAAAATAGTGTGATTAGCCAAGTAATTCTTACATACCTTTCCATCTTCAATACGAGTGATAACCTTGTTTATATCTATGGGTTTCTTGATTATTTCGTAATAATCAGGATAATCCTTTCTAGGTGGTAGCTTCATGAAGGGTTCGCTCAACAGTCTACCATCACTGTAAAAATAAATAAATGTTAAAACTCAAATACGTGGGAATGATTGCGGGGACATCCAGTCTAGATTACAATTTCTAGCTTCATCAAAAGGCAATAGAAATAAACAGTTTTTAATTGTACTATGCTCACATTCGTGGAATGGTAACTATATATTTAATTAACCTAATAATTTGATGACCAAAATTCGACCATCATATTATATTCTTGCTCTGAATGAATATATTACACAGCAAGAGCTCCGTTTAAATTTCCAATTGATGAAGTGAAAAAATAACTCGAAGAAGAAATATATACCTGTCAGTATACTTGGTCACAACAGTCATAAGTTTTCTCATTTGTTTCTTAAGTTTTGAATCAGAATTTTGACTTTTACGTTTTTTAGATGATGATGATCCTCCCATTTCATTGTCAGACTCATCTTTCTTCCTACGTTTTCGGCCTCTCTTCTTCTTCACCTTCTCTTCTTCCTCCTCTTCATCTTCATACTCTCCGCCTTCATCGATGGCCTAAAATTGTTTTACTGACATTATGAAATTTCAAAAGGAGAGATATCTTTTTCAGTTGGATTAAAGTAGGTTTTCCAATGGAATTATTTTTTCCAAGGATTTTATGTCAAGAATTGTGGGGAATTAATAAAGTGGCAAAATGCAAGCTTGTCGTTTTTGTAACATCAACATTCAATTCAATAACTATTCTGCATGTTAATGTTTTTTTAGCAATAAATTCTTCGTTTTTAGCCGAAAATGAGCTCTCGATCAAAGAAGATTCTACTCCTTCGTAAAAATGTAACAGAAGAGAATGTAACGGAGGTGAATAATGGTACCTCATTAGGTGAACCGCAAACACTGCGCCGCACAACATCGGTTAGCAAAGAGGAGCCACATTTATCAACCTCTCAACGTGAACTCACACCCATGCCGATTGGTAACCTGATGGAACCAGAACAAGAGCTTTCAAGAACATACACCAATCTAGTACCCCTACATTCAACCTCTCAATGTGATTTGAAGGTCACACATGTAGCAGAAGGTACAGATTTCTATGTTAATCAAAGCGGTAGCTCAACAAGATCATTGTTGAAAAGGGTATCATCAAAAACAGTCCCTAAGCCTTCTAACATTTCTAAAAGTTGGTCAGATTTTTCATCTGGCTCAGACGACAATTACGATCCAGAAAGCAGCGATGGATATTCAAGTTCTGGGTTATCGACAGCCAATGCTGCGTTCGGCACAGAATATAAAAGCAACTAATATCGCTTTGAAACCTGCCTATACTAAAAAGCCAGTACTGTCAGAAAATAAAATTCGAGATTTAAATAGTTTGGTGAACAACAATATAATTCCCAGATATTATAAAGGTTTGTATGATTCTCTAACTGATCAGAAAAAATTGTAAAATTTTATCTTTATCGTTACGTTACTTAAGTTTGAATAATTAAGTTTTCTACTTACAATGTTTAGTTTGGTATAATTTAATCTACAATCTAGTTTAGCTTAGCTTACAGTTCCTTTTCAGCTAAAATAAAGACAATTATCAAGAACTACTTTTTTCTCGCCCTTTCCCTTTTGCCCGAATTTATTATTTTGATTCATAATTTTAGGAGAACAATGACGCATTTGCTATAGGGATGTGATGGTGGCGGTACGGGGTAAATTTTAACAAAAAAATATGTTGAACATTATTGTGAACCATATTATAACAATTTTCCCCAGTCCCATTTCCATAGAGAAATTATGTTTTGAGTTATCGAGTTTTTAAAAAATAACTTTCCATTTTTTGCGTTTCCTGAACAATTATCACTTTGGCGGTTAGGTCATTGTTGTTTAATTTTTTGAAATTCATCTGGATTTGATAATGATTTATGGCACTCCATGCGCATATTTAATTAAACTATTCTGCGATCTGTGGCAAGTTCCTCATTCAATGATTGTACTTCGATCATCGGAGATTGAATAATTGGCTCCAAGTTTCATTGTTTGCTTTTAATAGACTGATGGAATCTTCAGCATCATCAAACACATCCAATTATTTTTGTTTTTGTCTTTATATGAATATACAGAACTTGTCTTAACGTAGTTTCTGGTCGATCTAGAGAAACCTTTACCTTTGCATATATATACTTTCCTGATATAATGAAAAATATTAATTATAATGAAAAATATTAATTTAATCTTGATATACTTTTGAATCTCTGATTGATCAGAACGATTATCGCGATCAAAACCCATGTATTATTTATGAACAAAATGAAGTGCATGTACACTTGAGTCGACAATAATTCTATAACAATGACTACAATATTGTTAGCTGGCAGTTGCATTGCTCAGGTCAATAAGTTGGTCTCTAAGTGTAATCCAAGTGGCAACTTGGCGAACCCTTATCTATCCCACTTTTCAGCACACAAGTTTGAGTGAAGATTGACCTCCTGTCATTAACGTATTTCGTTACCTGTTTCTAAATCATTTCCAATATGTATTTGTTCCTACAATCATACATTTGACCCTCGGAGTGTCCGAAAGTGTAAAATTGTGCTAACCAAAGTGAGAGAAGTTGGTAATCGATTGATCATACTTCATTTGTAATTAATTTCAAGTTGAACATTTTTTTCTGCTGAAGAATTCATCTCACTGATGTTTCAAACACAACACATTTCTGTATAAAATTGACAAATTACCTCTTAACATAATTCATAAAAGTTAAAGAACAATTTTAGGAGAAACTTTGAAGGAAACGCAATTTTGTGTAATTTTGCTAAAATCACAAACGTTACACAGAAAATGGGCTATTTCTAACAGGTCACATCAAAAGTTATTACCTTGAGCCATTCCTTCTCTGTTAAGCTATCTGTGTAATCTACTTCTTTTCTTTGTCTACTACCCCTTCCTAAAATACTATCTGTATCATCATAAGTCCACGTGTCGACTTCATCATCCTCTTTTACGAGCCAATCCGGTAGCTCACATTCTTCTAGTAAACGAGGTTTGCGGTTGGCACCAAGTTTCGCCTCTTCTCGTCTCCTTTCAAGATCCAGCTTTTGGAAAAGTTCGAATTCTGCCTCTGATCTAGCAACCATTTGATTAACAGTCTCGTCATCTGGTACTTCATTTTCTTCCTACATGTTAAATGTTCAATTGTAGTCAAGTAGATACAAATCATGATCAAGCATGTTATATGAGAAAGGTCGCAACCAAAAAAATATTGCTGATATCAAGGAGTAAATAAAAATATACTTTATATGTAGATTCTCGGGAAATAGGTAACATTAACATATAAACTTGGTTCACGATAAGAATGATATGACGTCATACTTGGTTACTTTTACAACCAATTCACTTCAGTAATTCCCCAAGTCAAACCAGGTATATTTCATTTCTACAGTTGGCAACACATTAGAGTTGCCGACTCAAATTATAGATTTACTAAATTAACTTGACAGTTCATAATTTGTTGTGAATCTTTTTTATTTGATAGAATTAAACTTCAAAAGTACAGAAACAATTCTACCCAGGACTGCAATTCTACGTTCTACGTATATTTACGTTGTGTGTTGTGTAAATTGTGAAACGTGTACCTAAATTTTTTCACATCGGTAAATTAAACTGAAAAATGAAAGTGTAAATACGTCTATTTGTTTATCTTGACGGATCTTCGAAGATGGTATTGTCGGTCATTCTAGATTGTAGCACTAAAACTGTGAATGAATGTTGGTGAAGCAACCTGTATTGTGCTTCATGCTGGTTGTACAACATGTTTTATTCTTAGTGCAGAACTAATATTTTCTTCAAAAACAAAGAATGTCGATTATCATGGTGAAATATATCATAACAACTATATTGGATTGAATTTCCACTTTTAGTGAATTTAGAAGAAGCACTACTATCGTCGTAGTTGAAGATGTCATACCTCAAGAAAGGCAAAACGATCTGACCAACTCTGAGCCGAATGGAAAAATCCCTTCACGTCAAATTTTTGTTGTCAGGTCAGAGTTGATCAGATCGTTTTGCCTTTTTCTTGAGATATGACGTCCTCAACTATAGGAACATTACTTTGTAGCGGTTTTCTAATACATATTCATATATTTTACACATTAATTTATTACAATTTAAATTATTCGTGTTTCGTTGTTGCGGCGTAGACATTTTTAATTGAAATTAATGCGATAAAGACGCTCAGTGCTTAGTGCAATTAGTTTAAAACGCTCTTTTTAGTGACGTGAATCAGTTTTCAAACGTTCGTAAAGACGAAAATGCAGTAAGTATATGTGTTAATGTGACCTATTTCCCGAGAATTTACATATAATTCATACCTGGGTCAAGAACCATTATTAAAAATAACTTTACCTCTTCATCATCACCATCTTGATGTAAAATTGTCTGTAGAAACTGTTGACGTTCAGATCCAGTGGATTTTTGATCGAACATACCAGCTTGTATTACTTTTTCATCCATGTTCAATTTGTAGCGTGCTGCAGCTAAAATTCTTTCTTCCACTGAATTCACAGTCATTAACCTTAAAACTCTAACTTCATTCTGTTGACCGATACGATGAGCTCTGTCTTGGGCTTGCAAATCCTGTATAAATGATTCAAAACCTAAGATTCTCAACTTTTATATGCACATAATAAGGAATATAACAAGGATTCATAATATCTAAATTGTTCTCGTTTTTTTAGTTGTGTACTTTCTTTTAACTGTTCTGCTTCCTTGTTTAAAATAAAACCAAGTGTCTAAACTTTGAAAAGACCTTTTCAAATATGATTAGTTCAAAGATATGTGATTGAGTCCGGATTTAATATATTAATTAGATTAATTAATATCATTCAAATTAGTAATCGAGATATTTCAGAAATCCATTTTTGATACTAGACATATTCCAATAATCTACCAATTTAGTAGTTATAAATTAGTAATAGTACTCTTGCTACCTAATTGTGGATAACTACATTACGGATTCATTGGCTTCTGTATCGACACGCACAATGCAAGTAAAAAGTATTTAATTTTTATTACAGGCAGGTCTACATTCATTTTTTGCCGCGCCATGATAAACGTCTTGTTATCTCGATAAGACTGTCACCCGCCTATCGTCAAAGCTTTAAGTCTATTATTTGGGCATACTTTATGATCATATTTTGAATTTTTTTTTGTATTTCTGCATGGGTTTTATACATGATTCCTATAAAATTCCATAAATCAAAATTGTTGTTTTCAATTTTTTCTCATATTCTATTCACTTCTGCAATTTATGGTACTGCATATTTCAATATCAATAACCACTAGTTGTATTATGTCCAATAGTCGCGCGCGTTTGACGAATAAAGAATTCCATTACTAATTTACGAAAACACTATTGATTATATCGAGATATTTCAAAATCAACTAAATCTATCTTCAAATTTTGATTATTCCCACTAATTGAAATATTAAATTTCTATATAGATCAGAAATATATAAATACTAATAATCTGTTTACTCAAAAATAAGAAACAAGGATAGTTTACCACGTTCGCTATACAGGTAATAAGATTTTCCAAAATAACTCAATTGTTGTATAATCCTTTGGATATCTCAATTTATACATGGTATTAAAATGTAAAAAAATAAAATTAGGGTGAATCAATTTTCCATCAAATACAATTTACTGTAGAAATACATCTTTATTAGAGATGTAATTTGAAATCTAATTTACAATATGAAAAATATATACAGGGTATTCCACGAGAGCCGTTCGTTAGAAGTTTTCGTGGTTAGAAAAAAGTTAGAATTCTGAAATTTCGGGTCCCAGGTTTATCTAAGATTTTCTTTCTTTTCAAAATATTTTCAAGATCATACTACTTCCGGTTACACTGGAAGTCGCCATTAACTTCCTTATTTTGAATGGAACACCCGGTATATTATTTCATTTTTAGATTCCTGAGAAAATTTCATGGTGGATTCCATCAGGTTTCCCTATACCTATTTTCAATTTTTTCTTAGATATCTTGATTTTTTTGAAAATTTTGACAGATGTAGCGCTGTTTTGAGCATTGCGCCCTTTAACCAATTTCGATTGGTGGAAAGCGCTTCTGGGGTAGACGGAAGCACAGGAATGATTCTTTCGAATGCCATATTGGACAACTGATTTATCGCATACAGGTATCCAAAATTTATAGACCAATTACATCATTTTAAAAGTTGGAAAAGTTCGTTTTTTCGAATGGGACACCCTGTATTTTATTGGATGGTCGGATGCAGAATTTGATTCTGCATCGATTTGCTATAACATTCCCTATACCTATTTCCAGTGGTTTTCTTGTTAATCCATATTTTTAACGAAAGGTGATCAAACCCCAAAAGTTCTACCGAAATTTAAATGCGGCAAGATATCTGGAGATACTGAGAGGGTTTGTTAGTTATTTTCTAAATGCCCTACCTCCACGTAGAGCAAACAGTTGGTATCAGCTCGATGGTGCTCCAGCACATTCCACTATAGCTGTACACCGGCAATTGTCACTGATGTTCGAGGATCGGTGGATTGGCCCGCGAGGACCTTGGAACTGGCCACCCAGATCACCCGGTTTGACCCCCTTGGATTTTTACCTCTGGGGTCGCATAAAAGAACTAGTGTACTCTAGGCCGGTACAAACTAGAGAGGAATTGTTGAACCGTGTTCACCATGCGCTTACTAATATAGGTACAGACGAACTTCGGAGGTCTGTTTCGCGAGGAGTATATGACAGAGTTATTCAGTGTTTGAACCAAAATGGAGGTCATATAGAACAATTATTGTAATTTTACATTCTCTCATTATTTTATGTCATTATGTTCCAATTTTTTGTTTTTATTTTATATTTCGTTCTAAATGTTATGTACTAATGTCATGTTCTAATTAAAGTAAATTTTTTACCGTTTCATTGATGTTTATTTGGCTTCGAAAGGGAAGCGATGTTTCGGTTTCTGCCAAAAAACCACATTAAAATAAAAAATATGGATTAACAAGAAAACCACTGGAAATAGGTATAGGGAATGTTATAGCAAATCGATGCAGAATCAAATTCTGCATCCGACCATCCAAAAAAATACAGGGTGTCCCATTTGAAAAAACGAACTTTTTCAATTTTTAAAATGATGTAATTGGTCATCAAATTTTGGATACCCTGTATGCCATAAATCAGTTGTCAATATGGCATTCGAAAGAATCATTCATGTGCTTCCGTCTACCCCAGAAGCACTTTCCACCAATCGAAATTGGTTAAAGGGCGCAATGCTCAAAACAGCGCTACATCTGTCAAAATTTTCAAAAAAATCAAGATATCTAAGAAAAAATTTAAAATAGGTATAGGGAAAGCTGATGGAATCCACTATGAAATTTTCTCAGGAATCTAAAAATGAATAAATATACCGTGTTCCATTTAAAATACGGAAGTTAATGGCGACTTCCAGTGTACCCGGAAGTAGTATGATCTTGAAAATATTTTGAAAAGAAAGAAAATCTTGGATAACCCTGGAACCCGAAATTTCAGAATTCTAATTTTTTTCTAACCACGAAAACTTCTAAGGAACGGCTCTCGTGGAATACCCTGTATATTGCCAATTACAAAGATTAAGGGTGTTAGATTTCCAATTATTATTATAGTAACTAAATATACTTAATTAAAAGTGGTTGGTATCGTCAAAGTTTTCCAGAATCTGATCAGAATCCAAGAATTTTCTTATGTTTATTTGAGATATAGTTCGAAATCTAATTTACAATATGAAAAGTATCTACATTACCAATTGCAAAGAATAACGGGGTTTGATTTCCAATTATTATTATAGTAACTTAATATACTTAATTAAAAGTGGTGATTCTGCTAAATTACTATCCCAATGTTATGGGGTAGGAAAATCAACTGTAACCGATCTTACACGCAATAAACACAAGTTGCACAATTTTGTTGCAAAAACAGAATCAGGCCCGGGAAAAAGGAAAGCTCTGCGCCAACCAGAATATCCTAAAATGGGGAAGGCCCTTCATACGTGGTTTATTCAACAGCGATTAAAAAATGTCCTGGTGTCTGGTTCACTACTGGCAGAAAAGGCTCGATTTTTCTTCAAGGAGATTGCCTAGACCGGCGGATCCAATCACGAATTTCATGCCAGCATCGGATGGTTGGATCGTTTAAAAAAAAGACACGGTATTCGATATCTAAAAATTACTGGAGAAAAACTCTCAAACAATGAAGCAGCGGTGGAACCATTTCGTATGCGGTTTCGTCAAAAAATTTCTGAAATGGATCTGGGCGCAGAACAAATCTACAATGCTGACGAATCTAGGTTAATGTGGAGGTGTTTACCAGATCAAACGCTAGTCCATCATAAGGAGAAATGAGCACCAGTAAGAAAAATTTCTAAAGTAGGGTAACATTTATGCTCTGCGCCAATGCCACTGGAAATCACAAACTGCCACTTATCACCCTAGGAAAATCTAAAAATCCATCGTTGAAGAATTGTCGAACGATGCCTGTAATCTACAAGGGCCAAAAAAGTGAATGGATAACCAGGGACATTTTTAAAGATTGGTTTGACAATATACTACAATAGCACTATTGCTCATAGATAATGCTCCAGCACACCCAGCTGCAGAGGAACTCGCTACAGAGGGTGGTCAAATTGTGACAATGTTTCTACCGTCCAATTGTACAGCATTACTACAATCCATGGATCAAAACGTAATACAGAAAATGAAAACAACATACAGGAAGTCATTGCTAATCCACATTTTATCACAAGACGTGCCCATAATAGATGGTATCAAAAGTCTTAACATAAAATATGTCATCTTTTGGCTTTTGGAATCTTGGGATTCTTGTCATGTTAAATTGATAATGAAACCTTGGCATCCTCTTTGGAAGTCACAAGAGCAACATGAATGGGATGAAGAAGATAACTTGCCATTGACCCAATGGATGCAAGATCACAACAAAGACGAAGAAGGTGATGACCTTACTTCTCTTGTTAATCAAATTGGCCAAGGAGAAGAAGTATCTTCAGCAACTAAGAGAATGTGGCGAGGGGTTGCAGGATTTACCGTATGAAACCTTACCAGATACGAAAATAATAGAAGAATCGTTAAATAATAACTCGTTGGAGGTTGAAGAATGTGCTAAGAGAGTATTACATTCTGAAGCGGTGAAATGTCTTAATACATGTCTATAATGGGCAGATGAAAACCAACTAACTGCTGAAGAAATAATGCTGTTGCGCCAATCACGCGAGAAAGCGTATAATCTTCAATTTCGCAAGGCCAAACAGCAATAAATAAACCAATATTTTTTGAAAATGAAATTTTACTAACATATTTTTTTTGTACTTTTATATGTACGTTGTATTTCATAATAAAAATCAAAATATACTCGTATGTAATTAGGTAGAATCTTTTCACATTGTAAAATATGTACTTGCTAATCTGAATTTCCGATAATCCGAACAGCGGCTGTTCTGAATTAGACTTGCTATTACTATTAATATAGTATACAAGATTGTTAATTTTTAAATAAAGACATTGGTCACTAAACTGATATTCAATCAAGTACCTACTACCAAATAATATCGGAACGTGAGGCTCCGTTCCTAAGGTACTTTTATTATTGTTGTCGATATCCAAGCCTAATACTAGGACGTGAGGCTGCGTCCAATCAACAGCAAATAATATAAGGGAAAAGGAAACCTTGTACCTTTATTATCTGAACAGCGTCTAGTACTTATTACGAAAACTTCGGTTTTCATACACCATGTTAAATTCCAACGGAATCCTATAAACTAATTCAGCAAAGTTGTGAAAGGTACCTTGATCAAATAATCAAAAATGATTATTTACATTCTTTAAAATAAATTCATCAACTCACCTGATGAGGATTCCAGTCAGAATCGAAGATCACCACAGTATCAGCACTTTGTAAATTCAAACCTAAGCCACCAGCTCTTGTTGACAACAAAAAGAGAAAGTAATCGCTATTTTTAGCGTTAAATTTCTTCAGCAAATCACCACGATCTTCTGCTTTTGTTGTACCGTCAAGTCGCAAATAACCAAAACCTCTCCAATTCAAGTAATCTTCCATTATTGTCATTAATTGTGTCATTTGACAAAAAAGTAATACCCTATGATTGGTCTGTTTTAGTTTAGGTAAAATTCTGTCCAGAAGTTCAAACTTTCCTGATGAACGATATATATCTGGTCTGAAATTAATAAAACACAGTATATTTTGAGTTTTCCTTGCATATGGTAAGAGCAGAATATTCACATTAAAGAACATCCATACCACTGGAGCTTAATGATCAGTAAATGCAATGAAATGTAACTAAGAATAATTACCCTGATATAACTCCACCTGCTATGCCTACATGGTCACAATACTTTTCCTCAATATTTTGGAACATAAAAGGATGATTACAAAGCTTTCTTAGTTGCACTATAGTATTCATTAAAGCTTTAGCACCTCCCTTTCCTTTATTACCTTTCTCAGAACCATCAGTCAATAGAACTCCTTTACTCTGCATATGCCTGTAAATAGTTTATTGTACACAAACTGGAATAAAATAAGTTTAGAATATAATTACTTGTAAAGCACTTTTTGTAATCCGGACATATCACATTTAATTATATATTCAACTTTATCAGGCAATTGTGATTCTACTTCTTTCTTCAAACGTCTTAATAAAAACGGTCTGAGTACTTTATGTAAACGTCGAATGATGAGAATTGTTTCTTCTTCATTAAGTTCAACCTGAAAGTATGTATCTAATACACTATATAATAAATATATGGGGTACATTATATGAATAAAGAGCTACTACACCTTATCTCTCAAAACAAAAATACATTTCAGAATTTATATTCTCAGTCTTTGGAGATCATGTGTTCTAAAACTACATGGAACAACTTTGTAATAATACTCCTGCACTGGAATAATTAATTCTGATAATTATTACCACTTATTTTCGCCGATATTTTTTTAGGTAAACTTAATTTTAAAAACTCTGATTTCTATATGTAGTGTATTAATTTTTATTAATGTTATGAATTGAGAATAGGTTTGTAGTTTGGCATACAAAAAAATCATTAATCATTAAAGAACATTAGAAGTAATATAACACATGTTATTTGCGGGGCCACCTGCATTTGATAGAATTTGTAAATTTAATTCTATTTAATTTTCCTTTTGTTACGAGTCACATTGGAAAACAGGACGAAAATTTTAAATCGCCATAAACATTTAAATCTCCAAAGAATTTTGGTATGAATATTCCTCTCAAATTTTAACGCTTTTCTTTTTCATACCTTATGTGGGCTAAATTTGTGGGATATTCAGTCGTTGAAACAACCTATTTAGTTTCACGTTTTAACGAGTGTTATGAATAAAAAATCGCACACTAGATGTCTTAATTTCGTGTTTCATGTTGAAGGACATTGATGTAAGAAACATTTCAGGATTAGATGTACCAAAATCAATTAAATATTCATACAAGATGGAAAAGCCTTCTTTAATAACTTACGATTTGATTCCTTGAACAACTTTGAATGTGACTATTCCAGTCTTTTTTGTGGAATAACGTTTGTTGTGGGATCACACTAACCTTCAGATAGTGTTGATAGGGTTCAAGATAGCATTCTTTTCAGGTTATGGAGCAGCGTTGGATGTGTAACGAGAAGACAGAGGTTACAGTAGTGACAAGTTAAGTTTGTTTTAATCCTGCGACTCTTGTTTTCCTGTTTACTTCAATAAAGCTCTAATAATAGTGATTCAATATCTACAAAGGTAATTAATTCCGGACAGTTGTTTCGCTCACTGCTCGTAATCTTTGCCGAGGTATAAAATATCCCACTGACAAAAATGCTAGAGACCAAAAAATCTAACGCCATCTATTCGAGAGTAATAACCCACAAAAAGAACCCAATGTAATGTAAAATATGGACTAAATGAAGAACAAGTAATTTTTTCATGTATCTTTGTTCATTTGCTGATTATTACAATACTTGGTATGGCCATCTTGGCACTAGGTTATTCCTCGTGACTTCAATGAAGTATGAGATATTCATTTAATCAATGTTTTACATTGCATTGCATTATTTTAGTGGGACATCTACTATAGCGTAGATGGCGTTAGATGCTTTGGTCTCATGATTTTTGATAATGAAGTATTTTTTCTCGGCAAAGATGTCGACCGGTAGAACTCTGGCTTCCTCGTTCCGTTGATGAGCTCCAGAGGTGGCATAGCTGTCCGGAACAATTAATTGCAGTAGTACAGGTCGATCTAGAGAAATCTAATTGCCTTTGTGGTAGCTCAAGTATTTTTGGTCACTTGCTAATTCAGAAATTGTTAACAACCATAAACGGGTGTTGAACATCGTGGAGTGGAACGACAAAATGGTTAAGCTTTCGATTTTTTTTGTGATTACACCCTTCCCCTACACCGGAGGATGTTTTAATTTAAACTATGATTAAATGAAAGATATTGTATACCACAAACCATAGAAGATAAAAATAAACTCCCATCTCTTACTCAATCGTTCGATCTTCTTAGTGCGTTTGCTCATAGAAACGCATTAAGGCTATGTCATATTTTGATTAAATAAAAGAACAATTTCTTTGTTGTTTTTATACTACTTTTAATAATAACATGAAGTGCCATTATCAAACAGATACAAAATTATAAAGATAACAATAAACAGTTTAAGCATAAATAGGAACTAAAGTACAATATGGTTAATGAGATTACAATTAGGAGAAAGGGATCATCAGAAATTCCGAAATAGGTAGATCCAGGGAAAATACAGTCTGAATTGTGCGTTGGGATAATTATTATTTAATATTCTAAGAGCACTTTGATAGACAAAGGAAAATATCGCTTTGGTATAGGTCTAGCTGATCATTTAGGATATTGTTATAGGAGTTTTTGACACCTTATAAATCTCTATATTGATTCTAATGTATTTAATTTGAAACCTTTGGTTATGTAAAATACTTATAACTAATTATGAATGGTATGACTTATTTGTAAAAAATTGTTTACCAAAATTTCAGTCCGATTTGTTAAGACTGAAAGAACGAAAATGTTCTTGGTATTTAAGTTTCAAATTACAAGTTCTACTTACATAAAAGTTATCAGTTTTTGTAAATGTTCTTTTATGGTCACATATTGTTAAGTCTGAAACGTTGATTCTCCCATCTTTCTCTGTTTCCAACGTAAATTTAATTTTTGGATGAAGCTTAATAATAATCATTCAAAAATTAAATGGTTTACTTCATAATTTTGTCTCTGTTTGATTATGGCACTTCGGTGTTGAAACTATAATAGCGTTTTCATGTTATTATTGAAAGTGGTATAAAAACAAAGTAATTGTTCTTTCATTTAATGATAATGATAAATCAACAAGTAACATCTTCTACCATCGATTTTATGTTTTAAACTATGTTTAACACACAACTGAAAACATCAGTTGTATCAAACTCAACTCCAAGCAATTTAACATCTACTCCTCATTCAAACTCACCTTCCACGCTGACCATGAAGAAATAATTATGAATGCTGATTATTGGCCAATAGGAACTATTATAAACCGGTATTTCTTAGGAAGATAGTGAGGGACCTAGTGAATGAAATGGCGCTCTTAGCTAACCAAATGTTTGTTCAAGAATAACCTCTGAATAACATACCAGCCAAGAAGTTCACTTGAACATTCAATCAGTTAGAATTAAAATAATTAAGATACAAGGACTTCAGCATGACTCTGACATTAATGTTTACTAAAAAATTTACAGTACTGTCTCAATGTTTTGTCATGCTCCAAAATTAGATGGGGCAGCGGTAGCATTATGTGGAGGAAGTGAAAAGTCATGAATTTACTGACATCTCTAACCTTCAATTGAAAATTGACATGTGTAATAGCCGCAATGGTTCTTGTAAACGAACAATTAACTGTGATAACGATATATCGCCAACCAAATTGTCTGTTTGAAGTGTTTTCGGAAAAATGGATGTTTGTTTCAATGGAGATTTCAATATATTATTTAATAGCAATGACTGTAAATTATTACGTGTCAGAGATTCGTATAACTCTTTAAGATTCATGCATACATACTAGAGGACATGTATAGATAATATCTCATCAATTTTGTCAAAGGCCGTAAAAGGAAATCATCAGCAAATGAACAGGGATTGTCCCAACGCAGGCCTACCCACATTACGATGACTTCCTTGGATCAAATGCATCTTCCTTGCCTTCGCTAAGCAGACCATTCATATCGAAAGGTAAACTTATTTTAATCAATTTAATTTATAAAATACATATTCATTGCTTGTATCGTAATAATGTAAATAATCGTACATCATTTTTTTGAATATGTAGTTTGTAGTGCTCTCCCCATACGTATTGGACATAATGATAACAAGATTGAGTGCTTCTCCGAAAAAATTTTAATTACAATTTACATTCTAATTTTCTATAGTCAACATCATAAAGGTCTTACGAATTAAAAAAAAATTATATAATCAATAACTAGTAAATGTTAAACACAGCACGTGTAAATTCTATTAATAATTATAATAATGTCTCAAAAGCATATGATATTACGAATTAGAAACATAAGAATCAACATCTGAACTTGATTCTAATACATTCATTAATGTGTCCTAAATGTCCCAGCAGAAATTAAATAATTGTTAAAATCTACTGTTAACGATTTCACTGATTATTTGGATAATACATTAAATAATAAATGTAAATTTTCTTTGCCTCTGGCTAGTGAAGCTTGTGATATAAGTAAATTGAAAAATTTAAAAATCAGAGATCATTTTGGCTCAATAAAATCAAGAATATTTTTACACCCCTCTAACAAAATTGATAAATCAACGCATAGTCAGTGACACATTTCCTAATGCTTCAATCCCTATTTTTGCAAAAATTTTGGAAACACTTTGAAAAAACAGATTCTGGATTATTTCAAGAATAACGTTATTTGAAAAAAATCAATAAGGTTCAGATGTAAAAGATCTACTGAACAAGAAGTCAATCATCTAATTGAATTTATAGTTGAGGGATTGGAAGACGGTTTGATAGCTGATGCACAATTTTATTTTCAAAAAAAGCTTTTGACTATGTTATCCTAAACTTATTATTAAATGGATGAACTATCGAATTATTTGTAAAACTCTCGGTAAGCCTAATCGAGGTATTTCAAATATCAGGCAAACTCTTTCTTCACAACTAAGTTACCATCATCGGAAGTTCGGAAGAATTACAATAAACAAGTTACATTACCTTTTCTCCAGTAGTTGCAAATGGGGCATTGAACCATTGTTCAAATGTGGAACAACTTTTGAAGATTGAAGGTAATAAGAAATTGAGCAGTGCCCATAATTCAGGTAATTTATTTTGTAGTGGAGTACCAGTCAACAGTAGTCGATGTGGAGCCAGATAGTGAGTGTTTAATACTTGTGTCAATTTACAATGATGGTTCTTCATGCGATGACCTTCATCAATAATCATATATTTCCAAGGAAGCTGAAATGAATACAAAATAGATTATCATTATCTTTAGATCATATCAAATTGTATACAAAAACTATGAGTTGAGGTATTGAAACCAAATTTTAAGGCAATTTCGAAGCACTTGATCATAATGAATATAGTTTGTGGTCTTGCAATGCTGGCAACAAAAATCCTCATAACCAGACCCAGATATAATATAGAAAAATCTATCTATGACTGAAAGACTGACTATATAATATCATACAACCATATTTGCTATATACATTTTTGATTTGAATAAATTATCTTCAAAACTAAAGAATAGAGACATGAGAATAACATTAACGTTTCAAACTTCCAATTGCATATCTGTTACAGTCTGTATTATGTAACGACGAGATTTATATAATATCTATGATTTCGGCGTTTATCTACTGTAAGATTATTTTAAACTTTCTGAAATTGGAAAATAAAACTCAAATATACACAAAAACTTAATTCTTAATGCTGACGAATGTGGTACGAATTTAGGGAAGAGGGTAAACAGACAATGGTTTAGGTGTTTATTTATAAAATTGTTGACGAGTGGTGAATTATAGGTATCAATTTGGTCATTTAATATTATGTTACTAATGTTTTTTTTTTAATTTCTCTTGATTCTAGAATAGTGAGTATATGTAATTTTTCCTGAATATGTAAAATAGAGGGATTAAGGGTGAAATTGTTATTATGAGATTTATATTTAAAACAGACATCATTTATTGCCTTGTTACTTTATAGTATGGATGTAAATAAAAACATTGTAAAAAATGAAATTGCTTCACCCCCGCCTCTCTTTTGCCGCCATCTTGGAAAAACTTCCAAACTATTTATTCTTGCGATCTGTCGGTCGCACAAAAAAATATTGAACAGAAAATGATGCAAATAAAATTCTAAATTTTTTTTGTGATTCTTGCGATACCAAGAAGCAGATATTTCAGGCGGTACAGGGCGCCGAAGCTATCAAAAATCAATTTCCCCTTACGCTTTTGACTATTTACATTCAAACTACCCGAGCATAGCATAAGAGAAATATCTACTTTTCTGCTGCTGAATATACATTTCTTACAGCGCGCACACTTTGAGGAGGTGTAACTCGGAGACTATCTAAAGCAATTATATTATTTAAAGGTCATTCTAGAGCATTTCTACAATTTTTCTAAGAAGCACTCTCACGGTGGTAGAATGGCGGAAAACCGATTTTTGGTAACTTTAGAGTATCGCGCCGGTTACCAAAACGTGTAGAATTTCAGTTCCAAAATTTTTTCCGTACAGCCAATAGATCGATAAAAAAAAGAATTATTAACTTGTTCAAGAATGTGATTATGCGCCAGGGGGTAGGATCCCGACTTTTTGGCTTAAGACTTATCTAATAACCGTTAACCACTGTGCAAAAAGATTTTTTTTACTTTTTTAAATGTAAAATTACTATTTTACTGTACTATATGAAGACTTTATATAGAGTTATTATATTATTTTGTTTATTCAATTGAAATAATTCAATGTTTCCTAAATGTGAATTTGTTATGAATTGAAATCAATTTTTCAAAAAAAAAATTAACTTCTTTATTTGCAATTAAATCGTTATATTCTCATTTCTCTTTTTTTTCTTATACATTTTATTTTTCCAAATATTAATAGAATAGGTATACGGTTTCACATCATACCTACCTACATTATTAGATCATCAATAAATGACAAAAAACAAGATATTAACAATTGATTCATACACAGAGGGATCATTAGAATGAATTAACAAACTCATATATATAAAACATATTTGACAAAAAATTGACTTTGCTGGTTCCACAAAACAATTGAAGCATTTCTCAAATCCTGGTGCTTTCAACTACTACGTTATAACCTGTACTTGTGAACAAAAAAGTGTTAATGATATTAACAAGCCAGTAGATCTAGTACCTATACCTAGTTGAACCATTGTCCGGATCCAGAACATGGAAATTACTCTAACATGTGATAACCAAAATTCAATATTAATTGTTTCATCAAGAATATGAGGTAATGGAAACATTATATGAATACAAAGAGCAAGATTACTAATCAGAGCAAACTTTCTTTTCGTAACATTCACACTACTCAGGCATCTTCAGAATGAGTTATTAACTCATTTGAAGTATAGCAAGGTAGGGTGAAATTATTGTCAATAGATAGATATTTATTTTAACTGTTATTACAAAAGAAATTTGTTTACAGCAAGTCAATATCATGGTATCAAGATAAATATTTTTTTTTTTATATATTAAGATACATAATTTACACATTGTTGCAAACAGGAAAATAAAATAGATTGATATATAAATCTTATTCAATATTGTCATTAAGATATTCATTGGAATAATATCCTTTTTTTATAAAGATTGCCTTTACAGTTAATACAAATTAATTATAAGAGAGTGTAACGATTAATATGTCCGTTCACTTAATTACTATAAATAGAACGCCACTGGTGAAACATTTCTTCACTGGAAGTTATAAAGATGAATCTAGTTGCCATGCGTGAAATTCATGATGCATCTCAGCTACACGTTCTGCTTAAAATAACTTTTTTTTTATTTCAACACCTGTGTTTAACACGTAATTCAATGTTAAAATGCAGTAGGCATTTACTAATTTATACGAAATACAATAATTAATAATTATCAGTGAAAAACGTCGTGAAAAGTGGCGGTACGTCTTTATAATTAGCAAAATGTGATTTTTGGAAAATAACAGTAAAGTTCCACTCTTTTATTAAAGATTAATTTTATTTGAACCTATCCAAGAGAAACAATAAATATAACCTTATCATCATTTGCTAACCGAGCATACCAACTTTATAATTAGATGGATTAAAGGTTATAAGAGTTCATTAACATGTGTTGAAAATACCCAACTTATAGACTTTGGGCCAAAGTAGTTTATGCCAGTTCATGTTTTGTTTAAACGATGTTAAGAAGGATGGATATTGTTTTTAAAGTGAAAATGTATGGGTTATTCGTAATATATTATTTAAATGATTAGACATTTCTATAAAATTATTATTATATGATTTCTATATATCAAATATTGACATATAACTCAATTCATCTCTTACATTCAAATAATCTCAATAGATGTGCATCAAATAAATACAGTGAAACACTATATTCATATCTACAATTCTGAATTGCCACCTTCTGCAGAACAAAACAAAGAGGAAGGCCTTTAATCTATTGTTATGTTGAAGATGGCAACTTAGTTGCAGAAACATATATTATATTATCAACGTGCTCCGGTACATTTATTTGATGCTTTTGTTTGGACAGTTTCTGTAACTGGGTTCAGCTTAACATATGTAAATACAATAACGTTATGATTAGATCTTACCTTAGCAAGGACTCCTTTATCCTTAATAACATATTCGTACGTTGTTAACAAAACATTGAATTTCGTTGACCGCATCTGGCTTTGAATTGCTCTCCTACCTACAGGCGATCCTTTATAGGAAACAACAAGAACTGATGGCGCCCACTTTTCAAATTCCAATACCCAATTAGAAAGAGTCCTGTAAAAACATCTTCAATTAGTTTATGAATCTTGATTAACAATGCAGATAGTTTCGAGGTCTGAATTTGTTTTAATTCGAATTTTCCATGTATTACTGATTGACCGACTTGAAAAATGAGTTTAGGTTTGTTCGCGGAGATGATTCGTTACAAGTTGAAAACCACTACTCATGCGCAATATAAGAATAAGCTTTCGCGGTGCAAATAATTCTGAATTCTGACAAATTGTTTAGCGTTAGAACATCGGTTGAGCAAGTTTAGAACAGATTCTGAACGCATCCGAACGATCCCAGGACTAGAGCGAGAGCTTTTTGTCCTCATAGGTCGAAACATCCCTAAAGTTAGAGTTAAGCGGAGGATTATTTCATGGAATTCGTTCGCTAGTGTTCATGTTCAGTGTTCACTTTATTAATAGATTAAACATAAATAAAGTTGTTAGGTATTTTTGACGTTGGCATTTGACTGTTATACCTGATTTATAGAAACATATTTCAAGAATTTTGATGAGCGGATTTCCCTACAGTGGGATACCAATTCTTAATATTTTGTGAACTTTACTACTTTGTTTATGATATCACTTACAATTAGTACTTAGAATAATATTAAAGTTATTGGTGATAAAAATTATGAAATACTTAGAATCACGGAACATCAATAAGATCTAAATACTAGCACAGAACTATGATGGAATCTTCTACTTCCAACGTGCCGCCACATTTGAAAGTATACCTTTCAATAAGATGTGAAATATTAAGTGCTAATGCACTGGCAGATGTTGAAATATTCAACATAATTATATCCTTCTAGGACATAATTTTTATGAAATACTTAGAATAAAAGAAGAATTGTCCTGGGGACGAAGACGCCACTGAATATTTTAAATGTTATCATTATTGGATTTCGTTTTACTAGTAATAAAATAAAGATCTTCTGAACAAGAAGATGCTACCATTTGATCAAAAATAAACTTTTTATAAGTGCGGTTGCGCTAAAGTTCTGGCCACACACAGGGTTCGGTGTGACAAAGCGCTCTGAACCTGTCCGAAGTCGCGCATGCGTTGAGAATTTTATGTAACATGTACGTAATATGTACTATAATAACTTATAGGCCAATCAGGTCACACAATAGAATCTAGATTTAAAGAATCTATAGATCCTATAATTTACAAGACACCACTTCCATGGTTTCAATCCATTTAATCGAAAATAATCATAATTTGCTGACTATCAATTATTAAGTATTTACATAGTTGTACAAAGGGACGGAACTTAGACCTATTAGAATCATGGAAAATTTGGAAATACCACATTAAACTTGCTTGATCACCAAGTTAATCTGATTTAAACTTAAATAAAATAAGTTTTAAACGTTTGTTTTTCACTAATTTAATAAATAAATGTAACTAGGTAACACTGTAGCTTCTTCAAACAGATATTACAGTACTATATGGCGAATTCCAGGTCATATTCGCACTTCATCCCAGGTGAGGTCTTTGGATTGCGCTGAAATTTTGCAGGTGGTTTCTGCCTCAGGAAATATTAGGTTTCCCAAAATTTCAAGCCATATACTGCAATAATGCACCGCCTAGAATATTTTTAATTTTTTTTGGGATTTTATTGATTGAAAATGAAAAAACGGCATTTCTTCTGTAGAAAGGCTGTACTGAGACAAAAAAATATTCCAAATCATGAATTTGATGGGGAATTTTCCGAGGAATCCACCCCGTCCTTCAGAATTGGTCTATCGTATCGCACATGCGCGCAAAAAACTGTTTTTTTCTTCAAAACTTCGTATCTCCGGTGTTGCTGCTCCGATCGGGTTGAAATTTCGTGTGAAGGCAACTAAAAGTAAATACTTCAAAGTGGTGTATGAATGGTCATGCATAAATTATGAAACAAAACCGCTAGAGTCAATTATCTGTATTTTCAAAAATTCCTAGGCCATTTCTTTCAGCTCATGCCGATGGGTGAATATTAATCTCTAATCTGATTCCAGATTCGGATTCCTCGGAAAATTTTCGATCGATTATGCACATTCTTACATTTTTTTAAGTCGATTCCATCGATATTGCGAGCATGTTTTTTTCAATATTCAAATTTGTTTCAAAGCGCAGTGTACATTTCTTGATAAAAATTTAATTTCTTCTTTAAAAAACAATAATCAAATAAAATGAGTTTGAATACTGACATTTTTTTTTTAAGAAAAATATATATATTTATATAATAAAATTATTATCAAATAATAATTTGAAAAAATAATAATTAAATAAAATGAGTTATAATAATAAAAATTATTTTTTTTAAAGAACAAATTGAATTTTTATCAAGAAATGTACACTGCGCTTTCAAACAAATTTGATTATTGGAAACAGCATGCTCGCGGAACACTTTAAAGCGTCCCTGCTTACTGTACTATTTATTTCTCCGCAAAAAACGACAGATAGCGTCACTTCGCTTAACACCCCGAATATTTTTAGAGAACGGCAGTGTATAATCTAGACATGATTTCTCTTCTTTGTGAGAGCGTAAATTTGATTGGATCCCGCGGCCAAGCGAGTGAGCGTGCTAAATTCAAAACTTTTTCGTCATAAATATTATTATTATTGCTTTCTTCCAATTCATGATGCATACAAAACGAGATTATGAAGTGAACATCAAATGATACGTAGGGCACGCGTAGTGCTCTTGAATTCTTTATTTCAAAAAATGAATGCAATTCTCCACTTCTTAATAAATATCAATTGAATCGACTTTTTGAAAGTACATAATCGATCGGAAATTTTCCGAGGAATCGGAATGTGAGGTCAGATTTGAGATAAATATTCACCCATCAGCATGAACTTAAAAGAAATGGCCTAAGAATTTTTGAAAATATAGATAATTGACTCTAGCGGCTTAGTTTCCTAATTTATGCATCACCATTCTTACACCACTTTAAAGTACTCATTTTTAACTGCCTTCACACAAAATTTCAGCCCTATCGGAGTAGCAACACCGGAGATATGAATTTTTGAAAAATAAATAATTAGATAGCCCAGGCGTTGGATTCCTTGGAAAATTTATCATCAAATCCATGGTATGGAATATTTTTTTGCCTCAGTAATGCGTTTCTACAGAAGAAATGCCGTTTTTCATTTTCAATCAATAAAATTACAAAAAAATTAAAAATATTCTAGGCATTATTGAAGTATTTGGCTTGAAATTTTGGTAAAGCTAATATTTCCTGAGGCAGAAGCTACCTGTAAAATTTCAGCGCAATCCAAAGATCTCACCTGGGATGAAGTGCGAATATGACCTGAAATGCGCCATATTTATTATTAAATTAGTGAATATCAAAGTTTTAAGTCATTTTGTTTAAGCTTAGAATGGATTTTCATCATGTAATGACTGATTCTATTCAATTTTCTAATCTGATTTTGACTCAAATGTTTGGAAATATTCAAATAATGTAATTATCCCTGGTGTTGTTATACTGCATATTCTTTAACTACAATAAAAACTGTAAAATGACAGGATATCATTCAGAGTCACAATTATTATTCTAATTAGTTAGTAAAACACTTAATAAAATATCACAAAGTAAAGGTTTCAACTACGGAATAATAATCTAAGTTATTATTTAATTCAATATTCCATTGCCAATAAAGTCAATATAGTGCAATCAATTGTTTATCTTCAACTCAAATAATTGATAATGATTTTCTCTAGAAAATTCTCAAGTCAAAACCCACCATTTCTATTATGAAACTAATTTTACACAGAAATATCTTTCACAATGAATATGTAAATATAAGAATTTGGTTTGATGAAATTTGATGCAATAAGTATTACTTACGACAATGGGACAATTATAAGGAATGGTCCATTAACTTTCTTCTTTTCCATCAAATATGTTATCAAAGCAATTGTTTGAATGGTTTTCCCCAGACCCATTTCATCTGCTAGAATACCATTCAAATTATTATTATACAATGACACCAGCCATTCTAACCCCTTAGTTTGATACTCTTTAAGTAGTCCATTAACCATAATTGATGCCTGTTCTGTGACAATTTCATGTACTGTATGAGCAATGCTAAAAAAGAAGTCGAAAATACCTGTTAGATATAGTGGGGAACATAATATCATCAGAAAGCATAATATGGAAGGCTAGAGAGGAACAGCAGTACTAGATAGGTCTCTTACCTATAATAAGTTTGTTCTTCATTTGCATTCTTATGATACTCATCATCTTCAACTTTTGCTTTTTTAATTACTTCCCTTGCTTTTTCTTGGTCAGGTAATTGAGTGTGTGCTGTAACAAATATTAAATGTGAGCTTGATTGAAATTTAGTTGAAAAATATCAGTCAGACATGTTCATGTAACTTCGATCGTGATTTAGCAGAATGATGCTCCCCTCATTAGGCAACTTTCCACCAAAGACTGAATAGTTTTATCAGTTGAATAAAAAATGAACACACATCATACTGTGTACTACATTGTTAAAATGTTTTTTTTTTAGCTAAATATTACACACTGCAAATAGTATACAAATTGTAAGATACATATAAGCTATTATATTATAACTAATAGAAATGAGGTTAAAATTTGTACAGGGTGTCCCATTTTGGGTACTTTTGCGAGGTATCTCCTTTATTTTTAAAGATAGAGAGTTGCGGTTTTCGCGACACTGTGCTACTTTTTCGTAAAACTCAAGATGCCGTCAACAGAATTTTCATAGCCCTTTTAGTTTTTAAGATACAGGGCATTTCTGAAAATGTTGCATTTTGTGACCCCCCTCGTATCTCCGTTATCCTTCAACTTATCGAAAAGGTAAAATAACATTCTGATAGTTTTTTTTCCGTAGAATGCAGTGGTGTAGATAACTTTTGTTACATATTCACTGTTTTTGAGTTATATAGCAAACTTATGTTTTTTTAAATGGAACACCCTGTATATTTATAGACTATAAAATTTGTCTTTTTTTTACCTTTTCAAAAATATATGATAGTATAAACTTTTTTTCAGAAACACGCAAATAATTGACAATTTTTAGAAATTAAATACATATTTTAATTGTAGGCCATTGATAATGTTTATGACAAGTTCTTTCGGTATCATTATTCAATAGATATTTATCAATTTTTTCGAATAATGGCAGTTTACGAAAATTATGAGAAATATGATATGATGGTATGTTTTATACAGAGTAATGAAAATTCTGAAGAAGCTTCGGAATTATATTTCCAAAGGTGAGTAAGCTATTATGGCTATGAAAATCTCTATTATCATTTTAATTTTTGCTTGTTACATATCCAGAAAGAAGGCAACCGTTTTTTGGGATATTTGCCCGTTTAAAAGCAAATTTAGTTGAGCACGGATCATTTGTTCACCCGCGCCCTAAAACATACAACAAAGAGAACAGGGAAAGAAAAGCGATAGATACTTTAGGATATATAGAAGCAACATCTTCGTCCTCATGTAGAAAAATTTAGAAGGAAATTGGTGTGCCAAAAACTAACGCTCAGAGGATCTTGAAGAAATATAAGTATCATCCATACAAATTTAATATACTACAACATTTGCATCCTGGCGATGCCGAGCGCCGGGCAGTGTTTTGCCAGTGGTATTTGCAACAAATCGATGCTAACGATTTATTTGGCAGACTTGTTTTTTGGTCAGACGAATGCTTTATTTCAAGTGCTGGCATTTTCAATCGTCACAATACCAGGAACTGGCGTAGTGAAAATCTGCATTTAATGTTTGAAAGGGCACAACAAGGACGCTTTGGAGTTGAGGTTTCATGTTTTATTTTGGGTAGACATACAGTTTATAGGATTTTTGAAGGAGGTCTTACAGCACGTAGATACCTAGAAATTCTTGAGGAAGTTATTCCAGAACTGCTCGAAAACATTCCATTAGCCCAGTATAATGCTGTTTACCTACAGCAAGATGGTGCCCCAAGTCATAACTCTAGGCTCTAAAGGGCCTTTCTAAATAATAACTTTCCTCAAAGATGAATAGGTACCAACGGACCTGTTAGATGGCCTCCACGATCACCAGATCTCTCAATTTTAGATTTTTTTTATGGGGTTATGTACAAAATGAAGTATATAAAACTCGATATGACGGCATTGCAAAACTTCGAGAGGCAATTCATTTAGCTTTTCGCAATCTGCGAATGAGAACAATGGTTCTTTTGAACGCTATTCAAAGAATCTCAAAGATGTGCGAATGTTATTTTTTTGTGTTTTTGTTATATTGTCACTTTACGCCACAAAACTGTTGTTACAAACTTACTGTTAGAAAAAGATCTATGGGAATTTTTTTTAATAGATACCTATATACAAGCTATCCAATTATTTGTTAGTAATATGTAAGTTGCACTTGTTTATTATTGTTATCCATAGCCTACTATTAAAATATGTATTTAATCTTCTGAAAATTGTCAATTATTTGCGTGTTTCTGAAAAAAAGTTTATACTATCATATATTTTTGAAAAGGTAAAAAAAAGACAAATTTTATAGTCTATAAATATACAGGGTGTTCTATTTAAAAAAACATAAGTTTACTTTATAACTCAAAAACAGTAAATATGTAACAAAAGTTATCTACACCACTGCATTCTACGGAAAAAAATCTATTAGAATGTTATTTTACCTTTTCGATAAGTTGAAGGATAACGGAGATACGAGGGGGGTCACAAAATGCAACATTTTCAGAAATGCCCTGTATCTTAAAAACTAAAAGGGCTATGAAAATTCTGTTGACGGCATCTTGAGTTTTATGAAAAAGTAGCACAGTGTCGCGAAAACCGCAACTCTCTATCTTTAAAAATAAAGGAGATACCCCGCAAAAGTACCCAAAATGGGACACCCTGTACTTGGTGAGAGTATAATGAGAAATATGTCACTTATTGAAAAAAAAAATCTCGGCCTGAAGGCTGAAGAAAATTATGTGTATTAATGCATCATTTATTATTATATTATAAAATTCATTGAAAAGTAAAGTTAAAAATTGCTGAAAAATTCAATAAACACAAACCATAATTCCATTTGAAGAAAACAGCAAAACAAAACACCAGGTATTGGCATAAATGACCAAATGAACGTAATATGATAGATAACAAACGAATGAAAATTCCACTTGATTGGGACGAATAAATGATATATGTTAACATCGAAAAAGATATTATAAATATTTCAGACTTTCATAAATTTATATACATACAGCGATGATTTTCGTCATCATCTGAATCGTCATCTTCTGATTCCACTACTTCCCAACCAGGATGTTGTTGTAACCAATCCGGAATTTCTCTCATCAAAGGTGCATCTTCACCAGTCAATTTTTTACCAGTTGCTAACTCAATCACTGTTACCGGCCTATCAGATCCCTGAGAACAATCATCATCCATATCCATCATACCATCTTCTCGAATTGTTTTCTTCTTTTTCTGGAATGAATCGTATATCAGCGAGTTCAAAATATCGCTGACAATGTAGACCAGTCTGGTTGAAGCCCAACATCAGTTCAATAGCAATTCGCTACAAATATGAGCCTTAGAGGGAGAATCCCATCTACAAACTGCTCTTGGATGATTAAAATCAATTCATCCTGTATACAATGGAGTAGCTTAGTGGATGGTCAGGGGGGCGGAGGCTGGTAGGTTCGCCCCAGGTGATAATTTAAAAAATGTATGTGTATAATAAGCCGGCTATAACACGATATTGTTTCAAAAATTCAAAGAGTAAAAATTTGTAAAATGGAAATTTTGGTGTTGACTCCATTCAACTAATCAAATTTGGAAAATGGATGAAATATATTCTTTATTTTTCTGGCCACAGCTATTTTTAGGCCTCAAAATTGTAATCTAGAAAAAACCGATATCGGAATATGATCAGAATTTGTTTTTCACTTTATAAAAATCCAGGAACCTCAGCAGTACAGTAGGACCTCCATTACCCGTCACTCACGGGACTGGAGCCCTGAGGGATAAGCAAATAATAGAATAGATAGGTTTTTCAGAACACGGTTGTTCTTCACTCATTTAACGATGTTTTTTTAGCAATTGTGCGAGAAAAAGTTAGCACCACAGAACAAAACTGCACAAGTTGCAAAACAGTACTGAATAAGCTGACCTTGGACTCGCGGCGGTCTCACGATTAATGAAACGTGATGGTTATCAGAGAGATGGATATTAAAGATCCTACTGTACTTGTATTTATAGCTGACCCAAAATATATGTCGCAAGTATATTAGATAACGTTCAACAAAGTTCTACATATTAGATTATAACTTATGGGATAATTTGTGACTGTTCGCTCATAAATATTCATATTTTATTTTATACATTTTTGTATTAGATTAAAATGGGACGGTTACACTGTTACTGTGCCCGGGTATCACCACCGCTAGCTACGCCACTGCCTGTATAACCTTTAATAAAATCAAAGTTGTCTATAAGGATTAAGAAAACATTAAATTAAATCCCAATATGTATTATTTAAGAATTACTTATTCTCATGACAAGAAAACTAGTTACTAGTGAAGGTAGTCAACTAAAATGTAAGGTACTGACAACATGTCGAATCATATATGAAAAGTATAGTATATTCTACAACAAGTTTGGAATGGCTCATCCTCGACGCGAGCGAAAAGCGTGGAATAGGCGGGCGAAAATCAATATGTAACCATAGCAACCGGATCAAAGGTCGCCAAATGAACACTGTTATCAAACAAGGCGTGGACCAAGACAATTTATTTATTATTGCAAGAAACTAAACCGATTCCAATTGGTCGAAAGCTGTGATAAAATAAACATTACGACACAGTCTGTTAGAACGATATACGTTACAATCTAATTTTTAGTCATAGAATAGAGGATAGTTTCTGAAAGCGTGTTAAAAAATAATATTTAATTCATAGAAGAAGCTGATTTCTTGATAATAAATGGATGCATTGCAAATTTTTAATTAGATGCGTCAACACATCTGCTAATCTCGAAAAGGGGATTTGGACTGGTTATACCAACTGTCGTTGCATTTCTATACCCACAGGTTACTGATTCGGAAAAATGTCAACACTTATAACACGTTAGGTATATAATTGTTGAAGAGATCTTTGTTGGCTTAAGCTTTTACTTAAATTGGTTGTCAAAAGTATTGATTTCGAATTACTGGTCGAATTATTTACCTTTTTTCGTTTCTCCTCTTCCAACTGTTTTCTCCTTTGCTCGATTTTGTGTTGCTTCACCATCTCTGTTAGGTTACAGATGTATTCATCAGTTTGTGATAATAAGAATGCAAGCCGCTTGTCTTTCTTCTGGTCAATCAATTTCCTATAACCTTCTTCATCTTCTGCCATCAGCCTAAATGGAAATTGAGGTACGAAATTAAAAATGAAGTATGTCTCATTGTCATATTATATAATTTAGCAAAACAATTAGTATAATAGAAAACTTTAGACCAAAAATGCTAATAAACAGACTTGTTTAGAATTTTCAATATGTATATGACAATATCAAGAATGAAGATTAATGAAACCTGAATATGATCATGGTGGCTCGAAAATAGAGAAGCTAATTATGAGAATCTTCTACAGGTAAAAGCGCGTATATGGGCTAATTGAAACAATGACAATTCCATTTGGCATTGTGCTCCAGGCCGCATTAGTGGCAATGGTAAATTACAACGGTACCATATAGTAGACAATTGAAAAATATTTGCCAAACGTCCTTTTATTTGAATAGTATATAATTACAGCTTACCTTCTCATACGTTCTTTTTCAATGCGTTCTTGTTCCTTCTTCTGTTCTCTTTCTGCGTTAGCATGATAATTCATGACGGCTTTATTCAATCTGACTAATTTTGCTTGATTGTTACGATGGAATTCTTTAAAGTCTTTGCCATGCTGTAAAACAGAAGTGAGAAATTCTTGATGCTTTTGACGACGTTTCCGTTCGGCTTCTAATTTTTGTTGTTTTTCTAATTTTTCCGTAGCTCTAGCTTCACGAAGACCTTGACGTTTCGTCCGTTTATAAGCTTTTACGTTTACAGCTGTTTCTAATGTGGTATCTTTTCTAGTACATGCCACAATTTCAGTTCTGAGCTGACGTTGGAAGTTTAAACACCGCAAGGCCCTTAACTCAATTTGAGCTTGAATTCGCAATTCTTCTGACATATTGGTTGGTAAATTGCTCAATTGTTCGATTCTAGATGCTATTCGAGATGCAACCCTGAAGAAAACTAAATGTAATTATGAACAAGGGCGAAAATGAACTATGTAATTTAATAACGTATCGGCTTATTTTTTTAATTTTAAAGACTGAAAGCAAACTTTCCTTTTTCATTCTTTCTAACTGCAAGATTCAAGCCAATTTACGGCAATATATTGATAACTAACCTATTTTCTCTCTCTTGTAATATGACGAGAGGATCTATGCCAACTGGTTTTGGTACGTTTGTTATCCGATTTTGTTTTGCGGTTACTTGTTGCTGTTGAGGTGCTGCATTTTGAATATTGGGTCGTATTCCTGGTTGACCAGTAGGCTGCTGATGGCCAATTGGAGAGATTTTCACCCCTTGAGGCTGTGGCTGTAACTAAGTAGATATCAAATAACATATGAAACATAAACACTTTGATTTAGTCATTCTCATTGAAAACAGATTTTCTTCTTCGAATTCTCTTTGCGGAAGATCAGCATATGCAGTGAATAGCATATGCCTAATAATAATATAACAGCTGTATCGTTGTTCATTTTGCGAGGACATGCAAGTCTGTTTTGTTATAAATATTCTGATGGCATTATAACTACTATCAACAGGAAACAAAAAATAGATTATGGATCAACTACGTTTAATCTAGGACGATCAGTTCTGGCCTTCGTAGACAGGTCGCTCCAGGCATGTTTTTGATTGAAACCATTATATTGGAAGACAATTTTTAAAAGTAGGTAGCATACAGCTTGAGTCAAATAGAGCGGTGTATATGAGTGTGAGCGAGTCAGACGCATTATATTTTTCAATAAGATAAACTAGGAGAAGAACTTGTAAGATAGAGAAAGGAAGTGCACAGGTCGACCGTCCACCCTACGTAGCCGGAAGCCCTACTTAGAACAGTCAGTAACTCGCGGATAACTTGAGGGATGTACATCAATTGAGAAATATTTATATCGCGAGTTAAGGGAAATAAGAAGTACAGATATGCGAGTTATAAATCACGACCATTTTCTTCCAGGCAGGCGATGATATTCCCTCGATTCTTTATCGCACTTATTACATTTCAACACATCGGGATTTTTTACTCAATCACTTATACTTTTTCATAAATCAATATTTTGCTCTATTGATCGCAAAAAAAGTTCAAGATAGTTTCTGCACTATTATTTTTCACAATAAGTTTGTTCCATCGCCGCTCAGAACCATACGTGGTACGATGACGATTGTGAAACGTCAGACATCTCAACTAGTAAACTCTGATTTATGACGAAATTTGAGAGTGAAAGATGAATTTAAAAATGGACGAGGACAACGAACTATTGTTTGATGATATTTCTTCAAGTTCTTCAATAACTTTGGATGATTCTAGAACGTTTCTTGGAAGAACATCGCATTATAAAAACTAAAATAGTTTATCTTTGATACATGCGGGAAATCAAACGGGAAGTTTTAGGGACGTCGCCGACCATTTCAACATTACGACAAGTTCGGTTTATCGAATATTACATCGGGCAACCTTATTTAAGTAACTTGTCGTAAATTATTAATAATGTAGAGCAGCAGATCAGTGCCTAATATTTTACACGGAATGGATTCCCGCATGTAATTGGGGCAATAGATGAGAGCCACTAAAAATTGACCGGTCCAATGTAGTTCCAGATATTAATCGAAAAAGTTATCTCTCAATACAAGTATAATAAATAGAATGTATTCTAAGTTAATTGATCTTGAAAAATATGTTTCAACACCTTTCGAGACCGTGGCAATCTTAATAGAGTTCAACGGAATTAAAATAATAATTGTAAACTGTTTTCAAACCGTTACGTAATTGAACGCTGTTTTGGAATCTTAAAACAAAAATGTCGACAAATGTATCACATGAAATTGAGAAATGAACGATTCCGTCCATTCTATAAGAGCTCCATGTGTTTTACACAATATTGTAATAAAAGATGACCTTCCGATAAATCAGTTAGAACAACCTGACAATGGGAACGATCATATCAATAGATGGGAAATTGACATTTTCAATTTCCAGATCGCAAAATAAAATGATGAGATCGAACTTGCAAATCAAAAAACGCGTGTCATTAGAGAAAGGATCGCTAAGTAATAAATTACCCATAAAAATTATATTGTTGTTTATTTTACTTATAGGTATTAGTTGAGAATTAGAAAATCGACGGTTTAGTTCAATAGATATGAACTAAACAGCAAACAAAATGATTTTGGTTTGGCTAGATTAGGTACAGCATCGTCGAATAGGTATTTGGGATCGTAGAAGCAATGTTCTTTCAAATGGTGTTTTGATAAGTAATCCGTCCCAACACGATTTTGTTTGGAACTAACACCGGTACTATACCAATTTAAAAACATTTTTCATGCACAAAATTTTCAAATAAACGATGAATCTGAAAAAGAAACACTGAATAGAATAAACAACTTTTATATTAACAAAGGAAAGAGCAGTACAATTGATGTAGAGGCTAATAATATATAAAGGCTTCAATTTATCGTCCCAACTCACTGTACCTATATGAAACCAATGAAACTGAAATCAAAGAAGTAATTGATAATCTGAAGAACAAAAAATTTTAAACTCCACCTACTAGACCCGCTAAAACATATAATTAACGTATCTTTTTCAAACGGAATTTTTCCAGAATGTCTAAAAGAAAAGATAATTTTACCTCTGTTAAAAAAATGTGATTCCACTAATCTGAACAACTATAGACTGATTGCTCTTCTGAATAATATAGCAAAAATAATAGAAAAAAATTATTCACAATATAATAACGATTTCATGATACAACATAATATATTTAACACTAATCGGAACGCTTATATTAAGGGAAGATCAACAGACCGGGCCATTTATGAAGTAATCAACAACATAGTAAATTCTCTAAATAACAAACATAAAGTAGCAGTGTTATTTCTTGATCTATCCAAAGCTTTCGACTCTGTAAATCATGACAGACTACTTAACAAACTATTCTGTCTAGGTGTCAGAGGTATTGCTTATAACCTAATTAAAACGTATCTTTCAAATGGAAAACAGAAAATAGTAGTTACAAATAACCGTCATGAATCTCATTCAGACTGGAATTGTATATTGCAGGGAGTTCCACAGGACTCAGCATTGGGACCTTTGCTGTTCCTGCTCTATATAAATGACCTACCCGAATTGATTGAAAATATAGTCTCTTTTGCTGATGACTCTACTGTTACAATCACTGCGGAAACAGATGAAGTCTTACAAATTAAGATATAGCAGTCATCGCAAATTTTGAAGGATTGGTTTGGCATAAATATATTAGAATTAAATGTAGAAAAAAGTCAAATGGTGCAATTTCATTCCTCACATGCACGTCCGAAGCAAATAAAACTTGAATGTAACAAAATTGCATTGACATCAATTTATGAAATAAAATTCTTCGGGCTCTGCATAGACTCTGGACTAACGTGGAAGAGTCATATTGATCAAATGGCATCAAAATTATCATGCTTGTGCTATCAGTTGAGGGTCTTGGAAAATAATGTAAGTAATAAGGTTGCTCTGTTAGCATATAATTCATACGTAAATTCTGTAATCAAATATGCTAGAATTTTTTGGGGTGACTCAACAGACATTTATAGAATCAAAGTACTGCAAAAAAGATGTATAAGAAATATCTTCAAACTAAAATATCGAGTCATGTAGACCATATTTTATAAGACACAGAATACTAACCATATCTTCAATTTATATCCTAGAATGTGCGTGCATTAAGAAACATTATGAAAAGTTTTTTCAGGAACATAGTTTGTTGCACAGTTATGAAACTCGTCTTACAAGACCAACTGCACTAACTCGGATCTATAGAACCACGAGAAACGAATCGATCAGAATTTATAACCATGTTCCGGAAAATTTAAGGAATCTCGATTACAGGAGTTTTAAAAACACTAAAATCACGTCTCATAGAGAAATGTTATTACTCCAAATCGGAATATTTAAATACTCAGCTATAACTATTTAAATATATGTAGCATTATCTCAATTTTGTACCTATTTGTCCTGACGCATTCTATACCATATTTCTCTTGGTCTCATGAATAAAGATTACTTATTATTACTATATTATTATTATACTAATTCAAAACATGCGTATTTTTAGTTGTTATAGTACTAGGTATGGTTCAAACGTTGTAGATGGAATAAAGCTGGAATTATGTTTAAGGGTTGAGCTATATATCCAATATTTAAAGATAATTGAATAATTCAAGGAATCGTAAAAAATTGGGGGTTTATTTGAGAACTTATTAATAGATACATGTAAAACACTAAAACCCAGGTACTTGGTGTTGTTTATATACGTACATGTTGTCTAGAAATAAAGCGAGGTATGTAACCAATGAATTAGCTGCCTCCATATCACAGTCCTCAATGCAATAGAAATGGTGTGGGAAATTTCAAAGAAGTATTAAAATCAACAAGTCAGAAATTGTATTTATCACTGCTTAAATATATGGGCGGAGACTTTGATCACGGTTTCAACTCAGTTTTGGAATATCTGTGTTAGTCATGTTGAAGAAGAGATATTGATCAAGGTCTACTTCAAATACCCCACTGATGATGAATTCAAACGATGACAGTTCAACAGAAGAATCGGAATCGTGACTAATTTCTAACTGAAGAGGGACGCGCTGCGCGTTTCCGGAATTTCGTTTTCCCAACAAAAACGAATGAGGTCACAATAAGCAATAAGCACATAAGCTAACTGGCAACCTCGTTTTAACCACTATAATATCTACAACCTCTATTTAAACCACTTATTTGCACTGTAGAAGAAGTGCGAGGAGAAGTGCTACCTGGAGTATTAATAGTTTAGAATGCTTAGAAAGTGTCATAAGCGATAAGAAGTATATATTAACGTATTTGAACACATTAAGTAACGTTAGAAGTATTGTACATTCGTAATATGTGAACCAAATGGCGAAAACATCCAAAATAAATTAAATTGTAGTTATGTACAATTTTCCCAACTGGGGTACATTTTGTTATTATTAATATCGCGAAATAAACTGATCATATGTTGGCAACAGCGCAGCCTCGTCGTCATTAAATTAGTGATGACGCCCCTCGGAACTTACAGTTTACATGGATATAAGTAGAATTTTTTATTAAATAGTAAAATTACCCATTTAATATAACCACCGCCTACGTGCCTCCCTGTAAAATATTACCGAGCACTTGTTTACATTTAATGCCAGTTGGTTTTGAACGAATTGTAGATATTTCTTCTTATGTTAATAGCAGGTTTTGACATTATTTCATTTCTATGGCCACATAAACTTCTTCATAACGGGAAATGAAAAGCTAAACTTTTCACACTAAATCTACCAGCATGCAAAAAGGACGTTTGATTGTAAGAAAGTAAAAAATTTGTCACAGATAAAAAATGTACAGAAATATAGCTTGGAAGAAAACCATTGTTTCCTTGGAGAAAAACTTATATCAACATGTCATGTCATCTCATAGTTATAAATATTGTAAGATTCACAGTTTGAACAAACAAGAATATCATTTCTTAAAATTCATCAAACAGATACCTAGAATTTATTTTATTTTTTTGATGGTGTATTTATTGTGCAACTTGAAAATTATCATTATATCATATTTAAATACTGTGCAAATGTCTTACCTACACTACATTTTCAAGCACTACCGACAAATAAATGTGCATGCAAATCTTGACAAATCGTTACCTGCGGGGGTACAGGTCCACCTGGAGCGGCAGTAGGACCAGTCTGATTAGGTAAGGCGGCTGAAGTTCTTATTGGTTGCTGTGGAACTCCAGAATCAAGAGACTCATTGATCTCATTCAATGGAGGTCCAACCTACAACCGTTTTAGTATTGCGGTTATAGTATATCATTAACCAACGTGGAAAAAAATATAACACCATATTGTAGACGAACAACTTCAGATTAAGCATAATATTTGATGAAATGGTTAATATTTTGTTAAAGTTCCCAAATCATCTGGTTTCGTTAGATATATGTTACTTAGGTTACTATCTCATGAGTTATAATAGTGGCGTGATTTTGCAGGTAGTATTCAGTGGTTGAACTATAATTGATATCAAAATTGAAAGCAAGCGAATTTCAGAGTATATTTAGAAAACTCGAGAATCTGATGCCTATATTCCTTCTATCTTCACTTAAAGTAAATAAGGTCAAGATGAATTTACAATATCAATGAGGTAGAATAGTGAAATAAAACATAAATGTAGATTTACTCAAACTGCAAAGTTTAGTCACTCACAATTGTTCCATAACACAGTATTTTCATAATCTACTCATAGGGGCAGAGTATCAGTTTATGATGCATTTTTTGGATTTTATCCATTATGTTAGCCTAAGGAGAAAACCAAATAATTTATGCATAGGTAAGTATATGATGTAAAATACTTTTAAATACATTTCTTCATCAATAAAAAGCCTTATTTTAATATTGAGAGTTCTCACATTCTTATCGGCCCATTCCACCAAGAGATCTCTGCAAATTGAGCAGTGCGGTGATTTTACTGCTGTGTAAATTTTTATATCATATGCATAAAGCAAAAATGTATTATGACCTTTTTAAGCATTTTAGCAATATAATTTAAAAGCAGTAGAAGCAGATCAAATAGAACCTTTTATTTTAACATATTGTAAAATATCCAATTTACCAGAGGGCCCTGAATGCCTAAGTTAGATAATTTACTGAATAATTTCGTGTCATTAACAGAATCGAATGCTTTTTTTAAATCAAAATGAATAGTATCTATTTGCCTATCATTATAGATGTTTGTGGAAACAAAATCACTATATCACTCTTATAAAAACATGTTGTTAAGGTATAATTGACGAATATAAAGTCTCCTAATTTATCAGTAATAATTGCATCAAATATTTTAGCACACGTATTTGATTAAGATATTGGACGAGTTTCCAATAACATTCTTTTAGTGGGACATCTATCTATTCGTAGATAGATGGTGTTAGGATATATGTGTTACTCTAGTCTAGACAATTCATCTACGATATATTATATTACGGATTTAACCCATGGCAGCACAGCCTGCTAGTTCTGGTTATTAGCCTTGAGACAGCGAAACAGCTTTCCAGAACTGTAGGATTGTGTTGTCACTGCACTGGTCAATCTAGTAGCATTACCACTATTAGATTCTTTGATCTACTTTTAAATATTGGGGTAAGTTACGAGTATTTTCAAGCAATTGGAAAATGTTCATTTACTAATGACTAATCAAATATTTATATCAATGCTAAAAGTTTATATGCTTTAAAATAAAAATAAAAATATTTTGATTTTGTTCTTTCTCTTGAATACCCAGAATGTCCCTTTTTTTATCAAGTTTTAAAGCTCTAAACATCATTTACCCCCACATAAAATCAAAAAATATCTAAATTTCTAAAAAATGAAAATAAAAAGGTTGCCCTTAGAACCAACTTATATTCTTATGTCAATAAATCAAGCTTGAAAAAGGACAAATTTTTTAAATCTGGAGTTTATAAGTAGAAATTGTGATGATTACAGTGCAGCTTATATAATTACGCGCATCATCTTATAGAATTCAACCATAATAATTATATTTGAAGTTTGTACATTCTAATACATATTCAGGAGAGAGCTTAAAACTGAATCTTTTAAAGCATATTGAAGACAATATTAATTCAATATTAAATGACCGACTTGATATTTGTGTATAAATTATTTTGTAACAACTTCCCCAACCCAGCCCTCCTTACATCATACTATTGTATCATATTCAACTTGGTTGATAACTCACTTAGATTGTGATGAAACAATTGTCAGCAAATAAACTGTGCAGTTCGTATACATATAAATTTGTTTTATTTCACTATTCTGCATATTTTTGAAATGAATTTACATCAAGTAACGAATCCATAGATATTAATGATGTGGTATATTCTTTATCTAAGTCATCTTGAGTCCAAATGCGTTTCTGTACTGTATATGCTCTCAAATTAATTTGCACAATAGAGCCATAATGTATTCTGTGTACTATTGTTCTAAGTGTTTGATAACATATAGCCATTAACAATATTGTGCGATCATATTTGCGTATCATAGATCTCCTTTCATCCTTGTGGTATCACATTTCCATTCAGCCCACATAGACATATTAGGAGAATTCGTAAAAGATCTTGGCAAAAACCGTTGGCATGAAGTGTTATAATGTTTTGTATGGGTTGGCTCCCAAAACAAGTATTATGTTATAATAATAGGATCGAGAACACTCATTGTTCTTATTTAAAAAATCTGATTTACCTTGAAAGCATGTTCAAACTCAATTTAGGGGAAATTCAGATTTTAAATGTAAAAATGTTTTAGAATGAATTTAAATAAAATCTGAGAATAGGTTGAATTCATTTCATTATCTATCAATACTCCTTTGTAAAAATCGATTATCATACTAGAAAAATGGCTCTAAAGCAAGTATATTTCAGATAGAGATATCAGAGGACAATTAATCATTATATAAAAACTAATAAATACATCTCAAATAATTATATTAGTTATATGCAATGTGCACCTGTAATGAATATCCCAATTCAATAATAAATAATTAATTTTTACTTCCTTTTATTATGTAGTGTTATACTAGTAATTTTTTCTTAATAGTGAATAAGTTCGAGAAAACTTACTGGCAATGATTGACTTTGTGGTTGGAAAGGACTTGACGGAGGCGTCGGGCATTGCTGATTTCCTTCTGTTCTTTTACCTTGAACAGCCATAGACATTTGTTGTGTCAGAGGTTGATTCCTTGCAAGAAAACGATACGCCATAATTTGAGCCCTAAGTAGATACACAAAGCATTAATTGGTGTAATGTTACGAAATTTCAAACAATTATTACCTCAACTGAGACGTCTGTAACTGATTCAATATGGAATTATTTCCATTGCTTTGTGCTCTTAAAGCCAATAGTTGCGAATACCTAGGATCTTCTTGGAGACCCTTTTCTTCCATAGAATCGATGGCTCTTTGAAGAGCATTAAGATTTTCTTGGCCTTGCGGTGGTGCATGACCATTACCAGTAGGAGGAGGTTGATGAGCTTGGATGTTTGGTGAAGGTAAATTCTAGAACACAACAAGCAAATTTACCATGGATATTTGTAGTAAAGGTTGGTTTTATACTGAAGTTAGCTCCCACTGCAACATTAAAGCCTTGAAAGCATAAAATGTAATCAACAATTTTTCCTATCAACTTAATATTGCGTAACTCAAGAGGTGGTATACAGATTCATTTGACATTCCCTATTACCTGCAAATAAAATTGATCAAAGCTGGCTCTGTTTCTCTCAATTTTTATGGGGCGTTAGTTTCCTTAATTCAGCATGTTTGAATGACTTTCAATTATAGACACTACCACTTGACCCATATATTATGTACCTGTGCATGAAGAGAATATGAGCAAATGGACTTAAAAGAGTGGAAGAATGTAAACATTTCTGAGAGCAAAGTTTAATTTTCCCTATTTACCCTTAATGTATAATAATAATAATAATAATAATGTTTTTTCAGGTGTAAAATACATTGGTATAAAGTAAAAAAATTAAATATATTACATATACCACCCTGCAAAAGACACTACTAGGTATCTGTGCGCAGGCCTAAAGAAAATTATTTTTAAAAAGAAAAAGAAAAAATTATATAAAATAAAAAAGAAAATTCATTTAACTGTTAATGTTCATTAAATTGTATTTGATATATTACATACATTAAGAATTGATTCACCCTAAGAATTAAGTCAAATAAAAATCTATATAAATGAGGATGATATAAACATAAATCAAAATTATATAGTTCTTTGCATCCATTATTTAAAAAATTCGGTGACAGAAACAATAAATGACTATAATGACATTAAAATTAAATATAATATAATAATACTATAAATAATACATCAATAACTTGAACTTTTATTCATATTTGTTAATTATAATATGTGTGGATCAATTAATTCTTGCACCCTACTCCGCTCATTACAAAGCAAATATTTCTTAACTTTGATTTTGAAAGTTTTGATTGAGAGTGACTAATTTTTTATATTATTTGGAAGTGAGTTATTTATATTTAACTTTGATGACAGGTAAGAATGACATCTTTGACCTATTGTTTTCAGCGACAGTGGTTTTTGTTTTTGAAAGTAATTTTGTAGCACCTCTAGTTGAATATTGATATTCTACAAATGGTTACGAGTTTTTATTTATGTGATGGTAAGTAACAACATTTAAAAAGTATATTTGTCTAATGTCTAACGTCTTGGTTTCAGAAAAAAGTAGTTTTGATGAATACCTTTTGTCTTGGATAGTAGACTTCCGCGAACAGCTAATCTTGAAAAATCTTGTCTTCCGGATGGATTCCGCGTCACAATAGCTCGACGTAATGCCGACGTTTCGCCAACCATTATAGGTGGCATCTTCAGGGCATGCTTGAAGCTTGAACTGAAACTGGTTCTACTGGTGTCTGTAGCCGTATTTATTGTAGGAAAATCCTTCATGCTACATAGTTCACTGCCTTCATTCCGGTGATTAACTTCGTTCCGGCACCTGACCCTGCCGTTGTGCGATCATGTGCGAAGTGGAATTTTCGAGGATGGGTTTCCAAATGTTGGGAAGGTAATACCCTGAGTCACGGTTCAGATTATTCGGATGTTTTAGGATTTCTATAGCTTCAAGGATTTTTCGCTGATAGAAGTTTGGGGCTCGGACTAGGATTTTAGTATCTTCAAAAAGGATTTGATGATTTGTGTCAAACTTGTGTTCCGCAAGTGCAGATCTACTGGTGTCACGAAGCCTTGTACAGCGCTCATGTTCTTTCACACGGGTAGCTACTGTACGACCTGTTTCATCAATGTACTTTACCGCAAGAACAGGGAATGCTATAAACACCTTCTAAGTGGAGGAGGAAGGGGATCTTTGATAGGTTTGTAAAACTGAGATAATTTTGGAAGTGTGGAAAAACGGGTAGAAATATTATGTTTTTTGAGGATTTTGGAAATTCGATCTGTTATATTTTGAATATATGGAAGATAGGCCGTGGATAAAGCAGGCGGGGGGTTTCTGGCTCAGGTCGATTTGAGATTTTAGGTGAAGTGTATTTCTTTATTGCTTTTTGAATGCTGTAATGGGAGAAATTGTTTGATAATAAGGCAGATGAAAGATGTTTTAATTCTGATTTTAAGGATTGAGGCTGAGATATGTTGACAGCTCTGTGGACCAGGGAGTTTATGACAGATTGCTTCTGGGCAGGGTGGTGGTGGGAAAGACCATTGAGGTATCTATCGGTATGGGTGGGTTTCCGATAAACAGAATGTCCTAAAGTACCGTCAGTCTATCGACTAACCAATACATCCAGGAACGGGAGTGAACCTTGCGATTCGACTTCCATAGTGAAAAGGATATTGGGATGTAATGAATTTAAATGATTGAGGAAGGGAACAAGCTTTTCGCGCCCATGTTGCCAAATAACTATCATCGACATATCTAAACCAACATTTCGGCTTGAGAACAGATGAGTCAATGGCATCTTGTTCAAAAGCTTCCATGAAGATATTAGCTATGATCGGGGAAAGTGGGGAACCCATGGCAGCTCCCGAGGACTGCTCGTAGAACTTGCCATCGTATAGAAAATATGTGGAGGATAGACAAAAATCAATTAACGGTAGCAAGTCCGTTGAAATGTTTTTGGCAGGTAACAATTGAGAAATTATGGAAAGGGTGTCTGGAATGGGAACATTGGTAAACAGTGATTCGACGTCTCAGCCTCAATCCATAAAATCAGAATTAAAACATCTTTCATCTGCCTTATTATCAAACAATTTCACCCATTACAGCATTCAAAAAGCCATAAACAAAGACACTTCACCTAAAATCTCAAATCGACCTGAGCCAGAAACCCCCCGCCTGCTTTATCCACGGCCTATCTTCCATATATTCAAAATATAACAGATCGAATTTCCAAAATCCTCAAAAAACATCATATTTCTACCCGTTTTTCCACACTTCCAAAATTATCTCAGTTTTACAAACCTATCAAAGATCCCCTTCCTCCTCCACTTAGAAGGTGTTTATAGCATTCCCTGTTCTTGCGGTAAAGTACATTGGTGAAACAGGTCGTACAGTAGCTACCCGTGTGAAAGAATATGAGCGCTGTACAAGGCTTCGTGACACCAGTAGATCTGCACTTGCGGAACACAAGTTTGACACAAATCATCAAATCCTTTTTGAAGATACTAAAATCCTAGTCCGAGCCCCAAACTTCTATCAGCGAAAAATCCTTGAAGCTATAGAAATTCTAAAACATCCGAATAATCTGAACCGTGACTCAGGATATTACCTTCCCAACATTTGGAAACCCATCCTCGAAAATTCCACTTCGCACATGATCGCACAATGGCAGGGTCAGGTGCCAGAACGAAGTTAATCACCGGAATGAAGGCAGTGAACTATGTAGCGTGAAGGATTTTCCTACAATAAATACGGCTACAGAAACCAGTAGAACCAGTTTCAGTTCAAGCCTCAAGCCTGCCCTGAAGATGCCACCTGTAATGGTTGGCGAAACGTCGGCATCACGTCGAGCTATTGTGACGCGGAATCCATCCGGAAGACAAGATTTTTCAATACCTTTTGTGTTTATAGTACATTATTTTCAAAAACCGTTTTTGTAAAATTGACAGCTTTTTCAAATGAGTATAAGCCAAACCACCCCAACTCAATACTCCGTATGACCAACGAGATTCTACTAAAGCAAAGTATATTACTCTCATTTGCACATCTTCACATATTTCAGAAAAGAAAGGTATTTGAAATGATCATAGCATTCGATTTGTGATGATGAGAGTTAAATTATTGAAAAATTCGTCGCATATTTAGGTGAAACCATATAATGAAATAAACACTTATTAGTTGTACTTTGAAATGAGAAAAATTACAACAGTTGGCAATTTTTTGTGTCTGTAGTTTTTATACGGGATTGAATACTTGAAACCCTTTATGAAATAGAGCTCAAAATTGCAAGATAAAATTATTTGTTCCAGCAATCATGGGTTCCTATATCACTGAATACAATGTTTGCTAGCTGGAATTCATATCTATATTATAAATATGTGATATAATAGGAATTCCTTCTTATACTAGAAGAGCATACCATCGATCTTAGTTAAAGATCGACCGATATCGATATGTCGTCCGAAATCGTATATAGGCCTATAGATTTTTGCCGATATATTTTACTTTAAAAAAAAAGATAATCCGGTAATTATTATGAAGAAAAATTTTATTGATGATCTTCAATATAAACAGAAACTAATATAAATCCTTTAATACCTGGCTGCATATGGTATTGTTTGAAGTATTTGCAGATTTTCTGACACTTACTACAGAAATTTTTGCTTTACACAGTTTGCATTTAGCACATAGGCCTTATTTGTAGAAATTACTTCATTATTGATGAAACATGTTTAGTAAATGCTTTTTCCTGGAGCCATTCTGCACTACTCATTAGAAACAACAACGAAACAATACTATGGCACTGGCCACTGGCACATAATAATATAATTTAAATCTACGGGACGGGATTTACGCGAGAAGCGAGAAAGGTCTCTTCGGGGAGATACGGGAACCGCATCGGCATTGAGCCTGGTATAATTAGCTATGCAATTTTGTCACAATTAAATAATATGTCATGTTTGATTGTATGTGTCGATAGAACGATATATATCGGTATCGGTTAAACAAATCGTATCGGTCGAACTCTAAACTCAATGTAATAATAATAATAATTCTTTATTGCCATCATTTTACAGGAAATATCAGCCTTGTCAATGTTCATATTCTATAATAACTTACTTGTCCTGGTTGAGCATGGTTTAACGTTATGGGATGCCCTCGGTATGTTTGACCTTGCTGCATGTTTTGGTTATGTAAGTTACCAGATGTGGACACGTTGGAATGAGCAGTTGGTGGATGACCTTGCATCACTGGATTTACATGTGAAGTAACTGGATGTGCATTTTGCTGCGATGGTCCAGATAAGTGGTGTCCGTGCGGAGGTTGATTTTGATGATTTGAGAGTCCCTGAGGTAAATTGCCTTGAGATGGATGGCTGCTCAAAGGTATTCCTGAATGTGGTTGGGGTCCATGAGGGGGCATTCCAGGATGAGATTGTATTGACGGGTTTGGATGATTCGACGATTGGTTAGGTTGAATGGGGTGGGAAGGTGGACCATTCATATGGCCACTCATAGGAGAGGGATTTTGAAATGGACTATGTGGAGAATGGGGTGCAGCCGGGCTTTGTGTAGGTGGACACATGGGGCTAGGAGCCTGAGGTGGTGCCATAGGACTGCTTTGTGGAGAGGGGCTAGTCATATTCTGTAAAAATCAATTGCAATTGTTAAGAAAACGCATTACAGTTTTCAAGATTAAATGAAATTCTAGGGAATCAACAAAACTCTATTACCTAGATTGACCGCCTATACTACAAGTTTCAGTAGTAGTTGATAACTCACATTTCTGATGAGGTCATTGACTTGGTAAAACAATTATCAAGATTTAAAAATAGATTTTAAGGTTTAGAAGTATAGTTTGTGATTTTCCTTATCTTATCTCGATATCCAGCTTAAACTTTTTTATCAATCATAATAATACTAATATTTATTCTACATTTTAACAATGAAAGACATTATGAAAAACTATAGCAAAAGGATGAGTAAGCCAATGTACTAATTTTATCGAAACAAACTGCATGTGCAACAAAATTTATATGAATATACAACTCTAATGTTAATTAATTAATTAGATTAGATTAGATTTGTATGGGGCTTATGGGCTAGGAGCCTCACCACCGTGACCTCTGCAGATCTATTGTGTATGCCCTCTTGTTATGTTAGAGTTCCCTGTCTAGACCGTTCTTTATTAATAGACTCCATAGGCCAGACCTTAGGTCCTCCATATAATGGGAGGGTTGTGGTTTTTCTTTCCTGTCATTGAGAACCTTAGCCTTGTTAGACCTTCACAGTAGCACTGTATGTGTACTGAGCTCTCCTCCTATTCTTGGCAGAACCTGCATAGGATTGTACCTGCCAGTCCGAAGTTGTTCATGTGTTTGTTGATTCTACAATGCCCTGTCAGGAGCCTAACCATGATTTTAGTTGATCTTCTATTCTGGCTTAGTAGGTACTCCGTGAATTTTGGCGATGGTTCTTTAATGAACTCTTTGGCCTCTTGTTCCATCATTCTCGAGATTGATTTTTCAACCAAGTACTGTTATATGATTTGCGCAGTGCTTTCACTATACCACAAAATGGTTTTGGAACAATTACGAGTCCCACATGCTCCTTCTTGGGCCAGTGAATCAGCCTCTTCGTTGCCTTTGTGGCCTGTGTGACCCATGATAAAGACAGACTGTTTTGACTGCCCAACTCTTGTAGGGCTTCTAAGCAGTACCAGACAAATTTGGAATTGACCTTTTAGGATCTGTTTTATAGCCGCTTGGCTGTCAGAGTATATGGCGTTGATTTTCCCTGAAACCCTTGCCTTAATAGCTGTTCAGCACAGTAATGTATTGCAGCAACTTCTGCCTGGAATAACGTCACATGTTTATCCAAACTCGGTGAGATTCTTGTCTTTAACTTGGCTATATAGTTTCCTGCGCCTGCACCTTCTTCAGTAATAGGTCATTTGTGGAGGTCTTCTCTTCCATGCCTCTCTGCCTATGATGAATATAATAATTTTTTCTCGAAGCTATACTTGGGAAGCATTTCATCCGATAGCATCCCCATTATGGGGTTGGTTTCCAACTCATTGTATAGCTCATTGTACATATTACCGCGCAATTTGCTCATGTGTGCTTGTCCTCTGGCCAGTCTACTGGTTACCAACCTGACTTCACCTTGTATGTAAATATGAAGTGGCAGTATATTTAGAAGGAACATGGAACACAGTGACAATAATTACTAGAATTATAGCTGTTTTCATTTTAGTGTAGGAAGAAAACCCAAATAATTGAGATAAATCGTATTGTTTGTTTCATCCAAGTTTATGTTTAATTTACAGTGAACCATTCTTCAGCTGTCATAGTTGAAGCCTCCCTGCATGGATGTATTCATGAAACATATATTGAAGTTTGAGATATAAGCATTATCTGCAAATAGGTATTGTAAAGAATGTATGGTCATATACATGAACCTTGGGAGAAACCAATTCCTTCATCATAAGGAAAGCTATATTTGATAGCTTGTCATTAATTCTAAGCATTCTGAGATTGATATGGAGAAAGCATGACCATATCCATGAACAAGGGTGTATTTTAATTGTAAATTTTAATAAGCTCAATTGGGACAAAAACATCAGAAGCACTAATGATACAGGAGCAACCACAAAGTTCATGTTGAGGATGTATTCATGAAAAATATAGGTATTGAAGTTTGAGATATAAGCATTATCTGCAAATAGATATTGTAAAGGTCATATACATGATCCTTGGCGGAAACCAATTCCTACATCATAAGGAAAGCTATATTTGCATAGCTTGTCATTAATTCTAAGCATTCTGAAATTGATATGGAGAAAGCATGACCATATCCATAAACAAGGGTGTATTTTTATTGTAAATTTTAATAAGCTCAATTGGGACAAAAACATCAGATCAAATATCACTAATGATACAGGAGCAAGCATGAAGTTCATGTTGAATGTCACAACCACCACTCAAAAGTTACCCATTTCAGACAATACTTGAGCTGATGGTGTGAGGACTTACCAAAAGGTATTACTGCTAACTTTCCATAAATAAAGGAGTATTCTTAATCAGGGTTTACTTATTCTGTTGGTAAGATACTACTGGTGCAATGAGGAAAGAATGTAGCGGATTATATAAAACAATGGAATATATCTCTAATTTCAAAGAATGTGCTCAAATATAATGTTGTACAATACAAAAATGTTAAAATGCTTATATAAATGTTAAATATACCTCTAAACTGATCTACAACTTTTGTTTACAGTTCATTGCTGACAGCTATATCTGCATACAGTACTTACTTGCTATGTTTTATGCTATTTACGCAATCCTTTGAACATACTGTTCTACACCAAATTACATAATATCACGCTAGTATTTAGTTCACAAATTTGTAGAAGCCGAAACCATTACAAAGCAATCTATTATAACATGATTTTATTCTGTATATATTACTGACTGTGCCACGATAATGAAACTGAACTATTATTATTATCATCATAGAATAGAGTAATCATCACCGACTCACAGACCACCTATTCTAAGGCACTTATTGTATATGGCTGAGTACGACTTCGCAGCGAGTACTCTTATCTCCTATCCGCCAATTTAAAGTTTAAAGTCATAAATACAATATGATCTTGGTTTATAACATATATGACATATTTTGATCAATGATATTGGTCTGAGCTTTAACCAGTTAACCACCCAGTAGACTTAAGACACTTAGTGCTTTGATCTTGAACGCAGAAAGTAAAATATATTTTATGGTTGTTATTAATGTGCTAACTATGGAAATATAAATATGAGTTTTATTCTATGGTGCTAACCTAAAATTTGTCATTGTTAAATGTTTATTATCTAGCTTGGTTGTTAAATAAAAATATTAGTACTTACAAGTACATAATTATAAATATCGATTAGGATGACCGAAGATAATTCTATGTCTGAGAGAATTTTACGTACCTTGGAACATATTTTCAATACTGATTCAGAATTGTAAGTATCAAGCAAAGTGAAAAACTTCTTGAATATTCTTCAGTTATTCCTTTGTTTCAGAAAAGAGTTCTCTATCATTCCTGCCAGTGATAATAATCGCAATAAATCTCCTATTTTGTATGAACATCATCACATTGCCATTGAATCATGGTGCAAAAAATACATACTTCGTCATGCATATTTAGATTTATTCAAAGTTAGAAAATTTCTTCAACAAGGGAAACTGTCGATCGAGAAAATGAAAGATCTAAATCATTTATTAATTGGAGCTTTGTTACTGAATCCTTGTGTTACTACTTTCTGGAACATGAAGAGGGAACTTATTTTAAATGAAGTACTTACTCCACAAACTGAACTTGTTTTTACTAAAATGATATTATCTCAACATAGTAAATCAAATGAGGCATTTGCTTATAGAAGATGGATTGTTGAAAAGATTGTACCCAACTTGAGTGAGACTGAACTTCAGTATTTATTAAATAATGAATTATCCATTTGTGAAAGCACAGCAGAAAAATCTCAGAATAATTATCATTCATGGAGTTATAGGACATGGTGCATTGAATTTATAGCAAAGAAGAGTTCTAACTTTAGTAATTTAATTTTGAACGAGCTGAACTTTTCAGCTCAATGGATTACAAGACATGTATCAGAACATACTGGTTATCATTTTAGACAGGTGTTAATTGAAAGTTTAAATAATAAACAACACATATCATCAGTTTTTGATGTTTACTATGCTTATTTAATAAAATGCCTTAATGTTTCAAGTAATAATGATCCTGCATATGTTCTTACTTTCCTATTAGGTAAATCCAATATTTATCAAAAAGTCTTAGAGGAATCTGTAAGATATATAAATTTATTATCAGTGTTATTTTATGAACTCTTTTATACATTGGAAGATTTAAATTCGTTGCACCCTGACCATGAATCTATTTGGAATTATCGAAAATTCATTGTATTTTATATGCTTAAAACAGCATACGAATATCATAATATAGAATGCATATTAAGAATACAAATTCCGAAATTTGATAGTCGAAATTCAACTGACATTAATATTGTTGATGTTGACAGTAAACCAAATTTTTTTGAGAAAGAAGATAATATGCCAAAGATATTAAAGTATCAATTTGATAAAGTTCATTCATCACATCTGTATAAGATTCTGACTGAACATGAAAGAAAATATATTACCAAAAATTCCAATACTGCAAGTTTGATACAGAATATGTATGCAAAAAGGCATGAAAAATGGTTGTGTTATTTAGAGGGGTTTCAGAACTAATAACATATCACTATACAATGATGAATTCACTGAATTTTCTGTGATTTTGATTGCTTAAAAAACCAGTGAGTTAGTCATTTTAAAGAAACATTTATCTACAGTTGTCTTTCTTTAATCTTTAATAAATCTTACCAAACAAAACCATGCATTTATTTTCATGAGAGCTCATGTAAAAAAATATTCTTGGCTCAATTTTATTATCAAATGCTGTTGTATTCGGCATTTAAAATTTTATAATAAGTACTAGGCGCACTCCGGCTGACATCTGCCTAGACAATTGTCTTACGGCGACCTAGCGGTCTATCTCTGGCCATACCCATACATTTCAGTGTTGACAGCAACGAGGTCTAGACCTCGTTGATTGACAGTTGCGCGTTTTCCAACTACCGTCCCGGAGACAGTTGTTTCATCACATCTGTATAAGATTCTGACTGAACATGAAAGAAAATATATTACCAAAAATTCCAATACTGCAAGTTTTATACAGAATATGTATGCAAAAAGGCACGAAAAATGGTTGTGTTATTTAGAGGGATTTCAGAACTAATAACATATCACTATACAATGATGAATTCACCGAATTTTCTGTGATTTTGATTGCTTAAAAAACCAGTGAGTTAGTCATTTTAAAGAAACATTTATCTACAGTTGTCTCTTTAAGCTTTAATAAATCTTACCAAACAAAACCATGCATTTATTTTCATGAGAGCTCATGTAAAAAAATATTCTTGGCTTAATTTTATTATCAAATGCCGTTGTATTCGGCATTTAAAATTTTATAATAAGTACTAGGCGCACTCCGGCCGACATCTGCCTAGACAATTGTCTTACGGCGACCTAGCGGTCTATCTCTGGCCATACATTTCAGTGTTGACTGCAACGAGGTCTAGACCACGGTCGATACGACCGTGGTCTAGACCTCGTTGGTTGACAGTTGCGCGTTTTCCAACTACCGTCCCGGAGACAGTTGTTTTACCTCGCCCTGACGTTCTCCTACCCGCCATGCATCTCGGTGGGTTGACAACAGTTGCGCCCTTTCCCTAAATTTTAATGGCCGATCTTGGCCAACTCTTGATACAAAGTACCCTAATGACTTGACTCCTATTGGTTATACATTTATGTCTCATCTTCAAGTGTACCGGCAAGCAGACTAGCTTTTCCTTGGTTAAACACTAGAGTGCAATATGATTTGTGGTATTATGCAAAATATGCATATGGTGTAACTTTTTTTATCGATAGCTTTAAGTTTATTACGGTTGTTGCGGAAATTATTCGTATGCAATCAATCAGCGGTGATGAATTGCTCCCCAACCACAACTGTTTCTTCAATTTAACAAATATGACGGAATGATAATATTTGATCCCGCTTACAACTGTGTTATCTTTAAATTCGATAACATGACTTATTTTGGTGAACCAGGTTTTCAAAATAATATAGCGCAAAGATTGCCAAAATCGCCATTTGAGAACTCGTACGAAATAAATCACAGAACAACTAAAGAAGAGAATAGTACGCCGATGCTGTTCTTTTTAAGTAAGTGTTCTATGATTTTGATTAATCAAAGGTTTCCATGGCTTTCCTCATTGTTTCCATAGAAATGCGTCCTCAACTCATACCTCATATTTATTTTTAATTCATGATTCATGATAGCATGCACCATGCATAAGCTAAAATTTGTTGTGCCATGATACATGTCATGTCAAGTGTGACGTGTATGATTCACGTTTTCATTTCTTTTATTGTTTGTAATCCGTTAATTTGAGTCGTCTATTGATTTTTCTAATAATTTCCATATTAAGCTGTAATTTGGAAAGAAACGTTCGTTGGAATGGCCGATCCCCGTATGAAACAGTTGAAAATCAAAACAGGTGTTGTGAAAAGATTAACTAAAGAAAAACTCACGTACGAGAAAGAAACAGATTTACAAAAAGAAAGAATCGAAAAATATAAGCAAGTCGGTAAAGATGAATATGATATCCGTAAACAAGAAGAAGTACTGCAAGAGTGTTTGATGATGGTTCCAGATTGTCAGAGGAGACTTTTGAAAGCATATGATGATTTAAAAAATATAGTAGATGCCGAAGTAGATTTGCGTGAAACTCAAGAATTCAATGCTGCTGTATTGGTTTTAGAAGAAGCTGTTCCTCAGTTACCACAATCTGGAGAATTGGGACATAATTGTTAAGTGTTTATTTTAAATATTAGTGCTTCCATATATTAACATTTAATCAGTAGTATATATAATAATGACTAATTTCCAATATAATTCGGTTGAGTCACATTTTTTGAACTCATTCGATCGTGCTTTTCCAATTAATACTAGTGCTATAAATCAAAATGCAAATTTTATAGAATATAACTTAAATAGTGAGAGTGATTCCAATATGAATAGTTGTAAATCAGATGATGAGTCTTGGTGGGAGTCCTGGTTAGGTAAAATTGGAAAAAAACCAGAACTAAGCTTCGGTTCACTACAGCAAAGAAATGTAACCAAACGACCACAAAATAAAAAGCAGTCTGAATTTCCCATTTCTATTGCAAAGAATTCTCTCAAAACATGCCTTGAAATCTTGAGTAAGTTGACTAAAATAAATGAGGAATTACAAGTCAATGTAAATACAATGTCCTCTGCTGAATGGAAACAAAAAACTGTAGATATTGGAAACCTGAAGGAGAACTTCACAAAACTAATAGCTAATGTTGAGAATACTAAAGTTTTGAAGAAACATGTATTTAGAAGAAAAAGAAAACGTCTTAATCAGAAGAATAAAAAAATAGTCCAAAGAGAAAATTTGAAGCAGGTATTAGAAAACAATAGAAAAATTCATAAGTCTATTGATCAGTGGCTAGAAACTATGAAACATGATGCTGAAAGAGTAAAAGTGGTAAGTAGCTAAAACTTAAAAAACATACAACACAGACTAATGTGAAAAAAATTGAGATACTCCCTTACTTCTGATAATTCACATCTGATTTTCTCATTTTCCTGAACTGGTCAATGTCTAAATTACTGCTTCTTTGAAACAAAAATTTGACTACACTCAAATGTTCAATAGTCACAATTAAATTTTTAAATCTTCAATTTATATGCTTAGGACACTGTCCGTGTAAACTTGTAAATATTGTTACACAGTTAATAAGGAAAAACAAGTGGTGCTGACATTTGTCATTTTCTTCTAAGAATAGACAATAATTGCCCTCGCCTTTTTATATTACACATTGATAGATACCAACGGCAACTGCACATCTCCTTAGGTATATCTTGGATTCATAAAACTCATTGTAAGAAGGAAATAATTTTTTATTAAACAAAACTCTTATTGGCTTATCTCCATTCAAAATACTCACAGTTCTGGTCCTTACATCTATAAACGGCTTTAATTACATATTTAGAAAACAAATTGTGGAATATTCCATTTTTGTTTTTATTTAAACATTAATTTATTAATCAAAGGTAACCATTGACCAACAGTATGTGCTGAAGTTTCTCATTTTCTTTGTTATAATTTTGCTGGCTCGAAGAGACGTTTAATAATCTATGAACGGTAAATGGCGCTATTTAAAAAATTAAATGGTATATGTCGAATTGTAATATCAATGGAAGGAAGCTGCTTATTTGTTTCTATTTCTACAGTGAATTTGAGTGAATCGAATTGGCTATTAAGCATGTTCAAAAACCATGTAAATCACTTATAATCGCGAAAATATCATCGACATATTTGCGCCTAACTTTTGGGACATTGATTTAATTTTGATTTTAAGGAGGTTCCAAGTTTGCTTAGAAAAATATTGGCCAAAAAACAAGACAGTGGATTGCCCATTTCACACCTGCTTGTTTGTTTATAGTAGTTCTGGTCAAAAGTTTTGCTCCATAGATAAAGAGGATTCTGGATAGTTTGTATCAGGGATATTAAAATTTGAAAGTCATTTCTTCAGAATGTTTATCGACTCAGGGGTTTGGGTTATTTGTAAATAGTGAAACAACATCAAATAAAACAAGAGTATTACCAGATTCAAGTTTGAAATTAGTACCAAATTTTTTATGTTTCGTTCGTTGTTGTGAAGTAGTAGACATATTCAATTGTCATTAATGTGATAAAGGCTCAGTGCTAAGTGGAATTAGCTTAAGGAATCCGTGCTTTAGTTTTCAAACGTCTTCTGATGATGGTCGTGAGACCGAAACGCTCGTAAAGACGGAAATATATGTGTTAATGTGACCTATTTCCCAAGAATTTACATATAACTTGTACCTGGGGCAAGATTCATTATTATGTAATCAATTCAATTAGCATTCGAAGGCTAAGTTTGTATTTTAAATTATCGAAGATTATAAAGCGGTACACGATTTTAATCATTGATTGATTGATTTACTAATTTAACGCATTGAGATAAAGGGTTTCTGAAAATCTGTTCAGAGGGACCTTCATTCAACTAGGTATTTACTAATTTTTATAATGCTTGTTCATAATTACAAATGAAACCTTAAAATCAAAATTAAATCAGTTTGACGATGATATTTTCGTCCATGTGAGCGGTATTCAGTGAATATTAATAATCGGAGGTACCATAACATTGAGGACCTTCATTCAACAAGGTATTTACGAATTTTTATAATGCTTGTTCATAATTACAAATGAAATCTTAAAATCAAAATTAAATCAGTTTGACGATGATATTTTCGTCCATGTGAGCGGTATTCAGTGAATATTAATAATCGGAGGTACCATAACATTCCGTATTTCAAATATTAACACTGAAATATGTAAAAATTTCTATCTTAATTTAACCAAAGGTTTCAAAAACTCCTTTAACAATATTCTAAATGATCAGCTAGACCTATAACAAAGTGATCTTCTCCTTTGTCTTTCAAAGCACTCTTATTCTTTATTATAATTATCCTAATGGGCAAATTGTTTCTTAATTAACTGTATTTTTTGTTTCGGAATTTCCGGTGATCCCTTACTCTCAATTGTAATCTAATTAACCCTATTGTACTTTAGTTCCTATGTATACTTAAAATGTTTGTTTACTTCATAATTTTATATCTATTTGATATCGGTGTTGAAACTACAGTATCGTTTTCATATTATTATCAAAAGTGGTATAAATTATATTGCCTTAATTTTCTGCTAACTTGACACCAGCTTAAAACACGACTTGGTTTAATGAACTTCTGAGCAAGATGTTTCATGTCCTGAACTTTTATTTTGATTAATATTGAAGGTCAACATCGTTAAATATTGTGTATTGACACTACTTATGATAGACATTTCAGTTACAAAATTTTCAGGTCGCTTCTTAAAATTATATTGGCGCGAATATATTTGTAGATAATATTTAATAATTATGTCAGCGCGAATATATTCATTCAAGTTGATTCATAGATGATATTTAATAATGTGAGTGGTTAATATTGTTGTTCCATTAAGTAAAAAAAGCTTACTTCTTGAAATTATTGTAGCGCAAATATGTTCATTCAAGTTGGATACCTGTAGGTAATATTTAATAAGCTGAGTGGTGAATATTGTTGTTCCTTTAAGTATAATATTTATCTAAGAAATATTTTTAATAGGAAGAAAATATCAATAGGGACATTGATTGTGTCCTTGCTGAGGTGACCAAGAAAAAATATGATGCAAGAAAACAACTGTCGTTGGTAGCAGCTTTAGCGAAGCTTCGTTTCGTTCGAGAAAATTTAGCCACTCAGCGAGGCGAAAAGACTTCCTTAGAAGATAAAAAAGCTTTTGCAATCAACACAGGTAGATTAATCTTCAGGTTTTCTTAGTAGAAACTTACATATTGATTATATTTTTCTAGAAAAACTATTAAAAATGTGGGAAAATTCTTTAAAAGCTTATAGTACCGAGGAACAGCTCTTAAAAACAATGTTAGAAAAAAGTGCCACTGATAACATAAGACAAAAGCAAATGGTCAAAGAACGAGAGATTTGTCAAATGTGGGAAAATTATCTTTTTGGACCAAAAACTGTTATAAGCCCTGATAATTTAACTTTCTGGGCATTAACTGCTGCTGAAAGAGACATGGAAACCTTTATTGCTATTAGGTGCGTTTTGTTTCATTCTTTGAATGGTTTCAATAACATTGACAATTGTAAATTACATGAATTTTCATGAATGCATTCGTTTCAGGAAAAGTTGGGATACATTTCTGGTGCCACCAGATAATGAGGAAGGGTCGAGTTTGCCTCATGGATGGGTATTGCCACCTTCAAATACATCTCAACACTGGAGTGCTTATTTACAGCATTGATATAAAGATGATGTTTGGTTATGAATTTAAATCCCAGTCAACAACAGAATATTCTATCCAAATATTTGTTTTTGTGTTTTACTAGTTTTATATGTTTTGTAATTAAACTTCTTAATAAATCTGTTTTTGCATATTGTTTTGATTTGCATTTGAACATTAATCGCACACATTTCCGAATTGGAGAACCTTACACAGCAGATGAAAACCTACATTTAAGAATTTGGTATTAATATGTAGGTATTTTTTCTGTTTGGAAAATTTAGTCTACATAACTGATAGTGGTATAAACCCAACGGAAGCATGTATTATCTTTGATAGTTCTGCTCCCAACATATGCTGAAGCTCTTGAACTATTCATCTGGCCAAAGAATAGGTAAAGTTTCAGGATCGAAACTTGTAGAGAACAATATTATTCACAAGTTATCTCATGCAGTTGCTGCGCTATAACCATCGACATATACATATGGACTACGCGTGGCAATGATAAGCGCGGCTAGTGCAGGCGAGAGAGGGAAACGAAGAGGCCGGCTCTATCGCGTTTCTATTGGCCGCTGCGTACTGTAGCTAGTATGTTTACGTCCCGAGCCGGCCTCTTCGTTTTCCCTCTCTCACGCCTGAACTAGCCGCGCTTATCATTGCCACGCGCAGTCCATATGTATATGTCGATGGCTATAACCAACACCACAAAAGCAGTAGCTGCCAAAATTGCTTTCCACTTTTTCAACCCCAAAAAAAAATGTTCCCACTATAGTGGAAACATAAAACTTGTAGAGCCGAAATACCTACCAAATGTATACGCTGCATTGTTACGGAGATATAGAGCTTTCAATATGTACCCAACCAAATGCAGGGTATAAGAATTCACAGACATTAAAATGGAGAAAATGTTCATTTTAAAATCGACATGTAGAATTCCAGTGTAACCGCCTTATACAAACAAGGTTTTGTTAATAGCCAATTTTATTACTAATCATCATTCAACAAGGTATTGTTGAAAAAAAGTGTTAACTCGTGATTACTATGAAAAGTTTTGTACTTAAGTCTATATATTTTCTGGCTTTTCCTCTTAACTTGTGTTTCTTCAACGTTGTGTGCTTCTTCAATGAAGTCCGATGGTGTTATTCTTCGGTCTGCTACGCTGATTGATGTGGAGGGCCATTGGTCAACTTGAAAGATATTGACATCCGATTCATCCATATTTTTAACTATTTTAAATACAGTAACCAATAATTCATTTAAATAAATGTACCGACTGATTTTGTACTATGGTAAAAATAAATTGTCTATAACTCTATCAATAAATTACACGCCGATCCTAGTATATTCAAATCTACAGCTACATGTGGTTGACTCAATATATTTTTCAACAAAGATTGATTTACATCCTCCTGTGTTTTAACATATCACGGTCCACCTTCGTTACAATCTTCCAATAGTTACTTCAGAAAAGATGACATCTAATGTTAATAGTAAACCAGCCTCTATTAAGTGGACTGAGATACTAGGCAAAAATGAGTTAGACTTAGATGCTCAACAGTGACTGACAAATCTTATTTCTTACAATAAATTCATTGCACCGTTGAAGTCAGCGAGTACAACCTACATTAAAAAAAATTCATACAATGTTTGCGAGCACTATACAATAGCTTCTAAAATAGCTGAAACTTGTTTCTCGTGTAGAAAATCAATATTTTTGATATTTTGTTGAAACGAGAACAAATTGTGGTGTTGACGTTGACATAATGTTGATCCCGTCAGTCAGCTTCAAAATGGCGACCGAGAGTACCTTCCTACTATAGTGGTATAATAGTAAAACTAGTTTGTGCACAGGTACAACAAATAAGGGTACTGCCATCCGAAAATGTGGGACACTAGAAATTGCATCCAATGAGATTACAGCATATCCAACCAGATAAGGAATGTAATAGCATTTCTGTGCCTGAGAGTAACAATAGACGTATTCGCTCTGTTCTGCGGTTGTAAGTACAAATCGCTCGCATTGGTCCTTCGAGCCGGATGGAAATAGGAAAACTGACTAGCAAGACAGAAGTAATTTAGCGGTACAGTGATCCATTGGTAATCAACTCCATGTAGCAGACGTTGAAGCCCAAATACGGACAACAACCAACATCAAAAGGTGAGTCTCTAATCTGTTAGTCTTCCAGAATTTTCCAAACATCCTCATTTAAACATCAAGTTAATTACACAAATTCATACTTGACAATTCAACTAGCAAAATGAATAATGCTCAATTACAATTATTAACCACTGATCAATTAATAAGTAAGAGATCACAATCAAAATCAAAAGCAATAAAACTACGAACGTTTTTTAATTCCAATTCAGACGAAGTGGTTGAGCTTGCGGAACGATTAGACAAATTCATTGTTTCCATTGATGCATATGAACAAATCGAATTAGCGATTGAGAATTTAGATCCTACGAAGACTAATTGCGAAGAAGCAGACTTGTTCGAAAACAATTATTACTATTCATTCAACGTTCCAGCAAACATGCAAATATATACTCGTACATTATAGTCTAGTTTGTAATTATTATATTGTTAAGTGTAAGAATTAAATTCATTCAAAAATATTCAACAACTCTCAGTTATTAAAATAGTGCCTTCGTGTACGATCCCAACACATTACATGGAAGGATCATTTGTTGTCTATGTTTATCATCCATTTCAAAGACATGATCGCAAAGAGTTCTACAGATAGAGGAGACAAGTCCCATACCTATAATATAACATTAGTTCTATCTCGTGGGCTATCTGTCCTTGTCGCACACCACGAGAAGCGTGATGTATACCGCCCACGGTCGTATATACAGGTCTGGGAACTCGAGGCTGTTTCCTATGTGAGAAGTGAGTCCGCTAAGCGTAAACTGTCGCGTAGTATCAAAAGCGTGTCCCATGAGTCGAGGAATGATCTCTGGCACGTATACGACTGTGTTCTCTGGCAACTGTCATTGTTGACTTGTAGGAATACTGGCGTTTTCAGAAAAAATTACGAAATCGTGCATTGTGCCGAAATGCAAAACGGGGTACAAAAGTGTAAAGCAAGAAACTTCTGTTTTTAAAGTGCCGAAAGATGCGGAAATGCGAAAAAAGTGAATGCTTGCGATTTCGGATAGAAATCGTTTTAACGAGGTCTTTTATGTGTGCAAGCATGTATAACGAAAAAGGGGAAGTTGGTTTAAGGTGAGTAATACATTTTGACAAGTGTAACAGTTCTATTCCTCTCTCAAATCAGAATAGTAAATATTGCGTTACAAGAAAAATTATTTTACCTAATAATGTGATTGTTGCCATACTTCGATTCAAGCGCTAGCTGGTGGCTGAGCGAGGGACTACGAGTTTGGCGACATGTGAGAGACTCATGTCAAACATAGAGTTCCCAGACCTGTATGTAAGACCGTGATACCGCCTCTAATTTTCTTACGAAATTACTGGGAGTGGTGGAAATCGTGCGAGATACTGGGAGCGGTGGAAATCGTGCGAGAGAGATAGAAAGGTCACGAGCTCGACTCGTGGAATCCCACTAGTCTCTTCTATTAGTAGATCTCTTTGCATGATCGTCAAAGATACTAGAGTGATTGTGGATTATGTGATTGTGTAGTCATAGATACATAACACTCATAACAGATGTAAATAAGGCACAGACAAAACAGCTATAAAGAAAAAGAGCCTTTATCTAAGCAAACTTTATTTTTATTCTTGATTCTATAGAATGTAGAATGTTACCCAAGCTTGTATATTTTACTGTATGACTGTAACTGCATAAGTGCGTACATTGCAGACATTGCGGGTCTTTAAAGATAACCCGGATTGTTGGAAGAGTTCGAAAAAATCTTAATTGTTTTGTCATTTTATATTTTATCCTCCAATATGTTTGCCCTCACCAATTAACATTCTATTAAGGGTATGTTTAGCAAAAACTTATCAGTGAGATAATATTATTTCTTATTATAAATTAAAATATAAATGGCAAATGGATATTGTTGGTATTGAACAGTCTGTACTGTACTGCACAAAGTGATTTTTTAGCGACTTTCTGGAAAAGATTCTTTTATTCTGAAGGGATATCAAATCTATATTCATAATGGCTTAGTGATAGGCTACTAATATTGTGGTTCCATATTTTTGTGGAATATATTGAAATATCTGATTAGTGAACTAACAATGCATTACACAAAAAATAATGAAGCAGAAATAAGTACTATTCTAGTTTTCATGTTAACTCTGTAGATCTAGTAATATTATTCCTTCATGCAATGCAATTAATTTGATATTTACAAGTCGTAGATTCATATCAACTAAAATTTGACAAATTCATCAAAAAATGAATTATATACTAAAATAATATCGGTATAAATTTTATGTGCTCTACTATTTATTCCAGAAGGTTAGGGTTAGGTTAAAACCTACATATAATGAAAATGAAGAAAATAAAAACTATGAATGTACTTGAAGAAGAAATTTCCAGTGATTTGATAATTGTAGAAGATACATTACCAGCCATAAAACCAAAATCATTACTAGTTAAGCCTCCAACTATATCTTCAAATTCAAATAAAAAACGAAAAAGGAGAGATAGTGGATCGAGTGATGAAGAACGATGGTTAACTGCCATAGAATCTGGAAAGTTGGAAGATGTAGATGAAGAGTTGAAAAAAATTAAGCCGAAAGATCCAGCTTTAATGACGGCAAGACAAAGAGCAATGTATGATAGAGGTTCTGATGGGAGTCCACAGTCTGGCCCCACTTTAATGTCACTACCGACAGGGTACAAGGTAACATTCATAAATAATATCAAATTACAAATTTTCTAATCTACAATGTTATTCCATGTTTAAGATATTAATTCCAATAAGTAAGTTGTTATTAGTATTCGTGTTGATTGACTTTTCTATAACATTTGAAATTCTTCTTTTTCAAATATATTATTTTAACATTAATTTCTATTAATCAATTTTTGAATATTATTCTGATCACTAAAGCATTTTTATTATTGATAATGGATATAGAATAGAATACATGGGTTCTTGGGTGAGTCTAGACTGTATTTGGGGTACATTATTTTATATTTTTCACCCTTCAGTTCAACATCAATTGGTTTTCCAAAAAGTGACCATTATTTTTATAGTCACATTTTATTGATTATTGATTTGAATTCGGATTATTAATTTTGTGAATTGTGAGAAGATGGTCCTAATTATATATAAATTCTCAGGAAATAGGTCACATTAACATGTCCTTACATACGTTTTGGTCTCACGACCATCATCAGAAGACAATTGAAATCAATTCATGTCACTAAATCTCTTGAATGTTTCATCAGCATCTTATCTTATTGTTGTGTATTTCACTTTTATGTGGAGCCAAGCAGACATATTTTTTCCAAAATTTCAATTTTGGAATAAGTTGACTTGTTCTTTGTTCAAAATGACGTTTCTTTCAGGAAAAAGTGATGACTGCAGAAGCTATTCAGAAAGCAGCTATAAAGTCTCAGAAAAGGAAACAATTGGCCGATGAAAAAAGAGAAAAGGATAAAAAGAAAACAATGGATAGACTTCTAAAAAAACAAGAATCGAAAGCAGCTAAAGGGGCTAAATATAGATTTACCAAAGCTTCTGTTCCTGTTATTTTATATAGGCAAAATATTGATGCTACTATAATGGGCTTTCCTAAAGGATTAGATTTTCCTCTTCAAGAAAAAGTGATAGGGGCCCCATCGCCTTTAAAATTTTGTATTATGAACTGCGGAAACTTGAGAAAGTATGCATGTTCCAGAACAGGGGCAGCACTTTGTAGTTTAGAATGTTACAAAAGAAATATAGCAAGTCGAATCTTATAAATAATATTCAATACATTTTGTGGTCTATCAAGTTTTATAATTGTCATTGTTATATTCCAAGTAATTCTTGACTTACGTCAAAATATATACATCATTGAAAACTTGATCTTTACTGAATATTTTTTGATTCACCGACTTCCAATGATTTAACCATAGCATGATGACCATGTCAAGAGGACATTTGAAGAAAGGGTTTCCAAATATTGGACACATGTTTTAAAATCTAGGTTAAATGTATTTTCTAAGATTTTTATTATCATGGAGTGTTGTGTACCGAATTACAAATGCAACTATGCCAGTGATCCAGATAAGATTTATTACTCAACTTTTTATTTTCTACGGGAGGAGAGTTTGAAGAAAAAATTGATTAGAGCTATTTATAGAGATGCATATGTTGTAAACATTTTCCTGATAGTGACACTATTAGAGAATACAAGATAACAAACCATGATGGATCTATACTTGTGTGCCCTTATCATCATCAACTATTTTTCAAAGAAAGTTTCAATCAAATGTAAACATCCTGAAGAAGATTACTCTAGAACATCGTGATGAAATTGACTTCCAAACCTGGCTCAAAGAAGATGATATTTTAAATTATAATGACTTTATTTCATAATTTAAGTGAATTTTTTCATAAACTTTCTGAAAACGGCATTTGTTGTTTTTTTTAATTATTTTTAATAAGAATATGATTGATGTTCTTAAGATTGTTTTAGGTTTTAATATCAACAGCAATTTAAAGATTCCATTTTTTGCAGATGATAAAATTATACATTCAACTAAATTTAGTTGGCTTGTAGGAAAAGACAGACTTTGTTCAAAGTGGTTACAATTTGATTGTATTATCAGTCATACAAATTCTTTCAGCACAATAAAGAATATTAATAAAATAGAACTGATTAATTAGGCAGTAAAATTTTGGAAGAATCTCGTTACAGTTTGACAGATGACAATAATACTGACTATACATTAGAATTGGGCAACATTTATCTAAAAAAGATAAAATTTTTGAGAGACCAACTAAATCTTGGATTGTCCAAAAGTCATTTTTACTCTTAACGATTTTATACTATGGACAACTTCAATTGTCTTCCAATTTCCTGGGGCTTAAACTGTATTAGACAGTCGGAAGCTTAAACTTTGCCATATTGAGTTTTAGGCTCAATTTGAGCAAGTCAAAGAAACAACGTTACGTTACTTTTGAATTTTCATTTTAAAAATAACGTTCTTTATAGAAAAAACACAAGAAACTTATGAAAAGCGTCCATAATTACTTACGACCACGGTCGTATATAAGGTCTGGAAACTCTATGTTGCACATGAGTCTCTTACATGTCGCCATACTCGTAGTCCCTCGCTCAGCCACCAGCTGGCGCATGGATCGAAGTACGTTGTCAGGATTAGGCGCCATATCGTTCAAACACGGTCGTATACATATACCTTTTATCCTAAGGAGACGAAACATCTCATTCATAAAACTTTATTTGACTTATCGCGATGATTACATGAAATTTGACAGAAAACCAACTCAACCATAAAGTTTCCGGACCTGTGTATACGACCGTGGGCCATACTTGTAATATAGAGCGGTCTGAGTGGCACGAAATTTTGGCAATGTCTGATCGTGTTTAAATGTAAACAATTCTGTCTTCTTAGGATAATAGGTCTATGGTCGTATACGTGCCAGAGAACATCCCTCGACTTATGCACCACCCTTTTGGTACTACGCGACAGATGACGCTTAACGGACTCACTTCTAACATAGGAAACAGTCTCGAGTTTCCAGACCTGTATATACGACCGTGCTTACTACTAATAAAAGAAAACAACTTAAAAAAAAAACGTATGAAAAGAAACTGAAATGAAACGTAATTATTACACCATTAGTTTCTATTTTCGATCATGAATAGTCTATTGAAATTCTAATTCTAACGTCCATGTTTCAATTACATTATTGTCAATTAAGTATCTAGTACCACTATCCAGTATCTACTAAACTTGTAAATACCAGTGAAAACTAGGTCCCCCTTCTTGTTACCGATTTGTACATCCAAAAGCGGAACACGATTTCACCATTGTTATATCTTAGATTTATTAAAAGTATCCAATAAAACTAATTAATCACACACTTCACTCTTTTAACCTTATTGTCGCCCAGAGTTATTTCAAAATGAAAGTAAAAAGCCAAACAATTAATCACAACTAAAAAACAAAGCACTAAAGATGTCTTCTGTATTAAAATATTGCTATTTTCTTTTGAAAACAACATAATATGGTAGATTACAGTAACATGTAGTCTTATGGCTAAAACTATGTGTTGCCCCTTGTCAGCTGTTTCATATGTTGGAGTCACGGTCGTATATACGACCGTGGTTGGAGTCAATGAAAATCGATGATGCGCTATCCATGTTTGTATATATAATATCTATGCAAACGACAAGCACATAACCTCTACTATTTACGTTAAACGTCACTAACATAGATAATTCTAATACCGAGAGTAATCTATGAACACTAATCAAACCAAATGTCAAAAGCAGGTCTATCCCTTGTCTCTGTCTTTAACATCTTTAAGCTATGCCTGAGTCACCGCTGCCAAGATCATTCCTGGAGTTAGACGATCGTCTAGTATAAGTTAAAAATAAGAAACATTTTTTTATTTAGTTCAATAGAGTCCTGCGATTCATAAGCATAGAGATACATTATTTGACATGTTTCATTTCCATTTCGGTCATAGATATTCAATATGGCTGAAAACGGTCCTTATTGATTCAATTTTGATTTCGGGCGCGAGATTTCATCAGAGGTTTACTCCTCGTTCTGCTAGGGTCCTCAATATAAAGCTATCACAATGCTGTCTATGGACAGCTTTTTCCTAGGTAGTATCTCAGTGGAGAAGTTAACCAGAATCCGGTTAGTTCATTGACTACTATTAAAGATCGAGCAGAATTAAAATTCGAGATCTTTACGGTACTGAATTTATTTAGGAAAATGAACAAATTATTTAATCGAAACTTATTATCACTGTAAAAAGAAATTAAAACTGCCTAGAGGGAAGCAAGGAAACTCGATGTTAAGCGGAGGACCTGCAGTGAGCACGGAAAATCTACTACGGACGATCAAATCAAACCCTTAATATTTACTAAGGAAACTATAGTTAGATTCTACTCATTACGCTGATATGCAAACGCTTACGGATAACCAAACTACAGGGAAACATATGTCTACCTTTATCTTAAGGCAGATAATAATAATAACGTTTATTCAGGGGTAAAATACATTTGTGTAAAATAAATTTGTATAAAGTAACAAAATTACATATATTACATATACCACCCTGCAAAAGACACTACGGACAATAAGTTAACAATCAGAACGGTATACGGTGTGCAGGTGAAAAGCGGATTAGTGTGGTACTCCATAGATAAAGATAACTCTACTAGTAGTTGTCTGTGGTACTCGACTACTCGCTCGGTTCCAGTATTTGAACTCGTTTTCGCACGAACCGGAAGTAGCACAATGACACCAGATCTATCATACAATGCACTTTTAAATATTTAACATTGACAGATTCTTACTGCAAGGGATACTATGTATGCAAGAACTGTCAATATTTCGTCAACAATGGTCACCTTATAACTAGATACTGAGCGTATAGGGTGAATATTGCGACCTTCATTCACTCTCTCCCCTACAGATTCTTACTGCAAGTGATATGCTCGTTCCTCACTGGATGTGGATACTATAAGATACTTATCCCCAGAATTGAGCCGAAGAGTTTGCAGATACTGCCTTTTTCCTTAATAGGACAGTCTATACCTGGACGGAATGACGCTTTTTCACCTTCCTTTACGAAACAAAATGAGGACTCGCGAAGTCCGAACGTGGAAATGCATAGAAATAGAAAAAATTTCTATGTGGAAATGTCACTGGCCTGTATAATCAATGACGTTCGGGATTCGATGGCTATCTTGAAGATAGTGCCAAAGTGCCATCTACTGGTATTCAGTGACACTACGAGTAGGTCATATGGACGCGTTCTGTATAATTTTACATTCAATCCAATAAAAGCAACTATTGTTGGAAGCTCAGATTGCGTAAAATTACAGTGACTTTATCATAAGTCAATACGTAAAATGAATATTTATCTCTATTACTTTCATAAAAATATTTGTGGACTTGGTGGCAAATAGTATAATATACCTCAATTACTCGAGAGAACTGAAAAATATTACCGCCCTAATGAAATATGTCTTATGTTCCATAACATTTAAAAATGCCGGTTTTACTTCGATAAGTTCAATACCGTCCGATACGCCACCTGCAGTCTAAGTCTGAGCAGTTCGTTGATTTTACGCGTCTATAGCAAAATGGTAGAGATGGAGCTAACATTTTCGTAGAAAAAGGTCAGTAAATTTGAATTAAAATAACTAAGAATAATATGATCTATTGAAATGCAAAAGAAACATGTAGTCATGAAATCTTGGTTACTTTGTCTACATTTGATATATACTGCATGAGATGACGCCAGCTTCGTAGCCATAGTCAACATCCCTTGTATCGTTATTTGAAATTATTTTGATGACAATAATTATTTTCCCGTATCAATTTTTTTGAAAATTGGACCACGAAATGTCAGTTATTATTGTTAAATACTAGTTTAACTTTCAGCAGTATCTAACGTTTATGAAGCATCAATTCAAGAAGATATAAAAATGGGTGAAAATAAACAAGTCAGAGTGGATAATTGGGGAATTTTTTTCCTTCAACGCCTTCAAATGTTTTTCAGCAAAACAGACTACTGTGATTTAACACTACAATTTGAAGGAAATGTACAACTGAAAGTTCATCGCTTAGTTATGAATGCTTGCACAGAGTACTTTGAAACATTAGAAAATACAAATCATATTGTGGAAGAAAATGTGATTTTGATGCCAAACCAACTTCAAGCAGATGTTATTGTGCCTATTGTCAATTTCATGTACACTGGCATGTTGGAATTCCCAATGTCAATTTTCAATAAATTATATGAAGCTGCTGATATTATGCATATTACTGTGTTGACTAAGTTATTAGATGCTCAAAGGGTACCAATACGTCATCAATCCACACCATCTCAAAAAGAAAGGAAGAAAATACAAAAGCCTACTCCTAATGTAAATGTTAAAAAGGTTGTTAATAAAAACATCAAAGCAGAGTTACCACCCACGTTGCCAGGTAGAAAATTACCTGTGTGGAAGAGGAAAACTGTACCTCAGAGTCATGGCGTATCTACATTAAGCCATCCAGAACCACAATGGAAACGTATGTCAGATCTATTCACTATTAGCGACACAGCTGGAAAACCAACTAGGTTTGAATGGCCCGATGATGATCTACCCCAAATAGATATGATGGATAGTGGATTTGGAGATATTTCATATAATAGTAAACCATTGCTAACTCGAGATGAAGAAGTGAGAGCAAGTACATCATTTGAAAACAGGTAAGATGTGATTATATTTCTATAAGAAAATATAAAAGTATTTCATGTGTTCATAAACAAAATGTACATGACTTGTTTGACAAGCTTCTCTATTGAAAATGATGTGGTAAATTATGAAAACATGATAATTTTTTCTTATAAATTCGGTGAACACTAGGTCTAGGTGGACTATCAAATATTTGATTAAGTTGCATTTTTGTTAAATTTATTTGTTTAAGGACATGCTAATTCACAAAAAACATATTTAAGAAAAAATTCATGTGTTACTTTTTCTACAAATACAATCATCAACTAAAACTAAGTTACAACAAATTAATGTGCCTCATTTGAGTTTTTATTTAATAAATATGTGGATGATTCAAATAAATCAATTATTTCACCAATTTTATTTGCTAATTTAACTATCCTTTTAATTGATTCATTTTGACCATAGTTTGTACTGTGATGAAGAACCATGTTCTTCTGGCATTGACTTATAAATTTAGAGTTTAATTAAATTTCGACAACTTATAGCTCTATTTTACATCATAGTCAAAGTATACCAGGTCTGCCGGAGCCTCCCTTCCATCGTTTCTCGCGCTGACGTCACCCAGCTCCTCCAATCACAGCCTTGCTCTCATCAGCTCGTCGCCGGCACGTAACAACATCATATTATGTCGTCGTCTATGACATTAATGACATTAAATAAACGAAATAAACGACCAATCAAATTGCACTAAAATTTTAAAAAGAGTAGAAGGGAGGCTCCGGCAGACCTGGTATACTTTGACTATGATTTTACATTATCTCTGTTTGCAGTTGGCTTACTGGCATTTACTTTCACAATCCTTCATGTTCATGATTTGAGCTCAGCAGATTCAATAATTAGCAATTAGTCGAAGATCCTGCGAGAGAATTCTACTCTCGGGAAACAAATTTATGAAAAACTAAAATAATAGAAAAGAAGTATTGTCTGTAAAAACAATTTGTTTGAAACCGTATTTAATTAAATTAATTGTCAATTCAATTTCAGCATGCCAATATCCTCATAAAACAACTAAGGTTTTCTTTAGAAATTATAGAGAAAGTACTTCACTAATACCTTGGTCTGTCTAATCCAAAACAGCCAGAAGTGCTTGACAGACTAATTTGAATGAATATGATAATCACATAGTGTTTTTAATTATTTTCCTTATAACAATAAGAAATGAAACTGGAGAAAATGTCAGACGTTCTGCATAAGCCACACATACAGAGAGTAATTTTCAGCAAAACCACCAATATCAGTGACTAGCAGGATTTTATTTGTTTAGTAAAGTTTAATACTAAAAAGTTCTTCGGATGTTCAATAGAGTTTCAGTCAAATTCATCCTCTTTCAAAATTATGTAAATTCCATGCAAAAACTGCATATGTCTAATAAAAAATTGTCCCTATGAAAAAAGCAAAAGAAAAATTAATCATTGTTATTGAAAAATATGTCTAATTATCAAAGAGACCTCTTGTTAAACTTAGAGTGTTTTAACCCAGCTGGTATACAATTAAATAGCATTTCTTTCGTTTATTCAAAATGACAAATATGTTCTATGCAATAAACACCTCAAGTTGCTGGGCATTTGGGTCAATCATTACCGGATTTTCATGACTTCACGTAAAGGCAAAATTAACCATTTAATACCTTGCAATAAAAACAGTTTTAAGTACTTTTTCAAAATTTGATTAATTCAGATGATATTGATGAAAATGACAAAATGTTAATACAGTTCACATCTTTATATATAATAATGATAATAATACATTTATTTGGCACAAATATAGTTACAATTGCGATTTACACATAGGACATCTTACAGACTTTGGTGTAAGTTCTATTGATTTAGAAATTATGCTTGTCATAGAGCACTGAAGACTTAGAACATAGTAAAACTGTTAATTCTGCAAGGGTTGTATTGTTAAATAAGTTCTTCACAAACATTAACAGTAACCAAATATTTTAATGGTATTGGCAACTTCTATTGTAGCCATATTCCCCTATGCTGGCATTCATTGTTTATTGCAACAAAAATCCTTGAAGTATTTTGGTGATTTCCTTCTGACATAATGCTACTAAAACATGAACCGCCACCATACATGAAGTCGAACAATGTGAATGGATTTCAAATGAAAATAATGAATCGGAACCATTATGTTCACCTTATGTTCCAAACGATAAGACTAATGAAGAAGACAATGATACAGATTTAGATCGTACTATGAATGTAGAAAATTATTAATTAAGTAATAATGATAAAAAGTCCATTATTAATTTTTTTACGTCAACGTGTAAGATTGTCTAAATCTATGTTTATTATAATAAAACTTCGTTTTTCCCATTCTTATTTTTTTATTCTTATAATAAGAAAATAAACAAAAACTACCTGAAAATTTGTAGAAGCTGTTACTTTATGGTAATTTATCATTATGATTAAATAAAAGAACAATTACTTTGTTTTTATACTACTTTTTCTCTATAAAAAATTCATAGCTATTCCATTTTTGAAAAAATTAATTAGTGTTTTTAGTGATGTCGATTTGAGATCATTTTAAAATATGTGTATTTAAATAATTGCAGAAATCAATGATGCCTGTTCATATCTATTTGTAATAATAAAACTGATTAAAAATACTATTGATATATCAGGGGAATCATTTTTGAATTGAGATCCCTAAATGTATGTCTGATATGTAAAAAGAGGTGAAAATCTAGTTTGGCACCCCTTAACGTTATGAAAAAGAGTTAACATATATTAAAATATTCATGGTACTGGTACTGGAATTGAAAGTTATTTATTGGTGCTCTTATGTTTTTTAGCATTTGAATTCCTACATCAACAAAGTATTTATTACAGTAATTTGTCTTTTGTTTGTTATTAGCAAAAGGTGTACTACTAGGATCAGTAATATAAAAATTATTTATATTTTTATATCACCGTTATTATTTTAATTTGCAGTGTAGTATTTGTATTTTGCTTTACAAATTATTTTGTGTAGATTGTTTCTATAATCCTTATAAATTTTTTCTTAGTTCACACTATTTTATTTATACATTTAGCTTCTTTATGATAATGTTCGCATTTGAAACAGCGTTGTACTTCAATATCTCCATAGATTGGATATCGTTCCCATTTTAATATAATCCTTTTTTTTCGTCCATCAATTTGAGAAATAAGGTAGGTGAACCTTTTCCAAATATTGTATGCTTATGGAGATTTTGAGTTTATCTTCAAATATGTTATTTTCAGTTCTTCTTCTTCATCGATAAAGTAACGTTGAGCACATAAGTGGGCTTCGATTTGCTTCATCCCTAATTTACCTCCATATCCAGCAATTTTGAATCTGGAATTTCTCATTTTAGTGATTTTTATTTCGTAGTCTTTTAGTTTATTTTGGAATTTCTGTTACTACATTTTATAATCATGCTTCCTTTTTTTGTAATACGAGTTATTTTTTATAACTAATTTTATTTCTGCAAATTTTGTATTTTGCTGAAGACTGGAAATGTTATTTAAATTCAAGGTGTCAGTTGATAATTGTAGTTTTATCTTCAATTATTTTCTCAAACAATAGAAATGAATCAGATTGTAGACACATAGGACAATGAAATGTCATGACTCGACCACTTTTAACTTACAATACTTTCACTTCTGAATATGTTAAATTAGTATATTTTGTGCAAACATGTTTTGAGCATGCATCACATGAAATAGTTTAGTATTAGCATATTCTTCCTTATTTCAAATGTTGCATTCCATTTTAGATTAGAAACTCTCCAGATCTAGTTTTATATTTTGTTGATTTATCAAAGAAGCAGATAATTTCATCAGATTTCTTGTATTGCACAATACAACATCAAATAATTGTACTTTATGAATTTAGTAATTATATGATTGCAACTAACATATTGACCACCTATCTGTTGACGTGAGTTTCAAAGTTATAGATGAAATTGTTCACTTCAAATTATGAGAGAAGCAGATATACATATGAACACTAATGACAAAGAATTAAAAAAAAATACAAGAATTCTTTGAGATCTTCGAGAATAACCAATTAATTTATTTGCTCTATTTGCTCTAGGACTATTTTAACTTACATAATATTAATAATGTATCAATGTATTGTCCATTCTAAAAGCAAATAAATTTAAATATTATTGTATTTTCGTAGTGAAACCAAAAACTATTGAACATTAAAACTGTTCGGTATTTAATTTATAGGTTAAATGAAATACAATGATAATGATATAAGTATCCGCCAAAAAATTATCCCTAAATTCATAAACAACAATTATGCCTTTCAATTAAAATGGATTTTTATCTGGCGAGTGGACTCAATATGCTTATTTTCTGGCATGTACATATTCGTGATAATTGCATCATTTCTACAGCCATGAGAGTTTAAAATTGGTTTTATTAACTTGGAATTTGTGTTCATTGATTTTAGGTTTGTGCCTAATAATAATGACAGTAATATTGAATCATCGACTGGTGATATGGAAGAAGTGAGAAACCCGAATATCTGCACTGATAATGATGGGTATGAAGATGAAAGTATGGATGACGGAGAAAATGTAGACAAAGGTGAAAAAAGAAAATTGAATGATGATGTAGATCAAACATTCTTGAAGAAAATTAAGTTGAGTGAAGACGACAAAGAAGCCACAATAAGTTTCGTTTCCAGTGGAAATAGTGCAAACATAGACCCCACAAAATTAGTTTCTGAAATTCTCAAAAAATATCCACATTTAGTTAAAAAGAAAAAAAGTATAAAACTGAAAATAGTCACAAAGTCAAAAGAGTCTTTGAAACAAGTTTCATTGGAGTCACAAAAACTTGTCCCTCTACCACCCATTCAGAGTATCAAACGAGCAACTTCAGCCAATCAAAAATCCAAAAAGTCCAAGGAAGGTCCTTGGATATGTACGGAATGCACAGAAAATAATGGGAAACCATTAGAATTTGTTCTCTATTACTTATTCAGAAAACATATGACAGACATTCATAATGAAAAATTTGATCCAAAAGTATGTAAATATTGTGGCTCCCATTTCAGCAAAAACGAGTTTCTACTATTCCATCTATATACTAAACACGGGATTAAGCCTCCAGGAAAGTACATATTCCCATCTTGCAATATGTGTCCTTTCATAGCTACTTCAAAATCGAGTCTGCGAATACATAAAAGTAAACACAGTGAACATGAAATGCAGTGTGTAGAATGTAAGTTAGGATTTGTGTCGCATGAAGCAATCTCCAGTCATGTGCAAATAACAGGCCACATGGGCAAAAATAAAAGAAATACTTTTGATTGTCAATATTGCATGAAAAATTCACAATCTGCAAACAATCTGTTATCACATATCAAGCAAGATCATGAAGTTGAAGGTCGAAGAGATGGAATTGTAAGTTTAGATGATATAGATGAGGATGACTTGCAGGAAGAAGAGCGAGAAGAATATATTGTCCCAGACGTTATTCCTGATACCATCCTCAAAGATAAGGTGAATAGTTAACTTTTAATCTTTAGCTACAGAATTTTAGTATTTTGAACTTTAATAAGAGTTTTCTCTGAGAATGTGATTTTCAACGATTCAATCTACAATTCATCAATGATCAATCCTGGGACATATGTCACTGATTCCTAGTTTCCTTGATATATGCACGAGGAAAAATATGTACATTAATTTTCCGATTTTCATTACCAGGAATTTGATGTTTCATAACTTATAAAGCAAAACGTTTCTACCCCACACTGAATAAATAAAAACCATTCAAAAACTTGATCCGTTATTTTGTAGAAAAGAATAATTCCGAAGTAAACGAGGAAAACATATATTTTTTCATAGTCTTTCCATGTTATTTGGGAGCCAAAACTTAAGAATACATTAAGATTACAATTAAAACTTATTCTAATAATAAGAAGAACTTTTCCTTTAATATTTCTGATTCTTGGAACTGCAAGGGTAACTTGTGATTCGTCATAAAAAAGGTAATGGAATGGGCTATACAGAACTGCAAAAATCCAATATGGCGCCCATAAGAAAAAAAAAAGTTGATTTGAGGATTTTCGAGTTCGCCAAAAGATGAAGCTCAAAAGTTCCAATGAGAATGTATTCATTGATTTTTTTTTAACCTTTGAAAAAAATTGGTAAAACAAAAATCGTAAATTTCAGTTTTTCCTCCATATTTCGGGAAGTACCAAAGGTAAATTGTTAACGGAATATTATTGGCTCACCGATACGCAACTTTGCCCCAATTTAACCATCTTCGAATTTCTTTGAAGGTGAGCTTCTGTTTCATGCAACTCGATCCGAAATGGCGAACGTAACCTAAAAAATTGGCAAAGTTGCAAAAAGCGGTTTTTCTTAAATAAGTAAAAAACTAGCTCGAATCGAGAAAAGTTAAAGGAGAACGTTGTAGGTATCAAATAGATATATCCATCTGCCTCCATGATAATTATCGATATCTTTTATACTTTTCGAGTTATATTGAGAAACCCGTTAAAAATCGGGGTATCGAGCAATCTAATTTTCTTCTTGAAGAGTTGTGCTATAATGTTATTAAAGAAATATAGCTATTTTTCTAATTTTGACGGTAAAAAATGACTGAAAAAATTGCTTTTTTGTACATGTTTTTTCGAGATAAGTCTTACAATTTTCATTTTAGGAGAATGTCTTTGACGGAAATCGATTCCTGACATTTTTTCACGAATTACCAAAAAAAAGTTTCATCTGCGAACTTCTGGACCAGAGATGATTTTTTTATTTCAAAAAAATCTGTAAGACGCAATAAACATTTCACAGAAGTGTTAATGTTAAATACCTACACTTTCAATAAAAAAATTCTAGGATATGTCTTATCGGTTTATAGTATTAGAAATGTAGTTACAAAGTGACGCGGCTGCTGGAGCGTGCGGCGGGGTGGGGGAAACTGATTTCGTCCGTTCAAAGTAGCTTGTGCTTGCAAATTCTTCAATATCTCGGATTTTGAATCCGAAAAAAAATTCTTTTTGTACTTAATCTGGGGTATATCGATTTTTGCTTACTAAATCATACTGACCTTATGCTTGTGCGATACTTGTGAAAACTAATATAAGACTGCTGTATACCGCTACTTTGATTGTAAGGATTTTATAAATATTTTATAATAATTTTGTAAATAAATGAAATTTCAAACTTATCTTAATATGTTGCATTTATTTAACTTTGTATCATACAAAATTATTTACTGAAATAATTAAATAATTGTTGAAGATAACCGAAAGCATAACGTCACTATGATTCACTAAGCAAAACATTTGAGGTATTACAAGGACAATAAATACGATATTCGTGTTTATCTCGTCGAGCTATCCCAGATTAAGTAAAAAAGGATTGTAAGTGATCCGAGATATTGAAGATTTTGAAGCACGAAATCAGTTTCCCCCACTACACCGCACGCTCCGGTAGCCGCGTACGCTTCACTTTGTTTCTCAATTTCTAGTACTATAAATCAATAAAACATATCCTAGTATTTTCTTATTGAAAATGTAGGTATTTAACATTAACATCCATAACGTACACTTCTGTAAAATGTTTATTGCGTCTTACAGATAAGTAATTTTTTAACCTTAAAATTTGAAAAATCGCTATATTTCTTCAATAACATTATAGCACAACTCTTCAAGAAGTAAATTAGCCTGGAATCGTTACACTAGGATCATCCGCAGAGAAGATCCAGCCAATTTATGATCGCCTTTTTTCGACAAATCGATATATCGAAAAATTATCAATTTAAAAAAAATCACTTTTTAAACTTGCCATGGACTATACTTACTATACTGCAAATAGCAAGTATGGAAACGTAATAAATAGTTCAAGATTTCTCGATACCCAGATTTTTAACGGGTTTTTCAATATAACTCGAAAAGTATAAAAGATATCGATAATTATCATGGAAGCAGATCGATAGATCTTACCTACAACTTTTTCGATCCGAGCTATAGTTTTTACTTATTTAAGAAAAACCGCTTTTTGCAACTTTGCCAATATTTTAGGTTATGTTCGCCATTTCGGATCGAGTTGCATGAAACAGAAGCTCACCTTTAAATTTAATTTCCTATACGCTCATATTTTTTTCCAGGTATTAATTTCTGCAAACATTACTAATCTAACGCTTTATTCTGAGAACTAATTGCTAATCTTGGGAATACACAGTTGAAACATTTGTTTTTTAGCTATTCAATTTGTAAGTTATATAATTCAATTCTGAAGCATTTAACAAGCTGTTGTTTTAGTTTGATTCGGTTCACTACTAGGGTATTTTATTTCTCAGTTGGTATCACGTTTTATTATGTAACGAGATTACATATTACAAAATTGTAAAATAAATTTAAAAAAATTCCACCAATATTTGAATTTGACTTCGTTTTTTTTTTGGGGTGGGTGAAATAGGAACAACCCTGAATATTAAATTGAGTAGTAAAACTCAGGTTTAGATTGACCATTGTAAAGCTAGGTAACTTTGTATAGTTAAGTAGTTTAATTTAGTGGCAGTGTGTGAATGTAGACATAGAAGATATTTGTTGATTATTAAACTACTCGTATCTTATTCTTTACTTATATATTTATTCATTTTTTCATTATTTTAGCCAAAAATATCAATGCAAAATCTGTATATTAATTTCAAGGTTTAAGGGGTTGAACGGGAGGCAGAAAATTGTCTGCTTGACCTTCACCTTCAGATCCCTTAATGGTATTCTCCTTTTTCATCTATGTTGAAAATTGCACAATACAATTCGAGGAATAAATATTATTATTAATAACACTAACTTTGCATTTTGGAGTTAGCCTGAAAAATGTTTGCCTACACAATAAACTGAAGATTCCACTATTAATATTCAAAAACTGACCATTAATTACCTGTTACTGAAATGAAGTGCTTTGATTCCTGTTTTTTTTGTACTTACAAAAAATCATCAACCATACATTCAAATAATATTAATACTGAAGCCACATCTTTTTACTCAGTGTTGTTAATTTGCCAAAAATATTTGTTGTCAGGTTAAGATAATAAGTGATGTGAAGGTTTCTCCGACCAAGGATGGTAACAGAAATCTTACATCTTTAGAAGGAAGTTCTGAATCCGAGACGTTAACCAATGTTACTAGTGGTATAGCAACCAGCTTAGGCTTAGTAGACATAGTAGTATTGGATGAGAATCAGCAATATATTTTACATAATCAAGGGGAAAACAGCGATCATTCAGAATTTATAGTTCCAGAAATTCCTGGAAATATTCAAAATGTAAGTGAGGTTATATCAGGCCAAACTATGATTCCAGCTAACCAGTTACCAACAACAGATGAATTAGTTATGGTGTTAACTGATCACGATTATCAAGATGGACAAGATGAAATTTCTGAAGACAACTCCAATATAGTCGTTTTGTATAGTCATCCGGTTGATGGACAGCAAGGACAGTTCATTACTTCACAGGTAAATTGTTTATGTTTGTAACTTCATTCTATTGAGAATTGATGTGTGCAGGTGGGTGGAGTTTAAGGGGTATAAGATGCCATTGCGGGATTGGCAAGAACAAGAAGTAAACCTTCCACTCATTTACCAGTAAACTAAGGCGCGATATCGGATCCGGAAGCTATATTTATTCACTTCTCATATTTGTTCAATGATATATAAGGTGCGAAATAGTTTCGTTCGATTTATGGAAAAATTTGAGTGTCAGTGTCGTAAAATCCAATAGATGCCAATTGTTAGTGTCAGTATGTTTTTGTTAAATGAACTGTGTTCAATAGATAACTAACTTATCTCACTTTTGTTGGCACAATTTTTCGCTTTCGCACGCTTCTGGTCAAATGTATGATTGTAGGAAGAGAAAATATATTGCAAATGATATAGAAATGTAATTAAATGCATTAAATTATACTTTTATGTTACATTGAGATTTTATCCAAATGTTCCACATAATATGTTTTGAAACTCAAAATATTGATATTTTCCTGAAGTATGGAAACTGTATAGTTAGACCTTTGTCGAAGGTGGGAAATCTTGTAGAGTTCTCTGATTTGCGGCCTATCAGTATAATATCGGCTTTGTCTAAGGTTTTGGAGAAGGTCATATTCGTTCAGTTATATAAGTATGTTGTCGAAAATGAGATAGTAACATCTTCACAGTCTGGTTTCAGAAAGGGTCATAGCACAGCTACCATTCTACTAAATATAACTGCTAACATCATAAGAGCACTTGACTACGGACGTGCCACTGTTTTGACATTGTTGAATTTCTCCAAGGCCTTTGATACCATTGATCATGACCTCATGATTGCGAAGTTGAGGTATTACAGTCTTTATAACACATCCTGTAGCGTTTTCTCATCATATCTGAGGGGTCGCAGTCAGATAGTAGTTGTAAAAAACAATACTTCACGTCCTTCTGTCCAGTCAGGAATACCCAAAGGTTCTGTCTTGGGGCCACTTTTCTTGATTTATATTGCTGATCTTGTAAAGTGTGTGAATGATGTGAGTGTTCAATCTTAAGCCGACGACACGCAATTGTATTATTCTTTCGAGCCTGGAAATGCTGTTGAAGCATCTAGCTGCTTTGGATTCTTACGCAAATGCAAATAACTTAAAAACTGAATCTTCTAAAATGCTGCGCAATTGTTTTGCCCCTAAAAGAGCTCGTAACCACGTTCTTGCCAATTTAACATTAAATGTTAGAGGTAAATCACTAGATATTCTGGATCAAGTTAAAAACCTTGGTGTGCTTTTTCATCTGATTTGCGATTCAAAGATCATATTGCCTCCTTGGTGAAGAAGACATATTTCACCCTGAGAAGTCTGTACAAAAATGTTAATATAACAAACTTCAAGACCCGTAAACAATTTTGCGAGACTTTTGTATTGCCTATTTTGAATTATTGCAGTTTGGTATATTTTCTGATTTTGGATAAGTCCTGTCAGTACAGGTTGCAGGTACTCATGAACAGTTGTGCTAGGTTCACATATAGGTTGAGAAAATACGATCATATTTCCGAAAAGATTAGTGAATTGGGCTGGTTGCGAATTGACAATCTGTATACATTCCATATGTCTCATTCTCTTGAATGTGCCATGAAAACATGAATTTTATACACGAAATACAAACAAAGTTTTTTGTACAACTGTGAATATGAATTTACATCATCTGAAATATATTGAAAATGAATACTTCCAATATAATTTCACAGCATCCAGTGGTCTTTCTGTGTCGTTACTATAGAAACGGTTTGTTGGCACGCCGCGTGTTTGACTGTGTTTGCTCGTAGTTGCTTCAATTTCAAGTTATTTTCAAGAAGATGAATTTTGATTATGATAGTGGTAGTGATACCCCATCAGAGATATCTGAGAAATAGTATATGAGAAAACATATGACCAATTTCGTGAATGGTGCGACAAGAAACATTTAAAAAAGGTTTCTGAAAATGTTCTTATATGCTATTTTGAGGAAATAAATCCTTCAAAAAGTAATATTTCATGTTTATTTTGTGAATTATTTTGACAGTGAAAAAAAGTAAACATTTACGCATCATAGAGATGCAGAAATGTCAAGTTTTTTTGACAGTTGTACAAAAATGTTTCATCTGTTAAGTATATGCGTGTGATATATATTTATAACCAAAGGTACACTTGTCATTATAGTTTAATAAAATACTGTAATTCCATTTGAAAAACAACATGACAGAAATACCACTCTTCAATAATACTCGCCTCATACTACGAATGTAGGAGATTTAAAAATAAGTGGACGTTGGAAACAAATTGAGCATTGAATAATAGCTTCAGCGTATGTTTGGGAGCCGAACTCCAAACGTGAACAATACTCCAGGACAGGTCGAATTTGTGCTTTGTAAATTATGAGGAGCTGCTGGGATGTAAAGTAGCTCTTGGCACGGAATAGAAAACCAAGTTTTTGTGAAGCTGTTTTCGCAACGGACCTCACATGATCATCCCATGAGAGGCTGCTGTTGGTGGTGATCCCGGGCATGTATATGGAAGACTTCATAGGAATAGGTACCTGATACCATATTAGGGATTGTGGGATCCGCCTTCCTGGAGAAAGTGGCAAGCATGAGTTGTTTGCATTAAACTCTACTAGATTATCAGATCCCCAACGTGTCTCGGTCCTCTGACTTCATTGGATGGTATAGGGGCTCGAGATGAGAAAGCAGTATGAAGTGTATCATCATCTTCAAAGCTGTGGACGAGACAGGTGGTCACTTCCTGCAGATTGTTTATATGAACCAGAAACAAAGTTGGTGCCAAGACAGATCCCTGTGGAACACCAGCGTTGATAGCCATTGTAACGAAGGAGTGATCTATCTGAAAGAAAATTCGATAGTAAGCTACTAAGTTGAGGCGACAAACCATATGACGGAAGTTTCCCAAGAATGCTTTGGTACCAGACTGTCAAATGCTTTGGAGAAAGAATCATCTTTATGGAAGAATTCTTTTTGTTTTCATTTGCTTCAATAATTAATATTGGTAAATTTACAAACTATTATATTATAATGAAAGAAGATTCATGTAGTCAATGAAAAAGTTTTGTACATATGCAATATCCTAATAAGTATTTTCACAATTCCTGTTGGGATCGCTTTTAAAATATGATACATTGTTAAAAAATACGCTAAAATGAAATAAATTAATTCATTTCAATGCTAGCAATAATAAATAATTTCGCTTGCAATAAAAAGATTGAAAACTTGTAAAATTTCAACAACTCGTGAAGAGTTGTTACAGATTTGAAACTGAATGTTGAATAGCATTAAATTCAATGTGCAAAAAATACAAACAAAAAAACATGTTTATCAAATCATTTCATTATCAATCTTACTATTTAAAAAATCTAATGGTTTATTATTAGTTAACACTAACTAATAAACTGTCGCAATAAATTATTTCATGCAGAAAAAAATATACTCACGATCATTTCGATGTGATAGAAATGGAACATAGCTGATGTTTGCCTAATGATAAAATCATCGATTTCAATTTATTAAACACTACCAACGTGCTCATTAAGTAGTCGTTATTTTTCTAACTTTGATTGTTTGAAGTCGTTATTGTAAGAAACCTCGACCGTAACACGAATTCCATCTACCCGATTGAATAATTTTTAACTGATTAACAAACGGACAGATATCGACGAAAGTTTCTTCAAAAATCAAAGCAAATATATTGTGACGTCCCTTGTAACTTTTTGGCGATTTCTACTTACGACGGCTTCTACACTCCTTCTAGTCTACCAGATCTGAATCCGGACTTTTATGTTGGTTCCTCGGTCGCCAGATTTTTGTCAAGGTTTACTCCTCGTTACGGGCGTCTGCTAGGGCCCTTACCGCAAAGCGTTTCACTGCTATCTATGGATAGCCTTGTCCCAGGGTACTCTCAGTGAAGTAAGTTCAGTTATCTCACTGACTATGTTCGTAATAATTCTAATAATAATCCTCAACGCTTGCGAAGCGTTTTTTTATACCAATCGAGGTGCTGGTCAAGTCATCTACACCAGTTCCAGCCGAGCCCTTTTTTGCTCATGATGGGCCACCAGTTCCTCGATTTTGTGCGGTTTTTATGGTTACATCTGTTCCGATATCTTTTGTTGACACGAAATATGCACGTTTCGGAATGAAATCAAAATATACGCGACTTATGACTGGAACCGTATGCACATCTGACACTTACAGTCCATTTTCTTGTTCACTGTAAACAAAAACACGTGCTGCGGGATTTATTTAAATGTTAACTGGGTGGAAGTAATGCTTCGCGTCGCTCTCGCAGTCATTGTCACTTGCACGCTGCCTATATGGCCTGCCAACATGTCACTCGACCGTCTAATGTGCTTACATTTGGAACTTATTTCAAAATAATACTATACAATTTTCATATATTGTCATTTCGTTGAAGGGAAATTTGATGGTAAATTCTGAAACTGGTTTATTCGAGATACGGAATGGAGCTACAATAACAACAACTTCTGAAAGTCAAATAGTAGTTACCAATCCGCGAGATACTCACATAGAGACAATAGAAATGATACAAAGAGAAATTGACAGTCATAAAGAACTTAAGCAGGAACCTTATTATGAGGAAGATAGAAAGCCAGAAGTACAAAATTACACAGGTATAACTGTTGAAAATCCAAATACATCTACAGAAGAAGAAACAGTACATGATGAATCCCAAATAACTGAGGGCAGCATAGAATCTACCGAATTGCAAGAACAGGATCAAATTGTAAATCAAATCGAACATGAAGAAGTAAATCAAGAAACTCAGGCCGAAACAGGTGATGCCATAGAAGAAGTTGATGGTGCAAATGTCAGTGAAAATATTGAGGAATCTATGGAAATTGAAGATAGTGACATGGTGGATGAAAATGTATGTGAACAAGAGACGGAAGAAAATGTATGTGAACAAGAGACAGAAGAAAATGAATGTGAACAGGAGATGGATGAAAATGTATGTGAACAAGAGGCAGAAGAAAATGTATGTGAACAGGAGATGGAAGAAAATATTCGTGGACAGGAGACTGAAGAAAATGTATGTGAACAGGAGACTGAAGAAACTTTAGATAATCAGGAGTCTGAACAAAATGTATGTCATCAGGAAACTTTAGATAATGCTAATGAACAGGATAAGGTGAGTAATTAACAACAATAATATAGTTAGTGTTCATCTCTAAAAGTAATGAATTATAAATATAACAACGTTTTCCACATGGTTTCTCTAGTTTTAACTGGTCGTTAGAAGTACCATTGTTCACCTGAAGAAGGTACAGGGTAGCGCAACATGTCGTAATTTCTTTTGTTTTTATGATGAAAGTTCACTTTGGTGTTTTATTCAGTGTAGTGTTCATTTGTTATACAGGGTGTTTCAGAAAGACCTCCCGTAAATGCAGGGGACGGTAGATTTTACAAAAATAATTGATTCTTCACATAAACTATGGTCCTATCTTCTTTCGTTTCCGAGATACAGGGTTGAAGTTTTGAAAAATTATAACATTTTCTTCATTATCTTCTGAACAAATAAAAATTTTCATTTCAAACTTGGTACACTTTAGTTTTACTGGATGAGACTTTTTTTGGTCACATGTTTTTGAGACAAATATAGTAGTTATAGGATTTTGTACCCATTTAAACCCCTTAAACTTCTACGCCACTGGTCGGAAATTATTATTGTATACAAATTTGAAAACTGATTCATTTTCTAGAAAAAAGTATTCTTGATAAATTTCACTTAGTAGCTTCCTGTTCGAGCTATTTTAATTTTTCGAATCAGGGTTATCATATGGAATTTGTTTTGAAAGACTATTTAAAAAGTAAAAAAAATTGAATACCTTTTTAATAGTAACGATAAAAAATAATCATTCATAATAAATGCTGAAAATGATATCCATTTACTTCAATGCAACGTCGACATCGATTTCTCAACGACCTTTTTCGAATTAATATTTTATTATTTATTTTACCACAAGCTTTTCGAATACAATTCAGTAGATCTTCTCTATTATGAAACGACGTGGCACAAACTTCATCTTTCAAATAACCCCAAGCAGAAAAGTCCAAAGGATTGAGGTCAGCGGCCGTTAGTTGCTTGTCTGGTAAAACGTATGGGCCAAAAATATTGTTTTTGTAAATGCCAAGCCAGACATTGACATTGAATTCTTCTTGAAAATTCCTAGATCTTGTACCATGATGGGTTTTCATTTGCCCATAAGAAACTGAACAACGAAAACTTTCTCCAGCACGGACGTGGATTTATTAATGTTTACAATTTACGTTTATGGACAAATGAAAACCCTCATGGTATAAGGTAAAGGAATTTCCAAGGAAAATTCAGTGTCAATGTCTGGCTTGGCATTTACAAAAACAATATTTTTCGCCCATACCTTTTACCAGACAGACTAACGGCCGCTGCATTTTTTGGATTTTTGGAAACTAATCACGAAGACACTACACAATGAGGGAACAAATGCATGGATACAATTGGATGGCTGTCCTGCCCATTTTTGCAGACAAGTACGAGAATGGCTAAATAGGAAGTACAGTGAAAGATGGATTGGTAGAGGTGGTCCAGTTGCATGGCCTCCTCGATCACCTGACCTCAATCCTCTAGACTTTTTTGTTTGGGATTATTTGAAAGATAAATACTTATTAAATAACCTTTTGAAAGAAATTCTAAGAGATAACCCTGAATAGAAAAATCAAAATAGCTTGAACAGGAAGCATCTAAGTGAAATTTATCAAGAATAGTTTTTTATAGAAAATAAATTAAAGATTTTAAATTTGTATATTTGTCTCAAGAACATTTTGTGAACAAAAAATTTCTCAACGAATTAAACTAAATTGTACCAAGTTTGAACTAAAAATTTTCATTTGTTCAGAAGATATTGAAGAAAATGATATAATTTTTCAAAACTTCAACTGTATCTCGGAAACGAAAGAAGATAGGACCAGATTTTATATGAAGCATCTGATTATTTTTGTAAAATCTACCGTCCCCTGCATTTACGGGAGGTCTTTCTGAAACACCCTGTATATCATGTTTTGATATCTCGTCAGGGGTCGAAGTTGATATTTGCATTGTCAAATCAGCAACAGCGTGCACCTTATGTTCTTTCTACCAGATTTCGTTTTTCTATCAAACGGCGATGTTGTGAAACTGCCTAATGTGGTCTTTCCTAATGCCTATAAACTCCAAACTTTAAAAAAAAAATGCCAGTGCTAATCTCTCCCAAAATGTCAATGCTGACTCACACAACAACTTCCCTTGTGTAGTGAAACTATAAAATCAACATGTCAGTAACCTGTCTACTCGATTGGAACGATCTTATCATGAAAATTGCCTTTTTTACTCTCTTTAGTATTGCATTTATAAAATAGTAAATAGAGCTCATGAAATTCGCATCAAATTGTTCCACAGGTTGCGACCAATTGGTCCAGGTTTCAAGTATAATCGTGCAATGAAAATGGTGATAATTTGTTTGATAAGTTAGTTTATTTCGGAAGCTATTTTAAAATCATCTATGATGGTTCAGTTTGTGAATTGAAAGCAGCTGTAGAAAATTTTCTATTGTACTTTCAATAATAATAACAACAATTTCTCTGCACAATTCGGTGCATGTGATCTCTCATTTCGTAAACTTCAATTTTCTGAAAACTTATCCAGCGATCATTTCCATGTCCATGAGCCAGTGCCCATACCACAATTCACTGTACACTTCCAAAATTCATCACCTGGAACAACATTGTTCTCGGATATATAATAATAATAATAAATAATTTATTAAAAATCTTTCATGGCAGTATTCAATAGTACAAAAAGAAATGTAAATTTTGGATATGTAACTCAAAAGTAGAGATCCTCAAATTGTTTCTTTGAGTTTGAGTTTGGTGAAAGTGTGGTACTTCTTTTGATTTTGACTTTTTCAAAATCTACTATGTTTTTTGTTGTTGTTGAGCTTAAATTTGTTGAAAACTATAATAGTAGTGGAGTAAATCTGGCGAATGGTTGGCGAAAATCTTACGATGCTTAGTGACCCGGTGGAAAATGTTTGTTGTGGTACCAATAACAACCCCCTGAAATCTCTATTTGCCAAAGTGGGTGCAACCCTTTTTTTTTTTTTGCCAAAAACGGGTTTGTTTTTTGACATTTTTAAGGGTAGTTTAGCAAAAAATAATTAATATCTCCGGTTGTATTGAAAATTAAGAAACCAAAGTAGAACCCTTTTATTGTCAATGTCCAAGGAATTTCAAGTTGATCCGACCTCCCCCTCCCCGTAATAGATATACATATATATATACTCATATATGCAAGGAATCTTGCGTAACGGTTAACTCGGTAATTTTTCAACCGATTTGACTGAAATTTGGACTGAAGATAGGTGTTATGGTCTCAAAACTACTCTCTGAATTTAAATTGAGAATATTGGATAGTTTTCCAGAAATTCAATTTTAAGTCAATTTTTTAGTTATTTTTCAAATTAAGATATCTCATGTCATTTACATCCGATCTGGATCTGCTTTGCGAGAAAATGTAGGTATCCGCATATAGTTTTTATCACATGGAACTCATTTTTTGATTATTTTTTTTTCCGGCCTGTATTAACCATTTTGGTTAATTTCAGATAAATCAAATAACGTCCACGTGAGGAGCGCGTAGCTGGTGAGCTTTACGACGACTTTTCGCGAGCCGTTTTCGCTCCATGTAGTTAGATTAGGTATCGGACCGTGCCCGACGGCCCTTCTTTTTTCGATAAATGTCCATTAAATAGAAAACTGTAATTAAAACAGAAACAGGTACTCTCAGGTCTCAGCTACGCGCGTCTAACGTGCGACGTACGAAAGGGAATTTTCTAGCTACTAAAATATACCCGAAGCGGGTGAAAGCTAGCGGCTCACAACCGAAAATACTTTATCACAAATGGCGCCGCCCGCACGGGGCACGAAACGGTCCCAACATAACAAGACCGAGGTAAAATATATAAACCCTAACTGACGCGTAGCGAGCTTCTCGAGGGAAACGTCAAAATGATTACGTTCGTAGCTAATTACATAGGACGTCTAGCGTTCATGCAATTGTGTTTTTATACAATTTGTACCTTCTAATTTCGAAATCCCGGAGCCTAAGGCGCTATCAACTTCTGAGCCTCACAATATTCGTATAAAATTGCGAAATTTCGCACTTTTAGAAACTTCAAATTAATTAATTTGACACAAGTTTTGGGGATATTAATATCGAAAATGAAATGGCCATTTTAGGCCGGTAAAATAAATAAATCAAAAATGAGTTCCATGACATAAAACTATATGCGAATACCTACATTTTCCCGCAAAGCAGATCCAGATCGGATGTAAATGACATGAGATATCTTAATTTGAAAAATAACTAAAAAATTGACATAAAGTTGAATTTCTGGAAAACTATTCAATATTTTCACTATAAATTCAGAGGGTAGTTTTGAGACCATAACACCTATCTTCAGTCCAAATTTCAGCCAAATCGGTTGAAAAATGACCGAGTTAGCCGTTACCCAAGATTTCTTGCATATATATATATATATATATATATATATATATATATATATATATATATATATATGTTTCTTCTTAGGTTCTCGCGGATGTAATGTGTAAGATCTAGGCCTAGATCTTCCAGACTCTATGGTCGAATCACCTGAAGATGGCAAATGCGACTTTGCCGAAACGTCGTGAAATTGGTCCTTTTGAGGACCGAAACCACACAACGCGGATCAACACCCGAGAATCCAGTTCTACATATATATATACATATGTATATATATATATATATATATATATATATATATATATATATATATATATATATATATATATATATATATATATGTAGAACTGGATTCTCGAAGTGGTGTAATTGGTAAACACCCTGGACTAGAAATCCAGAAATGTAGGTTCGAATCCCGCCTATGGTTCAATCTTTTACGTTTATTCATCTTTATAATCCTATGTTAAATTATCTAAGTTATCTTCATAATTCAGAAAATTTAATTCTATATCTCTTAAGTTACATACACGATAGTGGCCAATTAGGCAAAGAAACTTTAAACTTGTTTATATATATATTGTTATGATTTCATTTCATAGACAATAAAAATTTAAAAATAATAACTTACCGAACTATGAAAATAAGAAAAGATCAAATAAAAAATATTTTATGGAATTAAAAACAATAATAAAAGCTAAATAATAGTTAGGATATTAATATTAACAATGTAAAACATAATAAACAACGATGTAATAGTATAAGATGTGATAAACAAGAACTTCAGTGAAAGTGAAGAAACGTTCAGTGTAACGAAATCATAAATCATAAGTAAAATGATTACAAAACTATCATGAGATAGTACAAAACATTGAATAATGTTATAGATGTAAGTTAGGATTAGTAAATTTGAGTTATGTAATGTTAAAAGAATGTTATTGATATAATATGATATGTATTAGATTTAAGAATAAGTAACTGTCAAGAAAACCATAAATATGGGAATAATCATATTAATAATAACCCAATCATAGGTTATATTATACCAAAGTGTGGGGAAAAATGTAGGCAATATTAATTTAAAAAGAAGGAATCACTAACAATTAAAATAAGTTGAAAATCTCAAATAATTCAAAAAGTAAAGAATACTAAATTCTGATTGGTCAATAGGAATTTCTAATGTCAATCTGGTAACAATGAAGACTTGTGTCAGTTTCACAACAATTAACTTGGCATCCTTGATTTGAAAAGCAATCATCTCATAGGTTGTTTATGACATAAAGTTGCGTCGGTTTTGGAGGCCTATAAAAACGAATCTGGAAGTAAATAAGTTGAGTTTGCCATTACATCTGTAGACTGAAAGTACTACTGCAACTCACCAAAATTTTATAACCTATAATAACCTCCAATTGAACGAAAGTGTTCCAAACTTCGATAGGTTCAAAGAAACCAAAGTTAATAAGTTTTATTAAAGGTCAACGATTATTCCATGTATCTGAATCCAGTAAAAAGGCTGTAATAACCTTCAATTAAGAAGAAGTCTCCAACGATTGCCAATCATCAATAATTTCAATAAAGCATCGAAAAGTTTCATGTTTTATCTAAAAGGATAAAACAAAGTATTATCAACAGTTCCTGATTCTCAAGAAGAAGTAATCCAAATTAGTTACCTGTGATTATTGTGAAAAAGCATAGTATTGTGTAAAAGTGAATCATCAACGAAATTATAAAAGAATTAAATTGAAAATTGCCAACATAGTTAAACACACTTTTGGATATAAACTAAAAGTAAGTTTGTTTATTATATTTCCATTGTAGTGTTATTTGTAAATCTGAAAGAAAGATTGTCGTTTGTGATTTTGTAAACAACTATTAATATTGAATAGTTTTGAGGTTAAAGCTAGTTCTATGCTTAGAACATAAAACTAAATTGTAAATTTGAAACCCTGAGATAATTAGAGTCATAGAGATTTAAATATAGAAATATTTTAACATTCAAAGAATATTGTGTTTAATTCCATAAAATAATATAAAAAGAAAAGGATCATTATTATTCAAAATAAACAAAATAAAAAGCTAGCCGGAAGCATTAATAATAATTCATAATCAATAAATTAAAAGAAACTAAAAAAGAAGTTTTTTAGTAATAATTGTCACCACAACGTGGGGCAAAATAAACTCATAAGAGTTTTTAGTAATAATATTAATATTGCCTTTTAGATAAAACATGAAACTTTTCGATGCTTTATTGAAATTATTGATGATTGGCAATCGTTGGAGACTTCTTCTTAATTGAAGGTTATTACAGCCTTTTTACTGGATTCAGATACATGGAATAATCGTTGACCTTTAATAAAACTTATTAACTTTGGTTTCTTTGAACCTATCGAAGTTTGGAACACTTTCGTTCAATTGGAGGTTATTATAGGTTATAAAATTTTGGTGAGTTGCAGTAGTACTTTCAGTCTACAGATGTAATGGCAAACTCAACTTATTTACTTCCAGATTCGTTTTTATAGGCCTCCAAAACCGACGCAACTTCATGTCATAAACAACCTATGAGATGATTGCTTTTCAAATCAAGGATGCCAAGTTAATTGTTGTGAAACTGACACAAGTCTTCATTGTTACCAGATTGACATTAGAAATTCCTATTGACCAATCAGAATTTAGTATTCTTTACTTTTTGAATTATTTGAGATTTTCAACTTATTTTAATTGTTAGTGATTCCTTCTTTTTAAATTAATATTGCCTACATTTTTCCCCACACTTTGGTATAATATAACCTATGATTGGGTTATTATTAATATGATTATTCCCATATTTATGGTTTTCTTGACAGTTACTTATTCTTAAATCTAATACATATCATATTATATCAATAACATTCTTTTAACATTACATAACTCAAATTTACTAATCCTAACTTACATCTATAACATTATTCAATGTTTTGTACTATCTCATGATAGTTTTGTAATCATTTTACTTATGATTTATGATTTCGTTACACTGAACGTTTCTTCACTTTCACTGAAGTTCTTGTTTATCACATCTTATACTATTACATCGTTGTTTATTATGTTTTACATTGTTAATATTAATATCCTAACTATTATTTAGCTTTTATTATTGTTTTTAATTCCATAAAATATTTTTTATTTGATCTTTTCTTATTTTCATAGTTCGGTAAGTTATTATTTTTAAATTTTTATTGTCTATGAAATGAAATCATAACAATATATATATATATATATATATATATATATATATATATATATATAACTTAAGAGATATAGAATTAAATTTTCTGAATTATGAAGATAACTTAGATAATTTAACATAGGATTATCCTTACTTCAAAAAACGACTGAACTTCAGATGAATGTGCGTGAATAGTTGATCTATAGTAGGGCATCGAATCGCATTGTGTTCATCAATGATCTACTATCCTTTCAGAGGTTTATATTTACAAAAATATAAAAATCTAACAGGACCGAAGTGGTGTAATTGGTGAACACCCTGGACTAGAAATCCAGAAATGTGGGTTCGAATCCCGCCTATGGTTCAATCTTTTACGTATTCATCTTTATAATCCTATGTTAAATTATCTAAGTTATCTTCATAATTCAGAAAATTTAATTCTATATCTCTTAAGTTACATACACGATAGTGGCCAATTAGGCAAAGAAACTTTAAACTTGATATATATATATATATATATATATATATATATATATATATATATATATATATATATATATATATATATGTTTCTTCTTAGGTTCTCGCGGACGTAATGTGTAGAACTGAATTCTCGGGTATTGATCCGCGTTGTGTGGTTTCGGTCCTCAAAAGGACCAATTTCACGACGTTTCGGCAAAGTCGCATTTGCCATCTTCAGGTGATTCGACCATAGAGTCTGGAAGATCTAGGCCTAGATCTTACACATTACGTTCGCGAGAACCTAAGAAGAAACATATATATATATATATATATATATATATCCTACTACTTTCAGAGCGTCCGTATATTGACGGATTGCTATCTCCCAAGCGTCCGGTTCCTACAGAGCGTCCGTATACGGACGCTTGGAAGTTTCCCCGTAGTAAATCATTCATACTTGTTCGCTGAACCCATTGGCAAAAATTTGTCTGGACGCTCAGATGCTAGTGCAACCTGTCGTTTTGTGTATTAAAAGTATACTGATAGTACAACGTGTCTGCCGTTAGAGGCGTTCGCTACAATTCCTGTGTATTAGTCAGGTGTATGCAGTACTTTCAGCCTGTCGATTTGTAGGCGTCCTCGATGTCGAGGAGAAATGACAACGCCGTATTCTGATAGTTATTCCGCATTATTCTCATTTTTCTTGCATTTCAAACTGAGCGTAAGCAGTTCACCACATGATTTTCATTATTTGTAACGAATTGGCGAGTCGGCGCGCGGCTTGTTGGTTAAGATCAGGGTATACGTAGGGGTCAATAAACTTTGAGGTAATATCAATTCATCGTTATTCTCAACGACATTAATTCTGTGTCGTCTCATCATCGCAATCAAGAAATAATTTTACATAATATATTTTCGTGTGTTGCTGAAAAACCAAATGATAAATTCCGTGAAAGTAAACTTCTCTGCAACTTGAAGGTGTTCGATGATCGGCGAGTCCGTAAATATAGGTTCAGATAAATGATAATTGGATCATTTGGTTGAGATTACAAGTTTTGATTACCTTAGAAGCGTAATTTTTCTTTAGAGTTTTAATCGAAAAAAAGAGTTGCGACATCTATATGGTGAATCCATCTAATTAAACTTTTGTTGTAGTCTATTGAATCAAATTCGATCCGCAAAATTTTTTAGTTTAAGCCGGTGAGAGCTAGGTTGATTTATATCTTCATATTATCAATATTATTGCATTTTACTATGAAAGAACAGAATATAAGATTGGTCAAAATTATATATGAAAATTCTCGGGAAATAGGTCACATTACACTCTGTTTCAAATTTTCGTCTCAAAAACAGGGTGGTAAAAAAGAGTGTAATGTGACATATTTCCCGAGAATTTTCATGTATAATTCATACTGGGTCAAGAATCTTTATTATTATTGGTCAAAATGTATAGATGGAGTAATATGTTATTATGTCCGATTCGCATAGTAGATTTGGAATCTGTAAGTGAATTTATCTATAAATGATATTTAAAGATTTAATTTCAATATTAATTTCTAGATTAATTTTAATTGTTTGTGCTCTAGAGTTGCTTTTTTTACTTTAAAATTATTTTCGATACAACAAGTTGTTCCATAACTAGTTAAATAGTTTATTATATTTCTTAGGTTATTGATTAATTTTTAAATATTCCTTTATATATTGCCATCACCCTCATTTATACATTCCAACCGATTCCTACGACAAATCCACTGTATGCCCTTCTCCATTTTATTGAAACTGTTGTGAATCAGGACAGCAGCTGTAATTCTGGAAAACAAAAATGTTCCGAGTAGGAAATTCCCCAGTTATCCAAAAAACGGTTATTGGGGGAGCTTATCGTCTGCCCGTTTCCTTCCCTTCATCCAGATAATGATAATGAGGCCCATAGGAATTAAATCATTACTGATTTTGTTTTCTTTCATGCGGAAGGTGATCCATATCTAGATGTCTATATAGCATATCCGGAATTTCATATGCCAAACTAAAAAAATGAGAAAAATTTATATCAAATCAAGTCCGGAAATGTTCCAATAAAGAGCCTACGGAGCTTTAAAGATGAAGACTGAAAGATATTTTTCGTTTTATGACTCAGGAACCATAACATGCCAAGCTTTCAATTTTGCTAATTTGGCTTTATCGATGCAAAATTTTTTATATGGTAGGTACCGGTCGACGAAGCTTCTTAACAGAAGCGACGGTACGGGGAACTTGCAACACATTTTCTGCTTTATTTTGGATCGCATCATTTTATTTTATTCTGAAACTAATTATAGGTTTTTGGGAAAATTTTGCTTCAAAAAAGTATTCTTACATTTTTTTTCAAAAGAAACATTTTCATGGAAAATCTATTCGAAAATGGTGGGAATGGACCTTTCATAATTCCTCCTCACTTGAATGGTGAAACATATTTCAATTTATTGGAGAACGACCTTACAGATCTAATAGTTAATGTACCATACGCAAATAGATCAGTAAGGTGGTTTATGCATGATGGAGCACCTCCTCATTTTAGTTAGATTAACCCTCAAAAGAGGATAATGCCGTACAGTTGCGTGGCTTCCTCGTTTACCTGACTAACAATCCTCAGATTCTGTTCCATTGAGTTATTTAAATGTACTAGGTGCAAATTGAAAATGGGAGAAATCTTGAACAAATAGTAATAGAGCAATACGAGATAATTCGGAATAAGGAAGGCTTATTTGAGAGAGATCATCCATGAGGAATCGACTAGAAAGACGGACATTGCCAACACATGTTATATTTGTTAATTTTTGCCATTTAATCTTGAATCGAGTTATATGGCATGAAGTATGTTCTCGTGTAGCGGCCAAATGATAAATGCAATCCACTCAAAATTTGGACCCTATGAATAAGGAACTATCATACTTATAAAATTGAAATACTGTCAAGTACTTAGGACCTTTCAGCTACCAAGTAGCCATCTTCAGAGTAAACAGAACAGTATTGTTAGTGGATAAGAGCGATTGTTTCTTATTTATAGTGTTATAGTGTGATCTCTTTCATTGCTTATCAGAAATCTTAACACAAATTATGGAATGATTGTCAAAACTTACTGGCTTAAAAGTTCAAAAGAGGTACGACCGTTTTTGAGATATTGAGTAGTAGGGATTGTCGAAATACTCGACACTATTCGCTCTGTTTCGCGCGTCATTTGAAGCGCTAATCATCTGGCCGATTGCCGATTGTAGAGAGAAATATTATGACAACACGTTCACTGCCGATCACACCAGCAGGTGCGGTACCGGATAAAGGGATAGCGCGTTCCGTCAATAGTCCATGCATTTAAGGAGAAAAATCGACGATTTTTGTCCTAATTTCCGCGAGGTCTAATTGCGGTCTATTCTATGTATTTTGACACGCTGAGAACGATGGGGTAGTTTAAATTTGCATTAACCCTGTGCTCAAAAAGCTATGGCCATATTTTGGAAGCAAAAATGGCCTTTTCTCAATTTTTTGCATTTTGAGACAAAGCTTTGAGTTGTATGAAAAAATGTTTCAACAAAAGTTTTCGGAAAAATTAATACGCGATTTTTGGCTCTGATCCGAAATCGATTAGGGAGCGTAGGCCCAAGGTAGGGTCCATTTACTCTGTTTTTTAGCACATTGAAAAATGGAGTATATGTCAAAGAGTTTTTGCTTATTTCATATTCTGTTTCGGTGGAAACATAGTATTTTTATTTCTCTTCTTTCGGTTTCTGGTATTTTGACCTACCTCATTTTTTGGGCCAAAAAAAAAATCTGTATTTTACGAATTCCAGACGAAATACTTAAGTTCTCGATCTAAAACCAAATTGATTCGAAATATTCTATTATTCTGCACTCAATGTCCGAAATTCAATCATTTTGGTTTAAAGACATAACTTTGGCGCCATTTTGAAAATTTTAGATAGCTTAAAAATTCAAATCTTTTGGGGTTAGACATTTTTCACGGAATTCAAATTCTACGTTCTTTAAGATATTTTCATAGCGACTATTTAAATCCAAGCATATCGATTTGAGTGGAGTAGAAATGAAGCTATCCTAATAAATGTGTTTGAACCTCTAAAGGGCCCAATTTTGAGTCTATCAACAAAGTCTTGGAGAAAACTACAGAGAAATAAATCGGCTATTTAGGTATGAAACAGCGTACGGGAATTCGTTCACAATTTCAAGTTATAACGAATTTTATCATAAAAACTAGCGCGGAATTTCATTTAGCGGCAATAAGCGATAATGCTTACATAATGAGCTACAAGGTGGTCCTATTTTTAAGCATGAACATTTACCAGTACATTTTTTTTACAACCACAAGAGATTATTTTGATCAACTCATTGGGATGTACATTTTTACTGTTTGTAAGTCCATTCGGACTATTTCTCCAACCCCATTCCGTTGGATCAATGGTTTTATTACCGATCCAAACCTGAACTTGGTAATAATCCTAAAAATATGTTGCTTTGCAGCATCATCGTATTTTCATATGGTTACCTTGTGATGCCTTGGCATAATGTAATCGTTCGCTGGCATGAAAAATTGGGAGCTCTTTGTTTAACGCATTTATCAGCAAATTACAATTCCCGATCTTCTATACTCTACATAAGATTTCAACAAGGTAACCATATGAACATACAATTATGCTGCAAAGCAACATATTGTTAGCGTGTTCGGTAATCAAACCATTGATCCGAAGAAATGGGGTTGGAGGAATAGTCTGAACGAACTTACTCCAATACAAACAATAAAAATGCACGTCCCGATGAATTGTTCAAAATCCCTCGTGATTGTGAATAAAATTGTACGGGTAAATGTTTATGAAAAATTTAGGATTACCTTGTAGCTCATATGAAAGCATTGTGAAGGTGAAGAATATTCTAATTTCCCCGAGTCAGAAATCAGTATATCAGATGATGATGATTTTGATATGTAACACCCTATAATGACATCATGTCACGGTCACATATACACCACACGTTTACATACACTCACATTCACACAAAACAATCATAAGCATTCAGGTGCATTTTGAAACATTTAAAAAAAGTATAGTTTCTCGCGCGGAATCCATTGTACCGACCCTCGTTTATAGTCGCTAAATGAAATTTCGCGTTTTTTATGATGAAATTCGTTATAACTTGGAATAGTGAACGAATTTCCGTACGTTGTTTCAAATCTGAATAGCCGATGTATTTCTCTGTTTGCTCTAAGACTTTGTCCATAGGCCAAAATTGGGCCCTCTAGAGGCCCAAACACATTCATTAGGAGACACTTATCGTCATCTTCCCATCATACAGATAATAATAGTGAACCCTACAAGTATGAAATCATTACTGATTATGTTTCCGTTCTCGCAAGAGGTGATCTTCGACATATCTATATGTCTGTAAAAACAATATCAGCGCATTCAACAGCTGGTAATGAGAACAATCTTTTCAATCATTTCCAGGAATATTATTAGTTTTGCTGAATTAAACACAGCCGATTAGTCAGAGAATATCTTTGCAAAGCAATATTGAAATTTCTATCCAATTCGAACATAAAGTTATCGACTCATCTTGAGCATCTATTTCTGGATATAAAAAATTAAAACTATTTCCGATCTTCAATCTGGAGATTGAATATTTTCAAATGTTATTGTGTCTGCATCAGACTTTGATGATTTTGTGAAGACTATGTTGTCATCTATGGGTGAAAGTCATCTATTTTGTGGAACTGGAAATTGAGACCAACTAAGCGAAGATACCATTCCATGTTCCCAGCTTGTTAGAAAAGAATATTTTCAATCATTGTTGAAAATCATGTCATTGCGAGAAAATCCCTTAATATTGCTTGTTGACTAATAAACTATAAAAGAGTTACTGTGGATAACACTATAAATAAGAAATAATTATAGTGAATAAGGGTGATTATTTTAACGAAATAATAAATATAACTACTTTGTTATACTATCACTGATATTTATCATAGTCGTTACTATAGTTTCAACACTAAACGTGTCATCTTCAGACGAAAACGAAGGTATGAATTTACAAGTACTATATCTACTATATAGGTTGAAGAAGGAATACAAACAAATTGAACCAAAAATTATAGCTAACTACGGTATTTTGGTATCCTTTGATGTTTCTAATATGTTTTCAAATATCCCTCCCATTGAATGTCGGAATTTAGTCACAAATATCTTTGAAAAGTCACATATTAATCCTTCGATAAAATCAGAAATAGAACAGGCATTCGATATATGCCTCAGTCAAAAGGACTGTCAGTTTAATAACAAATTTTATACTCAAAATAACGGATTAGCTATCGGTTCTCCATTAAGTCCACTTCTCGCAGATATTTTTATTTCTCACAAAGAAGATACTATAATGAGTTCTGCCATAACAAAAAACATATTCAATTTTGGTACAGATACCTAGACAATATTTTAGCCCTATTTAAAGGTACATCTAGACAGTTAGATGCTTTCTTATCATTCATCAATAATATTTATCCCAACATAAAATTCACATTAGAGACAGAAAAGGATCACAAAATAAATTTCTTAGACTTAACATTATTACATCATAATAATAGCATCTCATTCGACATTTACAGAAAACCTATTTTCACAGATACAGTAATTTGTACCTCTTTACATAGCCCCTATAGTCATAAACTAGCTGTTTTTCATTCAATGATACATAGAGCCTTTTCCCCTCTCTTATCTCAAGAAAATCTTAGTAAAGAATTAGATACAATTAAAGTTATTGCTACAAATAACGGTTTCGTTCCTCAAGTAATTTCCAAATTAATAGATAGAGAAATACAAAAATTAATTTACAATAGCACTTATCCCTCTATGAAAGACAAAGAAAACTCATTAAAATAAGTTTCTTTAACTTATTTTGGTCCTATAAGCGAAAAAATTGCAAACATGTTATCCCACCATAACCTGACCATCAGCTTTAAGCTTCCAAACAAATTATCTCATATTATGTTCAATGCGAAATATAAAACTGACAAATTTAAAAGTCCCGGAGTTTATAAACTAACTTGTTCAGAGTGTGATAGGTTTTACATCATACATAGGTTATCTTGCCGTAACATAGCAGTTAGATATAAAGAACATTTTCGTTCCTTTAAAATCAGTAAGACCGATTCTTCATTTGCAAATCATATTTAAGAAACAGGCCATATCTTTCCTATTTTGAGTAATGTCCAAATGTTACATAGTCAGGATAAAATTTCAAAACTAATTATATTAGAGTCAATGGGAATTTTCAAAGCAATGAAGATGTATGATAATAAGATCCTTAGCGATCAACTAGATTTATATTACAGTAATCTTTTCAATGTATTAATAACCTGATTTTCGTATTTAAAGTCCGTTAGTAAATATACCCTCTCCACTAAGGTTCTCACGGAACCACCTGATCACTTTACCCCTCTCTGGTTTTTCCTAGAACCATTTCCTATAGCCATAAAATTTGTTTGTATTCCTTCTTTAACCTATATATAGTAGATATAATACTTGTTAAATTCATACCTTCGTTCCGTCTGAAGATGACACGTTTAGTGTTGAAACTATAGTAACGACTATATTAAATATCAGTGATAGTATAACAAAGTAGTTTCATTTATTATTTCCTTAAAATGATAAACTATCACAAAGTAACGGCTTCCACAATTGAATTTTTGAAGGGTGATTATTTCTTATTCATATTGCTTATTGACGATAGTCCATAACAACAAGGTTGAGAAAATTCTCAACCAACCAGATATTCCAATTCTACAACATGAGGTCAGGTAATCACAACATATCTTATGTGAAACGTGCTTCTCTAATCAACTCTACTGTAGAATTCTGTTTCGGACTTTTAATCGCCGATTATGAAAGTCTTCATGAATTAAAAACAGAATATCGTGAGGTATTTTTTCAATTTTCATTACTTTTGACTCGTAAAATCTTTCCTATGAATTCAGCTACCTTAAATAAGATTGCTGGGCGCTCAGAAATGTGCAGAATGAAAGCCACTATACGCGTACTTTCCGATATTTAGACATTTAGAAATATGTTTTGGATGCTTTGAAATCGGTAGATTGTGAATATTATTCAGCTTTAGCGGTAGAAACATGTGGTGAACGCTCAGAGTAGGAGATGGGAAAGGTGTTTGTATATAGTACTTTCAGGCCGTCGATTTGTGGGAGTCCCAAAACGCCGGTTCTCGAAAATTCTTCGGTATTTTTTACATTTGACGTTATACTACCAGTTACAGTCATTCAGTCATCCATTCATCGTAGACAGATGCTTTGAATGTTGTGAGTAACCACAGTCTGGTTGTTGAGTTCAATAGAAAAAAGTGATTTATTCATTTTCATATTCCTTGACCCAACTTCTGTATATAACAAGAAAAAGTTATTATTTCACTTGTTTAAATTTGTCATTACCTGTAGATTGAACAAATGTTTGCAATCGTTTCATAAATGTATATTCAAGATTCCTTTTAACCCTAAAAGATGATCTTACGCATTTTCAAAACTACTCTTCAAATCAATTTCAAAAAAGATTTTATAACTCAAAAGAGGTTGTTAAGAAGTTAATATCTTTTACCTATGTGGACAATTTTTTACTTATGTGGACAATTACTGCCGTTGGATTATAGAAAGATTATTATTTAGTTATATATTTTCCTGTCTATTCCTTATATAGTTATTTATTTTTCTGTCTATATAGAATAAGAGGAGGTATCGTTTGTTTTTTAAGTTTGATTATATTGAATAAAGTACGTTTTTTAGTTAAGGAATTTTTCATTCTCATTGCCTTCAAATTTTATTAAAAATGTATGTATGATCACCTCAATTCTCACAGAAAATTTCGTTTGGTTAGAAAAATACGCAATTTCAAGTTAAGTAATAAAATTATCTATACATTTTCTTATAAAAAATACATTACATATTGGATATTTTCAATTTTGAACTTTAAATATAACTGAAATGTTCATCAGTTATTCAAGAAAGAATATGATACGCAATGTAAATTTTGGGACTGTTATAGAGGACCAACAAAACAGTTTTATTCAACAACGGTCCGAAAGGATTAGCATTATCTTTTGATTTGTAAATTCCTTCATATCGATTATAAGCCTTCTGAACTGGCAACATCGCTGGACGCTCAGGAATGTGGTGTATGAAAGCGAACTATACTGCGGGGACGCTGAGTACCCGAAATTTGAAAGCTTTACTGTATATTTTGGACGCTCAGGAGCGGCTTTATGAACGGACGCTCTGAAATCAGTAGAATGCAAATTTTAAAAATTGTTTCGTATAATATGAAGGCTATGAACTTATTACGACCTCTACTGTTCAAAGATGGAATATATTCATACGTTATAGTAGGGATTGCATGAGAAATACGCAGTGGACGCTCAGAGTAGGAATAGTGAAAGGACGCCCTGGAGATAGCGGGATGTAAATATATATATATATATATATATATATATATATATTACGTTGAGGGGGGAGGTCGGATCAACTTTTGGACAAAACAAAATTTGGACTGGAAGTTCCTTGGACATTGACAATAAAAGGGTTCTACTTTGGTTTCTTAATTTTCAATACAACCAGAGATATTAATTATTTTTTGCTAAGCTACCCTTAAAAATGTAAAAAAAAACCTTTTTGGCCAAAAAAAAGGGGTTGCAACCACTTTGGGAAATAGAAATTTCAGGAGGTTGTTATTGGTACCCTAACAAACACTTTCCACCGGTTCGCTGAGCATCGTAAAATTTTCGCCAACCTTGTCTTTTTCTCGCCAGATTTACTCCACTATAGAGTCTAAAACTTAATATAAATATTTTTTCGAGTTTTGGTATTAAACAGACACACTAGCACTCTGTTGTTGTGCTTCTGTGAATGTTTACTACAAAAATGTTTTTAACATTATGTTTATTATATTTTACTAATGTAAGCATTTTTTTTTGTAAAACAATAGGACAATAAATTATTCTTATTCTTATTATATAAAAGAAAACTGTCCTTTTTTATTAGAACCAGAAAAATACAACTAAAACGTGACGCTGAGGCATATGTAAAAGAACATATTGCCCATTGCCCATGTGAAAAGCTATTTTCTCTTAGATTAGTTGTTAATATGTGATGCATTGTTTTTTCTCAAATGAAAATTTGATCGACTGCATGTCATCATTTACTTTTCTTGCAGAAGCTTGCAATTTCAGAAGAAAATGATTATTGTGAAGAAGAGGAGGAACCGACATTGAATAATACAAATGAGAATGACATTAACAGTCAAGATATTCCACCTACTGAAAAATTTACAGAAGTACAAAGAGATGAAGAAGATACTGCCGTTGTAACTGATGATTCACAAGTAGATATGGATGTAACGGTACATAACCCTTCGTACTTGGGATATGTTGATAATAAATCTTTGGATGACGTGCCACCTGAAAATATTAAATATGCAGTAAGTCATTCTGCTACAACAGAAACTATGGAAGTTGATGGGGCAGTAGATGTGGAAGAAAGTAATAGTGAACAACAAGAGCAAAATTCTGAAAAAGAAGTTCTATCCAAAGGAGGTATGTCATATTTTATCACTAGTTTTTTAAATATTTGTCTACCACTTCTACCCATTCTGTTTTCTGCCAATTAATTTCCAGTAATAGAAGTAAATTATCTTGTAAATATAGAACATAAAATAACAGAAATTATTCTAATACAGGTAATGTTCACCAATTGTTATTTTAGTAATAAGATTAATTAACAGGGAGGTACATACAACAATCACTACAGAATAAATTATTGCAATATTATCTGTTAAAGTAGTTTGAAACTTTACCTACTGAGTTAATAATCAATCATTAATTTATGAAGTCGAGTGACTTAATCGAAAATGAAGCTTAAACTAGACGAACAGAGATACTTATGTAGTTTTGTTGTGTACAGATGCATTGTTTACAATAAGAATGAATATGGATTAATTACAGATGCAAATAATTAATTAGGTGATGAAAATAATGATGAGAATATATGGCGTTAGTTACTAGTATATGTTATTTATTTATTAAGCTTATGGCGCGTTCCAGGTCATATTCGCACTTCATCCCAGGTGAGGTCTCTGGATAACGCTGAAATTTTGCCAGTGGTTTCTGCCTCAGGAAATATTAGGTTTCTCAAAATTTCAAACCATATACTTAAATAATGTGCCGCCTAAAAAATTTTTTTTTGGAATTCTATTGATTGAAAATGAAAACATGGCATTTCGTCGGTAGAAAGGCTGTACTAAGACAAAAAAATATTCCAAATCATGGATTTTATGGGAAATTTTCCAAGGAATCCAACGCCGCCTTCAGGATTGGTCTATCGTATCGCGCACGCGCGCAAACTTAAAAATTTTATTTTTTTCTTTAAAAGTTTATATCCGTGGTGCTACTCCGACCGGACTGAAATTTTCTGTGAAGGCAGCTAAAAGTGAATACTTTGAAGTGGTGTATGATTGGTCATGCATAAATTATGAAACAAAACCGCTAAGTTAATTATCTGTATTTTCAAAAATTCCTAGGCCATTTCTTTCAAGTTCATGCTGATGGGTAAATATAAATGTCTAATCTGATTCCAGATTCGGATTGCTCGGAAAATTTTCGATTGATTATGTACTACTTAAAATTTTTTTAAGTCTATTCGATCGATATTGAGTGCATGTTTTTTTCAATATTCAAAGGACCCCGCAAATTCACAAACTAGAAATAATGCCAACATGTGAACAGTAGCAGTTTGTACCGCACATTAGGGAAGACTGGTCTCACCAAGTGAGGAAGATAGTTGAAACCGATGCAAACATGCACTGTTTAACTACCATGTCCACAAAATGAATTAGAGAAAATCTCCTGTGTGCAGGTAAACCTCAAAATCGCTGAGTTTCGTTGTTGTCATCAACACACAGTCTCCAGTGTCTCTTATTCTATGTAGATATTCCTTCAAAGGACAGTGTCCTGTGAGTAGTCCTACGGCCGACCGGAGTTGGTATCGTGAATGAATTCAAGAGTTTTTCGTTTGCATGGTCTCCCTATGAGTAATTTGAATTGTCTAATATCTTTCGTTTCTGCCCAATAATTGGTCGTTGCTTGCCGAATTCTTCACTACCAGCAGGTCTGCTATTTCGTTCTCTTTTATGTCTTGGTGGCCTTGCACCCACACCAGTTTGCTGGTGGATACGATTACCAGTTTATGTCAGCTCTCTAAAATAGTTTTAGAGGTGATCACATTAGACTCCTAGATCAGACTTGTCGTAGATTTGCTCATTGTTGTACGCTCTCTCTAAAATAATTTGGTCGCAGTTCATTATGGTCATTTCAACCAGGTTTATGATTGGACGAACTCCAAGGTTTTGACAATATCTTTTCTTATACTGGAGCCCCAGATTCAGATGACTTTTATTTCTATACCTCAGTGTACCTAATCAACTGATTTCCATAAATATACCTCCTTCAACCCAATCAACCCACTCTGGAACTATGGTCTGGAACGGTTATTTGAAGTCGTATTGGGGTGTTATGTTATCAATTTATAAAACATTCTATCGTTTCACCCTTTACTATGTGATACGAAATTTTATCCGTATTGTGAGATTAAACAATACTACGTTGATATAAATTTTATTTGTAACTGCAGTTACTCGAGTTTCTGCGTTATTACACCATCTTGAGACGGTATTCAAATACAATTAAAATATATAACATCAACTATGAATACTTATCGATAGCAAAGGATTAATGTGGTTGATCATTCATTAATTTAGAGAATTATTATTGTAGGATTACATGGTGGGTTATTACATTCTAGTAATGATGATTTGCTTGGTGATAGTATAGAAGCTAATCTGGACAATAATTCGTGGAGTAAATCCTTCTCGAATAAGAAATTTGATAACAACTCGGTATTCAATGTTCTTCTAACATCCTTCATGTTAAACGAGTGATACTTGTAGGAAAATAATTGACGAAAATCAATTTTTTTTCGAGGCTAATAAGACTTTAATATGTTTGTAATCAACATTTTGACCCACTGTGATACCTGCATCTATGTCAGGCCGGAAATTGTTGGCGATGCCCTCGTAAATAGCTCAAGACATACCACACCAGTCAGTCTCAGTTCTACATTTCATATTACTCTAAGAATGCTACGGCTGTAATGGTCGACCAAACGTCGGTGTATAATATTGCTATAATGACGCGAAATCCATCTGGAAATCAAGATATATCGTACTAATATTTATTTGAATTGATTTATTCATTTTTCATGTTATAAATTTCCTATATTTTGATTGTAGAAGATACTAATGCAGCTGTACAAGTAGAGGAATCAGTAGAAGTATCGCCGGAAGAGAAGCCTGAAGATCTTTCGCAGTCTAGCGGTTATTCTGCCAATCAAAATGACAATGCAGTTGATGAAGAGGAGATTCCATGTGAACAGCCTGAAAATGACAAAACTGTGGATCAAAGTGGAGAAGAGCTGATTGCAACTGAATATAATCAACACAGAGTATCAAGATGTGAGAGTCATTACAACGATGAGAATTCCCATTCATCACAGGAATCTCAACAGGTTCAAGTGGATGAAGTTTCCAATGAAGAAACAGCTGACAAGGGTGTAACTCAAATATCGATTTTAGATGATTGGGATGATACAGACTCACAACAATCTGATGGTAAAGTCAAAGCGAAAGCTAAGGAAACTGTACATAAACTTATCGATGATTGGGAAGAAGAAGAGGACGAAGAAGGTAAAAAAGAAAAATCCAATGTTTAACTTTTGGAAGATTGATTCGTTTCGACTGCCAATAAGGTTGCAATACGTGTACTGTGTGTTTTGGATTCATTAAAAGAAAATTCTGACTGAAGACACCATCAGAACTCAATTCCGATTTGTGACAAAATTATTCATAGGGATACAATTCATCACGGTGTCATAAGTTTATATCATTGAAGGAATACTCATTTGGTCCAGTTGAAAATGTGGGGAACTTTGAAGTGATTGAGATAAAAATTGTATAGTACAGTGTATATTCCTTTTCAGTAGAGCGGTTGAAGACTAATTCGTTGAAAAAGGCTAATTTGTCGTAGATCCAGTAATTTTACTATCACTTAACATCTTATATATTATTTGATGCTATCGTAGATATGTTTTGAAAACAATATAAATAAACATACATTGGTTTTAAATATGAATTGAAATTTATTATTGTTTTAATACCAGTCAGAACATAAATATTTAAGGTGCCTCTCTAGTCCAGTCAATAAGCTGGGGAACTTCCTAAAAAAGAGCACGGCGTCGTATTCGTCTAGTTAAGCCTAGTGTCACGGCTATGCGAATTTAACATTCAACTACGACGTTCACCGCTTGAATTATATTTTGTCTATACTTATAATCGTATACGTAAACTTTCGTCCAAATAACGTAGATTCTTATTTTTTTTAAATGATTGAAAAAAAAAATTAAATGTGCCAAATTGCAACAGTGATTCTTCTGAATCTATATTCATTTTCATAATTTCCCTAAAAATTCAATTGAAAAAAAAATGGTTAGATGTTTGTAAACATAACCAAAATAAACAACTTCACTGTTATGTGTAATAAACATTTCAAAGTTGATGATTACTTCAATAAAGGAAGAGATGCTAATTGTAAGTAAATATACAACATTTCATATTTTAATTTTTTTCATAAATTTTATATAATGTATAAATTTTTAATAAATTACATACATACCAAATATACCTAAATGCAAATAAAAATCTACAAAATTAGAAATCTGGTCAGATAGTCATATTTAACAATTATATTTTATGTTATGTATATATATATATATGTTTGGTTTCAAAGCCCATTGAACACGGTTCTTCAAGAAAAAACAGGTTTCCATTTGTGTTTTCGATGTGCACGTTAAATTACAAAAATTAAAAGTAATGTAAAAAAACAATTTAAAATTATCGTGTGATAAGTTTCCATAGGGTTTTTTGATCGATAATTACGAATTTGACATCAAAAATTGAAAATAACATTAGGATTATGTGGAAAATGAAGGAACAATAAAAAAATACAAGCATCTTTGTTTTAATTAATGCAAGTTTGTAACTGTTTATTTAAAGTTACAATATTGAAATTTGTAATTTTCTTTGATTTTTCCGGAATTTTCAAACAATTGTTTTTTTTACATTACTCTCAATTTTTGTAATTTTACATGCACATCAAAAACACAAACACTCAAAAAATTAACATTTAAAAAATAAGAATTCATAAAAAAAATATCGTTTTTCTGAAAAATTATGTTTTTCATATTTCTAATTCTCAAATTCGTAATCAGCGACCATAAAAATCCCTGTACCGACTCATCATACGTGGAAAGATTTTCTTTTCATGTTTTCCGCAAATGTTCCTAGTTTTGGTCTATTTTGTATCAAAATACGCGACTGCCAACATGTTTTATGTATAAAACGGTAATCGCTTGAAAAATCCGCAATTTTGTATGAAAATGACGAAATTTTCATGATTTTCAGCCCATTGAATGAGTTTTCCGGGGAAATGACCTCGGACTCGTGTTCAGCGACCCAAAAAACCCTTTATTTATAAATTTAAAATTATCTTGAAAATAGGGTTAATTTAGCATTTAGGGGTGAATGGAAGGTCCTGTCCACTTGGCTCAACCCTTACGAATGATCCACGTCGGTCACAGAATATCATGCAAAAAAATTATTTTTTTTAGAAAGTCGGTCAAATTTCCCATCTTATTCACTGGTCTACTCCTCACTTTCAAGTATCAAAACTTGGTAGAAATTATATGCTAGGATCTTCCTTTTTAATAGAGATATTCAGAAAGTGTTTCTCTCAGAGAGAGGTGTACATTATAGATAAAATGATATTTAATGAAAGATGTGTAAAGTTTAGCCAAAATGATAATATACAGGATATGAAGTAAATAATTTGCCTAATTGGCATTGAATTTTTACAGTTTATATTTCATGGTATAAAAAAGACCAAAGTACATACTAAGGGTCTTTCAGCTACCAAGCCATCATCAGAAATTGTAGTAAACAAGCAGAAAAGCATTTCTGTAAAAAATCAAGAGGGCAGAGATGTTTTTATGAAGGTAAGAACAACGAAATTCCAACCTTGGATAAAGTTTTGAAACAAGTCAATGATTGCCAAATTTCAGGAGAAGCACATTTCATAAATTCTAGGTAACGCTGAATCCCATCATTTTGGCGAAACTGAAACACTATTTTATCTAAAAATACAACTTATGAAGCAATACAAACTATAAATCAAGATTCGGGGCAAAAATGTATTCGCATATGAAGGAAAAAAATTTAAAAACGTAGCGTGATAATATAATTGGAGCAAATATTTAACCCCTTATAATAAATTTAAATTATAATGAAACCATTGGATGTTATGGGCTCTTGGGAGTTCAAAGATTTCTTTATAAGGTAAACAGTCAACATATTTTGACATACCCCCACCATTGGAGTTTGCCCTGTCTCCCTATAGTTTCCTGGATTTCGGCGCATGCCTCTAAGAAAAATCGAACTTGGATAGATAACAAAGGTATATGCTACAAATACATGAAAAGTAGAATAGTTCAATAAGATGACGGTATATACTGAGATATCACAAAAATCTAGTATTTGTACAAACACTGAAAGAAAAAACAGTTGTAACGCAATTCCTCGGTTGTACAAGTTTTTGAATATTTCAACCTACAATTGATTCTCCTTTCCGAATCTCAATTTTTTTTATCTTTCATTTTTTTATAGATTTACTAGAAAATGTTGTATTTTCCATTTTGAGTACTTAATTTTGTTATAATGAAGAATTCATAATTTTTCATAGTTTTTCACTTTTACATTAAAAACAATAATAATTATTGTTAATAACAATTTTTTTTTTCAATTCGTTCATACATATGACAATTAACAATATGCTTGTTTCTAATAATTGAACATACATTATATTTTGTTAGAATGGAAAAGAGAAAAAATTATCAAGTTCAGAAGAGTGCTCCGCCTTACCATGTTTCACACCCTCTGATCTGCCACTTAATCACACAATTTTGTTGTTTACTTTATTGGATGCGATGAAATATTTTTATGGCATTTGCTGTTTCTCATAATAAACTTTCAATTATATCGCCAAAAGAATTAACTTGACAAAGATTGTAATCTAAATAAATATGTGTCTGCATAATCCAGCTGGATACACATACATAACTTATCAGGAGGCAATATATATTTTATTCCCGAATACATACATTATTAGAACGAAACAACTATGGATTTACCTAAATACAGAATTTAAAAACAAAATTTTGATACTGTATGTGTATGTATAATTTAAATTTTCAGTACGAAAAAATTTGATATTTAAATAAGGTATCCTGATTTTATTGGGATATTTTATTTCACTTTGAATTCGAATTTGGAATCGCCCAATCTTAATCAAGTTACCATATTAAATGTTTTTTCTTAGCCGCTCTACAGCTCTATATATAGTGTAACACTAATCATAGAATATATTATGAGGAAAAGCTATTAAAACTTTCTTTTAAATATGTTATTATTATTCTGACTCCTGACCTATATAAGTGATCAAGATTCTCTGCGCATCATTGGTAACTTATTTATTTTTGTAGCTACGACGTCGCTTATTACAATGGTGAAATCGAAAAAACAATGAAATTGCGTTTGTGAGTATTTGAACAAAATAACAATGTTTGAAATGGAATCTATGTTTTCATAAAAGATATTGGAATTTAGAATATGATTAGTTATTAAGTTATTATAAACTTTTCGCTAAAATGAAAAATAACGAGTTTTAAGATCCGAAACTAACTTGGAGGCTACGGAAAAATTTCGAAATAGTTTAGAACCTTGTAAACTCCATTGTTTTTGATCTACAGAAGAGTTTATAATAAGTCAATCTTATTCTAATTCCTATTTCATGAAAAGGTTTTCATAAACGCGATGTTCGATTGTATCCGCATCCGCATTTCACCATTGTAATCAATTTGACCGACGTCATAGCTGCAAAACTTAAGAAGTTACCAATGGTGTTCACTTAATCTGGATCATTCTTGTATTAATATGTATTTGAATTTATTTCCGACTTCATAAATTAGACGAGCTCACCGTACATAATTATGAGTTACACATGTAAATTATAAAGTAAAAATGAAAAATGTTTCTGACAAAATAAGAGCAAATTATTCAGCTTTAAGATTAACAGTAATGTAATTTCTCAAATAACTAAATGTCTACTTGGAGTTATGTACGAATCAATGTACCTACATGTACATATCGTCATGGTAACTGCAAATGGTACACATGTCAAATTTAGTACTTTCAAGAAAACGTCCCCAATTTGGAACGGCCACCCAGTTTATCATATTGCAAGAGAGAAGATAGTCGATTTCCCATTGGTCCAATGATATAGTCTTATTACGATGCTTTGTTTAGTTCACAAGATTGGCAACTACTGCGCAATAAACCGAAAACTGAATTTTTGCAGTTACCATGACGCAAGTTCACTTTTCACAACCTAGTTATGTTATGTTGGGATGAGATTGGCTAATGCATGCTTGGGAGGAGTGCACATTCAGCATGCATTTTAATAATACTTACTAGGGCAAGGAAAATGAATCAATCACAATTTCAATTAACCCACTAACCAGTTAATTTAAACACCTGTCAAAAGACTAACCTGCGATAACGTTGCCGCTTCGATTTTCGAACCTACGATTTTGGAGGCAAAAGCATATGCGGTCGGGATCTTACCTCCTGGGCTAGCGTCGCTGTTGCAGTATCTACATTGGTTGGTATATCAGCTGCTAATGCTGTCGCCGCCAGAGGCTTTAGTTAACCACATCCCAGTATTTGGCCCCATAACGCAACTAGGTTGCGAAATATAAACATGCTGCCACGACGCTATACTTTAAGGTTTTATAATTAAAGCCTTATGTATATAGAAGTAAAGACAGTAGAGGTTCAAATTATGAATTTAAATCTGAGATTAAAGGTGGGCTTGTGACGTCACACTGTGTCGTCAATAGGTCAAGTTATATAGGTTACAGGGGGTCTGTGGTTGTACAGTTGATAACTGACTGTGTGACGAAACAATTATTGGAAGCAATTAAATATTGCCTTTCGTTTAAATTTGTTTTAATTCACTATTCCAAATTTTTGTTTTGTAAAGATATTCATAATAAATATTTGACATTTACCTAAGATGTTTAATAAATACCAAATGTGATATCAATTTTTTACTATGAACTGAAGTGGAGATAAACAATGGTTTTTAATTAATGAATTGGTTGTACTCACCTGACCACAAATTACCCATTACTGTGCACCTGATCAATTCATGAAATTTAAAACCAGAGTTTCTAGTTTAAAAATAAACATACGTTCCTTTGATAAACATTGTTAATGTGGAGGTACTCTTCTTCTGGATAGTGCTGTTTTCTATTTATAAATTTTGATGAGTTGTTTCAATGCATTGTTTTACAATGTTTTAGTGTTATGTTGTAATTGCAGTGTTTAAAACAGGCGCCTGTTGCTTCAAGTCGGACCTATAACCACACGAATGTTGGCGGAAATGCCCGAGTGTACCTGTACATGCATAATAAAAATATACAAGGGCAGGAAATCAACTAGTTAAAGCAAACTTTCAAATAACCTACCAACGCATGAAATATTTAAAAACCAACCTGCGATTACCTTGCCGCTTGGAGTTTCGAACATACACATATACAGACGAGGTCAAACCGACTGGGGTACCATCGTCGTAACAGAATCAACTTTGAACTCGGTATATCAATTGCTCTCGCCGCTAGGGGAGCTATCTCGTTGTCTAATCAGAATTATATCCGCAGACTCGTTACTTCTTAGACCTAACATGCTCTTAAGTTGTGGTAAATAAACAAATGGCTACCAAGTTGTCATCTTTGTTTCAGATCTTTAATAAAATATAAAGAAGGTACATCCATCAATTACATGCACTTTAATAAATGAGTTCAAGGGCAACTTTCGATAACTTTGCCGCATGGAGTTCTGAAACCAAGAAATTAAATTCATATCCAGCAACTGAACCATCTAGAATAGACCACAACCACTAATGCAAGTTGAATAGCCTACTCGGTATATCAACAGTTAATTCCAAACTTACAACTAAGACATTAAGCTCGTAGGGGATTTATAAAAATTAAATATTAAGTACCGACATGTAAAAATTAAAAGTCAAATGTCTATTATCAAAAAAATTAATATTTCATAAAAGTTCATGAGGTGCATGGCATCAAGACAACCCTTGTTATAATTTTTGAGGAAATGTAAATCCAAATGTGTGTCCAAAATTGGTGTGGAGGAAAAACCCTAACAAAACTGCTCCACTTAATTTACAATGACTTTTGGACAAATACAACACCCCAATCTGTTTTGATCAACAACTTCTAAAATCAAGTATCTTGGTCTTAGTTTAAAAAGAGGGAATCCAAGCTGGCAAAAGCAAGAGCTGAAGCACAAAGAACCTTCTCAATATTTAGGGAATCAATTACGCCAAAACTAGAAGATGTGGTCCAGTGGATCTACTTTTGACTTAAATTATGATCATTAGGACCGCTTTAATGACATATTGCACATATGGTGACTAATCAAACTTGAAATTTACCAAACAAGCTTACATTCAAGTGGTTAAAAAATTGTCCGAAAAAAGGGACACATTCCAGCTCAATTTGTATAGGTATTTAACAGTTTATATATTATTGTATGTTTAGTTGACAAATGCTGTTTGCAAAGACTATATCATATATAATTGTATATCAGGAATTGAAAAAAATTCTTATTTAACAATAAAATGCAATAATCATACAACTAAAAAAATGTCCATTACTTCTGCTATTTATTATTTAATTGCCAAACAAACTGCTATAAAAAAATATATGTTTGTTGAAATTTTCCCTTCCATGTCACTGCGGCCCTGATAAGTGATGTTAACAATATTTAACTTCTGATTGAATTGTATTTGTGGGCACTGGTTTAGTTCATGCAATTCAGTTCCTTCCTGCTACTCATCAAATACCTCTTTATATACCTAGTTTTCTATATCAATAGTTCCATACTCCTAGACAATGATAGTTGATGAATATACTTAATTTCCGCAGTAATTGTAATATAACAAACAATTCAGGGTTACATAGCCATTATTTTTCCATGGAAATATGGAGAATTTCATCACCAGATTCCTATCTACAGTTTAATTGACTTATTCAACGAGTGTTTTTAACCAGTACTTTATACCATTCCCCTCAATCATCATACCAGTCATAAACAATTAATTGCTTTCAAACCTGTATGCTTCATACATTTTAACAACTCAAAGTGAGGACAAAATCACATAATTCCAGGGTCAGTGTAAAAGTACATCCTTCCTTTGATTATAGTCTCCGTGATAGTAATTCAGTTCTAAATCATTTCATACACTAATTTTATTACAATCTATAAATTTTTATAGGAGTTTTACATTATTTTGGTTTATTAGCTTGCATAGTTTCTTCCTCCCAAGGTCTAGGCCCTCGAATCTGATCCCAATTATCTATGTTTAGTTCTTTGATTTTATCATATTCTGATTCTAAGGTCACTTTACCAGGTTTCTTTAGAACTCCTAATTGTTCAGCCTCGGCCGGAGTAAGCTGTGATACTCTTGAGTACTGATATCTACAAAAAAAACATTTATATAACCCTTTGGAACGAAATTTCATAAAGAAAATCGTAGAAATACCTTAATTGCGTAAATTCTTTTAAGCCAAACGATCCACCTAATACAACTATTAGAAATGGTATACCATATTTGAAAAGTTTGGAATCAAAAAATGAACCTAATTTTTTTAAACTAGTCATTTCAATTGCATATCGCTATTATAGATAAAAATCCCATAGACCAATATTGTGATCTAAGGAAACCATACTACTACCGGTAGTAGACAACGAAGTCTATACCACGGTCGTATACGACCGTGGTCTATACTAGACCTCGTTGGTAGTAGAGTTTTCTATGAAGGAAACCTTAGACCACATCACGGTCGTGTGTATACGACCGTGGACCACATTTATAAAGTTTGGAACACGGTCGTACATACAGGTCTGGGGACTCGTATGTTTGACATGGGTCTCTTACGCGTCGCCAAACTGGTAGTCCCTCGATCAGCCACTAGCTAGCGCTTGGATCGGTAGAACGATTTCTTTCCGGAATCGCAAGCAGTGTTACTAAGTATTCTGATTTGAGAGAGGAATAGAAGTGTTACTCTTGTCAAAATATATTACTCACCTTAAAAATAACTTCCTCTTTTTCGTTATACATGACGCACACAAAAGACCTCGTTAAAACGATTTCTATCCGGAATCGCAAGCATCCACTTTTTTCGCATTTCCGCATCTTTCGGCACTTAAAAACAGAAGTTTCTTGCTTTACACTTTTGTTCCCCGTTTGGCATTTCGGCACAATGCACGGTTTCGTAATTTGTTTCTGAAAACGCAGGTATACCTTGTGTTTACAAGTCAACTGACAGTTGTCAGAGAACACGGTCGTATACGTGCCAGAGAACATCCCTAGCCACCCGTGACGTCTTTTGAAACTACACGACAGTCGACGCTTAGCGGTCCCACTTCTCACATAGGAAACAGTCCCGAGTTTCCAGACCTGTATGTACGACCGTGGTTTGGAATCATAAAATAAGCCTAATTTCTTAGAACAAGTCATTTCCGCTATCATAGATAAAAATCCCACAGACCTATATTGTGATTTGAGGAAACCTTAGACCATACGTATATGGCAGTGGCGGCTCGCCAAGTGAAGCAAGTAAAGCACAGATTAACCTATAATTTTGTTCAATTACTACATTTATCTCTTTTCATATCATCCGCGCAAAAATAGTTGGAACTTAAAACTTTAAATTTGTTTTGTAGTAAAATTTAAATTATTACATATTTTCACAATTTACAACGATTTTTATATGGGAACGCTCCAATAAGTGATTTAATCAGCAAAAGCTAAGTTTGCGTTTACACAAATTAAATACCTGTTAATTGACGTTGAGACTGTCATGCTCATTAGTTTATTTTTTGAACATGTTTCATTGAATCTTTGTTCGAATTAACAACATTTGTGATTTACAAGGGTACTAAAACATGTGTGTTATTATACAGAATGATTCAAAAGGACAAATTCAGGAGACGAATGGTGGCATTATTTTAAGATGAAAAGTTTCCATGAACAACGGTCCTTGGCGGCTTCATTACGGAGATACATAGTTGAATTGATATAAAAAAATATATAATTTTTAAAGTGCTTAGTATTTAATTTTGGTGAATGAAATAAGAACCTAAATACACTTATTTTAACCAGTGGCGTGGATACTGAATTTTGTTTCATATATTTTTTGTGTGGCATGCCACTGACAATTCATTTTAACTTTTTATGGATCCTTAATTTATTTACAACAAAAAGATCTGGTGCTTTTTTGATAAAAGGAATGGTTTGAGGGTAAATGATCATTTTTTGAGTGTAAAAATTTTGTATCAATCCGATACTCCAACATTATTCGATAGTGAGCTGCTAATGTATTTTTAACATTTTTCACTGATGACAAACACCCGAATGATTGCTGATGTTCTCAATTCCACTCATGCCACAGTTTGGAGAATTCTGTTAGATCAGCAGTTGCATCCGTACCACGTTCAGCTCTTTTACGAAGACTTACCCAGCGCATTGACTTATTTCGGTGGAAGAAAATATTTTCACAGGCACAATTCACAGTGCTTTCAAAGAACGATGAACGGAATCATTTGTCTCTTACAAGAGACAACAGCAATACATCAATCCAAAGCAAGTCTTAAAAATGGATAAATTCCGTTCAAATACCATATCTTGCTCAAATGGCTAAACCTACCGTAGCCTGTTTCTCCTGTAAATGAACTTACACAATTATTAATAAGGAAACCTACTCAAATCCTAATGATCAAATTGAAACTCAATGCAGATCTCTGCCTAAATTTGAACCATTCCATATGCCTATTCTTGAACATCCAGAAGATTCAGTTATAACAGTGCCCCCGGCTCCATATAGGGAACAGAATTATTTACCGATGCTTCATCAACAGTCGAACACAATTGAGAAATGAACACTCTCCGAATCAAAACAGTGTCGTTAGATGGACTTATTCAAAAATGGATGGAGTCAGTTCAAAAACCGTACCATCTTCAAACGTCAATGCCTACACCTATACCACAAGCAGATGTACCGCTTGACTACTAGTCGCATGTTTTAATAAGGAAACCTACTCGTCCGCTGATATGGTGCCATGAATAGCACCTCTTAAGGAAAACGATTTTACTATAACTATTTTGACCCAGACTTTGATTATATAAGAATCTCTTCGATTACAGTGAATAAAGAAACTTATACATCGGACTCTGATTGAAATAGAAGAATTTTATGACTACCTCCATTATGTACTAACAAATCAATTTTTGACTATTAAAATGAATCAAAAAGTTTTGTGAATTCGGAAATTGTACATTTCGATCTCCCTTTTCGTAAAGTGGATTCTGAAAAGGTTATTTGAAACAAATGAACCTATGAAAGAAAGCAGCTTACCATTAGATGTGCACGGAAATAAATATTGTGAAACATGTAAAAACAACTGAAATATCGAAATTGGGCACGCAATATTAAATCGAAGAAACATATTAAGAAAATTAAACAAGTGCAGTCACCAATAAAATTAGTTGAAATATTTCCATTTGATGATTCTATTTTCACTAATAATACTAGAGATCTTAAACCTCCTTTCAGTGTTGATCAATTAGGAAAACCTGTTCACATAAAAAAGTTCAATAGTACATTAACAGAGTTTAAAGTTGTTCCAGCTTATAAACATTTTATGGAAGATTTAGATTTCACCAAACTAGAAACCAGTTATTATTAATGCTGTATTATTCAATTTAAAGAAAAAACTAGTTTCCAGAAGGACGATAGAATTAGAATAATAGCAATAAATCCAGGTTTCAATAGCCCGATATCAATAACGACTTCGACTAATATAGATGCTTCTAAATTATTGAAAAGAATTACCGAAATATCCGATCAAAATGTAGATATTCTTCAAACAGTATTCCAAGTACATTTATGCAATATTCCAAGAGGTGGTAAAAGAAGAAGAATAATAAACTTGAGAAATGATAGAAGAACTAAGAGATATATCGGAAATCAGAAATGAAGATAATCTTTGTGGACCTCGAGCAATCATAGTAGCATTAACATATCAAACAAATAAAATATTAGGTAGGGAACTAACGCAGAACGAAATAAAACAGATACGTATAGGTAAACAGATTTAGCAGTACAATTATGTGAATGTTTTATAATTATAAAGAAGAAGGATTTACATTGGAAGACTCTAAAAAATGGGAGAAATTTTTGAACCTTCAAATTAAACTTATATGTGTCGAGAATCTAATAGAATTATATATTCAGGAGAAGAGAAAGAAAGCACTGTATACCTTTATAAAAACCAGAACCATTTTGATGTTATCAGTAGTATGACAGCATTCCTAGGAGGATCATATTATTGTGAAAAATGCGATAAACCTTAGTTTCGAGAAAAAAGTTAATAAAGCTAGAAATAAAAAGTGGTATCTATTCAATCAACGAATTGAATCAGAAAATCGCTGAATATGTTGCGAAATTCAGGTACATATTGAATTTAAATATAGTGATAGATGGTAAAATAATCAGTGACGGAGTAAACTCCGATAACACTTGTTTACTCCGCAGGGAGCAACTGGTGTGATATCATGAGCGCGAATTTTAGATCTAAAAAGTAGCGTCACTTTTAACCATTGTTCGGGGCATAAGTAAAAACTATTGGCACAAAAATAAGGATTTGGTGGAGCAGACCTGTCCGGAACCTCGGAAAAGATATAAAAGCCGTGACGACCGAAAGATCGCTCTCTTGTGTTTTTGATTTTCAATCAGTAAAGTAGCTCTCTTGTGTTTTTGAATTTCGAGCCGTACAGTAGCTCTTGTTGTTTTTGAATTTCAATCAGTGCAGTTACTCTCTTGTGTTTTTGATTTTCAATCAGTGTAGTAGCTCTCTTGTGTTTTTGATTTGAATCAGTAAAGTAGTTCTCTAGTGTTTTTTTGAATTGTGAGTCAGAGATTTAAAAGCTGTGAAATAACAATAGTGTTCCGTTTGTGTTTGTGAATTTTACAAAAAGGTAAATGATAGCAAATAGTTTATATTTTTGAGCATTACGATATATTGATTTCCGTAATTTATGATTGTTATTGTGATTCGTGAACGTTTGTACGATACCTCAGTTTTGTAGTATTCAGTAATTTGAATTGATGAATTTGAGTTTATCCTAGTCATCGGTCGAATCGCACACGATTTGAATTCGCGCGTGAATTGAAATATTCAAGTAATTGTGTGGTGTGTACAGAGTGTGTATGTTTGAATGACAGGGGCGTCTTTGGTATATTTGTGCACACTGTGTCACTCCAGAAGTATAAGTATATCCTGAGACGACCAAACCACCAACGGCTTGTGCACACTGTGTCACTCCAGAAGTATAAGCTGAGGGTGGTTGTGTGATTGTGTGATTGTGCGATTGAGAATCGTAATAATTCCCTTAATACTATGAGAAGTCCTCGGCCGTGGATATAGGGGTTATTGCAGATGTGATAGTTAGGGTTTGTGCACACTGTGTCACCCCGGAAGTATAAACCCTAATTGTCTAGGTTCCGAATCTGTAAAGTGTAGAAAATCTAACACTGTCACACAATTACCGGGTACTCCGTGAAAGTTAGTACAAGGGTGGGTGAGATGACAGAATAAACTTAACTAGAGTAATTAACCGAAAATAGTAAAATCTGATATCGTACAATCGGAAAACTAGTACAAACAATATTTTCCGAACAAACCGAATTAATAACCGAATATATCGTAGTGTGATTTGAACATTCCATTCATTAGTGCTGCTATCTAAGATTTACCGCATACCGCTCATTACGCTGAGACCTGTTTGATTCGTACTTTTCCGCAAATTGATTATTCTGAATCATTCAGCAACCGATCCCGTACCGCTGAATTAAATTTAGTGACCGGACTTATTGTAGAGTTGACTTCTTGAAAGAGTTTTCATTTACCGTTTGAGCTTCATTACATTTTCCGTCTGGGTGTAATTTTGTGAAATAATATCGTTCAATTGCATTTATATTGATTATTCTGAAAGTGTACTTGTTCAAATCATTATATATTTTAATATTTGTAATTCCCTGTTTTATTAACTTATTTCTGCTCCATCTTTAACGAGCTAAGTTATAACCAGGTATCAATTGTAATTAAAGCCTACAATTTCGATACTGTTTTCTGCCCATTGGACTCTGGTTATACTTCACTGTAGCTACCCTAGGGACAAGGCTATCTTTAGATAGCATAGTGACGAGCCTTGTGGAGAGGACCCTAGCAGAAGTCCTCAAAAAGGAGTAAACCTTTGGGAAAAATCTGGCGCCCGAGGATTCGAAGCTTACGCAGTAAGCGATTTACAGAAAAGCCGCAAGGGTACGTTATAATACCATTGCAGAAGAGTATTAAAAGTATTCAAGACTTAAGAATTACCATTTTAGATAACTCTCAAAATAAATTAATGTTTTACAGATTTTACAGTCTATTTTACATTCAAAGCAAATTGCTAACGATATCCACAAGTTGGAAACTAATCAGATCGTGGTTTTGTAAAGAACCTATACATATAATAAGAGCGAAACATAAAAACAATGGATCGCGTGAATGTTGATGCAAATGAATTAAAGCGAATTAAAACCAAGCTTATAAAGAAATTGGGAAAAGCAAGGAAATCTCAAATACCGAATCTGTCAATTAAAAATAACGAAAAATCGAACTATTTGGAATCTGAGGATCAAAAAATATCGGTAGAACATATTACTGTTGAGGCAGTGGCACATCTTGCTGACATTGAAACAAGAAATCGAAACATATTTAGAGAAAAAAGAGTGGTAGAAGTCGAAAGTGATGAAGCCAGAGAGAAAATGTATAAGCCCTATTAGTTCAGCCGTAGACAAAGTTACTCATGGTGTTCATAAAACCGATGAGGGTATTACAAATGTAGTAGCCATTCTTCCTAATATTCTTGAAGTCTGTTGCTGAAAAAATGTTAAAGTCAATTATTCGTATGATTCATATCGGTCTCATTGCCAAGAAATATTTACCCAGAGCAACGTTTGGCATATGGTATGATGAAAACAACAAAACTTACAAACTGGGAAAGGCCTAAGTTGCTATAAATAAAAATGATATTATAATCGGAGATAAAAAATACGAAGGAACTATAGGTTTATGGAGATTGTTAACGCACACAAATGCACCTGACAGCAATCTATATTCAGAATCAGACTTTCATAATTATGCAAAAATGTTAACGATTTATCATACCGGAACGATGAAACTACAGAGAAAGTTGAATTTAGTAAGAACAGTAAATACAATATTATAATAAAACTTTTATGATAAAATGTTCAGGAGAGACAGTGCGTTATCGGAAGTTTTTCAAAATGCATCAGTAGATGGATCAGGATTGAAAAAATATTCTGACAATGAAATATAATATAAATATATTAGGAACTTGAATGAATTGTTGAACCGATTACATTACATTGCTGCGCAAGAACAATAAACAGGTAATAATAATTTCTGTAATGAAAAAGCAGGCGTTCGTTTCTTTACAGCAGAATTGGAAATACTTATTGATACGCATTGAATATTAGATATCGTTTACGTTTACTAAAACATAGTTTCTGGTTCTCGATTATCTCTTGCTGATTGCTGCGCAAGAACATGCAGGTAAAAACAATGTCTACAATGAAAAATCAGGCGTTGTTCGTTTCTTTACAGCAGAATGGGAAATCTTATTGATACTCCTATATTGAAACGCATTGAATATTACATATCGTTTGTATCACGTTCACTAAGGCCCCTATTTTCTGGTTCTGGATTATTCGATGATTTTTTGAACAAATTATCCTTTGAATTACGTTCCCAGATATAATTTTTTAGGCCCTGGGACCAAATTAGATGAACGCTTAGCCCGAGGCGATAAACCAAAAAACAAATTAGACGAAGCGATATTAGAACACAACACATTTTACAAACATCGTGAATATACGAAGGATAGACACCAAGCAGATAAAATTAGTAATAAAGTAATGGATCACGATGCTAACCTGGGACTCCCTGGCTGGGAGAAAAGGCAGTTGCGAATGCTATGAATTTGAAGCGAATCTCGAAATCGGTATCAATTTGAAATTTTAATATATTATAAGCTAGAAATCAAGTACTAAAACATGAACACTGACCCTGTGAAAAGAATGCATAAATATAAACTGAACTTGACTACAAATGAATTGCAAAATGTTGCAGCGGCTTATAAAAATAGATCTAATGTTGTTCTACAACTGGCATATGAAAATCTCAGAAAAGGTTCACACAAAATTGTATTATGTCCTGATGATATCGGTAGAGTATAATAAAATGGCTTAAAGGCAAATAAAAGTCTACGCTTAACTTCGACATTTAACAATATAAAAAATATTAAAGAAGGTGGCTTTCTGCCATTGTTATTTGCAGCCCTCGGCGCTTTAGGAGCGTTGACACTGTTGACAGGTTGTGCTTCAGCAATTGCAAACACTGTACTCAATAAAAAGAGTAGAGATAGAGCTTGCTGAGTTGAAAAGACATCATCAAGCATTAGAGGCCTTAAGCAGAAGAAACGAAGGAAAATAAAAAAAAGTAAATCCTTTGACTAATTTTGATATTTTAAATATGGTCAATAAACAGAGCATTCCAAATTTTCGTGAAACATGTGTTACTAACAAATCCAAACAAAAATGAATGTAGTGTTATCGATCTACAGAACTGTGATCAGAAAGGTAGCCATTGGACGGCTTGGTTCAAGAAAGAAAATATCAAATATAATTTCGACTCGAATCATCCTGCTTAATTAGTGACATATCTCGGAAAGAATAATTTATTGTACAGTAGCGACATAATTCAAAATATAGGTGTATGTGGCCATTTGTGCTTGCAAGTAATCAAGCGGTTATCGACTAAATAACAATACAAGAATATTTTAAATATAGACGTCGCCTCTGCACCAGAAATAATATGAAATTCTGCCATAATAAGAGAGCAATTATTTTTGTGTATATTCGATGGAGACATTTAATAAATACAGAGATAATATCATACGAGCGGAATACTGTAATGTTTTGCCAGATTCAAAATTGAATTTGAACAGTGTCAACAAAAAAACCACATTTCCGATAGATTACAAAGACAACCTCGCGACTAAAAACTTACGTATACTACATTTCGGGACAATTCGTACGATAACGGTTAAGATTATGTTGCCAAGTCAAATATAAAATTAAATGATAACTTCGTTTCACATTTATTCACACACATTAAAGTTCGAAAGCATAACAAACATCTTCTAGAAGTTGAATATCCAGGTTTGTGTAGCACTGATAAAGGAACAGTGAACTACTCTTTTCTTTAGGTTTAGACGGTTCAACTATGAATTCAGGTTTTCAATCAACTTTCCGGGTAGGCGGACCATTTAATACTGTTGGTAGCTTGTCAAATTCAGGACTGGCGTTCTTTAAAGATGTTGCACTACCAGTTTATAAGGGAGGATTTGAAATTACGTTCATACGTAATATACTGACGATGATGCTTTGTACAGAAGAAAAAACAAAAAGGATGACGGTATTTTTGATGATACACCTTTACCTTTTGCAGGTAAAATAATTGAGATAATCAGGAAAACTATCCTTTTGATCACGCAGATGTGAAAAACATATGGTTTGAAATTAATGAGAAGAGGTATTATCCTGAAGAACCACTCGATTTGGATTGAAATAAAGGCAATTTTGCAATAGCTTACGATATGTCGATGGATTTCAAACGCATATTTTATAGAACAAATTATTAAGTACCTTTCGTTTATGCAAACCCCGATAAATTCAAAAATGTTAGACCCGTGTATGTTATAGATCTAACATGACAACCATCGACCAATGGAGAGAGTAACGTTGTACTCCATATGTTGCCTTTAATAAAAATATAGATACGCCAACCGCCAACAATGAATGCAATTGTGTTACGTTGTAATGGTTTCGAACAAGGCTTTCTCATAAGACATATTGAACAACACCATTAAAGAAGAACTGTAAATTGTTGAATTGGAATTTGTATTATATATAATAATTTATAGATGAAATGTACGTTGAATTTAGTGATAAATAAATAAATGTAAAAAGTGTTCATTATTAGGGATGTCAGCTTATTTGCGATTTGACATAAGTGGGGGCCTTTAAAATTATTCCATAGATTAGATAAATACACTTTATACAACATTGTGTATCATATAGCCCCACTTACTAATACTGATCTTTTTTGTTGTAATAAAAAAAATAATAATAAAAAGTTAGGTGAAGTAGCATCAATTTCTTTTGAATCGTCCTGTACATATACTATTCTCTATCGTAATATGTATTTAACCTCGACCTATTTCTGCTAATGTGGCTAGTCACCGATGCCAGGGGACAAGTTCACCCCAAAATCTAGAAATTTCGCCGAATTCTGATGACTATTTCCAAGTGCAGGTAGGCATCTTTAATGTGCGGTGACATCGTCCAGCACACGTGACCTACTGTTTTACTTCCCATCCGAAGGAAGGCATGGTTAGGTATTATCTTGGCCAATGAATCACATCCTGTACATGTCTCTTGTCCGCGGACACCTCAAAACATGGAAAGACGTCAAATTATACTCTGTCTTGGAAAGTCAATTAGAATTAACATGTGTTTTATACTTATTATCAGTAGAACTCGTTACACCAAAACTGAGGTGTAACATTGAAGCCTCCTTCCACATATTTAAGCAGTGATTAATATATTTTTCATCTCTTCTGATGTGCTGCTTATATTTTCTTTAAAATTCGGCACGTTTTTTATGCTCTTTCAACCATTATCGTATTTTTCCATTTTTCGCTTAAGCATTTGGTGACTTTTCTACTACATTGTTATGGTATGCATCATTATCCAACATAATGCAGGACTGTTCGCTTAAATTTATAAAAGTTCACTTGATTCATTTCGCCATGACGATCTGGATTGAAAGTTTTCCAGGGACACAACTTTTTCGATTGCCAGAGTGCAACACTATATATCTGCATTACCTGCCATAAAAGTATTATTTCACTACAATCATCACAAAATTGAAATAGAATATCCAATTTTCATCTTGAAATACGGGCTAAGAAATATTTTTTTCCTGAACTTGTTTATATTCCTCAAAAACAGAATTCTCGTAGATATGAATTTGAAATTCCATGAGACCAGTACGAGGACGTCTTTTTAATGCAAACTAATGTTACACAACCTTTTGCGTAACGACTCAATGCAACCTGTAAATAAAATGGATCCTCGTAATTCTTCTTGTCTTCAGCGTTAAGGGTTTATCTATGAAACAAATTAAACATTAACCAAACATCGACAATGATTGGCATGTGTAGGTACTTACGATATATTCGTACATGTCGTAAATCTTTTGTTCTTATTGCTATGTCATCAAAATTAAATTAATATATCTTTCTGCCGGCAGTTGGTCCATTTAAATCATTGACAATCAACCGTACCGCAGAGTAATTAATTCAATGTAACTATATAACTTTACTAATCGTTAACGAAGTGTGACGTGTTTCGAATCTTTAACTACGAATTTCGGACACTTCTGCTGGTTGAATGTATGCGTGTGATATATATTTATAACCAGATAAACAAAATCGTCATGATGGTTCAATAAAATATTATAGCCCCATTTGAAAAACTTAAGATGGATGTCAAAAATACTCCTCCAAAATAATAACTTCCTATTTTCACCACCTTAAAGCGATTTACAATATTTCAAATCTGTACTACCAATAGGAACGGTGCAATCGTCTCCACAGTGCGTTTGAGCAACGCACGCATACATCTCGAAAATAGTGTACATGGATTCAAAACCAATATTTCCGCGAAAATCCCCTATACTAATTATAGTGAGGGAAGTAAAGATAATTCAAGATATCTCGGAGTTTGTCGCAAAACGATGAAGTATGCCATGAAGAGAATCTTGCCCAGAAACAATTCGTTATCAACGAATTGTATTGAAGCTGCAGTAGATTTAATAAAAAAATAAAATAATTCACCATAGAAATACTGATGACAGCCCACTAGCCACAAATGACCTCCCCCTAACAGATGATGGTTCATAATGCATCAGTTGCTAGGCAAGAAATGCAATGAGTCATATCATGTCTGGACCGCTATGCAAAATAGTACTGTAGAAAATGTAGCTGTTTAATTCAATTTACGATCGTTCAATGGACTTATAACGATGTAGTTGTAGAAAAAATATTATTTTATTGACTAATTATTCATAGCAATAAAATTATCAATCTGTACGTATGTACAATGCTTACAAATAATTCTTAGATTATGAAAATATATTCTAAGAAATAATTGTATAAATCACATTAGATAAGCGTGATCACAAAATTAGGCTGTGAAACAGGAATAAAATCATTCTTTGTTGTATGGTGGGATGTTTTTTCATTAATCAAGTCAATTTCAATATTTTTTCTTGAGAAATATTAGATGTTTTCAATCCATACAATTCATACAAAGATACCTCACACTAAAAAATATAATGTGTCAAAATAAGTATCAAACTGTTTGTAATAATGTAGTAAATATATGATATAAATAGTTTTCCAAGACTAATTAATAACGTGTATTTAGAAAATAACTTCAATATCAATTGCGTATAATATAATGAAAAGCATAAAAATACCTACAAACTCTTTTATAAACAATAATGTTTCATACAATTTTGTAAAGCAAAATTCAATGGTCAAATATCTTAAATCTTACAATCTCGCTTAATAATCAAATATAACATAATAATTAAAATTCACACAACCTGTTAATATATACCGGATGTTAAAAGTTAACGATTCAAATTCAGGTTTTGATGATTTAGTTCACTATCACATTTCACAGGGGAGGAAAACGTAAATGAAATATGACCCTGGGCGTCATCATGATCACATGTACATTGAAGTCTAAAGAATTGTACATCGGGACCTGAAGGGAACTCGTGGATGTCCTGAAATATACTTGTTGGAACGTTTGCTTCTGCTTTGCTTATCTTTACGAATTTCTCGAACTAATGTATAAAAGGCATCATCTACACCCATTCTTGTTTTCGCTGATGTTTCTACAAAGGGGATTCCATATTGCTTAGCAACCTGTAAAATAAAAGTCTTGAATTAGCCATATTCAAAAAATTGTTTCCTTAATCAATTATTAACGATGCCTGGTATTAGTTCTAAGAAGAATATGAAGTTATGAATAGTATCAATTTCCTTATCCTACATCAACGAAACAAATTTCATAATATATATTGTAGAACTATTATTCTTCATTTTAATAATATAATGGACTGTTGTTTCTTCTTCTACTGAATTCGTTCTATGATATTTGATGTAAAAACCAAATTCAGTCAGTTATCTGTATGTCATGTAATCATTAGCCTAATTATTCCTATATATGATAGTTTTACCAAATCATTCGATTCAAGTTTTAAAAAATTATGGATATCGCGATATTGAAATAATTTTCCTGTCAATTGGTCTGGCTTAATAAGCAGAATGGCTATTTTTAATGTCAAGTTTTACTTACTTAGTCTTAAACTAAATTGTAATTTTACAAAGTTTTATTTTGCTCAAGAAACTGATATTTAATGATACAAGGTTTCAAATTTTTTCCCTCCCCAATAGGGCCAATGTCAAACGTTTGAAATGGTGTTATGTGGTAACTTTTCATAAGAAAATTCAACATTTTTCGAAACAAATATACAAATGAGAATTGTTTTGTATCTCATTTTGTTGTTAAAACTATGAAGATTTTTAGTGTCTAGCATATTCATATAAATGTAGATATAATTCTTGATAATAATATAATTCCTTCAAAACTTAAACAAAATGGTTATTAAAAGTTTAATTTTCCCAAATTTAAAATAAATAAATATAACTAGTTCACTAAGACCATAGCTTCTTCAAACAGATATTGCAAAGTACTGCTTATTGCTTCAGGATGAATTTTTTTCAATAGTTAACAGAATTGACCAAGAAGCTAAATTGAAACAACATGATAAATTAGTTACAGTATGAAAATGATTGAAATATACCTGATACTGAGTGTTCACATGAAAAATTTGTTCATTCATAAGTCTTATTGCATAGTTACAAAAATAATGAGTTTCTTGTTCATATTAAATATATGGAGCTTTCAGTTTTGTAATTTGCAGATGTTAAATCTACATTTCAAATTAGAGAAGTGGGTATGTTTGACAAAGATAAAGAAGGAATTTTTTTAATTTTTTGTTACAGAACTTAGCTATCTGCAAACGAATAAACAATGAATCAATATACTCACAGTTGGAATACCTTGTAATGATTTTCTCTATTCTAATACATATTCCAAAGATGTGTTAGATGTTACAAGATTATTTGAAACTGATTATAAAAAATCGTGGAAATGGTAAAATTTATTTGCTTAGGGTATTTTTGCAAAAGTGTTACTATTATTTGAGCTATATTCATACTGCTGTCCCGAACTCGATCCTTTATTCACTGATAAGTCTTTTGAATGAGATAGAAAAAGTAATTTTTCCAGTCACTACCAACACTATTCAAATTGGAACTCTGAAAATCATATCTCCATTTATATCTTCCTCAGAAACATACACATTATTATAAAATAGTTAAGAAACCCGAAATCTCCTGAAGTTTTTGTCTATCAGCTTGCATTAGAAGAGGCAACGCTAAATACCTCAAGAATCTCTTTTGTTGACAAAGCATTCCATGGTAAACTATTGACTATACAACTGAACCTCCCTTATAGGATATTATGCGACATCTTAAATATGAGCACATAAACTTTTTCTGTATGCTCAATCAATAATAAGAAAACATATTGCTACAAAATACTTTCACAAAGAAGTTAACGTTCAACATTTCTAACTTATAGATCGAAAAACCTATTTATACATACCATTTGATGTGTTTTCTACCAAATCTTGAGCAAGTCTATTATCAACATTATACAACTAGCATCTATTTAGACTACTACTAAAAAAGTAGTGTTCTACATATAAATAATTTCGATCTATTAGTCAATTAGCACTTCCACCAAAATTTTTCCTGAGAAGGTTTGTAATACTTATTGATTTGGATCAATTATTTTACTTCTAAAATAACTTATATATATTATTATTTAAATTTACAAAACTGCAGCTAATTTTGTCACACATTGACATTTCCAAAGTGGGTTGTAAAGTATTAACTAAATTTAAATTTGTGTTTCAGTTCTTATTCTACAACTTTTATAATAGAATTTACATCAAGTAACTGCCAAATTCTTATTGTAAAAAAGGCTTCAACAGTTTAACTGCTTTAGGAACTATCAGACAAATTGAATCAGATGTGAAATAAATAGGGTAGGTACTCTCATGAATATTATTTTGAATCATATAATTAAAATTGATAAAAATTAACTAACAAAACATAACAAAATACAGTGATGTATTTTGTAAATTTGGAACTCCATCTTATATCATTTCCAATCTCATGAAATGCCTCTGGCTGATTCAAATACCTTTATTGAGGGTATATTCTTCTTAATTATTTCGGAGTTTTAAAAATTTCATGAATCAGTTCAATATTGAGGAATCAATCTTCAGTTCTAGTTTACCATTTACAGCTAAACGTGAAGTATGACTCACCTCTCTAGCTTGTATCATATCAACAGCCCATGAAGATAAGTCACATTTATTTCCTACCAAAACCATTGGAACTTCTTCAGCATCTTTAACACGTTTTATTTGTTCCCTGTACGCTGATATGTCTTCAAAACTTTTAGCTGAATTCACTGCAAAAACAAGTAAAAAACCTTCACCAGTTCGCATATACTGATCTCTCATGGCACTGTATTCTTCTTGTCCAGCAGTATCTAGTATATCTAATAAACATGTTTCTCCGTCTATAACTACTTGTTTCCTATAGGAATCTTCTATTGTAGGATCATATTCATCTACGAAGTGGTTTTGTATCAACTGAATTGTTAAAGCAGATTTTCCAACGCCACCTGCTCCAACAACTACTAATTTGTATTCAGTCATTTCCAATATAAAAAAATTAAAGGTAGGTATATTAGTGAACTAAAAGATTTTTCTCAACTTCTCCTTTTCTTGCTATCCTAGCATGTGTACTAAAACTAGTTTTTAACAGGTTACGAGTGAAAATATATTTTCCAATCTTCATAGATTACATCAATTAACAGTAATTAAGAAAAAAACATTAACATGTAATAAGTCAACAGTATTTCTGTCCAATCAAATACAAATGTTACACTACAGCTGCAGAGACGCGACAGCGCACAACACATTTATTACTCACAGAAGAGCCACCCTTGTGTCCATCCATGTAGGCATTTTAATCATTCCGATTTCGGGCGCACAGACAATACTGCATGTCATAGAATACTCAGCTAATTTCGAACTCTGACTAATGAGTAACTGTAGGTTTCTATCAAGAATCAAGATATATACACCTTGGTTTCTATTATCAAATTAACAGCTAATACCCATAGAAGAAAGCGTCGACAGCGCCATTCCGATGTCATTCCCCCAGTTTCAATACTTGATAAAAATATTTCTAATGAAAAGAAGTTAAAGGCGTGGAAAGAGGTAAACTTATACTCTGTCATCTGAAATCTCATTAAGATTGACAGACATTTATGATATGGAATTGTCTGTCACAGACATTATGTGACTGTGATTCAAGGTCGTACATACCGGTCTGGGAACTCGTATATTTGACATGAGTCTCCAACATGTCGCCAAACTCGTAGTCCCTCGCTCAGCCACCAGCTAGCGCTTGGATCGAAGTATGGCAACAATCACATTATTAGGTAAAATAATTTTTCTCGTAACGCAATATTTACTATTCTGATTTGAGAGAGGAATAGAACTGTTACTCTTGTCAAAATGTATTACTCACCTTAAAAATAACTTCCCCTTTTTCGCACACATAAAAGACCTCGTTAAAACAATTTCTTTCCGGAATCGCAAGCATCCACTTTTTTCGCATTTCCGCATCTTTCGGCACTTTAAAAACAGAAGTTTTTTGCTTTACACTTTTGTACCCCATTTTGCATATCAGCACAATGTACGGTTTCGAAATTTTTTTCTAAATAAGCCGGTATTCTTTGTGTTTACAAGTCAATAATGACAGTTGCCAGAGAACACGGTCGTATACGTGCCAGAGAACATCTCTGGACTCATGTGCCACCCTTTTGATACTACGCAACAGATCACGCTTAGCGCCGGACTCACTTCTGACATAGGAAACAGCCTCGAGTTCCCAGACCTGTATATATGACCGTGGTCTGAACTGTGATAATGATCCATTAATCCACGGATTTGTCTGTCATGTAAATTGTATGTGATTATATAGCAGTCGCAAACGTCAACATATATCGAATCCCTTTCACCCCGTGTGGGATTAAGTTTCGAAAGAATTCCTTCTTAGCAGTTGCCAACGTCGTGTGAGGAACACAAAGTTGATGCGGCGAACCATTTCACGGATTTGCCAAGAAGGCATTGGTGCCATACTCCGTCAAATGCTTTGGAGTATCCAATGCTACAGGTAGAGATTCCCCATATTTTTCAATAGATGTCTGTCATATATGTGTTACATAGGCAAGCAGTTCTCCGGTTGATCTCTGCGAAATATGTTATATTGACCTTTTAGGAGACTGATATATACTAGCTTCGCATAAGTCTGTCTTAAGTACACATTATATGAACTTCAAACTGAAATTATCTTATGCGAAATGTATATAACTGCCGAACATTTCTGTCTCTTTTTATTGCGTCAGGCAACAGGTGTTTATTGTATACTATTTGATCTCTACTGACGAAACCTATTTTGTCTTTCATTAACGGTGTTGAAGGTCTCTACTCTAGGTATCGGACGAGCTCGATGTAGATTGCTTTCTCCATTACATATCTCTTTTAGATCCAAAGCGGAATATGCTGCATATATTTGAGCAAAAAGGTTGACTTTTTCTTGTGGTGTGGAAGCCAGTGTTCCATCATCTTCGGTTAGTTGATGAAGTTCTGCTTATTCTGGTTTATTTTTGCCATACCGGCAAAAGGTAATGATATAGTGCTTTTATGGGTGTCAAATTTAACTGTCTCCAACCAGAAAAAAAAATATTACCGATTTTCCATCCGTCTCTATGTATTACAAATTCTATCGGGCCAAAAAGTAACGACGTAAATTTGAAACAAAAAAGTAAAAGGAAAACGCATTCACACAAAATGTGAATCTGAAATAGATTCTACACAACAATTGCATGCAGAAAATGAACTGCGTTTGTCTAGATCAATTTATGATAATCATTGTCAAAAACCACGGTCGTATATACAGGCCTAGAAACTCGAGGCTGTTTCCTATGTGAGGACTTGAGAAGTGAGTACGCTAAGCGTAATCTGTTGCGTAGTACCAAAAGGGTGGCGCATGAGTCGAGGGATTTTCTCTGGCATGTATACGACCGTGTGTATGATATTGGCGCCCACGGTCGTACATACAGGTCTGGAATAAAAAATATATGAAAAAATGTGAATTTAATGGACCTTTAGTTTTGAAGATAATTGTTTGAAATATGGGATATCTATATACATAATAAGCGGCACTTTCTGACAAAGAAGTTATTTTCGATTTTAAATGGAACAATACTATACAGGTATTGCATTTTTGAATTCTGCATAATTTTCTGAATCCAACCTAAGAGCATTTCGGCAATTTTTTTATATAATATGATTTTTAGTTTTCCATTAAATTGTACCATGGCGGTTCCGATTTATTCTAAATGACCCTGTAATTGTAGAAAAATTGAAATCTCGTCAAAAATACTAAATAACGTGTTGATATAAGCAAAATTACAGCTAAAAGAAAATTAAGAGATAATAATTTTGTTCTAATTACCTTGTTATACATAAGGCAGCTTTGGAATTAAAAAAATGAACACAAAACGTTTCAACAGTTGTTCAAAATGCTGCCCATTAACGTCAATGCACTTCTGAAGTCGCATAGCTGTTTCTCGAAGAACGTTCGCCAGTTGCGCCAATATTTTTTAAGTGACCCCAAACAAAGAAATCAAGGGTTGAAGATAATCAATTTACTATCCTTAAATTATTGGAGGAGGGCCATCTTGGAAAGGAAAGTCAGCTGAGCTGTCCTCAACTTCATTTTGCAGAAATCCCAAGTATCTGGCACCAGGCCTTCCAAATGAGTCTACTACCTATTATTCCGAGGCAAACATTGAAAGTTGCCCTCCCGTAATAATTTTTGACTTTGTTGTGATCAATATTTTGTATTTTATCGGTTAAATAGTCCAAATTTTTCAAATTTTTACAAATTTGGATTCGTCCGTAAATAAAATCATTGTTTGGCTGCACACTTTTGGCAAACTTTTGAAAAAATAAAGGTTTCAGCTTTTATATAACCTTTCTCAAGTTGGATAAATAAAAATCGAATTTACACTAGTACTTGTAACATTTAATTTTAACAATGTTAAATATTTATTTCACCACCCTGTGGCTTTATCAAAATGAAGTTATCAACTAAAGTTACATCTAAAATTAAGTCCTTAAAGTTCGTTTATACAATTAAAAACTGGATGTGATACAAATTGTGGGGTAGGCAATGGTTTTCGTGGTTTAGTTCAAATGTTGTTGAGAAGTGAACCACCTATAGCAACATAATAATAATTACACCCTTGATCCTGATATCTTACATATTTGGGAAAAACGCACAAACTTGATATTCTGCAATCAATGGAAATTTTGAGACATACAGAAAACAATAGTAATATATTAAAAGACCAGATCGAAACATATAGTTCACCACTAGACAACAAATTTGAAAATAATCTCCCACCCAAACCATGGCCTACAATTTGTAGCACACCCAATTTTGAATTATAGTTATGGGCTTAATTTTACATGTAGGTTCAATTTATAACTCCACAATGTGGTGAAACAAATATTTGTTACCATTAATTGTTAAAATAAAATGTTGCAAGTTTTAGTTTAAATTTGAATTTTATTTCTCCAACTTCAGAAACTATTGAAATAAAATTTGTTTTTAACTGTCCAATAACTGCATGGCCCACTATATTTATGAATCATTTTTTTCAGTATAGGTTAAGCAATGTGCTAACCGATTTTCCGTCTTTTAACACTTGAGATCTGGAAACTGTTCTTGTCTCTCATCAAAAACCTCTTATTACCCAGTTTTTGGTCTAGTGTTATTTTGGTTTATACTTATATGGGAAGGATTTGGGTTTTCACAGGATTTTCTCACAGCATACCAGCACATAATGCATTGCATTCTTAGTCAAGCAAATACTGCATCAGTTTCTTATCAGAGTTGTAAGTTCAACTCTATAGAAACCACAATATTCTCTGAACTAAATATCTAATTAACAATAAAACAATAAGGAGTAAAACTATCACTGGATTTGAAAATTATCAAGTTCAAAATATGCAATGAAATTTAAAAAAATAAATTCAGTGATATTCAACAAAGTAAACCTTAGTTTTATTGTTATAATGGAATATCGCAAAGTAACAGACATCTCAATTCAACATTTAAAAAATTAATTTATTAATCTAGAAAGAGCAGATATTATCGTTTTCATCTAATGATTCATTTCATTAATGCTGGTCACCAAAGATGTAATGTTTTCTTGTCCAATGGAATATCAATTGACGCTTATTTAATCATTTACTCCATTTTATTTGGAATGTTCATATTTAATAAACTAAAAGAAACACTGTACACTGGGATACACTATTACACTATAAATATGAGATATTCACCCTTATTCACTAAAAATACTGTTAAGGTACTAAAGACCTTTTGACTACCAAGTAGTCACCATCAGAGTAAACTGATGATGGCTACTTGGTAGCCGAAAGGTTCTTCAGTACTTTAAAGAGTATTTTTAGTGGATAAGGGTGAATATTTCTTATTTATAAGTTCATATTTATAGATCCTAAATTTATTTATTTATAGTTGTTCTATGTTTTGTTTTCAGTTTCACTTATAACCTTCATTTTCACTAGAAAATTAATATATTAACATATATCATCAGTGTTCGACATCGTTTTCAAGTACAAAATTGGAATTCATGCTTTTTCTCAGTTGAATGCTTGATACTAACAAAAATAGAGTTAATCTCCTCAACTCAGTGACATTAAGACAATGCCATGAATTACATATAATATAACAGAAATTGAGAAATACAATTTAGGAGAATAAAGAATAAATTAGGAATTGAATAATAATTGATACTTTTGAAAATATGTAGCATTAAAATTCTGCTATACTATGGTTAGCTTTGAACAATTAATAAATTTAGGCTGTTACAACAATTTTACCTTTCTGTTTAGGGACCAATTTTAAACCTATAAATATAACAAATTGTCATAGGAAAAACAATGTCGTTGTGACTGCATCACATACATTACATTAAATTCAAAAATCCTATTTACCCATTCTTTGATCACACATATTAAATTTCAATAAAATAGTTTCAAATTCAGGGAAAGTGATGCCATGGTGACTTTTAATATTGAAGAACTCCGTTACTCGAATTTGCCAAGGTGGATAATAGTTCAAATTTAATGCTTTACCACAATATAATCCCACATCTGGGTCAGGAAATTTAAACTGTTTATGTAGTCTATCGTCTATGTAATCCATATTAATGTTAGAGTCATTATCTCCCAAAACACAACTTTTGCACAAATTCACAATACTCTTCCTTCCATCAGTATCGGATAATATTTTCACATATATTCTTCTACCTACACACCCATTCTTGGAATTTGTACTCCTACCACTTTCCCATATGATATGATCTTTTACTTTTTTCTTATTGATTTCACTTTCTAATTGGGACTCGTGCCTTTTTAAAAGTCCTACAAAATCAATGGAAATTACTCATGTGTGAATTTATAATTTGATAATTTTCGATTAAAATTTTATGATAATGTCTTGAACTAACCTTTATGGTCATAAAAACTTATAAATGATATCCCTGCAGCTAAGCTCCATATAACCAAATTTGACAAATCAACATAGGATGGATCCTCACATCCCAATAAAATACTTATATGTTTGGGAGGTTTTTTAATACGTTGAACATTTTCGTACACTTTTGCATCAGAATATTTTTCAATATTATCGTACATACACCGGTCATATAAAAAATATATTATAGTTTTTGTATACTCAAATATTTCACTAATATAGTCAATAAATGTAAGGACGCTATGAACAGTTATATAAAAAATTGTAAATATTACATGAGACATTTTGCTTGACACATGATAATAAACATTAATATTAATAAGACTAGATAAGCACGAGATCAAAATTAGATAAACCTTATAACTCGTGTATTCAGTGTATTGGAACTATTGGATGAACAAGGCAACAAGGGGAGCCGGGAGCACGTCAACGTCAAATATACAATAAAACTATTTGAAAATTGTACTGCATCATAGATAAGGTAAGGTGTATCTATGGGTAAGATACGTACTGCATCTTACAATGTCATCCGAGCAACGAGGGTATAGACCTCGTTGCATGCGAGTTGGTAGAGACCATAGACCTATAATCCTAAGGAGACAGAATTGCTTTCATTTAAACACTATCAGACATTGGCCAAAATTTCGGGCCACTCAGACCGCTGTATATTAAAAGTATGTCTGTATAGAATGTGCTGTTGCCTGATTAGTTGTTCTGCGTGCCGGATTGAGATTTGTAATTATTATAAAAACGTCCATAGCATTATTTATTGGTTATATTAGAAGCAATACTGTTGAAATGTCGTTTTCTCTTAAAAATATTCCATCATTTATGGTAACCTGGAATATAAAATCGAATTATAGAATATTTAAATTTTTAAATATAGAACAATTCCATTCCATTGCATCATTTGTTCAGAAGGCGACAACGCCGCGCACCTTTATGAATGGGGACTTTGTTCTGTACTACGCAATGTGACAGCTTTCGTACTTCTCGTAACCACGGTCGTACATACAGGTCTAGGAACTCGTATGTTTGACATGGGTCTCTTACGCGTCGCCAAACTCGTAGTCCCTCGCTCAGCCACTAGCTAGCGCTTGGATCGAAGTGGTAAAACGATTTCTTTCCGGAATCGCAAGCAGTGTTACTAAGTATTCTGATTTGAGAGAGGAATAGAATTGTTACTCTTGTCAAAATATATTACTCACCTTAAAAATAACTTCTCATTTTTCCCACACATAAAAGACCTCGTTAAAACGATTTCTATCCGGAATCGCAAGCATCCACTTTTTTCGGATTTCCGCATCTTTCGGCGCTTTAAAAACAGAAGTTTCTTGCTTTACACTTTTGTACCCCGTTTTGCATTTCGGCACAATGCACGGTTTCGTAATTTGTTTCCAAAAACGCAGGTATTTCTTGTGTTTACAAGTCAAGAATAACAGTTGTCAGAGAACACTCTTCGATTACTGCGCCACCCTTTTTGATACTACGCGACAGTTGACGCTTAGCGGAGTCACTTCTCACATAGGAAACACCCTCGAGTTCCCAGACCTGTATGTACGACCGTGCTCGTAACTATTTCGAAGCGGTGTTGCCTTACAAGTGGTACCAAGTTTTCAATCATAGTTACAGCGTTGCCAATAATGAGTAATAATTTTGACTCGACGACAAAGAGGTCCGCTGGTTTTCTTTGTCATACTTCATGTAATCATTGCGACAAGTGAAATGGACTTTTATGAATGAGATGTTTCGTCTCCTTACGATCATAGAAATAGAAGTATTTCTATGCTTAGGATAATAGGTCTATGGTAGAAACTCAAAGTAAAAGGTAAATGGACCCGTCTGATAGGGACCATCAAAATATATCGAAGGTTCAAATTCATAGATAGTTTTTTGTGCATCCAAGATTAGAGAGATTTTAAGCCAATAAAAAGTCAGTTTTGCACATAGACCTATTATCCTAAGGAGACGAAACATCTCATTCATAAAACTCCATCCGACCTGTCGCAATGATTAGATGAAGTATGACAAAGAAAACCAACGGACCTCTTTGTCAAATTCCTCCTCATTGGCAACGCTGTAACAATGATGTTCCCGTGGCCCTGAAGTCAACCAGGGGCGTGCAGTTCTGAAGGTATACAAATATTACTCAAAAAATATCATACTTTAATTCATTACACTATAAATGAGAAATGATCACCCTTATCCACTAAAAATGGTTATGGGATAAGGGTGGTTATTTCCCATTATAGTGCATCCACAGTGTGAACTGTTTTATAGTTTATTATTTAAATCATGAATTGAGAAACGAAATGTGAAAAAATTTTCACGTTTAAAGAACGTACGTTATTTTATGTTCCTTCATACAGGTTTTATAATTTGAATACTGCAACAACAATTTTTATGGGGGAATAATTAGACATTTTGAAATACTTTTATTTAGGATTATAATAATAATAATAGTGTAATAAATACATGTATTCACTGTTTACAAAATAAATAAATGAAGTTAACTTGGAATGACAATGTATTTGAAATGTGAAAAATAAAGTAGATGAGAGTAGATACTATACTATACACACACATAATTTGATTATAATTTATTGGATTAAAAAAAATGCAAAACATTGATCAACTAAAATCATTTTTATTTTTAAATCTTATATTTAAATATGCACTTCCATGGGCAAACACCAATATGTGTACTGAGGTGACTATAAAATATTCATATTTTAAATACTATAAACAAAAGCAATATTATTAAATACAAGATAGTATAGTTAGACGATATTGGTAATTAGAGAGATATAGATATAAGCTAAGAATATCAGACTCATTTGCTGGTAATTTTCGAACAAATTGATTTGAACAGTTTCATTAAACGAGTAGTGCTATCCGCGTCAAACCAGGAATATTTCATTTTAACAGTGACCAACACATTATAGAGATATATCCAATTGAAAATTGAATTGACAGTTCATATATTTGTAGTGAAAATGAATTTTGATAAAATTAAACAGAAACAGTTTTGCTATCCTTAACAATATATTAGAATTAGGAAAGGGGAATCTGAAAAGGGAGAGCCAAATCTTGTAAGTACCTTCCACCATTGTTATGGATAATGTTAGTTATCATAGTACTGTAATGAATGAAATGCCAACCATAGGGTTGCCAGATGTTCAACTTTGTAAATGAAAAATACATGGAATATGAATTTTAGAACATCTATAAAATAATAGGAGCTAATAATTGCTTAATATTTAGTACTTGATAAGGATTGTAGTCCTTATTACAGTTAAGAGATTTGATTATTTTAACAGAAAACGTATTTCGTACAAATGTTCATTTCCCATTATTGAATAGATGAGTTCTACATTGTGCAGTCGATGAAATTAAGTAATAATTATATAGGAAATAACTATTATGCGGTTTATAATCTTATTTTCAGAATTCTAAGTTTTCTTAAATATGTCTATCCAAATTTCCATGGCATTGACATAAAATTATTCAATATTGTTGCATATAAAAAAAATCTAATTTAAAATACATATTTCATCAAATAAATGATCCATATGTTTTTTTCGTAAGTTGAGGTGGAAAAAATCTACCTCCACACAAATTTCTTCATATTCAAAATCGTTTAAAAAAGAAATACTGTAGAACCAATTACTGTTGGTCTCAAAATTGAACCATTTTTTAATATACTTTATTCCAATTTTAAAAACTAAGAGAAAATAATATAATGTTGAGAATCTAAATTCTTCAATTTTTGTGAAATAATGAAGGCAAACAAATCTTTTGCTCAATCTTTCTTTCTAAATTTTCAGCAAATTTGTTTTCATTTCGCAGTTTTTCATCAAGGCTTATTAAGAAATGTTCAAAAAGCTAGTGGAAAATAACAAATAGGTTTCAGGTATTTCATTTCCATTATCTTTAATTTTTAATCAATTTCTTATTTGTATAGAGCAATCATGTAGACTTCCAAAATACGATAACAAAGATTTCCACATTTTGATCATTCCCTCAATGCATGGATCCAAGCTCAACCACTTCGTCACCACAGGGTATAACAACTCTTTGGCTCAACTTTCAAAAATCTTAAGACTAGTGATATTTATGTTATTATTTTGCCATGGCTCAACAAATTAAAAAAATGCAAAATATCTAAAATATATGAGAATTTCTCATATATTTGCATTGAGATATTAACATTTTGTTCAAATGTATGAATCTCATACCTAATATATGAAATGTAGCAACGCTAGCAACCATCTCCCAAAAAATGTGATTTTCAAAAATGGTAGGAATAATATACATTATGATGACACAATCTTGAAACCAATGTTCAACTTGGTAAAAACGAATAATTCAGTATACATAGTTCAAAGATATGGGCAAGAGTACTTAATATATCCCCTTATTACATTTTCAACCTCTTTGAACACATCTGGGGTATATGAAGGCTACTACAGGGATCAAGTTGGTACATATGGTAATTCGAAAAGCAAGGCAGGATTTAAGGGCAAAGACATACTGATAAATAGAGTAATTTTGGGTTATTGTTAATGTGCAATATTTTAAGGAACTGTATGTTTAAAGCAGTGGAGTGAAATTTATTTTTTCAATACTGGTCATGCAATACTGATATCAATTTAAAGCCAAGAAGATTAATGCTTAAATCTATATCTAGAACTTTTAATTATCAGTAGTTGTACTGTTTATATCAATTAGTGAACCTCTTGTGAAAATTATGCAAGATGTAATCAAAATGAATTTCCTCAAAAAAGTATTCTTTTAACTTCCACTACGTTTTCATTTAGTTCAACTAACGAGTGAATTTAGTACATAAGTAATGCGTTTTTATTTGATGCCACAAATCGAATTGAATATTTGTTGAAATATTAGATAAATTCTACTACTAAAAATCGTGCGTTGATTTGTATATTTTGATAATCATCTATTTTCAGTGTTGGTTTCCATAAATAATATATATTATTTATGAATTAATAATATCAACTTGAAAATGAAAATCAAATTTCTGTATCACTATCTACATCTTTCAGGTTTACGATCCGGTTTATTTTAATAATCGATAAAGTAAATTCTTGAAATAACAGCGATAAAAGTGAAACTTTTTTGGGTACGCTCCAAATTAATTATTATTAAGGGAACAAAAAAAAATTAACAGAAGCTTTCGACATTCAATGATACACGGAAAAAGTACAAGATAAAAATTGTACTATAAATAGATGTTGTGTTATTCATTTCGGAACAATATAGTTTTTGTATTTATTGATCGTGATCGGTTCTTTTTTGAAAAATCTAGGTTTTTCATGGTTTCATGATGAATTCTTAATTTAAAATGATTTTTTTAAATTAATTTGATTAATTGCATGGAGTGCCCATCTATAGGATCATCATCATATAAATGGTCTCCAAAATTATCAAAAACTGACAGTGGCAAATGCCTCATAGTTTTGTTGATTAAAATGTCATATAAACTTTTTATATTTCTGTTAAAAATATTGGTAGAGTTGTGAAAGAACGGAAAATACTTTTCACCTGCTTTACAAATCTCTGCGACCATATGACTGGATTTAATAAGTTTTCCATATGTTTTCTTCTCTTGCAGAAGGGATGTAGATGTATCACTCTCAAGTAAATTTGAACATTTCAGACATGTCACACATTTTTTAAGTCCTTTTACTACAAAACCAGATATGTAACCTACAACATCCTCCACATATGGAGTAAGATTCCATGCAGCAGATCCTAAATAATCATAATCTTCCAAATCATTTTGAAGTTTTTCAATGAAGGATACATATTCTTTATCTTCCTCTAAATTTCTTCCATTCTGAGTTGTAATAATTCTATTTCCGAAGCCACTAGTCAAAATTGATATTTGTTCTAAATTGATTGTGTTGCCAGTATCAGAAGCAGCTATTTCACTATGAACCAACAACCGTTTGTAGGCTGCTTCAAATTGCCTTGCTGTTGGGTTATTATTATAACCCCCTTTACTTCTTATGGCTCCAAAAAATAATTCCAAATGGTCTTGGGAAAGTTTATAACTTAATATGTAGCTCATATTTTTTTGTTCCAAAACATGAATATTATACATTTTTTTGAGGGTGTCCATACAAATTAAAAGCCCTAAAAATCCAGTTTATCTTGTCGATTTTAGAATTGATGTTCCATTCAAAGTGAGACCAATGATATATCTTTTCATTTTCTCCATTATACCAAAAAAATGCTCTGCAGTTTTTGGTGAAAGGCATTTTTTGTATGGATATTTGGCAAATACATTCCTAGAATTCAATATGTCAAATAAATTGTTGAAATTCAATATGAATTCTGATGTAGCCTCTGAACCTTGAAAGTTAGGACATTTCAAATCTTCACGAAGAAAGTTCATAGCATCACTCACACTCCTGCTCAACGTTTGGGTAGCCAAACGGACCTTCATCTTTTCTCGTGCCCACTGGAGATGCCTCATTCTGACCTTTGTTGCTGCATGTAAACCTTCTATATGTTGAGTTTCAACCAAGCTGGATATATAACTCCATTTTACATCTCTTTCATCTGAATCTTTCAGTCCATTTTGTGAAGCAAAACAATTTCGAACAAGTTTTATCATATGACATGCATCCAGATATATATAAATGTCAGTATTTGTGACAGGATTCTTAAAACTCGTTTTCAAATTCATTGGATTGCTAAAATCTGCACCCAACTTTTCAGCCATTGAAATATTTGTGAAGGCACCATCAAATGTCAACGAAGTTACTATAACACCACTTTCATTAATAAATTCAAGACACTTTTTCACTAATTCGGCCTTTACAGTAGCTGCCAATCCATCCAACAAAAAATATCCAACAGGAACTTTCCAAGTTCCATTTATGCAGACAAGCATAAATACTAACGCCTCTCTCGCTTCTGGTAGTGTATCTGAGTCCAGATTGGTACCAATGTCTACATAACCAGTAAATTTTTTTCCAGTCCATTCAATCTGTCGCCTTATAGACATTTCGTCCAAGACCAAGTTACACAGAAGAGGTGTTGATGAATTCTTTTGTTTTAAAGTCAAAGCAATTAGTGCTTCTTTGGTGAAACCTGGACTACCATCAATACACCTGTACCATTTAGATATAGTCCCTGAATGAGGCAAACTTCGATTGAAGGTTTTCCTCACAAAATCATATGCCTTTGGAGAATAGAAGGATAACGTTAAGGCAAATGATCTAAGGCTAGGATCATATTTCTGTTTAGTTGGCCCCTTCAAGAATCTTTTGAACAAATCTCCAGCAGTTCCTGAAATTGATGCCTGTAAAAAATTGAATTTATTAATTTTAGTTAAACAATGTGAAGCTGTTATGATACATTTGTAAAAAAACCTATGTTGTGATCATTTTTATCAGTGAAATTTTAAATAGAAAAATTATTATAAAGGAATATGAACCACCTAGTTCTATAGACCTATCAGGTCTATGGTCTCAAATTATTTCAGTTTGAGAAAACATGAGATATAGATGATACTAGGAATGATTCGATTTCATTCTCATTTTATTATATAATGAATAATAATAATAATAATAATACTTTATTGCCATGACTTTGTACAAAATATTAGCATTGTCAAGAATAATAATACATAAACATTAATAATGGAATACAATATCAGATATTTTAGAAATTAATAAAACAAATAAGTTAGTACGATCAACAATTTAGAAATGATCTACAGACGTGTACATATAAATGGATAAATAATAAAATTAAAATATCATAAATTTAAAAATTCATCATATGAATTCATATAAAAATTTTTTAAGCACTCTCTTAAAACCCAATATGGAGTGACAATCTTTGATGCATTGTGGTAGGCAATTGTATGCTTTAACACATCAGTAAAATGCATTTTTTTCTAAAAAAGTTGATTTGTGTTTTGGTATCCTAAAGTAATCACAGCCTCTATTCTCATATTATTATATATTTCACTATTTGTTGTAAAGGTTGCTGAACATGCATTCAAAGATGACATTTCGACTTTGATGATTTAAGCACTTCACACTGATATATTTTAGTTTACACTGACACTCTTTTCCCAATTTAATTTGTAACTTATCTAAAGCACTTTTCAATTGTGATGCAACTATTTTCAAAGACATATAGTACTTTAAACAGAAATAAAATTTGGTTGCTACCATATAACTCTTTCAGTTACATCTACTTACAGTTATTGTAGATTCTGATGTTTCTGATAAGAGACACTTCTCTTTCAGATATGTCAATAAACTCTTCAATGATGTTATTCGAAGCCTCAATCTTCGAACAGTAGTCTTCTTCTTTGTTTGCCAACAGTACTTTTTATTATATTTAAATTTCTTCTTCTCTTTTCTGGTGTTGAGAAGTCACCACTTGTCATTTCGCCAATATAGGATCTTTTTCTGCAATATATAAAATAAACATTGATTGGTTTTTGAAATCATTCTTCAAAAGGCATGTAAATACCTTTTCTTTCCAAGTTTTGTAGCATTTGTGCCTGAAGATGAAGAAGGGATTGCTAGCCCAATTGGATATTCCACTTCTTCAACGATAGGTGTTACTTCAGGTTCCCTAAAAAAATTCAATAACAATACATCAGAATGGAAGAAACTGAATTGGGTTCAGAGCAGAAACAATAATTACCTATGACTTGAAGAATGGACTTTCCCTGGCGAAGCAACCAAATTTATGCAACAAATATCTTGAGACCTAAAAATGTTTTTGTCTTTGAGTAATATGGTAATGGTATTTTGTTCATTCAAAACTGATCTATGGTCCATTTTGATAATTTCTATACTTTTTTCTTATTTGTTTCTGCAATTTAATTGTTTTTTGTTTCGAAGCACATGGTCCCTGTACATCATATGTGAGTACCCCTTTTTGCTTAAAAAATTATATTATGATATTTTACTTCTTATTTTTTATATTATATTATTTTTTTTTCGGAATTTCGTAAAGGTTCAGAATGAAAGTGGATACAAATGTTTAGGGTACAGTAAAATGTTTATTCAAGGTAAGTGAAATGTTTGTATTAACTTTCTATTCAAACGTTAAAGAAATTGACAATTTGTGGTAGAGGCATCTGTGAATGATGACCTTCTTATACACAAAAATACAGAGAAACACTTACCCTGTAGGTCTTTTTGGAGGAGTATAGTAAATTGTTGAGGCCGAGCTGTAAAATGATTGAAATTACCACTCACATTTTTTGCTAATCACTATATAGATTTAATAAATCAAACAGGTTTTTGAATATCAGCATAATATATTATAGATTTAAAAATCATATATAAAGTGATGTATTTGTACGCTGGACATGTCTACCAATGTGCACTGGACCACTTGCATTTGGTACCCTCACTCTGTTAGTTGCCCAATCTTGTATTGTTAAGCTTACCAAGCTGTATACTTAATATAGTGAGAGGAATTAAACCTCTTATGCAAATACTATTTTTGCCAACATCAATAATTAATGCAAATTACCTGTCAGAAGTGAACTGAAATGCTGAATGGCGTGGTAGCGGATTTGCATCTGGCTTTATGTACTTCACACCATTTTTTTTAGTTACAATATCACTTGCATCAAAATGATTCGAACATACATAAAGGTATTTGGTCGGACGTCGATCTTCCTGCCAGTCAAGGAGAGATACCCAAATTTTTCTCCTTTCCCTATCAGCTGAAAACCTGAAGTAGTAATACAAAAATATACTAAATTGCTTTGTAATATATTGAATGCAATAAAAGAAATTCTTCCATATGAAAAAATCAAAATTTGTCCAACAAAATCTCTAAAATTGTAAGTATGTTTATTTTAATATAGAAATCGCCATATCATCTACTGCACTGGATTTAGTAAGCAATACTAACTTGTGAAACGAAGAATCAGGGCTTAAAATGTCCAGTCTTTTACACACTTGGCACTGACGAACCATATTGTTCAACAATCCACACTTAATTTCACAAATAACTAATAAAAATCACGAAAAACGTTATAAACTGCTTGAAAAGTTGGAACCTCTTGTAAGGCAACGCCGCTTCGAAATGGCTACGATAAATACGGTAACTGTCAAATTGCGTAGTACACAACAAAGTTCCCATTCATAAAAGGTGCGCAACGTTGTCGCTTTCTGAACAAATGATGCAATAATTCGATTGTATATTCCAGGTTACCATAAATAATGGAATATTTTTCAGAGAAAACGACATTTCAACAGTATTGCTTATAATATAACCTATAAATAATGCTATGGACGTTTTTATAATAATTACAAATCTCAATTCGGCACACAGAACAACTAATCCGGCAACAGCACATTCCAGTCGGCCATACTTGTAATATACAGCGGTCTGAGTGGTCCGAAATTTGACAATGTCTGATCGTGTTTAAATGTAAAGAGTTCTGTCTCCTTAGGATAATAGGTCTATGGTTTTGCACAATTTTATGGATATCTTGATTAAGAACGCTCAAAAAGGGGGTGTAGAGAACTTGGTCGGAAATAGAAATTTTTGACCTGAAGGCTATTTGGGAATTGTATAGTATACCAGTGTATTAAAAATTGATGATATTTGAAAATCTCTGTTTTCAACGTTTTTAGTTCTGAAATAGTTTTTTACAATTAACGGGTACCTACGTCGCCGTCGTGTGAGGAACCTATTTCCCACGTTTCAACCATAGAGATCATATATAATAGAGGTGTAAAGCGCAGGATTCATATGTTACGGTGCAGTTTCGGAACATTTGTATAACCTTGGTGCTCCCAAGCTGGATAGGCGGGTATCGGATAGGAATTTAAAAGAAGCCCACATGCATGCGAACCCTGCATGGTCCTACTGTGAAGCATGAGCAGCACATTTATGCTGACGTAGCATGAACATAATATGAAACAATGTAGGTCTTGTTGGCACTTCCTTTTTCGGTTCGGTATTTAATGTGAATAGCTTATCGAGTCTACTGCGCAGCCATGGGAGGCGGCGACGACTACTCACTCAATACTATATTGATGTAGATGATAAATTGTCTTACCATATTGTCGTCAGTCTGTCGACTAACCAATACATCCAGGAACGGGAGTGAACCTTGCGATTCGACTTCCATGGTGAATTCGAATAGCAAGGTTCACTCCCATTCCTGGATGTATTGGTTAGTCGACAGACTGACGGTACTTTAGGACATTCTGTGTATTGAGAACCCACTCATACCGATAGATACCTCAATAGTCTTTCCCACCACCACCCTGCCCAAAAGCAATCTGTCATAAACTACCTAGTCCACAGAGCTGTCAACTTATCTCAACCTCAATCCTTAAAATCAGAATTAAAACATCTTTCATCTGCCTTATTATCAAACAATGTCTTCCATTACAACATTCAAAAAGCCATAAAGAAATACACTTCACCTAAAATTTCAAATCGACCTGAGCCAGAAACCCCACGCCTGCTTTATCCACGGCATATCTTCCATATATTGAGAATATAACAGATCGAATTTCCAAAATCCTCAAAAAACATAATATTTCTACCAGTTTTTCCACATTTCCAAAATTATCTCATTTTTACAAACCTATCAAAGATCCCCTTCACTTAGAAGGTGTTTATAGCATTCCCTGTTCTTGTGGTAAAGTCTACATTGGTGAAACAGGTTGTACAGTAGCTACTCGTGTGAAGGAACATGAGCGCTGTACAAGGCTTCGTGACACCAGTAGATCTGCACTTTCGGAACATAAGTTTGACAATAATCATCAAATTCTTTTCGAAGATACTAAAATCCTAGCCCGAGCCCCAAACTTCTAACAGCGAAAATCCTTCAAGCTATAGAAATCCTAAAACATCCGAATAAGCTGAACCGTGACTCAGGATATTACCTTCCCAATATTTGGAAATCCATCATCGTAAATTCCACTTCGCACATGGTCACACAACGGCAGGGTCAGGTGCCGGAACGAAGTTAACCACCGGAATAAAGGCAGTGAACTGTGTAGTGTGAAGGATTTTCCTACAATAAATATGGCTACAGAAACCAGTTTCAGTTCAAGCCTGTCCTGAAGATGACACCTGTAATGGTTGGCGAAACGTCGGCATTAAGTCGAACTATTGTGACGCGGAATCCATTCAGAAGACAAGATTTTTCAAGATTAGCTATCGGCGGATGTCTACACTATTTAAGAGAAATTATGTTTACATTTAAGTATTAGATTGAATATTATTAAGAATTATCACTGTTGCGATCATATATTTTCTACCTCTGTTTATATTTATTCATATGCAGGCAGAGGCGTAGCGAGGATTGTGAGCGCCCGTATCATAATTACGCCTCCCTCCCACGTCCCAGCCCCTTGATTCTTAACAATATTTATTTTCGTATACAACTTTACCAACTATATTTAATGAAAGAAACAAGGGAACACAGTTCTTAATAGTTGAGTACCTTTCTTTTAAACTTACATATACTCATTGAACAATAAATCTAGATATGTATTTTACGCGCTTTCATTGATGCAAACGTATCTATTATGCGTAATGCATCAATCGATTCGAGTCTCTTTCTCTATACTCAACAGAGCGACAATCTTTGTTGCTCCATTGATGCCCGCATATAAGTTAATATTAACTTTAACTTGCTGAAGGACCGCTCACAACTTGCAATAGATACGGACAGTTAGCAGGATCTGTAACGAAACTGTTAAATTTGGAAAAACATCTTTACCAAGAAATTGGAGTAGTTGATGGGGGTATCGATGACATTTTCCCGTGAACGTAGCGACATTCTGCAGTCAATGATGTCGTTATACAAGCCAGTGTCGTCAACGTCGAAATCGTGACGCCCCCGAACAGCGAACTTGCATTACGGGAAGAATGTTATCCTGCTGTTCAGACAGCTGTGCGCCCAAAATTTTTATGGTCAATTTCTTTTCCATGAAATTTTTTTCCTTCAGCTTTTTATGAACTTAGACATTTGCAAACTTTGCACCCCTTTACACCTCGCTACGCCACTGTATGCAGGTATTAGGACTTCAAGTCTGTTTATAAATAAAATAAAAATACGTATATTGTTGATAAAAATAAATTTTTATTTAAATATATGAAACTCTGTTTTTCATCAAGTGAGAGAAATCAGAGCAGAACCACAAGCATCAGTCTCTCCCAGATTCTTCATTATCCAATGTAACTGACATTTGTTCCAACCCAACAAAATTTCCGCCACATTTCACGATTCCAGGTGGCTCCGTCCGAGATCACAACATCTACATTAAATCCAGCATTCTCGAACAGGACAATGCATTCTGATGTCAGATGTCTCAACACATCAGCCCATCATTTACTGAGGAAAGCTGCAATACTTTGGACCCATTAGCTTCTAAAGGACTGGAAAAGGAAAATTAGAGTGTGATCAGCTGTAGCTTAAGTCGAAAAACAGAAGAGCCAAAAACCATAGTGATGTTTATATAGTAATAGTAATGGCTTCCACCATTGAATTCTAAGATCCATTTAATCTTATACCGCATTGCTCTTTTATTCTTCATTTTGGAATAAGCATGCTGTAACTGTAAGCGTTGTTTTCTCAGTGACAGTACTTCTCTATCAAATCATCAACTCCATTAGTGTTGTTTTCAAACTAAAATTCACAAAAAATTATATCGTTTATTGTCAAATAAAAATGTCAAATTCTTGTATGTTATAAGAAGGTAATTCTGGTATTTTGGTCATTCACTTCCATGTATCATACCTTTGTCTATAAGGTTCCCAGTTGTCTTTAAATTTTCTGTAATTTGTGTTCGCGTAAAATCGCACGTAGTTTGCGCTTACGATCTCTATTATTTTTCAGTCTACTTTTTAACTGACATTCATTGCATTTTCGGCTTGCAGATTTATGTTTAGGGACGAACAAAATAGTTTTGCATTGCATTTCGTTGTTGGCCCATTCACACACTCGCGAGGAGGTAACAAACATTATGATTCTCCACATTTCGTTGAAACTGCATACTTTGATAAGCTCGGTAAATTGTATAATCTGCCCCATGAATCTAATCTAAAAAACATTTTTTTTTTATAGAAAGGATATCCACTAAACATAAGGCGATTTAACAGTTGTACATTGACCAATGACTGCACAAATATTATCAAACAATTTTTTTTTGCTGGGGACACACCTCTAAGGACATATCATCTTTGACAAGAATAGTGTGAGTAGCCACAAGTGGAATGTCTCCACAGTAAGCAAAAAGAGCTCCAACCGTAGTATCGCACATCGCCCAATTGCTTGGAATTTTTGATTCTTTCTTTAAGGCAAGCCAATCCTTCATCAAAAGTTCCTTAGTATAATTATCAGATCTTTCTGAATGTGCATTAACTTGATCTGATGTTAATAAGTTTTGCCAATCCTTTGATTCAAGAGGTTCCAATTTTGGTGTTATCAACTGTTGAAGTGACAAATCAGGATCAGATGGAAATGCTTGTTCAGTTTTAGAACTTAATTTCAGAGTTGATGATTCGTTCGCAAGAAATAATATTGTCTTCTGTTGGTTTGAAATCGTCTGAAAAAAATATATACTTGAGAGAATGGGGTGTACATTCTTAAAAATTCTAAACATATTCATAGATATAAGTGAGTTTTTAAAAAAATATCAAATCTCTCATAAAAAACCAAGGAAGTTAACAATTTATAATTAACTAGTCATTGTTATATATTTATACATACAATGTTGATTAGTGCTTTTTTTTAGTGTAGTTAAATTGATAGTTTTTTTTTTTTCATACATGTAATAGATAGATAGATAGATAGATAAAGTTTATTGTGTTAATACTACAAATTTAGTTTACACTCGTCAAATACAACAGTTTAAAATTAATGTAAATACATGGATTACAAGACACAAAATGTTAAAATTCAGCGAAGATGTAAATTTAAAATAAATCACAGTTATTTGATGGAAAGTACCGTTTGATATTGGTTACATTTCAATTGTTTTCAAATCTAAGAACTCATATATGGAATAAAATGCATTTGTTGTGAGAAATTTTTTGATGGTGATCTTAAATTTACTTAACTCTAGATTTCGAACATGGTTAGGACATTTGTTAAACATTTTAAATGACAAAAAATTAGGGCCCGTTTATGATCTACTCAACCTAAAGCGGTTTGGACGAATGTCTAATTTATTGCGCGTGTTATGATCATGAAAGTTACAATTTGAAGATACTTGGTCGGATTGATGAAGCTTATATGCATGTAAAAGGCATTCCAGTATAAGTAGACTTGGAAAAGTTAAAATTTTTAGACTTTTGGAAGTGCTTTTGCAACATTCTCTGTAGCCTTTATTTCCCAGGATTCTAATAGCTTGCCTTTGTAACCTAAAAATCCTCCCCACTTCAGAGCTATGTCCCCACAATATTATACCGTATCTAACATGGGATTCAAAAGTTGCAAAGTAAGTGGTACGCAGTACATTGGTGGATAGTGAATTGGAAAGATTCCTTAAGACAAATAGGTTTTTTATAATATACCTGCAAGATGATCTATATGAACTGACCATTTTAGGCTTACGTCAACAAAGATGCCCAAAAATTTGGCGTGTGCACCTTTGTCAATCTGTAATGTGGTGTGTTTCAGAGTAAACATAAGTTTTAGTCTTTTCTTGATTAATGGCTAGTTGATTTGCCGAGAACCACTCACAGGCCCTCGACTCCACCCTCTCACCCAGAGCCGTCACATTATCCTCGTTAGCATCGGAAACTGACATGGTATTGTCGTCCGCAAAAAGTTCAACAACTGCTTCTGGCAAGTAGTCGGGGAGATCGTTGATGAATATGAGAAACAACAAGGGCCCAATTATAGAGCCCTGCGGCACCCCCACTTCCACCAACGACCCCTCCGAGTACCCGCCGTTTACAAATACTTTGAAATATCGATTTGACAGATAGGATTTAATCAGATCTAAGCTTTTTCCAACAAAACCATATTTCTCCAGTTTGCTCAGTAGCATCGGGTGAGAAACACAGTCAAAGGCCTTTGAGAGATCTAAGAAAATAGATAATGAGTGTAACCCTAGTTCAAAGCAATCAAGAGTTGATTGAATGAAATGTAAAATGGCCTCAATGGTGTTTTTGTTTTTTCTAAAGCCAAATTGGAACTGAGAAAGGAGAGATCTTGTTTCAAAATATTCTATCATTTGCTGACATATAATTTTTTCAATAACTTTGGAAAAAGTGGGAAGGAGTGTTATTGGAACTATGTACTGTACATGTTCATACTTATTTATAGTTATGCAATATTATGTTATTATTATTATGAGTATATTTTATATGTATATTAGGATACCTAATTAAAATAAAGATCTATGTATCTATCTAGTAATCGCAGTAAATGAGTTTTTCTACTATGTAAATTATTTTACAGGTATTAACAAATACATTAAAAGTTACATTTTCTTTGAAAAGGTAAAGCAAATATTTATATTATAATTCTTGGCTTACAGAAAAAATGGAAGGCACACTATTTGCTTCAAGTCTCGGTTTCTTCCGTGGAATAGTAACCTCAATTCCATCTTTCCACATTGTAAGACCTGTCCTTAAAATGCATTCCTTGTGAAAGTGCAAATCACATATGTACAATATTTTTGCAGTACGTTTCCAATAGTTTAAATTGTGACCAACAGCATCCAACCAAATGGGGTATTTATCGCTTTCCTGTAAGTGAAAATGCAAGATCAAATATATTTATGCTTATAATACATTAATACATATATTTTTGTACATATTTTAAGTTATTTTTTTATAAATAGGTTTTCTTCTATAATTATTACTTGTCACAAGAAGTAAAAAATAAAAAAAATTATTGATTCCTTTTTATTGGGTGTTAATAAATTGAAACAAGTATATTTCTTTCCTTTCATGTACCTCTGACGGTTATTTCTAGGAAGTGCATGGTGCCAAACAATATAAATAAAGTGAAATTTTACTTACAGAGTCAGGGAAACGAAATAAACTCCTCGAATTTTCTCCTTCACGATTATTGCTGAGGCAATGTACTACACAGCACTTACGAACCATCACAATTTATAAATACCAACTTACATGATAAACTCTTTATTGAATTATTATTGTATTAATATCAGAGTTCTCTTTGTTAATATTATGGTTATAATAAAACACTGTGATTAAGATTAAAGTCATTAAACAAAAGCTGTAGCCATAGATAACTCTACTACCAGTAGTAGAGTTATCTATGGCTGTAGCAATCTCATATCATAGAACAACTATAAAGGAACCACTGTGTTACAGATGCATGAGATCCATGGCCATGCACATTACTGCACTATGCACGCAACGCAATACTCGTGATGTAGGTATTATAAAATTATTCTGTGTTATAAAGGTAGTGTCTAGACCACGGTCGTACATACATCTGGGGAGGGGACTCGTATGACATGGGTCTCTTACGCGTCGCCAAACTCGTAGTCCCTCGCTCAGCCACTAGCTAACGCTTGGATCGAAGTGGTAAAAGGTAAAACGATTTCTTTCCGGAATCGCAAGCAGTGTTACTAACTATTCTGATTTGACAGAGGAATAGAACTGTTACTCTTGTCAAAATGTATCACTCACCTTAAAAATAACTTCCCCTTTTTCGTTATACATGCTCCCACACATAAAAGACCTCGTTAAAACGATTTCTATTCGGAATCGCAAGCATCCACTTTTTTCTCATTTCCGCATCTTTCGGCACTTTAAAAACAGACGTTTCTTGCTTTACACTTTTGTACCCCGTTTTGCATTTCGGCACAATGCACGATTTCGTAATTTTTTTCTAAAAACGCAGGTATTCCTTGTGTTTACAAGTCAAGTATGACAGTTGTCAGGAAATTTCGACTATTGCGCCATCCTTTTTGGTACTACGCGACAATCGACACTTAGCGGACCCACTTCTCACATAGGAAACAGCCTTGAGTCCCCAGACCTGTATGTACGACCGTGGTCTAGACTTCTGGCACCGGTAGCCGAATATAAATCCCGGTACATGTAATAGTCTAGCCATTATTTCATATACACAATTCGATCTAAGTCCTTCATCAATGTCTGGGCTGTAAGAATTCTGCGAAGATCTTGATAGACCGGATACAGGGTTCAATAAAACTACTTAGGGCACACACCTGAAGCTACTTATCGACCGCCGGGAAGCCTCTTATGCTAACGATACCGTTTTAATCTGCAAGGGATAATTGCCAAAAAGAAAGCTGAAATGAAGATTTCTCTATGTCTACCAATTGATACAAACCTATTCAATGTCTGATTAATGAAACTAGAATCAATGATCTATGGGTGTGTTAGTTATTCAGTGTTGTGTACTGTATGATTTTGATTGCAATATAATAATTATCAGTGATTTTTCGCTTCTATCTATTTGCGAAATTTTTTGTTCAATACTATAATATGAAGACAAATGGAGCTAATGTTCCCTGGATGTAGCTAGAAGTAATACAATTAATAAGTTGCGAAAAGGTGTTGGTGTTGTGACTATCGCATACGGGAAAGTTATATCAATAAGGGTTGTTCTGATGATGCCCCCAAAGCTAAAGTTTTCAGAAGGTAATTTCGAATTTATTTAAATATTTTAATTTTGAAAATGGTATTACTTACATGTTTTAGGTGAGAAGGTACTTTGTTTTCATGGACCCTTAATTTATGAAGCCAAATGTTTGAAGTCAACTATAACCAAAGATAAACAAATAAAATATTTCATCCACTATGCAGGGTGGAATAAAAAGTATTATTACTCATAGTTCATGTTTTAATATAAGATATTAAATATTTATTTTTTAGCTGGGATGAATGGGTTCCTGAAAGTAGAGTTTTAAAATATAATGAAGCTAATGTTACTAGAAAAAAAGAAGTTCAAAAGGCACATTCACAACAACCAAATAAATCAAAGAAAGCTAAGAAACTGAAAGGGGAAAATTCCAAAGATACTGATTCTAGAGCAAGTACTCCAATAAATGAAATAGCACCAAAAGGTACAAAAGTAAAACAGGCTGGAACTCCCTCAAGTGGCCAAGACTCCAGTTCAGATGTACCTAAGAAAAAGAGGGGTCGTTTAGATCCCTCAGTTGAATCAGAAGAACAGTTTCTGAGTAAAGTAGAAATTAAAGTCAAAATTCCAGATGAACTCAAACCCTGGTTAGTGGATGATTGGGATGTTGTCACAAGACAGAAGAAATTGATAAATTTACCAGTAAAAGTTACTGTGGACCAAATTTTACAAAATTACTTAACTTACAAAAAGTCTATTAAATCCAATAACATAAGCAAAGAATCAGCCTCTATTGAAATTGTGAAAGGTATGTTTGACATAATTAAGAAATTCTCAATAGTGAATTGTATATATTGAGATGGGCGTGGTAAAATTGTTTCAAATATCTGCATAATTTGTAAAGTTGATGCATTAATAGGGAGCAGTTATTTAATTTTATTATTTCAATTTATTTTGATGTTTTAGTGTACAACTTTTTGCCATACAATGAATGAACAGGTTGGCAAGTAGTACACTGGGATGTTAATCCGAAGGTTTAGGTTCCCAACCCATTTTGAGCTCTGTTTCCTATATTTAGTTAGGTTGGCATATTATTCTTATAACGCATCTTTTTGATCTCACATTGGTGACGCTAGCTTGGTAGGTTATATATTTTTTACCTCACATATGTTTGAGAACTATACCAGAAGTTGGTGAGCTATAAACTATTTAATTGACAATTATATGGAATCTTAATTTTGTGAATTCTAATATAATTATTGTATCAAAAATACAAACCTAAGATTCTACTAATTGGTTCTAACATACAACTAAGAAATAAATCTTAAACAACTACTTCCCTTGCTAATACCTGATAGAGTTATTAGAATGTATTTATGTATAATTCATAATTTCTATTACATATTTTCTTTTAAATGATTAATTTTCTTAAGTTATTATTGGTTCAATCCTAGCCTCAGAAGTAATCATTGGGATATCCCATAGACATTTAATTAGTTGCTACCTTTTTGTTACTTTTGAGCTAAACGTTGAACATATAGTTTTTTTAGTATTTTTTAATGACTCAAGTTTATTAAAAGCTCAGTTCAAATTATACTCTACTAGATATTTGTTTCTATCAAATTAAAATGTATTGATTCATTTCTTTATTGGATTTTTATCTGCAGGTATTAAGGAGTACTTCAATGTTATGCTAGGAACTCAGTTGTTATACAAGTTTGAGAGACCTCAATATGCAGAAATATTACAAACTTGTCCTGATAAATGTATGTCAGAAATTTATGGAGCAATTCATTTATTAAGGCTGTTTGTAAAATTGGGAGCCATGCTTGCATACACACCATTAGATGAAAGAAGCATTCAGCTTCTATTGCAAAATATTCAAGATTTCCTGAAATATCTCATAAAGAATAGTGCACAATTATTCAGTTTACAGGATTATGGGAATGCAACTCCAGAATATTATAGAAAAGCACTCTGATGAAATGAAGAAGACTGGGAAGAAAATATTAATATTGTTAATTCCCAACTTCATCATAAATATTTATAATCTAGATTATAATCAACCTAAGTAAGACTAGACTATTTTCAAATAGAAAATATAAGTAATTACAAGTTTCAGATGATTTCTAATATCTAAATTTGAATGTTTAAAATTTGTCAATAGTTTATATACCTGTGATTATATAAATAGAAAACTTTTTTATTTATGATGTATATTCTCTGTATGTTCACTGGATTTGTGTATTATCCTGTTTTGGCAGCTATCGTTCAAGAAGTTGAAATATTATTATGATGATCAAAAAAGTGATATTCTTGACTGTGGCTTTTCATAAGAAATTTACTCTCAAAGGTGTTCAAGATTAAAATATAACTTACATATCATTTTCAGGGGATATGAATAGTGTGTACAAATAAAATTTTACTAGCTAAATTAGTTATACTGCCTTGAATTTTTATGATTGACATGTCAGGCCGGGATAAAACCTGTTACTTATAAACTGAAGTGGGAATGTAATGTAGTTACACATATAAATATAAGAGATTATATTGAGTAAGTACTAAATGTGGAAAATGATGTATATATGGTGCATTCCAGGTCAAATTCGCACTTCATCTCAGGTGAGGTCTTTCGATAACACTGAAATTTTGCGGGTGGTTTCTGCCTCAGGAAATATTAAGTTTCCCAAAATTTCAAGCCATATACTTCAATAATGCGCCGCCTAGAATATGTTTAATTTTTTTTTGTAATTTTATCGATTGAAAATGAAAACACGTCATTTCTTCTGTAGAAAGACTGTACTGAGACAAAAAAATATTCCAAGTAATCTATTTTATGGGAAAATTTCCAAGGAATCCAACGCCGCCTTCAGAATTGGTCTATCGTATTGCGCATGCGCGCAAACTGATTTTTTCTTCAAAATTCAATCTCCGGTGTTGCTACTCCGATCGGGCTGAAATTTTGTGTGAAGCTAAAAGTGAATAAGTACTTGAAAGTGGTGTATGGATGGATAGTCATGCATAAATTATGAAACAAAACCGCTAGAGTTAATTATCTGTATTTAAAAAAATTCCTAGGCCATTTCTTTCAAGTTCATGCTGATGGGTGAATATTAATCTCTAATCGTTTCCAGATTCGGATTTCTCCGACAATTTTCGATCGATTATGTACTTTCTAAGAATTCTAAAGTCGATTCAATCGATATTGCAGGGACGCTTTAAAGCGTCCGCGAGCATGTTTCTTCAATATTCAAATTTTTTTGAAAGCGTGTACATTTCTTGATAAAAATTTTATTCCTTCTTTAAAAAAAATAATAATTTTTATTATTATAACTCATTTTATTTAATTATTATTTTTTTAAAATTATTATTTGATAATTTTTGCCTCAATAATGCGTTTCTACAGAAGAAATGCCGTATTTTCATTTTCAATCAATAAAATTACAAAAAAAAACAAAAATATTCTAGGCGGTGCATTGTTGAAGAATATGGCTTGAAATTTTGGGAAAGCTAATATTTCCTGAGGCAGAAACTACCTGTAAAATTTCAGCGCAATCCAAAGACCTCACCTGGGATGGAGTGAGAATATGACCTGAAATGCGCCATATTTCGACAATAATATACCAGTGGTTCATTATGAATTGAACATTTTTTTGCTGTTTCTGGATAGGTTGAAATGGTTATACATATAAAAAAGCAGCTGATGAACTAATTTTCAAATTGATATAGGTAATATACATTTAAAAATCGGAGCCCCCTACCATATGATTAAAGTCACAGGCGCGTGCTCACGAGTCAATTTTAGTCTATTAACAAAAGTTGAATAAAACTTGAATCAGTCAGTTGATCACAGATTCCAATATAAACTGAATGAACGGTTTCTATGTAATATGGCGACGTATGCGATTGTGCTTGAAAGTGTACAAGTAGTTATACCGGGACATCAAAAAGTATCTTGGTCAAGGGTGGTTGTGGAATCTAAAACGTGTGTCTTTACTTGTGTCAAATTAATTAATTTGAAGTTTCTAAAAGTGCGAAATTTCGCAATTTTATATGAATGTTATAACACTCAGAAGTCTCTAGCGCTTCAGACTCCGGGATTTTCACTTGGCCTATCGAAATTAGAAGGTTCGAATTATCTAAAAACATAATTGCATGAACGCCAGACGTCTTATGTAATTAGCTACGAACGAAATCATATTGACGTTTCCCTCGAGAAGCTCGCTACGCGTCAGTTGAGACCTGAGAGTACCTGCTTCTATTTTAATTAAATTTTCCTATTTAAACGGAATTTTTGGAAAAAAGAAGCGCAGTCGGGTGCGTATCGCGACTAAATCTAACTACATGGAGCGAAAACGGTACGCAAAAAGCCCTCGTAAAGAAGTTCTATGTTCCTAACTTTTGCACTTTTCCAACTCGCGAGCTACGGACTTCTCAAGTGTTTTCGACCCGGTTTGTGGCTATCCCGACCTTTTAAAAGGTTCAAAGTTAAAATTTCGACAATTTTTATTACTATATTAATTTGTATTCATTATTGTTTTACAACTGAAATAAATAGCTATGAAATTTGTAGGTTATTGATGATGTCAGTGTGACAGTGACATAATTATTTCAACCGTAAACTAAGACATACGTTTTAGATTCCACAACCACCCTTGACCAAGATACTTTTTGATATCCCGGTAGTTTTGCTAAAAGAACAAAAGAATAATTGTTATTATGTTATTATGAACAAAAAACGTAAGAAACGTCGTTTTTGGGTGAGGTAGTGGATTCTAAGAGGAAATAAATTGGGAACATCAGAAACATTGCTGAAAGAGCTAGCATTAGATGATAAAGAAGGGTGTAGAAATTATTTAAGAATGTCGGAAGAAAAATTTGATGAACTGCTATCAAAAGTTCAGGGTTGTATAAGATACAGTGATGCGACAGGCAATCTCAGCTAAATTAAAGCTGCAAGTAACTTCAAGATGTTTAGCTATAGGAGATCAAGAGCTCATCGCATTGTCGAAAATGCATTTAAAATTTTGGTTTCTAAACCTTTTGAAGTTCAAATTGGCGCTAATCAGAATCAAAATGACATTGGTCAAAATCAAATTGACAACATCAATTTCAAACTGGCATTAATTAAAAGCAAATTGGCAATAATCAAATTCATATTGGCATTAGTCTTAAGGTTTTCTCTGCAAAACATACAATATGGACATGTTCAAATTTTGATTATGTTCAAAAGCAGCTATATCAAAACTAAAAAAATTTCAACAGTTTGATTGAGCTTTTTGAATGAAGGGAAATTCTTCCAACATATTCATAATATACTACAAGGAGAAACGTGCCTTTTGGTGGGACCTGAAACAACACTCCATTAGGGCCAATCATACTGCCACTGGGATGCCATGTGATAGTACAAGGGATTGAAAAAAACTAAAAAAATAACCTGTAGCAACTATTTCGAGTACATAATCATCTGCCTGCAGTCGATTCTTCTTTAGAAATGTTATCTAAACACCAGACCACTCAAAAGCGTGGGTATATCCCCACATCGGCGCTATATTATAAGCATGCTCTGCGGTAGATGAGAATGCTCAGTTTGCCAATTTGCGAGTAATTACTGCATTTGCAAGTATTTTCATCGACTTGCAGTAATGGCATTTGTGAGTATTTCGCAAGGATTTACGAGTTTTGTAAGGATTTAAGTATTGTCTGCACTTCTGATGTTTTTCCCAGTAACTAGTTTTTGTTCAGTGTAAATTTTTAAATTGCGATATGAAACATTTAATTATTTTTAAGTTTAGTTTATATTCTCATCTGATAATTTTTTCTCAACTCATTTATTTTGCATTTTCTGTTATACGATAAAGTAGACGGATTGAGCGTAGCGAACAAAGTCGTCTTTTGAATCGGCTTATATGACACGTTGTCTGACGTTGTTGGTTTCTACATAATAGAGGTAGAACGGTGACTCAGATTTACTATATCTTGAGCTGTTTTCGATTTAGTGATTTTAAACGGCCATTTACCTACCTTTGGTAGTGCTAAAGAGTCGAGTTTGCGCAACGACACACTGGCTCGCGCTCTTGATCGCCCTATGTGAAAGACGGAGTGCCATAGCGCACAAAGTTTTTCCTTTGTTCGATTTACTCACTCACCCTTCGACCTCCTAGTTTATATTTTAATTAAAATTTTTGATAAATAATGAAGCAAACCCATCTCATCACATTCTTAGATGTCCTAAGTATACCACCTTCTATTGGAATAAAATAGTGAAAAGAATAGTATGAGCTTATTCTAACCCTTATTTCCTTGGGCGATGTCTGTCAATATTTATATATTATTTCAAAGTTACTGCCACATAGTAGTGTGATTAGATTTACTTTCATTGAATACAAATTCTATACCTAGGTATATAGACTGATTCAAAAATTTGTAATGGATGGACAAGCAACGTTCAGATCAGAATTGACATAGTAATAGTATAATGAAATTTGTATAAGCTTAATGTTTGATTACCTCACATGTGTTGAGACTTTCTGTTAGGTTTAAACATTGAGTGTCTATTCTAACACTGAATTTACGTAAAATAGTTCAAATAAATGATATATGTATACGGATATGAGGAGCGTACACTGTTATCATTAACCATGATTATAACGAATAGTAATAAAATAAGTTGTGAACACGGTCGTATATACAGGTTTGGAAACTCGAGGCGGTTTCCTATGTGAGAAGTGAGTCCGCTAAGCGTCATCTGTTGCATAGTGCCAAAAGGGTGGCGCATGAGTCGAGGGATGTTCTCTGGCACGTATACGACCGTGTTTGAACGATATGGCGCCTAATCCTGACAACATACTTCGATCCATGCGCCAGCTGGTGGCTGAGCGAGGGACTACGAGTTTGACGACATGTAAAAGACTCATGTCAAACATAGTGTTTCCAGACCACGGTCGTACATACAGGTCTGGGGACTCGAGGCTGTTTCCTATGTGAGAAGTGGGTCCGTAGTCGAAATTCTCTGACAACTGTCATACTTGACTTGTAAACACAAGGAATACCTGCGTTTTTAGAAACAAATTACGAAATAGTGCATTGTGCCGAAATGCAAAACGGGGTACAAAAGTGTTAAGCAAGAAACTTCTGTTTTTAAAGTGCCGAAAGATGCGGAATTGCGAAAAAAGTGGATGCTTGCGATTCCGGATAGAAATCGTTTTAACGAGGTCTTTTATGTGTGCGAGCATGTATAACGAAAAAGGGGAAGTTATTTTTAAGGTGAGTAATACATTTTGACAAGAGTAACAGTTCTATTCCTCTCTCAAATCAGAATACTTTGTAACACTGCTTGCGATTCCGGAAAGAAATCGTTTTATCCCTTCGATCCAAGCGCTAGCTAGTGGCTGAGCGAGGGACTACGAGTTTGGCGAAGCGTAAGAGACCCATGTCAAACCTACGAGTCCCCAGACCTGTATGTACGACCGTGTTCCAGATCTATATATACGACCGTGGTTGTGAATAGAATAAAAAATATGTACTCCTTAATCGATATGATCCATGGTTACTCTGTGCCTATCTTTCTTATGCACAGAGTAAGTAATATAATTATATTCCCTACTCTGTGGTTTAGGGTTGTCTTTGTATTGTTTATTGTTATTTGCAAGAAGCCAGGGTACTATTTATTTGATAATAATTATTTCTAACATATATAGCGATGGACGTTTTCAATAAAATTTACTCTCAAGTTAGTAATTCTGTTAGCAGTACAGTTTCTCAGTTGTCGAATGCCCTTCCAGGTAATCCTGTCACAAGAGAGTATGAAACTATAACACATATTGCTTCTGCAGGCCCTGGTAAAATAATTTATATTGAAGACGCAAGTAATAATTGAATTAATTTGTTTTGTTTTTTTGTAGGCCTCTGTTGGAAAATTTATAAGGGTACCAAAAGATCATCAAAACAACCAGTTTCCATATTCGTATTTGAAAAACGTCAATTGGAGAAATGGGGTAAACCAGACCGAGAAATTATTTTAGAAACTCTTAGGCGGGGAGTAATACAGCTAACTAAGATTCGTCACCCTCGCATCCTCACAGTAGAACATCCTTTGGAGGAAAGTCGAGAAAGTTTGGCATTTGCGACTGAGCCTATCTTTGCAAGCTTAGCCAATATATTAGGAAAAACAGTTAACATGCCACAACCTGCAAATATGTCAGACTATAAACTGTATGATGTTGAAATCAAATATGGCTTGTTACAAGTAGCTGAAGGCCTAGCATTTTTGCACAATGATGTAAAAATGTTGCATAAAAACATTAGTCCTGAATCTATAATAGTTAATTCTGAAGGTGCTTGGAAAATATTTGGATTTGATTTTTGTGTACATAATACAAATACGCCAAACTCTACTGCTACATACCCTTTTGAAGAATATGTATTAAGCTTACCCCATATTTGTCGATCCAATATTGAATATTTATCTCCAGAATGTGTTATGCACAAAACTCATTCTTCTTCTGGTGACATGTTTTCATTGGGGATGTTGGTACATGCTATATACTCACCGAATCACACATCATTGTTCTCAGTTCAAGATATTCAGCAGTTCAAAGCTAAGGTGGATAGTCTTCAATATCTAAGTTTAAACAAGTTACAATTTGTACCAGAAGCTCTTAGGCAACATGTTATCTCTATGTTGAATCTTACTCCTGAAAATAGACCCGATGCTCATCAGTTCATAAAGGTATATTAATAAATTTATCAAAGTAGAATTCACTGTATTGAAGCTGTCAAATCTTTATCGCAACCATTATCACTAATGCCCTGAATATATATTAACGCAACATTGTTCAAATAGTCTTGGTTTTGAAATAGAAGTGATTGTGCATGATATTAGCCCAATAAACCATATTGTTCAAGGGTTTTACTGATGTTCAATAGTTTTGGCGTTTACTGTGTGTAAATTGTAAATTGATAATTCATTAAATTAGTTTATAGTTTATAGAAACACAATTTATACTTTTAATCTTCATAATTGTTTCACCAACACAGTGGACATCATTATCATGATATAAATTATGCTTTTATAAACTAAAGTAGTGATTTTCCTTATAACACTATGTAACACACTTTTCTGCCTAACTTTCTTGATGTTTGCGTTCGATTCTACATCTATTTTGAACAATTAAAAGCCACCTTAGAAGGTAAAAAGTTTGTTTTTGCGCTCAGGGCGACTTTTTTTCCAAAAGTAAAACTTCGCTGTGAATATCCTGGAATAACTTTTTATGAACTTGACTGAGCACCAGTCTATGATATATCAAATTATTTGCAATTGTGTGGAGATGTGAGATAAGCAGTTAAAAGTTGCATATGTAAGACTGTTTGGCTGCTATTTGCAGAAATGTAAAAAGAAACGCTAAATTTGACGTAAAAATCGCCAAATAGAAAAATAGAGCCAAATTCAGATTGAAATACCGTTTTTTCACGATTTGTATCTGTAAGTGTGACTCATTACTAAGAGATTGATACCATTGCGAAGTACATAAGGACTTTTATTAAAAAGTTATAACGCGTTAAGGATTAAGTTTCGTGAAAATTCTCACATATTTAACCCATCAAGGCCCAGGCTAAACGCAGCCTCATTACAGCCAAACTAACTACGCAGTTCATAGCATAAGTAGAAAAAAAATTACCCCTGTATTTTTTTATGCCGAAATAATTGTTTAAACAATTGTAGAAAATCATCGGAATTCTTTCGATTTGAGGGTGCCGATCGACTTAGACGACCAAATTACTACGAGATATGGACTTATCCTCGCATTTTGCACAATTGTTTATTGTTAAAACCCTAATAAACAATTCAGCTGTCGAAAAGTCCGTTAGATCCATGCTCAGGAAAGTGCAAAAAAATGAAACTAACTACACAGATCATAGAATCAATGAAAAAAAATTACCCGTGACTTTTTGTTCAGCCAAATTGATTGTTTGAACAATCAATTTGGCCTAACAAAAAAAAACGGGTAGTTTTTTTTCCACTTATGCTATGAACTGCGTATTTAGATTGGCTGTGGTTAAGCTGCGTTTTGCTGGGCCTTGATGTGTTAAATATGTGAGAATGTTCACGAAACTCGAATCAGTTAACGCGCTATAACTTAATAAAAGTCCATACGTACTTTGGAATGGAATCAATCTCTTTGTAACAAGTTACTATACAGATACAAATCGCGAAAAAACGGTATTTGGATCTGAATTTGGCTCTACGATTTTTTATTTTGCAAATAGCAGCCAAACAGTCTTACATATGCAACTTTTAACTATTTATCTCACTTCTCCACACAATTGAGAATAATTTGGGATATCACAGATTGGTGCTGAGTCAAGTTTATAAAAAGTTTTTCCAGGATATTCACAGCGAAGTTTTAATTTTGGAGAAAAATTCGCCATGAGCGCAAGAGCAAACTTTTTAACTTCTAAGGTGGCTTTTAATTATTCGAAATAGATGTAGAATCGAACGCAAACATCGAAAAGGTTAGGCAGAACAAAAAGTTGAATTTTGTTTCATAGTGTAATTGGATCAATTATAAATTTATGAATTAATGTTAAGTGAACAAGGAAACTAAAACATGAAAACTGCAGACAAAACTTTTTGAATCATGAAATAGTCTAAGCTTGGCTACAATTGGTCATACCTCAATATCAATTCTTCCAAAAATGTTACTGATACATTAATTTTCAATGTAGATTAGTATCATTTTTATTTTACTTATCTATGTGATACATATTTACATACATCTCATACATATAATTACTCTAATCACTTTGACCAACCTTATCTAATTTATCTGAGTAATAGGATTAGTATATCTTCAACTGTTATCATTACATAATAATAATAATAATCCTTAGCAAATATTCTGAAATTGATAATTGGAATGTAGAAATGAAATCCCATAGGTATATTGAGATAAATCGGTCAGAAGATAAGTAAACTTTTTATGCTCAAATATAGATAAGAGGCTATCTAAGAAAGGTGAACAATATTATGTTGTGAACAAATAACAAATATTGTGAAGGGTCAAAGTTTATTTCAGAATTTTTCTTCTAATCATAATAGATCATTGAAATGAACTAAACAAAACACAAAACAGTTTTTCCTATATTATATTCAGTTTAACTTTTTTTAATATCTATTTCAAACTAAAGAAAATAAATGATTCAGTTTTTTAAAGCATAAAGAAGAATAAATTTTGAGGTAATGTACCTAGTTCTAATTGAGTTTTCTTTCAGATACCTTACTTCGATGATTTACAAATTAAAATTCTTTTACAATTGGATTCAATATTACATTGGAATAACTTACAAAAATCACAATTTTATAAAGGATTACCAGATGCACTTCCTAGTCTACCACAAAGAGTGAAAGTTCAGAGAATTTTATCTTGCTTGGCAAAAGATTTGACTCAACCGAGCATGGTACCATTTATTTTGCCTAGTATGTTGAGTATTGCAGAAGACTGCAATCAACATGAATACACAACATACATCTTACCTGCACTTAAACCGGTCATGAAAATGAATGAACCAATTCAGGTAAGTGAATGAGCAAGTATTATTCTCATCCCATCTTAAAATACTTGAAATGGTAGTAGTCTAACTAAGCCAAATAGTTTTTGAAATAGAAAGAAAAAATAGATGACTCAAAAACCTATAAGTTGATGTGTATTAGTTTTTTCAAATACTACAGTTGAATAAATATCTTTAACAAAACAACATTTGATGATATTTTGTTGTTGCCTCTGAATTGAATTTTCATTTATATAATTCCCTTATAGACACAGTTATGCACAATAAACAAGCTGGTTGTTGTAGACGTTACCATCTGAACAGCTAACTGGCTCTCAAAGCGATTGGCTTCTACCATTGCAATTCATGAACAGTATGGAACTGTAAAAAACAAGGATATCCTGATCTGGATACTTTGCCTTTGCAGGAAATTAGGCAGCAGCCTTAAAATTTGTCGTAGTAGAACCAGTGCTTGGTGTATCATAACACAGCTAATATGGCTATATTATACTGGACTGAGAGTCTGAAAATACAAGACTTAGAATATTTCTATAAGAAAGCAGGTTAACCGTTATACCCGAGGATTATGTAGTACTATGAGGATGCTCGATGCGCATGACTTTTCTCCCACCGCGTGGATAGCTTTGACGCCATGCCGGACCTGACCGTCTTCATCCGCTAGTATTCAGCATTAATTTCCAAAATTTTCTCAACTTATCGCGCATTAATAAGATTATCTCGAGCTAGTAATGCATTTTATGACCTCAAATAAAAAGGATTTATTATTAAAAACGAACGAATACATAAATAGGTTTTATTATGAAGAAATAAAATATAAATACAATGGTAATCTTTACAGATAAACTTTATTGAATGTTGATGACTTTATGAATGATGAACATATTTACAGGAGTCTCAAATATAGATATTTTGTTGATCAATCTGAAACAAAAATAGACAATAATAATCAAACTCATATTACAAGTCAATAACTTGATATTTCAAGTTAACCTGGTTATGTGAGTTATATAAATATAGTAACTCGTATAACCACGAATAGTGCGACTAACATTGATGTTTGATCATTTATTTATCTGTCAGGGATAATATTACTAAATTGAAATCAGCAATTCATAGGGATGAAATAACAGACCATTACCTTACAGTACTCTATATAAAAAATCACATAATGCAACCTAATGACATAAAAATACTAATAACTACAACACAACAATTACTAGAAAAAGAAACATGGCAACAAATACTCTATTCAAACTGTGTAAATTTTGGAAATGAAACCATGGTAGTAAAATTTAAAAATATGATAAACATTTCCACTAAAACCACAAATATTACCTAGAACTGTTCTCTCTTGGAGATAGATGAAGAATTTAAGAATTGCTATATTCTATAAAATATTCTTCGCATTTGTGTAAATATAATGAAGCTTATTTCATTATCTTTGCACAACATTAAAAGTGTGATTTTCACCAATTTAATAAAGAAATGTAACTAACTATGTAACAAATATGCAAAGTACTGTAACTATATTGCATTTATTTGTTAAATTAGTAAATCAAAATTTTAATAGTTATTTTATTCAAATTTAGAATAGATTTTCATCACGTAATGGCCGATTCTATTCAAGTTTAATATAAATTCACTGAAACTGAACTATTCTGCAGGTTACGACGGTATAACAAAGGGATTTCCAAAATAAAACTGACTATTATAGTTCCAATATTTAAAAACGGCAATAAAAAGTCCGTTACTATAGATCAGTTGCATTAATATTTAATATTTCCAAAATCAATGTAATTCATTAATTTAAGAGAGAAAACAAATGCACAATTACTTGTGACCACAGTTGATCCGCCAATTCGGGCCTGGTAAGAGGTCAGGAGCCTCTTTTTTATTGGTGGGGACGTTGCCGGGCAGAGCAATACACAAAGCATAGAGATCGAACAATCCTATAAAACTACATAATCCTTGTGTTAAACATATGTACTCTAACACTATAAATGAGAAACAATCACCTGAATCCACTAAGTGGATAAGGGATCATCCTGTTTCTCATTTATAGTGTCATAGTATATTCATAGTGTGAAATCTGCTACTGTTTACTACATAGTCTAATTGGTCTACACAGAACAATGATGTGTATACCACCTACAAAAACTCGGCTTAGTGGAATACGCTTAATGTCGACTACGTCTCGAGGATGATGGAAAAAGGGGTTCTCTGAGAATACCCAGCTGGGAAAAAGAACCAGATCTGAGTTGTTTGGTAAACAGAAACACATTTCCTACCAGAGGATCTGGATGAAATCTAAACCAACAAAATCATTGGTTGTATGAAAAGACTGAATTTGCTGATATTCGGCCCACCACAAGAAACTTAAACCTACCATCTGTCACTGTCTACTGCCATCAGTTCAAACCTAGTTAGAATTTCACATATTTAAGCACTTTCTCAAAGATTAAATTTATTTCCATTTTGTGTCTAGTATAAATCAGTTGGCTGTTCGTATCTACCTAGCTAAGTTCTTTTGTTTTGAGTGGAAACGACGGTGTACATAGACGTGCTTCTTTAACATGTTACTCTGAAAGCTCATTAACAGTTCAGTATTGCTTGCCTCAGAACTATTATAGGTACTCTTAATATCCAAAAACCTTCAAAATTTTGAAGGTGGTACCTACCTCTGTGTGGAAGTAGGTAAGTGTCCTAGCTATAAAGTTCTTGATAATATTTTTTGTTGTATTAAAATTATGATGAATAAATAGAATTTATAACTACTTGGATCAATTTTTAACATGAGTTATTTGTATATCTGTGACTTGACACATGAACATTGATATACGTTTTATCATTATACCCCAAAAAGTTATTGGAAGTTTTTTTGTATCATTCTTTGGATATTTTTTATATATGTTATCTGGGAATCTTCTGAAATTAATATTGACAGTGATTCTCTATTTCAGGTACTACTTATATTGATGCAGCACATGGAATTGCTTTTGAAACTAACTCCACCTGAAGATGTCCAACAACATGTGTTACCGATGTTATACCGAGGTTTAGATTCTGATAATTCACAAGTACATGAATTGTGTTTGACAGTCTTACCATCTATTATTGGCTTGTTGGAGCATGGCCATGTTAAAAATAGTTTGCTGCCTCGAATCAAAAAATTATGTTTATCTACAAGCACATTATCAGTTCGCGTGAATTGTTTATTCTGTATCAGTCGCTTATTGGAACATTTAGATAAGTGGCTTGTACTAGATGATGTTTTACCTTTCCTACCACAAATTCCATCTCGTGAACCCGCTGTACTTATGGGTATATTAGGTATTTACAAATTGGCTCTCACTCATAAAAAATTGGGAATCAGTAAAGAAATCATAGCTACTAGAATTTTACCATTCCTGATGCCTTTATGTATTGAGAATGGTTTAACCATAAATCAATTCAATACATTGGTCCAATTGGTCAAGGAAATGTTCCAAAGTGTTGAGACTGAACATCGAGTGAAATTAGAGCAATTAAATTCGTTTAAAGATGAACAAAGAGTATTAACTGCAAATATGCCTTGCGCACCATCCAAAACTATTCCTGAATTAGAAACTGATTTTACTGGTAATTCTTTCTCATTTTCAACTACAAATAAGGAAGAACATCAAAATGTGATGAAGACTCCAACTTCTAATATGTCGTTTCAAAATCAAACCTCTTCACAACGTCAAGAATCAGCCAATTATACAAGCTTGATTAACGATTTAAGTATAACCAAAAATTCATATCAGGATCCTAAATTACCTCCTATTCAGGCTTACATGTCTGCAAATAAAATAAATCGGCCAATGGTAAACAATTTTGGACCCTCAGTACCCAGTATTACGCCTAATTTCAAAAATCAGAGTTCAGCAAATGTATCTGGTCCTCAGCAGAACTCTTTTTCAAATATTTTAAAGCCTGCTACTACATCTAATGTAACAAGTAATTTTAATGCAAATTTTAACACATTCCCAACTTTGACAAACTTAGTTTCTCCTCATCCATCGTATAAGTCACAGGTTCAACCCCAATTACCTATATCTAATATGGGCAATACCAATAATAACAAAAATACTTGGAACAGCTTCGATAATTTCCAAACATTCCCAAATTATAGTACAAGTCTGCTTCAACCCACTACTACTAATCAACAAAACACAAATTCTAATAATCTAAGGAATAATAATACTGCTCTTTCGAAAGATGAAATTATGGATTTGTTGAGTTAATATTTATTTTATTTGATTTGGACAAGTAATGGTATCTTCACCCAAATCTATGATATTTAATCATTCCAGTTTTCGATTGACTGAATATATAGTGAGTTCTAGTGAGCAAGTAAATTATATATAATATATTTTGAAACATTAATATGATTTTAGAACATAAGTAAAACGCCTGCGTAGTTGTATAATTCCTATGCTATAACTCTGCCAATAAAAGTAAATTTTTGTCAAAGAACAATATCAGTATTGGCAAACTATGGGTATAATATTGTCTCACAGGAAGAGATACTTAAGGTAGAATTGAGTCAATTTCATTCACCTTCAAATAAGAACTCAGGTTTTGAAAGATGTTTTCAATGAAGTGTATAAACGATTTCACCAGAATTTGAGAGTTGCAACTTAACTTGATGATTGATTATCATTAGTCGAGGAAATAAAGCACAAAAAGGCCAAAGTAAAAAAAAAAATTTGATTCAATTTTTTTCTTCTAAGCATTTTAGCATTTCTACAATGGAAAATGCATATCTCTTAATGCACTTCCAGGAGATAATATTAAAGATGTTGAAAAATGTCCAAATGTAGCCAAAATTTCTCACTCGGGGGTTTTTGGGGTCGCTGATCACGATTCCTTTGCCAGATTTGAACTACGATGCACCTGGGGCTCAGGACATCCTGGTACTATCGACGTCTCCAGGGAATTCGCAGAAATACCTTCTGCAAAGGAGGTTATGGAGGTTCTCTTGAGCATACCATAACCATGACATTCAATAGTCACCTGGTGCTCAAGATATCCTGATCACCTAGGTCATCTCCATGGACTGATTTTTAATATGCTCTCAAATGCAACCAAATTCGTATGTCGGGGGTTTTAGCGACCGGTGCCAGATTTAAGCTACGACGCACCTGGTGCTCAGGGCACTATCGGCGTCTCCAGTGAATTCGTGAAATTATCTTTTGGGATGGGATGAAACTTGTGAGGGAGGTTCTTTTGAGGTTGCCGGTTGTGACCATGACCTCCAATAGTCACCTGGTCGTCAAAATACTCTGATGACCTAGGTCATCTCCATGGATTGTTTTTTAATATGCTCTGAAATGAAACCAAATTCGCTTCTGGAGTTCGGACCAATCACCGAAGCATCTGGTGTACAGATCTGTGATATCGACAACAAAGAATAAAAAAAATACCGTTTGCACTACAATGAAACTTTACTGAATTTTTCTAATGCGAAAAAAGTAATACTGAAATATTTTCTATTTTAATGTCAAAAATGTCATTATCGTAGATCGAATCTAGCCCCGGAATCGTATTCAGCGGTCCCGAAAACCCCGCGAGGTACGAATTTGATTGCATTTCAGAGCATATTAAAAATCAATCCATGGAGATGACCTAGGTCATCAGGGTATCCTGAGCACCAGGTGACTATGGAGTATCTTGGTCATGACCCTTATGCTCAAGAGAACCCTAACAGGTTTCATTCCTTTGCAGAAGGTATTTCTGCGAATTCCCTGGAGACGACGATAGTACCAGGAAGTCCTAAGCCCCAGGTGCGTCGTAGTTCAAATCTTACACCGAAATCGTGTTCAGCGGCCCCAAAAACCCCCGAGTGAGAAATGTTGGCTATATTTGGACATTTTTTCAACATTTTTAATATTATCTCCTGAAAGTGCATTGGAAGATATGCATTTTCCTCTGTAGAAATGCCAAAATGCACATTAGAAGAAAGAAAAAAGGTAACATATTTTCTAAAGGACTTCCGGAATCGATTAAAAAAAGGATTATCAAAATCGGTTCATCCGATTTTTTTTTCGACATTTTCTGCTTTATTTCCTTGCCTACATTATTGGTTTTATTGATTGATTTTTTCCTACCGAGACATCCAGTAATAGAGATATCAATAATATGTGCAGTCACATTAAATTCAGTTTTTCTTTGTATCATTCATTTACATTAATCTCAAACAAAATGAATGTTTTATCCAAGATTTTTACAATTTCAGATCAATTTGCTCTTTTAACCCAAAATCTAACAGTAGTCAAGAGAGACGTTCTAATATTAATTGTGAAATCATGCATATTAGTAGTAACAACAAACTGATCAAATATCTAGTTCTGATGAGTTTTTCTGAGAGGACTTTACAATCTGCGAGTAAACCAGTAACAAAATTTGTTTCGCTGAACTCAAAATAAACGTGACAATTTATTATATTATATTTATAAATATATAAAATTTCTTGTCTATACACTAATAAATGCCCATTGCTTCTTGTAATTTCTCTCTAAATCGCATCTACCCTCAAATATTACAATAATGTAGAATTAGAAAGAAAAAAGTTTTCCAATGCTTTCGTCAAAAAGGTGCATATCCTAAATGCAGCGTTGTAGAAATGAAGTCATAAAATGTTTTCAAACAGTATACAATCTATCTTGAATAATACATTTCTGGGACAATTAATCTTGAAAATTTTGGCTTCATAGTAGCACGACACGATGTCGACATTTCGTCAACCATTACAGGACAGGCATGTACTGAAACTGTTTCAGTGCTACTATGACGCGGAATCCATACGGAAGCCAAGAATTTCCAGCAAATATATTATACTTGGTGGTGTTCTGTAACAGGAACTTTAAAAAAATGTTAATTATTAGGCAATAACTTGATAAAAGCTTATTTTTTTTTCTAGTTTATTGGTGTAGATGAATTTAAGGATAGAAGTCTCACAATTTGCCAGTTGCTTTTCAAAATGTTAAGTTTAGATGTGGAATGAGTGAAAAAAAATTTATTACAGAACGTATATTATGTACTTAAGTATTGGAAACCATGTGATGTAAGATAAACTATGTTAATAAAAGTAATATTTCTAAATACAGGCTTTTTAGGTAAAATCTTTTGAAAGTAGTGGTCGTGAAAAATTATTTTCAATATAAACATGCGATTATTATTCAAGTGGAAAGAGGGCGATAGTGTGTAAATTATTATTAATATTGAGCCATCTCTGTTGAAAGACAGAGATAAGGGAAACAATCTTAACAGCTGTTATTTGATACTAGGTCTTTCAAATATTTTAAAGTTATCGCTAATATAAGCCCACATCTGGCAAATCTCAGATGAATAGAGTTTGCGATCTATCTACAAATATATTATATCTGCTGTTAACAGTTATCGTAAATGTTAGACTAAATGTACTGATATACATTGAAATCCTATTAGCATGTACCCTACGTTTTGGTAGATAAAACTTATTTATTTAATATTCTTTGTTAGTTTGGAAGCGTTCTTTGTCGTACTCAAAATGGAATGTTAGTACAGTTATTAATACACATTCACTTAAGATTTCGTGACATATGATTCAACTTACATCCTATTTTGATGACGTTAAAGTGAACTGCACTAGTTCAGTGTAACCTCCCAGCAATTACTATTGCCTTTAATAAGCTTTAAAATGTTTATATTTAGTTTTTGTCTTTACTCATGATTATGTAGAATTTTGGGATTCCGTAAGATTATCGTAATTTAAGTCCTGTTATTACGGCGGTAACCTATTAAATGTTCTTAAAAACGTATGCCCCTTTTGCCCAATGGTCTAGTGCATAATTGGCATGTGATATGATAGCTTGGGATCTTTTAATAAATTTTATTTAATAATCACCGTATAATCGTACGTCATATCGATGCATTGTTTGAGTTGCCGAATATAAATAAGGAATCCGCTTTCGATACACCCACACAGAATGGGAAAAACCCAAAGTATAAAGGTCTGCTGGAGCCTCCCTTCTACTCCTTTTAAAATTCGAGTGCTAGCTGATTGGTCGTTTATTTAATGTTATTGACGACGACATAATATGATGTTGTTACGTGCAAGGCACGTGATTGGAGGAGCTAGGTGACGTCACCTAGCGCGAGAAACGACGGTAGGGTGGCTCCAGCAGACCTTTATACTTTGACTATGGGAAAAACCATTAAAGATAAATATATGCCCACATTCGAGAAATTACTGACTTTTTTAAAAGAAAAATGTCAAGTGTTATAATTCACCGACGTGCAAGAATTTGTTCATAATACCGATAATAATCATAATCGGACCATTGGAGTAAAATACTCCACAAGTAGCTTTTGCGCTAGTGCGTGCTAAGGAGCTCATAGAGCATACAACTCTGAAGCATTCTAGAAATTATCGGCAAGAGGAGCTGTAAAAGTTGGAATAGCTAATAAACTGTAAAAGAGTTCAAACTTTGGATACGCTATAACCCTCTAAAAAGAAACAATCGCCCTTATCCACTAAAAATAACGTTAAGCAAGTATGCATCAGAGAGTGGATAAAGGTAATTGTTGCTTTTTATATACCTAGACTGCGTTTTTACTGCCTGAAAGCAAGACGTAACACAGAATATAATTTGAAGCATCATACTCTATCTTACATCTTGAAGTAAACAGTAAAATGTTCAAACAAGAAACAATGAAGAACCCAAACAAGCTCTGCAAACAATAACATCGCGGTAGCGGACTCGCGCAATCTAATATGCAATATTACCCACAAGCCCGCAATCTACAGGCCTTTGTACGCAAGTTTTATTAGCCTCCGCCGTAGTAAAAAAAAACGAAAGTTCTAAATTATAAGTAAGTAATTACAAGTACACTTTCATGACTATTGATCATTCGCAGTCGTTTGGCCTGCAAACTAAAAATATCAATATAGCGGTATTCGGTGTCAATCAGAAAGAAACTGAAGTCAAAATATCAATTACAGCTACTTTTTTTTTAAAGTAGAAAATTATGAACTAGAATTTTTGATTGTGGCGAACATTTGTGAAGTTTTACCAATGCGATATATTAATAAAACAAAGCTTAAAATACCGAGTTGAATTCAATTGGCCGATCCAAAATTTAACGTTCCTTCTCAAATTGATGCATTGATTGATGCTGAAGTAAATTCCCATCTGCTCTACACTGGTCAATAAACCAATGGTAGAAGACTGGTAATTTGTCATAATGATTAAATGAAAGAACAATTAATTTGTTTTTATATCACTTTTAACAATAACATGAAAACGTTACTATAGTTTCATGTTATTGTTAATACACTGAATATTTCGCGACTTATGATTCAACTTTCATCACATCTTAATGACTCAAAGTGAACAGGACTAGTTCAGTTTGACGTCTCAACAATTACTGTTGCCTTTAATAAGTTTTTGTCCTTACTCTTGAATATGTAGAATTTTGGGTCGCTGGACGCTGCCACCTCTATGGCTTCTATTGGTGGACGAACTACTACTACTCCTTGAGAGTAAAGGATTCTGTGTATGATATCGTCATTGTAGTACAAGGGAAGTTCGGGAACACAGTAGCCAGCCCTGAACATCAAAGAAAAATGGTGCAACAAGGAGGGACTCAGTGATTCCCTCAGAAATAACCATTATACCCTTCACGAGGACATACAAAAACATTGAAAAACATACATATGACGGACACGGTCAAGTACCTTGTGGTAAATCTAGATGAAAAGCATCCCTTGGGGAAGTATCTGGAAAAAAACACGTCGTACGGTCTTTAGAACCTGGGACTCACACCACGGATGGTGCACGGTTTGTAGACCATTATAGCGATAAAAACGGAAGCATCCCAGCAGAAAAGTGACTTGCTCAAATACTTGGAAATGCAGTTATCTATTTGTGCATTTTGTTATTCTATCGGCCACTGAACTCCAGACAATGTGAACTATATTTTTGATGCATTATAATAGGAATGGAACAGATTAAAACATTTAGTATTAAACTGTTAATTTGTGTGCTTAATTCCTATTTAACTATTTCAGTTAGAATAAATAATAGTATAGGAGCCAGAGCGATATTGATGGTCTGAACATTAACCCGATGGCACTATGGTTTATCTTTAGAGGACGGTTCAATGACCAATTCACCTCACCGAATTTTCCCCGGCTGCTGGATCTCGAGATACAGCATCCGCATTTTTTTTTTTTTTGACTGGAGGTTAACCCTTTCCAAGTTGCGGTTACTTGAAAAGCATGCCATTATTATACACTTTCACCATGTGCCATCATTTTTTATCGTGTCCGTTTATCAGACCGACCAGTTAAAATTGGACCGAAAATGGACTGCAAGTTAGCCCCCCCAAACCTTTTGGAAAATGTTCATGTATTGGCAATTGTTAACATACCCTATGCCATCAAAAGTTATCGGTCCATTTCCGAGTAATTGGCCATTATTTGGACCAAAAATGTTTCTTTTTCATTTTGTGGATAAAACTTGCGGGTTACAAGGTAACATGATGGCACCATGTTAAATAACTTTATTGGATGTCAAATAAAGATTTAAAATTATTGCCATCACTCCTTGTCTATTTCAACCCCCCAAAATCCCTTACAACCACCCCCAAAAAAATATGAATATTATGACCAATTTTATCATAAATTAGTATAAATTTTTGAGATTCTGGCTGGGTTTAAAATCGAAACGGCAGGTTTTTTGTTTTGGGTGGTGGTTTTGGGGGGTTTGAATAGGCAAGGAGTGATGGCAATAATTTTATATCTTTATTTGACCTCCAATAAAGTTATTTAACATGGTGCCATCATGTTATCTTGTAACCCGCAAGTTTTAGCCACAAAATGAAAAAAAGAAACATTTTTGGTCCAAATAATGGCCAATTACTCGGAAATGGACCGATAACTTTTGATGGCATAGGGTATGGTAACAATTGTCAACACCAATGAACATTTTCCACCAGGTTTGGGAGGGTTAACTAGTAGTCCTTTTTCGGTCCAATTTTAACTGGTCGGCCTGATAAACGGGCACGATAAAAAATGATGGCACATGGTGGAAGTGGCATGGCATGCTTTTCAAGTAACCACAACTTGGAAAGGGTTAGCCTCCAGTCAAAAAAAAAAATGCGGATACTGTATGTCGAGATCTAGCAGTTGGGGAAAATTCTGTCTGTGAGATGAATTGGTCATTGAACCGTCCTCTAACGATAAACCATAGTGCCATCGGGTTAATGTTCAGACCATCAATATCGCTCTGGCTCCTAGACTATAAACACATAGTCAATTTCTAAACTGTAGGATTATTATAATCCATGGCATACAAACAGATCAGTATACACACTTCCCTTATTAGATACTGTTACCAATTAACAGGTAGAAGTTGGCTTTTTCTCCAGGTAATACCTTTAGTTCAGCTGGTCAATGGCTGGTATCAGTATCTCATGGTCATCAGATTTATCTATTGCAATCAGGCTCGCAATTGTAGCTCATAAAAATTCACAGAAACAACTGAAAGAATGTTTTTATTTAATAGGTACATTCTTGAGACTCTTTGTAGTAATGATTCCTTTCTGAGGAATGAATAATGGAGTCTTCCTATAGCATGCTTGAAGAGAATTGTTTGTATGCAGATCAGGAGCTACTGTTTCAAATATTTTTTTCTTGGGATTCATTACTGCATCTGGTGCTCTGTTGTAACCTTCACAATGTACAAAATCACCAGGTAAACAACCTACAGGAGGTCTTAAAACTTCTACACCTTGTTCACTACTTGCACACATAATCATAGCTTCAGAAGTAACACCTCGCATCTACAAAAAATAAGTATTTATTGACAGAAAGCAATAAGGAGTAAATGAATAACATTTGTTTTTGTGGACTGAAGATTAGTTCGAATTATTTTGCTATCATAGGTATATGAACTTAGGAAATTGGTATACTGTTTTGGTTCTATTGATCCATATGGATTATACCAGTTTCCTGCAATAAATATTAGAATTCTAATTTACTTTTTCAAATTAAGTCATTTGCACACATGATTAAGTTGTTGATAAATTGTAATTCTAGGCTCTTGAAATGAATGAATCTCTAAGAATAACAACTTGAAATTTTTTTTGGATTGTAATATTTTGCTTACCTAGGGAACATTCAATTTGATTTGACAATGATATTATACATTATTATGGTGGTATTGTGTCATCGACTTATCGAGGTCAGGATATGACATTAGACTTGATTTTTCAGTGAGAACTTGAATCACTGATGCAATCTTTAACTATGCATTTATTATTAGTGTGTATATGATTTTTTACTTGCTTTGAGCATTCATCCTTACAATATAAATGACCTTGAATGTATTAAGCTGAAGTTTACCTTTACAGGCTTTAAATTGCAGAGCAGAACAACATCAGCATCTTTCAACTCTTCTAAAGCAACATGCTTTACAAGTCCAGAACACACTGTCCTTGTATTATCATCACCACAGTTTAGACTGAAAACATATAATGTTTCAGCATTTGGATGATAATCAGCTTTGACAATTTTAGCAATTCTCAAATCTAATCTTCCAATATCAACCGGAATTTCAGCAGTCAATGGTTTAGATATTTTATCTTTATTGGTTTTTACTGGTTTTGTTGTATTAAGCTTTTCTTTATTCTGATTACCATCACCAATTGAATCCTTAATCTCTGCTTTACTTGAAGTATTCTTAACTTCGCTATTTAGAATTTCGTTTTTTCCAATTGTCAGAGGTATTTGTCTGACATTATTTTCAGTTTCAAGTTGAATTAATCTACTTTTCGCTTTTTCAACTAGAGCAGTGAGCTTCGCATTTTCAGTCTTCAATTCATGAGCTAGTAAGTCATTGTAGTCTTTGGTAATTTGAGACAACTAGAAGAAATTTATTATCATCTATAATTCCATATATGTTGATAAAGGTAACAATACGTTATATTTTGAAGGCTGATGGTGCATAGTACAGCAAGAGAACTTGCATTTATAGGAAATTGAATAATAATTATTACACTAAGTATTAGCAATCAACATATTTTAACAAAATTATGACACATATATGGTAAATGTTGAAAGGTTTGGAGTTGGCTCCCTAATTAATATTTCACATTTCATGAACTTACTAATAGGAAAGTGTTATCTGTTTCATTTATCTGATAGGTTAAGGACTTTCTGATGAGAGAAAAGTAAGAAGTAATTTTTTTGAAAGAGAAAAGTAGAAACATCCAAGTTCAAAAATATAACATCAAGTTATCGGAATTTCTACACCAGCATACTAGAAATTCAACTAACCTCATTTTTCACATCATGTACAAGTTGAGATATATGATTTGCATTTTCTTTAATCCGGTGTTCAATTAACTGTTCAGCCATTGTTGTCGTGAATATATTTTATAATCTATTATGCTATATGACAAAAATCTAAAAAGTTATTATTGATAACAATCACCAATTCAGTTATAGTTACAGAACAAATTCTAGCTGGATTCTGTCTGGTATGGAATAGACATATCTGGTCTGTGGTCTTCTGAGATGACAGCCACAGAGACACAACAGCTAAAAATATAAAATGACAGCTTGCTGTGTTTCACGGTCGTATATACAGATCTGGGAACTCTATGTTTGGCATGAGTATCACACATGTCGCCAAACTCGTAGTCCCTTGCTCAGCCACCAGATGGCGCATGGATCGAAATATGTTGTCAGGATCACGGTCGTACAGACAGGTCTGGGAACTCGAGGGTGTTTCCTATGTGAGACGTGACTCCGCTAAGCGTCAACTGTCGCGTAGTACCAAAAAGGATGGCGCAGTAGTCGAAGATTGATCTCTGACACTATAGAAAAAAATGACGAAACCGTGCCTTGTGCCGAAATGCAAAATGGGGTCCAAAAGTGTAAAGCAAAAAACTTCTGTATTTGAAGTGCCGAAAGATGCGGAAATGCGAAAAAAGTGAATACTTGCGATTCCGGAAAGAAATCGTTTTAACGAGGTAATACATTTTGACAAGAGTAACAGTTCTATTCCTCTCTCAAATCAGAATAGTAAATATTGCGTTACGAGAAAAATTATTTTATTTAAAATGTGCGGTTATTATCTATCAATCTTTGTATTGTGGGGCTTGAAATTTGAACGATATGACGCCTAATCCTGACATCAAACTTCGATCCACGACTACGAGTTTGGCGACGCGTAAGAGACTCATGTCAAACATACGAGTTCCCAGACCTGTATGTACGACCGTGGTCAGGATGTCAGGATTAGGCGCCATATCGTTCAAACACGGTCGTATACGTGCCAGAGAACCTCCCTCGACTCATGCGCCATCCTTTTGGTACTAAACAACAGATGACGCATAGCGGACTCACTTCTCACATAGGAAACAGCCTCGTGTTCCCAGACCTGTATATACGACCGTGCTGTGTTTGGGTATGGCCCATAGAGATTGAGTCTGTGGTATGGCCACTGATCTAGTGAAATCTAGGTTGCGTTTGATCCATAGATCTATCATCCTAAGTAGGTCTATGTTTTGAGCTGCATTTTGGATATAATCCATAGAAATAGGAAAGATGTTTTATGATATAATCTTAATTATTAGGTATTAGATTTATGAGGTCAGTAGACTACTTGGCCATTTTAAATTGTGGGCGTGGGCGTGAGAGCGTTTTGTATTCATATGTGTTGTAACGAAGCTTAAAATTTGGAAATATCATTTAATTTAGAACAGGCAGTAAATACGGATATTACATGTAATCTCAGTTGGAACAGTTCATTATTTCAATAGATATGCGTGAACTCCGTGATTGTCACTTTTCTAAATTTCCGCAGATTTGAATAAGTTTAATTATTCAAATAGATGAATCTAATTCATGCCTGTTTAAAATTTGCATTCATTCCGATAAAACATGTTGCAAAAACAGGGGTCTGGCAAGTTAATGCATCAAAGTTTTGAACAAAGTTATGTATAAAAAAGGCGAACAACCAAAAAATTCCGATAACACTTGTCTAGTGTGCCGGGAGAAACTAGTGGAGTATCATGAGCGCGAATTTTAGATCTAAAAAGTAGCGTCACTTCTAAGCATTGTTCGGGACATAAGTAAAAAACCCTCGGCACGAAATAAGGAATTGGTGGAGCAGACTTGATCAGAACCTCGGAAAACATATAAAAGCAGTGACCGATAAAAGATCGCTCTCTTTTGTGCTCTCTTTGGTAATTTCGATTTAGAATCAGTACCGTTGCTCTTTGTGCTCTCTTTTGTGATTTCAATTTTCAATCAGTGCAGTTACTCTTTGGTGATTTTGATTTTCAAATAGTACCGTTGAAGTGAGATTAAGATAAGAATCGAAGTGAATTAATTATCCGAGTTTGAGTCAGATTTAAACTGTGAAGTAGCATTAGTGTTCCGTTTAAGTGAATTGTTTCATAAGGTAAATGATAGCAAATAGTTTATATTTTTGGGCATTACGATATATTAATTTCCGTAGTTTATGATTATTATTGTCATTGGTAAACGTTTGTACGATATCTGAGTTCCGTAGCATTCAGTAATTTAAATTGTTATATTTGAGCTTATCCCGTCATAGGTCGGACCATGCACGATTTGAATTCGCACGTGAATTGAAATATTCAAGTAATTGTATGGTGTGTACAGAGTGTGCATGTTTGAACGACAGGGGCGTCTTTGGTATATTTGTGCACGCTGTGTCTACCCGGAAGTATAAGTATATCCTAGACGACCAAACCGCCAACGGCTTGTGCACGCTGTGTCTACCCGGAAGTATAAGCTGGGGGTGGTTGTGTGATTGAGAATCGTAATAATTCCCTTATTCCTCCTCGGCCGTGGATGTAGGGGTTATTGCAGATGCGATAGAATTTCAAACCGTTTAATATATCGTAATGTGTTTTGAACTTTCACGTAATATTGCTATCAAATATTTACCGAATACCGCTCATTACACTAGGACCTGTTTGATTTATATTTTCCGCAAATTGATAATTGTGAATCATTTGTCAACCGATTCCGTACCGTTGAATTGAAATTAATTACCGAACATATCGCAGAATAGATATGTTGTAGCAGTTTTCATATACCGTTTGAGCTTCATTACATTTTCCGCCTGGGTGAAATTTTGTGAAATAATACCGTTCAATTGCATTTATATTGATTATTCTGAAAGTGTACTTGTTATATTTATTATATATTTTAACATTTGGAATTCCCCGTTTTATTAAATTATTTCTGCTTTATCTTCAAACGAGCTAAGTTTAACCAGGTATCAATTGTAACTAAAGCCTACAATTTTGGTACTGTTTTCTGCCCATTGGACTCTGGTTATACTTCACTGTAGCTACCCCAGGGACAAGGCTATCTATAGATAGCAGAGTGACAAGCCTTGTGATGAAGACCCTAGCAGAAGTCTTCTGAAAGGAGTAAACCTTTAGAAAAATTTGGCGCCCGAGGATTTGAAATAAGCAGTTTACCGAAAAGTCGCAAGGACACGTCATAGTGTTACGGATTTCCCTATTTAATTATTATATTTAGAACAAGAAATGACCTCAGTTCCATATTAACATTAACATTTATTATCTCAAATTCAAAAAACTAACAGTAAACAAAATACAAATATAACCATCAACTTCTTTATGTGAATTAGTCTTTTGAACCATGGAGCAGCTTAAAACCAGCTCAGTATTCCAAAAGTACGTTCGGGCTGGAAGACGTCTTATACGAACTGACCGGTTAACAGGATATTGAGGCATAACAGAAATGTGTGTCACCTGGAGATTTCAAAAGGGCTGTCGAGGAACTTCGAATGATTGATAAGGCACAAAGGGACATTTTTCTTGGACTGCATTAGGATTCCTCGAAGCTGGTTGACGTTGTGTTTCAGCATCCTTCCCGAACTGTCGAATCGAAAAAGATTGTCCAAACTGCCAAAAAGATTCATATTACAAACAATTAGCAAGGGCTGCTCTGTTAAGCTGGCTGTAATTAGACTCTGATACTGAAAGTGGTCGACAAGGGAGAAGCATAAGCGAGTGGTCGCTCCATACCTTCAACAACGTGGTTGAGAACGGCGGCAGTACCAGTGGGACGGCATCATATTGGGTATTACTGACAAACTGGGATCGTACGATTTGAGATCCCGATCGCTGCAAAGCTCGGCCTTCAACTTTGAAAATGCTGATTCACATGCAACATTCCGAGAAACTCTACTTAAGAGACATCTCAAGGGGTACGACATTGATGAAAAATTTGGAATGAATCTCGAATAATAATACGTGAGTAGTCCGTGAAATCGACGAACTCCATCTGCATCATTTCGTTGACGGCTCTAATCTTATCAGGCGATTTTCGGATTTGATTAAGCTCAATAACGTGATCAAGATACTCAATCTTTTTTTCGAAAAAAGAACACTATTCCTTAGGTTGTAGATCATTTTCAGAGAGAGGCATGTAAATTCTGAACGCATTCCCCCTTTCGATGCTCCGTGACAAATGATATCGTCAAAATACGATTCTGATCTTGATTAAATTTTGCCGGTCTTCTTCTACATGCCACGATGTGTTGTTATGGTTTGTATCTGGGCACTTTCTGGGACAATGCATATAAGTTTTGTACATATCAATATTACAAAAATAGTTAGATCCACGCAAGCTATGCAAAACATTCTCTATTTGTATTAGATAATTTCCGGAAACAAGCATTTCATTTACGCCGCCTTTATAATCTACACATAAGCTTACGTCTTCATCGGCTCTGGGGATGACAACAAGCGGTGAACCTCAATCGCTGGTAATAATAGGTGAAGTTATCCCAGCTGACTCCAAAGCGTCCAACTCTTTCTCCCACGAGTACTTAGTGCAAAGGGCGTTTCTTGCTCTCTCATGAACACAGGCTTAGCACCCTGACGGGAGCTGCAATTTCACTCTTTGATACTTTAGTGCTTCAGGTGCTATGACAGAATTTATGTGTGATAGAATTAGCTTTTTGGAGTTTTTAATTCTGAGTTCGGAGAAAAAAATTGCTTTAAGTAGATAATTATGATACAAATTGAATGAACTAAAATCGAACACTTTTTAATTGTCGCAACAGGTCCAAAAAAAAATGTAAAAATGGCCAAAACCGGTTTTTCCCGTCGGACATCGTCGGATTGAGTTAAAAAGAAAAAAGCGTTTAATAAGCTCATGAGTCGTGAAAAGACGGAAAAAATGAGCTGTGAATGAACCTGATTGGACCGCAAATTGCAAAAATCATCGATTTTGCTCGAAATTTCAAATATTCATAACTCTTGTTCTTTTACAGATTAAGAACTGAAATTTTGATCGATTGTAGCTTTGGTGCCCACCAAGTACCACATAAAATTTCAGTGAGATCGTATGTACACTATTTGCAAACCGCAGCTTATGCAAAAAAAAGCGCTTTTGTAAAATAGTCCTAAAAAAGTTGTGGTGCGGTAATGCGCTATTTTTTTTACGGGATCATCTTCTTCAACAGTTAATGAACAGCTTACCAACCTCTTATATTCCGTAAAAGTTGCTAAAACAATTATTTTAAATAATGGTATTTCGTGGGCTTGGCTGTCTGGCGCGCGTGGAAGGGTGAGCCGCCGCGCTAGCCAACGCACACTCTACCGCACTCGGCTATCCGGCGTTTTCGAGTGTATGGGTTCAAAATTCAAACGCTCGTAAAAAACATTAATATTTCGGGAACCCTTGCTTGAAAATCGAAGTTTTTTCTTATCCGTACTACCATTTAATAATATTAAGATTGCGCAAACTTCTAGTAATGTTGGAAGTACTCTAAAAAATACATTGCGCTATTCGATCTATTCATTATTACTATTTATTCGCTATTTTCGAATGTGTATGGTATTTTAACATATTTTTTATTGTAATATATCAAATAACGATAAAAAGTAATACAAAAAATTTGAAAAGTTACATTGATAATGTTGAGTATTCGAAGAAGTTAAATAAAAATGACAGCACACACAACTTTTATTTGACAAGTTATCGCAGTTAACTATATAAAATACACAATACGTTACTAAGGAGCAGAGATAAACATAGAGTAAACGATAGTGCTAGTTTTGTATTAGAAAATTATTTATTTTCTTCAACACTTCCCCCAAAACATAACACTCCAAGTAACTCTCTGTTTTTCATGAAAGGTCCTGGCGGTAGATTTTTAGTGAATATGTCAGCCAACTGCCTTCCACTAGGTACATGCTCCAAGGTAAATTCACCATCCAGAAGTTTTTCTCGAACAAAGTGAAAACGAACTTCAATATGTTTAGTTCTCCGATGGAATTCTCGGGATTCCTTATCAAACGAATTGTACTTTGATTGTCCAAAAACAAAGTAGGTATCGAATGAACATTGGAGATTTCCTTCTTCAATCGCTTGATCCATACCAGTTCCTTAGTAGCTTCACTGGCAGCAATGTATTCAGCCACAGTAGTACTGAGAGCGGTAGTCCCTTGCTTGCGGCTCATCCAAGTTATAGCTCCTTCTCCAAACATCGTTACGACTCCAGTTCTAGATCGACGAGTTTTACAGTCATTCGCGAAGTCAGAATCAGAGTAGCACTTCAACAATTGATTCGAATTTCCTCTATAAAATAAACCATAGTTACAAGTTCCATTCAAGTATTTGAAAATTCGCTTGACGGCCGTCCAGTCAGATCTCTTAGGATGATCAAGTACTTCTGATACAACACTCACAGAGTAAGTCAGATCCGGGCGAGTTGTCATAGCTAAATACAGCAAACTACCAACTGCTTCTCTATAGGGTACATTCTTTTCCAAAAAGATATCGGAATCATCAATGCATTTCCTTTCACAAGGAGTTGACACAGGATTCGAATCATTAGCATTTTCAGGAGGAAAAATTTCAATTACAGATGGACTTAGTTCTTTCGGAACCTCGGAAGTATTTTCTACATGAATCACTTTTTCTTCAACCAGAGGCTTGGCAATTGAAGTATTCATAGGTCTCTGAATGAGACATTCTTTGTCAAAAATGACATCTCGTGACAAAATGATCGAGTTACTGGCAATATTCCATAATCGATATCCACTATGATCTCCAGTATAACCAACAAAAAGACAAGGAATACTCTTTTTGTCTAACTTGTGTCTTTTACTTTTAGGAACATGGACATAACATTTTGTTCCGAAAATCTTTAAGTAATCAATTTTTGGAGATTCACATCTCAACCACAGTTCAATAGGCGATTTTGTTCCTTTTCTGGTAGGTCCAGTACGATTCAAAACAAAAGCCGCAGTATTTATCGCTTCTGCCCAAAATTTTATTGATAACCCTTTGGAATGAATCATAGACCTGGCGGCCTCAACAAGAGTCCTATTTTCTCTCTCTGAAGCACCATTCTGTTGAGGAGAATAAGGCATTGTCTTACGAACGGTGATTCCATGTCTACGGAAAAGTATGTTCATGCGTTCATTGATAAATTCACCTCCACCATCACAAAATAACTCTTTAACGGTATTACCAGCAGTCTTGGCTTCATTTATGAACGTTTCGAAACAATTTGCCACTTGGGATTTTTGTTTCAAGAAAAATACTCTCCTGAACTTCGAGAAATCATCCTTGAAACAAAGAAAATATCGAGATCCTGCAATTGATTCTTCTTGAAAGGGGCCACAAATATCAGCGTGAATCCATTGTCCGCATTCTGAAGGTCGGTTCGCTCTGTCATGAAAAGACTCTCGGTGCTGTTTTCCAAATATGCACCCTTCACACAAATCATCATCAGCAGAAGTCAAATTCAGTCCAAGCTGCTTGATAACATTCCTCACATGTCGTTTATTCTGATGACAAAGTCGTTCATGCCATAGCTGCAAAGTGTCAACAGGTAACGCCAAATGAACTTCAGCAAGCTTATCTAGAACATGGACTTTCATATCTAGAAGATACAGACCTTCATATCTTCTTCCCATCAAAAATACTTGATTATTTTTATGAAACATGCAAATACGACTGTTGGCATGAAACTCGAAACCTTTTTCTAAAGCACGACTAACCGAGAATAATTGGCGACTGACTTCAGGAACATACCAGACATCTTTGAGATGATTAGTTTGCCACTTGTCATCAACTTGCATATCAACAAGTATGTCACCACAACCATATGCCCTAATCGTTTCCTTATTGCCAACATGAATATATTTCGGTTCATTGAAACGAACATAAGAAATAAAACAGTCTTTATCACTTGTCATATGTTCAGTTGCACCAGTGTCCGCCACCCAAACCATTTCATTGGATTTCTTTCGATTCTTACAGATAAATGCATGACCTTCAGGTTTCAAGAATTTGGCTCCTTGTGAATGTTTCTTCGGACAATTTCTAGCCAAATGATTCAACTCATGACATTTGAAACACTTAAAAGGACGTGGATTTGAAATTCTTGCAGACTCTCCTATATTTCTAGGAGGAACTAAATTCTTCCTTTTTGAAACAGTAACTTTGGCTAAAAGAGCGTTATCATCTTTCTCACCTTTGCTAGGCAAACGCATCTCGATTAACCTAAGTCGCTCAGTCAAGTTATTCAGTGTTCTACTTTCAATAGGTACACTCTCCCAAACACTTTTAAATTCGAAATAAGGGGAAGGTAGAGTAGACATGATACGACCCATCAGAATCAGTTCTGATAACTCAGATTTATCAAGTTTCTTCAATTCAACATTCAACTCGTTGAAATCACGTTGTAAACGGGCAACAAGGTTAACAATGCTTTCTTCAGAATGTACTCCTTCACTGGAAAAAAATGATTCGAGTAACCTATCAACTCTCTGACTAGAACTTTGTTCGTATGTTGACATTAATTTGTCCCAAATATCCTTAGAAGTACAGCATGACGAGGTAAGCTCTTCATTCGTGTCATTCAGAGAACTAATCATGATCAGCTGTGCCAAAGAATCTTTAGCTTCAATGATAGCCTCATTGGACTTATCCTCTTTTAATTTCAGCTCACCAGATACAACATCCAATACTTTGTGGTATTTCAAAACTAGAGTAATCTGACGTTTCCATCTTGTCCAGTTGTGTTGGCCTATCAACTTCTCCACCTGAGCTTTATAATCAAATGAACGAACATCATTTGAATTATTCATGGTCACAATATAAAGAACCAACTCTCTCAATCTTCACAGAGAACGTAATACTGGGCCCGTAACCTGTTGAGTATTCGAAGAAGTTAAATAAAAATGACAGCACACACAACTTTTATTTGACAAGTTATCGCAGTTAACTATATAAAATACACAATACGTTACTAAGGAGCAGAGATAAACATAGAGTAAACGATAGTGCTAGTTTTGTATTAGAAAATTATTTATTTTCTTCAACAGATAAAACGTATTTAGTAGGTACATATTGTACTGAAAAATTGAATGTAAGTAGTAATATACGAAATTGCTCTTACCTATAGCATGTAAAACATTACAAAATATTTTGTTATTTACTTCAGTTGCCGAGATATTGTTGTTTTTTACTAGCATTTGCATTTTGAAACCATACGCTCGAAAACGCCGGATAGCCGAGCTGCGGTAGAGTGTGCGTGGCCTAGCGCGTCTCACAGCTAAGCGCACGAAATACAATTATTTAAAATAATTGTTTTTGCAACTTTTATGAAAGATAAGAAATTGAAAATTTGGTAAACTGTTCATTAACTATTAAGAAGATGATTCTGTGAAAAAAATTGCGCATTATAACACCACAACTTTTTTAGGACTATTTTACAAAAGTGCTTTTTTTGCATTAAGCTGCGGTTTGTAAAAAGCATACATACGATCTTGCTCCTTTCAGAGTCAATTTCCTTCAATTCAATTCCAAGATCACTTAATCGATTGAAATAATCTTCATTAATAAGAGAAAATCTAGTGATAATAACTGAAATTATGTATTAGTCAGAATTTGGCATTATTTCAAACAAGTCAACTAGCTCATCTACAAGGTGTGGAAAGCCATATTTGTGCTCAGATTATACGTGAGTGACAGTGTTAGTAGAGCCGGAACTTCCTTATATTGAATTCCTTTCTAAAGTTGTGATACAAACTTGTGAAACGTGACTAGATTTTCCGTAAAAGTTACATTGAACTGCATTACGATTAACTATGAATTCAGACAATCGGTGCTTATTTTTAGAACACCTGAAACACAAGTCCTGAATCCTTAATGTTTGGTAATCCACTCGCTCTTTTCGTTGAAAATTGAAAAGGTACTTATCCTTAAAACGGGTTTTGGCAGAACAATAACGACATGTCTTTGAACTGTCTTGATTGCGTAAATGTTTGTTTGCTGAAGTTACGCCAATTATAGCATCCAAGACTCTGAATGTATCACTGCTACTCATTTTTGAATCTTCATTTAACTGTTTTGACAGTTCATTACTTACATACGTGACGCCTCCAGAGAAATTGCTTTACCCAAAAATTTCATTAAATTTAGTCTCAAACGACTGTAAATGTTGTTCCCTGAAATAATTATCACGCAGGCCTCTAATAAACTGTGCCCTGAGAAAAATATCGGCAACTGACATAGTTTTATCACACGCATAATACAGGTGACCGAAAATTGACAATCAGCTAAATCTCGTAGTAGAGATCCAACGTATTCAGATATTTATTGCTGTTCTTTTTCGTACATATTTAAAGTTTTGTGACACGACTACACTACTTCTTTCCGGTATAAGCATTTTAGAAAAGCCGCAAGTGCATTATAATGAACAGATCCAAAATAACTGAGCTTTCTTTGCCTCATCAACAACATTTTTCATCGTGCAATGATTCTCAAATCTTTTTGGTAACATGAAAACGTTTCCTTCCGAGAATCATAATTTGCAAAAAGACTTACGCTCAAAAGGTTATCCTTATCGGGTTTTGATTCAGAAGTACATAATTGACTCACCCAATTTGTTACCAAAGCAGCTTGAGCGGCATTGATTGACTCGTTATCCATTTCTGCAAATTAGTGCCGTCAGTTGGGATAACTTTGGACGAATTTTGAAGTTCTTTCAGTATACAAGAAAGTGGGAGGATTACATAATATGGAGAAATTAATATATATTTTTTGATACCTTCTTTATAAATATTTCACATTAAAAAAATAAAAAGTGGAAACAAATATTATTTATTTAAACAAATAGTGTTCGAACTATTCTGCACAAGTAGGGTAATTTCTGACAGCACCTAAATTGCAAGTCAATCGAAGTAAACTCGTGCGTTTAGAAAATTCGGACCCAAAAAATATAGAAATATGGGTTATTCAACGGTTTTTAATGTACAATATGTAAAATAAATTGTATGTTCTTTCCCATACATTTATGCAAGACCACACTAGAGACATGATCTACTGTAAGGAATTTTCCATCTAGTGTTCTGAAATACGGAAGAACTATTTTTCTAAACCAATGTTCAAAAATGGTTTGGCCGAACCAGTCGCTTTTGTTTCGATTGTATGCTGTACCAGGAGGCCCATTCTCAAGCCAAGCAGGATACAGCTGCTGTGCCTTATACACAATATAAGGTGCCAATAGTTTTCTTGAGCCAGCCGCTGCCATTATTGCAGATACATTTGATTTTGAGGATTCCATAATCCTGCCTGCATCTTTTAAACCCCGTTTGAGTACAACTTAAATTTTTCGGGAAAAAGTTGTTTCGTCGTAGCTAACTATGATTTTACTAGCTCATCAAACTGATTTTTCTAGCTCCAATGATTTTTCTAACTCAATATTTTTTACTGTTTCATGATTAACTGCCGCTCTTACCCTCTTAATGTTTTCAGACATCTTAACGGGAATCTTCCCTTTATACCGAGAAATAAAATTTCTCATCCATTCCTTTCCAGGAATATTTTCGTTTCTGAACCTCCCATTATTCTTCTAGATTGCTTAAAAGGTTTAAAGAGCCCTGGATCACTGGTGTGTTTATTATTAATTTTGTTCGAAATGGTTGATTTTGGCACGCCATACCTATCTGCCGCTGCCCATAAAATTAACATTCGTTAACCGTCAAATCAATATTTTCGCCGTTATAATACTTGTATGCCTCCCCCAACCTTCAATTGCAGCTTCTGATAATTTTTGGGTGTCCGAATTTAACCTACCAAAGAACGATTATTTGAAAAAAATATATAAAATGGTTGATAAATAAAATGTTTGCCTCTAATTTGACCAAATCGTAGTTTATACCTCAGTTTAGAATAACAAATGTTTATTTTGATCCATGTTATTAGGGTTATAAAGATATACTCTAGTTATAAATCGTGATTTCTATAATTTTTTGATTTCTATTTATTTATAAACTAACCTTTCAGACAAAATTGCACGACGGTAACAAGAGATTTCCCCCCTTATTTATAGTTTGTACTGCAGTGCTCACTTTTACAATGATAAAAATGTTCAGGCACCTGTTACGAGATGGCAGTGCCAGTAAATTTTATTTTACGTCAGGTTGTTCGAAATTACCGGTACTGCCCGAAGTTGACGGTAATCGGAAGTTGTACTTACAAGCGGAAAAACTTCACCTTGTCGCCAATTGTTATGTATTTCCCTAATTAATTATTATATTTAGAACAAGAAATGACAACATCAGTTCGATATAGACATTAACTACTTGTTAATTTCAAAATAAAATAGTATGAACAATAATCAAGTAGGTACTAGGTACTGGACATGAATAATATTTGCATTTTAGCATTGTATAAAATTGTATACTTAATGTATGAATCCATTTACTTACTTGATGAACATAATTCATAATTAACATATATTACAAAATTAAACGGAATGGTAATTTAAAATAATATGACAAGGGACTGAGAATAAATTGAAAATAATTCGACAGATCCTCAAAAAATTGAATGGCAACAATCTTGAGAAAATATTTTCGAATTTATCGAACTCTCGTGTGGTATTTTGTAGATTATTTTTAATGATAAATCATAAGCTGGTATCCCCATCTCTATTCAAATCTGACGTTGGCAATCAATAAAAACAAAATACTCACTACAATAATGCTTTGATAGGTTAAAAGGTACATAAATGAAACACGTACTTTTCTCGTCGCAAAATCGTCGAACAAGTCGTCAAATTTTAAGGTTCTAAAAAATATCATTTTTGCTACTCAAAAGAGCGAGATCATTGAGGCATTTTTGGTTCATTGCCGTTCGCAATACGTTTTTCTAGTAATTTTAACTTTGAAAAGGATCTTTCAGCAAGATACATTTTTAAAATTATCTGAACATTAGGAAAAGCATCCTGCGCCTGTTTTTTGATTATCAACGTGTACATGAAATGTTCACGGCTGAAGTATTGGTCAGTTTCTGCTGCAAACTGTTTGTAAAATTCAGTGACAAGAACTAGAAACTTATCTGTAATACGGCGCCACACGCTAAACAGGCGGGAAAATTCAAATAATTAATTTCAATGAACTTGTAATAATTATGTAGTGTTTCAAAGCAATGTGACATCAAAAATAACTTATTTTAACATCTACCTGCTATTATATAAATTTTAAATATACAATATTTCCTGCTTTTGTAATGTAAAATAAATAATTAAAATATGTGAATACAAATTCTGCACAAAATTACGCAAAAATTATGAATTTGTTACTATATTAACGAAATCATCTTGTCATTTTTGTTGAAAGCCTAATTTTTTTCCAATATATTATACTTGGTGCCGCCCACTCTGTCCACCCCTAAATCCGGCCCTGTCTGTCACTCTATTTGACAACGTTATTTTTTTGAATTTGTAGTCGAAAAGAAAATGTAGAATAACACAAAACGTGTTGGAAATCATTATTTAGTAAGATAGCTATGTAATTTCTCAGATCAAAATGCCGTCATGTGCAGCGTTTGCGTGTTCAAATATGCTATATGGTAATCGGACATTCAGACTTCCCAAAAATGCATAACGCCCAAAATAATAGGTTCTTAGATATGCAGAGAAATTCATGGACACAAATAATGCAGCAATATTGTGAGCGGTAAGTTTGGCTTCATGTTTGCGAAAAGTTGATTATTGATAATAAATTGTTTTTTCAGAAACATTTTAAAACTTAATTATTATGAAACTTATTGCTAATAGCCGTATATTGCTAATAAACGGAATAAAAATCTCACATTTTGATGTTTTTTAGTTTCTGAAACAGTAAATGTTCTCTTGCCCAGATTATCCTGACATTTTTGTTCTGTTTGAGCTGAACAGGGTAAGTAGCAGTCGGTAGCAGTTAGTTAATTTTGGATATGATATTATTATTATTTTCACACTAATATTTTCTAAATCGTCTCTTAATATATAGCCCCAACTGAAATAATCATAATTTTTTTTCGAGCTTATCATGAGTAAGAAATGAACAACTATATTTGATTTATTGCTCAGTTTTTGTGAATTATTCGAGAAGCAAATATCATCTCAACGATACATTAAGTACCATTTTAAAATCAAGTGACTTTGAATTGAGAAACAGTTTTGAACAGATTTTAAATAATTCAGTTACGCCTTAGAAATTTGTCTCCTAAAATTAGACGAATTATCTAACACTGATCTCTGATAATATAGGTCACTAATTATCTACTCTTCCGGAACATAGTAGTTCATATGATGTGATTAATTTTTACGCTTAAATATGGAAAACAATGAGATTCTGCTGGGAGCATTCCTTGACATTTAGAGGCATTCAGCAATACATATCTCGACTGTATCTCAAGAGCATCGAAAAGGAAAGGTATCGATGAAACTTGTTGCAGATGGAAAATCTGTATGCTAAAAGAAAAAAATTATCCATTTCTCTCCCCCTTGCTCTAGAACCTGGTGGTGGAAAGCCAGATAATCAAATTAAAAAGGAATGGGTTGAAAACAATTGGGTACGCTGATCGCTCAGCCATCACAGTCCAAGGAAAAATTAGGATAAGAATGCCAATGGCCCTCAACCTGTTGAACAGAAGCAGAAGGGGGCCCAAGTATTAGTTCCCTCTAATCTGCCAGTGTAGATTTTACCCGAAGGAGGAAACTAGAGAGAATAGCTCATCTAACCCTCCAAGGCACTAACATCCAGCTGGGGGGGGGGGAGTTAAATATTCCGGAGTAATCCTTCATTCTAAACTTACCTGGAACCAACAGCTGCTAAAAGGCAAGAACAAGGCCGTGGCAATATTAATGCTAGCCACACGCGCACACGAAAACTAATGTGGCTAACTGCTAAAATGTCGTATTGGACATACAATATTATGGTGAAACCCATGATTACTTATGCATCTTTGGTTTGGTGGTCAATGATAATCCAGAAAGTAGCTGCGGCCGAGTTGAACAAGGTACTCCCAAGTACCAACATTAACTACGAGGTAATTATACAGGAACTAAGGGAGTAGTCAGCCAATATCATCAGGAGCAAACCTGGCGAGAGAACCTGGTAAACAGATAAACAGTCCAAAATCAGGAAAGTAACTGGCGCTGTAATATGCAGTGAGGAAAGAAACTCTCAACTTAGAATCTCACTGGGAATAAATAACACAACAAAATAACATTGGTTTGGGTTCCAGAACTTTGCGAAAAGGCAGATGAGCTAGCAAGACTGTCTTCATCAGCCTCATATATTGGTTTAGAACCTGTACTCGGAGTGACAAAAACGACTATTCTTGGATGTATTCGGGATTGTGTCAAACAACAACAGAGAGAGCGCTGGAATGCACTTCCTCGCATGTAATACAGGAAAACTTCTATCAGAGAACCGAACTGAAGAACTACTCAACATGCGTAGGTACCAAGTCCGAACTATAAGAGGTCTCGTCACTGGTCACAGCCCAATGAGAGGACACCTGCACAATATACAATGCAGATCTTTTCTGCAGACAGTGCGGCAAAGGAACTGAAACAGTCAAACACATATTGTCAGAATGCCAAGCACTAGATCGCAAAAGACGGAAGCCTAAGTTATCTCCCGAAGAGTACAACAACCAACCGTTGACAAAATTGCACAAACTAGTACAGGAACTAGCGTTATATATGACAACATGTTACATATATTTTTAATATCAAAATAGGTACATATTTGAAAATTGACAGAACCAGAGCATAAGTAAAATATTTGATTTAAGATATTTCCAAGTACAGAAAAGGGAAAGTCTTGAGGTGAATCATACATTAGCTAATGTCGATATCACGTATACTAGGGCAATGTCTCAAACAAAATATGTTTTTCTGGAATTCAATATTTAGTCGTCCCTCTCGGACTACCGCTAATTCTGCGTCCCCAAGGTTTCGTTATTGAAATCAATCTGTCTGAAAAGCAACATTGATGGTCAAATCTGAGACTCAGCGAAGTAGGTCACTGTTCATTCGATCTCTATCATTGTTCTTTCCAAGTTATTTACATAAATTATGAGCAATAAAGGACCGTCATGTTTCCTCTTGACTTACCAATTCTCATTCAAATTTGTTGGAAAATCTATCTCTCATCCCCTACCGTACCCTAATCTAATTTTCAATAAAGAATTATGGTATGACTTCTAGAAACTGCAAAATTATTACTCTGTTCATACCACTTTGATTTCAATAAAAACATATCTCATGACCCAAGATGGCAACAGCAAAAACATTCTTTGAATTCTATCTTGTATGGATCGATATTTAACATTATCTACTAATTCGATTTATATTTATCATGAATGAATGATTTTCTAGAAATCAATCATTTTTAAACGAGTGAAATGGGATGTTCGACTTGTGGAGTTGTGGACCCAATTATGTTGCTGTTAACACAAAGATAATGATATACAGGGGTTGAATGTTTGATTAATTCGGAAATAAATAGTAAAATTGGGCCAATAGAAACAGTTTTCGACTTTTCAGACTTTGATCCACAATGTTCACTTTATCAACAAAAATGGAAAATTTTGCCATGACTTTTTTTTTTTAAATTGAACTGTTGTGATTTTTTACCATGTAATCTGCTAGTAAACCATGCGGGAGGCATATAGGAACTTAAAAAACTTAAAAAATATGGGTGTGGACCATTAAAAAGTATACAAAAATGTATCTAAAAAACGTTTATTACGAAAATAACAATATAAACTTTCATTAAAAAAACATTGGAACATAAGAAACATTTTTTCTATTTTATAGATCTGCTGCATTGATTCTTGCAGCCTCATCTTTGGCTGGATACAAATCTTTGGTTTGAGAGAAATACTGGTGAGAAAATAGGTATGCACATATACCTGCCTATTTATTTGAGATGATTGTGGTTCATTGGAAATTTCAGAATCTCACTCTTAGAACCGCTTGAAGTCTCGCAATCATCTGTTGCATGAATCTGTCCAACAAATTGTTGATTCGAAAAATTGCTTGAACAGTCGATGTCTCCAGTGCCGCTTATGTCATAATTTTTTCCTTGGGTATAGTAGACTTCCGCGAACAGCGAATCTTCAAAAATCTTGGCTTCCGGATGGATTCCGCATTACAGTATCACGACTCGATGCGGAAGTTTCGCCAAACATCACAGGCGACACCTTCAAGGTAGGCTTAAAGCTTGAAGTGAAACAGCTTGAGCTTGCACTCTGATATTAGACTTCTTTGGAACGGGGAAAATATGTTTGCAGTAGATGAAAAGAAACAGCGGGTCAAAAGAAACAGCGGGTCAAAAGAAACAACAAGTGAATAGGAACACAATAAGGGATGACGTTCGTTATCTACAAAAAATAGTTATCAGAAACTAGATGATATATCAGAATTTCGCATGTACGTTGATGATAGAAATATTTTGAAATACAAAATGGTTGAGCGAATCTAGTAGATGGTAAAGTTGAATATTCGCCCAGTTTATCCGGCAGTAGGTACTTGATCCAGTAGTAAGATACAATAACATTTTTTTTCCGTAATATATAGTTACCCCAACCGTTTCCTGTATAGGTTTGTCTTCTTTAATTCCAAGATTTTCGAAATTGCGGAGGCCTTTTGCTATACCCAACTGAACTTTAAAATGTATTGGAACAATTTTGCCTTTAAGACTTTTGGCTCTGTTAAAGGGAAGCTTAGTTCATCAGGCAGGTAATAGACAAGGTTTGCAATTTTGTATCTTTCCATGTGACTTTCCATAGCGTCAACTCCTTCTATTTGAACTTACCAATCTGGCACTTGACTTGAACATGCAATGTTTAGAAATATGTTTCTTCTACTTTCTTCTTCCGTTACAGTCTTTCCAATTTAACGGATTTGTTCTGAATTATACGAAGCCACGTCAACTTCATGCATATTACAGATATTTACAAAAGTTCTTCTTGATTTTTCACTCAATTTCGTTTATGCCAGAATCTCAAAAATCCTGTTGAAAAAATGCCTCTGTTGGCGTGGTGTACGGGGAGCATAGAGATGAAGATATAGAGTTCTTGAGTCCCATAAGCGCAATGCTTTACAAAAAGACCCTCTCTAAGAAATTTGAAGGCAGCCTTTCTCTTTCTAATTCTCGCATCGCTATGTATTCACGGAACTAAAGTGGGCGGGGCATATCGGGACCGAGTAGAAAGAGATAGCCTGCCTTCAAATTTCTTAGACGCAGTCATAAATATAGCATCTTCAAGAACTCTATTCTTCATCTCTATGACGGGGAGTGGAAATGGATTCCATGACGGAACAGAACATGAAAATGAAAGGATAGAACACGAAAGAACAGAATATAAAAACATAGAACAGTATAAGAAGAAAACACTGGAACAGAACTAAGAACAACGGCTAAAACGAAAACTTGAAATTAAATAATGTCATCAGTGTATTTAATAAACATATATACCGTCATATCAAATGTATACATAATAAGTATATTAAAATAATGCAGGTTTGTCATCACGAATATGAAGATTAAAAAATCTCATAATTCACCTGGAGGTCAGTAACCCTGGCTACCACGTCGGTATCAGGAATTTTACAGAAATTACATTGAAAACAAATTATCTCAAAATGTTACTCGGGGACTTTCAAGTGCTGAACACGAATATGAAGATTAAAATTTCTCATAATTTACCTGGAGGTCAGTAACCCTGGGTACCAAGTCGGTCTAAGGCAATTTATAGAAATTTTATTGAAACCAAATTATCTCAAAATCGTTACTCGGGTGTTTTCAAGGGTGCTGAACACGAATATGATGATTAAAAATTCTCATAATTCACTTGGAGGTCAGCAACCCTGGGTACCACGTCGGTCTCAGGCAATCTACAGAAATTTCATTGAAACCAAATTCATAATTTAATATTATTGAACAACGAATGCTGAGGTTGTCATATTTCTTCTTCTGCACTTCTGGGCTACCAGGCTAGCAGCAAACGTTGGCAAGAAATGTGTCGCATAATCCATCTAGCAAGTTCATATGCTGGGATTTCTGCATCGGAAGATGGAGTCAATGCGTTGTGGAAACCTCCACAATTGTTCCGCAGCGGCATCAAAAAGGTTCCACAACACGATAGGGAATTGCGGTGATCGTCCTACAACGCCTTCTATATTAAGTTAGAGAAGAACTATGTTAAGACGTCATTGTGGCTATATCCAGGGGAACTGTTGCAGCTAGGTCGTTAAATAGACCGCACGTTCTGTGCTGGTTATGAAAGATTGCTGTGTCAAATGTTCTAACACATCGGAATTAACGTCACCTATTATATTGTCTTCCTAGGACCTTGAGGCCTTGCATTTAGTCGATTAGTAGACTCCATGTGATGACACTGTAAGCAGGCGCGGATTCAGACATCCCTTTTGGGGGGTCATTTTTACAGTGTCATTTGGGGGGGGGTCATGACCCCGTGACCTCCCCTGGATTCGCGCCTGACTGTAGGTTATTTCAGTACATAGTATGTTCATACCCCATTATTTGGAATTCTTAGAGAACTACCTTGTTACTATTTCAGGTAAATTACGAGATGTAAACAGTCACTTATTAAACATTGTCATACTCGACATGGGAATGCGGCAGTAGAAGAATGATTTGCGATTTTCTAGAATCGTTAATCATGAAATTTTTTATGGTGATAGTTCGAGCTACGTCCAGCTAATGCGAGTTTCTGATGAACAGTATCTCGAAATAAGAAAAAACGTAAACAAAATAACTTGAAAGCTCAACATTTCAACTTTGTCATAGGATTCAACAATTCAAAAAATTTTAGAACTAAAGTCTTTCTTCGTGCGGCTCATTTTAAATATTCATTTCGATTTTTCTGCTTTTTTGTTTTCTCAAAAAATTTCTAACGAAAAATGAGAATAACAAGATAAAAATATTTTGTAGTCTCCTAACATCAAAGTTATGCAATAAATATGCGCTTGAGATAAATTTAGTTTGTACCGTCGGAGACATATTTTATAACCGCAACAGCTAGATAAAAATAACCTTCTTGAGTATTTAGATCATTCCTCTAAATTCAGTCACTGGTATATTTTTGCAATGAGCGGTCCGTTCAAGAGGAGGTCCTCTCTTAAGAGCCTTCCTCCGATAGGTGTTGTGAAAAGCGCGGGTCTTAGACGTCAGTCTTCTGCAGGATTGAAGCCAATTGCTCCCTCACAACAAGAAGTACCATGGGATATGCTAGACAGATGTCTTGTGCCTGTTATATTCTGTCATGCAGCGGCGTTTATTATTAGCACGGTGCTCAATGTTTTACACATTACGCAAATATCTACATTATCTCTATTTTTATGGTTTACCATCACCACAATAGCCGCCGTATTATTTTATCATAATTTAAAGGTAGGGTTTGTTATTCTCCTTCTTTATATTTCATATCCCATGTATTATATCTACGATGATGACACAAATGAAAAATTCTTCCATCACCAGTTACATAATTTAAAATGAAAATATTGTCGTTCATTTATTATTCGATAGAAAATATTACAGTCAATTACCAAAAAATGCGAAAATTTATTCTTCGTTATGAAAATAATTTTTCAAAAGCATAACATCTTAAAATTTGGGTGAATATAAAAGTAATATTTTCCTGAATGAATATGGAATATTGAATACATCTGAATGTTCTTAATCTTTGAGATGGAATATGGAATACATCTCAACTTTCTTAGTCTTTGAGGAGTACCTGCTCATACTTCTTCTTCGGGATACTTAGCATTTGCATTATATAAAATAATTCCAAAATTTCGGAATTTACTGCTCATGTAAATTCTTTAAATAAGAAGCAATCACCTTTATTCACTGAAAATACTGTTACTGTTTTCAGTTAACAAGTAGCCATCATCAGAGTAAACTAAAGTAGAAATTAAAATGTGCATGTTTAAATACTATTTGGAATAATTAATATGATATGTAAGGAATCACCCTCAGGTGGGGATAAATTTGAATCCATTAAATTGCTTTCTCGCTCATGAATTTCCATCCCTTCTAAATTACCTAGATATTTGTCATTAGCATGTTTCAAGAGTGATGAACTTTTTTGAGAAATGGTGTGCCCTGTATTTAAAATATGTTTGGCTCACACTGATTCTCAACCATTATTTTTCTTTATGTGCTAAAGAGAGAATATTATTAAGTATTTGTTGATCGTTCAATAGGATATCGGACTTCTTATATTTATTAATTTCTAGAGATTCCAGCATATTTAATTCATTACTTTTATTTTCAATTTGTAAAATCTTTATATTCAATGGTAGCCTAAACGTTTCTTTTTGCTTTTTCTTACATCTATGAAGGGGTTGTATTGCAAATTTAGGAAAAAATTATGGAATTTATTTTATCAATAACTGAGGGATGATAAGTGAAACTTTTGAATTTTAAGCAACTATTTGAAGGTACTATTGATAACAAATAATCACCCTTATCCACTAAAATACTATTAAAGTATTGAGGACCTTTCGTCTACCAAGTAGCCATCATCAGAGTGAACAGAGTAAACAGTTTACTCTGATGATGGTAGCCGAAAGATCCTCAGTACTTTATTAGTACTTTTAGTGAATAAGTGTGATTATTTTTCATCAATAGTGTTATAATATATCCACAAAGTGAACTCTTTATATTTTATTATTTGATTTGGTAGTAGCTCTAATTTTGTTAATTGGTTGCGTTCCATTTTCCTTTTTGTTATTGATCAAAGCATTGTCCAATGCTATTTGCTGAAGTTTCTCAACTTCATTCAATAATCCATGAGCAAGACTATTCAATGGAGCTATTTTATAATTAATTGGTGTAACTCAATTAGCAGGAATATATGTAATTTTTTGAGTGGGTTTTCTGTATATATTCAATTCCAACTGATGGCCACCTCTTATAATGTTAATATGATTTCTCCGAAAGGAGAATCTAGAACCACAAGAATTCGATGTACTATGGTTTGAGCTTGATAATCACAAACAAAAAAACTGAATTCCTCTGTTGTCTTTATCTATCACCAAACGAGCCACCTCATGGATACCTCTTTCTTTCTCTGAAACTTGACCTCATTCAGCAGAATTATCCAGCAGCTGAAATTATCATCATGGGGGATTTCAACGTTCACAACTCCGCTTGGCTCAAGTTCTCCAACAAGACGCAGAACGACAAGCTGAGGCCTCCGCTATTACATATCGTCTCAAGCAACCAATTATTGAACCAATACCTTGATAACAACTATCATTATGCTAATACGTTTGACTCATTCCTCATTAACAATCAAGATCCCTGTGAAGTAAGAGTCCGTGCAACATTGGGAAACTTTGACCATTTACTCATCTCCACGACCTGTTCCTATATCACTCGATCAACCAATCCAACATGTCTGAGCATCAGAGCTCAGTCGACTGGGATAATCTTCGCACGTTTCTCTCCGAGTTTCCTTGAAGAAGTGTATGTTTTGAATCTGAAGACCTAAAGCAATGTGCCAAAGAGATTTCGGAGATTATCATGCTGAGAACCCTATACCAACAAATCACCATCATCTGGTGAACCATGGTTCAATGAAATCTGTTCTAGGGCCGTCGCTTCAAAGTAAACAGCATACCGTCGTTGCCACGGGAATCCCTGCCGGAAGACTAGAACACAGTATGTTGAAGCCAGGAATATTAGTCATCACTCAATATACCCATGCAAAGGGGCATCTAACGCCAGAATGAGATCAATGCTTATCGAATGCTGAAATGGCTCCTGTTCGTTTTGGACTGTCGCCAAGGTAATTGGAAAGAAATTTCACTTCCAGCCCATTCCCTCCCGTAATCAAAGATGATGGTACACGAGGTACTACACCACAAGAAAAGTCAACCTTTTTGCTTGAATGTTTGCAGAACTTTGGACACTTTAAGCCGCAAAGGAAGGACCCTCCTAATATTGCTGCAATCGACAGCCATATGCCTGAAATTGTCTTTCGGCAGCCCACAATTGGGCGCATTCTTGTTGATCTCAATACCAACAAAGCTATGGCCTGACGAAATTCCGCCTACTGTTCTCAAAATATGTGCCCCAGAATTCACATCAGTTTTCTGCAGGTTGTTCACCCTTTCATACAAACTTGGTATGTTTCCTTCCAGCTGGAAGACAGAATTTCAAAAAAAGGAAAGTAGACCCTTCATAATAATTATGGAACAATTGAACTATTATCTGTTCTGAATTAATGGAGAAAGTAATCAACATCGAGTTCTCCAATACCTATAGAGCTCAAAATCGTGAATGGCAGGCAATATGGCTTTCGTCAGTAGAGATCAACAGGAGACCACATAGATAGACATCTATTGAAAGATATGGAGGATATCCAGTTGCACCATTAGATATCTCTAAAGCATTTGACCGAGTCTGGCACCAATAGTCCAGTTAACGAACCAGAAAAAAAATATATAGTAAGCTAGAATTTAATTTTTTTTTTGCATTTTGTTCTTAATACCCCATGGATCATTCATGACTATCAAGACCGTGGGGGTCGACCTTTCTACCCCCCAAAACGGGGTTTCAACCCCTCAGAGGGGCATTCTTATGAAAACAATCCAAAAGTTCAGAAAATTGATGAATTAAGAGTCGAAAATAACCCGTAGTATGTTTTTTGGGTCGCTGATCACGATTCCGCAGTTAGTTTTCTCGGAAAACTCCCTCCAGATGGGAAATTTGGAAAATTTATATATAATATATAATTTATAGTTTTGTTGCAAAAATGACCTCTGGTAGATTTTTTGGGTCGCTGATCACGATTTCGCTGTTATTTTTCCCAAAAAATTCTCTCCGGATGGAAAATTCGGGAAATTTGAGATTTTCCTGATACGGTTATGGATGATAAAGTATAATTTTGTTGCAAAAATGACCTCTAGTAGGTTTTTTGAGTCGCTGATCACGATTTCGCTGTTATTTTTCCCAAAAAATTCTCTCCGGATGGAAAATTCGGGAAATTTGAGATTTTCCTGATACGGTTATGGATGATAAAGTATAATTTTGTTGCAAAAATTACCTCTAGTGGGTTTTTTGAGTCGCTGATCACGATTGCGCTGTTATTTTTCGCAAAAAATTCTCTCCAGATGGAAAATTCGGTAAATTTGAGATTTTCCTGATATGGTTATGGATAATAAAGTATAATTTTGCTGCAAAAATGACCTCCAGTAGGTTTTTTGGGTCGCTGATCACGATTTCGCTGTTATATTTCCCAAAAAATTCTCTCCGGATGGAAAATTCGGGAAATTTGAGATTTTCCTGATACGGTTATGGATGATAAAGTATAATTTTGTTGCAAAAATGACCTCTAGTAGGTTTTTTGAGTCGCTGATCACGATTGCGCTGTTATTTTTCGCAAAAAATTCTCTCCAGATGGAAAATTCGGTAAATTTGAGATTTTCCTGATATGGTTATGGATAATAAAGTATAATTTTGTTGCAAAAATGACCTCCAGTAGGTTTTTTGGGTCACTGATCATGATTTCGCTGTTATATTTCCCAAAAAATTCTCTCCGGATGGAAAATTCGGGAAATTTGAGATTTTCCTGATACGGTTATGGATGATAAAGTATAATTTTGTTGCAAAAATGACCTCTAGTAGGTTTTTTGAGTCACTGATCACGTTGCGCTGTTATTTTTCGCAAAAAATTCTCTCCAGATGGAAAATTCGGTAAATTTGAGATTTTCCTGATACGGTTATGGATAATAAAGTATAATTTTATTGCAAAAATGACCTCCAGTAGGTTTTTTGGGTTGTTGATCACGATTCCGCTGTTATTTTTCCCAAAAAATTCTCTCCAGATGGAAAATTCGGGAAATTTGAGATTTTCCTGATACGGTTATGGATAATAAAGTATGATTTTGTTGCAAAAATGACCTCTAGTAGGTCATTTTTGACCTCTAGTAATTTTTGCAACAAAATTAAACTTTATTATTCATAACCGTCTCAGGAATATTTCAAATTTCCCGAATTTTCCATCTGGAAAGAGTTTTTGGGAAAAATAACAGCGGAATCGTGATGAGCGACCTAAAAAACTTACCAGAGGTCATTTTTGCAACAAAATTCCACTTTATTATTCATAACAGTCTCAGGAAAATCTCAAATTTCCCGAATTTCCCATCTCGATAGATTTTTTTGGGAAATATAACAGCGGAATCGTGATCAGCGACCCAAAAAATCTACTATAGGTCATTTTTGCAACAAAATTATGAATTATATATTATATATGAATTTTCCAAATTTCCCATCTGGAGGGAGTTTTCCGAGAAAACTAACTGCGGAATCGTGATCAGCGACCCGGAAAACATATAAGGGGTCATTTTCGGCTCTTAATTCATTAATTTTCTAAACTTTTGAATCGTTTTTACAAAAATGCTCCTCTGTGGGGTTGAAATCCCGTTTTGGGGGTAGAAAGGTCGACCCCCGAGGTCTTGATAGTCATGAATGATCTATGGGGTATTAGGAACAAAATGCAAAAAAATTTTTGAAATTCTAGCTCTCTATATATATTTTTTTTATTATGGCCTTTTTCGCGGCTTATTGCCTGGACTACAAGGTCATCTTAGTATACTTTCGTCAAAAGGAGCGAGACAGAGAGAGGTCGGCGTAATTAATGATGATCTGGCAATGATTTTGGAATGGGATCTGATAATCTGGTACAGTTAATTCAACCAAAACTCAACCTTGTATTTTCTTCATGAAAGCGGATACCACAATCCCTAATATGAAGAATGTTAGATACAGTATTCCTATGAGTCCTCTATATCCATGCTCGGTATCACCACCAAGATCATGAGAGGTTCATTGCGAAAGTCGCTCCACAAAAACTTCGTTTTCTATTCCGTGCCAAGAGCTACTTTGCATTTCAACAGCTCCTCATAATATACAAAGCACAGATTCGACCAGTCCCAAACATACGCTGGAGCTCTTAGATTCTTTTCAGAAGAAAACCATTCGTATGATTGGTGTCGTACCTACGAATTCATTTATCTTCGTAGAACATCGTAGAAAGATGGCCGATCTCGCCCTTTCCTATAGTTATTTCATGGTCGGTGTTCATCAAAAATCTCGTCGGTTATTCCACCATGAGAGATTCCAGGTAGGCGAACTGGACGAGCTCAAGCTAGTCACCTCTTTATTGTCAAGCTCGATGCCAGACAACTTTTTTCTGCCAGACTTAATTTTTCTATCGTAGATTAAAAAAAAAGGAAAGGAAGCTCTTTAAATACAGTGAATTTGAGTGAATCAAATTGGCTATCAAGCGTGTTCAAAAAGCCATGTTAATCAGGATATTTTCTTATAAAGGCGGAAATATCATCGACATATCTATTTCAAACTAAGGAGGTTTCAAGTTCGATTAAAATTTACCAAAAAAGGAGAGAGTGAATTGCCACATCTGCTTCTTTGTTTATAATAGTTAAAAGTGAAAAAAATTTGCTCTATTCATAAAGACGTAAAGATCACATATTCTATGCATTTTCTATCGGGGATATTAATATTTGAAAGCCATTTTTTCATAATGGTTATCGACTCATGGATTAGGGTATCAATAAATAGTGAAACAAAATCAAATGAAACTAAACTAGAGTATCACCATGTTCATGTTTGAAATCTTTCACTTTCACAATTAGTCGAAAGAATTTTTCACCGACTACGTTGGTGCGGCTTTGTAGTTGCTAAATTCCTTAACTAATCATTGTGCTATGTCTTACGTGGGACAATTAATGTTTGAAGCGATTTGTCTCATGAAATTACCAGGCTTATGAATCTTAGGCAAGCGATACAGTTTAGGAAGAGTAGGATTCGAAAGTCTGAGTTTGTATTTTAAATTATCGGAGTTAACAGCGGTATGCGGTACATGATTTTAATGTTCCATTTACTAATATGACGCATTTAGACAAAGAGTTTCTGGAAGTCTGGAATGGAATTTCCTTTATCGGTTTTCATGTTATAACAGTTTTCCTCTCTATTGTTGGATGTACCTTTAAATAATACTAGTAACAGCTTTATCTTGAAAGTTGAGCCACCAAGTCGTGTTTTCGATTTCATTAATTAAATTTTACTTTACTAATTTCTTAGAATCAATTGCAAAATTCAGATCTTTATTTCATTGACTTATGTCATTTTCATTGAATTTGATATCGGTTTCATTGTGTATGATGTTAATATTCTTGGGATATTCTCCAGGGCAATTCAGTAAGAATTTTTGAAATTTATTGCTGATTGATTTGATTTTTCTATTTGTTTTTGCCTTTGTTTAGTAATTTAGGACAAAGGAACTGGAATTAGATATAGTTTCAAAACTCAGTTTTAAATGTAAATTATTATAAGCTAAAATTTGTAAATTATCTATTTTATGATATTTGTTACTGCTTCCTTTCCAATCTGTATTGAGCAGAAAAAATGATTTTAACTATTTTCGCGTTCCTATATGTATATATTTTAATGGATTTTGGAAAAACGTTATTTGACAAACAATCTTTATGGAAACTTATTGTAAAATATAAGGAATATAAGGAAACTTGTTCTATAATATAAGTGATATAAAAACAAAGTAAAAGTGTCTTATCCTATGAAACATATACTACCTTGAGAAATCACATAATTTTCTATAACATATTAATTAGGTTTAAATAGAACATTTTGTAATTATAATCAGTCAGGGTTCACAGCTTATAGGCTTTTACAATCGTAATAGGGATTTTAGGTGTCTTATAAAGTCAATATGAAACAAATAATCACTATGGATATCATATAACCCATGAATAAGAAACATTCACTCTTATCCACTTTAATGGATAAGAGTGTCAATATGGAACAGTCGACAGCTATCCGATGTACTGGTTTTGGGAAATCCATCAGTAATGATTTTGTAATAGTTGTTTCAGGAATATATTACCCAAAATGTGTGTTGTTCTGGATATAATTGAATAACTGTTTTCTGACCAATTCCACATTTATCGTCTAAGTTCACACAAAATGTAAAATTGAAGCATCCAATACGAACTAACCCTTGAGTTGTATTTTATAGAAAGGAATCTTTTGGGTTAGCTAACCTGTGTGACCATTCTCTGAATAAAATTTTGCTTATTCTAGTTTTGTCTAGGAACTCTGCAAGTTTTGATAGAAATGGTAAGTCTTACGTATGACTTCTTATCGAATCTAGTGCCACTGATGTCTAAATTTTTTAAAAGTCTGAGCAATTAGCACAAAGAATAAGTTTAGTATACTCAAAAGATGGGGATATAAAAGATTCGGCCATATTATTTTACTGAGGCAGTTATTTCACCTTAAGTTTTACTAGTATACGGATTTAAAATGTACGGTGTTTATGTTGGATTGAGATGCAATAAAAATATTACTCAATAAAATATTCTTGGAAACAAATTATATTAGCACTTGTCTATTATATTTCCGTCTTTACGTTCTTTTCTGTCTCACGACCATCACCGGAAGACGTTTGAAAACTAATTCAAATTATTAATCGATTTCTTAAACTAAATGTACTAAGCACTAGGCATCGTAAAAACGAACAAAACACGAATAATTCAAATTGTAACATATTAATGTCTAAAATATATGAATATTTATTAAAGTACCATTTCATGATAATTTTTCTATAGTCAAATATGTCATATCTCGGCAAAGAGGATAAATAGTCTGCAACAAATTCCTTTGAGCCAAAGTAACTACAATTACTGATTTGTATCAGCATTCTAGATATACATAATTTTGAACATTATTATAAAGAAGAAGTACGTAGAAATTTGTGTTGTGCTTAGTTAATTATATTCATATAAATATACTATATATCATCAATTAATTTCAGCAGATGTTGCTTCTTTATTTACAAATATACCAGTCGAATTAGCATTGACTAGCTTAAAAACGTTGGGCAGAGAGACATTAAAGACCACACACCTCCAGATCAGTCTGCTTTTTTGAATGCAGTGAAGTTTTGTTTAGAATGAACTTATTTTCAATAACAATGAACAATAAAAATGAACAATAACAATGAACAATATTTTGGACAAATATTCGACACAGCACTTGGATCTCCTATTTGAGCTACTATCGCCAACCTAGTTATGGGATGTCCAGAAGAATCTGTAATAAATTCACTAGATTTTCAACCAGTATTTTTCAAACGGTACGTAGATGATTGCCTAATGTGTGTTGAAAAGGACAACATTCAGTATTTAATGAATAAATTCAACAATTTCGACTGTAAACTTTAATTTACTTGTGAAATAGAAATAGAGAAAAATCTAAATTTCCAAATTATGAACATTAAACACGATTCAGACGGAAAAATAAAAACATCGTGAAACTTGGTCTCAACAATATTTTTACTACAAATCAGTTGCACCAACAAGTTATAAAAAGTATTAAAACAGCCTTACAGATCGCGCTGTAAAACTGTCACACCCAGAAAACCGTCTCAAAACACTGGAAATGAATGGCTACCCAAAAAATCTTCAACCTTATTGTTAAAGACAGAAAAAACAAAATCTATAATGATACATCATATATAATTAATATAAACGTTAATAAAGATAATTTTATAATATTACCATATATTCGGGAAACTTCAGAGGAAATTAAGAAATGCTTACAAATGTGTAAATGTTGCACATAAAATTACTAACAGTTCTTGTGGATATTTTTCAAATCTAAAACCACTAATACCTTAAGATAAACGAACCCAAACGGTATATACATTGAATTGTTTAAATTGTGATGGGACTTGGAGAAATCTTGAAAAATACTTACAAAAAAAATGTATGGCCATAAGTACAGTACTAAAAATAAACGTGATAATGAGTCGATAAATAGTGGAATCGATGTGAAATCATTGAGTCAAAAATTTACATAAATTTAATTAATTCAACACAAAACTCTACGTACTTGTTTATACTATTTGGCGCGAAGGAATTTGGTCTCAGATCATTTATAGTCTAGTAGGAAGATAATTCGTTTTGTAAAGGAGTCTTTTTGTTAATATAAGAATCTGTGAAATTTAAAAAAAAATGTGAATAGATCTTAGTGGACACAACAAGAAAGTGAAAATCGGTTCATTGTTATGAAAGTTGATGATGAGAATCTAGTTTTCTTACCATATACCGTTTTAGGTTTGGAATTGTTAAGTTGCACGCGTAATATAATTTTACATTCTAAAACAAAAATTCCACCTTGTTAAATATCACTTTAATTAAAAGAAAGTTGATTGCAATTTCGAATTTTACAGTTCATTATCAAAACATACAATCATTGCATGTTTTGATAATGAACTGTCAAGTTCGAAATTGCAATCAACATTCTTCGAAATAAAGTGATATTTGATAAAGTAAAATATACTGTTTCTATCTGTAAAAATGGAATATCACAAAGTAACGAACAGCTCCATTCAAATTCTAAAATGGTGAAATTTCCTCTTCCCAAGTTTTATGTTCATGTGATAAAAAGTACCTCGTACATCAAGTATGGGATATGTCAAATAAAACGGTTAACTAATTAGAAAAGAGCAAAAATAACCACAAGCATTAGAATTAGAATGAATAATGAGCAGCAAACGGGATCTACGGTAGGTACCGACAGTTAATTCTACGTAGGCATGTATTAGCCCACTCAACTTGCTAATTTTATGATCAGACTGAACCAAATTATAGAAATACTATTTACAAATTTTAACTGAAGTTTTTTCTTGCTTAAAAACAAATGATGAACATAATAAGAAAACATTATTCCGTAAAAATTGTGATTATTAGATTTACTATGTGTAAAAACTTTAATTATATTTTATGATACCCAGACGTTAAAGAAGATGAAAGAACATCTCATCTGACAAAACATTCCTCTATTTTAATTACTTAAATAGTTATTATTATTTCTCCTATGTACTTTGACATATAATTATAAACTTTGGTCATTTGAAGTCTTCGTTGCAAAAAAGATATTACAAAATATACAGTTTGACTTAAATAAGCAGCCTTCAAAGTCAGACGAGAAGCCTTGAGATTGGTTTTTGATTGCATTGTAATGTGAAACTTTTGTGCATTATATTAAATTCTTATTCTTGTAGTAAACTGCACATTGGTGAAATGGGTCGTACAATAGGTACTCGTATTAAAGAGAACAAGCGCTGTACTAGACTTCGTAACTTCGTCACAAACGCCATCCATCCTCAAATCGTCAACACCAGTAAGCCGAGATATATCGAGAATCGCCGTCCGCGAAAGTCTTCTAGTCAAATTATAATAAATATTTGTAATAGAAAATTTAAAATCTCTTAATAACAATTGTTGGTCTGCAAAAATTGATAGTAAAACGATTGAAAATTAAAATATTTAAAACATTATATCATTAAGATGGAGTGAGCGTGGCGAACGAAGTCTTTTCTCAAATCGGTTTGTACGTTGTTTCAACATTGTGATCGGAAGGTGACTTTGATTTACTCAACATTTTCACAGAAATAGATATGAGGCGTTAAATTTACTGGTTTGTAAAATCAATGTCGTACCTTATGGCGGTTTCGAGTTATTGAGCAGAGCAGTCCGTCGAAATACTCGACACTATTCGCTTTGTTTAGCGCTAACTATCTGGCCGATTGTAGAGAGAAATAGTGCTAAAGAATAAAGCTTGTGCAACTAGACAGACTGAGGCTCGCGCTCCAGATCGGCTGATGAGATGGACGGAGTGAGCGTAGGGAACGATGTCGCTCTCATTTCACTCAAACGGCAAGTTTCTCATTTCGGCTCATACGGTTCACTGTTGGTTTCTACATAGCGGTCGAACGGTGACTCCAATTTATTATAAATTTCCGTAGAATATCGATATGAAGCGTTAAATTTACTGGAGTGCAGAGAGATCTCACTATTATAGGTATGTACTACGTATAATTGAAATTGAATAAATTTATTGCTAATGGGAAATACTCACTCTATATCATCTCTTTGGGCACACACAGCGTATTACCAACCTCCTGGTGGATATTTAATATAATGCAAGGAAGTGTCACACCACGATGCAATCAAAGTCCAATAACAATACAATACGACTGACTTATGAGTTTGTTTAAATCAAACAAGGCGAAATTTTGAATGTTCCTTGTCTACCCGCTACCGCATAATTTTGAATGAGCATAATTTTTTTCCATTGAACATGACCTTAGGATGACAGTCTTATAGTATGGTAAAATTGGCATTTCACATCGTGATTTTGCTACTATTGACCGATTTGGACGTTCTTAGTGTCAAAATGTTCGGGAAAGCACCCCGAACCAGTAAAAAACACAATCGGGGGTTTTCGAGGTGGCTGATCACGATTATGTTGTTAGAATGGGACAATTCTACATATTTGGCTGGAAAACTTGGCATTTTCATGAAAACGCAACATTTGCAAACTAACAATTCTGGACCGCTGTTTTGCTCTGTCATAGAGCCCAGTAGCAGAATGAGAAAGTTTCCAATCGCTCCGTCTAAGGTAGGTATACATAACTAAAAATATGTAACGCCATCTATGGGTAGATATTAGATGTCCCACTAAGAAATCCAAATAATAACATTGACTATACAAATGTGACCGGTAATGTTAGACTACTTGAGCGGCAGATGAAGACTCAAACGGAGCAATGTAACAATTGAGAAATAAATTGATGTTGACTCATTTCTCGTTGGATTTTGCAAGATTAAGAATGATAAAGTATCTCTAGTCTAGAAGATTAGTAACACTACAAATTGATAGTTCTAGACAGCTGTTTCGCTCTCTCATTAAGCTCGTCAGCAGAACGAGAAATATTGCAATGGTACTGAACGATCGTTCTATGGAAGATATGAATAACCGACTAACAGAATTTTAGAGAGAACCATACATATCTAATGTTATCTACGATTTGAGGTACCACCTACAAATCCTGGTTATGTATAGCTTCGATAAAGTGATCATTTAGTAACAATGCAAACTTTCTTTTTCTGCTTGAGCTTGAGCTTGAGCCCCATGAGAGATCAAAACAGCTATATAGAACTATTATTTTGAGGTGTTACTGATCGATAAGATTGTTACCACTTATGAGCCAACTATAACGCTACATAGGGAGCTCCCGAATTATTATGGGGCTCTTCATTGGGACTAGGTGAAATTGAGCCCACTTCACTTAATTCTAATTGGATTATGACTAGTTCACAGTACAATATTCACGCAATAAACTCCACGCCTGATAGTAGATGGCGCTTCAAAGTGTACGCAATGACCTTTAATTATTGAAAGTGAAAATTCAACATGGCCATGGTATATTGCAAGTGTGTGCGGCCGCCAGTCGCAATAGTTGGAAGAAACGGATTCGTTTGATATCGGCATCACAAAAACAGCCATACGGCTTACCTATAAGAATGGAATCTGTAGTATCGTATATACGCTCGAATTTACATTTATTTTTAGATGTATCAGAATGTGGCGTCCTGGTGTTCCACAGCAGATAGAGATACTTCAATTTTTGAAGTGTCCTCATACGTAAAATAGAAAATGCAAATTCAACATGCGTGTCACCTCAATTCCTCTCCTAAGGCCATTGAGACTCAGAAGAAAACAAACCTCCCTACCATTTACGACGAGAACAATGTGTGATGAAGAGAATTAGGAAAGGAACAGCATCGAACATGATGGAGATGCAGGAAATGATTTTCGAATTCAGCATTATGTTCTGGGCAAAGCTTCGAAGAATGACACATTCATTATTTCTTTATTATAATCTTGCTCATATTTTTTTATATACAACCATCGAATAATACAATCATTAAATATACGATATTCGACTATTATTGAATGGTATCCGTTACTATGTACTATGAACTAAATAATAATAACAGTACGATTGAATAATATTATTATTCATTGTGTCAAATTAAGTTGAGGAAGTAGTATTATATTAATTAATTCTCTTACCTATATTAAGCAATAGTTGTAGATAAGTATAGCACAAGAAATAAAAACTTAGAAAATTCCGCCGTTCTAGCTAAACACTGCTTTGATTATAAGCATCAATTTGATTACAAAAATGTTAATATTTTAACTAAGGAAACCAATTATTATAAAAGATATATTCTGGAGATGATTCACATAAAACGTGACTCCAAATCTGTAAATCATAGGACTGATATTCAGACATTAAGTCAGATTTATACTAACTTAATTAATTAAAACTCTTGCAAATTCCTAGATGCGTCTTTATAATGTTAAAAGTATATTTTAGTTAGAACTCTCAAAGGAATATTCCAATATAGGTCTGCAATCTTTTTCAGTACCTCATAAATCGTTACATCTGGTCCGAGACTAGATACTTAACATAATTGTTTTGATCTCCAGTCGTTGAGACACTATACCAACATGCGCTTGTGTATTATAAGAATATTACTGAATAGTGAATTCTTGTTATATTTTATACTTGAAATATTGACGGTACAATTTCGATTATTCGTGGTTCTGTTCGTTTCGAGGACGTGGGCATTTTTGATTGAAATTGGTGCGATATGGCCGCTTTGTGCTATAATTAGTTTTAAAAAACCCCTTTTTGACATAATAAGTCTTCTGATGATGGTCGTGAGACCGAAACGTATGTAAAGACGAAAATATAAAACATAGTGTTGATGTGACCTATTTCCCGAGAAATTTTTTATATAGTTGGGGATAAGTGTCCTATTATTCAACTTGCGTACAATGGCTATTGCACGCTGATTGAATATTATAAGTACTATTAAATATTATGTAAATATCGCATTATAGTGAAAAAAAAACATGTACTGCTGTACCCGTCGTGTCCCATTTTTTTCAAGTTAGCTATTTGATGTGGTAAGACGGTAAATAACCGCCCTGTTTTTTTGTCACGAAATCATAATGGAACATTCAAATCATCGAATAGGATCCCCTTTATAAAACGTTTGGCACATATTACATAATAGTAGTGAGTTTCTACATACTCTTTCGAAATTAGAATTGAACTCTGTCAGCGAAAGTGTTAAAAATATATTCTAAAATTATACAAAAATTTTAACTTCTATAAGCAATGTAGAACCAAACACAGGTTTTTAACTTTCAGTACTCATCACTTTTGTAGAATAAAATAATAAATCTACCTAACTAGGTAAACAGCCTAGTCATAATATTCATGTAAACGTTTTGATTTCAGAGTCGAATATAGTATTTTTTTTTCAATCTTACTGCTAGGCTTTCCGTTCGGTTGTAAGATCACAGAATCTGCTCTACAATCTAGCAAAAATTAGAACATATCAAAGCAATTTAAAATCAAACAAACAACCAAAACAATGCAAATTTTGTATATCGCTATCGTATAATATTAAAGTGTACTAATATCTTGAGTGTATTCATTTAACAATAAATTCAATGTTTGCGAATGCCTGAAGAGAAAAGAATCAATAGGTACAATACGACATGTTTCGAAATTTCTACATAAAATGTATTTTAGAAGCTCTAGTTGCTGGTTACAATAACTTTTGAGAGTATTTATAATACTTTTGATTTACCGATTCTGCAGGCGGATTGGAAATTACTCTCAATAAATATGTTTTGCGCATGCATCCCGAAACTGTCAAGGTCTCACAGGCCATGCGCAGCGTTCTCTTTGTTCAAATTTAACGCGTCGGCAAGTTTGACCGCCCAACATGTGCTGCCCATGCTAGCAAATCTTATCTTTTTCCAAGTGACAAACCATCTTTCTACGAACAGTAGTGTTAATATTAGGTTGAAGCCATCTACTATTCAATTGGAAAGCTAAAGCGAAAATATATTGCAAGGAGGTTAGCCCCGTGGAATATTCTAATTGGATCAAATTGATATTTTCAGTTTTAGCTCCTGTAATACAGGCAACACATACAAAAATAAATCAGGTTTTTCAAATAAACTATGGTCCTATCTTCTTTCGTTTCGGAGATTCGTTGAATTTAATTTTTTTTAAACGAAATTTTGCTGTAACTCCCGTGCAGCTACAGATATATTATTGAAACCTGGTATTCAGGGGCTTCAGAGAACGTCGAATAAGATGGTTCAGCTAGTTTCAGATAATGCGGTAGAGGGCGCTTGGTGGGCGACTTTTCAGCGTTTCTTTTAGCCTTAACTTCTTTGAAAATGATTTTTTTGTTTTATTTGCACATTTTTCTGGTTTATAATTTTATTGCAAACAAGTAATGTACTCTTGTTGAGGTTCTCAAAATCTCACCGTTTTCGAGAAAAACGCGTTTAAATGAACATACGCGATTTCGGTAATAAGTAAATTTGTTAATGAGTTTTTATGTTTATTTAAGCGCGTTTCTCCAGAAATTCTCGCATTAAGGTATATCTTTGTTAACATCATTAGAAATGTTAGACAATTTTACATCATTTTGGTTCAAAGCTCATTGGCATCCCGACCTTGATGAGAGTTGGGAAGCTATTGAAAGTGTAATAGTTCAAATGGATGTAGATTCTAAACGACTCATTCAATCTTAGTAAACTTCAGTTTGTATAGAAGTACTTTCAATTGTCGAACACGATAAATCTTAATAAAATTGCTAGAGGGCGTAATTTGTAATGATAACGGTTTTATTGATTTTATCCCAAAAACTTAACTCATACGGTATAGCTATGACATGATAATCGGAAATTAGATTAAATTTGCAGAAAAAACAGAAAACCGCAGATTGATATCTTTTATTGTTTCAAAGTTCCAGAAAAACGTGTTTAAATGAACATACGCGATTTCGGTAGTAAGCAAATTTGTTAATAAGTTTTTGTTATGTTCATTTGAACGCGTTTTTCTCGAAAACGGTGGAAATTTGAGAGCCTCAACAAGGGTACATTATTTCTTTGAAATAAAATTGTAAACCAGAAAAATGTGCAAAGAAAACGAAAAAATTATGCTCAAAAAAGTTAAGGGTAAAAGAAACGCCAAAAAGTTACGCACTCAGCGCCATCTACCGCATAATCTGAAACTAACTAAATCATCTTATTCGGCGTTTTCTGAAACCTCCGAGTGCCAGATTTTAATGAAATATCTGTAGCTGCACAGAAGCTACAGCAAAATTTCTTTAAAAAAAAATTCAATTCAACGCCCAGTATCTCCGAAACGAAAGAAGATAGGACCATAGTTTATATGAAAAATCTGATTATTTTTGTGAAATCTACCGTCCGCTGCATTCACGGGAGGTTTTCTGAAACACCATGTATATTATAGAGTGAATAATTATGTAGATCTATTTATGAAGCCCATTTGAATACAATTACTTAGAATGTAACATAGTGTATAATTTAACGTCTTTCATTAGCTGTTTCTAGATCATTTAAAATATATTTTCTGTTCCTACAATCATACATTTGACCCACAGAAGTGTCCGAAAGCTATTTTGGCTATCAACACTGAGGGTAACCAGCGATCGATTGATCACTTTCTTTTGAAGATATTGGCCTTTATTAATATAAAAAATATCGTAGACTCTTTCTCCTCCAGCCAATGAAAAAAAAAAACCACTCACACACATCCTCAGAATGAGTAATTATTTGGATGGCCTATGATGAGAAAATATGCTGATAAAGTTATTATTATTGATGAATTATATATTATACTATTCTTCTATTCTTTTCGTTATCTTTAGGTTTTTCATGTAGTTTTGTTGGTTTTCAGGTTCTTATTCTATTACTAGGAATGAAATTACTCTTGGGTTTGACATTTCGACAGTTTATTGCTCTTTTTATCAAAAATTGTTTTGATGATTACTCGTAATCTAGATATTTCAGAATGCATATTATATGATTCTTCTGCACTTAGTAATGAGAAGCAATATTAATATAATTTTATACCTATCCCTAAAAACCACAGTAAGAATATTTCAGATATTCTCTAGACGTTATTATATCTTTTTATGACTGAAATTTCCTGACATGATTTTATTCATGTTTACAGTAGGTTCCTGTTCTCTAGTGTTCCGAAAGTGAATTCAGTTTACGTTAAAGTTAAAATAAGAAGCTGCTATTTTGATTTATTGCCTAATTTTACACAGGAACAACAGCACTTTGTGTTTCGATATTTACATCAAACAATTACTGACATATTATTTAAAAAATAAAGCTCGCAGCTAATGCACTTTACCAGGCATTTCGGACCGTTCCATTAACAAATTGGCAGGGACTATTGAAAGCGTCAAACTCATAATAAATTTATCGAAGGTTAATGCACTAAATAAGCATGAACAAATTTTATTTCACTTCTCCATTTTACTTTTACATTCATTCATAAAGATATAAAGAAATAAACTGAACTAGACATGCAGGAATGTGGGTTCGAATCCCACCTATGGTTCAATGTTTTACGTTTATTCATCTTTATAATCCCATGTTAAATATTCTAAGTTATCTTCATAATTCATAAGATTTAGTTCAATATCTTTTAATATACTTAGACGGAATTATGGCATTTTACTTCTACATTCATTCATGAAGATATAATAAAAAATAAACTTGACTATACATGCAGGAATGTGGGTTCGAATCCTACCTATGGTTCAATGTTTTACGTTTATTCATCCTTATAATTCCATGTTGAATATTCTAAGTTATCTTCATAATTTAGAAGATTCAGTTCAACATCTTTCAATATACTTAGACGTAATTATGGCAAATTAGGCAAAGGAAGTTTAAATATGTTTATACTTATCCAGAACATTTCTCAGTCAGCTCTATTGTAGAATATAAGAACGAGGATGTTATCATTGAATAATTTGTCAGAGTATTTTTCAATCATACTAATAATACTCATACCTACACTTCTCAATTCAAAAATAATTGAACTTGAGATGAATGTGCGTGAATAATTGATTTATGGCGGAGCATCGAATCAGATTACGCTTATCAATGATCTACTATCCTTTCAGAGGTTCATATGGACAAAAATATAAGAGATCGGATCCCACCTCTGGTTATACTCGTCTATTATTCCACGAGAGATTCCAAGTAGATTCCAGAGTGACTAGTCACCCCTTCATTATCAAAATCGAGACATGCCGTAATTGTGTAACTCTTTGACTAGTAAGAACTTTCATTATGCCTATAACTTCCAAATATCCAAGAGGAATTCCAATGCCTATCTCCTCTCCTAACACTCCGCCACTGGCTCACTCGATATTCTTCCAACAGGTTTTTCTCTCGTGTAGTCGTATAGAAGAAAAAAATTAAATTATTGAATTATAGTATTATTTTGCTTGAAAATATATTTCCGGTTCTTCATGTGTTTATTCAGTGCAGTCGATATATATATTGAGTCAGATCGAGCAGTGTATAGGTTTAATGTGAGAGTATGAGAGAGCCAGACGCATCACATTGTTGATAAGATAAGAAGAAGAAGGACTTGTATTGTGCGATATAGAAAAGAGTGTGCATTGCACAGGTCCATTGAATTATAGTATTATTTTGCTCGAAAGTGTATTTTCGGTTCTTCATGTGTTTATTCAGTGCAGTCGATATATATTGAGTCAGATCGAGCAGTGTATAGGTTTAATGTGAGAGTATGAGAGAGCCAGACGCATCATATTGTTAATAAGATAAGAAGAAGAAGGACTTGTATTGTGCGATATAGAAAAGAGTGTGCATTGCACAGGTCCAATTGTTAGGAAGAATTAGAGATGGGTTGTTATTCAGCGATCTGTTTTTATTTACCAACTGATGTTTCATGAAATACCGTGACTGCTTTTTGGTATCTCTTATATATAAATTTATTTTGAGATTTGAGTTAGAAATAGCAGTAATAATGACACTAAATATTATGATTATGTTATTTCTATTTAAAAATAACAGTTTCGCCCATCTCTAGTAAATATACTGGTTTGTGTCGGTAGTAAAGTTGTTTTAGGTTAGGTATACATGTATTCTCATCTGTGTCGAATCTTTCTCGCACTTATTAATTGGCAATATACCTGACTATTTGACTCAACCTGTATTTTTTGCATACTTCTGGGACTGTTGAATCTGCTGTCAGTTTTATCTATGAATCCAGAATATTGCGAAATTAATGTTATTACAGCTATCATACTTTGTTGAGTTTGAACTAAACCGTTAGTCCAAATTGACATTTTGGATTATACTGAGAGAAACTTATTTTGCTACTTGGTTGAAATATCCGTTTATTAGCTGCCTTCATACTTTTTCATAGATTCCGAAAATCTAAATAGTTTTAACGCATAAGAAAGTATGTTTTATTTCTGAAATAGATTTGTGGAATAATTTTTTCAAATTTGAACGTATTATTATGACTGTAGCACTCGATAATATTGGCTGTAGAATAAACATCTTAACGATCAGTTCATAAAACTAAACTCAGTGAGCATTATTTGAAAAAAATCATAAATTTAGACAAAACAGAATCAAATTTCATTAAAAAAAACAATTTATCATAATCACCTCTTGAAAATTAGAACAGAAATTTATCCAGATTTTTCGATTCAATACATATTCAAAACATATGACATCAAACAAATCTCGACTCGACTTATTTTCTTTGGTGGGCTCAATTTCCTTAGACTTCTTCTGGAATGCTTAATTCCAAATTCCTGTTGAGTATCAAATTTCATTGAATTATCTATTCCCATTGGAATCACAGCGCGATGCTGTTATTTTATATTGTATTTTGAGCACCTTTTGTAATTTTCTGTCTACATGCTGCATTTTATTAAATTTTTATGGCGCTGAATAATCTTCTAAATTAAAAACTTCTATCAAGAACATTTTATTGGTATGAAGAACTTTATTCATTTACCCAGAATTAGTTTTATGATGAGAAGGCAATGCAGGAATGCCGTGAAATTAGGTAGTAAAAGCTCAAACAACATATGCATTTAATCAGTGAAGTGAACCCGATGACGTTCTCTTCAGGGGATATATCTGAGTAACCCGAACAAGAAAAATTGAATTGTAAATATGCATGAAAGCACATCTATTTTATTTATTGATCCTCGGGAGATTGATCAATGTCAAAGCTGCATCAACTGTATATAGTTCATTAAAGTTCTTTCACTGCAAATTGAAGTTCAGATTTTAGCTGCCTTACGATCTCTCATTCTCAGTCATGAGAAATCTACTATGGATTCTATTATAGTACATACTCACTAATTATCTAATGTATGAGGTAAATGTTACGTGTGTGTGTGTGTGTGTGTGTGGGTACGCACAAAATTGTATACTCTGAGAAACGATTGATAATTTATATCTTATTTATCATTCCTATTATGTATGATAGATTCGAGCTCTTACCATAACCAATTTTTTAATTTTGATTTCATGGCGGCTTTCGAACTAAGAAAGCTTCTGGACTTTGTTAAGTTGCCGGGATCAAGTGCTCATCTCGAGTTTGAGATATTCATCTGTTTTTCATCATTTTAAATGCATCTACTATTTTTTGAACATCAATATCGAATCCAAAATAATGAAATCAATAATCACTTCTGCTATACCTGTTATACCTGCTCATTCAAAATAATAAAAAATTCGTTATCTTCAAATTAGTTAGTTTTGAAAATTTCAAATTATATTTTATTCTACTTGAGGTGACCAGCTGGATGTGGTAATAATGTACTTCCATTGAAAATAACTAAATGCGTTATCTTTTTCATCAATTGATCATCGGTTAATGTCTTTGAGCTAAATGAACACTGCTGTTCCACTCTGATCAATAGATCACTTGAGTTCCCTCACTTTTCCAAGCAAAACAGATTTCGGACACTTCTGCGGGTTGTAAGTATGATTTTGGGAACAGAAAATATATTGGAAATGATTTAGAAACCGCTTATGACAGACGTTAAGATATACCCTACGTTACATCGAAATTTTATTCAAATAGTCTACATGAAAGTCTCTTGAAGATTGTCGGACATTCTTTGAGGCAAGTTCAGGCTGTAAGTTTTCTGGGGCTATGTACAGATAACGCATTGAACTGGGATGCTCACATTGACATGTTATGTAGCAAATTATTAACCATGTGCTATACTTTGAGAAGGTTGCACAGTCTTACTATCCTATTATTATGCACAGCTTTATTCAAGATGTTCTTATGGCATCATATTCTGGGGATCTGCATCTAGATTGGATCGAGTCTTCATAATCCAGAAGCTTGCAGTAAGAAGTATGGTAGAATCACATAGAAGAACCTCAAGTAGAAACAGCTTCTGAGGATTGAAATTACTACCTCTTCCATGTATACATACAAAGAAACTTTTGATATAAGTCAAATTAAATGTTGGTTCATTTGCCCGCAATGATTGCAATTATACCTATCTTACTAGAGGTCGAGCAGATCTGTTGATACCTCAGCATAAGATGACTCCGTATGAAGAAAGTCCACAATATATGGGCATAAACATTACATGTTCAATAAGCTTCCGCAGTCGCCCAAAGATAATGCTAACTTGAAACAGTTTAAGAAGGGAGCACATATTTTACAGTGTTCCTGAGTACTTGGCATCTGTAATAACAGATGATCCATAAAGTTTTGTTCATTTTCCTTAATTTTATTCCTAATTTTAAATTCATAAATAAGTATAGTCGAAACTGAGCTATAATTTTAATTTGTAACTTTTCGAACAGTTACTTAATGTTTTCCAAAGGAAGTATTATCTTTGTATATCTTCATATCATTTTTTCTTTTTTGTTTTCCTTTTATGTTTTATCTGTTGTATCAAAATACGTGTTCACCTATCTATTTAATTATTTGTTTACTTGCATACCTTTATATTCTTGACTTGTCATATACTATGTTATATCATTGGTCTTTTGGACAATAAAAATTATTATTATTATCATTATTGTCATAATGTATTTCACTATTCTATGTTTTATTCCGACACCTGCTGTCACATCAATTTTTCCACAGAGTAAACGCATAAAACAGACTGTGACTTCACATCGATGACGTCATCTTAAAATGAGAATTTCGGACACTTCTGCACATAGTCAAAGTATACAGGTCTGCCGGAGCCTCCCTTCCATCGTTTCTCGCGCTAGGTGACGTCACGTAGCTCCTCCAATCAAAGCTTTCCTGTCATCGGTGAAAGGTTGCATCCCCGTTTTACGTAAAATAATATTTCTTCTATGCTTTTGACGTTATTCTTCTACTATAGAACTATAAGTTGTAGAGTTTTTTATTTAACTTTTAATTGTTCATATTATTATCCTCTTATGATAGAAGATACATATATTTTCTCATTTTTCAAGATCGGTAAAATAGATACAATTTTTTATTCTATTTATTATAAATCCAAAAACAAAATATGAATTAGTTAACATATGTATAATTAACCACTTATTTCTTTCCATTATTAGACAATATACATTTTTTCATTTTTCTGTTTTCTTTTCTAGCTGCTAATACATTTCTTATATTATAATGAACTGCCTAATTCTAATAAAAGTTAGCGTTTTCACTAGACGTTTTAATACTTTTTCAGGTACTCGCAATTTTATTCTTTTTTTTACGTTATCACATACTATATTAAACATTTTTGGTTGGTTGAAATATAATTTACCGTGTAACTTAACTACACGGTAAATTATATGTTGGCAGTGTTGATGCTATTTCATGCAAATCATCATACTGCGCTCAAAAACAATACAGTTCCTATTTGCACCATTTTAAAGCGTTCTGCAGAATATCAAATCCATACGACCAATAGGAACAGCGCAATCGTCTCTACACTGGGCTACGCATGCACACACATACACACAGTCATCATGTCAAAAATAGTATATAGATCGATTCAGGAATGCTCAAAACGGATACAGCTGCGAGAACCCGGAAAATTGTTATTTACAATACTTCCCTTAAAATATTTAACACAAAATGAATTGATTTGAAATTTGTTAGATACCACCAACTCAGTATTTACATCACTATCTTTTCAGGTTACAGCAGCAGGTAAAGCAGTATTAATAACAGGTTGTGACTCTAGAGTAGGTAGCTCACTAGCGAAACATTTGGATGAACAGGGCTTCACGGTATTCGCAGGTTTCCAGAACGCTTTATCTAATCCATCTGTTGATGATCTGAAAGAAGTTTGTTCGGCAAGGTTACATATTCTGCAGCTTGATGTATCATCAGAAAATCAAATCCTCGCAGCCTCTTTATATGCGGTAGAACACCTTCCTGACGGAGCCCCAGGATTATGGGCTGTTGTACATGCTGCTTCGTGGGTTGCTTTTGGTGAAATAGAATGGATACCTCCACAGGTTTGTAAAAGTTTGACTTTTAAAGTATTCAATGACGCTTATTAACTATTCCAGTGCTTTAAATATAATCGAAATGACTACTGATACTTTTGAGTTTGGTTTCCCTCTGCTGTAATGAAAATTCATTGAAAGTTAAATTAGAAGGGGATTGCTTCAAGACAATTTTTAAAATTCCTTGGGGTGACTAGCATTTCTGTAACCGTTAGAATGATAACTGAAATACACTTTATTGGAGCTTCCTAAATTCAATATACCTCCAATTATTGCCAGATATGCGTAGTTAAAAAATACAAACACATTTAGTGTTAGAAAAGTCAATAGACAAAGTTTTTAGTTCACCAGGTTGAACAGTGACAACACTGACTATAGTTTCAGACAGCTGTTTCGCTTTTCTCATTGGGCTCGTCAGTGAGACGAGGCAGACTTTACCTGGCGGCAGTATTTCCAACTGTTTCCCCATCGATTCTTTGTATTGTGAGAATTTCTTCATCAATGTGTAGCATTGTGAATTGCATTCTCAGTGGGACATCTGCTTTCCGGTAGATGGTGTTGGAACTTGTAGGTTCGCCAAACACTTTGAATGTGATTTATTATTATCAGTCTCGGAGATGGTTGATCAGTGACTTCACGCCTGCGTCGTCTCATTGGCGAGCCCAATGAGAAGGACGAAACAGCGGTCTGAAACTATAAGACGTGTTGTGACTGTTCAACCTGGTGAACCAGAAACTTTGTCTATTGCCAGATATATTCAGCTCAGTGAAACGATCAAATTTCATTTTTACCATTTAGATTTAATGAAATCCTCAATTCATTAAGAAACTTTGAACTTTCTATCCAAAGTGAACAAGTCAATCATAATAAAAATAACATGTCAAACTCAATTATTAATAATAATATAAATATAATAAGTTCTCATTCGAAATGAAATCTGCATAATATACTGATTTGAATAAAAATGACAACACCCGAAATAAGTTAACCAATTTATTTGACATTTGAAACACTTGGGTCAATAATAATAAAAATAATATGATTTTTAAGGTAACGAATATCTAAATAAATGTCGAAATCCAATTATTAATAATAATATAATATAATAAAAAAATATAATAAGATATCGTTCAAGAAGAAATCTGCATAATATACTGATTTGGATAAAAATGACAACACCCAAAATAAGCAAACCAATTTATTTGACATTTGAAACACTTGGGTCAATCATAATAAAAATAACATGTCGAACTCAATTATTAATAATAATATAAATATAATAAGTTCTCATTCGAAAGGAAATCTGCATAATATACTGATTTGAATAAAAATGACAACACCCGAAATAAGTTAACCAATTTATTTGACATTTGAAACACTTGGGTCAATAATAATAAAAATAATATGATTTTTAAGGTAACGAATATCAAAATAAATGTCGAAATCCAATTATTAATAATAATATAATATAATAAAAAAATATAATAAGATATCGTTCAAGAAGAAATCTGCATAATATACTGATTTGAATAAAAATGACAACACCCAAAATAAGTAAACCAATTTATTTGACATTTGAAACACTTGGGTCAATCATAATAAAAATAACATGTCGAACTCAATTATTAATAATAATATAAATATAATAAGTTCTCATTCGAAAGGAAATCTGCATAATATACTGATTTGAATAAAAATGACAACACCCCAAATAAGTTAACCAATTTATTTGACATTTGAAACACTTGGGTCAATAATAATAAAAATAATATGATTTTTAAGGTAACAAATATCTAAATAAATGTCGAAATCCAATTATTAATAATAATAGAATATAGTAAAAAAATATAATAAGATATCGTTCAAGAAGAAATCTGCATAATATACTGATTTGAATAAAAATGACAACACCCGAAATAAGTTAACCAATTTATTTGACATTTGAAACACTTGGGTCAATAATAATAAAAATAATATGATTTTTAAGGTAACGAATATCTAAATAAATGTCGAAATCCAATTATTAATAATAATATAATATAATAAAAAAATATAATAAGATATCGTTCAAGAAGAAATCTGCATAATATACTGATTTGGATAAAAATGACAACACCCAAAATAAGCAAACCAATTTATTTGACATTTGAAACACTTGGGTCAATCATAATAAAAATAACATGTCGAACTCAATTATTAATAATAATATAAATATAATAAGTTCTCATTCGAAAGGAAATCTGCATAATATACTGATTTGAATAAAAATGACAACACCCGAAATAAGTTAACCAATTTATTTGACATTTGAAACACTTGGGTCAATAATAATAAAAATAATATGATTTTTAAGGTAACGAATATCTAAATAAATGTCGAAATCCAATTATTAATAATAATATAATATAATAAAAAAATATAATAAGATATCGTTCAAGAAGAAATCTGCATAATATACTGATTTGGATAAAAATGACAACACCCAAAATAAGCAAACCAATTTATTTGACATTTGAAACACTTGGGTCAATCATAATAAAAATAACATGTCGAACTCAATTATTAATAATAATATAAATATAATGAGTTCTCATTCGAAAGGAAATCTGCATAATATACTGATTTGAATAAAAATGACAACACCCGAAATAAGTTAACCAATTTATTTGACATTTGAAACACTTGGGTCAATAATAATAAAAATAATATGATTTTTAAGGTAACAAATATTTAAATAAATGTCGAAATCCAATTATTAATAATAATAGAATATAGTAAAAAAATATAATAAGATATCGTTCAAGAAGAAATCTGCATAATATACTGATTTGAATAAAAATGATAACACCCAAAATAAGTTAACCAATTTATTTGACATTTGAAACTCTTGGGTCAATCATAATGAAAATAACATGATTTTTAAGGTAACAAATATCTTAATAAATATCGAAACCCAATTATTAATAATAATATAATATTATAAAAGAATATAATAAGTTCCCATTGAAGAGGAAATCTGCATAATATACTGATTTGAATAAAAACGACATCACCCAAAATAAGTTAAACAATTTATTTGACATTTGAAACACTTGGACAGGAATGGCATCATGCACTCTTTCGTGACCAGGATGTGACGTTTCGTGGGGTCCCCCAGGTTTATACACATACACATGGAGTTCAGGGTTCGTAGTTCGGGGTGCAACATTTTTTGGTTGTAGATCACTATTAGGCTAATGGGTACAAAATAATTGCACCTATTCATTAAAAATATTATTAAAGTACTAAGGACCTTTCAGCTACCATCACCCGTTTAAAAACTATCCGAAGTTGATAATGTAAACGTGGGGTTATTCTCAGCTGGATATAAATCTGAATTAAATAAATTGCTTCTAAATTATCTAGCTATTTGTCAGTAATGTGTTTTAAAAGTGATAAGCTTTCTCGAGGAATGTTGTGATCTGTATTTGAAACATGTTCTGCTAATGCTGATTTTTCATTATTAATCTTCGTTATGTTCTTTATAAGGAGTTAAAACGTTGCCTTTAAATTGACCCGCATTTTCAACACGACTCACAATCAATTTTGCAAGTTCCAGATTTGTCCAAATCGGAACTTTATCAAAGATTGAATAGAATCAGCCTTCACGTGATGAATATTTCAGACATAAATAAAATAACTATTAAAAGTTCGATTTACACTAGTTTAATAAATGAATGTGACTATAGTTTTACTAACACAGTAGCTTCTTCAATCAAATGGCTCTAATTTGGTTAGTTGATCGCAAATTATGCTTAACATGCCTGATAACAAATTTGATTCAATGAAATTCACTGTAGAATTAGAAAGCAATAATCAGCTTCCTTTTCTTCACATTAATATTATCAAAGATGGGCATTCGACATATACAGAAAACCTACAACAATGAAGTTGTAACTTTTACGTAATCCGATTTTTGACATAATCAGATAGTTACCTCAATACCAAGAAACTTTTGCTGGAATGATTTTTCCTTCCGATTCATATTGCTCGACATATTCCTGTAGATTGTTAAAATGAGTCAAACGGTATAATGGTAATTACTAACTTATTCATTCAAATAAAACGTGTTGTTAGAACGGACGTTTTCCAGACAACGTATCTCATTGGTGTAATTGGTTCCTCCAGGTAATAAAGAAAGCAACCGATGTCAACTTCCTAGGACCGACAAGAGTAACTCAAATTATGTTGCCATTAGTACGTCGTGCTCGAGGACGAATTGTCTATGTCACTTCCGGATTGTGCCGCATCGCCTCACCAGTTCGAGGAATTCATTGTGGGCTTCTATCTGCTTTGGAGGCTCAAGCTGAATGTTTGCGAAAAGAGCTACGTTCTCGCGGAGTTGACGTTGTGATCGTAGCACCCGGTGAATTTACATCAGGAAATGCGTGGTTGACAGACGAAGTTATTTTGGAACAAGCCAGAGATATGTGGAACCAATTATGTCATGAACAAAAGGTAACATATGGGAAAGATTATTTCGAAACTGCAATCAGAAGTCTGGAGAAATATACCAAAACACAAGTAAGTCAAATATCTCGGAAATCGCTTCGGCAAAGGAAATACTATAGTACAAATGTAAAAAAATTAGTAGAATTCTCAAAATTTTCAGAAATGGTTGACAGAGTTGTAGTTTACAAGGATGAATATCCAAAAATCTGTCATAGAGTTTGTATTGATTGAGTGTACTCTGCTGATTCAGGAGCCAGAGGAGTGTATGTAATAAATGAGGATCTGGCAAGAATTTTGGAGAGGGGAACTCAAAACTCAAGCTCATATTTTCTCCAGGAAGGCGGATCCGATAATCTCTAATATGATGTCAGGAACAAGTCGCTATAAAGTCCTGAAATACGCATGCTCGGTATCAACACAAACAGCATCCTATCATGGGAAGGTCATGCGAGGTCCATTGCGAAAACTTCTTAAGGAAAACTTGGTTTAATACTCATTGCCAAGAGGCAAGCTCCTCATGATCTACAAAGCACAGATCCGACCTGTCCTGGAGTACCGTTCACACTTTGGAGTTCAGTTGCTAAAAATCTTTGAAGGTCGTAGATTCTGTTGAAGAGAGAGCTATTCGAGTTATTGGGTAATGTCACATTTTTGAATTCATTGACCTCTCGAATGTATTGACATCGTAGACGCATCTCTCCCTTTTCTTTAGATATTTTCATGTTCGGTTTCCTCGGTAATCTCGTCTTTCCTGATGTCTATAACCTCCAACTTATTAAAGAAAATATTTCCAATGCCTATCTCCTCTTCCAACATTCCATCGTTGGTTCACATGCAGTTATAAGAACATCACAGGTTTTCCTCTCTCCTGTATTCAAAATATAAAAAAAAATTTCATGAATTTAGCAATATCTGAACTCCCAAAAATGCGCCGCTACTGAATGCATTTCTCTCATTTAGAAACTGCTTCAAGAATAACAGTTTTGGATCAGATTTCAAAGTTTCCATCACTTCTCTGCAGTCTACACGTCCCATTATTCACTAGACAAATTGAGTTTGCAAAGCCCCATCATGAATTCTGTTTACTTATATTTTAATTAAATTATTTCTAGACTTTATGGTACATGGTATTTTATACTAATTTTTGTAACTTAATTCATATATCCATTTACAGGATACAGATATGGCACCCGTATTGAAGGCACTGAATGATTCCGTGGTGAGAACATTTCCTCTTCCTAGATACACCCCTGTGAGCCGTAAAGAAAAGTTGCAAGCACTTGTTGCAGATCATCTACCCAGCTCCATATACGATATATTTTATTGACGAATTAAAAAATTTTGAAGATCTAATAATAAGCATTTATTCCTATCAAATATGTTATATTCAATGAGGCAAACTTGTAAATGTTAGAATGTATAGTATTATTTTAAAGATGTACAAGTTCAAACATAATAATAGTGTAGTTTTTTACCCACCCATTGTCATATTATAGAATAATCAATTGTGAAAAAAACACTAGATTATGCTGAAATATTCATATAATATTTGCAGCTCTTCAGGGGTGTTTTCAACCACAAATTTATCATTTTGGTTATTTCTATTGAACTTAATGCCGCTGAACTTTGTTTCCTTTTAGACGGATCCTATTGCAGTTGTCGTCTTATAGAATCGTGGGCAGCTCGCGCTTGTTGAAATACAATACATTTGAACCGGTCAACTTTCATTTCTTTATAATATTTTTCGTGTAAAAGCTTACTTATTAGATTCCACATGGTTTTAACCGTAGCTTCTTTAAACTTTGTATCATCTTTTCTTCTCATGTACACACCCAATCCTTCAAAATCGACGCAAATTCTTCCACCGTTCGATCTAATTGATCCATTGCAAAAGTCCATAAAAGCTTTCCACATAATTTTTCAATGTAAACAATATTTTTTGGTATATTTGATAAGCTAATGAAAATCGAAATAAAATGAAATGTATCCATAGCAACGTGAAAACAGCCCATGGAATCTGTTTTCAGTATAATGTTGTTCTGATTGGCTGTGTTCAATAATATAACCTCAACTTAACTACTTTCATTGGATTTCTACTTGGGCGAAAAATTTTCAATTAGAGAAAAACCGAGAGTAAACACACACTGAGCAAGCGGGAGTTTGAACTCGCGCTAAAGTTTTTTAATAAACTATTGTATCCGAATGTTGGAACGTTACAGCAATTGGACAATTTAGAAACGAAATGAATTACAATTTCTTATTGTGTTTCCCAAGGAGTAAATTTACAACTTTCTATAGAATAATACATAAGCAAACATTTAATAAAATTCAATTTCAATAATACAATCGCATACATACAAGTAATTTTGTGTATCGTAATGTAAATGTAGTTGTTTTGGCTTTCTTGGGATAGGAGAGTCCTACATTTGGTTGCATGAACCACCTTCTGGGTGGCTCATACTCATCTTCTTCATGTACTTTCTCTTCCACCTCAATTTCCATATCTTCGAAGTGTAGTGGGTTCTATCTCTTCTGCTCTGTTATTCTCATTGTCTAACATTGAAACAATTCCCCTGACAGTCTTAGCATGAGGAACATCTCATTAAGATTTTCCTGCATCCACATTCACCACTGCTATGATTTTCCGCCGGTAGTCTGTGCGAGTAGGATAGCAGTCTTGCGTTCTCAGCCCCACAATTCAGAGGATATCTCTTCTCCCAACCAGAGCTGAATTCTGAAAAAATGCTCCTCCGGGGCCTCCTCAGTTGATTGATGAAGAAGACTTCAACTACTCTGCGAATGTCTTGGTGTTTATAGTAAACTTTGATGGAACTAATTTTAATTTTCCTTATTGCTGCAGACAGGGTACTGCAACCTCTGAAGGCATGTAGTAACAGGGAGTCTATCAGTCCCAGCTTCTGTATCTGTTGACTAGAGTCTTGACTATTCCTCGGCCAGGTTTTACAAGTAAAATGTCTCGATCAGCAGTTTTCGCTTTTATGAGCACCAGGTTCACATCTTCGCCAATGACAGTGGTAATAGTTGTACCTGATTTTTCAATGGCTGTTGTAACAATTAATACGTCATTATCGTCTGATGCTTCGAGAGTCTCAATCCTGTCGTGGTCTTTTGACAAATTGAGGCCTCTCACTAAAACATTATAGAATACATGGCCCTCCTAGTTTTCCACAACTGAAATACGAATGAAGCCGAGCAGCCGTAATAACATAACCTCCAAGCAACAACGTAACTACTACGAATAAGTAGTATAGCAAAATATCAATTCATGCAAGTAACAGGACAGGAAGTAGCTGCAGAGAAAAATTCCGTCATGGGTAAATATTTATATATAACAATTCACCTATTTATTGCTCTGAAGACCGTTAACCGTGTTGTTTGTGCTGATACAGTCGTTACTGTTATTGGTCATCACGGACTGGCGCGTAATTGTGGAAAGTGAGAAAGATATTTCACTGAGCTCACACAGAGGGCCATTATTTTTGCCGGAATTACGGTAAACGAAATCAAACATATAAAGAATATTTCTAAATATCCAAATGTCTTAATTTGCTCAGTGTAGCTTACTGGAAACCTGCAAGATGTACTAATGGAATTTTAAATTAAAAATTAAGCACTTTCAGTTACAGAACAAAAATTTACGTACTCACGATTTTTGAAAAAACTGTATAAAATAAGTTGAATCTAGTCTAAATAAATTCTGGGAGACTAAAATGTCTCTCCGAATTTACTCAGGATCGAGTCAATCACAATGGTTTAAATTTCGTTTTATGCCTTTTAATTCCCAATGAAGTTCAGCACTTTTACTCTCATTGACGATAACTTGCGAACTGAGTTTTTAAAAATATCTACTAAATTGCTGGTCAATATGGCTTCTCTTCAATGATAGAATTGATAATCCTTTTACATCTAATCGTTACGCCTTCTCATTTATCACTATGATACCCGATCATGGCTAATACCGGGCGTCTACGTTTTACGCGCGAGGTCGTAAAATTAATCCTCAAAATAGACGGTTAGCGCGCTATTGTTCTCTTGTTTGGGTGTATTGTGATGGTTTACGTGGATACCTGCATTTGTGATGTAAACCTGTTCCCTGATAATTTTTCGATACATATGATGTTCTGTTTCAACCAATAATAGTTGATAAGTGTTGGGAGCAACGCTTAATATATATTCCGTATAACACGTTGGCCAGGAATCATCATCCATGGGAGCTTATTCCACTCAAGTTAAGCATGGCTTAGAAAAATCCAGGAGCCTCAACCTGTTCGTCATTACAGAAACAATTAATCTTTAATTGGCATGTGGCTGCGATGGTCATTTGAATTACAAATTTTCCTTCTGGACGAGGTTGCTAAGGCATAATAGAACCATATATCAACTACTTCCCAGAATTGCAGAGGTTTGGAGAATATTTGGAAAAAAATCACCTTGATAGTACCGCAAGATATCCACCATCAATATGGGCAACAGATAATGTTATAATAATGGGACACTGGAACAACAAATGCTTGCGAGTCGTTCTATTCGCACTACAATATATGCTTTTCTAGCGCGGACCCAAATCTTTGTTGATGTATTAAAAGAGTTTCTCATAGAAGCACAGATAAATATGCGAAATGGAAACGAACTGAATTCAGTGATAAATAAACAGAGCATCAGGAAGAAAGGAAGGATTGCGCAATACATATTTGAATATAGATCTTTAATGTGGGCTCTTATTGGAAGAGGTGGTCATAACAGCACAAAAACACAGAGTGAAAATGTTTGTTCTAATTAATTTAATAGTAAATATACTATATAATTATATATACACATTGTAATACACATACCCAAAATTAATAGAAATTGAAAATTATTGAAACAAAAGGTACCACTCGGAGAACAATAGCTGCGCGTACACCGTATACTGACTCTAGCAATTAAAAATGGCTTAAACCGTGGAACGCCCTAATAACAATAAGTTGGACGGATTAACGACAATTATGCAGGTGTCATTTTGCCACAAATGTATAGCACCTATTATATTAGGTAAAAGTATAGAAAAATTGCAATCTTATGTTCTCTGACATATGAGATTTCGGATGTTCTGTGAAAAAATTAAAAAAATGTAATAATATTAAAAAGAATTTTCTTGAAACAACGAACTACTAATGGGAAAATTCAACGTGTATAATTTTCCGAGCCTTACTATAATGATAAGAACTATTGAACACAGAGAAAGATCTTTATTATTGCAAGAATGTTGATTATACTCTTCATGCATAGTTTAAAATCTGTGTCATGGGAAATGATTGTAAGAAACTTGCAATTATGATATTCGACGATTGCTGTTAGAGTTATATAGTCCAGGCTATGGACCGAAAAAGAAAACATGTAAATTCGAATCAAAAATTTTTTTTTGCATTAGCTTCAGGAGGTTCTCAGGATCATTCATACACCTTGAAACCTCTTGTGAACCCCAACCCCACCCATTGGGGGCGAAAATGGCCCGAAATCTCCAAGTCTTGAATTGCATTTTCTACAAAAAAAGGTATTTTGGCATTTCCAGAGCACATGGGAGGTTTTTTGGGTCGCTGAACACGAGTCCGTAGCCAGATTTACTTGCCATCCATCGTAGGGGTGGTCAAATCGACAAAATTGGCCAATTTCGCACCCTTAACATGTTATTTTGCAATTTACATGTTTTTGGCATTTCGAATGCACCAAGGAGGTTTTTTGGGCCATTGAACACGAATCCGTAGCCAGATTTACTTACAATCTATCGTAGGGGTGGTAAAATCGACGAAATTGGCCAACTTTGCACCCCTATATGTTATTTTGCAATTTACGTGTTTTTAGCATTGCGAATGCACCAAGGAGGATTATTGGGTCGCTGAATATGATTCCGAAGCCAGATTTACTCCTAAGTAATTTTAAAATTCAAAAATAATATAAATTTAGAAGCGTGTCAAATTGGCCATTTTTGAAAATTTCCCACCCCTACGATGATATTCGAGATTTGGAGATTTCGGTCCATTTTCGCCCCCAATGGGTGTGGTTGGGGTTCTCAAGAGGTTTTAGGGTGTATGAATGATCCTGAGAACCTCCTGAAGCTAATGCGAAAAAAATTTTTTGATTCGTACTCACATGTTTTTTTAAAATTATAGCTAAAATCTCGGTTCACAGCCTGGACTAATAAGTCATAGGATAAGTCAATTCAACCAGTCTTGTCACCACATAGTTATCGAAAACGATCAGAGTAGACTGAAAAACAATAACACAACAAGACAGATTACAAATAAAATTAATTATCGAAAACATCGAGAAATAATAAATCAAACATAGAATCAATTAACTCTCTATTTCTACAATGATTAAAGAAGTATTAATAACGTCACAGCTCTTGAGAGATGTTCATATACCCTTGTCAAAATCAGAATTCTTCATTTTCTCAGTCAATCACTTTTGTTAATAGCATTGCTTCTTAATTACTCTTTTTAACTTCAGTATACAGCGGTACCCACGCGTAATCGAATTTCGATTTAGGAATTCGTATTTTATAAACATAATGCTTAGAATTCTCGAGAAACGAGATGCTGTGAAACGATATAGGGAGTAAGTGCATGACATCATGAATACTTTTGGAATGGAAATAAATTGAGAATACTCAATCAATATTCAAAGATGAATTGAGTTGTGATTCAGTGAGTGGAAATTGAAACTGCTGTAAATTGAATAATAATTTATCTGGTAATGGAATCGCGACAATGAGTGGAACTTTTCTTATTGATGATATTACATTTCATTGAGCAAATACATTTCTTGCCAGAATGCAACTCCAAATCTTTATTACTATTTGAAATAAATTCATAAAAAGTATGCATTCAGTGGTAGATCATGATTTTACTAGTTGAAAAACTGGCGGTAGTCCTTTACATAACATAGGTTATTGTCTGAACCAATCAACGTCTTGTAATAGATAATTTCTTGGACACATTTAAGGGAAATCCTATTTGTCTCCAATTGAAATATTCATGATGTTTTTATTGTCAATTATTTTATTTGAATAATAAAAATTCATCTTATCATCCACATATCCCTAATGATTGACACACGAATGATATAAGCAAGTTCTGATAATTCGTGTAAATCTTGATTCACTATTATTTAACGTTATGCACAGAACATCATATTGGTTGGAGGACCTAACACTATGATTCATACATAGCTCACTAGTTGACTATTATGCTTACCCCGGTCGACACAGGCCTAGGCGGTTGTCTTATGGCGACCTCGTGGTCTACCATCCGCCATACATTATAGTGTTAACAGTTGGGCGATTTTTCCTAAATTTCAATGGCCCATCACAGCCAAACGACATAACATTTTCTAATTGTTAATGTTTTTGGCACATCTACGGCTAGCCCCTTCCGAACGATACCTCAACCACCACTCTACCCTCTGTACTTTTCTCTATCGAACTTCTGTTACCCCATTACACTACGCTATTCAAATGTAGATGAGTCATAATTGCATTTTTTGTCTAGCAAAGCAACCGATGCATTATGAACCATTACGTGTTAGGGGGTGTATGTTAGCGGCCAGTGGGCGTCCGGTTTGAAAATATGACACTTGAAACAGACCGCTTTGCGTCGGTTTTTAATTGCCCAACTAGCTCAAATTAAAATAATTAGTCTCAGGGCTCGTAGTGAAACGTGCCTTGTGATTCTAGATTTGTGAATTGCCTTGAGCGCCAACTGCTTAATATTAAACCACAAAAAAAATGAATTCACAGTCAAGAATACAGGCACTACGAGATGGATGATAGTTGATGGATATTCAGAAAAATAATACAAGTCCAACTTAACAATTTGATTTATTCCTGGTGGAATATGAATGATAATATAAATAAATTACAATTTTGGTATTACATACAATAAAATTGAATTTTGTATATTCACAAATATGAAATTAAATACTTGACACAGAATTTAAATACAAAAAAATAAATGTATATATAAATTTAGTTAAGAGTTGGAATCAATTATTTTAATTGAAAAAAATTATCAATATAAAGAATTAAAAGTGAACCTCGAAATGGGTTCTACAAAAATTAGTGGAATACAACTTCAGTTGGATGACATAAATCAGAGAAATGCAAATATGGTCATTCAAAATTAAAAAAGTAACCCTCCTTGGAACTTGATGGAACTGGAAGTCGATCCGGCCAGGGAATTCACTAAACCGTCTCGGAAAGAAGGAAAGAGGCACCTCAGTCATTCAAACCTTGTAATTTCAAAGAGCGAACAGTACCTGACCTAAGTTCAAAGGGACGAGTAACACAATCAATCGGAATAACCATGCGATTCCACAACTGATTATGTTATCTCCCCAAATTGTAAAAACACTATTACAATATTGAAATCTTGAAGAGATATCTAGTTAAACAACAATCTAAAATAATCTGAAGGAATTAAGTTATTACAATTGATATTTAAATTGGCAAAAAAATTAAAAGAAGTGACTGAAAGAATAATATTCAAAATGTGACTGAAAGAATAATGATTAATAATTCCTAATTTGTCAATTAGCATAACATCTGAATTACTTGAAATGATTTGCACATAAGAATTCATGTTTGTAATTTATACTAACTCTGAATGAGCGTAGCAGACGTGATTATTACTTACTCAATAAGCAGTAATTGAATACCTACTTTATGATACCCGAACAATATTTATTGCACGTTTTAAATCTGATAAGACGTACCCTGCGTTCTCATGAACCAGGTCTACAAAATGGCGATTCAAAAAAATCACTCAAAACTACCACGTGCTAATTGTGGGGTTAAGCACAAAGGGGACAAGAAAATACTATCACTGTAATCTGCCTACGTCTCGTTAGATTGTCTACGTATAAAAATTACAAATATTCATGCAGAGATGAAAAAGATTATCATTGAAATATGCTAAATACAAATTGATTGCGTGAAGTGCCGTGAGGTAAGATGATAATTACTTCCACTGAAATATAACCCGTTCAGCGACTGAACATCCAGAATACTAATTACAGAAACAGATCAAATTAAATGGTCCCTGAGGTTAATTATATTTCAATAGCAAAATTTAAGAAATGACTAAAAAACAAAGAGTTATTGAAAATCAACGTACCTCTATCAACACTGTCACGACAATGACCGTTTAAGACTTCCGTTCTGATATCTACCCTCCTCGCGATACTCGCGCTATCGAACATGCGGCAACTAATTTCAATAATCGATGTTATTGAACGCACGGATGTCTCTGAGATATCATATGATAAGTTTCCTAACCGAAAAGAAATCTTAATCTGTTCATTGCAGTATTCTTTAAAACACGTAGCGGCGAAACCGTTACACACTAGCGACAGGTTATTTGAATAAATGTCATCAGTATTCTGTCAATTTTGACGCAGAAAACGTATGGTATGCTCGCAGAAAATGGATATTTCACACTCGTGCTCAATTAGCTTTATTTTTTGCTTATTACATATATACTATTTTCTCCACATTTTGTCGACTTAAATGTTTAAAATGGTCAATAAATTATTTCATATATTCTTAAGTTTAAGTTCATACTTAAACGAATTAATTGAATCAAGTTATAGCAATTAAAATGGCGCCGAATGAGCTGGTACGTGCTGGAATTATTATTATAACAGCTGACGTAATTGTGAATGAGTTATTGGAATATTAGGAGAAAGCAAATGAACCTGATACATTAAAAGAGATCATAACTATGGATAAATTAGAGAATTTCACAGTTAAATCCCAGCGCATCCGCCATTTCATCGGACTAGGAGATAATGTTCTCAAATTCAACTGTTCCGCATGGTACGAAATGAGCTTCTGATAACACAAACATCTGCCATTCATCAAAAGTAAGCCTCGTGGATTAGTTATAACATGATGATTGGAAAATAACAGTTCAAAAAGAGCTATTTCATGGTTCAACTTCAATATTCCAAAATACTGACAAGTTTGCACAGCAACGATGCATGATCACTCCCTTTCATAGAATTTTTTACATTTGTGGAATAAAATGTGGAATGAATTTTTACCATTTTTCTTTCGGAATCTGATGTAGAAAGTGACTCTCCTATTGATTTGAAGGTCATGTATTAAAAATTTTATCAAGCTCGATATTTGCTTTAAGCAGCGAGACATGGGGTGGAGGTAGTTTTTTTGAGCTATCATATGAACAGTGAGTTTCTTCTCATCCTGAAGCTTAAGGGAGCAATCATTTCAAGATCGCAGTTCAATCGCGGAAACATCTAAGATCATTTCTTATGAACAGTAATTTAGAAATGGTGAAAATATGTTAAATCATCCTCAATCTTTAGAAGTTCATAGCTTATAAGAGTTACTCCTATCCAAAATATTTATTATACTTGTTATTCATTGAGTGATTTTGGATGGAACTTAAAAGTTTTTCTCAAAAAAAATTTGGAAAAAATTGTTGAACTTACATTGACCAATTATGGTGTGTTGAGTATGCATTTGAATATTCGAATACTTTTAGCATTTACTCTTTCGATTCAATATATATTACATAAAGCAAATTCCACTCACTCACATTTTACTATATAAATAGTGTTATAGGACAATTCTTGGTAAAAGGGCGAACTCAAAATTTATAGTGTAAATCGCTTTTTCCTTTTGATACGTCAAATTTAGAATGTTTATTAAATTCAATAATTTTCAAAATAATCTTCTTCTCTTTTAAGTATTCACGATTAATAGAAAGACTAACATTTTCGTTTTGAATGCTACACTTAACTGAGAATACAATGTCCATCAACTCTCAAAATATTGGTATTGAATTCGTAGAATTACCAAATTCAGGAACCAATTATCGTCGATTATTATTAATGATCACCATAACTTCTCAAAATGTAACTTATCAGCAAAAGCAATTAGGTTCACATTTTTCACAGAATATATATTACATAATAATGTTCTTGAGAATCGACCTATGAAATTTTCAGAACTTTATTAGAGAGAATTCAACACAAATTTAAACCAAATCCAATTTCCCTTTTTGGCTAATTACACTCAATATTCAATTCATATCATTTCAATTAATACTTTACTTTGTTTGATATACAGAAATGCATCAAACGTTAATTAAAATCATTTTATTTATCAAACCGGATCAAATATATCAATGTCAATATTATTCTGGAATTTAACTCATTAACATTCAAATAACATTCCACTTTTTATACATCCAATTTATATTTCAACTACATTACACTCAATGTCTATATATTTTTGTCACATTTGACAACTTTAACCGGCGGCCAAAGAATCATTCCTGTCCTCGTGATTTTATTGTATCATTCTACGAGAGGCGAAGTATCTGTGAAGGTCTAACAGAGTAGGTGATTTTATTTATACGCATTCATAAGACTTCTTTAGTATAATAATCTGTGATTATTTTATGTACGATATTGATTTCATGATCTTTTGAAATATCAATTCTAGTTACCCATGTCAATTTTACATCATAAATTTGATAACAACGTAATATATTAACTATACACTATACATGAACACATGTTCTCCTTAATTTTATTAATCCTAGCTTAGCTTAAAATTAGTTCCGATGATATCGCAGCAATTGCGCCAGAATAACCTATCAGTTTTCCGAAGCTACTCCTCCCAACCGGTCGGTAAGTAGCCCAAATTGTGTGTCTCAAGTAGTCTTATTGAACCCAGAATGACTGCCTTCTGCTTCCTGTCTATCAAGATCTGCACCGAGTTTTTGCAGGCCGGAATAATCTTCAAGTTTGAACGCAGCGAAGACCGAATTCCGCCCAAAAACACCGATGATCAGAACAACTAATTCGACCTTGTGGCCTGGATATAGTGTGCGGAGCTCGAACGGGAAATCTTGATACTTTCTCCATTTCTCCTCCTCTTTCAAGACTATGTTCTTCTCTGCCGGAGCAGAGAATTCGATGACATATCATGGTCTTGCTTTGTTTATCGAGGAGGACAACGTCAGGCCTATTTGCTTGTATGGACCTGACGGTCGGAAACAGATAATTCCAGTAGATCTGACATTTCTCACAACGAACTCAATATCTCCGGGCATGTAAGGCATCACCGGCTCTTAGTCCATTCCGTACGAGTGCCTTAGATGGTAATACAGCACTGATGGGTGTACGCCGAGACCGCTTTTGCCGGACAGCCGACAGAAGGTGAAGAAGCGTCTCAGGCACCTTTCGACAGGTTCTGCAGCTGACATCAGGAACCTGCACAACCATCACGTTGCGGCGATTGACCAAGGTGTTAATTATGCCATCTTGGCAAGCTGCGGTAAATCCCTTGGTCTCGGATGTAAGCCCGGCTGACATTAGGTAGCCGAAGGTCAGCCTGGATGACAAGCAGAGCGTTTCGATGTTTTGGTAAACACCGTGTATCGGCTTCTCAACATGCCGCCCGAGCATAAGATCTTGCTCCGCGGCATTTATCTAGGATTTCAGGCGAGGAGGTTAAAACTCGAGGTTGCCCTCTAGTCGGCTATCTCGACTGATGTGAGATCCAATACCAAGTTCATCACAGCTTTTTGTGCTGCGTTAACTATAAATGCCCCCACTCTGGCCAATTCGTGACTTTTGACAAGGCACAAGAGGGGGTCCGAACTCCTAAAAACCTTACAAGCTATAGTCAGAACCACACTTCGATGCAGATATACAGGGTGGCATAGAAAAAAGTACCATGCATAGCGTCAGGCGATAGATGACACTAAAATAAGGAAAAAGTTCTCATTAACATATATGCTCAGACGCTTAGTTTTTGAGATACAGGGTAGGGTGTTGAAGTTGAAACAAAAATTTCGTTTTTTGCAAATATCTCCGGAACCGTTCATCGTCCAGAAAACAGCTTTTACTCATAGTAAGCTATGTTCCGTTTCGTTAAAATTTTTTTTTTGTCATGATGGATGTATTTCTCTCCAACTGGAAAAAGAACACTGGAAAAAGAACAATTTTTAGACAAATATTTGAACCGCCAATGTTTTCTACACAAAAAAGGTACTCTTAGTCATAAGCTCTAAAGTCGACCGTTTTCGAGAAAAATCAACTTTTATATTGAAAACATGGTAAATTCTTACTAATTAAACAAAATTTATTCAAATGTTAGAACAAGTAACAAAACCAAAAAATTGACCATGTTTTTCAACATAAAAGTTGATTTTTCTCGAAAACAGTCAACTTTAGAGCTTATAATAAGGAGTATTTTTTTTGTGTAGAAAACATTGGTAGTTCAAATGGTTGTCTCAAAACCGTATTTCTTCCAGTGGCGTAGAAGTTGGAGAGAAAAACACCCACTACCCCTTCAAAATCTTCACTAATTATGACTAAAAAAAAATTTTTTATCGCACAGAACATAGCTTGCTATGAGTAGAGAATGTTAGCGAAATATGTTTTCTGTACAATAAACGGTTCTGGAGATATTTACAAAAAACGAAATTTTTGTTTCAACTTCAACACCCGTATCTCAGAAACTAAGCGTCTGAGCATATATGTTAATAGGAACTTTTTTCCTATTTTAGTGTCATCTATCGCCTGACACTATGGATAGTACCCTGTATACAGGGTAAGTCAGTTTTTTGTAGACAAGCTTCAACAGGAGATAGAACAGATGTTTTTAAGGATAAAAGTTTCTATAAACATATGTCGTAGAAGGCTTCGTTTTCGAGATACAGGGTGTTGAAATTGAAAAAAAAATTCGTTTTTTGCGAATATCTCCGGAACCGTTCATCGTACAGAAAACAGCTTTTGTGAGCATTTTCTACTCATAGTAAGCTATGTTAGGTATGTTTGTACCTGTGATCTTCAAACGTAGGTGAGTAACTTTTTGGGATCATCATTAGAATCATGATTTTCATTTTATTAGTGAATACAATTACTTCTCAAAATTTCACTAGTGGAAGAATTAATTGCTATAAGTCATAATTATCACAGGGCATTTTCTAATACTACAATGAAGACTTCATTTCATACTCACACGGAGTTTTTGTGATGAATAATGAATAAGTGTATCATGAAAGCAATGAGCAATCAGGTCCAAAGTGAGTTCGGAAAATGTAAATTGAGTCCCATTTCCCTATTCCTACGTAAATTCAGTCCCACTGATAAAATCTTACTACGTAAATTGAGTCCCGGGTATCAGCATAATTCTCAGAATATTCTTAGGAATGAGACTGTTAGGATTAGCGCGATTACAATATTTGCATTGTACATCAGTTAAGCTAGTAAGTTAGGTCAGGTTAGGTTAGGTTAGGTTACAAACAAAGAGGGTACAATAAACAATCATTATTGGTTATTGTGCAAATACTTGCGTACAGAAGGCTGGTTGGCAGCTGCTACTATATGCTAAATATCTGACCTGACATACATGGAACTCAGTTTACGTAGACCTTAAAAAGACACGGGACTGAATTGACGTACATAGAAAGGCAATTAATAGACGCCGGACTCAATTTACGTCGACCCAGTGACTTGTTCCAGTAATATAATGGATCACCATTTTATTTTATCAACATATGGGTTTCGTTAATTTGCTCGCCGCTCCTTCTTAAAAGAAGAAGAGATAACAACGTTGCCAATTAATTGATAGTTCCACTGTCATGCTTGAAGTTGATATATTGCTGCTTAGTCTAAGATGTAAAATGTGATGTTCTGAAATGCCTGAGTAGGGTTTACAATTCAAGTTATCCAGTTAACAGTCAATTCACTCTAGAACACTGTGCGACGGCGAAATACGAATATTTTTAGTTAGCTGTCCACTTTCCTTTCAAAGTATTCTGTTACAACATATCTCAATATGTGATGTGCTGTTATACCCTTGCTATCCTTGAATGAAGTTCAAGCAAATATGCTTCAAAAAGAACGGAATTGGACGCCATCTTCATATAGATACCACTTATCGTTTATTTCCTAATCTTATAAACCTGGAAAGCATAAAAAGTTGGAAGTAATTTACTCGCTATCTTATCTCGAGAAGAGAACAGAGCATGGGCTGTAAGTACTTAGCACGGACTTGATTAATGTTCACACTTGAGTAGAAAATCTTTCGTGGCAAAATTATTCCGCTAACAGAAACATGATTATAAAACGGTGATAAATTTCAATTGTCTTGCAATTATCTTCTACTTGATATAATACAAATCTTCTCGAAAAAACCAACGTTCGTTACATTGTAACTATCTGTGTTAATTTTGTTATAGAATGAACACATATGTTCACGGGAACCGTTTTAATAATACGAACATAATTTATGATTCATAGAAGACCTTTCTCACGTTGTTGGATATGTTCTGGTACCGAGAAATAAAGAGAAGATTAAATTATTCAATAAATTGTCGCTTGCTAGTCCGAACTATACAGTTCATTATAAGAAACATTAAAGTTTCGTTCAAAATAGATAACAACAAAGTGAAAAATCAATTAACTTTTTATTCTGCGTTGGTGGTATTTCCATAATGAAATAGTTATCTATCTATCACTTTCACAAGTTGAAAAATCATCATTACCTTGCATGAAAATGCATTTGAATAATATTAAAATCTCAAGAAAATTGTGACTGCCTAGTAAGGGAACAAAACTACTTCATCCTTGTTGAAAAATTCAATTTTCTTCCTCAGAAGATTCATTTCAAACTGAAACCTGAAAAAATTGTCATAATTTACAACAATTCCACCACCAAGCCCAACAGTCATCAAGAATGCAACAAAATTGAAAACAAAAATATTTTCAAATTGTGTATTAGCTAACCTAAGATCTGAACAATAACATAAATCATACCCGTACAAAAACTGGCTTAAGAAAACAGATAAAAAAATGGCAGTGTCATAGAGAGACCACAGTAAATGAGATATATAGGTTACTTCACAAAGAGGTGATCACAAATGAGTTGACTTTGTTAAATGGAATACTCTGTATATTTTTTACTCATTCGACTATACGACTACACAACACGGTCTCATTTTCAAAATACCTTACGGCGTTGCTAGGTTATACAAGAAAATGTAGAAAAAATAGTGTTTTAAGGTGTTGGTGGAACGTCCCACAGTTGCCATGATATTTTGATGAAAAAATTCTACGTGGAAGACATTCGAATATGAAAATATCTAAAGAATATTTTACAGAGGGGGGGTGCTAACAGAGACACATTTGACATTCTCAACGTGATACTACTCGAGACTTTGAAATGGAACATCCTCTATTTCCTATCGTATAGTAGTTTCCAAATATTCCAAATTTTGTCCTCACAACTTATTATGTTTTAATTAAATATATGCTTATTTTGCGTTTTTTTACAAGAAGGCCATGACCGATGTTCATTAGATGTCAAAGTTCATAATTCAAATTAATAACCTAAAGCGACTCTACTAGAACGGTTACGAACGAAACAGACGTAAGCCGTACTACAGCTTAAAGAATCACAAAGAAAAACGAAATGAAATGCACACTTACCACAACGCAACCAAAACTTAAACTTGCGTCTTCTTCAGGAAGGCAGATCCCACAATCCCTAATATGATATCAGATACAACTATTCCTATGAAGTCTCCATATCCATGCTCGGGATCACCACCAACAACACCTTCTCATGGCATGATCATCTGGGGTCCACTGTAACGGTGTGTGCCCTGTTACAGGGTTTAGTTTCAGTATTCTTTGAATTGGTTATTAATTTGAATAAATAAGTTCGTATGAGTCAGGCCCTGGCATCTATGTTATAATAGCAGAAACTGTACAGTCATCGCGGTATGTTATCATTCTACATAAATTCACGGAAGGTGTCATTCTGTCGAGATTGACGATATTCAAGCAGATAGATTGATTCGTCATTGTGTATGGGGACGTTGAAGCAGGTATGTTGTGTCTAATAATTTCCTGCCATGTTGGGCATTTTTATGTATAGACCAAAAATCCAGTCAACGACAACTTTATAGTCTCTTAAATATTATCATAATTAAGTTTGGTTTGGTATCGAGTTGTCGATTGACTAGATATTTTAGGGAATTCACTATTAATAGACGACATGCCTGTGGATAGTCCCACCACAATCAGTCATCTCATTTTCATTAACATCTTGCTTTCAATTTAACTTTATATTTAAGATCCATTTTCTTTGAATTAATTATACTTCAATGAGATTTCGAACCAATTTCGTAATTTTGTAATATCTTTTCCAACCTGTAACTTGTGCTCCTCGTGGTCGAGGAAGGATATTATTCGTAGCCAGAGATGCTAGTTGAGGAAGCAAGTTGTTTAAGGTGAACTGGTGAATATTGACTTCGATCCCGATTAATTGTCGAGTTACAGAATAAGTATCGTTTTTTATCAGGTTGGAATTGTAAAATTGTTCAAATTCTTTTTACGGCTTATAGAATTGAGATTCCGATTCTCGGTTAAACAAGTAATTTACCTTAACATACATTTACCTTTCTTTAACGAATTTCATTTGTTCCATATGACTTCTCTAAAATATTTGATTTGTAATTAGTAATATTTAATAATATTTGATTTTCAATTACCTACTATTATCTGATCTTGGATTAGTATTTCCAAGTTAGACAACGCAATTGTACCTGATTATTGATGTTGTTTTTTGCCTTTATCAATCTGTTCAATTGATATCTGATTATAATGTTGTCTTATGTCTTTATGAATCAATTTAGTTGTTTAACTGTTCTTACAATTACATCTAAATTTCAATTTATTTTTTTGTAATTGTTCAATACTATTATCTGAATTTAAATTATATATTTCTTAATTGTCAATATTTTCATCTGAATTTAATTTGTCTATTCAATTCTTTGATTATTCTCCTTTAAAACTATTTTAACCATAACGAATTGATATATTATTTCTCACAGCAAGTCGGTATTCGATTGTTTGTCTCGAATTCTACTTTCTGATGTTTTCTGATTAGAATTAGTTACTTTTTGTCATACGTTATGGTCGATTTTTTCTCATTGAATTTATTGAAGGTAACGCATACAGTGAAGATGACAATTTGTTGTTTTGCTGTGTGTGTTTCACTCGTTTTGCATTTGGGTCCTTTCTGTTTCGTATTGTATTATTTTCAGGTTTAAGCGGCTGAGACGTTTCTTCCCTTTATCCCGTACGTAGAATAATCGGGCCGAACTTAGTGGTATGCAGTTCACAAGCTACAACAAATACAAAGGAGGGTAACATTTTTTGCAGAATTATTTAAATTTTCATCTGTTTTGCTGATCCTAACAAATTTTTGTATTTCAGTTATTAATTTATCCAAATTCAATTTATTCATAAGTCAAATTTCACACCTGTCATTATTCGTTGTTCATCTTAACCTTAAATTTAAACTATTTAATTTTGTTATTAATTATTCAATTGGTGAATAAAACAATTTTTTGTTGAGTTGAACTATTTCTTTTATTTCCTCTATTTAACAACATCTATCTAATACCATCGTAATGCCGGAGATTCTTGATTGAGGTTGTTTTTCTTATCTTATATGTAAAGCTGTTGGCGCTTCGGGTACAACTATCAATCAGGAATTAAACGGTACGTTTCATTACGATATATCCTTAGATATTTCCATAATGAGCTAGTTGGGAAATCAAAGGGTTGAAACTGACAGTTAATGTCTTTTTAACCGGAAACCTTACACCATTGCGAAAACCACTTCATAAAAACATGTTTTTCTATTCCGGGCCAAGAGATACTTTACATCCCAGCAATTCCTCATAATCTACAAAGCACCACAGATTCGATTTGTCCTTGAGTACTGTTCACAGGTTTGGAGTCCGGCTCCCAAACATACGCCGAAGCTCTTTGATTTTATCCAGAAAAGATCTATTCGTCTGATTGATGATGTCATACTTATGAGTTTATTGACCTCTCTAGATCATCGTAGAGAGGTGAGAGTCTCTCCCTTTTCTATAAATATTTGCATGATTGGTGTCTATCAAAAACCTTGTATGTTGTTCAACCAAGAGACATTCCAGATAGGCGGACTAGACAAGCTCAAACTAGTTTCCCTTCATTGTCAAATTCGAAACCTGCCGAACTTTTTCCTACCAGACTTCATTATTCTATCGAATAGCGAAGTATTGAAATTCTTCACCTAGTGGGGTCTTTCCCTATGCTTATAACCCCCAAACCTTCAAGCAAAATTTGAATGCCTGTCTCCTCTCCCAACATTCCACCACTGATTCACACGATATCATTCGAACGTGTATCCAGAGTACATAAAAAAAATTCACATGCACGAAATAAATCTCCAAAATTATTTGTCAAAGGTAACTCCATGTGATTTTTCTCCATTACTTCCTGCCAATGAGGCCACCTTCCATAAAATGTAATGGATCCAACCAACATGACCTAGTTTTGTTTTGTCAATGAAACTGTTTACAAGACAGCTTCATCAACTTCATATGATACGAAACAGCTTATTACAGAAGTCAAAAAGTGATAACTTGGTGCTCATCGGTCATTGCTTACTTGTGAAAAAATGCAAATCATCGTATTTTTGAGTAGAATATAAAATATTAGGAAAACGGGGCACTTTAAGGCTTAAGTTGGAATAATTGGAAAGTACTACAGGATAGCCCATTGGAATATAAGATGTTCCATTTGAAAGTCTCGAGTACTTGTTCGTTAAAAAATGTCGAATGTGGAATATACTCAAAATATTTTCACATCTTAATGTTAGACCAGTCTTCTGCAATAAATTTACCACCCAGAATTTTTTTCAAAGCAAACGTCATGGCGGCGGAGTTACATTTCGTTACTAACTGAAAACCGACTTTTGCCAAAATTTTCTAGAATGACTCAGCAACACCTCGTATTTTGAGCGTTGTGGAGCCAAAAAGCATATATAAATTTATATAGTGTTCTATTTCGCAAAATCATCGCATTTGTAATTATAGGATGTTCCATTTGAAAATCTTGAGTACTTGTTCCTTGAGAAATGTCGAATGTGGAATATACAGTGTTCCATTTTGCAGAATCATATCATTTGTAATCACCTCTTCGTGGAACATCCTGAATAGCTCACAGCATTTTTTAAATATGACCCTTTGGTTTCCCTATAACACTGAACTATTTTTCGACATATGTTCCTTCAAAACTGGTTCTGGTACTTTATATAATTTAGATTATATGAAATAATAACTACTTTGTTTCTATACCACTTTTATAAATTATATAATATATAATATAATAAATTTAAAACAAAGTAGTTATTATTTCATATAATCAAAATGATAAATTATCATAAAGTAACGGCTTCCACATCGATTTTTTATATAATTTAGATTACACTGAAAAGTGCCTTAGATAAGTTATAATTTTAGAAGGAAAAAGCGTAAACTAAATTATATTATATTATATTCCACAGTGGTATCTCATAAAGTATTATAAGTTTTCTGTTTTTATGGAAACATAACATCATTTATTAGTGACTATGTATAATCTGCTGTGATCTGGGATGGAGTTATAATGATGATTTCTTGAAACAAGTAAATGTCGTTCGAAATATATGTTAAAATCGATTTGAAGGAAATGGAAACTACATCCCACAGAAAAACTACAAAATGAAACAATATTTACCGCTCTCACATACATATAACACCTGAAGCAAATACACATCAAAATACCTAAAAGTACAAATAATCTTTCCCAAAAATTCCTAGAATCCACTGCTTAAAAAATTCTCTATTTATCATTGGAATGAGTGAATAACTAAAAAAAATATCAAAACAATACATATTTAAATATAACTCAATAATTTTTTCCATTATTCAATATAATACATAAATGTTAACTGAATTTTGATTTCAAATAACATTGTTATAGTTAATTACATATATCATGTAATAAGAAAAGTGAATATAGTCAAAGTAACGCAGAGAAGTAATAAGATTAATCCAGGCTCCTATTCCACGGTTATTTATGTGACCTATCTTTGTGATTCAATATATTTATGTAATTATTTTGTAATTTTCGTAAATAAGAAATTAATCTTTTTAATTCAATACAATACAAAAGTTATTTGGAGAAAGATTATTTATGAATTTTTACAGTATTGTTTGAATGAATGTCCAATAAAAACAACTCCCAAATATCCACTCTCCATATCAATATCAGTTAAGAATCACAATGAATGTTGAATATAATATAATTTGTTTTACACTATCACAATTTTTCAATTTAAATTTTACCTAATCCTCAAAAATAACAGTATTTCTCCACTATTTAATGGATGTTATTATACATATAAACCTTCCTCTTCAATCACTCTATCTATTAAAAAAAAACCACATCAAAATCCGTTGCGTAGTTTTAAAGATTTAAGCATACATAGGGATATAGGGACAGAGAAAGCGACTTTGTTTTATACTATGTAGTGATTAAATTTCACAGTAATACCTCGTACATTATTAATGTTGAATATGACAATATATTACACAAAAGTTCAGATAAAAAAGTTGATTGAAAAACTTACTTCTATTCAACATATTGAACGTTTTCAATAAAATGAACTTAACGCCGTGATATTTAATTTATCATACGAAAGGTTTAACTACATATTCATTTTGAAAAATGAACAACAAATTCCATATACATTATTCACTTGAAAGAAATGTTTATTTTGGACGGAGCTAGATATTTTTACAGGAAATAATGGACGACTATTTTAAATATTTATGAATATGTATATTTTTTAAACGACAATTCATGGGTTTTATCAATGGTTGAATTGGATTTAAATAGATTCAAAGTTTATATAAACATTTATTCCACATACTAAATGAACATTTAGTCTACTGGGAATTGGAATTCAAATGTTTTTAATAAGTTATAAGTTAACATAGATCTTCAACGATTCTGATAGCTAAATATGCTATAATGAGGGATACATATAATACATTTTGAATATATTATTTAAGTAGAGGAAAATTGATTTGTACCACGTAAGAGTGCTTCGGTTTGCTTTAGTGAATATTTTTGTGGAAAATTAATGCTATAGTAATACGTGTTTATTATATAAGGAATAGTTAAGCCAAAATATATCAATGTGACTGTTAATGAAGTTTTAGAAAACCTCGTGTTTTCTGGGCTTGTCACTTTATCTCTTACAATGTCGTTTCTCCAGCGTCCTAGGACAACAATAATTAAGTTTGACATTCATGCAAAATGAAATATTGTTACATAAAAGCTAGAATTACGAATCGTTCGCTTACAGATATTTATTTAAAGGTGTAAGCTGTAAAAACTCAGATTCATAGTACGTCATTTAATAATTTCGAGAAGCTGCAGAGTATCTTTAAAGTATTGAAAGTTCAATACAACTACTGCATACATTGAAATATACGTTGAGCATTTCAAATATTATAACATGTCATTTTATTTCTAAATTTAATGAACACTGAAGTGTACATTCAAATTATTATCAATAACCAGCTAATGAATAAATGCTACAACATAGAGGTATAATTACGCATATGTAATTTAATTGTGAGAATAAATGACAGTAAATGAAGAAAAATTTTTGTTATTGTAGAATGAAGTAAATTACCTACATTAAATGTAACAAAGTGTAATTCAGAAAAGTCGTGAAATTAATTGATATGCGAACATTTTTTTAAACACTGAATGTGCAGATGATAATTTCGAAGATGTTTGATCGAAATTAACATTCCAAATTATGTTTAAAATGTTTAAATTTAGTAACCTATGAATTATTCAAACAATTTCATATGAAGCATGAAACATTGAAAATTATCAAAAATGTTGAGAGAATAATATACTTCTTTATGTACTTAAATAGTTTATCGATCATATTTGATGTATCTACTTACTGTCAAAGACGTAGTCAGGTTTAAGAGCAGAGGTGGGCAAGGTTTTGACCTATTAGGGAGCGAAGTAGATACATTTTCTCATCCCTGCAATAATAGCGCGGAAAATTGGGAAATCTCTTTTATGCCTTTTACTTTTCAGAGCTTGATGGCCATGATTTTCAGTATGGATGATGGAAAGATGGAATTATTATAAAATACAAAAATTACTTTTTGCAGCTGCCGTGTGCAGCTGAAATGCCAAGTTCAGGTTTGAAACACCAACACTATTATGCTTTTGAATGACATTCATGTCTTATGTCCATTATTTTTTATTTTTTTAAATTCAATTCTGATTTTATTTTTTTAGGAGGCATTAAGAAGGCGAGCGATTCATATACTTGAAACATCAATGTGTTACAATTTCGATTACTCGTGCTTCTGTTCGTTTCGGCAACGTGAGCATTTTAATTGATACTTACTGCGATAAGGACGCTTTGTGCTCGATACAATTAGTTTTGGATAGCTTATGAAATTATTTGGCTTGGGCTGCCGTGTAAGCATTTTAAAAAAAATCGATGGTAGAAGCCGTAACTCTATAGTTATTTATCATTACGATTGAATGAAAGAACAATTACTTTGTTTTCATACCACTTTATTTAATCATAAGTGTACCTGTTCTGAAAACTTTATTGCAAAGTGGTTGTGCTGCGATGAGAAACTATCATGAAAGATTTGTTGAAATATCAATGCTTAAGTCTTGTCAGTGATAATATAGTCCAGGCAATAAACCGGGAAAAAGGCCATAATAAAAAAAATATGTAGTAAGCTAGAATTTCAATTTTTTTTTGCATTTGGTTCCTAATACCCCATGGATCATTCATGACTATCAAGACCGCTGGGGTCGACCTTTCTACTCTAGTGGAGTAAATCTGGCAAATGGTTAGCGAAAATCTTACGATGCTTAGCGACCCGATGGAAAATGTTTGTTGTGATACAAATAACAACCCCCTGAAATTTCTATTTCCCGAAGTGGGTGCAACCCCTTTTTTTTGACCAAAAAGGTTTTTTTCGACATTTTTATGGGTAGCTTAGCAAAAAAAAATTAATATCTCCAGTTGTATTGAAAATTAAGAGACCAAAGTAGAACCCTTTTATTGTCAATGTCCAAGAAATTTCCAGTCCAAATTTCAAGTAGATCCGACCTCCCCCCTCCCCGTAATAGAAATATATATACTCATATATGCAAGGAATCTTGCGTAACGGCTAACTCGGTCATTTCTCAACAGATTTGGCTGAAATTTAGACTGAAGATAGGTGTTATAGTCTCAAGACTACCCTCTGAATTTAAATTGAAAATACGAGATAGTTTTCTAGAAATTCAACTTTAAGTCAATTTTTTAGTTATTTTTCAAATTAAGATATCTCATGTCATTTACATCCGATCTGGATCTGCTTTGCGGGAAAATGTAGGTATTTGGATATAGTTTTATGTCATGGAACTCATTTTTCAATCATTTTCTTTCCGGCCTATATTGGCCATTTTGGTTAATTTGAGATAAATCGAATAACGTTCACGTGAGGAGCGCGTAGCTGGCGAGTTAGAGAAGTGCAAACTGGTTGTACCTAATACGGCTTTACGACGACTTTTCGCGTGCCGTTTTCGCTCCATGTAGTTAGATTAGGTATCGGACCGTGCCCGACGGCCCTTCTTTTTTCGATAAATCTCCATTAAATAGAAAACTTCAATTAAAACAGAAACAGGTACTCTCAGGTCTCAGCTACGCGCGAAGTACGATAGGGAATTTTCTAGCTACTAAAATATACCCGAAGCGGGTGAAAGCTAGCGGCTTACAACCGTAAGTACTTTATCACAACTGGGGCCGCCCGCACGGTGCACGAAACGGTCCCAACATAACAAGACCGAGGTAAAATGTATAAGCTCCAACTGACGTGTAGCGAGCTTCTCGAGGGAAATGTCAAAATGATTACGTTCGTAGTTAATTACATAGGACGTCTAGCGTTCATGCAATTAGGTTTTAATACAATTTGAACCTTCTTATTCCGAAATCCCGGAGCCTAAGGCGCTATCAAATCTTGAGCCTCACAATATTCTTATAAAATTGCGAAATTTCGCACTTTTAGAAACTTCAAATTAATTAATTTGACACAAGTTTTGGGGATATTAATACCGAAAATAAAATGGCCAAAATAGGCCGGAAAAAAAAAGTGAATAAAAAATAAGCTCCATGACATAAAATCATATGCAAATACCTACATTTTCCCGCAAAGCAGATCCAGATCGGATGTAAATGACATGAGATATCTTAATTTGAAAAATAACTAAAAAATTAAATTAAAGTTGAATTTCTGGAAAACTGTTTATTATTTTCACTAGAAATTCAGAGGGTAGTTTTGAGATTATAACACCTATCTTCAGTCCAAATTTCAGCCAAATCGGTTGGAAAATGACTGAGTAAGCCATTACGCAAGATTCCTTGCATATATGAGTATATATATATATATATATATATAAACAAGTTTAAAGTTTCTTTGTCTAATTGGCCACTATCGTGTATGTAACTTAAGAGATATAGAATTAAATTATAATCCTATGTTAAATTATCTAAGTTATCTTCATAATTCAGAAAATTTAATTCTATATCTCTTATATATATATATATATATATATATATATATATATATATATATATATATATATATATCTATTACGGGGAGGGGGGAGGTCGGATCAACTTGAAATTTGGACTGGAAGTTCCTTGGACATTGACAATAAAAGCGCTCCACTTTGGTTTCCTAATTTTCAATACAACCAGAGATATTAATTTTTTTTTGCAAAACTACCCTTAAAAATGTCAAAAAACTCCTTTTTGGCCAAAAAAGAGGGGTTGCACCCACTTTGGGAAATAGAAATTTCAGGGGGTTGTTATTGGTACCCTAACGAATACTTTCCACCGGGTCGATAAGCATCGTAAAATTTTCGCCAACCTTGTCTTTTTTCTTGCAAGATTTACTCCACTACTCCCCCAAAACAGGGTTTCAACTTCTCAGAGCAGTACTCTTATAAAAACGATCCAAAATTAATGAATTAAGAGCCAAAAATGACCCCTAGTATGTTTTTTGGGTCGCTGATCACGATCCGCAGTTAGTTTTCTCGGAAAACTCCCTCCTGATGGGAAATTTGGAAAATTTATATGTAATATATAATTTGTAATTTTGTTGCAAAAATGACGTCTAGTAGGTTTTTTGGGTCGCTGATCACGATTCCGCTGTTATTTTTCTTTCTCCAGATGGAAAATTCGGGAAATTTGAGATTTTCCTGAGACGTTTGTGAATAATAAAGTATAATTTTGGTGCAAAAATGACCTCTAGTAGGTTTTTTGAGTCGCTGATCACGATTCCGCTGAAATTTTTCCCAAAAAAGTCTCTCCGGATGGAAAATTCGGGAAATTTGAGATTTTCCTGAGACGTTTGTGAATAGTGAAGTATAATTTTGTTGCAAAAATGACCTCTAGTAGGGTATTTGGGTCGCTGATCATCCTGAGATGGTTATGAATAATAAAGTACAATTTTGTTGCAAAAATGACTAGAGGTCATTCATAACCGTCTCAGGAAAATCTCAAATTTCCCGAATTTTCCATCTGGAGAGAGTTTTTTGGGGAAAATAACAGCGGAATCGTGATCAGCGACATAAAAAAACCCACTAGAGTTAATTTTTGCAACAAAATTATACTTTATCATTCATAACCGTCTGAGGAAAATCTGAATTTTCCCGAATTTTCCATCTGGAGAGATTTTTTCGGGAAAAATGATAGCGGGATCGTGATCAGCGACCCAAAAAACCTACTAGAGGTAATTTTTGCAACAAAATTATAAATCATATATTATATATAAATTTTCCAAATTTTCAATCTGGAGGGAGTTTTCCGAGGAAACTAACTGCGGAATCGTGATCAGCGACCCAAAAAACATACTAGGAGTCATTTTCGGCTCTTAATTCATTGATTCTGGATTGTTCGGTAGGTCTCGAGTATGACAAGGGAGGGGACCAGATTGAGCTCGTCTAGCCCGCTTACCTGGAAACTCACGTGGTGAAATGAGAGACGAGATTTATGATGAACACCGACTATGGAAGCATCTATAGAAAAGGGGGATATCGACCACCTTTCTACTATGTACTAGAGAGGTCAATGAATTCGTAAAGTGTGACATCACCAACCAGACGAATAGCTTTATTCTGAATAGAATCTAAGAGTTTCAACGTATGTTTGGGACTTCAAACTCCAAACGTGTGAACAGTATTCTAGAGCAGGTCGAATATGTGTTTTGTATCATGAGTAGCTGTCGAGATGTAAGCTCTTGGAACTGAATGGAGAACCAAGTTTCAATTAGAAGGTTCAATTGAACAAATAATGTTGGATGAAGATTTATAAATTTATCAGAATATTGAAACGGGGTTTATTTGAAGTTTAACACAATTTCACAATAATGATCGTATTATCAAGATTAGAAGTATCTTGTAATGGATTTGTTCGTTTTGGCTGATGAGTATAATTGTATTTGTTTATATAAAATGTACTACTGAGAAACTCAAGCTTACAAAGCAATGATTTATTTAACGAGGTTTCCTGTTTTCACTGACAGTTTCTGTATTATGACACCATTCGTATTCATCTGATTCCAAATTAAAGTGTAAGCGTCACATTCAAGAGAAACTATATTAGTGAGCGGAATCTGAGTTAAGAAACAATTTATACAGTCAGTTGACACTTACAGCAAAGGGCAGCACATCTAGGTAAATTTACGCTAAAGGCAAATATTTCTAATTAAAGTCTTGGAGAATTTGTGGTATTGCCGAAGTTAAAATGAAAATTATGGAAGAATAAAATGAGGAGGTAAATGATATAGATACATTTAATTTGACAACAATACAATGTACAGGTGCAATAGTTCATGTTAATTTGTTGTTAATTTAAGAGGAGAATCAAAGATACATGGTTTTATCAATTTTAAGGATCAGTAGATTTTTGTAAAGCCATCTTTTTTAATGAAAACTCGGCTTAAAAATGAATGTTTAAGATGTTCCTGAGTGGCTCCTCGGAAGAAAACTACTGTATCATTGGCAAAGCATATGATTTCTCCCCTAATTGGTAATATTAATAAATCATAATATATATTGGAAAGAGCATTGGACCCAAAACCTGTGGAATGCTACATTAAACTGTTTCCGAAGTACTTGAGGTATAATTTATTTGAAAGTATAGTTTTCGGTAACTTACATAACCTCAAAATAGATCATGCGCTGAGACTGGAGTTTTCCAAATCACTGTGTCAAAAGCTTTGCCAAGCCAGTAAATAGACAAATTCAATTAAGGTACATGAAATCGTAGTTTTGAAAAATAATGCTTAAGCTACACTTTAGCACCTTTGCCAAACTCGATATTTAGAAGATGGATCTGTGGTTCATCATTAAGGGTTTACTTATCCTCATTTTAAGGACTGATGGCCATTGTTCCCCTTCTAATATCAAGAATACCAGAGGTTCCATGATATGATGTGATTTTTTTTTCAGTAATTCAGCAGCTTACAGGTACTACACCAAAAAAAACACACTGTTTATTGTGTGATATTTTAATCGGAGATTGTCTTAATGCTCACTTTTTTACTCAAATACGAATTCCTAGGAATCAGAAAATTCATAGTGGCCTACCAGCTCTATTACAAACTTTTGTAGATTGAAACTGGAAATGTCACGGATATAGGTGATATTCTCCGTAAGAACGCATCATTCTATGTACTTCACAGTGCTGTTCAGATGGTAATACCTCTTTGAATATGAAGCATTCTTTGTCCAATAGAAATGAATTTGATATCGAAAGAAAGACAGTTTTTGGAGATTTTTTGTATGGAAACAAACAGTATGAGTAACTATTTTTCACAATTTAATATAACAACTTCTTTTTCTAGCGGTTTGAATCTGAGCAAATTTCTATTTATGCCAAACAAAAAACAGACAAATACAAAAAATTCGGTATCTACAGGATTGAGTGTTGGGCAGACGGGTCGCAATTTTGAATCACGTTTCAAAGAACATATTTCATTTTATTGAAATGGATTTCCATAAAATATATAGTTCATCACTATATATCTCTGATGAAAAAGTTTATTGAAATGTCAATCCACTTTTCCAAATAAAATATCTCATTACAGCACGTACATATAATTATGCGTCCTTTGAAAGCCTGTACTTGTTTGAAATCAATAAGCCGAACCATTTTTGAGTTTCATTTGATTCTTAAATACCATGCATTCATGACGGAAAACGTGAGCTTCTGTTTTCTTAAATAAGCAGCTGACTGAGGAATACCTTTCTTGACTCATTGGATGCTATTTATTCATTTCATGTAAATTGAAGATACAGTACAAAATACATTTTAATACTGTTTCTTGACGTTCTGTCAACCAGTAGATACTTGGAATGCGACAAGCATCTAACTATTTCATAATATTGTGTATCAGAGTGATTTGAAAAATGTTTCAGTGGCAGAGTTGAAATGATACTTTCGAAACGCAATTGCTTAAATTCAGATAACTTTAGGCATTTTTTGGGAAATACCCTTATCGTTTGATGAGATAGCACCCAACGAACACAAATTCATCTCGAGTTTTATGTTTTATTCAGGAATTTTGGGAACAGATAATCCCTCAGCTGCAGCTAGATGTCTAATGGCTATTTTCGGGGAACCATGAGATTAGTACTTCCTCAAAGAAATCATTTTGTAAATCTATTGAATTTTCTCAAATACTTGGTTTGAATAGGGGAGATCAATTATAGGAGAATTTTATATTGCTTATTGTGAATTCAGAGCACGAGTTTGATTAGTTTGAGCGAGATGATTTGGTCGAGAATCTAACGTATTTGGATTGTTTGGTGGCCAGATTTGGAAAAATTGAGAAGCTGAGCTTGAACGATGTAGGATCTGTTGGGGCCAATAGCCATTATATCATTTGTATGTCTAAAATAGTTGTTCAATGAACATTAGTTCATTGTTGTTCTATGCAGAGCGGGGGAACGAGAGAGCTCTGACATGTTACATTATTGATGTATGTGCGAGTCGGAGTAAAAAGACAGTCAACTTCCATTGCATTTTATTAATCTGAACGGTACCTAAATCAACCAAATTCAGTTCACATATTGATCCAGAACAGGATCTTTCCCGACGGATAAGGATAATAGGATATGCTATTTTGAAGCCGATTAAGAATTATTAAATCTTGATCATGACATTGAAGTTATGGAAAGTCAGTGGGTAAAGTAATTGGACCAATTTTCTTGAAGTGAAAACTTCTTTACGTGCGTTGGGTTATTTCAGATTGGGGTAAAACCATGAGTCCGTCACGTCCCGTCACGATGTACCTATATATATATATATATATATATATATTAGGTATTACGTATACTGCTTCGTGTGCAACTGCGGCCGTGCGGGACTCGGGTCAGGCGTCAGGCAGTCTCTCTATACGCTTACACACGTGTGCATATCTGATTCGGTGTTGGTGAGCCTGCCTGTGTGAGCCAGTGCTCTCGATAACGGTATACAGGACAGGTATACGTATACACTGCATATATACACTATACACTGTATACAGCTACAATAGCACACATATACTCGACGTTATTCATTTACTCAAACCTCCATCCTCGTGCAGACGAAAGTTATATTTGATGCTTACTGAAAAAATGGACCTCTTTTGCAATACAACTCATACTTTAAATATTACAGAGTAAAAAGTAATAATTAAATTATGTGTGATCGGTAATAGTAGCCTGTTTTTATATATGAGCACACCTGATTCCACAGTATGTCTCATGCTTGGATCTAATCTAATAATTTAAGTATCGTCGAAGTTACCGATAATGACGACAAATGAAGAAAATGCTCAACTTTAGTTTCATTTACATCGATGTAAATATCAATAAATAATATGTTTTGGAAATAAAATAATGTGTATTTATTATAATGGCTATCGGGTTATATTCATACTTTTTACAGGGATTGTACCGCCCATTATACGTTTTTTATTATGAAATATAAAAATGTATATAATTGTTGATTGAAATGCTGACAGTTGTGAAAACTAATTATATTAATTTTCATTTAAAAATAATAAAATTGTGATTTCGGATGCTACAATAATTCAAAGATAACATGAAATAAATTGGTTACTTCATAATGTCAGTTTTCACTTCTGTCAGCAGGGCTCGGTGACTGCCTGTTTTTGCTATGTTCGAGATAATAATGGGCAATTCCAGTATAACTCTTTTTGTAGAAATGTTAAGAAAATTATTCGTGAAACTATGTTTTTATACGGATTTGTTGTACTTTTATTGCATTTTTTTCGGTTTATTCTTCTTTATAACATTACTGTAATGGCTAAACTGCCTATCAGTGCAATAAGACTTCCTTCCAACGATTTCCGCTATATTTGCGATTTTACAAAATGGTAGTAGTGTACAACAAGGGGCTCAATTTACATTTTGAGATAAGTTGGGCTTTTTCAGATTTGGAGAACCTGGTAGTACCAATAAAAGGGGTGAGCAAAGAGTTACGACGATGGGGCAGGACCATTGACTGGTTACCACTGCCAAAATCTCACATTAAGGCTGGAATCTGGAACCAAAAGACTTCGATTGTCTTTATCTATCGGCAAACAAACCATGGTGACTGAAATTCTTTCTCTGCCACTTGACTTCATTCAACTAACACCATCATGTCTACAATTCCGTTTGGCTCAATTTCTCAAACTTGATCTTTCAAATTACGTATTATGATATTGAGCAGCTAATCAATGAACCCACAAGGAATCCCTGAGACCAACAGTCATGCCAATACGCTCGACCTATTCCTCACTAACAGTCCTATGAAGTGAGAGTCTGTACACTATGGAAGAACTTGTATCATACACTTATCTACACGATCACTCATGGAACGAGTTTAACACTGCCACGCACAGTTCAATATTATTACAACTCAGCAGACTGGATTAATCGTCACATGTTTTCCTCCGAAATTTCTTAGGAAGTAGTATGTTTCGAATTCGCAGACGCTGAGCAATGTGTCGACGAGATTTTGGGAATGAAAATGCTTTGGATGAAAACTTGCATACACCATACCAACAAATCACCATCATCTAGTCAACCAGTTCTAGGACCGTCGCTTCAAAATAAACAACATACCGCCGTTGGCGCGAGAACACATGCAAGGAGAGCGAAATAAAATATTATGTATCCAGGAATATTTGAAATCAAACAATAGACGCATCAAATTATTCCACGTTTGCCAAGGCAAATGGGAGGAATTTCACTTCTAGCTTATTTCCTTTCCTAACCAAAGATGATGACATAATGGCTACAACATAACGAGAAAAAGACAAATATTTTTATGCCAGGAAAGGAGAAGCCTCCTATAATCTCTACCATCGATAGACATTTGCCTGAAATTGCCTTTTGTCAGCGCACATTTGGTGTATTCTGCTTGATCTCAAAACCAAAAGGGCTATGGTGCTATACTTTCCTTGTATATCAGAATGCTAGAATCTGATTCTGTTTTATGTTTACACTTTTAGGTATAAAATGTTGCAACAGCTTCGAACTGCACATGGAGGCATTTTAGAATTGTTCGATTGAGAGCTGTTTGTAATTCACTGTGCATTGTTCCGTGGCTGTCACCTGGCGTTAGTATTTCAAACTGTTTCCCTGTCGCGACAATTGTGAATTACATTACGTTCTCAGTGGAACATCTGCTTTCCGACAGATGGTGTTGGAACATCTACGTTCGCCAAACATTATCCAAGGTGGTAGTTATATAATCGCAGGAGTTGGTTGATCAGTGACTTCATCGTCTTCCTCTTTCTCTTCACGAGCTGATGAGAAGAGCGAAACATTCTGGGACTAATAAAGTGTTGTTACTGTTCAACCTGTTAAATCAAAACTTTGTCCATGTTAGAATTGTCAAATATTCGAAACAAATATAAAAATAGTCTTTAATTTTTGTAAGAAATTAGACATGACTGAATATATAAATATATTCATTTGTCTCATGTCAGCTTTGGCCAGTTAACAATAATAAGGTCTCTCTAGTTTAGAACCTATCAGTCAATGTCGTATATTGTCTTATTTTTTAGTGGGACATCTATTCGTAGTAGTGTCAGACATTTTGGTCTTTACCATGCTGTTGGCTGGTTGTGTCTACCTTCAACAGAGAAACGTTGCAAATTTGCTCGCTCTACTGATGAGCTCTATGAGAAGAGCGGAACAGCTGTCTAGAACTATTAGTTCGTAATGTTACTGATCGATCTAGACCAAAGAGACCTTATCATTGTTATCTGGCAAAAGCCAACATGTGATAAATGAATATATTTATGTAATCTTCTATATCTAATTTCTTACTTTTGTTTTGTTATGCCCAAAAAACGCGCTGGTGGCATATGTTTGTGACACCAAAAACTAAAATTTTTTGAGAAAAACCTAGCGACTTGACTTATATCTGAAATTTGAATAATTTGACTGGACTATAACGGAAGTTACACATACAATTGGTATCAACTTAGTAGTGTTTGATTCAACAATAGGGATAAAATTTAATATCGCATAGAAACGATTGCATTTTGTTTTCAAACTAAACACGATGTTCCATGAAAGTATATTGAGTCTCATTTTTTGCTACAAGAAATAATTGATCTCTTCAACCATTCATGATTGAAGTATTACAATTTCACCATCTCATAGAATAATATGTTTTCGTCCTGAAACACCTAGTATGTAAAGGTAATGAAGCATACCAAGATAATCTTTGCCTGTGAAGGCATTTACTAGTGTTTCAGTTTCCGTAATCTGCAGTTGGCTTATCTTAGAAACTGGGAGTGCGAAAGCTCATCAACTTTTGTATTCATAAATTAAGTTCGCGACAATCATTTATTCATATTCTAATTAGAAATTTAGTATTCCACCCGAACGAGTTGGTTTTGTCGAGGGAAAGCACACAACGTGTATTATTTCTCAGATATTCATCTCATGTTCGAGGATGACGCAGCTATTGTTAACATTCCTACAATTCCTACAATGATTAACTGAATTATTCAAGTAGAACTAAATGCAATGATGGAATGAACTACTTCAGTACAATATTCTTTATCTTATAAAATCCTTTACGGTTAGTCATAACATTCTGAGAAATAAAATAAACCCTTTCATTCGGGAATTTTCTGCATTCCTTGTATTTATGATCTTGTAGTTTATAATTTTGCACGACTTAAAAGAGTGCAAGTTATGACAACTGTATTTGTATTCTCACTTGTATGTGCTAGAAACTTCATTATTACTATGTGCTCCCTACGTTAGGATAGATCCAAGTAAATTATAGATACTACCTATAGCCATGTAAAATGAGACCGATAGGGACGAAACAATTTCGAAAAAATTCTGATTAAACTGAATTTCATATTGACATCCTAAGCATATTCTAAAAGTATCCTTATATGGGAGGTGATATTTTCTAGGTGGGGAAAGGTGATGAATTCTTGTTTCTTGCCAGAACCAAATAATAATAACATGGAAAATAATTCAATACAAAGATCAAATCATAGTATAAGCAAATAATCCAATATGAAAATGACACTGAAACAACTAAAATAACTAGACAAAAGAACATGTCAACAAAAGTGGAGTACAGGGAAGAAACGAAACATCAATGGATATACAAGGTGTTAAAGTTATCTGTTGGATATACCTTGGAAAAGAAAAACGAGAAGTTAGTGACATAACTATCTGAATAAACATTGGCCCAAAAATAAGTTCCACTGCTACAAGATCAATACACAATGGAAAAAATAGTAGCTTTAAAGTAGGGGTAAGTAATGAAATGAAAAATGTAATCTTGAATGCGAATGCATGACCCAAAAGAGTTTCACTAATAGACTATCGATTTTTTCGCAAGACCAATTCCTTAAAAGGAGATACATAGCCGAAATTTGGATCCTCTACATCAAGTGAGTATTCCCGACGTTACAAATGACACATTTAATCTTATCTACCGTAATGTATGTATGTGAAAAATAAAATGGACTATACGAAAGTCAGCAACTTCACATTCAATGCAATGCAGTAGAAATAACTGATAGCAAAATACTAATAATTAGCATATATAGATCACCAACGGGAGATCAACAGTAATTTTTTGAAATACTAAGAAATATATTAGGAAACTGCAAATATAAAATAATATTATGTAGGACCTCAATTTAAAGATGCTAAATACAAAAGATCCATCTATTAACAAACTATCTGACCTCTTAAAAAGTTATGATATAATATCTACAATAAATTGTCCCACACGTGTCACTGAAAAGAGTACCACACTGATAGATAATGTCTTTGTAAGCTTTCAACTACAAACAAGTAAAATTAAAGATCTACTATCAGACCATTATGGAATAGAAATCATTCTAGAATAATATTACAAAAACAACTATTAAACATATTAAAACAGAAAGAAGAAAACTAACACAAAACAAACTCTGGCTAATATCATATGAACTATCTAGGATTAACTGGACAGTAAATCTCTATGGAACGCGGAATTTTAACGAAGCATATGATCAATTTTATGATTATTTAATAAACACACTAATTCAAAACTGTCCCAAAGTTCTCTGCAATGAACTACAAATCACAAACTGAAATAGATAACTGAAGACAACAAAAAAAGATGCAACGAAAAAGACAAATGTGCAATAATAAAGTAAATCCAGAAACATTAAAAAAAAGTCTGTGAGGTATTGAAGAGAGATATCATGAATCAAAAATAGAAAAAGCAACCAGATATATCTGTAATTCTAATAACAAAACTAAGGCAGTTTGGAACCTGGTGAAGCAAACTAAAGAAAAATTCATCAAAAAAGGGATTAAATATATAAAATCTACAAAAAGATGCATTACCGTTTTTTAAACATTTAGAAATGAAAAATGTATTAAGTAGTCAGTAGGTATTCATTCATACTTTAGGAAATATGCCTAAGAATATTGATGTTTCCTTGAAACTGCCTCATTCCGAAGCATACACAGGCCACTGTTTTAGGAAGTCTTCAGCTTGTTTACTTGCAGATCCTGGAGTGGATTTTCGAATGCCGTGGTGGCTGGAAAAGTTATGGTGTTGCTGAAGGATATATTGAAAACTCCCAAGAAAATAAGAAAAAGGTTTCTGCAGCTATTCTTGCCGAAAAGTCATCAGCAATATCCTTACCGCGTATTTGTTCATCGCAAAAAACTGAAAATGTTCAAGTAAAGAATCAAACCAATGCAACCATTTTGACACCGATGATTACATAATTGTAAAATGTGTTATAAAAATTATAATCGTTGAAATTTCTTATTTATTCCGAATAAAAATTTAATATTTTGCTTAATTTTAAGTTTTTAATGTGATGGAAGAAATAGTTACTTATTCAAATATCAAGGGGGGAAGTGACAATTTTCCTCCGGCGGATAGTTTGATATAAGGGGGGGAAATGCAGTTCACTCTAGATGAATGTATATAATTCTTCCTGCTACCTTTTATGCCCATTTTTAAGAATGCTCTTTTTCCGTTGAAATTTAACATTTGAAATCAGTTATGATTGACGTATTTCTACGGATTTTCTTTATTTCATCATAAAAATTATCTATGAAAATGGAATATGAAGCTGAGTATAGTATTCCTCAATAAACTCTTTACCTGATTATGTACAGTTTTTCCCGCTTTTGAATTTCGGGAATATACGCTATCGTTCATCTTCCTGCTCTGACATTTACTTAGCATTCAAAAATGAACTCACAAATAATCTAGAATTGCCTCTTGGAGATAGCATGTTCTTCAGTTGATTGCATCCAGAAATAAGCTTACAAATAACCTAATATCCTAGAATTGGCGCTTGGAGATAACATATGTTCAGTCAATGTTAATTCATTCAAAAATAAACCTGCAAATAACCTACTAGCCTAGAATTGCAGCTTGGAGATAAGATATATGTTCTCTCATGTGTTTGGTCAATCTTATTGCATTTAAAAATGAACTTACAAATAATCAACTTACCTATTATTGCCGCTTGGAGATATATGTTCTGTCGTGTGTTCAGTCAATGTTATTGATTCCAAAAATAAGGTTACAAATAGCCTACTAACCTAAAATGGTCGCTTCGAGGAATATATGTTCTGTCATCTGTTCAGTCAACGTTAATGCATTCAAAAATAAATCTACAAATAATCTACTAACCTAGAATTGCAGGTTGGAGATATTATATATGTTCTCCCATGTGTTCAGTCAATCTTATCTGTATGACCATTAGACTGTATGTATTAAGGATAAGTTGTTGGTGTCTATATTAAAAAACATTATCACAAAAAACATACGAGTTAGATTTTTGTATCGAATTAGTTGAAAAAAATGGATGAAAATATAAATGTTTCTTTATGAGGTAATAATAGGCTTCATCTTCAACTATGTCACCTTACAACTTATCCAAGTCCCCGCCAATTTTAGGAGCAAAAGTCGGACAAGACCTGACTTGACTGGTTCTTGCACCAAAGAATGCGACCGGTCATGTCCTAAACGTATATATCAACAATGTCATTATGCTTTGGGCCTGGCTGATTCTTACACCAATCTGTTTTCTATCCTGATGCAGGGGTCGTAAACGACATTTTCAAAGCCAGTTGTAAGAAAAAGTATATATTTGCCATATATGGTATACGCAATAGAAAAAACTGGATATTATACAACGCCACTGTTCGAATTATGACAAAACCAATGTATCACTTAATGATACCATTACTCTTACATGTTATGGTAGATATGAACGTAGGATGCTAAGCCTGGTTTAGCATCGTTTTTGTCAGAACGTTACCGTTTTTATAAGCCCGGCCCAAACATAGCTAAATTGAAGATGATTCCTATATTAAAAACAAGCTGAACACGTATATGATATAGGTAGATTCACATTCAGAATATAACATGTGAATTGTCCGAAAATATGTTTGGAATATAAGCTTTTACAGAAATTATTAACACGTATGTATGTTATATGTCAATTATTGTATCGTGCAGCGGAATGTTGCGTTGGAATATCAGGAAGTCACGTTAGAGGTCAGAGTAATGAGGATCACAACATAATGCTGGCAAAGCTGACTTTGAAATTTACAAGCAGTAGTGACGGGTAGGCATTTGGGAAGATGTAGAATACAAAATCACCGCGGATAAGACGATCTATAAGACGTAAGGAGCATGAAGAGATTTACAAGTTTACAACGTCTTGAAGAAAAGGTTTTACAAGTATGACGTAGTTTGAATCGGGAACAGTCGACATTATCCGGAGGCAGGTGGGTTATAGCTTTATCAGGCTAAAAATAGATTCGAGGTTTTGTGTTCCTGCGTCCACGGGATGCGGTGAACTAATAACGTACAAACTTCGTAACATAAACGATTTCCCGTTAGCAAAGCATTCAATATATCCAGAAGAAGCTGATAGAGCTTGAATCATAAAGTTCAATAAGTATATAAAAATAGAATTGTTCAATGTACGTATACAATTACCGTTAATATGAATTCCAGTCGTTCAGAAAACCGTTGAAAAAAATTAAGGTTACGCCCCATTATAATTTCGATCCATTTCAATTATTTATTCTGGAAAATTATCAATAAATAGAATTGGCATCACGATGTCTTCCCACAAATAATTCACAATAAGTTCAGCCGATTTTCATTCGCGAACAAAGAGAAGTTACAGCCTTCTGTGTTGAATTTTAGAAAACCGTTGTTGTACGTTTCTGAGTTATGGTTGACATAATTTTCGTATAAAGTTTTTTCTATAGTTCTGATGCTGAATAAATTTGGAACGGTTCACTTACAAGAACTTCACAACCCTATGCTAGTACACATCAACTATTATTCCGTAACTATTGATTTGTTTCAATCATTCTATCAATCAAAGCGGGGGAGCACTTAGAACACTTGATTGGGTCCATTGTGCGCCCCTTGACACAAGAATCAGTCCAGCAGGCCTAAGGCAGTGCCGAAGACTAAGATTTTGCATGGACTGATGTCTCTTATGGCTTCAAGTGGCAAATGTGTGCTGCCGAGGTGTTTTAGCCTAAGAGAAGCCAGTGCTGGACATTCTGCTAAGATGTGAGAATCAGTTTCATCCGCCTCTCCACATTTACTACAAACTGGGTCTTCATCAATGCCCATTGTGTGTAGATGTTTATTCAGATGTAGGGTCCTGATGTGAGGAGTCCTGTCACCAGTTTTAGGCCTTCCCTGCTCATGGGGAGTAGGGTTTTAGAAAGTTTAGGCGAGAACTGCCTAATGTGGAGCTTCGCCTGCCTCATGCCAGGGGAACCACGCTAAACCGAGAGCTACTGTCTATGCAGTAGCTCCTTGAGTGCGTGGAGCCCGGTAGTCGAAGATATTTTGATGGTGAAATCCGGGCCAGGGGCGATCAAGGAACCCCATTTGACCAATTCATCGGCCACTTCGTTTCCCTTCACGCCAGAATGGGCAGGTACCCACACTAGCTAAAGTTTGATCCTTCTAGCTAATTCAACCAGAGTTTCCCTGCACTCCGAGACAAGCCTAGAAGTCACTCTGTGGGCGCGAAGTGCACCCAGGGCCACTCGGCTGTCAGTGCAGATGTAAACCTGCCTACCTCGGTAGTTTATTCTAAGGTTTTCCAGGACACATGTCCGTATTGCACAGACCACCTGAAAAAGGGGAACTGAAATCTCTCTATTGGGTGTACGCGAGTAGACTCCGGCTCCGCTAGGCTCGCCAGTCTTAGACCCGTCCGTGAACAACACGAGTCCCCCTGGCGGAAGCGGCCCAGAGTCCTTGTTCTCTCAGTCCGTTCTCTGGGTTATGAGGACATCTGGTTTTTGCAACCTGACACCAGGCGCTATCGCAACCTGCGGCAGTCGGAGTATCGGGCAGTTTGCGGCTCAATCCCAGATTTTGTCATGGCCGCGAGGCATAGACGCAACCGACCCACTGGCCCAGACCAACCAGCCGATACGCCGTATTTTCTTTCAAATTTTCAGATAGTAGGTACAGGGTTTTTACTTATGTAGTAGAAGTGAATTTTGATTGATAGTAACTCTAGTGCATTTTTTATCAAATAAAACAGAGTGAGGACAACATTAAATTTTTTACGATAGATCATTGACCACGAAACTTATTAATATTTCGACAAGTGAGATATTGAATAAAATCAGCCATTAAGTACGTGAGGAATAGTATATTCTACAAGTTTGGAATATGTTATTCCAAACGTGTTAGTAGACCATACTTTTTCTAACAAGCTTTTATTAATTAATAATAATAATTTTGTCAAACTTACTGTTCCGGAAATAGTGCAAACTATCACTTGGAAAGATGATCGTAATAAACGCGAGGGGCGTGAAATCAATATGTAACTATGCAACCGGAACAAAGGTCGTCATATGAACGCGGTATTCAACGACAAGGCGTGGATCGAAATAATTAATTGGTTCATGAAAGTAGATAGCCGTTTCTGTTACAGAATATATAATACTATATGCAGTCTGTTAGAATGATATACGTTACATTATAGTACTTAATCATAGAATAGATATATTCTGAAAGCGTGTTGGAGAAAATCCATTATACACTTAGAGACAATAACTATTACATCTAGATTCTATTTCATTAGAAGCGACTAGTTTTTCTAATACCGTAGCTTTTTCAATGCGATATTACAAAATACTGTTTTGTAGTATTTTGTAATAATAATATAATTTGAACCAACGTGTGCCTGATGTCTAAATATTAGTCAGCAATGATAAAATGAGGCATCTATTTCCAATTATTTACTACAAACACGATTATGACGAGTCTAATTTGAATATCTTTCGATATTTGCTATCACAGGAAGAATGTGCTGATATCTATCAAATGAAAGATACTGACGAATCCTTTACTTTATAGCGCAAACCACGAATAATATGGCAACCAAGGGTTTTAAATTATTATATAAACAATGTATAATTATAATGAATAGAATAAAGCCGATAGTATTGGTAATATATTTGGAATATAATTAATGAAGTAAGCAATAATAATAGTGATGATTCTATTAAATTAAAAATAAATAAACAACGAATATGCAATGAATTAATTATTTCCTTTACGGATATTATGATACCTGATCCTTTCAATATCCTCAATATTCCCTCCCTAGTTAACAAAACGTTCTATTTACATCCAACCCTGTCACAACGAGTGAATGATATTAAAAGAACAGTGAAAAATGCAGCAGCAGGAATAGATGATATACGAGTACATGGACCTGCTTTGAGAGTGGTAAGTGATATTATATGTACTCATTTATCTCACATAATTGATAATTCATTCTGTAATGGGGGAAGTATCCCGCTAAACTTGAAATATCAAAGTCACTACAAATTTCTAAGCCGAGATCTGTTACAGTTATGCATAACTACAGAAATATTTCTTTGCAGTCACAGTTTGCAAAAATGCATTTCTAGAACAACATCATCTACTTCCCGATATCCAAAATGGATTTAGGGGGGTAGATCGACTGTAGGATTAATGAAGGCAGTGGCGGCTCGTGAACTTTTTAAGAGAGGAGGCTGGACATAAAACGTTTTTTTTTAATATACTCTACTCAGCCAATTAATTTAACTTTTGCACAGCGACCGTACCAGCTACTTCAGTGACAAAATTAATTGTTGCCCAGCAAGAACCAACGTGGAGGTGTAGAGTTTCTCTTGCCAACAAATTTTTTTGTTCGTTTTTTGTTTTTTATTTTTTTTGGATTTTTGATATTTTTTCTTTTTTTTAGAATTTTTCGTATTTTGTTTTTTTTTTATTAATTTTATTAACTTTTTTTATATATTAACGGAATTCTACGGTCTTTAGTTTGCGAAAAATGATCAATAATATTATCATAAAATGTATCATTTTGTTTTAAGTGTTTTACTAAATCTTTTTCAATAGATATCAAACTAACATTATATTAACGATTTTGGTCCATTGCATTTCGCATGTAAGTTTTAATTCGTTTGAGAGTAGAAAATGATCTCTCCACCGATGCCGACGTGACAGGAATGGTGACTGTCAAACAAAGTAGTTTATAAAACTGAGGTAAAACTTGTTGCAAATCATTGTCTATCATATATTTTATCATATCGGCGTGACTGTCGTACTGGCCTAAAATATCTTTATCCGAGTATATAACGCATAATTCATTGTGCAGTGTTATTTTATCAAAAAATTTATATTTGAGAACTAAGTTATCTAAAAGTGTATTGGGAAACTCTTTTGAAAAAGATTCGAAAAATCTTCTATTCGTCAAGTCGAAAAACTTCAATTCATGTAAATCGGAAAATCGAATCTCAATTTGACCTTTAATGGTATCTAAAATTTCATAAAAAAGTTGTTTATAATGTAGTTTCTTGTCTACCAAATTATATGTTTTCCTCCTTTTCGCGGGAGGAGCCTCATCAGTTGAAAAATTTTGAAATAAAATATTAAAATGAAATTCTGTATTACGGAAACTTGAAATTTTATCAATGAGATGTTTCAAACGATCTCTTGAATAAATTATATCAGTGAATTTATGTTGTAAAATTTGAAAAATAAGATCAGTTTGTTCAAATATTAATTTAAAAGTATCAAGAAAAAACAAAAATTCTTCATTTTCTAAATAAGATTTTAAACCAACAGCAGCATTTAATGAAACCTGATCTGTCGAAAAGTCATCACTGATTAATATAAAATCAAATGTTTCAATTAATTTGTCTTTATTTTTGTGAATGGTAAACACTGCACGTGATGTAAAATTCCATCGAGTTGGAGCATTACAGGGAATTCTGTTTCCTACTATGTTATTCAAAATTTCAGTTCGTTTGGTGGATTTGCTAAAAAAATTTGAAAATGACGATAAATTGGAAAAAAAAATTCTAACTTCCTTAATGGAATTACATGCATTACTTAAAACCAAATTCATGTTGTGAGCGTAACAATGGGTGAAAATAGCCTGAGGCGAAACTGATTTTATTTTTGTTTGAAGACCGTTTAAATGTCCCGCCATTACAGATGCGCCGTCGTAGGTTTGAGCTATTAATTTATTCGCAAAGTCAAATCGTTGAAATGTTTCCATTAAGAAATTAAATAAATTGATCGCTGTTCTTCCCGAACTAACATCGTAAAACCCTAAAAATCTTTCCACTAGTTGTCCATTTTTTACAAATCTAAAAATTATTGATAATTGTGATTTACACGTTATATCAGTTGTTTCGTCAACCTGCCACGAAAAAAAAGGGACATTAAATAATTCATCCTCTATGTGATTTCGGAGGATATAATTTATTGAATCAAGAATTTCGTTTTGTACTGTTTTTGAGGTGCCTGCAAATACTGACGCGTTAGTCATAAAATCGCGAAGCTTACTGTCGTATTTACAAAACAAATCTAACAATTCCCTAAAATTACATTTATTAACTGAATTTTCAGTTTCATCATGCCCTCTAAAAGCCAAATCTTGAAATGATAAATACAATAAGAAATCAATGATTTTTTTTAAAACTTCGCGGTTTTCTTTAACTGTATTATTATGATTTTCGATTTCGCGTGTTCGTGTAGAATCAACCGCATTAACAATATTCTGTTTACCGGTTAATTTAAACTTAATACACGATGTAATATGTTCCTGCGATTTTTCATGTCTTTCTAGGCCACGAGCTAAATTTTTCAAATCATTATAACCCAAGTGCCCCCAACATGAAGTTGTATCTGATGTGAATAGCAAGCAATACCAGCAATATAATTTATTGTGTACATCAGATCCCGTTAACCATACATATTTTTTATAATTATCAGTATTAAACGATCGATTTTGATACTTCCCTGCCATCACTAATCCTTTCAAATCCGGTAAAGGCCGTTTGTTTTTGAAGAACACTTTTCTATCATATGTTAATCCACTAAATGGATTTTCTAAGAACACTGCAACTAAGTCACTCATAATTTTAACGTTCACCGATTCCGATTAGATAAATTATAAGTTATAACTTAAAAATTAACTACTTAATCTTACTACGCCTCGTACTAACCGCATTCTTCTAGCAGCGGGAGGCGGGAGCGTATTTCATTCGACCGACGAATGGGTACGAAAAGCAAGCCTCCCCACCCTGTTGCCGTTTTCGCCGTTTCACGCTATTTGGCGATTGACTGGTCGGAAAAACGGCAACTGTGTTGAACAACACATGCTCACCGCTTGAGATATATAGAGAATCTAGCCTCTGACCTTTGTTGCCGGATTGAAAATAACTACTGAGAACGGGGAATTAATTGTAAAATTTAAAGAATTATCAGAGAAACAGGAAATAAAATGGAGAATGTTCATTAAGATAAATCGGTGAGGAGGCTGAGCCTCCTTAGCCTCCTTCGAGGAGCCGCCACTGAATGAAGGTACTATGTTCGACCTTGTATGAGTGCCTGTATAATCAAGAAATACCTGTTGATCTATTTTTTGATTTAATCCGAGGTATTGATTCAGTCAACCATATATTGCTACTAAATAAACTTCACTCCTACGGAAGAAGCTGTTGTCAATATTTGTATTGAATTACACTCAGAATATAAATTGTGGTATACGACTCATATGAATCTAATCCAACCAAAATAGATACGGGTGTGCCACAAGGATGGATATTAGGCTCAAAATTGTTTATAATTCTTTAGATGCACACAGAACTATACTTAATGCCGAATATACGAGCAAAATAACTGTTGAAGAAAAATTAAACCACGCCATAACGGAAGCATATTGCTGCGCAAACTGCTTTGATCGCTGGTGTTGGTATAAACATAGATAGATAGATATATTTATTTGTGTCAAGTACATAGAATGTTCACACGCGTCAGAATTTACATATCAAAATAGTATAAAAATATAAATATATAATATAACAACAGACACATCAATAGAATAATTATGACTAACAATTACAGTATATTATGATCAGTGTACGATAATAATAATCACAAGATAGAGCAAAAATTTCAGTCAAAAAAAGAAATTTTTGGCTTGATAATGTCGAATACACTGTTATTGTATTAGTTTTCACGATACAAAATTTTCTACATCTGATTTAATTGTTTGTTCACTAGCTTGTTTGTTCGGTATCTTCTGAGAACTCGTCTACCGAGTAATAATATTTTTGTATGGAACATTTTTTCAGTTTGAAACTGGGGTTTATTTCAATATCTGCGAAATCGATGGTTATTCTGTTCAATTTGTTCGGACATTTCTTCTTCACATAATTGGGATTGTGTTGGCCAACATATACTCTGGAAAAAGGTAAATGAAGATGTGAACGTCCTGCCTCCGATGTGCATTACCTATGTTTTTTATTGTGTATAATATTATTGAGTGTATGTACAGAGAGGGATATGTCAATATATTAAGTGATTGGTAATGCTATTTGCAAGAATGTAATTGAGGTATCTTCATCATATCTCTGATAATTTTTTTCTACATTGTGAATACCGAAATTGCATCATGTGCCCCAATACATAAAGCTGTATGCTATGATAGACTGGAATAAGCCAAAATATAGTAATTTTGGTACATTATGAAAGACAGTGTCCCTAATGTTTTTTATAATGAAACATCAGGAACTCAATCTTGGCAATATACTTCACACATCTACACTCCATGTTAGCTTTTGATCGATATGAACTCCCAAAAATCTTATGTTTGTAATGTTTTCCAATGATTCATTTTTAGTTTGGATGAATATACTATAATCCAGTGTTTTACTCTTTTGTGCAAATTGCATTGCATGTATTCAGCTTGAGCCCGTCCAAATCGCACCATGTCGACATTAATCCCCCGGTGGACATTACTGTCATCGGCGTACTGTACCGGTTTTCCCGCTGGTGGGACGCATTCTGGTAAATCGTTAATGTATACGTTGAAAACAGTAGGTGATAAGTAGGAGCCCTGTGGAGTACTCACCTCAACTTCTCGCGTATCTGATCCGTTTGTTCCAACTGTTTGAGTTATTTCCTCGAGATACGAGCGTACGGAACAGTGAGAATACGAGGCTGGGTCTCGTATCCTCACTGTTTCCAGTTTGTGTGTTAGCAGATGGTGGCTTACGGTGTCATATGCTTTGGACATGTCAAAAAACAGTCCTATAACTTTTTTATTATTATTAAGGGCATCGTGTTTGAGTTGAGTGCCCGGCCCGAAAACCATTTTGGTATTTTGAAAAAATTTAACATTCAATTTATTTATTTATTTATTTATTTAATTTCACTTTAATCAACAGGTATAAACCCAATTAAAGATCAGGAAAATGCATACAAGAATATATAAATTAACAATTATTATCTAAACTGAATCTAAATAAAACTGTATTCTAGTCCGAGAGGAGACAAAATCAAAAAGAAAGAATAGCCAAAAATATTTAACACAGCAATGAACAAAGAGAAAAAACAAAGAAAGAACTGGAAAAATATGAATATTGTGCCATCGCAGTAGGCAAGCAATCTGTTTTAGGCTAGAATTAAAAATATCATATTTAGTACCAGTGTCATTGGTGTTGTAGGCATGGCACATGCAAAATAACGGAGATAATTTAAGTAAGTTAGTACGAAGAGTTTGGAGGTAGAAATTATTTGCAGACCGTCAGTTCAGCCGAGGAACTAGGAAATTGACTCTTTCCAGCAGCATGGGGCAGTCAATTAGGTTATTAAGCAACTTGTACAGACTGGCCTGGAGTACATAATTATTTCTGCGAGAAAGGGATGACATATTGAATCTATCTAACAGGAAAGAATTAGGAATGCCCCTGATAGGATTAAAACCATGTGTCCTGAAGAACAGGTACTTCAGAAAGCGGCGCTGAACAGATTCCAGGGCATCTCTATGAACGGCATAACCAGGGAACCAAACCACAGATGCGTACCATCTACGTTGTAATCAAATATGATCAAGTTGATCTTGTTTGTGTAAGACATAACACAACACTTGTTAACATTAAGAGATAGCTTGTTCGCTGAACACCAAACAATCATCATATCGAGACTTCTCTAAAGTAGATAACAATCAAATGTGGATTTGATGACGAAGAACATTTTAAAATCATTGGCATATAAAAGACAGAGTACACTGAGACCTATTGAAATATCATTAACAAAGATGTTGAAAAATAGTGGTCCCAAAATTGATCCTTGGGGGACTCCGGAAGGAGCAAGATATTCAACCGATCTTTGCCCATTTACCACGACAAATTGCCGCCTATCACGGAGATATGAGGCGATGAAAGATAAGAGTTCCACAGAGAAACCAATACCATCAAGTTTACTTTACAATGAAAAAGGAACTTTTTATATGCGTTTCAAATAAAAGAACATAATCTATAATATCTCCTCATTTATCAGGATAAATCGTACAACAGTTGAAGAGGTAAATAAAATTAACTTGGCATGATTGTAGACAATAAATTGACGTGAGAAGCACATTGTAACAGAAATTTAAGTAAGTAAACTCATTCGTTTCGTTTCAAATTGGTGTTGGTGATTTTTCCTACGTGTAAAAGATTTTCATTGGTCAGAAAAATATTGTCAGATGTATATTGAATGCTACATTAAATGGTAGATGTTTGCATAGTAACTGGGTAACTATAGTAGATACAAAAAATGTACTTACTGACTAGTTTGATGTAATACTGCATGTGCTTATAAATGTACTGTGTTTTTGTAAACGAATGAATTGATTTGATTTCATTCTAATGAGATGAATTGATGTAACTGCTGCTTAGGTAATCATGTATAGACATGACATACTTGAATTTATTATACCTAAATTGTTATCGTATTCGTGGAATTTACGAGGAAACTAATTGGAGTAACATGGAAAGTTATTCTTGAACCATTTTGTGACATACCTCACATCGAAGGAAAAGTATTATCGCACAATAAATCTGGGCTTCTACTGAGATTCGATATACTGATAATTCACATTCTATACGTTCAAAGGAAAAATACATCATGATTTCCAAAGGTCATCGAAGGATATTCAGCTTAAGCATCTTAGATTCGAGTATTCGGTGACATCGTAACTTGTGATACGAACTTATTGGGAGTTATCTACATAAATAAACCTTAATTTGATGTATTTTGCACGAATCCTTGATTAATTTTACTTCAAAGAATAACAACATTTTATGTTCGAGTTTGTACAATGTACAAATTGGTGGATGCGCCGGTAACACGATCTGTAAAATAATTACCAATAGGGTCAGATAGTTGGTGATGAGGTATCATTTAGATAAATGTGTGATTAATAAGTTCATTGCTTTTTTGTTTTTGTCTTAATAATTCCTAAAGAATATTAAACCCAATTCCCCTTAACCATGAAGATGGCCAATTACACTATTTTACTCTTCATGCTGGCTCGTGCTTAAAAATATTCTCAAAAACTGGAACTAATCTTGAACCGAATTGAAAGATCACATGTGGAACATCAATGAGTAAAGAATGCAAAAGGAATTGATATTAAAAGTGAATGGAACCGTATTAAGAAATAGATGATTGATCGAAAAAGAAACGTCGGAAATTGAAACGGACATTAACACAACAAAGCTAATGAAACGATAGAGAAGTATCCATCATTTTGTTCCATTTGTGAGATTAACACTATAAAAAAACGAAAATATATTGGAAATTTTATACTTCCATATCAATGGCTCTTTAGTTCCGCAACTTTTTTCTCATTCAACTAGAACCGTATCTATTGCAGATTCTGACTGCTCACTGATACACCTTTTCATCTCATGTATATGTTACGGTAAACTCGGTTATTATGCATAATCGCTTCTAATATAAGAGAATTTGTGAAAAATTTAGCAAATTTATCAAATATACCGGTCATTTCGAATAATATCCACCGATTTGCTGGTATATTTGATAAATTTACCAAGTATAATTTGAGACAAGAGTACAACTGTAACACTGTACTCTGGGCCGTCGCATGCTATTGATATTCGAGTGAATACTTTAATAATACATGTGTATAAGGGTAAGGATAATAACAACAAACAATAGAATGACCCACTACCATAGTACTCTCAAAAATATATGACAATTGAAATAACGAATATGTCAAAAATCGCTGATGCAGAATCAACATTAAATTCGAAACTCCATGCAACAAAGTTATCGCAGCTTAATTTGTTGAATTTTTATATATTTTTGGGAATACTAGGTCACTAGATTATTTGAAAGTCAAAAATAGTCTGGATCGATTCAGAAATACACGAAACGGATATATCTGCAAAAATACGGAACAAATTTTTTGCCCGATTACAATACTTCCCTTACACTGTATACTACGTATAGTGAGGGAAGATAAGGGAAGACATAATTAAATATAGGTCTGTCTTTTAAGAACAGATTCATTATATTCAGTATTACTTTTCACCTCTGTCTCCCTTATAATTCTCGAATGGCGGTATATCCGTTGATACTTGATTAGTTTCGCCTGATACGTAAAACAAGGCACGTCGAAAAATTGGAAGATTATTAGAATTGAAAAATTAACTTTTTATATAGCTTTCAGGGAAAAGGTTGCTTTTCCAAACGATTTGGATGTATTAACTGGAAAGCTAAGCTAGCTCATATGACTGATATTTTGCAAATTTAAAGTTAAATATTTTTCTATGCACGGAAGAAACACATCTTGTTTCACGAGGTTAGATAAAAGTAAGGGATTGAAACAAAAGCTTAATAGATGTGAGATGCTGCTCCAAAACATTGTTATGACATGTTCCACAATTCAGTTTACATTATTGAAGAATGAGGTGAAGAGATTGGAATTGTATCTTTATGCAATAGCATTAATATTCATCTATCAAATTAAGCGGAACACTTTGATGTATACGTTCTAGATAATGAGATTCCAGGAAGTTGTAGCAGATGAATTCGAAATCCAGTTATTAAGTAGGATGATGAGATTGACAATAACTTGAAGGATAATATTATAGATTTATCTTCCAATCAAGAACTCAAGAAAAAGTTTAACCGAAACTTTTTTGGATGAGTGTGAAAGCAGAATATTCTGATCTTTACGCAGTTGCCATAAAAACACTTTTCCCGTTCGTACCAGCATACCTCCGTCAACGATGTCGTTGATAAAAACGCGTCAATATTTACATATTACTACGAGTAGAATTGTCATCAATTGAGATGCTTTGTGGAACTAACCATGCCTATACGTTACATTAGATTTAAGTTTCAAATTTTCATTTCTATATTCTACATAGGTTACCGTTTATTCTATTTGTAATTACCGCAAAATATCAGTCTATAAGTCAGTGTAAATAAAATTTTTTCAGACAAATGTATGAATATTTTGTACACAAGAGCAATTTCTGGAATGTAGTTTGAGTAATTGTTCAGTTACTTACTGCCAATGATTTTCCCAAACTGGTCCGATGACATAGAAAAATAAATACCGGTCGGGTACTAAAAAAAGTTTGTGTAGCACTGACTCATCGAATACATACATATATAGGATTACCAAGATGAATAAACGTGAAAATTGAACCACAGGCTCAATTCGGAACTTACATTAACCGTAAACGTAAATGTCCAGGCTAGAGAGTTACTAATTACACAAATTAGGCGAAGAGCTTTTAAACTCAATTATACTTAACCCGAACGATTCTCAGTGCGTTCTATTAAAGAATCAAGTTACTATTACTAGATTACATCTGAACTAACTGCCAATCATAATAATAGTTCTAATACAGCGCTAGAAAGGGCAGTGGATCTAAGGTGAAAAAGTAAATCTGGAAACGTATTTTGTTCTCTCCCATGTAGGGGAATACGATGAACGACGTTTCCAGACTTCCAACAACCTCACAATAAGAGTAAATGGTGAGGACACGGATAAGAAGAGAGGAAAGAGGTACTGAAATTGTGTGTACCGACCTAGCATTCGTTTGACCAAGTATGCAATGCAATCTTAGACCCTTCAATGACTGAGCATTCAATCGAAAAATGTGGTTCTTAGTTATGTTTGATGTAGTAAAGTAAATACGCAATATTGTGGACTAGCTTTGAAGTTTATCGTGTCGATTAAAAATATATATTCACTAGAAAGAGCAATTAAAAGTTATTTTTCAATAAAAATAAGAGTGTCTATGTGTTCGGCAGTATATCAGTATACCTTCTACTCTTGTAACTCGTAAGGACATCCACAAGAAAGAAACTTAAGCCGGTATAGTGTTATTGAAAAATGAACCCGAGTGAAACAAAAAAGACCCCAGAAGTAATTCAACGATTGCAAATCGACAATTATTAAGCATAAGTAATCAACTTCGGATGAGTAATATTTCACTGAAGGATCCAAAACTTGATACATAATAGAAAATATATTTATAAAATGCTTTGGCTATAAATTGTTTATTAAATCTAAAATATAATTTGAGTTCTATCTTTACCTTTTATATGCTGTTAGGTTTTACGATATGGTAAGGAATATATTATTTATTGGGTATGTAAATAATTAATCTACCATCATTATTGCTATTTGATTTGTGTAGTATAAATTCTCCTATATCAAGATATATTTATAGATATTTCTGAGTATAGTATCGTATATTAAACAAACAAATTTAATAATGAGATATCAATTTTATTACTACATATACAGTTGGTAAAAATTGATAGCTATCAATTTGGTTTTATGGAAGGATGATCTACCCGTGACGCATCGTTGAAACTCCTAACATATATCTACAATTCAATCGAAAAGAGAGAGAAATGTCTCACTGTCTTCTTATATTTGTAGAAGGCATTTGATACGGTTTGTCATAAGTAGCTTCTTGATACTATAAAAAAAACGTGTGGCACTCGGGGACTGCCGCGGTGAAGCTATTGCATAGCATTTTTTCTCAACTTATGCAATTATAATTATTTATTTATTTTTAATTTATGCAGTATTTTTTTTTCTTTGATATTAATTCAAGTTACACTTTTTGAGAGTGGTGACCGATGAGAAAACAAATTTTTTTCTTTTATTGAATAAATGAGAAGTTAATATCGTTTAAAATATTTTAATTATCTTACAATACATGTAGGTTATTCAGGAATTTGTTATCATTGAAACTATAGGTTTATGGCAACTGAAATAAGAGACATAAGTTTGAGACTTGATATCCTCTAAATATCTGGAAAATACCGCGTCAATGGTGGCCCCATATTTTGTTGTGGATTCTTGTGGATCACTATTCATTTTCAAATTCAATTTTTCCGAAAGAAAAGTTGTCAACCGCTCTGATTTTTCATCAGCGAAGTTGATGTTGAAATCGCCAGCCAAGATAAGTGGAAATTTATTACCATTTGTACCAAGTATTTTCGACCCTTCTTCAGTGTACTCCAGTAAAGTGTGATGAATAAAATGCTCTACCCCGTCCAATTTTTGATTCGGAGAAATGTAAATTGCTACCATGACTATGTGTAGGCCATTTCTAAGTTTGCATAAGCACGCACAAATATCTCCAAAAAATGAGCGCCTAACATTAACATCGCTAACGTGTGCAATATTTATTTCAATATTCGTTACACTATTATTATTTTGGTAAATAGCTACATCACCTTTTGGAACAGTATCTCGTTTGAATTGAACAATACAATTGAAATTAGGTATTTCAATCGGATTATCATGCGCCATGCAAGATTCGGTAAGAAGTAACACATTTGATTGTCTCGTAACTGAATCTTGTAAATCGTAATTGTGACTATTTAGACTTTGGCAATTGAAAGTCATTATTGAAATGCCATTTCTATTACTAAGGAAATCTAAGACACTTCCAGATGTCGTCTGAACACTATTTAAAGGCAGTCTTTTGAATTCTTGCAACAAAGATGCAGTCGATGCAGCTTGCCTTCGATTATTATAAAACTTGAATGTAGAATTATCGTTTTTTGTCGTGATATACAATTTTTCAATATTAGTCACCCGAGAGAGCGCAACATAAACGAGTTCCTGTTATTTTTCGTTACGGAATTCCTTGATTCGGTCGCCGCGCTCAAAGCCCGCGATAAAAGCTATATGCAATATATGCAATAGCTTAATAGAAACAGGTACTCTCAGGTCTCTGCTATGCGCGTCTAACGTATAAACTCTAACTGACGCGTAGCGAGCTCCTAGAGGCATATGTCAAAATGATTTCGTTCGTAGCTAATTACATAGGATGTCTGGAGTTCATGCAATTATGTTTTTAGATAATTTGAACCTTCTAATTTCGATAGGCCACGTGAAAATCCCGAAGTCTAAAGCGCTAGAGTGTTATAACATTCGTATGAAATAGCGAAATTTCTCACTTTTAGAAACTTCAAATTAATTAATTAATTTGACACATGTTAGGTGTTTAGGTCTTACATTATTTTTCGTTACGGAATTTCTTGATTCGGTCGCCGCGCTCAAAGCCCGCGATAAAAGCTGTATGCAGTAGCTTAAAAAAACGAGGCTTCAGGAATAATAGAAAGCTATTCATCCAACAAGCACGTGAATAGAACCTATTTCAATGAGGCATAGAATTCGGAGGCCGCAAGGAACAATGTTGGGATTGGTCTTGTTCTTCCTATACATTAACTCCATTTTTGAAATCAACACATGTGGTAAAAAATTATCTTTTGCAGTATTTTTCTACTTCGTTTCTTGCATCCTTACGGACGGGTAATTCAAGTAGATCTGGCATTTTTCCTTTCCGACAACGGATTCAATATGTGGTTGCGTGCTCGAGTACATACTCTTATAATCAACGTTACGATCATCAAAATCTTGTAGAAAGATGATTATCAACTGATAAATTTAAATAGATGATGACATGTTTATTTAATCAAGTATACATTTGAGGTGAAGGCTTTGATGTGTCAATAGTTGTAAACTATTTGAATTCATACTTAAATGATTACATTGCTCATTGAACTCTATGAATATAACATGCCTTATTGACATTTGTCATAGAATAATTAGTTTTACAAACTATAATTAACTTTTTAATGATTTCTATGGTAGGTTTAATAGTAATTCACCCGTTGTCTTGTTGAAGAAAGTTACTTATTAACACATGGACTATTGCTGAAGATTGAACTGAGTGCACACTTTTTCATGGCTACATTGACGATTTCCACAACCGAACGTCATTAATATTTTTATACAATTTTTTCTTCACAGAATTACACTAAGCTGCTTATACCACTTTCGAATATAAAAATATTTTCTTACATGTCTGATTTATGGATATAATCCTAAATCTTCAATTTTATTTTTGAATGTTTACTGACACAATGCTTCTTTGGTAAACAGCATATTCCTAAGTGAAAAGAAAACAATGCTTACACGAGAGCTGATTTATTACAATTGTGCTAAGAAGTAGCATCGTACTGTGATATTTTTTGATAGGATAATATTATTTTGGGTTGAAATAAAAAATTATAATTTTTATTTCTCAATTATTTTTCTCTAGGATTTTATCCTATGCAACATAGGGCTTTGTAATGGCATTTGAGAAAACACATGTTGCCATTCAAAAAGTGGTAGTGTCATGTAACTTATACCTAATGAGTTCAGAATGCTTCATTGCTGCTTTGACATTGGTGGCTTCACTTTATTTTGAATCTATAGCACGCTAGATAATAAGAAACTACTGTAATAATTTAGGCCCCTCAACCAATCGACGCAATGATCAGGCGAGCATGAAGGCCGAAACCCTCATAAAAGTGATATTACTATTTAGCAATTCGATCGGCGTCCATGTGTGACAAATAGGATTACTGAACTATTGATTTCAATATTTTGAAGCTACGTGCGTCAATGTTCTACGTATGTATCATAAATGCGAATAATATGCATTTTAGAGACCGCTCAAATTCAATGCTCAAAGTATGAGCATCGTATTCCGAATCTTTGCGGAAAAGTGGATGACGGCTACACCACAATCACTTTGTTGTGACGTAGCAATTGTATTATGAGAATCGTCGTTCGTCCGAAGAATATATAAAATGCCATGTCAACTTTTCCATGAGGGTTTATTAGAAATTCCTACAAACCAGAGCTTGAGAAGTTATTGAACGTAGACTGACGTATAATATACGTATCTCAATTCCGTAAACAAGTGAATATCATGGTGACTATAACTAAAGCTCAAGAAAACTAGATATGCCCGTCCGCCAATCGGTTACCGTTCGGTTGGTTCGTAGGCCAAATATGTACACTGAAGGAGGTTAGTATTCATTTTATTCATTTTCTGTTAAAATTATAGTTGAAATGTAAATCAATAATATATGTAGGGTGAGTATTTTAAGTCGTCCCGGAGTGTTGTAGCTCATGTATTGAAGGCAGGGCCGGATTAACACTATGAGGAGCCCTAAGCACAACAGATTTTGGGCACCCTTCCCCCCTTTTTTTTTAAATTACTCTTTATTCATAGAATAAAATAATTTGTAGAGTAATATAATGCTCTAAATTGTGGAGAAGGTTATTTCCAGGAAAATAAGTACATAAATGAATATTTACACTATTAGTACGTCTTCTTAATTTGACATAATATACAATGCGTAACTACATTAATCACTTTTACAATTGCACTTTTGGAAACTAATCCGCTGAATGATTCGCTTATATCTATAACTGACTTAGAACAATCCTTTCCTGTACTTTCTAGCCGCAAAATCTTTTATCAGGTCATCAAAGATGATTCGACGCAATACATCAGCTTCCATGCACAGTAGTGCAAGCGAGTCTAACCTATCCTGTCGCATATTTGTCCTCAAAGGGTTTTTAATGCGTTTTAACTTGCCACTGTACTGCACTTCCAAGATGAAGAGTAGTTATAAGCGCGAATTATTCGCCTTTAATACAAAATCAACTAATTCTTGACTACTTTTAGATATTACCAGTCGTTAGGCATACGCAAACTTTCATATTCCAGTAATTTCTTTACTTCGTTATTTTTTCCCAGAAAAATTGTCATTATTAGTTTTTTAATTTTTAATTTTTACAATTTCCGCGGGGCCCCTAAAATGTCGGGGCCCTAAGCTAAAGCTTAGTCAAGCTTATGCTATAATTCAGCACTGATTAAAAGGAACATATTGATGAAAGTGAAACTAATTGAGTATTTTGAAGCGTCAAATTATTTTAAAATATATTTCTGTCTACACCTTGGCAGATACCAACATTGTTATTTCAAATGGCAAACTATATTCGAATTCGGGGTAAAATTTGTAGTTCAATAATAATTATAATAATAATGAATTTATTTGCTTTGATAATACATTGTGTTCATGATATCCAATTGATCATTTGACGTAGTTATATTACAGTTCAGGAGCAAATAAATTATAAGATTCCTCACGAAGATCTCAAAGAAATCTTGTATGTGAATATAGATTAAATTATGTAATAAATAATCACAAACAAAATTCAATTCAATAATGATATTTAAATTAATCCAAAATTATTCTGAACAGGAATTCAATTAAAAACCAGAAAATAATTCATCCATTCATTCATCAACAATATTTTAGAGCAGTTTCTATTTTTCTTTTTTCAACTATATTGAACATTTCATTTTTTAGATCCTCAAATATTCAAGAATGAATTTAAATTTGGAAGCGTTATTAACCCTTTAGTTATATTGCTGTTAAATAGTTTTATGGTTTAATGATATATTTGTTGATATACTTCCTGTATATCTCGTTCTATTATTCGATGTAAATAGTAATTTTCCAGTAAAATAAGTTATCGATTGGTTTCTTGAAAGCATGCATATTTCCGGGAATGTTATATAAAATTCCCTGATATAAGTAATAATAATGATCAATTTTAAAAGTTAATTGAAAATTTTGTATGGGGTCGCATATCAAATATTTCAATAACAACTAACTAATTTATCATACCTAAATATCGTGATGTTCATCGATTGTTTATACTAATAAACATGAAATGGAAACCCCAGCATTCAGATTTATGTTAGAGGTAAGTTCGGTTAGAAGTTCAGAAAATTGATTATTGATTATAAGTTTTGATTTTTCAGAAACATTTTTGAACCAAATCGTCGAATTAAGAGTAGGTACATGTTGAAAAATGGAACTAAGCAGTTGATTGAAACTATTGTGCAAAATGTTAATTTATGTTTACGAATTGTCATGGCGAAAAAAAAGGAACGATGTGATGTGATATATTAGTGGTTTTCTTGATAATCTAGTGCTATATAATTATAATAATAATAAATTTTATTTCATAAACATAGAAACTATTAAACAGTACAAATAGTGATGTTACAACAAAGCTTAGGCAATTACACATAAACTCCAAAACGGAATTTGTGTGTGGAACGTTATACATATTTCTTATTTTAATATAGTGAGTTATATCACGTAATGACCTAACATACTTTGAAATAAAGATAATATACATATAGGGTGAGCCAATCAAAACGAAACACGGCCGATATCTCATATACCGTTCGTTTAAAAGAAAATCGCTCGGACCCGTCGATTTTTATTTCTCTTTTATTAGAAGTCAAATGATACCATAATTCGAAGGTCATCAAAATGTCATTTCACGGACTAACAAATTTCAATAATTAAGTGGGTAGTTGAATTAGTTGATAAGTAAACACATATATCGATTTTTGCGTTAATTTTATGTAACATTGTTTTTGTGGAAAAAATTATTATCATTGTTCATGATAATAAGTGCTGAACGTGTTGGCCTCCTACTTGCATACAATAATAGAGATTTTATTTAAAACGATCCTTGACATTATGAAGCATTTCTGGTGTAATGTCGACAATCGTGACGATTAACAGCTCCATTTAGAAAAAACGAACACACATCGGAAAAACAAATGTTGAACACTAAATTCGGATTATTTATCATCCATCCAGTTATAATCTCGCAAAATTCTAAACGTCTGTTAAAGTCATCTTCGTTTAATTGTTGCACAAGATGAATTTTGTAGGGGTGAAATTTATGTGTCTTCAAAATTCTGCGAATACACACACTACAGGTAGTTGTTTGGTGCTCAATGTAGGGTCCATATTGACGAGGCCCAAAACAGCAACTTCCACTGCTTCGTTTCCCACTATCCTTCGATTTGGAGCAATTGGTTTTCGGTTTGTCACTGATCCTGTCTCCCAAAATTTTGTTTTCAGCTCAGTTATGTATTTTCGATCAACATGTTTATCTGGATTCATTTCATTGAATACCTGTGCTGCAATATTAACACATCTACCATTTTCATAATACAGTTCAATCAGCGATACTATTTCTGCAGGAGAATAAACCATTTTAGATCTAAATAAAGTTTAGTCGCAGAAAAAATTCTGCGTGATACTAAATTGGAATGAATTAAATGTAAATACTCGGAACTTCTAAGGAACTGCAAAATTTATAAATTCTTCACAAAAACAGAATTCCACAGCAGATTAATAAAGTACTTTTTTCTTAGAACGATAAAATTAGAATTTTCATGACCTTCTGTCACTGGTGAATGGATTGAGGAATGTAGAAAACATTTTAGAATAAATAATAAAGAGAAATTAAAGTTAATAAATTATGTTGGATTTGTTGAAAAGAGAATTCAATGACCATTAAAATATGGTATCACACGTATTTTAATCCCATTTTAATTTGAGGATTGAAGTTCACCCCTGCGGGGGCTTGAAGTGACGATGTTGAAAATTATGCACGAAAGACTTCTTCTCCGAGATAAAAATCAAGGGATTTCAGCATTATTTCATCATTTATTGAGAAATCGTTTTGTTTTCATTGTTGTTCCCTTATTTTCTCAAAAACGGCTCCATCAAATTTGTAAAACAAAGATGCGTTGAACAGAAAATTTGATTACCTTTAAAATAAGGTACCACTCGACCCCTATTCCTATTCAAGATTTTGAGGTTAGTACCCTCGCGGGGTGAAAATCACAAGGTTGATGATATGATCAAAATATTTTTCCTGGGAAATAAAAATCAATGGGTCCGAGCGATTTTTTTTAAACCAACAGTATATGAGATATCGGCCGTGTTTCGTTTTGATGACCCACCCGGTATTTACAAATTAAAAAAAAACAATGATTCAACTAAAAAAAAAAAAAATATTATTAATGTGAATAAGATAAGACTTTGTTCTTCACGTTTCGATAATTTATTTATATCCTGTTATGTAAATTAGTTTTTCCATGTAATTAAGAAAAGAATAGATGACTATGAGTAATGACTTATGTTTTCAAATCCAATCAAATTCCTAATTAACTACCATAGAAATATCCGTTATTTAGTAATAGAAGTAATACATAGAGAACATGTGAAACATAGAATAGCTAATCCCGTAGAATTATCGTACTTATTTAGACGTATAAAAATTATAGAATGATATTTTAAGTATTTGATAAGTAAATATCAATCTATTTCATGCACATCAATTTGATATTTGGCCATAAGCTTCATTAAAATTTCTTTCTAATACTTTTACACACACTACCGATCCAATTTTCTGCAGTTTCAATTGGATTTTAATATACAACTCGGCTGCAGACGCATTGCATTAATCATAGTTATCTATTCTCTATAAACTACATTGTATTTTCACATGTAACCTTGTGTGCTAGAATACCATGGTATACTTCAGCAAGTTAAACAATGTATTATTGATTGATTATATTACTGATATTCTATCACATATAGTAAATATTGATGTATTTATCGATCAATAAACTTTATTATCATATTCCATGATTATTGTAACAGCAGTTCCAATAGACGTGTCGGTGACCTCCTAGAAAATATTAATGTTAATCAAGAGAATACAGAATATATAACAAATATATCGTGAGATTAGTATTGCCTCAACATAGTTAATTATTTGTCTACAAAACTCATCACTTAATTAATATCATATGAAATCTCATTTTCTATAAATGTTTGTAGAAACATGAGTATTAGACTCGAACTGTTTAAATAATATAACAGACTACTACCGTTCTATTATTGCATCCAAAAATCATTCATGATGTAATACTAATACTTCACTGACCAAACATACATATGTATATGACAAATGTGAAAAGCAATCTATTCAATTCATGTGACAAATGTGGAAAGCAATCTATCCAATCCAATCTGATAGTAACGAAAATAGTAATTTTGAAGGTATAATAATAATATTGGATACTATGAAAATTTCCCAATGTTAATGAACTTCCATCATAATTTATACAATGTAATAAATGAGAAAATTTTCCCGAAATAGGCTTACCAATCGATAAGGTCCCTCTAGGAAAACAATAACAGCGCTACGTGATAGACTAATTTTAGAGTATGGGACCTAAATCCTCAGTTCATTCTGCTACCTAAATTGTATGAAAAATGGCAATGCCTTCACACTACCTATTCCAGTCTTAATTTAAGGATTAATTCAAGAGTGTGATTCAACTTTCTTCTGAAAGATATCCCTGACATGTTGTGTTAAAATTGTTATGGTTATTGTAATTAACATATGATATGTGGGGAACCTCTCATTTTAGAATTATCAATCATTCAACGTTCCGTTGGAAAAAGTAATTTGAATTCAGATTTTGATAATAATCGAAATTCACTCTTTGGTTAGGTTAGGTTTACCATCAAAGTAAAAGTTAAACCCATTTTAATGTGAAGAATATTTCTTCCGGTCTTATGGACAAATTCAAGCAACCGGATGCTTGTTAGCCACCACCAGAGAGAAGAAAAAGTGAAACCAAATAGTGAGATTAAATCGTATATTTGACGATGTTGTTCCAATGCTGTTTCAATCAAGGTCATTTTCGTAGCTTCACTTATAGATATTCTGCCGTCTACGGAATCAAGAAAATTTATAATTTTACTAAGATACCATCATGCCAAATTAAACAGTCATATGGGATTTGTCGTTTACTTTTAGCATTTGAGGAATATTACTCATGATGAACTGCTTTTAGAAATATCTTCATATAAAATGAATCTATTCAGTTTTGGATCTTAAAATTCATTATAGGTATTCTGGATGAATAATTAACTTTTTTAAATACACTGTTCAGTATTCGTTCTTTTCTTGAACGCCAGCTTTTATAAAGGAGCTGGCTTATCATAATTAGAATTAAGTTTTATCTTGGGTAATTGTGGACAACAAGAATAATCCAGTTGTTGATGTTTCGAAACAGTGAGCTGTATAAGATACCCTCAAGTTATGCGTAATTATTCCACAATAACCTTTCTTCTCCCTACTTAATAAGAATATGATTAGACCTAAACAAAATAATTATTAAAAGTTTAATAAATAAATGTGACTATAGTTTCGCCAATTTAGTAGCTCCTTCAAACAAATATTACGAAGTACTGTTATAATGTTTTGGTAATGTCTTAGTGAAATCATAGTCACATTTATTTATTAAACTATTGAAACTGGAACTTTAAAAGTTATTTTATTTAAGTTTAGAATGGATATTCATCACATAATGGCTGATTCTATCCAATTCAAGAATATGATTCTAAATAAGAACCAGTCTAAAAGTTTACATCGACTGAATATATGAAAGTAAAATCAATGAATGGACAAGATTTTGTTTCGCAGCTCCTCTAAAAATTAAGAAATGTAGTAGAATGAGAAATGTTATAAGGAAATGTTAAATTGATATTATAAAATACAAGATCATTAGAAGATAAAAGATTAATAGATAACATGTCTCATAAACGATATAAAATCATGACAAAATTTGAAATTCAAATAATATTCATTAATTACATGTTTTGGCAACTATCTTCTGGAGAAATACAAATGTAGGTTAAAAACTGAGGCTTCAAAATACTCTCTTATCAAGAGATGCAGGTTGGAGAAGTTTTATCACCAAATGATGTGATTCTGCAACACCTTTCGAAAATTAGTTCGTTATGATTTTTGCGGGTGCCAGAAATTCAATCGAACAAAATTCCTCGAATTGAAAACTTCCTGAACCAATCTTTGTAAACAATATATTTACAATGTTCTCTTTGCAAATGTCTAGGTAGAAAAATGTCGGGGTAGAAATATTTTGCTCCTTAAGGATTTTATAATTTCGGTTTGTTGATTGGTTTAGGGGCTTGTGGCACAGGTTGATTTGAAATTTTAGCTGAGCACTATTTATTTCTGGCTTCTTGAATATTACAATGGCAGACATTATAATACGATAAATGAAAGGTGGATATTTTGAAAGCTATGTAGACCAAGAAATTTATAACAGTTTGCTTTCGGGCAGAATAGTGGCGGGAAAAGCCATTGAGGTATCTATCGATATGAGTGGATTCTCGATAAACAGAATGGACCGTCAGTCTGTTGACTGATAATAACTAGTGTTGCCGCTTGGAGAATAGATAAAAGTTACTCTTCGCAAATCATTTGATTCGCCACTGATTTTTACTTCCCTCATTATAGTAGTATATAGTGTAAAAGAAGTATTGAAAACTCTTGGTTCCGGATGGATTCCGCGTTACAATGGCACGACTTGATGCCGACGTTGCGCCAACCATTACAGGTGGCACATTCAGGGCAGGCTTGAGGCTTTAGCTGAAACAGAGTTGCGACAAAATCGTCAAAGCTACTCCTCCTCATCGGTCGGTAAATGGTTTCAGGTTCCTAAATCGTGTGCCCTAAGTAGCCTTATTGAACCCATAATGACTGCTTTCTACAACCAGTCTATCAAGATCTGTGCCTAGTTCTTACAGGCCGGAATGATCTTCAAGTTCTAACGTAGCGAAGACCGAATTCCGCCGAAAACCCCATTGATCAGAACAACTAATACGACCTTGTGGCCTGGGTATAGCGTGCGGAGCTCGAACAGGAGATCTTGATATTTTGTCCATTTTTCCTCCTCTTTCAAGACTATGTTCTTCTCTGCCGGAGCGGAGAATTCGATGACATACATAGTCTTGATTAGTTTATCGAGGACAACGTCAGGCCTATTTGCTTGTATGGACCTGAGGTCGGAAACGGATAATTCCAGAAGATCTGGCATTTTACTTTTCCGACAACGGACTCAATATCTCCTGGCATGTAAGGTAGCACCAGCTTTTGGTCTATGTCGTACGTGTACCTTAGAAGGTGATACAGCACCCGTAGGGTCGCATTATGGTGATATGTGTACGCCGAGGCCGTTTTCGCCGAACATGCCAACAGCAGGGGGAAAAGCATCTCAGGCGCCTTTCAAGATGATATCAGGGATCTGCACACCCATCAGTTGCGACGAAAGACCAAGGTGTTGACTACGCCATTTCGGCAAGCTGCGGTAAATTTCTCGGTCTCGGATGTAAGTCCTGCTGACCTTATGTATAGCCGAAGGTCAACCTGGTTGACAGGTCGGGCCATTTGATGTTTTGTTAGAAAACACCGTGTATCGACTTGTCAACATGCCACATGAGCATAAGATCTTGCTCCGCGGCATTTATCCGGGCCACTAGGCGAGAAGGTAGAAACTCGAGGTTGCCCTCTAGTCGGCCTTCTCGACTGATTTGAAATTCGAGAACAACTTACCTACATGCACCTTTCTAAAAATTTATGAAACAAATAGGTTGCCGGCAATACATCAACACTTCAGATTGTAACTGCAATTTAGATATTAAAAGAGTGTTAGATATTTTGTCATTTATATAGATAAACATGTGACTAATAACAACGTTGCGAATGAAACAATTCTAGTGGGATGTAGAACTTATGATAACAATACAAAGAGCGTAAGATTCCTAAATGATGAAACATCAAAATATTAATAAGCACATATCTTCTCCTATTTCATTAAGGAAATCGTATAAGGAGATTAGTCATTTAGAAACTCTGTTAAATTGAAATATCCTTTTCTTGATGAACATTCTTTCAGAGATAATTTTATTTTGTTTAGACTTTTTTTTCAAACCTGTATTTTCATTATGTTTTTTTCAAGATGCAGGAATATATGAGCTCAATCTTAATTAAATGGTATACTGAAAATAGATGAAAATAGATATAGAGACTGGTAAGTGTAAGTGGATAATTTTATTAATAATTTTTTTTTAGATAACAGTCTTGACAATTAGTCGAGATTCAATGAACGCGATATAGGCAATAGGAGTCGTTTGCTCATTTACAAAAGAACATAGAGTTGTTAGTGCCTAAGCCAATCTAACCTTCAATCTATATTAATTTATGAGAACTCCACTTCAGGTTGTGATTCCATGAATTCAATCTCTTGATAAATATGTAATTTATTAGTGTTTATCCAAAATAAATAAAACAATAACTGCATTTTATTCGCATTAACTTCAAGATTATTTGAACCAATCCATTGTTACAGGAAATGGATAGTAGTTTAGATTTTTTTGTTCAAGTTCTCTTTCTGGTCAACACTCAAACACTAGATGTAAATTTGAAATTGTGATAGCCGGTCTGAGATAGCATTTGCTAGCTTATATTTATATATTAAATATAAAAGAGGTCAGAAAAGAGGTCCTAAAATAACGCCCGAGGTACTCCTTTTACAACGTTTTTAATATTTGACAGGAAAGTGTTTCCGGATATATAACTATCAAAAACGAACTGTTTCCCATTTTTAGCCCGAATATCTAACAGAATCGGAAATATAATCGCATAACGAAAATGTGTCATTAAGATATATGATATTTTGAATTATTCGAATTGAAGAGCTTAAAAAGTTGCACTGCCAAAGTCTATCTTCGATAGGTTTGTAAGTGTGGAAAACCTAGTAAGAATATTAAATATTCGAAACATTTTGGAAATTCGATGTGTTATATTTTCGATATATGAAGATAGGCAGTGGATAAAGCAGGGGGGCGGGCGGATTGTAACTCAGGTTGATTTGAAATATTGGCGAAGTGTATTTCTGTATGGCTTCTTGAATGTTATAATGAGAGAAATTATCTGATAATAAGACAGATGAAAGGTGTTATAATTCTAATTTTAAGGATTGGAATTGGGATAAGTTGTCAGCTCCGTGAACCAAGGGGCTCATGACAGATTGCTTTTGGACAGGGTGGTGGTTGGAGAGGCCATTGAGGTATCTATCGGTGTGAGTGGGTTTTCGATACTCATAATGTCTCAGAGTACTGTTAGTCTGATGACTAACTAATATATCTAGGGACGGGAGCGTAATGGTTGACGAAACGGCGGCATCAAGTCGTGCTATCCATCCAGAAGTCAAGAATTTTCAAGATGAGCAATCCGCGGAAGTTTACTATTCAAGATGTGAGTTAAAATATGGTAAAAAAAATTGAATGTGCCAACAATGCAACGAACGCTCTCTACCGAAGGGACATTCTTTTTCCGCATATGCAATAACAAAAAATCGGGAATTATTTTTGATGTTTGATGATGATCGAATACTATTTTTCTGTACCAGATAAAATTTTTCCCTTCCTGCTCAGGCTGACCATTGGTGTACCGACGCTACTTCCAAAACTGTGCCATATTACATGGATTAAAAAAAACCGGTCAATTCCCTCGGTATATGCATTTCTACCAGATAAAATCGCTTCGAACAATTTTTACCTATTGTGAAGCTGGATTGATAAAGTAGTTCTAATTTCAGCCAAATATAGATGTCTACTTCTTTATTGCCCGGGACATTTAGTACGTTATGGCTACAGACATGAAGGCTAACGTATTATTTTGCGTAGCACTAGAAAAAGCAGATCAATATCTAGTGGCGTGTATTTCTCTATGAATGGAAGTCTAGTTCGCCGTTTAAACAGGTGGTCTTTTTGCTGCTTCCACATTTAGCTCAAATATAATGCAGCTGATCCCATATCTTTCTAGCGTGCAATTCTTTCCTAGGCTACACGTGTGACAGAAAAGGTCCTTCGAAGGACTTGCCAGTATTTGAACAGTGCAATAATGTATTCTTTTCAACAATTGGGTGAGCTGAATGGGAACGGCTAGATGAGGTGGGGGAGCTGGGCGCGTAGGCGGATTGGAACGAGACGACGACGGCGGCGGCAACGGTGGCGGCAGACGTCGATTGTGGCAGTCGCGAGCTGTTTCCAGCGCCGAAAAGAACATCAGCGCTCGTAAGGGTGTGCGCACCCACGGTGAAGGCTCCCAGTTCGGTCATAGTTAACTAATAGCTAGCTTCAAGTGCGACGTGTAAACGGCAACAAGTGGAAGTTGCTGCCAAGGTTAGTTACTACCCTTTTTAATTATTTTACATGATTAAATTAATCACTCTGAGCTATTATAATTTTATCTATGAAATCTGCTAACTGTTGAATTCGAAAATTGATAATCTATATAGGATGGGCTGATGAACTTATCGTGATGAGTTAGATATCTCAATATACACTTTTCGGGAATTTGAACGAAGTTATTGAGAAATCTATCAAGATATACCCTGTAATTAATTGAACAAAAAGGTGTTATATGATGATTCACTGTAATGGTCAATACTTCTATCAATCTTTTGTTGTTCCAATATAATAAAATAATATACCAAAAGATCCTTCTTCCACCAAACTCGGTTGATCCTAATTTTAGAAATTTTGTGATTCAAAAAATTATTTGAAATTTTGCCAATGAATGGTTCAATTAGAGGAATAATACATTTCCGATGATGCTATTTGTTTTTTCATTAATGAAAACTCCGGATGAAAACTCCGGATAAATTAGAGTATTATTGATTCAGATTTCAGAGATTTTATTCTTCCGGTCATATTTCCTGTGTTCCACATACACGGAATCAGAATTTTGATTTGTGAGTCGAGTGAGTAAGTTGTTGGAAAATACTCAATAATTTAGCGATTTCGAAGGATTGGAATTTTAATTCATCAACGTTCAATTGAAGTAAGATCAGAACTGAGATATTTGGAAGTGGGTCATGTGTGAGGTGTACCTAGAATGAATCCACCCAAGCTTGATGATGCCATAAGAAGATAATGTGAGAACGGAATACCTCATTATTGTCATGGTAGTCCTCCAAAGAAAACCAAGAGCTGAACTTTTGAACGCGTTCTTAAAAATCATACCAGTAAGTAATATATCATCAAAATGATGATGGTCCAGAAGTTGCGATCGCCGAGTTAAGTATTGCGACAATAGATATGGTTGGCCATTTTCAATTTTATCAAGATGGCCAGGGCTGCGGTATGTAGACCGCTCATTACACCAGAAAGATCTGTGCCTCAGTATCCTGTAGCCGGGATAAGTTGAGCTCGACTCGAACTCATTGTTTCTAGGAGAAGGAATCCACACTATCCTTATATAGTCTAGGGAATTAGTAGAAAATTTCTCAAAATCTAGAAATAATATTTCATGTCTGAAAATTTAAACTGAATGTTTTAACGTCTTTTGGTATATAATATTATTGCTAGCACGTTCTGCAAACCATCTAATGTTTTTCTACAATAATGATCTGGTTGATCCAGTTCACTTTCGGCCGTTCCTCCCAAAGTTGAGGTTTTTGTTCCATGCCACTTTTACTATAAGATTATCCGAGAATATTTTGTCTTCTTAAAGCCACCTCAATATGTAGTGTTTTCCTACCTGATATGATCTCGGGGTTCTATTTAAATCGATTTCATTTTGTTAGCAGAACACAATATTTCATCGTCTTTCATTTATCTCTGGACATTTGATCGAATTTGTATTATTACTCAAGGAGGCCTCACCTTTCATTCACATAAAATTCTGGGCACATACAACATTAGTTTCTGGAGGGGATGGAATAATTATATTATTCGCAATACCAATCTGAAGACTTGAAGAGTACAGGCAAAACAAAAATAAAACTTGTTAACAAATATCGATAGGTATTTTTATTTCGCTAGGATTTGAATGGAATATTTTGACTATATCCACTAATATGTTCATGAAAAGAGGAAAATTAAAAAAACAAAACTTAGTGTGGGGGCATACCCTAGATGAACGATGTGAATTAAACTTAGACAAAATTTCGCTGAGATAATGAGAAAGTTTATTTAAGAATGAAACATTAGGAAAACTTTGGCGTTCATATAGCTCATAGCAAGTAAATATATCTAAAAGAGCTTAATCCAAAAATATGGTAGCTGGATAGGTTCCATCTAGAGCTGAATATTTTAGAAGTCGCCGTTCCAGAAAATTTCTAACGTATGTTTCATATAATCAAAATGATAAATTATCATCGATTTTTTTGTATATTTCATAATGAGAGTTTAACATTGACAACTATTCTTGCTTAGCTCAGCTTATATTGAACAACATAATTTTTGACTCACTATTATAAAATTGCGTAGATTGTGTAAGAGATGGAGATATGTACTTGATTCGAAAGATAGGTCCGTATCAAACAAACCAAATTTTCTACCGATGGTGTCTACTTCCCATGTGTATTTATGTTGAATAGAATCAGCCATTATAGTCTAGGAGCTAGACCGATATTGATGGTCTGAACATTAACCCGATGGCACTATGGTTTATCGTTAGAGGACGGTTCAATGACCAATTCATCTCACAGACCGAATTTTCTCCGGCTGCTAGATCTCGAGATACGGCATCCGCATTTTTTTTTGACTGAAGGTTAACCCTTTCCAAGTTGCGGTTACTTGAAAAGCATGCCATTTCTATACACTTCCACCATGTGCCATCATTTTTTATCGTGTCCGTTTATCAGGCCGACCAGTTAAAATTGGACTGAAAATGGACTGCAAGTTAACCCTTCCAGTGCAGAATGTTCATTGGTGTTGGCAATTGTCAACATACCCTATGCCATCAAAAGTTATCTGTCCATTTCCTAGTAATTGGCCATCATTTGGACCGAAAATGTTTCTTTTTTTCATTTTGTGGATAAAACTTGCGGGTTACAAGGTAACATGATGACACCATGTTAAATAACTTTATTGGAAGTCAAATAAAGATTTAAAATGATTGCCATCACTCCTTGCCTATTTCAACCCCCAAAACCCTCTGAAACCACCCCCCAAAAAAATATGAATCATATGATAATATGACAATTTTATGATAAATTAGTCAATTTTTGAGACTCTGACTGGGATTAAAATCGAAACGGCTCTTTTTTATTTTATTTTTTTATTTTGCTGGATGATTTTAGGGAGTTTTGGGGGGTTGAAATAGGCAAGGAGTGATGGCAATAATTTTAAATGTTTATTTGACCTCCAATAAAGTTATTTAATATGGTGCCATCATGTTACCTTGTAACTCGCAAGTTTTATCCACAAAATGAAAAAAAGAAACATTTTTGGTCTAAATAATGGCCAATTACTCGGAAATGGGCCGAAAACTTTTGATGGCATAGGGTATGTTAACAATTGCCAACACCAATGAACATTTTCCACCAGGTTTGAAGGGGTTAACTTGCAGTCCATTTTTGGTTAAATTTTAACTGGTCGGCCTGATAAACGGACACGATAAAAAATGATGGCACATGGTGGGAGTGTATACGAATGGCATGCTTTTCAAGTAACCGCAACTTGGAATGCGGATGCCGTATCTCGAGATCTAGCAGCCGGGGAAAATTCGGTCTGTGAGATGAATTGGTCATTGAAACGTCCTCTAACGATAAACCATAGTACCATCGGGTCAATGTTCAGACCATCAATATCGGTCTAGCTCCTAGACCATTAGGTGATAAACTTGAACGATTTAAAGTTTGATTTACACTAATTTAATACATTAAATGCATAACAATTTATCTAGGTCCATCAATAATAGTAAAAAGCAAATATCCGATGAAGACAATTGTGGGGCTTAGAAGCTGCCATGTGAGTCTTGCTCTAAAATATACGTTGATACTACAGGAAGAACCTCTAAAAACGAATCAGAGAACATAGGCGTAATAATAAATAATAAAACAGATTCAACTTGGATAGAACATTGAATTTGGAAAACCATATTTTTGATGATAATTTTACACATTCAGAATAGATGATTGAATTTGCTGGAATTCCTAGAAATTAATAACTATAAGAATTTCGATATCTCATTCAATGATCATTAAGTGATTGATAAGGATCTCCCCTGTACAATTAGATTTTCTATTTTTTTAACCGCAATTCAATGATATTTTACTAACTATCTATCATAAGATTATCATTAATGTGAGATACGTATTAGGTCATCTATTTTGTTGTAAGTTAGTATTTTGTGATATCTGTTTGAAGAAGCTGTGGTGTTAGCGAAACTGGTCGCATTTAATGTATTAAATTAGTGGAAATCTAAATTTTCATAGTTATTTTATGCATATATTACATATTCTTGAAATAGGAGGGAAGATATCAAGATCTCCTGTTCGAGCTCCGCACGCTATACCCAGGCCACAAGGTCGTATTAGTGGTTCTGATCATCGGTGTTTTGGGCGGAATTCTGTCTTCGCTGTCTTTACTTGAAGATCATTCCGGCCTTTAAGAACTCGGCGCAGATCTTGTTAGACCGGATGCAAAAGGCCGTCATTCTGGGTTCAATTAGAATACTTAGGGCACAGGATTTAGGAACCTGAAGCTACTCCCGACCGATGGGGAGGAGTAGCTTCGGTTAACCGCCATTTAGGTTTTTTGGCGCGACTGCTGCGATGTCGTCAAAATGTATATATATATATATATATATATGTTTCTTCTTAGGTTCTCGCGGACGTAATGTGTAGAACTGGATTCTCGGGTATTGATCCTTTTGAGGACCGAAACCACACAACGCGGATCAATACCCGAGAATCCAGTTCTACATATATATATATATATATATATATATTCATATGGTTTTCAGCAATTGAAATGATGTATCTGAAACAATCTTCTCATTTGACGCATTTGGGCTGTCTCCTTCTTTAGAAATCTATTTATTGTTTACATTTGAACTGGAATATAACAAGATATTTCCATATTAATTAGCTGTATGTATTTTTCAGTTTTTTGTGAGCATCGAATTGGTTTAATATTTAAAAATTATGTGTCTAATAATTAACTTAGTTCGGTGATTATGTACAAAATATATTAATTTCTTATGAAATATTCGAATTTTGAATGTACTTAATTGAATACTAACAGCTTTCGCTGGTGATTAGTATGTTTAATTTACTTACATGAGTTGATTTTACGGAAACACACACTCATCTTGGCTTTGAAATTCAGACTGAAAACAGTGTGCAGAATGGATTTTCGTTCTAAATGTAAAGGTGAGGTAAGGTAAGGTGTGTGTGCTTCCGTAAAATCAACTCAAGTAAGTGAATTGAACATACTAATCACCAATATTGTTCAAATTGAAGTAGTAAAAGTTCTAAAATCCAACATATGCAAACGAAATCTGTTTGTATTCAATTCAAATTCGTCGTGGTTTTCTTTTACTGGTTTATCTAAAGTAAGTCTGAATTTCAAAGGAATGATGAGTGTGTGCATCCGTAAAATCAACTCACTTTCAAATGTAGGTAAGCAATAAACAAATTCCTGAAGAAGGTGAAAGTCGAAACGCGTCGAATGAAAATATTGTTTCATTGAAATACTTCATTTAAATTGCTGAAAAACCTAAGAAAACCCACAACCTACTTTATATATAAATGGAAATGGCTAATAGTTAGCTAATGAAAGTCTTGAAAGATCTGATGATGGTAGGAAATTCCGGATTTAGGCATGAGGGGTGAGGCTGATATGTTAATTATGAATTTTTATATATTTCAATTAGATGCATTATCAGTATCAGAAATATGATCTCCTTTCCTATGTTACAGCTTTTGTGGCTGCTTTTTATTTGAATAAGAATGCCTACTTATAATTACTATAATTTGAAAACAATAAAAGATAAATATAAACAAGTAGGCACTTTTAGTCAAATAAGAAAGCAACCAGATAAGTTTTAATATAGGAATGGAGATAATATTTCTGATAACGTATCTAATTGGAATATATAAAAATTCAAAATAACGTATCAGCCCCACACGACATGCCTGCATCCGGGACTGTCTACCATCATCAGATCCTTCTACATTTTGATTAGGTATGAGCTATTTCATGCATCCAATCCAGTTGAGATCATTCTATTATTTCTCGATCTGTTAATAGCTTCAACTTTTTTGACAGTCCAATTCTTCTAAATGATATTTCTAATTCATCGTTAATTAAGTGTGATCAATCAATTACAGACACTTTTGGTATCAAAATAGTTTTAGGACTGTAAGAACAGGAAACATATAGGTAATGGTTTAGAAACAGCTAATGAAAGACATTAAACGTTACATTGAAGTCTTATTCAAATTGTCTACATCGTATTCTATAACTCTATGTTATATATTGACACCTGCTGTCAATTTAACTTTGAAAATTATTCACACTATAATTTATAACCTAACTGACACTTCCTGTGATATGAACTATGAAAATTTGCGACAGAGTAAACATATAAAATAGACTATGACGTCAGACCGATGACGTCATTCGAATATCAAAATGAGCATTTCTGATACTTACTGTTTTCATTATAGTTCTATAAATCACTGGATTACATTTGGAAAACTGAATATGGATGGCAAAAATACCGCGCCGAAAAACAATACCGTTCCTACATCACGCTAGAGCGATTTGCAAAATTTGAAATCCATACGATTAATAGGAACAGCGCAATTGAATCCACATTCTTTACGCACACACACCTGCACACACAAACATAATCTCAAAAATAGTCTAGATCGATTCATAAAGGTTCACAATGGATGTTTCCGCGAAATTCCGGAATTAAAAAAAAAATTAATTTCTTATAATACTTCCCTTATACCCCGTATAGTGAGGGAAGTAAAAATATAATGGCGATAGGTATATCATTTATTTTTCCCAGGATACAATCTCGATTGAAGCTCTCTACGTTCTATTATTTCTTTGATGATTGAGAGTCCATATAAACCAAATTTGGCTGCAAAGATTCTATTATTTCTTAGGTTATTCAATTTAGTTATTTACTGGTTGCATTTCATTTTTGTCATTTTGTAATTTTTGTCAGATATATTATTGAATAATGGTTTAATGGAGGTTTACTCATCCTATGGTTTTGATGGAAAATAATTATTCAGGGAAGAAATTAATTGAATTTTTTAAAAATTCGGAAATGCTGAATTTGTTGGTTCAAAAGGCCTGGTTTCCAATCTGGGTTTGAACTGAACTCTATTCATATAGGATGCTTATAGCCCAAAGATAAGTCAAGGGATTTGATTGATTTAATTGGGTACCACTTCATTTCACCAAGTTATTGGATAGATAATTTCATAAGATAATAGTATATTGTGCAACTAGTGAGGAAAATAGGATATTTCATACGAGTGTGACAAGATGATGAACCACGAGCCGTATTCGAGTGGTTCATCATCTTGTCATACGAATAGGAAACCGCCAGTATCCGCACGAGTTGTACTATACTTTCCAGGCGACCTACTTTGTACGACATATAAGTAGGTATCTACTCAATAAAATAACCTGGAATTATTTAGTAGCACAGTAGAACACACTGACACTATAATGTCATGAATGTATTTGTAGATTTATCATTATCACAGCTGTCTATAATTGAGTAACTGCAAAATATTTCATTTCTGACACATTTCAGTGCGAAATAAAATATTTCAAACAATGGGGAAATACTTAATTTTGTGCTTCCGGTCATAGTGCGAAATGATACGTTTGTAGGTAGGACGTAGGAAAAAAATTATTGTAGATACAAAGCGTACAACAGGGGATGTGAATTCTTTTAGTTTCATCAATTATTATAAGTGTATAAAGTGAATTTTGTGATGAATTAACTTAGATAACGACACAAAATGATTACTCCAACTTTAGTGATAACCTATTTCCCTGAGAATCTCCGAATAATTTGATTTTTTATGAATAATGTATGTAAGAACAAATTATTATTGACGAGTGCAGGTAACATAATTTCGTAAAATTCGAAAACTCACTCAGATAATCAATACTTTCACCAGTTCATTATTGTACTTCCCATTCTCCATGTAAGTGATACAACAGCGTGAATATCCAGTATCATTTCCTGTTACAAATGACTATGTACCTCGGAATCCGCAGGTGAAAGTCACCCTCTTTTCATCTTTGTCTCTTATTCGTGTCCCATTATCAACACAATACATCAATTAGTCTCAGAATCGCGATTGCCTGGATTATGAACCTATAGATGAAATCTGTTGTTTATGAATGATTACATCAATAAAATAAGAATTATAGCACTTTCAAACTCATTTGAAGAGGAAATCAAAAATCTCTTATAAAATTATATTTTGTCAGTTTCTGTAACATTATATCTCTAATCTTAGAATATCACGCGATCTATTCATTAGAAAATGTGAATAAAACAATATTACACTTTAATAACTACCTAAATATTAGTAATATTTTCACGATACAGTGTTATCCTCAGAATTAACTGCTTACAATTGCGATAGGTTTATAATTACGGGTTTTATGGACATGACAAAGTTGGTAATTGGGTTCTGGCGAGTGAACGTTGTTGGCCCTGATCAAACAATGCTTGGGGCATATCTAATTAACACTAATTTTGGGTGGCGACTCATTCTTCATTCTTCCGAAAAACTGCTTTTTATCCTTCTTAAATAGAAATAGTTTTATAGGAAATAGACATTGAACAAAATGTAGACAATAATATACGAATTTATACAAAGGTATACAGAATTGTATATGCCGTTGTAATAAAAACAAATATTGTATAGATAACATATACCAAACATGAAGGAAAAGCATATTGTATCAAGTAATATTTTTAGTGAAACGAAACAAACAAATTCCTAACTGAAATAAGACTCATTCTTAAATAGGAAATATATACTCATAGTATGTTCTAGGAGATACATTATAATGTAATTATTTTCAATATATCAAAGGTATCCAAAGAGTGAAAAGTTTTTGCACTGATAATTCTTTTATTTTAATCATCACGTTGCATTTCTTAGGTTAGGTAACAGTTTTTGGAAAGAATTGATGAATGATTTAATCTTTTATTCTTCTTTGCTATACAATACATCATAGAGGGGGACCACTCTGTCTCGCAGCTGGTGATTGATAATGCCAAAAACATTTTAAGATTGTATTCGAAAAGATATCAACAAAGTTTAATCAAAAAGCTATAGTAAAATTGTGCCAGTGTAATCTGTAACAAATGAAGTCAGACCCTAATAAATAGAAGTTTATAGATGTAAGAACAAGCTGAAAAATTGTTTAGGCAGCACCTTTGATAAAGTTTCTGCTTCTACAAATCCAAGATTTACAAAATCGATTGTGAGGTGTGTACAAAATTCTATGTGGATCAAACTAGAAAGACATTTTAACTCGGTATGAAGAACATTTAGCACATAAAAAAAATCAGTGTTAGCCGAACATATTTTAAGTACAGGTCATACCATTTCTCAAGAAAAATCATCACTTTTAAAACATAGTATTGACAATTATATGGGTAATTCAGAAGAGATGAAAATTTATAAACGAAAAAGCAATTTACTAAATTATGATTTATCTCCAGTTGAAGGTAACCTTGTTTGCATTATTATCCCCAGATAGTATTTAAATAGGAATATTTTGATTTCTAATTTAGTTTACTCTGATGATGGCCACTTGCTAGATGAAAGGTTTTCAGTGCATCAACAGTATTAGTGGATGATTGTGAATATTTCTTATTTATAGTGTTATATTGTATCCACAGTGTGAACTCTTTTATAGTTTAGTAGATACAATTAATTACTGAAGATTCATTAGAAAACACAACTTCATTTATACCTGTCATATCTGAAATGAACTTTTGGTGTAATAACTACTGTTCTTTCAATTTATTCAAAATAAGTTTGGTTTGAGTTTCGTGGAGTATTCTCATACCTTTTATTGCATTTGGCAAGCAGTTACTTAAAACTTTTTGTGGGTGCTGCTATAACAGGGCTCAGGAGAACTACTTCCCTTTATGATAAAAATATTGAAGGGAGGCAAAACTTCTCGCACTTTCATAAATGTTTCAGGTATATAAACGTTGTTTTTGTTCAGCAGCCTGGAAGGCAAACTTGTTTGGGTTAATCGTTCCAAACTTCTCAAGATGACAAACCATACAAAATGTTTTTTATTGTCGTTAGCCATTTTATTGTAGAAAAAACAGCTTGTCATTTAGAGATAATTAAAATTTGAAGACATTGAATTACAAAGCTATACGTTCTTTCGTTCTGTGTCGAATGAAAACTGATTTGGACTGAATTCGTCATGAAAATTGAATCAGTTCCTGCACTATTGCTTATATTAATTCATATGCAACATGACTAACCTCAGATTGAGTGACAATGGTGATATATTCATTTTAACTGTACTTCATTGTGAAAGAGTAAACATAAGAGTGGCAAATTTAGAATCAGATTGACCGATTGATTATTTTTGGAAAAGATATAAAGTACTCGGCGATTAAAATTGATTTTTTTGAGAAAATTTGAAAAAGATACAGCACAAAACCGCAAATATTCATAGAACAAACGGTAATCTGACAACGTGAAAACCATATTTAGACGAATAAACCAAAAATGCAAAAAATTCGGGTGTTCTAAATTTTACGTAGTTATACACTTCCGGTATAAGCGAAAGATAAGGAAGAATGAACATATTTTAGAATTGTAGGTCCTTTTCAGAAAAATCTTGAAGCAAAAAATCAAAACGGTGTTTTTTTTATGTCTGGAAATACGTCTAGGTGTGGGGGGAAGTAGGTTGATAACTTAATTGGCTGAATATTACTTCAGGAATTTTCGTATGAAAGATGATCATCATTTTTAGAGAAAACTTTCACAAATTCCAGATGATACTCATATTAAGATTAAGATATCAAAACTATATATATAGTCAGTCATAAACAAAATGTTCTATATAATTATGCATGAGAGTATTCCTAGATGAAGCTCATCCAGCAAATGAGAAATGTAATTTTGAAGGAATGTAAATTATGTGTTAATATAGTTCTATTTATGTGAGCTCAATTATGTCGTTTTAGTTTAATCTGAAATTAAGTTTATAATTATTTGAGATAATATAGAACGATTAGCAGCCAGCTAGAGAACATACTCCTCATTTGAACATGAAAATTGTATTTGAACATGCACAACTTCAGATTTTATTCATGATACGGTTCAGCTTCAGAGTGTATATTTAATTGAAATACACATTCTTCAGTGAACAAGCTTAACGAATGTTATGAATATCGTTTTGGTATTCTACCGTATTTCAATATGTCAAATTCGAGAACAAGGTGACAGGAATGCTATTATTGAATGAGTACTGCTAGAGTAATTGCTAATTGCCAACCATAGTAATACTCATACCTACATTCCCCAATTTAAAACGATGGAACTTTACATGAATGTACGTGAACGATTGTTGATCTATGGCGGGACATCGAATCGAATATTATGTTTATCAATGATTATCGTTTTAGATGTTTATATTCACAAAAATATAAAACTTCGACGAGCCTATAGTGGTGCAATTGGTCAAGATACTGGAATAGACATCCAGGAATTTGGGTTCGAATACCACCTATAGTTCAATTTTTACGTTTATTCATCATGATAATCCTCTGTTAATAGTCTTAGTTATCTCCATAATTTAGAGAATTCAATTCTATATCTCTTGATAAACTCACGGAATTGTGGACACATAGGCAAAAAATTTCAAACTTGTATTTACACGTATATAATTTTCTTTTTTTTACATAAAAACCTGGTCGGGGCTGTTGTGCGTTCTAACGACATCGCAGCAATCGTGCAAGAAAACTAAATCCGTTAGCTGAAGCTCTCCACCGGTCGATAAGCGGCTTCAGGTTCCAAATCATGTGCCCTGAGTAGCCTAAGAGCCCAGAATGCCTTCTGCATCCGGTCTATCAAGATCTGTGCAGAGTTGTAAGCCGGAATGATCTTTAAGTTGGGACGCAGCGAAGACCGAATTCCGCTTAAAACACCGATAATGAGAACTACTAATACAACCTTGTGCCCTGGGTATAGCGTGCGGAGCTCGAACAGGAGATCTTGGTACTTTGTCCATTTACCTACTCTTTCAAGAATATGTTCTCTTCTGCCGGATCAGAGAATTCAATGACATATATAGTCTTGGTTAATGACCTGATTTATTTCAAAAGAAGGATTGTCAGAAGCACAATATGTCAGTGAAATCTCCAGATTATACTCCATCAGACTCTTTATGTTGTACTTGAAAATCAGACCATTCCCGTTCCACAACTCACAGTCCAGAAGTGTGGTTATGTTGCGACTAATCTCAAATGAATCCGACTATTGCTTGGGAAAGTGTTTTTCTGCATTGGGTTAGATATATTGTCCTCCAAATTGGAACAGTTGGATCCCTTACGAGTCTTTTCCATTAAACTGGAATCAAAAACATGAAAATATATGTTAAAGTATTTCCACCCCGAAGATAGTATTTCGGAGTTTAAAGAATTGAAAATGGGCCCATTTAGTTATTATCGTTGTACAACGGTTTCGGATAATTTTCAATACCTATCTATATTCAAAGATTTAAAACATTGAAAGCTTCCAACATGCCAGCTATGGCTGGAATAGTCTAGTGATGTATTCAGTATTACAGTAGATATAACTGACCCAGATAGATGAAGAAAAATATAAAAGGAGACGCAATTATATAGGAATAAAGCACTGATATATGTTGGAGTTATAGAGGACTGAAGAGCGTTTGAGCTTAAAGCTTCACCAGTTTGCACTGAGACGCTGAGAGCTTTATAGAGCTCTAGTCTTGTCTTTAGCTTGCACTCGCTTCGTACACTTCTAGCGTATGCTGGGGTTTCCGCCTTGAAACGGTTGCCAATATGTTTAAAATAATTGCTATTTTATATGAGCTTTATGGTATTCATTTACGGTTCAATTTTTTCATCTGTCCCAATCAATTTCAAATCAATTGTCTGCTGAATTCAAGAGGGCAGACAACATCATGAGAATACGATTGTAAATTCACGTCCAAATGTCTTTTACGGTTATTATCCAACCAAATAAAATCAAGGATGGGTTGAATGGGTTAATTATTGATGATCATATGATAGTTACAAATATGTTTGCAAAATATTTTCTTATCTTATCAGAGAAACTCGTATTATTCATGCATTGGAAGATGTTACTATATCGAAAGAAAATTGAGACACATGAAAGATATCGTGGTAATTGGGCTAGAATATATTTCTCCTCTTGTCTTAAAAAAAAGTCATGCTCAAGTCAAGAACACTCTCCGCTTTGTGAAAAAGTTCATATGTAATAAGCCCTTACAAAAGGGGCAACAAACTGAATGTAGAAGATTACAGAAGTGTTTCCATACTATGCTGGGGCCAGAACAGGCAGGTACCCCGTAAAGCAAACTATAGCTACATTTATTTATCAAATTAGTGAACTCTTAATAGTTATTTTATTTAAATTTTTTAATACCTAATTCCTATTATAATGTGGTATTTAAATGATGATTTTGTCAGGATGACATTAAGATAATTCAATTCTTCATTTCCTGTTGTAGAAATGATATCACAAATTACCGTCAAAACGCCACGGCGTCAAAACAACCGACGTAAAACGGTGTTAACCTGGGTACCTATAGTTTAAGATTAGTAATGATAAATAATAGGTAATATGTTTTTAAAGAATTGAATCTTGCTTGTTTCAGTTTGATACTCATTCTGAATGGGTTTGTAATTGTGGTTGAATTTGATTTTTGTTCACAATTTATCACTCAATTCAAAAGGTTACAAGAATTGCTAATTTTGTAATTTCGAAACGTTGAAGTGAACGTTCAATCCCAGTTTCCGGTAGATGAGGGTGATATTGATTTTCATTATTGTTTCAATATTATAACTCTATCAAGAGCTATATTAATCAACGAATGAATATCTAGTTGTGCCTATCTGATGTTCATAGGTACGTCCTATTTTTATTTTTAGCAATATCAAGACGTTGTTTAGGGGTGTAACGGAAACGTGCATAAATAACACTGTTCAAGTTTCGTCGAGGCTCATTAAGAGTTCACCGGTATTTAGTCCTAGGTCATTAACTTTATAGCACCAATGTAAAATTTCTATTTTTAGATCAAATGTTCCAACACCATGATAACCTGAGAGCGTGAGCGTATGCGGCTATGTGGACGATACTGGCCGCGATGTGGGTGTGCGTGGTGGCCACCCCACACCTGGAGAGGGATTCCTTCAGACGGCCACCGATATGGCAGAAACGAGATCAAACACTAGCTCCTTTGGACACCGCTCTATCACACCATTTGCCGCAACTTGCCCAAGCTAATTCCCAACTTATGTTACGCTCTCCCAGAGGTTCCCGACATTTTGATGTACCACAAATAGGTAAGTGGCTTATTTTGTTCTGTAGTATCATCTATCAATTTTGCAGGAATGCTTGTCCAAACGGACAAGTACGTTATTAATTCAAACGTGTTTTCCAATTCTGTATTCTGTTAATATTTTCAATATTGGAAAAAGTAACAACGAAGAAAAAATTACGACCTTTATAAATCTGCGACGCTTGAACCAATTTCATAGATTCCGTTCCGTGGAGTACCTCTTGCATATCCTCCTGGCTCCTACGTAAACATTTCAACTGACATTTTGATGAATCTTGTACGTGATATGGACAAACTCTTATCGTGTTCCATTGTTGCCTTGTTGCATTAATAAAAAGGAGGTCAGATCGTTAAGAAATTCCTTTTTGTATAATATATAATGCAAAATGGGTAGAATTTTAGACATTGAGAATGTTTTTAGTTTCCCAGTATGGACTGGAATTCATGAAACCGTTACTGTTGCATTTGTCACATGACGTAGACGAGTAATAGATCGAGCGATACGACTAATGTCGAGCTCCCGATCGTTGTTTATTATATTTCAATCCAATCATGTCAAACATAGTCTAGATCGATTCAGAAAAATGCTCAAAATGGATGTATCTGCGAAAATATACTACATACACTGAAGGAAGTTAAAATAGACAAAAAATAATATTTTCTCATCCATATTGTGAAATTATTTAATGAATTTGAATACCACCTGACGACGGCGTGTTAATGCTGAAACTTGAGTAACGGAAGTTACAAATAAAAGTGTTTAATTTCACAATATGGGTAAATTTTATACCACATAGTAAAGGGTGAAATGATAGAAGTTTTTCATATTTTCTTAGCTTATTATCAATGAGAAGTCTGCGTTTGCATGTCTCCAACCAATTGTTCATAATGGGGAGTATACCCGGCAAAAATGCCGATGAATCTTCAGTGTGGGAATCTGTCAGCACGGAAAGATATTTAGTCCTTGTGAACATTGAATGTGAAAAAAGCTGATTCACAAGAGCAGATAAATTCGCTATATTTGGTGATCCTGGGGCATTTTACTTGATTATTCTATGGCTTGTAAGATTATATCAGTTTTTAGGTATAATTTTATTTTCAAACTAGTTTTTTTTTCAATATTAAAGGTGTATGACATTTTTGCGGCAATCAGTTTTGAATTCAAATCTTTGTTAATGGAAATATACTGCACAATATCTTGCACTTCTTCAAAAGCACGAAATCTGACAACAAGCTCTTCAATAACCTTTTTAATTCATGCAAGGTATTTTTCAATATTATAATTACGATTTTGCTATTTTTATAAGTGATCGGACATATTCGGAAAATGATTAAAATTATAAATTCAAATCACTTAATTGCGATGTAAATTCTATAAGAAACGCTAAGTGACTAAACCAAATTTGCACATTTTTGATCTGCTCTCCGAGAAATTTTTTCATGTCTGTCAATGAATCACGACATTGTTGCAGAAATTTACTTCTACTTAGCCACCTTACATGGGTATGTGATAATAATTTTGGTTGTCCTTCATCAAGTTGCAATTAGAAGAGACGCCGTTTGAGGGAAATTCCTCGGCTGGGATTAACAATTTTCAATGTTATGACCATCATTTCTTTTGTATTTAATATGTTGCTGGCCTACACTTGCTGGTGAATTATACAGTGATAGTTCAAAAAACTTGGAGAGTTCGCCATCATAGTTCCTGCTCCATCTGTTGTTATTGAAACTAATTAAAAAAGTGGTAGTTTTAAATTGGTTATGAAATTAGTGAAAGAGTGGGATATTCCTTTACCTCCAGTTCTTCCATTCAACGAAATCATACCCAACAATTCTTCTTCAGATGTATAAACTTAGAAAACCATATGAATAAAAATAACCAATTGTGCTATGTCACGTATATATGTCGATTCATGAATTTGTAGGGAAAACAAGAACATCTCCTAATGTCCTCATATAAAAGTTCTCTTACGTTTTCACTCATTTTCTCAATCCACCGCATCAGAGTATTGCGAAACAATTGTAGATCTTCAATTGTAGAAATAAATTCAATTTTTTTCTTAAAAAGTGAATCAGACATTCCCAAGAATTTTTTTTCAGAAATCCTCCGTCAGAAAATGGCTTACATTTTTTGCAAAAATATTGCATACTTTGAATGATTCAATAGTCACTGCATGTTATTTCATCATGGACTTTTCGCAAATATTTTGTTGGTAAGATCCTTAATTCTATTTTCTCTCAAGTCGCTATTTGTGGATAATCTGTTTGATATTTATTATGTGTAGTTAAAGAAGGACTCTCTAGATGACCCTCTTTAGTAACGGATACGGTGGCATTACATATGATGCAACAACATTCATCATTTATCATGATATAAAAGTAATCACGTTCCCATTCTTCATAAAAATGATGTCTTTTTGGATTACTAGTAATTTTAATGGGTACTAAGATACAAAAGAAGAATAAAAGTAAATAACTTTAATTTGAAACATAAAAAGTGGTTATACTCATTTGTTACAGCAGTAGTGTCAAAAGTTTGCACTAGCGGACTTGTAACTGGTCTCGTAGGGACGTAGAACTCGACCACAAAACATCACTAAAGCCACCGAAAGAGTGGTCGACCAACTCTGCGGCGCTTTGCTTGGAAGGCGAATTTGTTTCACGGTCGTACATACAGGTCTGGCGACTCGTATGTTTGACATGAGTCTCTTACACGTCGCCAAACTCGTAGTCCCTCGCTCAACCACTAGCTAGCGCTTGGATCGGTAAAACGATTTCTTTCCGGAATCGCAAGCAGTGTTACTAAGTATTCTGATTTGAGAGAGGAATAGAACTGTTACTCTTGTCAAAATGTATTACTCACTTTAAAAATAACCTCCCCTTTTTTCATTATACATGACGCACACAAAAGATCTCGTTAAAACGATTTCTATCTGAAATCGCCAGCATCCACTTTTAACGCATTTCCGCATCTTTCGGCACTTTAAAACAGAAGTTTGTTGCTTTACACTTTTGTACCCCGTTTTGCATTTCGGCACAATGCACGGGTTCGTAATTTATTTCTAAAAACGCAGGTATTCCTTATGTTTACAAGTCAACTGACAGTTGTCAGAGAATATTCCTACGTGACGACTTTTGGTACTACGCGACAGTCGATGCTTAGCGGTCCCACTTCTCACATAGGAAACAGCCCCGAGTTTCCAGACCTGTATGTACGACCGTGGTCACGACTAATTGTCGGCGGCTAGGATCCACTAAAAATCGATTCGCGATTTACTGCCGATCCCGATCGACTTGTTGGCTGCCCCTGGACTAGTGCATAGTACAGTGACTATAAAGTCGAGTATAGTGAATAATAGCTTAGTAAGCTGTTACCAATAAACGTTGTCATACATTGTTCTTTAAACTTCGCTGGACAAAAACATCTGATAAAGCTGATTTTGAAACTTCATCGGTAGGTAACAAATTTGAATTTTTTTTCAAGCTTGTCAAACGGAGCTTAATTGTTCTATAAATTGCTCAGACTTCCGTAACTATAAAATGGAACTTTTTCACTCGTAGTCCATCCCTTCGAACTTATATCATAAATAACTATTATAATTTGTTGAATGTTTTGAGAGTTTAAATAAAACTTCAATCGAGTCAAATATCACACATCATGGAATATTTGGTGGATGCGAAAGTTCTTTCGTACCAATGTTTCACGGACACGATTTATTTCAATAAATATCTTTAAATATGTTCGTTTTCACTTGCATTCCACCCCTTTCACCCCTTTAAAATTTCGAAACCGAACATGTTGGTAAAATCAATAACACAGTACTGACATCATAACTCGAAACAAATGGTAGTCGCTTGATTTGATTTGGAAGTGTTATCTCTCATTTCTTTGGCAATTTATAATCTACCTACTAAGGAAATGACAACATGTTGAACGTTCCAGGAACTTGGAATAGTACGTCAAACATGAATATTTTCGATTTTACGGGCAAGATTATTATTTATACTAGACATACGTCTCCAGTTTTGTAGCTGGCAACCACATTATTATCAAAGAGAAGTAATACGCCCCTGGATCAATGCAAGACATTCTAAAGATTTGTTTCATTCAGTTGCCGCTCTCTTCCTACGTTAAGGTTATTGATGATGAAATTAATTATTCATTTTGCTTTATTGAATGATTCATATTTCTAAAATAAGTATAGGAATAATCGTATGTTTTAAATTTCTTCAATTAGAGCTGCAGTATATTTTAATCAAACCTCATTTGAATTATTTTGCTATGAGCTTATGCGCAACCTTGCCTAGACGTTACTGATATTAATTTATCATCAGCCCGCTTCAAAAGTTAGCACAAATCTGCCATAAATTGGTAAACCGATACTTAGCACTACACAATATCGCACCACCCACACTGCCTCTAGAAACCTACCGCCTCATGTTTAGGGTTTAACATTAATGCCACTAAAGCAAGATTTACTGATTTTAATAATGCTAATTATAATACGACGCTCATGAATTTCTACAAGAATATTAAATTGTTTGAGATACTAATACCTCCATATAAATTCTTAATGAATGAAGTTTATTAACCATTTAAACAGCATATTACTTAAAATTATCTACATTCGTAGTGATATAATGAGGTAATTTGTCTTCCATAACAAATTTTGCATATTTGATGGAAGCTGATGAATTTACAATCATGGTAAAGGCCATCTAAATAATATTACCAAAGAATAATTAATACTCCAAGACCTAAGATTATTAATTTACCCGTCCAAATATAGATTTCACCTAACATTGTTATCTATGTAAATTTAACATGCCGAAGGGATGCGGAACTTGAGTTTGAATAATAATTAATTTGTCAACGCCAGTTTCATCGTAAAGTAGCAGCTTCATCAGATAATGCCATTTGTTGAGAACGAGTGCGAATCAACATTTGGGAAATTCCAATCATCTTATTTGAAAAAATTCTAGTTATCTATGAAACCTCACAGAAGAATATATTATTTTCCCTGTGGAATAACTTTAATTTCATATGTATTATTGAGGCTCAGTAAAAGTGTCACAAAAAATTCTAAAAATATGCGCATTTAAATCCATAATCTGCAAAGAATGCGAAGGCTTAAACTAAAATGCAACAAATTATGTATAAAATTAACCTGGCTTATGCATTAATATTGACGTAATTTCATTTTCATCTTATGTATAGAGAATTATGCTACAACGTTTAAAAAATTTTTTGTTTTGGCAAAGATTATTTCAATAAAACAAAACAATATTTGAATATAATAGTATATAAAAGTAAAGAACTATTATAAACTGAAGATAAACATAATTACTCTAAAATTACAAAAATAATAGGTTTCAAGAAGAGAACTCCGTCTCGTGCAAACAGCTGTTTGAAAACCAAAAAACTTCGCTCTACATCAACTAATGTAATAGCACCATATTCAAGTGTAGGAAAAAAACGTGTTGGGGAATTTGATTCTCTTCATTTTAAAAGTCGCCCATAAAAATGTTTGAAATAGGTATTTTTCAAAGTTCCAAAACCTGTATCATTTCCAATCACTGAGCTTAATTTGTTTAGAACAATTGACTCGAAAACACTGTGGACTTTTTTGCAGTCGGACTCAAACTCATTTATTATAAAATATTTACTCCTTAATTTTAATAGTGTTGTGGGTGCAAAAGAATAACTTGTTTCCATGAATATCAAATTCCTTAAGAAACATCCTTTTGAAAAAGATTTTTCTTTATAAAAGAGCGGTCAAATAGTCAATGATAGTTATCATAGAATATGGCTGCATGAAGCGTACCCTATTGAGTCATAACTGACTGTGGTGGCAAGGAAAATTTTGGTAGCCGTTTTTATAAAACGGAATGCGTGTTGGAACTTTCAGAAATACTTGTTTCATTCAACTAATAAGGTCATTTACCAAAGGAATCTGCTCTGTTATACATTCTGCCACTTTGTTTATGCCGTCAGGTGACGGCAGGTGAATTCAACAATGCATAGTGAAATACGAACACATTTTGTGTTAGTAGTCAATAGACAAAGTTTGGGTTCACACCAGGTTGAATAGTGACAACACGTCCTTTAGTCTCAATCAGCTGTTTTGCCCCTTCCCTTAGTATCGTCAGTGAGACGAAGCAGATGTGAAGTCACTGATCAACCATATTCGAAAGTGATATAATAAAACACCCTCAAAGTGTTTGGCGAACCCAGAAGTTGTAACAACATTTGCCGGAAACCAGATGTTACACTGAGAATGCAATTCACAATGCTACACATTGACAAAGCAGTTCTCTTGATTAAAAGAATCGAACAGTTAGAAATATTACCGCCAGGTGCTGGTTCCGCAACAATGCATAGTCAAATACAAACACATTTCGTGCTAGTAGTCAATAGATAAAGTTTTGGTTCACCAGATTGAACATTGACAACACATCCTTGGTCTCAGACAGCAGTTTCGACTTTCTAATGGGCTTGTCAGTGAGACGAGGTACGCGCGAGGTACCTCACTTTCGGGGATGGCTGATCAGTAAAAGCCTCAAAATTTTTGGCGAACCTTGAAGTTCTAACACCATCTGCGGAAACCAGAGACATCTAGATGATGTTGTATATTCTACACAAGTAAGGTAAATAATTCTTTACCCGGCGATAATCTATTACAAATTATGTATAAAAAATTGAGATACTAGATCCCATGCAAAGGATTGGTTCATGATTTTTATGCAAAGTTTTGAAAATTTAGTTATTTTCCAGTGTTTTTCATCAAGGATCATTTTATTGAGGAACCTCAAAATTTTATTATCTGAGAATATTACTATATCGACGGGGTTTTTATCAAACTATGTGCATGTAAAAGTTCTTCAGTTACTTCTTATTTTTTACTTGAAGATTGATTAGACTCAAGGTTACGCGAATAGTCAAGATGGTAGAAAAAAAATATTCACTTATAATATCCCATGTGCAAAATTTCCGGAAATTAATTTGTGCACTCGGGTTATTTGGTAAGAGAATTTCACACCGAAGAAAAATTAGTTTAAAATAATTTCAATGTGATATTATATCACATTTTGTCATGAAAATTTTACGAAGGAATGCCATAAACTCATTTGTTAAACGTCAAAAAATATTCACTATAATTTTGCTTCTCTACCCTAAAAGAAAAAATAACCGCTGAAATTTTTTCGTTGGCATGGCAACAAGTCAAAATAAAAGTATTTCTTCGGTCGAACGTTGTCGGTATGAAATTCTCAGTAATATCTGGGTTAATCTCGGCAAGGCTATATAATTTCTATGAACGATACTCGATCTCTGGGATATTTTGATAAAACTTATACTGTGGATCATCAGATAATGTAGTTTTTATTATCAAAAAACTGTGTTCAATTTATCACGTGACATCCCTTACTTTTGTCAGCAAAATAGTTTTCGGAAACTCCTGTGTTGAGAAGACATTTCTGCAGGTTATATATATAATTAGATAGTAATTTGTATCAAGTTAAGATTAGAAGGCAGAAATTGCGTTTTCAAAGACGGAAAAGCCTTTACTTGTTTAAAGGAAATCATATTCTCACGTTCGCGGTCGGTAGATGCTCAAAGTTTATATATTTCTCTATGTAGTGTGCTGCAGTTTACCGCTTCGTTACTTGGTTTGGTAATAATAAAGAGAGTCGTCATATTGAATGTTCGTTAATATGAAAACAAATGCTCGTTCATTAAGTTATGAACAATGGATAGTCCAATGTTCATATCAGATGAAACGACTCATCGAATTGGAATATACTGATGAATAAAAGCTAACATTCTGAACGAAATTCGCGAGTTCTCACAACTAAATGTGCCTCATCAAGGTGATGTAATTAAGCATGAATAAACCAGTATTTGAGGATATTCTGTTTTGTGTTTCTGTGAAATCAAATGCTAGTATCTAACCAGAGAGTGGAAGCTGCATAATGTACAGGTTGTTCTGTCTAAGCCGTATTTTTAGTTCCAATGATACCAATCTGAAAATTAATACACAGGCATAATCGATTATATACTGCTCTATGGGAATATTTTAAGATCAACTCTGTTATTTAGAACGGAAAGCTTTATTTTTTCGACTGTTTATATTCCTGATTGCGTTTTGAGAACTTTATCAGCTTTTCCAATACCGAAGTCTAGCCGTTTTCGAAATATTTAGACTTATTGAAAAATTATGAGTTTACTCTTTTCGCTTTTATCCGAAGTAGGCACAACATTTGGAAAGATACGATCAGAAAAATAACAACTTATTGCGTAGTTTAAGTTTGTTCAAATTCATTCCGCGTTATTTGAGCGCTGAAATGGCCGCCACTGGATCAACCCTTATTAATTAATACTAGACCTTCACCATATCAGTAGCAAATACACCAGTATTTTTCATAGCGGAAGTCCATGCAATTGAGCGATATGCTCAATCTGGACAAAGGATACAAAAAGAAGGAAGGACATATCCATCATGTCCGTTAGTCAAGCAGCTCATTTACTGCAAAACTAAGCAAAATACCGTAGGAATGCAAACAAAATCACTCTCCTATGGGTACCAGGATATTCAGAATTTGAACCTTTGCACGTAAGGGAGCTGAATAGAACCGAAAACCTTCTGCGGTATAGGTAAACATAATACACATGAAATTCTCAGAACATAAGGACGCAGTATACATTACTCCCCTGATTAATTTATTCCAATTTAAACTAACATATACGCCTAAAAATTTTGAATGAGCACAGCGAACATAGTCTTTCCTGTTTCAGCTTACTCGCTTACTCCGTCTTAACCCTTCGGGCGTATGCGCAGTGTACGACCGACTTTCTAGTATATTTTAAGATTGAACTGATCTTCACTAGTTGGAATTTCTCTATACTGTATTATAATAAGAGTTTATTTTAGAAATTCTCTACCCTAAATTATTCAGTGTAGTGTTCTATCATGTGTTATTGTTTATATACGAGTAGTTCCGAGTTATCTCGTATTTGGCACAGGGAGTGGAAATATTATTACATAACTAACTACGAGTATACTAGTGAGAATCTATTTATTGCTAAAAGCAATCTGTTATATCTATATTTGAATAATACAATAACAGAAAATAATTAAAAGGCATTAAAATGCAGATAGAAGGATCTTGGCGCGTGTGAAATGACGCATCACATATCAGCTTTGGCAGCGAACGCATTTTGAGCATTATAATGCAATTCATACTGGTATTTTAGATAAAATAAAATAATTCTAGAAATTTAGTTCCGGATTTATTATTGTGAACGAAATAATTTCTGCAATGCAATTTCGGATTAATTAAAATTCAATTGTTCATCAAAAATAATTCGAACTTTAGTTCACGCCCGGAGGGAATAGATATACAAAATGAAATTTTTGGTATATGTGTTGAAGAAATTACTAGATATGACTCTAGGATCTTTAACTCGTTGTAATTCGTTTCATTCATTTAATACAAAAGGTTACTCATCTCACGGTTTTTTTGAATTCTCTATAGAAAGATTTATTTCAAAAGTATTTATCAGCCTTAACCTTGATGTATCAACAATCCACTTGAGAATTTCAGAAGGCACTAGATTTTTGTATATTTTATAATCTGTATTTTGCAATGGTTAAATACTCAAGACTGGGATTCAATCCTCTTGGAAATGAAGTTTGTGAATTCCAAATTCTTGTTGAATTTGAAATTTAACGTTTCTGGAATCATGACATTTCTGTTCTCAATATTAAAAAAGTGAGATAGTTCATCGATGAGAATATGTAACATAAGTGATAATATGACGAAAACATCTGTTAGACATATTGCTACAAAGGATAGAAAGTAATCAAATCATAGATATTGATATAATATGAAAACAAACTACACACAACGTCAAAAGTCTTGGACCCCCTATATATCAAATGATTCGATTAAGTCTTTTTTTCTTACTGTGGTAAAAAATAATATGTATTTAAGGTATAAAAAAGACAAAAAAGAGATGTCAATAATGAATCCTGACTTCATTATCAATGTTTTGACAGCAGTGGCAGTGAAAGCATATTCAGCCAAGTGACTAGTGTATTAATTTCTTTTGATTTTTTGGATTATCATGCCTGGTAGTGAAATTTCTGCGTTTAATCCAGCAAGAATTACTGCTTTACACGATGGAGGGTACTCTAGTCATCAGATTTCGGGAATGTTGGGCATTCCTAGATCATCTGTTGTGCGAATAGTTCGATAGGTACCAAGAATTCAATACAGTGGAAAACAGACCACGTAGTGGACGTCCTCGAGTGTCTTACGAAAGAGAAGATGCTCGTAGACACCGCACAGCTTTAGCTTCAGCTCTCAGAAGCCACTTTCAGCGTACGTTTCGTCTTGTTATATCGACAACCACAGTTCAAAGAAGAATCCATCATGCAAATTCACGTGCTAGAAGACCATTACGGGTCCCCACTCTACTTCCAAGACATCATGCAGCCCGTCTCCGAGGGGTGCGAGAGCACAGGGGTTGACTTTTGCAGCAGTGGAGGAGGGTGTTATCCACAGACGAAGTGATGACAATCGGCAAAGAGTCTGGAGAGAACCAGGTCTTCAACAGCGACTTATTTTTCCCCGGGAAGTTGCTCCCCATCAAAGGGGTACTGTAACGTTTCGGGGAGGAATAATGTTTAACCGCCGCCCCCCATTAATTCACATTCCACAGAATATGACGAGCCAAATTTACGTCGAACAGGTTATTACGCCCATTATCTATCCCATACGTAACGAATTAGGCGAAAATTTTGTGTGGACGACAACGCCCGACCACATCGCCCAAGAAGGGTGCAGGATACACTTCAAGCAGGATATATCAATAGATTGGATTGGCCAGCGAACTCGCCGGATATGAATCCGATTGAAAACATGTGGGATTACATAAGTAGAGTCATTCACAATCGAATTAACCCACCTCAGACTGCAGATGAGTTAGTTGTCGCGGCGGTAGAGGAATGGAACAATATTCCACAAGACACTATAAACCGCTTGATTATTTCAATGCACAGACGTGTCAACATGTTATTCCAACGTGGAGGAGGTCATACCGACATTTAGTCAGTGTACAACATATTTTATTACTTTTTTTATTCAACTATTTCTTCAACAAATTCACACATTTCTTACTTTTTAATTTCCCAGCTTGTGTAAAATTATCCTTTCACAAGAAATACATTGAATAAACAATATACTTTGATAGATATCTTTTATTTTTCTAACAAAACATTTCATTAACAAGACTGAATGGGGGGGGGGGGGGCAAGACTTTTGACGTTTAGTGTATATTCCGTGAGACCGAATTCTGAATGATTATCTACATTCTACAGTGTGAAAATATGTATATTCATTTGGGCGATAATTATCCCATGCGGTAATAGGCAGGAAAACTGCACTTGCGCCCATACCAGGTGTACTCCATGTATTTACATGAATATTAATATTGGAATCGGACATGACACTCGCTTTATCTCTCGGATTAGAATTAAACTTAGTGTTGGCATGAAGTTCTCTATTGGAAGCATAGAGAAACAAATGAATTAATTGTCTGTAAAAATCATTCAGTTAGAATAGAAGGACGGTAGCATTCAATACGCCAAGAAATAAACTGAATCAGTAGGCGGGATTTATACCAGCACCAATAAAACAGTGAATTCCCTGAAAATTTTTTATATCAGAGATATAGACAGAGAAAATATGCAATTTCCGCAAGAAAAGTGAACACTGAATATCTATTATAAACATATTCACATTAAATTAATACACAATGTATATTTTCCAAATAGTATATCAAAATAGTATAATCCGATCCTGTTTTAGATTTACAATCGCCTATGAAATGTAATTCTAGTGGATTTCCTTCTATCAACGCCTTGCCGATTGCAACAACTACTAGTGGAGTCATTCTACGGAAAAATGAGGCGAGGTTCGTAAAAATTTGATAGAGGTTGGAGAGGTGGAAAAAGTTGTTTCTTGTGATGAAAGTAATGATATTCCAGAATTTTCTACAAGAAATATTTGGTGCAATTATCCCAAAAATCCCAAAAACTGGTTTCTGGGCCTTTTCTTAGGTCAGTTTTGAAGTTTTAATTTTTTTGAACCCTTTAGACTTCTGACTAAGGTTTGGGAATTGAACCCTTTTATTGCCCATGTTCAAGGAAGCTTTGGTTCAAATTTGGAGTTTTTACAATCATTACTTCCCCTAGAATATATACGTTTTTCGGGGGGGTAAAAATTAAAATTGGGTTATTTTGATCAAATCTCCATCAAATTGGATGGAATTTGGTGTCAAAGTAGACAATGGTGACCGTAATGAGTGATCCAAAGATGAAGTTGAAATATCCAACAGTTGTTTTAAAAATCCAAATTGGGAGATTTGGCCCAAATTTGGGAGATTTGGCCCAAATTTTGAAGATGCCCCCAATCACGGCCAACAAATCGCAGAGTACTTTTTTTGGGCTCAAGTTGAAGGTTATTTTATATAGTTTGACGTGGTATAACTTGTTTCATAAGATTAGCCCATTTCTTGGCCATTTAGGCATATATATATATGCGCGCGCAGATTTCCCACCTTTATTGTATTATAATAGGATTTTATCACTATAAAATTGTTCTTAGAGTATTGATATGGCTTTTTTTGCATATATATGTGAGAAAACATATACATTATTTGTTTGAGGTCCGCTTGTGACATAGTGACACTTTTTTTTACTACACGTATTAATTATTATAGAATATATAGGTATATACAACATCACCTGCGCTTTTTCTAATTCAAGACGCGACAAAAATTTACTTCCGATGATGTGGACCACGCCTACCAATATTATGAGATAAAAATTATTTTTATAAAACAATGACAGGTACAAATATTGTGTATCTTATGATGTTTTTTTTCTGTATTTTTCTGTTTTAAGAGGATGTCCGATTTCCCAATCTAATAATGTCTAATCTATAATTTTATTCGGCTGTTAAAAATTTTAACGTTATTAAATTCAATAATCTCATCAAATTAACTTATAAATATTTAAAAAAAATTAACTATGAGGTAATGATAAAAGTTCAATTGGAGATCAGGTAGATGAATAAATATAAATAGGTTAGTTATTAAAAAAAACAGTACTGTATTCTTTATCTGTAATATGTAATTAGTCATTATATATCAAAAAGAGCACTCAAAGCTTCGACACACTGTGTATATAGTAGATATTCATTAGACAAGGGAAAAAGTAATGGATTTCAGTTCAAATTGCTTGAGACACTTATAGAGAAAGCTAAAATTTTATTATTCAGTCGGATAGGGTGGATAACACTGCTGTTCATCAGTTGGTGTTTCCTAGATTCTCTGGAAAATAGAGTTTCATGGTAATGAGAGCCCCGAATGCTGAAAAGTTGGCAGGCAATAATTATCAAAACGGGTAAAACTATCAGAAGCAATGAATGTTTAACCTGTCTGAAATACTAAAAAATAAAAAGATTCCAGCTACTCTTTACACCAAGTTATAACGCACGTTCCAATGTATCAGTAACTAAAATTTGCATCAAACTCTAATCCGGTGATATTCTGTTATGAAATTCAAAATACTTCTCATTCCATTGAACGAATAAAATTGTTATCCTGAAATAGCGATCAGTATAAAGGGAAATAACCTGAAAATAGAAGTTCTATGGGATGATCATCAATAATTCCATACAATTGAGGTTGTTTATTCTCCAAAATTCAGTTTTGAGATTTCTAGTGCATCGCACACATTTTCACATTCAATTCAATTTATGGATGAAACTGAAATGCGTCATTTGAGAATGCAAATTCACCTCTCACTGAAATGTTTCATGAGGATATTTTATCAGATTCACAGGTAAATTCAGAATAAACTGAAATGGAAGGTATTCTCAAGATTCATTATAGAGTTTTCTGTTAAGATATTGACTTTGTAAGCTGATAAGTCCAGATTCAAGTGTGTATCAAATATTTATATTAACACGCATTGGAATAATTTGATGAAGAAAACATCGTTCCAAAATGTTTAAATTATGTAATAAAAACTCATCAAGTAGATAGCAAAGTATATTAAATGGTTGAATCGTGAATTCCGAATGAAGGACATCGGATAATAATATGGAAAAAACACTCTAATTTGGATGTTACTAAATGCAAAATTGATATCAGGACATGAATAGTTACCGTCAAGTGTGATAATTTCGGACGAATTTCGAGGTTTTTTAGAATGATGTAAAATTGGATTCATGGAATAATTGAATAGTGAACACCTTTTAAAACGAGAACAAAATGGAATTGGAGCATTTGTTTTCGAAAAACATCAAACTGTACAAGGAATATTTCAAACATACATTTGTTATCTATAAATTGAATTGATTTAACTTGCGAAAAACATGGGAAATATATAACTTAAATATATTCTCTTCTAAGAAAATATTAAAAACTAGCTTGTAATAGATAAATGAATGATATTGAACATTTATGACAAACTTTCCACATCGACATTGGACATTTTGAATGAAAGTCTATTTCTTCCTTGGGGATTTTTTTGAGATTTCAATCACCTGTTAATAAATTGCACACCAATGTTTTGTCTTCCGTATTGGGATATACAAAATAAGTTGCTGACACATCACTTCCTCTTTTCCTCATAAATTGAACGTTTGAACAATTTATTCTCAATATGTAATACAGGGTTCTCTTATTATCAATAGTCGCATAGGCAACGAAAATAAATCTATTTGGTAAAAGAGTACCACATCCTCCAATTACAGTATTTTGATTAATGACACCTTCGATATCTTCATTCAAATTCAGTATCAGTCTCTACGTTTGCATCTTTCGTTCTAGGCATACCATCCTCAGATTCAAGAACTTCTTTAGGGCTGCAGCTGGAAATGTCAGATCAACCCAGTTTCTTCTAATTGTCTGTCATTGTCAAGTGTTCCATTATTCCCACCTGGAATCATTCCTTTCAGATACAATGCTCAATTTTCTCCATTTATTTTCGTTGGAACTGGTTTTGTATTCGTAGTGCTACCTGATGAAGTGACAAAAGCTGACGTCCATGATGCTACAGAATTATCACTTTCATCATAAATATCAGGAAGGAGACTATTCAATACTCTTTGTCCATTTACAAATAAAATTACTGAAGCTGAGAGTCTAGACTAAACATATTCCTGGATATTTGCCCCAACTGTTTGAATCTTCCGATGTAGCAATCTAGGGAGTTTGCTTTTCGAGAATAGATACAACTCTGTTCGATCTCTTCCTAGCCTAGAACTCTTTTCCAGGACTTCTTGACGATGGCAATAGGGAACATCCAGTGAGTCGAATTGGGCGGATTCAATATAAACTGAATGTCATTTATAATGCATTTTTATATGATCATTAAACGTGGATAGATACATTATCCTCAATAAAAAATTTTCTCCTCCAATGTCCCCAAATATCGAATGACTATTTTTCTTCACCAACCCTCAAAACAGTTTGATCAAACCAGTCCTTCCATTTACGATTACATGCCGCACCAGGCAGATATGAATGTTGCGCTTTATAAGCAATATAAGACGGAAGTAGTTTTCCTGAACCTGCAGCTGCCATCATTACTGAAACACATGATTTGAACCACTTTTTAATAGCACATTCTCTATCGACTTTTCTCATTCATCAAAGTATTGATTTATCATCTCGTAGTTAACGACTGCTTTGACTCTCTTAATATTTTCAGGTAACCCAAATGATATTTCCCCCTGCATATACTGGTACAATGTCCCATCCTTTGGCAGAAATGTTTCCCTTTCAGATCCTTCTATAAATATTTCCTTAATATTTTTCGCAATGCCATACCTCAAGGCCACCCTTTCTTAAGCTCAAACTCCCATTTCTGACTTCGCGAACCGGTGAAGCAACATTTTCTGGTTTATTTATATGGAAATAAATACACAATTGAACCCAACATATCGAGCTTATGCTAAAAATCATCATATATTGGAAGTTACGTATTAAGTCATCAATAAACTCACAATATCAAAACAATAGATTTTCATTTTGTTATAAAGGTTTCGTACAGTGATCATCCTCAGACGTTCAAACATATTCAGACCCTAACCTGAATATGACACTATGAGTTAAGAATTTACGTCCTGTTGTCCAAATTTAACAGTACCATAAGCTGCCCCACTTGATGGAACTTATTTGTTGAAATGGTTAATAATTCTTAAACATTTTCGTAAGTAAGTAAGTAAATCTGTGCGAACTTCATTTTCAGTCAGAATTTCACTTATATATTCCATAAGGAATGTTAGAAAAAGATTTGGATACCTAAGTCATAAGAAAAATTTTAAAAAGCTAGAAAGTTATGAAATTAATTTTGAAATATCATGAATATATTGTGGTTATGAGCTGATGCATCTCCATAGACATTACAGACGAAAAGAAAAATTACAACATTAAAATTTTTGAAACGTGAAAATTTAGGGATGTCAGTCATAGAAACATGGGCGATGGTACTGCGAGCACAAGATAAGGAATAACCAGTAACATCAGGTTCTGAAATCATTTCAATCTTTTCGGATTAGCAATTGGGATCAGCGAATTTCCATTCATGTTTTACTAGCTGTTGTTCGCCGCAGCAACAGCTTATGCCCGTAGAAAAAGCTTTGCGCAGCGATGACATTCTCCAAGATACAATACTCAATAAAAATCTTTCTTATGAGTAGAAACAGCTGAATGTGTGAAAAGACGTACAATAACTCTATGCCATGTGAAAGTTTATTTGAATTGATATCTATGTTATAGATTTGTCACTGACATTATTTGACTGTCAATATATGTGTCTTTCAGTTCTCCGAAGATAAAATTCTGACATGACACATTCAGGTAAAGCACACCCTTGTAGACAATTTCTTCCCAGGTAAGTGTTAAGGGGGATTCGAAATTCGTCACAGTACCCAGGTAAATATGAAATTCGTATTCGATATTCGTCACATGGCATTCTCTCGTCCGATTTTGGTACTACGAAATTCGTCATAAAGATAATTATTGATTTTAAAATTCTAAAATACAATGGAAACCTTGTTGATGCAACAATTTTGTCACCCTAGGCGTCCAAGTAATATTTTTACGTTTACAAGTAAATGAACGTGATCGAAAAATTAGATTATGGGGTCGGTTTTACTTCATTTATTCACTAAATTAGTGTATTAAAAAAATGTGTAACATTTGATCACGAATATAATGTACTGATGATAGATAAATTTTACATAACAGTCGGAAGTAAAACATCGACAATTTATACATAATAATACTATATATTTTATGAATTGTGTCCATATATATTTGAAACAACTTCAACAGAATGGAGGGTAGTTATCTTTTGTTGTTTTAAATCTAACAATAATTTTTGCAAAATATCTTGTCTCTGAATAGTGGCTAAGTTTTAGATTTACAAGGAGTGGCTACACTATCAAATTTCATGAACACATCTATTTGAAATTTTAACAAAACATCCATGAAATAAAAAATATCCGGTGAACTATAACAAAAACAGTTATTTAAATGTGAGTGAGGACTCGCAAGCTTTCGTGGTTTCATTTAAAGTTGAAGGAGCTTCAGCCCAAATGTGGGGTGGAAAAGTGGCTTCGTCAGATATGAAATAATTCACTAAAATAAACAGTAAAAACTCATCGTTATTTGGTTTTATCGCAAGTAACTAAAAAAAAAATCGCTTACCAGATTTGGATTTAAAAATACCATACCAAAACAATAACGAAGCCACTTTCCAGTTTCACAATTTTTGTTTTTATATTCACCACTTAACCCAAACTTTTGTATTTTACGCCACCAAGACTAAGTGAGATGGAAGCGGCAACCAATAATTGTAACGTTATCCCACAATTTACAAAGTGCATTATGAATGGCAATTTCAAAATCAACCACTACTTTCTCAGGAATAAAACTTGAGTTGTTAAGAGAACAAATAACCTCAATTCTTTCCAAACAGAGTCTATTAGTTTCTTCGGATTTGTTTTTCAGTAAACTAAACAGTAGGGGTATAGAGTGTCCATTTATGTAACCAAGTATGGTGAATAGTTGTGTGAAAAATTATGTGCGGTATTGTAATGTGTCATCCATGTATATAAAACACGACTCACATAAAAATTTCAAACTTATTTGGTAGCTAAAAATTACAATTCCATTTCAGAAATCATTATCCAGAACAAAGCTTTCCTCTCTTGACGTTTTGTACCAATGTTTTTGGAGATACGGTGAACTTCGTAGGCAGGGCGAGGGAAAGTTTGCAATGTTTTGTGACGTCGATCATACATATCTTCTTTGATGCATCTTGAGTCCCAGGAAGTCAATGTTTCTGAAGAAAAATATAAGGGAAAACTATTTTAAGTTAATTCTTTTTGCAATATTTCAGTTGGTCTCTCTGTAGGTTCTCCTTCCGCTTTTCTTTTGCGGGCAATACTTGTCTAGCTCCAGGTTCATGATTATGTTGATTTTTTGACATTGCTTCAACAAAACTACCCGACTCCCCATTGGTATACACATAAACCTTACATTTAAGCCGTTTGATGCATCTCCAGACAGTTTCATTAGTTGAAGATCGATGTTTAGAAAACTTATAAGTTTTGTGCACAATTTCGATGTTTCCGCGTTCACTACTAATTTCTTCAACAAACGACATTTTAAATTTTGAGAAGAATGTTAACTATTACTTGTTAGCACGTACAACACGAAAAAAATAATGATTATAAGTTTGGAAACAAGGCCATGTCTACCCTTAATAAGCAATAAATATTCAATTAGCCGTAATTATCAACATTCGCCCTTCCTATCTGTTCTTAAAAAAAAAAAATTGTGTGACGATTTTCAGGCACCCTTAAAATTTACCTGAGACTTTGACCGGTCCCAGTAATCAATTTGTGACGAATATCATGCCGTCCAGTATTAATACTAATTTATAGAAATACCTGTGTCAATAACAAGTGGATTTACTGCCCCTATAACAATGAGTAATAATTTCATTTAATTCCTTTGAATATCAAAGAAATCAAAACAAATTACCGTTAAACAAATATCTGCAGAACTCATATGCGTATAAGAGCAACAGCATTAATAATAGATCATCGATTTGTTGAAATGTTTTTTTCTTACAGCGTTCAGAATATAATATGAATGATCGAAGAAGGAATATATAGATTCCAATATGTTGCTTAGTGAAACAAAATGATGGCAGATCATCATGTGTTGTTTTGATATCATTCTCGAATATTGAGAATACAACAGACTTCTACTTACAAATATAGATCGAAACCGAAGTGGGATTAAATTCATCCCAATCGTAATTAATTCACCACTTTTTGTACCACCGGGTGTAACGTTACTAATTGATTGGCTATTTACGTGAACCTAAGTGCCACTTTCAATACCGGAGTAATACAATATCCACATAAGCCTCTAGAGATTAATTGAGGATGACTTACTGGTTATGAATTGTTAAGTTACCGAGCATGTTTTGTCATTCACAAAAACCACATTTCATGTGAAATCTCAATATTCTGTCTGTAGTCTGTTAGTTCATAATTATAATTTTAATTTATTCAGTTGTAATTTCTGAGTGGTTTTCCAGCACAATCGAAAGGGTGATTTTCTTGGACCAACTTGGAATCATTCGACTGTATACGTTAAAATCTCTCATTCCTTGAATTTTGTATATGTCAGCGTACCTAGAAAAATCTGTAATTCTGACTATTTTCTAAGATTCCTTTGTGAGAATGTTATCTAATATATAGGTGTTAAAGAAAGAGCATCCTAGGATTCCAAAGCAACTGAAATCTCCGATTAAGTAAATATTTGCTTTGAGCTCATGGAAATGACTGAATTTGTGTTTTCCTTAAGCGGCTGTTCCAAATAATTTATAGATTTAGTTTCACCAGCTCCGAACATTACTTAAATATTAACAATTGTATCACTACACAGTAGCATCATCAGATTGAGGTATTACATACACAACTAATATATAATTCCTTAAATACTGTTGCCCTATGTAATTGAGATGAATGTAGGGATAATATATTATAGTTTACAAGCTGTTGTCCGCGGGCTACGCCCACAGAAACAACTGTTCTAGTAGAAGGAAGCTTCGGCTGCGCAGCGGAGATGTCATCACTAGTTCAAGAACGAGTACACTAAAACGCCTAACGAAACGAGTTCTTCATACTATTCTTTCCATTCCGCGTTCTCACAATGCATTATTAATACGTTTTTAATTAACTTAGTGAATCTGTAGGTTGTGGTTTTGTCTTAGATTGAAAATAAATACATTTACATTTGAAGTATCCATTTGAAACTTTCACTAATCTTACAGATGTTAGATTTCGTTGCGCTCCTTTTGAAGTAATTCAGATTTGGATCACATTATTGTATAGAATGAACGAAGATGTTCCAATGGGTACTCTTGCCAAATTAAAGAAATAGTTGATAGTTCTGTTGGTAACTTGTTACCGTTAAAATCCCGTACATTTGTCAATATGAACTTCTGAAAACTAAAGGCACTAGAATTAGCTATTAGAATCGTTATTGAAGAAGTAAACATCGCGGAACAGAAAAACAGTATCCCCGTTTCAAGTTGTATTTTGGAAATCCATCTTCAATTTTTCAAATAGAATTATAGAATTTTATTGAATCATAATAACAACAGCGTTTTTCTGGTTATAAATATATATTATACTCATAAGTTGACCAGCAGAAATTCTTACTCTTAGAATCCAGTGACGTCACTGTCTATTATATGCGTTCACTCTAGGGTGAGCACCGTAGTGTCCGAAAGCTATTTTCATAACAAAAGTTAGAGAAGTCAGTGATCCATTGACCAAAGCTCATTTGGTGTTGTCGATGAAAGAACCAAATGAACCATGTATGTCAGCATTTTTTCAAATTTTAGGGTTAACAGAAAGTGATTTCCCGAGTTATCTTGGAGATTATTCCTCAAGGTGCCTCGTTCCTGGATGCAATAGCAACTACAATCATTCAACTGAATGTTTCTACTCCTCGTTTTCTAGACGATTCTGAATGAAGAAAAAGAACGGTTTTCGGCAATGCATAAGGAAAATAACTGCAATGTTACAACACTTTCATCAAAAAAGACTCTACTACATAATCTGATTGTTCATATATAGTTGTTCCTCGAAGAATTCCCAAACTTACTAATGACCTACATTTTTTTCCCAATTAATCATCCCATATAACGGAGGATCTTCCTACTAAATGAAAACATCGTGAACATGTTGAGAACCAGAATAAAACTGGCATTTGTATATATTTCATTTCTTTCATTTACTCAAAGCGATTCTAACGCTTGGCAGAGAGTGGATGGAATCGAGGGTCAAACCACGTCGAACATGTTTGTACACTAAACTTCCACTCCATAACAATAATTTCACGAAATTCTCATCAATTGAGATGGTAATGGGCTCAATATAAAGTTCAGTGCACTTAGCCAAAGACCCTTATACGCTATCCCCTGCTACGTTCCAGGGGTATTTGGATACCCCGCTGCTCGACAGAATCCTAAGATCTTTTTCACGCTCAGATCCTTTATGTCATAAGCCGTGATGATCCCCGGGCCTAGCCAGCTGTACCTGGTTCGGATGAGCGGATGACATTCACAAAGAAAATGGGTTGACGACTACACTTTGTTTCCTTCGTATCTCATACAGTAGTGAGGATCGCTTTTCCCTAGTATATGTTTAAATTTCATCAGATTTCCGTGAACTGTAAAGATCTCGTAAATTATCCTGATGCTTCGCCCACTCAGCGAGAGTATCTCGCTTTGGCAGTACGGTAGCAGTCAATGCTTCTTCATGCTGAGGCATATTGATGTCTCAGATGATTCGGCAAGATCTGTATATCTCCGTTGTAGGGGATACCAGCAAGGGGTCTTGAGGACCGTCCAATCTGGCCACGTTTCTCTTTCCATTTTCCACCTGAGTGACCCGGGATCCAGGTCAGGTCAAACTTGTTTCCACCAGCTAGCCTATTTAGGATCTCCTTGGTATCCCTGACAAGCCTCGAGGATACAGTCGGGCTTTTCATTTCGATGAGTGCTGCTTGACTGTCCGAACAGATCCAGATGGTCTCATCAATCCTACCATAGCCGAATAGTTCTCCGCACACCTGTAGATGGCAAGCATCTCGTCTTGGAAGACTATGTTGAGATCCCCATTCGCACGGAGAATTATCAATACATCTGAGACCGCAAAAGCCTGCCCCGACTCTTGTGTTTCTTCTAGACCCATCCGTATACCAAATTGTGCCGTGCTGTGGGATGTGGCCATTTTCTCATTCCTCCCTCGACATGATGACGAAGATGAAATGCTGCCCCGCGAACTACAGGGCTTTGATTCTGTGCTGCGGTTCTCTTCTGCGCTGTCTAATCGACTGTCTATAAAGAGGCTGATGATTATATAATACATTTTGGAAGCACAATTATATTCATTAGTTGAACATGGTTCCATATTTTGAATTGCAATTGGAATTGCAGTTTCATATTGCACTATAAAAGTTCTCTCAATGTCCTTTCGATAATTTTCATCCTTACCATGTTTATCAATATTTACAGAATTTACGAATCCATCATAAACAATGCGGTCTTGGCTGTGTACTCCAAGAAAACAATCCAGTTCATTATATTCAGCATTTTTATTTACGAGTGAAATAATTCTAACTTACTGCAATGTAGCATTTATTGTAAGCTGTTACGTTTGTTAGCCAATTATACAGAATTGTGTTTCTCGTTTCTAAACAAACAACTCTGCAACGGATTGTTTCCAAGCTAAGTTTCTAGATGAATACAAGAAAGAAAGACCCGATGGAACGGTATTGTGAACAATAAAAATATATCAATGATTACTATTGAGAAACATCCTAATAGTCCAGTCAACAAGCTGGGGAACTTTCTAAAAAAAAGCAGTGCGTCGTATCGGAAAATTTTTCGCATGATGTTCTGTGGTCGACGTGGATCATTCGTAAGGGTTGAGTTAAGTGGACAGGACCTCCCATCCACCATAAACGCTAAATTAACCCTATTTTAATTACCTTTTTTAAGATAATTCTGAATTTAAGAAAAAATTAGTTTTTTGGGTCGCTGAAAACGAATCCGAGGTCATTTTCCCGGAATACTCATTCAATGGGCTGAAAATCAGGGAAATTTAGTCCTTTTCATATAAAATTGAGCATTTCCACGCGATAATAGTTCACGAATGATCCACGGCAGCCACAGAACATCATGCAAAAAGAAATTTTCCGTTACGCCACACTGATTTTTTTTCAGAAAGTCTGCCAAATTCCCCAGCTCATTGACTGAACTATGAGAGTCACGCAAAGAACATTACTTTTTATTGCCCGAATATATGGATTTATATTTTTTCTACAAATACTACTAAAAGCGGAATTTCTAACTTGTCATTCTTCAATTGAATATGTATCGTCACAAGTGATCATTTCACTATACATAGTATGAGTATGTGAGTGTCTACGTGGCCCAATATAGAGATTATTAGGAAGCTCCAATACGAATTTGAGATGATGGTGAAAAAAAATGGAAACTAAAGTACTTTTTGTATGATGCTGACAACAGTGTTTCTTCGATTATAAATATATATCACAATCATATTGCATGAGTCACCTAATATTGATATAATATAATATGATTCGGGGGACTGAAGTTTTCGGAGGTTGGTGGCTCATCGTAAAGCTATAAGCTATTACTTGTCCCAGGATATATTTCCCATCATGCATCTCTTTTCAGGTATTCAGAGAGATATCCGTTCTAGAAGGATATAACGAGTGGTGTTATATGTACAGTATAGGTTCCCACATGATATTTGAAACTTCTTATCTTTTACTCAAATAGAACTTTTAATGAACCTCTATTTCATGGCGTGTACCGTTAATTGAACCGTGAACTCAGTGAGTTTTTTTTTAATGTTACGGAAAGGAACTTTAACGCGTCATTCAGGACTATCTCCTCTACTATTTATATTTACTTACAAGGTATTCGATCAAAAGCAGATGGCAGGTGCGAATGATTCTACAGTCGTCATGAAATAAACGAGTAGACCGTTCCGAAGAAATGCAAATGTGCAAGTAAATGCCAAATGAAGAGAAGAATAGAAACATATCCGTAAATTTGACTACAAAGCGTTGCTTAATTTTGAAACATTGAAATAATATGGAAACTTGTTCAAAGTTGCATTTATAATTATTATTAAAGTGTGATTTCCTACAAAAACTCACAACTTCAGCATTCAATAAATTGATGTGACAAGATAGGAATGCCATTACTGTATTCAATTTGGAACGAATGCGCTTGGAGAATGAGAAACGTAGAGACGATAGGTCTATCTACCTTTTACTTGGCGCAAACATGCAGATAGCATCGATCTTTACATTTATGGCCAATGAACCTAAGAGAAAACTTAGGAAAAACAAGAACATTCAATCAACTATATGTCAGTCGGAAGTTTCTCGTATCTCATGTGGATACGAAAATTTATTATCAATTTGTATTTAAATAGAGCTTGTTGATTCAATTATTTTGGATGTTCACTCATTCAGATTACAAAACCAATTTGACTCTCGATAGTGGAGGAGTTAAAAATGAAACTTCACAGGATTAAGGAGTTTAAAATGGTTGTTCAAATCCATTTCACTCCGTTAGGTTTCGTGTTTTTCCTCTTCCAGTCTGTACTGATCTTAGGTTACTAACTTAATAGTGTAATAGGATTTATTCTCATGAAACGGGCATGCTCATTTGTTGCCCGATGCCAACTTAGGAAAACTTGTCGCTACTTGTTTATTTCAGATTTCGCAAGTTGGACAATACAAATAAAAATTTACACAAAACTTGTAATATTTAATTTTGAAATAATGCTAACAAAATGTATCACTACACTGTGGCATTCGCAAAGATAGAAGTTATAAACTAAAGCTAAATCTAAAATTATGTTCTTAAATATATGTAATCAATCTCAATATGATACAAATTAAGGGATGGGAGTAGAGAATGGTTTGGGTCGGAGAATATTTACAGAATTGTTGACAAGTGGCAAATTATAGGTCTCGATTTGGTCATTTAATATCATGTTACTATATTGTTTTTCAATCTGTAATGAATAAAACACTTCAAAATAAACTTAATCAAAAAGTCCTAAGTCTAATTTATCCGCAGATTATTGATAATACCAAATAAAATTTCGCATGCCGAACATATTTATTGTATTGATTGTAAAAAAATTAATCAGGTGAATTGTATGAAATATTGGTATTAGAATGTCTGGCTCATTCGATTTATGAATTGATGATAGTCGTCACACATGGAACTACGTTCGTGTAAATGGAAACAGAGAATTCTATATATTTTTGATGAGAAAATTATAGTCAGAACGTTATTGGAGTTTGCTGAATATGTGTCATTCTATTCAGTGTTTGATGATCTCATGAATGCATAATTTGCCTACGCATATTATAATTATTTAGCTGACTATTCTGAGAAACTAATTTGTTATGCATATTAAATATGTTTATGCCAGAGTACCTACAAATTAATGAACACACACAATATATACATGAACACACCTATTACGCACGTACAAACGCATGGTTCTACATCTTGTCTGCAGGCAAAAATATTGAAATAATTAACAGTTACGTTTTGTAAAGGCTTGTGGGCGTTTGTCCAAATTTATGAACTTATTTCATTTCACTCATTTACCCTTTCATTTTTATAGAAATAAGAACACATTCCCTATCTACCGGGATATCAAAAATTATCTTGGTCAAGGGTGGTTGTGGAATGTAAAACGTGTGTCTTACTTCAAATTTTTGAATATGTTTTGTTGTGTCAGAATCTGTTAAGTCAAATTAATTAATTTGAAGTTTCTAAAAGTGCGAAATTTCGCAATTTTATACGAATGTTATAACACTCAGAGGTCTATAGCACCTTAGACTCCGGGATTTTCACTTGGCCTATCGAAATTAGAAAGTTCGAATTGTATAAAAACACAATTGCATGAACGCCAAACGTCCTATGTAATTAGCTACGAACGTAATCATTTTGACATATGTCTCGAGGAGCTCGCTGCGCGTCAGTAGGTATGAAATTTGTAGGTTATTGATGATGTCAGTGTGACAATGACATAATTATTTCAAACGTAAAGTAAGACATACGTTTTAGATTCCACAACCACCCTTGACCAAGATAATTTTTGATATTCCGGTATAACACATATTTGGAATAACGAATCAAAGTTTATAGGCCAATTTTGCCCACCTGCTTACATACCATCAGTCAAATGTCTCTTCTGCCGAAGGGGTAGGTTTTTTGAGGTATACCCTATTCGGAATGTTCGCTAAGTATGAGTAAGGGTATTGTTGTTACTTAAATATGTGAGTGTTAAAAAAAAATGATACGAATTACGAACAACCAACAACCTTTACATGGCGATCCTTTGGCAGTTCTGGGTATCACATAAGTTCACATGGCAATTCATACCATGTTTCCATCAGTCCCTATCAGAAATGTTTGAATCGCGATCCGTTCCCAGTCTTTTACACTTCTCTTGTACCGTTCACAGCTTTCAGGAGGATGGTACCTTGATACCTCGTTCTCCCCCAGAGCATATATATTATTTAAAGAAAGCTCATATTTTCTCCAAAAAGGCCCGTCACACAATCACCACCTGCCTAGAACTATTAGTTTGTGGCGTTACTGATCGATCTATACTGGAAAGACCTTATCATCAAAATTGAATAATATTTATATAATTTTATGGATTATATATTTTTTGTTATAACGTGATGTACACATTTTATTATTTTGTTGTAAATAAATTATTCTTATTCTTATACGCATTTACGCTCGCACAGGCATCATCCATGAAATAGTCATAGTAATATGGATTCAGGAAGACCAATTACAATACTTCATTATACTACGTACACGATGAAAATTTTGAGGGCTGGACCCCCGCTTACCTATCCGTCGGACTTAAAGCGTTCAGGTACTTGCCCTCTCCTAACTATCAACAGCACGCCACTGCCCGACAGAGACCCACGCCTGGATTGAACCATCTGGGCCCCTCTCCCCCTGTCTACTCGTGTTCGCGTCATTTTACGACTACTCCGTGTGACGAGTCACCGTCGACCTCTTATCATCGGTCTTCCACATATCGTTGCCTCGGCCGCGAATCAATTTCCCAGAGACCTGGCATATGAAGCACAGACACCGGACTTTAGGGGTTAAGCCATGTGGTGCAGCATTTACGCACACAGAGGTAGCTGGTTTTTTCGCCCCCGGCGGGACTACTTTAGGTGGACCCTGTAATGTGAAATATCCTCCACTCTACAGGGCTCTGCTTGCTAGACTATGTTACTGCTCCTTCTGGGTAATAGCCAACTCCACCTCCTTGTAAATACCTGTTTCACCAGAAACGCTACGAGTAAGCGCTCGGCCTCGTTCAAATAGCCTACCGCATATGTCACCACGGCCGTGAATCCATTTCGACCAGTCGTCTGGGATAGGAAGGCACTGCGCCGTGGTTTTTATGGGTAAACGACATGTGGTGCTCCGTTTACCTGACGTTTCGCAGAGGTGCCTTCTTTCGCCTTGCTCGATCTGACAAGGGTTACTTTAAGCGAGAACCCACATACATTTTGGCGTAGTTAGCATCGTACTTGCTGACTATTCCCCCTAACTACTGAGGAATAGCCCCTCTCGCCTGCTCGTGTTAGCCTAAGCTACGTTTACGAACCATCGCCGGCCTTGTTCAAGTTTGGCCTTCCGCATGTGTCTACCACGCCCGTGAATCCGTTCCGACCAGCATCCTTGGGATAAGAAGGCACGCCCTCGTGGTTTTAAAGGTGAACTGTATGCGGTGCCCAGTTCACCGGATCTTTTGCAGTGGCAACGTTGGTTTCGCCCCGAAGGGTTCACTTGTCTCGAGAACCACGAAGAGGTGTTGCTTGCTGAATCTGGTGCCAGTGTCGGCTGGCCTGCCAGTTATACTACGTACAGGGAAGAAAGCAAAAACCAAGGGGATAATTCATGTAAGCTTGAAATTTCCACTACGCCCGTCTTTGCAATATTGTAATGAATTCCCCCCATAATGATTATGTTGGAAGTAAAATATGCACTGTAGAAAATCGTACATAATAATTATTGTCCGAAATTTCTAATGGCTTATAAATTATTGTGTTGATTTGTTGATTTAAATTCGGAAGCTTCAGAATATCTGCCTATACAGCATATCTTGTTGGAATTGGATGTAGCCAAACGAGGTACATGTCGGCTTTTTGGAATAGTCAAACAAAATGATGGAATTTTCTAATGGATTTTGCTGGATCACCAATTTTGATGTTGTCTCAAATTGAATTTCTTATCCTTAGTTCAGTTCTAAAATCGAAGTCAAATTCCAAATCGAATGTTGAAGTCTTTACATACATTCATTTATACAAGTGTTACGAGCGTACCTATTTTCGGATATGCATATAAACTGATTATAATGCATAATTAAACTTTTTCGTATAACTATGCTTATGAGGATTTGCACGTCTCAGAGCATATATGTTTGAGTATATTTACATTGAATAAACATGGAGAAAATTAAAACGACTATAGCCTTGTTACAGACAATGAAATTCGAGAATTATAATTCCGTTGGGATAGGATAATTTTGTTACGTTACATCTTCACAATTGGAAATCCCAATATAATAAAATAGATGATATTGACAATTGGCTAACGTTTTATTTTACTGTGTATCGCTTATTTTAAACTGAATCTCTTCAAGAAAATCATATCGGTGATAATTCTGCAATTCTTCAATTTTTGATTTTCAAAATTGCGAGAAGAATCCTACCAAATTGTAATTTTAGCCCAAACCATAAATGTTCGATAATATGCTTTCTTAAATCGACGTTTTCTATAATAAAATACCTTCAGTAACTCTTTTTCCATTCGGTACCCTTCACCATTATTATTTATGAAAGTATATTTTTCTACAGATCCGATGTGGAAAGTAAATAATATTATTAATGGAAATTTTTACGAAGTTGTAAACATAGTTCCGGCTTTTACTTCAAGCTTTAAGTATGCACCCAGTACAACATGTGACCTTGAAAGATCTTTTTGTTCGTATAAATTACTTTTAACGAATCAAGGACATAATATCTGTCTAGATAATATTGAAAGAAATTGTTTACTGTTATAAAAGGAATGTAAAACAAATTTGGGGAAATTTTGTGAATTTTCATTGAGATTTGAGACTTTAAAATTGTATTTTTAATAGCATATTTCCATATTTTTTCAGTATCTCGAATGTTTGGTGAACACTCTTGAGTGTGAACCGCTCCCGTCGATCTCAGAAGCTTAGTACACACTCTTGAGTGTGAACCGTCTATCTCGGAAGTTAGGTGGACACTTTTGAGTGGGAACCGCGCCATACCTCATGGTATGAGAGCCTAGGCCTAGACAGAAGGGAACCTCACCGGTTCCCCTACTTTAATAATAGTAATAATAATAATAACGATAATAATATTAATAATAATGTATACAATATGACTCATTTGCTTATGATTTCTTAACGGAAGAACATAGCAAAATTTCTTCTCCACAAAATTAGTTCCTTTTGAATATGCCAAATAATAGGCATGTTCCAAGGAAAATCTCTATGACGTTATTACCTCAGATTCCAAATATGGAAAAATATGCAATTCGACTTAAAATGGACCTCACTAAATCCCATTTAAGAACCTCTTTTCAGATATTTTTCCTCTTCTTATAATAGAGCTGAGACATCGAGTTTCGCTCACCCTGTACATTGATGAGTATGGTCATAATCAGTAAAAGATCTGGATAGAGGAATATTCGTTTGAAATGTGTATTTTCTATGTGTATGCCAAAATAATTATTCAAAATGAATGGTAAAATAAAAGAGTTCTGAGCAATTTAATATACATATACGTATTTCACTCACATTTTACTATTTCTTTGAATGCATTCATGTACAGAAAGCTACAATTTGGTAGGCCAATGAATCAACTTCCGATTCTTTGGATGAAAATAATGAACTTCCCCAACGCCGTTTTTTATTATACGTCTCATGCTCAAGATGCAGGCTGACAAACTATGAACAAGTTTCTTATCATTAACTTCATGATTTCTTAAAACGATAATTGAAAAATTGTACGAATGGTTTATCTTACCATCTCTCCGTTGTCAGATGTGTCCTGTATGTAACTCTGTAAAATATTTTTGAAATTTGTTTACATCAGAAAACGGTAAATTTCTCGCGATTCTAACAACATTGCCTTTTTTAGGAATAATAAAATTCCACAGCAGATGTGAAAGGAAGAAAAAATCATACCTTAATATGTCATTTTGGAACAGCATAGCTGGCACCCCTACAACTTATTCAAGAACCGATAATATCTAATTATTCGGCAGCCCTAATATATTTTATCGTACTGAATTCAAAATTATTACTTGACCTATTGTAGAAGATGTGGTAAAAATCGATTAAGAAAAATACCTTTAACGCGTATAACCAAAACAAGAGACAATTCATGAAAAAAATCCTTATTTTATCGCATCTGTTTCTGAAACACCAAGTATTTAAATATGAAATTCCCATTCATAATTACTATATAATGAATATGAAATTCCCTATTGAAATATCAGTGATTTTGATAATTATGCTTTAGTTATTATCTCAGCATCATTTATACATACAATATAGTTTACATGAATCAAGGATAATTTCATTGGTCCATCTTACAAGAGTAGTTGTTTTGTAAGTAGACTTGATCTCCATCTATCCTCGAGAATAATACAATGTTATTTTGTTGTATGATCGTACTGATTTTAGATTCGGAGGAATGTTATATATCCAGAAAGGGTAAGTTTGCAAACAAGAAAGTTATATATTTCTCAATTTCAGGGACAAATTGAGGTCATATATCTAGATAACGCAAATTGTGAATAATGGTCTACCCTTATTTTATACATGACACTTACTAAACCGCTATTGATATCGGTGGACATGTGAGGAATACTTATGACGTCCTTACAATTATGATATTAAATATACTCTACAGAACTCTAGAAATAAGCCTGGTTTGGAATGTTTTAAATCATTTGAAACTTTTTGATCGTATATTCCTTAGCCCTACTAGAAGAGTTAGCAAATGCTCTACTGGTTTGGGGTTTTACATCTTACATCTGATATGGCTTACACATTTTTCCTGGTCCAAATTTGGAAAGGTTAATATTCAGAGTGCGTCGCATCGTCATATTATATTTATAAGCTTCTTAAATACTTTGAAAGAAGTGGTCCAATATGCCAGTCCCTTGCCTTGTTGCGCACATTGTTTTTTGGTAGCTATAGGCTCTATATCGAGGTTTGTATTTAACGATCTATCATGATGAGTGTTTAGCTTCGAAAAACTTGAAGAAGAAGCACCAACTCCACTAGTCTTTAATTCTTCATTAGCCTTGTTATTGTCGATTTTATCCAGTTTTTTGATTGAGTAAATTTTTTCCGGTTCATCAGTTATTTCAGAGAATTGAAATAATTGCCGTTCTAAAATTTCCATCTGCAGGTTTTCCGGCTTCTGCGAATGATCATTATTGCTTTTAGGTCCTACAATTTGATCTTCTTTTTGAATGTTTTGTTTGTGAATTTCATCATCTTTCCTATTGAATCCGGTGTATGGATAACAACGAAGTTTTCAATGCCACCAGTTCTTATACACACATTTAATTGTTTATAAGGATTGTTTGAGTTAAAAAAATTGAGCGTGGCTATTTCTGATTGAATTTGTCTGCATCTTGAATAAGATTCCATGAGTCGTCTGGTGTGTTTATAGGTTAAGAATAAATCATAGATATTTCATGTAATCCCACACATAAAAATTCAATTCGAATCAGAGCTGTGAGGCGGTCATTGAAATGCAATACCACGATTGGTAGTGGGGGGAAGTTTCATTCAGATGATCACGTTCAGCCAGTGAAAAATGCGAAGGTGGACCATCTTGCATTCTTCTTAGCTGTGGAGTAAGCTTTTCCAAAATGTTCACTAATTCATAAATTGAAATATTTAAATACGATTCACCATTTGAATTGGAAGGTAATTCAAATGAACCCATTATTATGTCTCCTATTACACCACACTACACTTTTCACTATCAGTGAAAATAATTGTATTCAAAAATTTTGGGTCATTATTCTGTTTTCCCCCTAGCCACTCACAATACTCAGCTCTGTAGTAAATTTTGCTCCGGTGTGTCCCTAAAGATTATATGAGCGAAATGAACCCAATCGATTATAAAGATTTTGAAATATCTTACGGTATGGGGCTGGCTTCCGTTGAGAAATAATACAAGATATTTTCAACATTCTGCCTGCCCAGGAAAACTTTTTCTTGCATAAACGTAAGTCATATCTCTCATTCCTTCTTTTGAAAAGTCATTGTTAACAAACGTAATAACTCAACAAGAATCAATCAGTATAATCAGTAACAATACAAATTTACAAGTATTTTTACATACGTCAAATTTTCACTAAGCATTTGTCAATATTCCATGGCATACTTGTAACAAATTACATCATACTGTAACACATTACATCATATGTATTCAGTATTCAAGGTGCGGTGAATTACTGTAATTCAAATATTGCGAAAACAGTCAATATTCTCGATATCAAAGAGGTATAACATTTTTATACAGAAATAATAAGGCTTACCGAAGTTGTAATGAATGAGTGACAAAAAATTTATAGCTGATTTCTTCTATTTAATATGGCGTATGTGGCGCTGGCGACATCTATGAGTTAACTCAAATCCAACACATTATTGTCTGCCGTTACCCCAATTTGTATGACTATATCTATAAAAATGGCCGATTTGTTAACAGAAATCATTTTATTTTTAAACTTTAACACCCTGTATCTCAATAAGGTGCAGACTTAGACTCATTGTTGTTGAGTGAGATATTATTATTTTTGTACAGATATTATTTGAACTAAGACTTATAAATCAACCTGTATATTCGAGAATATTTCATTCGAGGAGCTGATTGCAATTTGTTCAATGCCATAATCTAGATAATATGATAAAATAATAACAATAACAGTTTCAACTTCAAAATGAACCTATATCTTGAGCTGAAATTATAATTAATATAATTACGTAAGAACGCGTGAATGTGTTTTACTTAGCTTCTTGAAGTTCTTGAAGTCTATAATACGGTGCTAAAATGCGTGGAAAATTATATCATACACGTCAGTGCGGATTCCATTTCCCTCATGGCTAATTCATTTTAATCTAGAGAACCACAATACCTACAAGACTGTAATTGAGTTTATGACATTTTCTGAGGATATTACTTAGACTAATATACCACACAATATACAGGATGATTGTAAATATATGCGAAGACTGCGAGTTGATTATTTGGGTTATTTTGGTCATGAAAGATTCTATGAAGATATGTCTAAAGTTGCACCCCTGATAAGTTATAGGTCTCCAAAGTGTGGTTTCTAATTTCTATAGAAATCGATATAATATCATTAACATTAAGAACCAAATCCGGTAAAATGTGTTGATCCATCACGGCATCACGGCTAATTGATGGTGAGTGAAAGTCAATTAAGCCATTCTCAATGGTTGTTTGGAGATGAACCACTCTTAAAATGTTGAAGAAGTCTTTGTCTGTTGGCAGATCTTAAAAAGTATAATTTCAATTCCTAAAACTATTGTTATCTTGTCAGAAACTGTCGATTTCGAGCGAACCTCGAAAAATCGAACAAATCTTTGTCTGATGATGAGTTATAGGTCAGTTTTTTTAGAGTTGGTTGATTTGTTCTTTAAACTTTTGTGTTAGGTATTTTCAGCTCCTAACATTTTTTGCTTTCCTTACCTCTAAAATTCTTCGATGCTCAATATTTTCACTAGATGTTAAAATGGCAACATATTTATCTGGTCTTCTCTCCTGATAAATAGAAGCTGATATACATTTTATGTGACATCCTGCCAGAAGTATTTTCATTGAGTTTTTTTCGTTATCCATTTGTAAAGTACTGAACAACTCACGTTCAGGAAATGTAACAAATGCATCACATCTATCTCGGATAAAATCGAGTCATCTCACCCAAACATTACGGAGACACCTTATTTTTCTAAATGAAATACGAATGAAGTCCACCAACAATAACATAACCTCCAAACAAAAAAGTAACGACTACGAATAAATAGTACAGCCTAAAATTGATTTTATGCAAGTAACATAAAGTATGTTTGCACACTGCGACCTAAAAGATGTATTGTGTCCCCTCCTGCTGCTGCGCTCTCCAAATATCTCAGCGGTTATAGCAACTCCTCCATCCCTGTGGCTTTAAGAAAGTCCTGTATGTGTTCCTCTTATATTTGGTATGTCCCAATGTATCGTGTGCTCTTGGGTTTTGCAAGGTAGTGCATTCTGCGAGGATATGGATGGAAGTTTCGTTCTCCTCACAGAACCTGCACTGTTCTTCTTCTACTTATACGAGCCTTTTGAGGTGTCCTTTCCACTGACAGTGCCCTGTTGGCATTCCCGTTAGTATTCTCTGTTTATTTTTACTTAGGTTGATGCAGTTATTAGATCGCTTTTGGTTGTAGTTTCCCAAAAGTATCTTTGCTTGCCTCAGTCCTCGCAGACATATCGAGTGGTGGAATCTTTTGTTGTCTACTTCTTTTTTGAGTTCTCCCAGTATCGTCCTGGTGCTTCTCTCGCAGATGGATTCAGGTCCCACAAATAGTGTTTCGGCTCTTTTTTCTGCTTTTTCGTTACCCTCCACCCCGGTATGACCCTGAACACATAGGAAGGTTACTGCGTTGTACTTGCCTAGTTCATTTGGAGCTTCTGAGCTCTTCTGAGCGTTGATGGTTGCTTGGCTATTCGATAGGATGACTATTTCCTGTCTGCGGAGGTCTCTTCCTATATTGAACTGGATACATTTTCCTATAGCGTAGCCCTCCTCATGGAAAATGCTCGGGGATTTGCCTAAACTTTCAGAATATTTGGTTCCAGACCCCATTCCAGTTCCTTCTGTTGTTTTGGAGCCAACGGTGTACCATTTGATGACATTTCTACTTTCATCCCATTTACTTTTGCGCCTTAATTTCAGATTTTTTTGCAGAGCAGTACCTTTTTTCTATCTTATTTTGAGACATGTCCCAGGTTTGCTTATTTACAAGGAGGGGTTCATATTAACGTTTGGTGGTTTCCTCTCCAGTCATTCTATAGGTTGTCTTCATCACCATATTTTGCATCACTGTATGAAGAATATGGCAATAAGGACAACCAATAGAATGAGTGGAGAGGGAACAAACGTTAAAAGGGATCCCTCCCTGTAAATCAGCAAACCTGGGACATGCCCCAAGTTAACGTGGGAAAAAGGTATAGCTTCGCAAAATATTTCGAAACAAAACTGAGTCGCAAATGTGAATGGGATGAACATATAGTAGCCTCAGATCGAAATTACGACAAGGGTTAATAATTTCATCACTGATAATTTACCAATTTATTGCTCTAAACACATTCGTCAATGTTATCGGTCAGCACGGACTGGTCTCACACGGAGTGCCATCCCACTCGGACTTACCATATATATAGATGCGTTAGTTTTTATATCCCTGTTATGTATTTCAAATTGGATTTTTATGACTGATTCGGAAGAAAGGCACAAGAATAAAATCTTTATTTGACAAATTCATCGGAATACGAGATCTTACAGGTGCTCGCGTTCAAATTGGTGTCTCATTTCAAGTTATTATTAAAACCACAAAATATTAATCTAAATTTCAACAACGTGATGCTACAGAGAGGTAATTCTTTGAACTCGCTTGCAACATTATCGCGCTACCTTTGAAACCCAATCTGCCTTGCCGGAACAGAGCCGTACTATATCGTAAGCTTTCTGAGGTCGGGTTATCTATACCTTTGATAGAGTTCCGTATTTACGAATTGATTTTCTGATACATTTGCCGTTTTAACATATACATTATCTGCTGAATGACGCTAATTGACGAACCTGAAAATACAAAGTCTCTTTGATTTCGAACATTCAACTATTCCTGGAACTGTCGGATTCTGCTTCATCAAGATCATAATAGTCTGCATACATATCGTCTTAACTTGATAATTCACTAATACATTTATATTGTCAATTCAAACAAAGCATTATTATTTACAAACTTTTCAGCTTGAACTAAAATATAACTTTACAAGGATATTTTGAATACTGATATGTCTGTTGGAAGAAAAGTTGTTGTAAAATAGAACACAAGTTAAAAGCATTTCGTTATAACCATGAACGATTAGATTCTATGCACTTGAGCTTAATGATTGTTTTCTACATTCCTCCACATTACAAAACCATTCAAGTGAGAGACACAGTTTCATTATATACGAAAGTCTTGTGAGTTGGATTGAGTCAAACGAATTTACAAGATAGACGAGCAAGGCTACCAAGTGTTTAGGAGGTTGGGCCTGGTTATGTGTAATTCCCACATGACGATTGGTGACAGTTATGCTATCTTATAGTAATTTCCGAAATTTATTTATCCTCGCCTCAAACGCTTGAAGTTAAATAAATCAATCGAATGCATTTCCTAGTTATCGCTTGTTGATTTAATATTTGTTATTTTAATTTGTTTGTCAGTCAATAGTTGCTGTCATATTCTGAAAAAGACAAAACCGAATAAGTTATAGTATATATACGTAATAATATGTTATTATACTCTTCGCAGCTGAAATCCGCAGAGTATATTGCATTTATTCAAGCTATTTCTGAAATCGTTAAAATGAAGTCCTGCAGCAAAAATTCTTCCTGCATAGTGTTTTCATCGAATTTTAAGCATCTTTGAAAATATCCGCCTGTCTGTCTGTCAGTCTATCTGGATGTTCGTTACAAATTACCTGTCTGAACGAAAAGTCATTCGGGAAAGAAAATTTTTTCCGAAGGGTTGGAAGTAAATTTAAGTTAATTTAAAAAAACTGCTTTCACCAAATTTCAACAAAATTGTTCAACAACAACAAAAGTAACTGTTGAAGTAAACTTAAATTTAAATCGTATGTCAACTTATTACAACAAACTCCGATGAACCAAAGTTATGGTCTAGGGGCTAAGACTCGGCTCCCATCCAGTAGGCACGGATTTGATTCTCAGAAATAGAAAATTTGTTTGTGAAATAACATTCTCTTGAAAACATTAATGGAATACATTATTCATTTCATTACCTCTTCTCTTCTCTTCTCCAAGCAGCAACAATAGTTAGTTGTTGTTTTTGTTGTTGTTGTTGTGTTATCTAAATGTATTATTTGTTTTTCTTGTTAAGCTATTCAATAATGAATATAATAAAGATATTTAAGAAGGTGGAATATTTGTATTACAATTTAATTCATTGACATAATACAAGTGGAGAGAGTGACGTTAACTAGCGAGGAAAGTGAGATCAGTAATGGGTTGCTTCCCAACCGTTGTGGAGGTTACAAAACGCATATATATGCGACACTTTGCGTTCAAATTTGTGAAAATATATCAAAGTTCGCCACTACAACTGGAGATTGTGAAGTAGCCATTCTCGAAGTTTATTCATTTCATGATATAATGAGATTTAAATTCAAATCAAATTCAAGACAGTTGTCAAAGCGTTTGTGAGAAAGATCAGTAATTCTGAATATAGAGTGTTGGTCAAATAATCGACTTTCTTTTCCGGTTGAAGGCGCTTTATAAGCCTATAAACCACCCTCATCCTATCCCCATTTTTGTCACACCTTTATCGCTCTTCTTATATTTCAATACACCGGTGTCTTGAACTCAACTTGTATGTTGAAGGTTTGTTCTCTTATTAGGAATTATACAACTTGAACTGCTATCAGGTTGTTGGAAATCAAATCAAACTAACCGTTTAAAATGTTTCTTCTCGTAAAATATTCACACCAATTCAATTCAGCTCAAAAATTATAACAGATTCTTGACTTTTTTATTTATTCTCAATTACAAATCAACAAAATCTATGACATAAGATTGACATTTATCACATCCCCCACAAATGAATTATGAACATAACACATTTCCATTCGATTTTCTCTTCTGCTCCAAGCAGGTTCGTTTTGCAAATCAAGTTCTAAAGGGTACAAACGTTGTATATGCTTCTTTACAACTTTTCCTTCCATTGTAACTTCCACAACTCGAACTACCCCATCCTTTCCCGATATTAGCTCCATAACTCGTCCAAGTGGCCAAGATACCCTTTTTTTGTTATCCACTCCAACAATAACTAGCTCTCCTACTCTTAGTGGGCGACTCGGCTTATCATGAATTCGATTGACTAGTTGGGCCAAATATTCAGATCGGAAGCGTTGATGAAGTTCTTTCTTCAATGTACTAACATATTTCCAACGAAATCTTATTTTATCTCCATCCCTATCGCATCCTTCAGGAAATTTCAATACTCCTGGATTCTTCATAAATAGTGAAGGGGTCAATGGTTCCAATTCACCTCCTACTTCGGAGACATACGTAAGCGGTCTTCCATTCATTACTTCCTCTATGATCAAAATGGTATCCTCAAGTTCCCTTTGACTCAATGTTGAGCTTCCTATGGTTCTTTTCATGAGGTCCTTCATCACACGAATGAGACGTTCATAAAAACCTCCCCACCACGGGGCTCCAGTCACATTGAACTTCCATTGAATAGGTTCCAAATGTTCTACTTTCTGTATGGCATTCCAATTTAATGATCTGAACAAATTGTCTGCTCCATGAAAATTAGTTCCGTTATCACTGAAGATATCTCTCGGACGACCATTCATCCTAATGAACTTCCTTAGAGCATCAATAAAGAAAGTTGTACTCAGAGAAGTTAGGACTTCCAACCGAACAGCTCTAAACACTGCACAAGTGAATATTATCACCCACACTTTTTTATTATTCTTTAAATACAAAGGCCCAGTAACGTCCACTCCAATAACTTCAGATAATTCCGCATCTCGAACACGATCGACTGGCAATGGAGGTGGACTAATCACAACATGTTTGGCCGCATATCTCCGACATCGAACACATTTCGCTATTATAGATTTGATAGTTTTCCTCGACTTGAGGATCCAATACTTTTCACGTAATTTGGTCATCATGAGTCCCACTCCAGCATGACAATATAGTTTATGTTTGGCCACAATTAACTGTTTCACCAAGTCATATTTATGTGGAAGTACAGCTGGACAGTTGAAATAGTGGTGATCATCTCGATATAAGATTTTTGTCTTAATTCGAATAATTCCTTTTTCATCCACAAACGTATCCAATCCTTTTAGAACTCTCTTATGTTCAAAAGCTTCCTTCTGAATGTTCTTAATTAAACTTTCCTCGGCAAATTGGAGCTCCTCAAAACTGAATGGTCCACTTCGATGATTTAAATTCTTCAAATTGTATATATAACGGTGACAGCATGCCATCACACGAATATATTGATAAAAAGTCAGTCTCAATCTCGGCTTGTCCACAAGAAACATCGAGACAACTTCTTTATCGGCTTTCTGTTCAACAGAAATCAATTCCTCTTTTACCTCATCTTTTTTAAAAATCCAACACTCACAAGGTTGCTTTAACCAATCTGGACCCTCATACCACCTTTCATCAACTAGTTGTTTAAATGAACAACCACGAGAAGGTAAATCTGCAGGATTTATTGTGCCAGGGACATATCTCCAGTTATCGGGATTAGTCAACTTCCTGATTTCCTTTACCCGGCTACCATCATAGTCTCCCCAAATTTTATTCCTTTGAATCCAGGCCAACGCTGTAGTAGAATCGGACCAAAAAATGACAGGAACATTTTCTAATTTCAATGCTTTCCTGACTGAGTCTAACAACATAGCACCAATTAGGCAACCAGTCAGTTCCAATCTTGGAATCGTAATTTTCTTTATTGGAGCAACTCGAGACTTTGCTTCCAAAAGTTGTAGTGATGTGTACCCAGATAATTCCACTCTCAGAAATACTGTCACAGCATAAGCATGCTTACCAGCATCGGTAAAAACATGGAAAGTCCAACATTTACGGTCACTATTTCCACCAGAGAATACACGAGGAATTCGAATTTGATTGGAGAGGGTAATTTGAGACACCCATTTCGAAAAGATCTTCTTATCTTCATCTGTCAATGGCTGATCCCATTTCAATTTATTGATGTGAGCTTTTTGAAGCATAGTTTTCACTGGAATAACGACTGGACACAATATTCCCAGTGGATCGTACACTTTTTGAGCTGCAGACGAAAGAACTCTCTTGGTCACGACTGCTGGAATTGATATCCCTTCTGTGTTTACATAAAATTCATCATTCACTCTGTCCCATATCATTCCTAGTACTGATACTGTGTGTGTATTTGGATCATTCATCTCGTCCACGTTTGACATCCATAGTCGAAGGTCTATTTTGCTTCCAGTAATAGATCAGTTGACTTTTCTCGGAAATGCTGATAATCTTCCATGGTATCTACTGAGCAAACGCAATTATCTACATATGAAGTCTCCAACAGTTTGTTAGCAATTTCCTTGTCTGATGTTTGGACATTCTTCAAATGATGTTCCAACACAGCTCCTAAAATAAAAGGACTACAAGTTGCTCCAAACATGACTCGAACATGACGATACTCGATAATTTCTTTCTTTCGAATATCCTTCCATCAAAGGAATCTCATACAATCCCGATCCTCTTTTCTTACTTCAATCATCTGAAAAGCTTTTCTAATATCCGAGATAAAACCAATCCTCTTTTCTCGAAATTGAAGTAATAGATCAGGAATCATCTGTATATAACAACTTCCTCTCTTCAAACAGTCATTCAATGAAGGATTCTTCCCAATTTTGCATGATCAATCAAAAACAGGTCGAACAGGGGTTGTGGCACTGCTCAGCTTAACCACAGCTCGATGAGGGACATAATGGATTTTATTCCCATTTAATTCACTTGTTGTGGGTACTTCCTCGATAAATCCCTCAGCAATCCAATCACCGAAAAGTTTTGAGTAAAAATCAAATAAACCAATTTCTTCCAACTTTCTTGTAGCTGACTGCAGTCTCTTGATGGCTACCTCTCTATTCCTGGGTAAAAGAGGGTGATCTTCCTTCCATGGAAGAGACACTACATACCTACCATCATCGATCCGACTGAGTCCTTGGAAGAACTTCTGTTTATCTTCCTCTTCGAGCTCTTTGGCAGTCTTAACATCAGTCTCATCACGAATGCCAATAACATCAAGGTCCCATAATTGATTAATGGAGAAATCTTGTAACGTCATCGATAGTACACTCATCGATTGAGTCTCTCCTCCTAATTCATTCGTAACACCGGATATAGTCCATCCTAACTTTGTTTTTTGTACTGTCAGTCCACATGGAAGCTGAGACTGTTCCCCAGTGAGTAGTCTACCATATATGTCAGCTCCTATCAACACTCCAATAGGCGGGCACCCAACCCCCACATCTGCAAGCTGAATTCCTTCCTTATTTAATTCAGCCATCAATTGATTTGATGATTGAGAAACTCGTGGAATCGGATTGCAGATCTTCATTTTATCCCGTACTGCAATCGAGCATGAATAACCACCATCATTACTCTGGAGGACTATATTGTACTTCTGGTGGTGTTTGACAACTTTTTCTCCACCAAAAAGTGAGTGAGTTACTGTTTCTTGACCTCTTGATTGTAATCCTAATTCTTCAGCGGTTGACTTAAGAACGTACGATCCTTGTGATCCGTTGTCTATAAATGCTCGAACTAATTTCTTCTTGTCCCCATTACAAACAGTGACATGCAATGTCTGCAATTTCACGGTACTCGAGCATGTATGATTTGAACATCCCGTAAAAGTCTCTTCCACTGCCGATGAATTCGTTGTTTTCTTTGCAGAAACTCTCTCTGTGGAACCATTACTGCATTCAAGGTTTGGACACATGACTGGATAATGTTTACCTCCACACACAGAACACTGGATACTGGCTTTACATTTCCACGCGTTGTGATTTGGACGAAAACAAATAAAACAAACCTTTTTCTCTCTCAGATAACTCTTCTTTGTTTGTAAAGTCCAGCTTCGTGCAGTATTACACTCCATCGCTTCATGATTCTTGCCGCAAAACAAACAGATAGCATGACAATATAGTTTAAGCTTAGCCACAATTAACTGTTTCACTAAGTCATAATTTTTGAGCGGAATTTAATTGGTGTGAATATTTTACGAGAAGAAACATTTTAAACGGATAGTTTGATTTGATTTCCAACATAGGTGTTTATTTTATCTTGTATTTATTTAAATTAAATAATTTCAATATTATTGGGAACATAATTTGTATAACTGTAATGGTTGTTATACGTAGTTCCATACTGATACGTAGTTAACAGATGAACGATGATATAGCTTGAACAGTTCTTTATCCTTCTGATCAGTAAGTTGGCGCCGACCGGGCAAATGTTAAAACTTCCGTAAATAAACTATCAATATACAGATAAAACTTTTGTCGCCTTCGTTATATCTTAATGTCTCAGTATCTCAGAAATTTATCGACACATATCATATCTTAGCAACTGTTATCCTTTTCAGAATTGAATATATCTTGTTTTAAAAATCTTTCTTAATTCATTTAACAAGTTCATTAAGGAATATGAACTTGTCCCATTACAATAGTACGTCTTATATATAGATTGACTTGCACGAGAATCATTTACGGTATCAGATTTGTGGTAGATTTCATTTCAATAAGCACTGAAGAAAATTCCTTAAGTATACAATCTTTGACTTGTTCATAAATACATATATTCCTCAATTTTTTGGGCCTCCTCGGTCATCCGAATTTTCCGGTACCCGAATATCTGAACTGTACTGGCCGATTTCCGACCTGTGGTTAATATCCACAGGTTTATAACGAAAGACTATTTTTTAAATGTTAACAAAATTGCTTCATGAAAGTTGTTTAATGGAAGTAAAAGCTTGTGGAAAATGTATAATCTATTTTTGAAAGAAAGATCAACTTTTTGCTGATAATGCTTTTCCGAATATTATTCCAAATCAAACTTAATGTCTCTAATTTCGATCTTCAATTATTATTCTTGTGATATCAGAAAATCATCATTGGTGCTACGTTATATCTCAAGCGTCCTTCGCTATTGCATCCAAAAATAAACTTACAAATAACCTGCTAATCTCGAATTGCCACTTGGAGGTAATAGATATATGTTCTTTCATGTGTTCGCATAATGTTATATTATCTGAAAATAAGTTCACATATAACCTACAAACTTATTATTGCCGCACGGAGGTAATAACGGTTCTCTTTTGTATTTAGTTGATTGTTGTTGTTATTACATCCAAAAAAAACTTACATCAATTTTCTGCATTAAAACAGGGTTTATTTCATTTTGTTCCCTACATAAAGCTTCATTCCCTTGTTTTCCTTGGACCTTTTGAACTACATGTAGTTACAGCTGCAGCTCGTAGTTATTCTTGAAGAGCATGATATATTTTAACGAGGTGAACCATTCTATGACAATTGCTCGTTGTTAATGCGTAATTTCCTCCAGCTTACTCAATTGTTCATTAAATAGATAATAAGTCTTCAATAACCATGAAAATTGAGGAAGCTGAATCAAACAAAAAAGGTAATAAACTATAAAAGAGTTCACAGTGTGGATACAATATAGCACTATAGATAAGAAATAATCACCCTTATTCACTAAAAATACTCTTAAAGTACTGAAGACCTTCCGACTACCAAGTAGCTACCATCAGAGTAAACTATACTATGGTTAGCTTTGAATAATTAATAAATGTAGGATGTTAACATTGGACTTCTCCCTTTCTGTTCAGTGACCAATTTCAAACCTATAAATATAAAAAATTGTCATAAATAAGAAAAACAATATCAAAGTGACTGCATCATATACATTATATTAAAATCAAGAATGATGTTTGCTCATTCTTTAATCACACATATTAAACTTCAATTAAACAGTTTCAAATTCAGAATTCAGGGAAAGTGATGCCATGGTGACTTTTAATATTGGAGAACTCCGCTACTCGAATTTGCCAAGGTAGATAATCTGGGTCAGGAAATGTAAGCTGTTTATGTAGTTTATCGTCTGTGTAATCCATATCAATATTAGAGTCAGTATCTCCCAAATAACACAACTTTTGCACAGATTCACAATACTCTTCCTTCCATCAGTATCGGATAATATTTTCACATATATTCTTCTACCTCCACACCCATTCTTGGAATTTGTATTCCTACCACTTTCCCATATGATATGATCTTTTAACTTTTTTTTATTGATTTCACTTTCTAATTGGGACTCATGTCATTTCAAAAGTCCTTCAAAAGAAATGGAAATTACTCATGTGTGAATTTCTAATTTGATAACTTTCGAGGAAAATTTTATGATAATGTCTTGAACTAACCTTTATGGTCATAAAATCTCATAAATGATATCCCTACAGCTAAGCTCCATTTAATTTGACAAATCAACATAGGATGGATCCTCACATCCCAATAAAATACTTATATGTTTGGGAGGTTTTTTAATACATTGAGCATCTTCCAAATAGTCTTCATCAGAGTTCACTCTGATGATGGCTATACTTGGTAGCCGAAAAGTTCTCGTAGTTTAACAGTATTTTAAGTAGATACGGATGGTCCTTTCTAATTCATAAAGAAATTATACTAATGAGGGACAGACATAATGCGGTGCGCGGTACTTCAGGAAAGTCCTTTCTGATAGCTTTTCAATAAAACATATAATGGAGAGGATCAGATTGCAGATATTATGTCTTACTTGCTGGCAGTATATGGGGAGACTCGGGATCCCTTGCACCCTCTGCGCAACTTATAATGGTATAAGCGACATAACATTTTTCAATTTATCTCAAACTACTTACCTTAGTTTTGTGGATTGAACATTTTCGTTCCTCTTTCCACCTAAAGAGTTTTCAATAACTGCCAGCCCATAAATCTACTGCAATAATTATTGGATCAGATCTGGAAATATCTGCTTCACATCATCCTTTTGAGTCTTCTGAAATGTCTAGATAGATTAATTATTGCTTTAGTGGTATTCCTAATTCATCATTCTGTCATCCCTGATAGAACGTATTTTCATTGGAAGATATTGGAGATAACATGACCATGTAAATGGAATAAACGGAATAAAGTGAATAATCTTCAAATGTATGTTTGATTAATATGAATCCGAATTAGAATCGTTCATTAATTAAGGTAATATAGATAATGGATACTTTGCCTGACAGTATTACGTGTAGAACAAAACGATACTGACACAGCATAATGACAAGTTAAGTAACAGATTCAATTAAAGTAATGAAAAGGTGGAGTGTTCGTAATTCAAGTTAGAAATTACTTTGCATCCCAATTCTCAGAGAAAATATGGTGACTTAGTCTCCAGTATCAGTAGCGAACTTTGATATACCTATTTTTACAACGTAAAGCGTCTTTATTTCCTTTACTATATTCATAATTGAATAGCATAACAAGAAAAACAAATTATAAACTTACATAACACTACAACAACAAGAACAGCGAATAACTAGTGTTGCCGCTTGGAGAATAGATGAATAGTGTGTGCGGCAAAGTTAATATTCGCAATTCAATTGATTTAGTTACTGATTTTTACGTATTTGTGTCACATTCTATAAGATACTCTTCGCATTTCCGTAAAGATAATGAAATGAATGATGTATTTCATTATCTTTACACAACTAAATAATATTGAAATTAAAAATGATTTTAAGGGAATGTTACTACAAAAACAATTTTTTTATTCGTGGGAATCGACCCCGTGACTACTGAATGGCAGCCGAGTCCTAGCTCCTTGACCATATTCATCGCAGTTAGTTATAATCAGTTAAAATACGATATAAGTTTACTTCAACAATTGTTTCTGTTGTTGCTAAAATTTGGGTGAAAGCAGTTTTAAATTAACTGTTTACTGTAAAAGTCTTGAATCCATTCAATGTACACTTCGAGTGTAATGATTTTTGAAATTTTCAACCCTTCGGAAGAGAGTGTCTTTATTACACGATTTTTCTCAAAATTAATAGTGTTTGTCACCGAATAGCGCACAATCTTTTGTCAAAATTTGATTATCGTTTAGACAGGCAATTCGTTACGGACATCCAGATAGACTGACAGACAGACGGATAATATCAAAAATGGTTAAAATTCTATGAAACATACCATGCAGGAAGAATTTTTGCTCTAGGACCTATTTTTAACGATTTTAGAAATAGCTCTAGTAAATGCAATATACTCTTCAAACTTCGACTGGGGAGAGTATGATAACATATAATTACGTATTTATCTATTATAACCTATTCGGTTTTGTATTTTCGGAATGCGGTAACTAGGAAATGCATTCGATTGATTCATTCAACTTGAAGCGTTTGTGGCAAAGATAAATAATTTTCGGAAATTACTATACGATAGTGATACTGCTGGTATCTTAGGATGGTGTGATGAGGTGATGTGGGGCCCTGCAAGGGAGCCCTTTGGGGTTGATGTGTCCAATTAGCTAGCTCTGGAATAGAATATATACACACAGGAGCACTGGGACCTGTTTATTACTGCAGGTTATACTAACAGTGAATAAATACAGAGGGCGATGCTAAGTCTGCCTAGACTGGTATACCAGGTATATACAGCGCGTAGGGCGAGACAGACATCTAATGTTCAGAATGTACACAATACACAAGGTTCACTGGTCACTAGGTACGTTTGTTGCACTGATCCATATACCCAAGGTATATGTAAAGATCGGAGCAAATTATGACTGAGTTATATTCGTACAGCCCTATGTATAGTTAGTTATGAATACAATAGAGTGACGAAATGATAACAAGAGCACAATAATTCACTGGGTAAATGAAACTACAACTAACATGAGCAAGAACACAAGCAGCGTGGTAGGCTTAGATGGTGGGGCGACGAGTCGAAGTCAACGGCGAGCACAATCACTATCGATCAGCGAAGTTACGTCCTTTGGGGAGCATAGCCTCCGTCAAATGAAGCGAAGAAGAGCGATCTGGAGCTTTTGTTTTGGTAGGGGGCTCGTCAGAAAGCGGTCGATAAAGTCAGCAGAAGATAGAAGCGAAGAAGCGATCAGGTGGCTTAGCCTTGGTAGGAACCACAACAGCAAGCTTATGCGATGCAGATCTAGGGCGAAGCTAGCAATGCATACCAATGCTGGATTTCAAGGTCCTATTCGTCACATGGCGACATGTAACTAACCGGTCACCTTGTGGCCGACAAGGGAGTGACGGGTTGAGGTGTGACTGGTAACTTAACGTCCATCTTACAACCGAAAAGAGAGTGACGAGATGATATATAACGGGTCACTTATCGTCCATCTCAGGGCCGACAAGAGAGTGACGAATTGGAAGCACAGCACTGAAGGCGCAGTGCTGAATGACGGGCGATATAGTCAACTTTCGAGTGGGTAGATGAAGTCAGTAAGTTACGAGATGACAAACGTATTTCTCAATCTGTAACTTGTAGGCTGGTATCAATAGCATAACATCACACATGACCAGGCCCTACCTTGTAAGTACTTGGTAGCCGATAACTAGTCTAGCTTGTAAAGCAATACAATGCGTTTGGCTCGTTGCAACTAACAAGACCTAATACAGCAATTCGTAAAACTCAAGCTGTATGTCAAATTTGAGATTGATACGAATAAGTAGTCTTCAATGGAACCAAGATACTTATGGAAATGTATCACTGTGTTATTCTAGTTTGGACATTTTGTGTCCTTCATCTCGACATAGAAACTGGAATATGTACTGCATACATAATGTGGTAACTAGGTTAGTTCTGGCGCCATTGCATCAATACTGACCTGAACAAAATATCCGGGACAGTAAAAGATTACCGGTCATGTACAAAATGTACTTCTAAGACTTGAAATTTGATTTTCGGAATGCCCAAAGCTATGCGTTTATATTGAAATTAGCCTTTTATTCAGCTTAATATATGAATGTCAATATCATCAGGCAATACATTTTCTTCTTGTCTACAATTGTTTTATTGCATATTCAAAAGTAATTCACAAAAAATGGATACAATAATTCGTTTGTGTTCTATAGCGTCTATAGCTTTAATTCTACAAATACTCCCATTATATGAGTGGCAGCTTCCAATCCACCTGTAAATGAATTTCGAAGGTATAACCTAAAAAAAAAATTAATTGCCTTGTCATTATGTTTGAAAAATCACGTATCCATGGTTACGAATTACAATATATCATGAAAGTCATTGTAGAAAAATTGAGACATAAATCCACACTTCGTAAATAATATATTTGGTAAATGTAACTTATTAGAAATGAGAAACAGGTTGGATCCAAGTACCTGTTAAAAGTTACCCTCTCCATTGTCTAAATATTAATCAATGCCCTCTCAACTACCGAGATTAGTCCGGCGGTCATAAATATTTTGCGTAGTTTCATCCCGTGGCTAATCGAAGCCAAATGTATTCACGGGTTAATAAGTGAAGAACCATTTTTGAGAACTCAATGCTAGTAAAATTATTCCATAAAAGTTGTAAATCAAACTTGGAAGCTTGTTGTGAATAGTAATAAAATAATAATTTATTGTTAAAAGGAAGAGTAACATAATGGTATATTATGCATCGACCATAAGGATGGTATTATGAGAAGACCATGAGTATAGGCGAATGTCATAATGAACGCAAGTGTCTCAATAGCCATTAAATGGTAGTTAAATACACTAGTTTTTCTACGACGAGTGATAATATAATAAGAAAATCAACACTCCATTTCTGAATTACATAGAACACAGGCAAAATTGTCAAAATTGTTACATTTCAGTTATGTCAGATATCCAAAGCAATGATTAATATTGAAATAATATTGCTGTGTTACGTTTCTATTGGTTATAAATTCAATCAATATCAATAAAGTACAGGTAGGGAATGTCTAATAAACGAATTAAAGTATGTTTATTTAACTATATTACAAACTTAAATTTGGAAAAAATTATTTGAAAATGCTTCTATTTAATTCATTATTATCTCTATTTTCGATCATCAATTATTAATGTGATATTGGAGAATCCTCATGGGTGCGTCATTCCAAAGCGTCCTTCGCCATTGCATACAAAAATGAGCTTATAATTAAGCTACAAAAATAGAATTGCCGCTTGGAGTGATATACGAGGGCAAGATGGAGACTTCCTGAAAAATAAAACAGATGGCGACACAATCGAAAATCCAATGTGACATTTGTGATGTAGCTAGAACGCATTAAAATTTTCGGATATCATCGAAAGCCAGAAACCCTCGAAGATAGATACCTTGATGGTCTTTCTCACCACCACCATGCCCAAAAGAAATCTGTTATAAACTCCCTGGTCCCCAGAGCTGTCAACTTATCTCAACCTCAATCCTTAAAATCAGAATTAAAACATCTTTCATCTGCCTTGTTATCAAACAATTTCTCCCACTACAACATTCAAAATGCCATAAAGAAATACACTTCACCTAAAAATTCAAATCGACCTGAGCCGGAAACCACCCCGCCTGCTTTATCCACGGCTCATCTTCCATATATTGAAAACATAACACATTGAATTTCCAAAATCCTCAAAAAACATAATATTTCTACCCGTTTTTCCACACTTCCAGAATTATCTCAGTTTTACAAACCTATCAAAGATCCCCTTCCTCCTCTCCACTTAGAAGGTGAAGCTCCCTGTTCTTGCGGTGAAGTCTACATTGGTGAAACAGGTCGTACAGTAGCTACTCGTGTGAAACAACATGAGCGCTGTACAAGGCTTCGTGACACCAGTAGATCTGCACTTGAGGAACAGAAGTTTGACACTAATCATCAAATCCTTTTTTACTAAAATCCTAGTCCGAACCCCAAACTTCTATCAGGGAAAAATCCTTGAAGCTATAGAAATCCTTAAACATCAGAATAATCTGAACCATGACTCAGGATATTACCTTCCCAACATTTGGCAACCCATCCTCGAAAATTCCACTCCGCACATGATCACACAACGGCAAGGTTAAGTGCCGGAACGAGGTTAATCACCGGAATAAAGGCAGTGAACTGTGTAGCTTGAAGGATTTTCCTACAATAAATACGGCTACAGAAACCAGTAGAACCAGTTTCAGTTCAAGCCTCAAGCCTGCCCTGAAGATGCCACCTGTAATGGTTGGCGAAACGTCGGTATCAAGTCGAGCTATTGTGACGCGGAATTCATCGAGAAGCCAAGATTTTTCAAGAATAGCTATCCGCGGAAGTCTACTATTCAAGATACATAGGTATTATGTTTCAGAATGTTCGAACCAATCACAATAGGATGGGAACGTTGTGTTTTGGATTGGAGAAGAAATAATCTTACCAAAGCTTCGAGCAAAGAAAATTTTGCACCTATTCTTAAAACTGTTATAGTTTCATACAACATAGAGAAGAACATCTAGATTGGATTTAGAGGATCTGGCTCATACTTATGCCAAAAAAATAAACTTTCATTCCAAATACTTCTGAGTTAAATGGCCTGACAGATGATACGACAATAAGCTGCAATAAGTTCAAATCTGTTGTCGGTAAAGAAAATAAATATGGTTATAGAAAGAAGTCACGTGACAGCAGATACTAAATGTGAATTTCCAAATAAAGGATTTCAAATATTGTATCATTTGTGGTCGGTTTACGGAAAGAAAGACCAACATTCTCCGATAAAGGAAAATTCAACCAATAGTGATATTAACAATGACATTGAAATAGAAATAATTTCTGCAAGTCCGACCAAAATTATCGTGGACAGTAACTGTTGCAGATTTCAAACTTATTATTGGAAATGATAACTTCGCATTGGCACTGAATTCAGAAAATATACCAATTGTGATAGCGACAGGCAGAGAAGATAGGTTCTCCTATGTAGAAGTTGATTAGTCTTGAAAACATACTAACTTGATCACTAACGCAACAAAGAAAAGGTATCAAAAATATGAAGCAAAAATGCCTTATGTGACGACATCAACTCATTGGAGAAAGCTAAAATCGGAACAGGAAGAATAAGAGAGGAGGATGGAGATTTTTGTAAACTTGGGATAAAGTGAATTTCACGTCTTGATTAAACATTATTCATTGCGTGGAAAAAACTTTACGCAAACCAAAGCATCGCTTATTAAACATCATGTGGACTCTTCACCATCGAACTGATCGAATCACAAGTGGTTTACTGATTTTCATTGTGGTCACACTACCACTATTCTATTCTTCAATATAAAGTTGGCCTTGCGTTGCAACCAAAATTGAAGTTGTCTTACAATAATGACAGCATGGCATTGTTTCATGATTTAAACGGAACAATGATTATTCATTCATTTGTGGTGGAGAGCTAACGCTTAATCTAAAATAAGGAGTGTGTTTTAGGGATAGTTGTAAGGAAACTGTTGATTATTATAAAGGAACTTCAACTAGATCCAAAAGCAATGATTTTCATTCATTATTCTTAGCAAATAGGTGTATTAATATTGTCATCTATCGGGTAATATTAAAGCTAATTCAGCAGATCTGGGGCAGAATGATCTATAGGAGAAGTTATCCTCTTCTTTTAGAAAATAGTGGATCTTCTCACAGGCAGACTAAGCTAGAGACAACCTTCGAGTCACGTGATTTGCGTATTTACATACAGAATGGGTACGGAACATTTTGCATGATTTTTTGAATATGAGAAACCTATCTGCAAAATGGGTACCGCATTTGCTCTCTGTTGTCAACAAGCGCAACCATATGACAACTTCAAAGGAGTGTTTGACGATGTTCAAGCACGATAAGAGAGACTTTTTGCGCAGTTTCGTAATTGTGGGCGAAACATGGATCCACCATAATACATCATAGACCAAAGATCAAAGCCAAAGTGGGTTTGTCGGCCAACAAAGTCATATCGATTAACTTGAGGACGGCAAAATGATCACCGGCGTATATTATGCAGAGCTGTTGGATTGATTTGACTCCAATTTGGAGTGAAAGCGTCCGCATTGAGCAAAGAAAAAAGTGCTCTTCTACCAGGACAACGCACCGGCGCACAGGCACGTAGTCGCAATGGCCAAATTGTATGAATTGCTCTACGAATTGGATCGTCACCCACCATATTCTCTAGATTTGGTCCCCTGCAATTTTTATCTATTTCCAAACTTGAAGAAATGGCTCGGCGGAAAGAGATTTGGCTCCAACGATGAGCTCATCGCTGAAACAAAAGCCTATTTTGAAGGATTTTATTTGGAAGGAACCGAACAATTTGAAAAACATTGGACAAAGTGTATCGGGTAATAAGGAGATTATGTTGAGGAATAAAATAAGTTTTGACCAAATAAATCATTCCTTGTTTCATTTTCAGGGACTTTTCACCTCTTCCTCGTATGTTCTCTTATGTGTAGAGTTAATGTTATTGCATTCAAAAATAAATTAACATATAATCTGGTAACCTAGCATTGAGGAAGGATAATATATCATGTTTATTTCTGTTCAGTTGATGTTATTGTATTGAGAGGAAACTTTCTATTGAGATACAGGATTTGAAAGTTATACTGGGTAGGTATTTCATCGGTAAATTTACATACGTTAACTGGAGGCCATAATAAAAAAAAATACATAGTAATCTAAAATTTCAAATTTTCTTCTGAATTTTGTTCCTAATACCCCATAGATCATTCATGACTATCAAGACCGCGGGGGTCGATCTTCCTACCCCCTCAAAACGGGGTTTCAACCCCTCAGTGGAGCATTCTTATAAAAACAGTCCAAAATTAATGAATTAAGAGCCGAAAATGACCCCTAGTATTTTTTTTGGGTCACTGATCACGATTTCGCTCTAATTTTTCCCAAAAAAGTGTCTCCAGATGGAAAATTCGAGAAATTTGAGATTTTCCTGAGACGGTCATGAATAAGAAAGTATAATTTTGTTGCAAAAATGACATCTAGTAGTTTTTTGGGTCGCTGATCACGATTCCGCTGTTATTTTCCTCAAAAAACTCTCTCCAGATGGAAAATCCCAAATTTCCCATCAGGAGGGAGATTCATGATCAACGATCCAAAAAACTTACCAGAGGTCATTTTTGCAACAAAATTATAATTTATATATTTTATATATATATTTTCAAAATTTTCCATCTGGAGGGAGTTTTCCGAGGAAACTAGCTGCGGAATCGTGATCAGCGACCAAAAAAACACACGGTGGGTCATTTTCGGCTCTTAATTCATTAGTTTTCTAAACTTTTGAATTGTTTTTATAACTCCTCTGAGGAGTTGAAACATGTTTTGGGGAGGTAGAAAGGTCGACCCCCGCGGTCTTGATAGTCATGAATGATCTATGGGGTATTAGGAACAAAATGCAAAAAAAATTTTGAAATTCTTGATTACCACATTTTTTTTCTGGTTCGTTGTCTGGACTATAAGTTAAATCTGTTGGATTGAAGTTCGACCAGCTGAGTATCAACTTTTCATCATTCTACTACTGCACTGTTTGAAGATTGATATAATTTTGTAGTGGACATTTTACTACAATTCAACAAAATTGTCAAATGACTTTGGAGTTGACCATATGCTTCGGAAGTTGGAGAATAGAACTCAAATTTTATACAAGACTTTCAACATTTAATTCAAAAATGCATCAAATCGATACATATTATTCACCACTTGTCAACAATTTTGTAAACACACTCCCACCATTATCCACCCCTATCCCTCAATTTTCACCAGACTGTGATCCCTGATATTTAAGGACATACTTTTATGTTTTAGCTTTAGTTGATAACTCCTTGCTTTAAAATGCCACAGTGTGGTGAAACAATTTGTCATCATTTTTCAAATAAATGTTGAAAGTTTTGTATAAAAATTGAGTTTTATTCTCCAACTTCCGAAGTATTATGAATTTACACTACGTAAACGCCGAAACCATAGACATATTGACCATATACCTACTTTATTCAAAGTGGATAGTATACATCATTCAATTTTTCTTAGTTACCTATAATAATTGGTATGCATTTTGGTCGCCATTTACGGATCATAGGACGGGAAAATTCGACTAAAAGAGTGACCGCAGGACGGAACTCGGCAACTACCATTTTTATTCTCGTTGAATAATACAACACGTGTATCTAGTGATTATCTGAAATGTATTGCTCTTTTTCGAAACAAATTATGTGGCTTTTGGGAAATCACCCTCGCACCTTACGCTCGTGTGATATGCGAGGCAACATAATTTGTTTCTCAAAATCGCAATAAATTTGTGTGTTCGGCTATCACTTGTTCTATTACTAGGAAGAAGTAACGTTTCATGGGAAATCTAGAAATTTGTCTAGATTATTGAGTTCTGAGTTTATAAATTATAATCTATTTCAAAATGAATAATTCTTAATAAACATGCAAAGAGTACGTAAGGCAACTGATGGAAACATTCTACTTTTATGGACAAACTCACAATTCATCTTAACCACGAACATATATAAAATAATTACTCGCAGTGTAGGGAGTGAAATATCACACCTCCTATTGCTGAATATGCATTAGTCTCTCTTTTCGAAAAATATGCAATTGCTACATAAAGAAACTTAAAAATATTGCAATTCAGTCAGATACCTAAGTTAATTGGAAATATAAGGATACGTACTCCAGTAAAGTGCCGATTTTTTTTTAGCTGAAACCAGTTATATATTAATTGTTTTATTTCAGTATACAGAAGCCTCCCCAAACACAAAATTACAAAAAAAACCTGCGGAAATCCATAATTTTCATTTTCCCGACTTCAGAATAACTGAAACAAGTTACATGAAAACATGTTTCTGCTTTACATTCTATACACATTTCTGAACATAAACACGCAAAAAACTCCTTGCGGAAATACGTCATTTCCATTTTTTGATAAAATATTGTAAACTTTAGAATAACTGAAATTAATTCTTCAGACATTTTAATTCTTTTTATATTCTAAACACTATTCTGAATATACCTACATATTGAAAAATAGGTTTGCGGAAAGACATCCCAAACTAACTCAAGCTAATCTAAATTTCGTAATTAAAAACTATAAACAATTAAGAACTAACATACCTGTATTAAATGAATAAACTACATTTCTACAATACCTATTTTGCCTAGCGAAAATAAATCTTTAGGGTCGAACTCTAAAATCACCGTACTTCATTCTAAGGAAACTTGATATTCCAACCATTGGATCTGACCTAGTGTTCCCCAGAAATATATAAAAATTTAACAAACTAAAATGCGATAACGTTACCGCTTGGACTTTCCTGCGCTTGTGTATAAGGGCTATGAAAATCTAACGAACACAAAAACGTACCTTCAAATAACCTACGAGTACTAACCTAGCCTAATGTTCCCAAAAATATATAAAACTTAACAAACTAACATGCGATGACGTTGCCGCTTGGACTCTTCTGCGCATGTGTATAAGGGCCACAAAAATGTAACAATTACAAAAATCTACCTTCAAATTACCTACCAGTACTAATCTAACCTACTGTTTCCCAAAACATACAAAAATTTAACAAATTAACCTGCGATAACGTTGCCGCTTGAACTTTCCTGCGCATGTTGCGATATACGAATTATATCCAATTTACCTAAATGCTAAGAAATCCGTATATAAAGAAGTATTGTTGGAACCATAACCAGGTCGATGAATATAATGCAATACCTTGACATAATTCAACAGGTCAAATATGATATTACGTATATTACAGATACGTCATATTTGACCGAGTTAGGAAGTAATATAATAGGTATTGGGAGGAGATGAACAGGTAGTATTATTCGAGATGTTATCCGGGTATTACCCGAGTGTTAATGGAGTAGCATGGAAGTAGTGACTTTCCTCGATGGTGCTACGGTTGAATTGTATTCCAAGTACTATTGAAGATGTACCCACAGTAAATATATACAACCCTTTTGTATAAGAATGTGTATCATTCCCGTCAAAGGATACTTCCACTAACCCCTAAAGATGTTCAACCAACCTCCAGTTTCTTCACAACAAACCTGAGGCTCTCAGACATTACAGGGCCATCCCTACCAACAATCAGGGGATATCACAATGTGTATAAGGGCCAAGGATAATCAAACAATTACCAATACTCCGCACTATCTGTTTTACTACGCCTATACTAACAATAAGAGAGCTACCATCTTAACGACATGTAAAACCTGTCAAACGTTTTTGTACGCGTCTGTTTACGAGATCCAATTGCCGAATGCAGTTCAAATCATTCTAAATTCTACAATATTTTATCAATAAATAAGAATGATATATATCCGCAGAAAGTTTTGCATGTTCATATTCAGAAAAAAGTCTAGAATGTAAAACAGAAACGTATTTTCATATAACTGGTTTAGCTATTCTAAAGTCGGAAAAATGAAAATGATGCATTTCCGCAGCAAACTTTTCGTGACTTTCTATTTGGAAAGGTTTCCAAATACTAAATGAACAAATATTTCTTACATAACTAATTTCAGCTAAACGAAGATTGAACCCAGTAAAGCTTTGATGGGCAAGATAGTGAGATAATAGTTCTACAGATTTGTCGTTAAATGTATTCTCTAGAACTATGGATTATTATTGGATATGGTTCTATATGAATATTGTCTGGGCCCAGCTGCGTTAGTCTGTAACATCTATATTCGCAATACAGCAATGTTCCGAAAGATCGGTTGTCAATCATCAAAAGAATTCCCCAGAGTGGAAGACATGTCAGAATCATCGTTCATACGTGGGTAGATCGCAAATATGCTGCGTCAGATCTAGTGACCCTCGGTGACCTAGAAACTGCAAGGAACACTCCGAATCAAATTATCGAATGACGACATGATGAAATTCCGTTACGCTGGAGTTCTGTTAATTCTAGTTACAGGATATGAAATCAGGATTATAGAAGAGAATGATAGTTTTTCACTTATGGGCATAAATTGCAGGTACTTTTCTGACGCTTCAATAATTGAAAGCAAGTTGCTAACCAGGAAATGCCAGTTGCATGTATGCTTACTCTCCGAAAATAAATTGTTGTGTGCCAAAATGAAACAAGTTGTTTCACTTTACCGTTTATCTTGGAATTCACCACCTGCGAACAACTGTTTCTATACTTCTGAAGTTTATTTATTTCAAAATTTATATCCACAACAGAGTAGCATTTGAAGGAAGCAGCCTATAATAATATTGTGAAAAATGCAGAAACTATCAGCAAATGGATATTTACTGAAAATAATAATATACCTCCAATGTATGAATTACCCGATCTTACTTTCTAACGTAATGTCCTTGTAGTACAGTCATTTTATAGGTTTTTTTGAGATTTGGAACTTTTTTTTCCGACTTTTGGTTTGAATATACAGAAAGTTAGGAAATTTTCCGTAGATTACGAAAAAAATAGTGGCTGAAATCCTCCAATCAAGGAAAATGTTGTAAATTATATATATATACAATTTTCCGGACTTTTCCGTTAATATCTTCAATACTATGCGTTTGAGAGAAAAAGTTTCAAACAAAAGTTGTTCAGAATTAAATTTTACATAGAAATTGACTATTGCGATTTTAATTTTCATCGAATTTTCCACGCGTAGCATGGAAAAACCAATATATGTATATATATGCCTAATATCGTATGATTATTGTACATATCGTTACTCTAGTACATTAGAATTCGAAATTTCCCGAAAAATGATCCAATTTTCCGGGTTCAGAAATTTTTATTTTTTTTGTCAATTTTGGTGTATGATATATCGATTTATATATTTTTTAGGGCTCTAATAACGAATTTCGACTCTTTTTGGTTGTGAAAACTCATAGAAAATATATATTTGGAAAATAGAAAATTCTTATTTTTAATTAAATCAAATTAAAATTGAATTAATAAAAATATTATGTACTCAATATTAAAAATAACTCTTGTCTTTCTTTTATATCCTTTGAATTTCCCAAATTTCCAGAATAAATATACCTTCCATGATTTTTCACATCAAAACTCACCAAATATTCATTATTAGAGCCCTAAAAAACATAGGAATCGATATGTCATATACTTTACTGAGAAAAAAATAAAATTTTTCTATTTTCCAAATATATATTCTCTATGAGTTTTCACAACCAAAAAGAGTCGAAATTCGTTATTAGAGCCCTAAAAAACATATAAATCGATATATTTTCAAAATTGGAAAAAAAAATTTTTCTTCCTTTACCCGGAAAATTGGATCATTTTTCGGAAAATGTCGAATTCTTATGTACTAGAGTAACGATATGTACCCTTATTTACAATAATCATACGATATTTAGCATATATATACATATATTGGTTTTTCCATGCTACGCGTGGGAAATTCGATGAAAATTAGAATCGCAATAGTCAATTCCTATGTAAAATTTGATTCTGAACAACTTTTATTCGAAACTTTTTTCTCTAAAACGCATAGTATTGAAGATATTAACGGAAAAGGCCGGAAAATTGTTTATATATATAATTTACGACTTTTTCCTTGATTGGAGGTTTTCAGCCACTATTTTTTTCGTAATCTACGGAAAATTTCCTAACTTTCTGTATATTCAAACCAAAAGTCGGAAAAATAGTTCCACTTCTTATAAAATGACTGTACTATTGATGTGATGTTACTTAACTTTTCAGTCGTAAAAAAATAAAGTCTCTACACGAAAAACGGAAATCTCTATTGTTAACCTTCTGTAAACAAAACGGTAACCCAAAAATCTTGTATGTTTTTCGGAACAAAAATATGTAATGACATTAATATACTATGAAAGAGTTCACACTCTACCATAAGAATTTTTTTTAGTGGATGAGGGTGATTATTACTTACTTATAGTGATATAATAACATGTCAACAAAACTGAATAGTATAAATAATGTTAAATTCAATACGTATCTTCAGAAATGAATTTGGTTCCTTTCAAGATCGCGAACATTACCATAACGCATAATTAATATTAAGAAGTTATACTACTAATACTACTGATTTTCTGGAATATTTTCGCACCAGAAAGCGAAAGTATATTTTTTCTCCTTACATTTTGTATCAGTAATATATTATTCATCACAACTTTATTACTTCCGAGGTACCCACATGAACTGATAAAAAATTATTGCAGTTGTCAGTTCAACATAAGTTATACTTTTCTGAACTATACATTCTGGATTGAAATTTATGTAAAGTAACAACCCTTCTAAAGATACATATCTTCGAAGACCAATTAATTTTTTTTGTATTTTTTACTTCTCAAACGTGTTCTTAGATTTTGTACAATATATCTTGAATGTTGAATGAACATATTATTATCAAATATTATATTATATGAACTGTCAAGTAAATTGAATAAAATTGACTGATTTATCCGGCAACCTTGGAGAATGACCACTGAAATAGTCCTGGTTATCATATTTTATTCAGGTACTAGTATGTCGGCACCAGTATACATTTCCAGGTATATGGAAAAATTACGCGACTCCCATCATCTGTAAAGAAATGACTTTTGAATTATTATACGAAAATAAATAACATAGAATACGTTTCCAGTAGATTGTCTTATGTTGACACAGTCACATATAGTTCGGGACATTATATATCGCCTGCGAGAGCTCTGATGAAATCATGTTTGAATACGACCGCTAATATATAAGGTGTTCCATCTCAGACGAGCCACCCCGTATATTTCTGATCCCATAGAGAGCGGAAAAATCTACCGAAACACGTCGAATGATTTTTTGGGGGACATCTTTTGACGTATATTTGAGGCTTGAACGAGCAACCCCCTAATAGGGGGCGCTTCAAGCCCTCAAAATTGAACAGGGGAGAGGGGTTGAGTGATACGTCATTTCAAAGGTCTTGGAAGCTTCTTTACAACGTTGTATGAAAAACGTAAATTTAATGAACCGTTTTAGCCAAAAATTAATTTTGTTGCTCGAATCGCCACCTTGAATATTTTGGTTATTTGTACAATCTACAAGCTCATTTTTATTAAGCCTTTTTTACAAACTTAAACAATCTTCAAAAAATCACATTTGTGAAAAAATTGAATTGTGTTGTCATGCTTACAATGAACAAAATTAAATCTGCGTGTTCAAATCAAATGTTCAAATTGTCCTCCATTGACTTCCATACAATAATACATTCTCTTAAACTAATAAATAAAAAAACAGCAAAACATTTCCTTATGTTGCCTTCATTTTTTGTTCTTAGAAATTGTTTATCTGGTTTTAACGTTTCTTCGATCATTTCATGATTTTAATCAATCTGTTGAGTTACTACTATGCTGATTTGTTAAAATTTCAAAAAATATGGTGTACACATTGCAAGAACGTGTTGAGCTGGTTAGCCTTTATTACCAAAATCAAAATTATGCTCGAGCGGCTGCAAGGATATTTAACGAAAACCGTCCTGAAGGTAGCGTTCGCCATAAGTACGTAATGGAATTGATTTCAAAATTTGTGGAGACGGGTTCAGTAATGGATAAAAAAGGGCACCCATTGGAATTGTTAATGATGAAAGAGCAGCTGTGGCGGTATTGGGACATGTCCAAATTATGCCAAACACGCAATCTGTACGACAACTTTCTGCAGATTCCGGTATTAGCCAATGTAATCTGTATATGCATATTCTAATTCCCGACTATTACCTCTCCCTTGCCACACTGACTAACTCTCATGTCTAGCATAGTATACCCTTATCTACACTCACTAGGAGCTTATATGATGTATAACAATAATTACCGGAGAATAAGAGGGCGCCTATTAGTGGTCATGGCATTTCGACTAATCGGACCTTCGTACGAATCAAATTTTGCTTGAATGGGAACTATAGCTGGGAGACTGGTCACAGGGTATTTTTCATGAATTATGCAAATACAAGTTTCATAAGCTTTCCAATGTGCCGGTATCAGAAATAGCATTGTACAAATTATCTGACAATTGAGGGATTGTTAACAAACAACATACCAATATTGTACGGCTCTGCATTGGAATCAATTTACGAAATTGAATTTGTGTCCCCAATTGTCGAAAAAACATAAATCTATGGTAAACGTATGTAGAGATGTTCTAGAATGATGACAGCAGGAGATTGATATCTAGTAAACCATGGTTGCATGAAAATTGTGAATTCAAAGCATTATTCAATATTTTGCCGAGTCACTCTTTCATCACAATACTTTAATCCAACGTGTTTTCGGTTCCTTTGATGTAGCACTGATGTCTGCTTCTAGAAGGAATTTAGATGATGAGAACATAATCCACCACGTGAACAATGCAAAACTTCATCTCCCAGGGGGAGATAATAAAGCAAGTACGAGCTTTCCATTCCTTGCAAGAGATTCTAATCACCGTAGTTGATTAGCGTTATGATGGGATTATGAAGAATATTATATTTTGAGTAATATTCGAATCGAATCTTCATGCAGTAGTTAAGAAATAAATAACTGAATGAACTTTAACTAATTGATTGATACTTTAATTTTGGTAAGAGCCAGAGGATATATATTGTATGTGCTCTGTAATTTATTCTAAGACCTGTTCACATAAAGAAAGGAATGGCGTCATCAGCATGTGATACAGTGTTCTCTGGTTAACCAAGTTTCCAATGTTTTTGAATACAACTAACCATTTGATTCAATAAACTGTTATACGCTGTTACTACTTCTTTATTCATTATATCAGATAATACTAGTTATTTGTAATTTTAAATGTGATTCAGAAACTGTTGAAATGTTTTACTATATCCGGTATAATAGGAATCTCGTAAACGAGAGTCATGGAGAATTATTTATGGATATTTTCTTATGGAACATTTTCAGCTATTCAATTTTATTAACACATTTTAGTTATGCGATTATCTTCGAGATTCAGTTCAAAAATATGGTTATCGGTTGAGATATGAATGAAATTAATTTACTCGGTTCACCATCCCAAAAGCACAAACAGTGATGAGTATAGGATAAAATGTCGCAAATACGCAATTTTATCGAAGCTTTCTGAATCGATTTTTTTTATATTTGGTAGACACTCTTGTTCCATATGAAGGTTGTGAAAATAAGAAAAACCTCGTGAACTGCATTTGGAATTGTTGAACCTATATTATTAATTGCAAATATGCAGGTGGTATAGGAACATAAGGCTAATCTGTTTACATATTTTGACTGTTAAGCTTTACTCGTAGCTACTTTCAATTCTCAATGGTAACGTAATGCCAGGCTACTGCGATTTACAGTTAATGTCCGTGGTTTCGTGAGTAGATTAAGTCCTCGCGTTCTACGCCAGGAAATGACGTCATCGACCGGATGTTGCGCGCGCAACTTCGGATGTAACGTTACTAACCCGCGAAATTCAAACGTGTCCATAGAGCTTACGATGATCACAGAACTTCCGACCATAGAGGTCTGGGTCATAGAATGTGAGGTTAGTTGGACGTAACGTTACTAACCCGCGAAATTCAAACGTGTCCATAGAGCTTACGATGATTATAGAACTTTTGACCATAGAGGTCTGGATGTGAGGTTAGTTGGATGTGACGTCATCGACCCGCCAAATTCAAACGTAGAGGTGTTTTGGTGAAGTTTATCATGGCCGACGTTGGAACCGAATGTCAGAAGAGTTAACGTCAAAACCACAATATGACTGATGTTGTAGCTACATCGCCGCCATCTTCTAATGAACCGATGAACTATCATACTTAAATGTCAATGTCAGAACAGTTAACTTCAAACGACTACATCTATGAATGAACCGATCAACCGTCATGCATACCTGTCAACGTCAGAAATGTTAACGTCAAGGGACGACATCTATGAGGTCACAATTCAAAATATGACTGATGTTATAGCTACATCACCGCCATCTTTTAATGAACCGATGAACTATCATACTTCAATGTCAATGTCAGAACAGTTAACTTCAAATGACTACATCTATGAATGAACCGTCATGCGTACCTGTCAACGTCAAAGGACGACATCTATGAGGCCACAATTCAAAATATGACTGATGTTATAGCTACATCACCGCCATCTCTTAATGAACCGATGAACTATCATAGCTGGATGTCAATGTCAGAACAGTTAACGTCAAAGGACGACATCTATGAGACTCCAATTCAAAATGTTACCGATGTTGTAGCCTATATCGCCATCTATCACTAAACCGATGAACTATCATAGCTGGATGTCAATGTCAGAACAGTTAACGTCAAAGGACGACATCTATGAGGTATTTTGTTAATGTTTTCGAGCGGGAAGTTCCACCTCAATTCAAAAAAAACGATATATTAATGAACTATCATAGCTTGATGTCCATGTCAGAACAGCTAACGTCACAGGACGACATCTATGAGATGGTTTGCTGATGTTTGCGCGAGGAATTTCAAAAATTTGACTCATGTTGTAGCTATACTGTCATTTATTATCGAACCACACCGTAATTCCAAAAATAATGAACTTCTATGAGGTATCTTGTTAATGTTTTTGAGCGAGAAATTTATGAACCGATGAACTATCATGGCTGGATGTCAATGTCAGAACAGTTAACGTCAAAGGACGACATCTATGAGACTCCAATTCAAAATGTTACCGATGTTGTAGCCTATATCGCCATCTAATAATAAACCGATGAACCATCATAGATGAATGTCAATGTCAGAACAGTTAACGTCAAAGGACGACATCTATGAGGTATTTTGTTAATGTTTTTGCGCGGGAAGTTTCATCTCATTTCAAAAAACGATATATTAATGAACTATCATAGCTTGATGTCCATGTCAGAACAGCTAACGTCAAAGGACGACATCTATGAGGTGTTTCGCTGATGTTTGCGCGAGGAATTCCAAAAATTTAACTCATGTTGTAGCTATACTGTCATTTATCATTGAACCACACCGTAATTCCAAAAATAATGAACTTTTAAAATAACCTACAAATTTCCTCAACGTTAAATGATTACTTACGTATATGAAATTATTACACCAGAAACCACATTGAGTATATGAGAACACGTGGAAGCAATTAATTTTGTATACACCTGCGTCATCACATTCAGTTTATACGAGAATAACAGAGCGTATAAATGAGTACAATGGGACTCACTCATTAGGTAAACTATGAAATTCGGTGTCATGGCGGCTATCGCGGGAATTTCAAACGAGGTGTCTGTTACGTAGATCTTCAAGGAGGTGTCATGGCGTCTGTCACGTGAACTGTCATGGCGGTTATCGCGGGAATTTAAAACGAGGTGTCTGTTACGTGGATGTTCAACGAGATGTTGTGGCGTCTGTCACGTGAACTGTCATGGCAGCTATCGCGGGAATTTCAAACAAGGTGTCTGTTTCGTGAATCTTCAACGAGGTGTCGTGGCGTATTTCACGTGGGTCTTAAACAGAATAGAACTTTTTCTAGAACCTAAATTACACAAAACAATACCAAATTGAGAGGTGTAATAGCTACAGCTGCAGCACTATCAACCGTCATGCATACCTATGAGGTACTTATGTAATGTTTGCGTGGGAAATTTATTAATCGATGACTATCATGGCTGGATGTCAATGTTAGAACAGTTAACGTCAAAGGATGACATCTATGAGACTCCAATTCAAAATATTACTGATGTTGTAGCTATATCGCCATCTTTTAATAAACCGATGAACTATCACACCTGAATGTCAATGTTAGAACAGTTAACATCAAAGGATGACATCTATGAGATATTTTGTTAATGTTTTTGCGCGGGAAGTCCCATCTCAATTCAAAATATGATCTATTAGTGAACCGGTGAACTATCATGACTGGATGTCAATCTCAGAACAGTTAACGTCAAAGGACATCATCTATGAGACCCCAATTCAAAATATTACTATATCGCCATGTATTAATAAACCGATGAACTATCACACCTGAATGTCAATGTTAGAACAGTTAACGTCAAAGGACGACATCTATGAGATATTTTGTTAATGTTTTTGCGCGGTGAGTCCCATTTCAATTCAAAATATGATCTATTAGTGAACCGGTGATATATCATGACTAAATGTCAATCTCAGAACAGTTAACGTCAAAGGACAACATCTATGAGACCCCAATTCAAAATATTACTATATTGCCATCTATTGATAAACCGATGAACTATCACAACTGAATGTCAATGTCAGAACAGTTAACGTCAAAGGACGATATCTATGAGGTATTTTGTTAAAGTTTTTGCGCGGGAAGTTGCATCTCGATTCAAAATATGATCTATTAATGAACCGATGAACTGTCATAGCTGAATGTCAATGTCAGAACAGTAAACGTAAGAGGACGACATCTATGAGACCCCAATTCAAAATATTACTGATTCTGTAGATATATCACCATCTATTATTAAACCGATGAACTATCATAGTTAAATATCAATTTCGGAACAGCTAACGTCAAGGACGACATCTATGAGGTGTTTTGGTAACGTTTTGTCTGGAAATCACTCTCAAAATTAAAAATTGTCACTTATATTGTAGCTATATTGTCGTTCATTAATACCAGACCCTAATCTAAAGATAATGAACCAGCAAAATAACCTAGAAATGTCTACTTACATATATGAAGTGTTTACACCAAAAGCACATTAAGTATTAAGTATTCATTTCTACATGCACCTGCGTCATCACATTCACTTCATACTGATTATGAGAACGACAACAGTCGTACAATGAGAGGAATTCATTAAGTAAACAAATGACAATGAGTGAATCATTTTTTTACTACACACAATCTGTTGAATTTCGTTTAGGATTGAATGCGAAAATATTAAATTTGATTGTACATATCGATAGTTTGATTAACATTCTAATAATGCATCCCAAACGTTATTTCGTTTATATTGGTTCACACAACATTTGAACGCGTATACTGTTCAAGTGCTTGGAATTGAAAATTCGAATTTTTGGAGCTTAAGTAATAAGAAATCTAAGGTATGGTGTTTATACTAGCGTGTGTATTGAAATCAAACTTTTGAGAATATCAGTGAAATCATACAATTCCAGCAGCCCGAAGGTTCGTTTGCAATTTTACGAATGATGATGAACTATAAAAATGAATATTTTAACTTTTCTTTATAACTTAGGTATTGACGTGACGTATAAAACTCAGAATAATTCGGAACGATTGATTGTTATTGTTATCCACGATTATCAACCTATATCTAAATCAGTTCGAGATGCAGACTTTTCAATTTATCGATATTTCGAAAGCCCACTTATACTGAACTAAGAATTTACAATACTTCAAACTATCCATTTCGCTTAAAATATACATAGCAGTATATTATAGAAACTTTGTTAAAGATCACATGTTATATAAAAATCGAATGATTCGAGATGTAGACTCATGAGCTCTAGAAGCCTTAGGATCAGTTGCAAGAGGTGCAAGTGCTATCGAAAATACGGTGGTTAACCAGCTAAAAACAACGGAACGCATTGGGTAGCGTTCAGAAAAAAATCGATAACGATGTGGAATATTTTGATTGTTTTGGAAATTTGAAGCCATCAAAGGAACTCGTTCGATATTTGGGTGGGAACGTTAGGATTTTCTACAATAACTACACCTATCAGAACTATAATCAAGTGATATGTGAACAGTTGTGCGTGAACTTTCTCACCGAAATTGTCGAAAGTATCAATTAAACCTTAGTCAGTCTATATCGAAACATCAAGCGAATCGCATTCACATCGTATTATCATGAGAATCGCATTAGTTGACATTCAGGGGTTCTTCATTGACGATGCCTTCCATCCAAAAGAAATGTGTATACAAATTGGATTCAAACGTCATTATCCCTTATTCAAACCGCACACATCTTAATCATCGCTGAATGCAAAGGAGCGAAATTCCGTATGGTATTTACAAAAGTCTTATCATGGACTCGATTATGCATCTGGAAATGTGGATTAATAAATAATATTCTTAAATCGATTCAACTATGTGCAGTCGACTATATTTATGTTCGTGGTCAGCAAAAAGCAGAGTTTTTGAGAAGGAAGTGTATAGAATTGGATATTTTCCCACACATCGTAGATGTTCACAGTTTCGATGGTACTAAATGTGAAACGGGGAAATTCGAGCAAACAATTTGACCTGTCTGAATCATCGTAATGACGGTGGTAAATACATGTGTGCAGTTCAACATGTGGATAAATCACAGCAGTGGTTTCTGAATGTAATACTACCTAAATTATATGTATTTTCTGAAATAAATATTATTATTACATCTACCTCCTTTATATAATTATTTATTCAGATGGTAAATAGCTTTGTTTACATTTTTAACAAACCTTTTCAATATTAATACTGATAAAGAAGATAAAATAGCATACAAAATTGCTAAAATTTTATGAATAACTCCTTCTAGTGTGGATGATGCTGATATTGTCTCTTGTATAAGATGTGGTAAACATGATGATTGCCATTCAGCGATATGCTCCATCACTTCGATCATGGAATAAGAGTTTGAGTTTATAATGTATGATTGTCTTGTGGAATGTTAAACGTGAATACCTCCAATTGATTATCGTTGATTTATTGTAAAATTCATTGGGTAAGGTAACACTCCCCCACAAAATTTGTTTTAACACCCCCACTCTCATCATCCTCACTATTTACACTTAATTTGTTCAGCAGTCTTATAACTTTAATTTTATCTGCGTAATAATTCAAGTCTCTTCTTAGTTTATGAACTTTTTTTCCACGAATTCGCAAAATCTGCGTCAGTATTCTTCAAACGATATATTTGTAGACTTACTAGATATCTACATTATTATTTTAAGAGTCACAGTCCTTCGTAAGAAATTCGAATAACTTCCAACTATTCGCACTAGAACACATGAGATTCACACTATTGGGGTGATGTAGACAGATAAATTCACAATTTCGTCGCTCTAATTTTGGACATTTACCTTTCAAATTCACCACTTCTACTCGATCTAACCCCAATTTTTGAAACGCCCCCCGTAGAAACTTAACTTTTATCTTCCCACATACATAAACAGTAGCATTCGGATCGATATTTTCCTTCAAAATTTCATACAATTCATCATATTCCTGATAGCCTGAGTTCCATGGAATCCCGTGATATTTTTCACAATGAAATATTTTCTTCATTTGCCTCGCGGATAGTTGATCCATCGATTTTGGTGGTTTGAATAGAAAATATTTCTCCAACCTTTTCTCACAGTCCAACAAAGAGAGTTCCTTGATATTATATACGTTTGAAGAAATCGGGAAACTTTGAATATCAACCACTATAGATGACATTTCAAACTAGAATGATAAACTATTCAAATATCTAGTTGCATATGCGTGAATCATTGACATATTTCTTTGATGTTATCGAAATTTCGAAAGAGTACGTCGAAGCACAAAATTTGTAGTGATGTTGGACTTATTCTATAGTTGACGTCATCGACCTCCCCTCCTATCTCAGAAAACATTTGAAACATCTTGAAGGTGTAAGAATTTGAAGTGTCTCTTCGAATGCTGCGCATGTCCATTATCTCACATCGGTATGGTAGTAGTGCGATTCGATAAAAATCGACACCCATATCATGTAGCACTCTAAAACAATCAAGTATATACGATCCTGGTTTCGGAACGATACCCGAAATTTGATGCAATATGATTTTTCTCATTCTTCTATGTTTATATTTGAACTGACCTTCTATATTCATATCGATTATCTTCCAATCTTCTGGAGGGGGAGGATCGAAATCTCCTCCGAAATAGAAAATATCAGCATACGCCCAATCGGTCGAGGCCCCCACAAGGAAAGTTACGAATTCTCCAGCGATTATCCAATTTTTGGATGGTAATTGTAATTCTTCGAGGATTTTCATCAAATTCGGCGGACATACGCTTATTACGAATTTCTTCGCATCGTACACGGTGGTAAGCACACTATGAATAAAACTGTTGTATAATCGAGGAGACATTATTACGAACTGATTCGATTTAGTTGAAGCAGTCACACACAACAACACACTCCATCATACTCTGCGCTATTGACTTTTTCAACCCAAAATATACAATCAAAACTAAATGGTATTCTTGCGGGTGAGAGATAAGAGGTCGATCGAACTGGTAAGTATACATCTAAAATCGTGAGATCATGAACATTCTCAGACGCGGGTTCGGATCCCTCTGCATCTTTCTCACCAAAGAATACCATTTTTAATCGAACGCGCTAATTCATTTGACTATATGATGGATTGAAGACCTGCGTGACAGACACCTCGGCAGGTGATAGCCGTCATGACACCTCGTCATATTTTTATGATATTCGATGTGGTTAGAGTCCTGCGCGAACCTTCACACCAACAATCTCTCTGAATCATTCTTCGCAAAATTGTGTCGAACAAACATAACAAAATCGCAATCATGCGAACCTTCACACCAATAATCTCTCTGAAAATCATCGATATTCTGAAGATGAAATTAGGTGAATTCCTCACAAGTTGATTTCGATCCTACACCCGTAGCAATTGACTTAAATAATGATTGACAATAGTGGAAAACGATAAAAATCAATCGTTTCGAATTATTCTGAGTTTTTATTCAAATACCTGAATAAAACAAATGCATTACTTGAGTAATTATAGTAGTATAGAGTATTATGCTACTCAGAAATTATGAAGCTTGAATGGAATTTGGATTGTTCAAATTTGTTAGCTGAGCTCAGTGGTATAGGTGAGTCGATCAAATGTAATTTGGAATGAATGACCTCATATAACAGTATTACGTGTAAGGATCTAAACCACTCCACTAGGTCTCAGGATCATTTTCTTAATGGTTCGAAAGTTGACGAGTATAGATCTAAATGAGTAAAATACCATTCACTTTATTTTCTAAAATGTTCTTTTTTATTTTCTGGTGAAAACGTATTTTAGGTACACATTTTGAGAGCTCTAAAACTATTTCTTGCAGTTTTCTCTCCTGTGGTATTAGAATAATCAGTCATATCACCCAAAACATGATTGAATTGAATCAATATAATATTTTTATATACATAAAATAGTAACATATTATCTATACTTAAAATGTCTTTCTCTTTTCAGATTAAGTCCGTAGGTGTAGTTGTATTTATTTATTAAGAAGTATCTAGTGTACATATAAAATGATTAAAAATAAATTTTATATTTTATTTACTTGAATCTTATAGTTAACTATAATTCATATTACCAAATAAAATTCTTTCTCTAAAACATAAATTCATTCTGATACACCCCTGTTTAACAAATGTACAACGACCTGATGTGAGGAATGTGCCTGTCAACAATTATTATAGATACATCAATGTTCCATCATGTGCGGGAGATAAATATAAATAATTTACACACTATGCTGACTTATAATTTCTGAGTAGCATAATACTCTATACTACTATACTTACTCAAGTAATGCATTTGTTTTATTCATAGATTGATTTAAATAATTATTAACAATCGTGGATTACGATAAAAATCAATCGTTTCGATACTTCATTTCATATTTAAAAACATATATTGAGCAAAATGAACAGTTTGAAATATTGTAGATTTTGAGATCAGTAGGCTATCGAAATATCGACAAATTCACATCGAACTATAATAGAAAACGACCTGCGCGAGGTTAAATGAATATTTTGTAGGTGAAGCTCCAACTAAATCGAGAAAAATCAATCAGTTGCAATAAAATGTTCTCCAAAGATAGTGTTAGATCTGATTTTAGAAGAGTTCGAAATGTCTGCAATGCATGAAAAATCCCCATCAATTTGGGAGGGTCTTTGAAAAATAGGGTAACACCATATCAGATTGTCATTAGTTAATCATCAAATATCATGCACGTTTGCGGGCAAAGTCAAATGGAATTTTCGAGAGCAATACAAACGTTTTTCTTGGGAGGGTCCAAACGTTCTTTGGGAGGATCCAATCGTTATTGGGAGGGTCTTTGAAAACTGGGTAACACTATATCACAATGTCATTAGTTGATCATCAACCACCATGCACGTTTGCGTGTACATCAATGTTCCATCATGTGCGGGAGATAAATATAAATAATTTACACACTATGCTGACTTATAATTTCTGAGTAGCATAATACTCTATACTACTATAATTACTCAAGTAATGCATTTGTTTTATTCATAGATTGATTTAAATAATTATTAACAATCGTGGATTACGATAAAAATCAATCGTTTCAATACTTCATTTCATATTTAAAAACATATATTGAGCAAAATGAACAGTTTGAAATATTGTAGATTTTGAGATCAGTAGGCTTTCGAAATATCGACAAATTCACATCGAACTGTAATAAAAAACGACCTGCGCGAGGTTGAATGAATATTTTGTAGGTGAAGCTCCAACTAAATCGAGAAAAATCAATCAGTTGCAATAAAATGTTCTCCAAAGATAGTGTTAGATCTGATTTTAGAAGAGTTCGAAATGTCTGCAATGCATGAAAAATCCCCATCAATTTGGGAGGGTCTTTGAAAAATAGGGTAACACCATATCAGATTGTCATTAGTTAATCATCAAATATCATGCACGTTTGCGGGCAAAGTCAAAGGGAATTTTCGAGAGCAATACAAACGTTTTTCTTGGGAGGGTCCAAACGTTCTTTGGGAGGATCCAATCGTTATTGGGAGGGTCTTCGAAAACAGGGTAACACTATATCACAATGTCATTAGTTGATCATCAACCACCATGCACGTTTGCGGGCATTACAAAGGGAATTTTCGAGAGCAATACAAACGTTTTTCTTGGGAGGGTCCAAACGTTCTTTGGGAGGATCCAATCGTTATTGGGAGGGTCTTTGAAAACAGGGTAACACTATATCACAATGTCATTAGTTGATCATCAACCACCATGCACGTTTGCGGGCAATGTCAAAGGGAATTTTCGAGAGCAATACAAACGTTTTTCTTGGGAGGGTCCAAACGTTCTTTGGGAGGATCCAATCGTTATTGGGAGGGTCTTTGAAAAACAGGGTAACACCGTATCAGATTGTCATTAGTTAATCATCAAATATCATGCACGTTTGCGGGCAAAGTAAAAGGGAATTTTCGAGAGCAATACAAACGTTTTTCTTGGGAGGGTCCAAACGTTCTAAGGAGGATCCAATCGTTATTGGGAGGGTCTTTGAAAACAGCCATATCACAATGTCATTAGTTGATCATCAACCACCATGCACGTTTGCGGGCAATGTCGAAGGGAATTTTCGAGAGCAAATGCGCTGAGGCGGCACGAGAAAAAACATTTCAAAACACACAGTTTCTCATGCAAGCATTGTGAAGTTCCATTTTCTCGCCGAGACAATTTGAATCGTCATATTATGTTATTCCACAGTAGAGATAAAAGTATAATTTACTGGTCCAACCCAGATGTTCTACTGCACCGGTTAGAAGAAATCATATCTCTGCAAGTATATATCGAAGAGAAACGTGAAATAATTAATGAATTGAGAAGATTTTGTAAAAAATGGTATTTTAATAAAAACTCAGAATAATTCGAAACGATTGATTTTTATCGTTTTCCACTATTGTCAGCGCGTTCGATTAAAAATGGTATTCTTTGGTGAGAAAGATGCAGAGGGATCCGAACCCGCGTCTGAGAATGCTCATGATTTCACGATTTTAGATGTATACTTACCAGTTCGATCGACCTCTTATCTCTCTCACCCGCAAGAATACCATTTAGTTTTGATTGTATATTTTGGGTTGAAAAAGTCAATAGCGCAGAGTATGATGGAGTGTGTTGTTGTGTGTGACTGCTTCAACTAAATCGAATCAGTTCGTAATAATGTCTCCTCGATTATACAACAGTTTTATTCATAGTGTGCTTACCACCGTGTACGATGCGAAGAAATTCGTAATAAGCGTATGTCCGCCGAATTTGATGAAAATCCTCGAAGAATTACAATTACCATCCAAAAATTGGATAATCGCTGGAGAATTCGTAACTTTCCTTGTGGGGGCCTCGACCGATTGGGCGTATGCTGATATTTTCTATTTCGGAGGAGATTTCGATCCTCCCCTCCAGAAGATTGGAAGATAATCGATATGAATATAGAAGGTCAGTTCAAATATAAACATAGAAGAATGAGAAAAATCATATTGCATCAAATTTCGGGTATCGTTCCGAAACCAGGATCGTATATACTTGATTGTTTTAGAGTGCTACATGATATGGGTGTCGATTTTTATCGAATCGCACTACTACCATACCGATGTGAGATAATGGACATGCGCAGCATTCGAAGAGACACTTCAAATTCTTACACCTTCAAGATGTTTCAAATGTTTTCTGAGATAGGAGGGGAGGTCGATGACGTCAACTATAGAATAAGTCCAACATCACTACAAATTTTGTGCTTCGACGTACTCTTTCGAAATTTCGATAACATCAAAGAAATATGTCAATGATTCACGCATATGCAACTAGATATTTGAATAGTTTATCATTCTAGTTTGAAATGTCATCTATAGTGGTTGATATTCAAAGTTTCCCGATTTCTTCAAACGTATATAATATCAAGGAACTCTCTTTGTTGGACTGTGAGAAAAGGTTGGAGAAATATTTTCTATTCAAACCACCAAAATCGATGGATCAACTATCCGCGAGGCAAATGAAGAAAATATTTCATTGTGAAAAATATCACGGGATTCCATGGAACTCAGGCTATCAGGAATATGATGAATTGTATGAAATTTTGAAGGAAAATATCGATCCGAATGCTACTGTTTATGTATGTGGGAAGATAAAAGTTAAGTTTCTACGGGGGGCGTTTCAAAAATTGGGGTTAGATCGAGTAGAAGTGGTGAATTTGAAAGGTAAATGTCCAAAATTAGAGCGACGAAATTGTGAATTTATCTGTCTACATCACCCCAATAGTGTGAATCTCATGTGTTCTAGTGCGAATAGTTGGAAGTTATTCGAATTTCTTACGAAGGACTGTGACTCTTAAAATAATAATGTAGATATCTAGTAAGTCTACAAATATATCGTTTGAAGAATACTGACGCAGATTTTGCGAATTCGTGGAAAAAAAGTTCATAAACTAAGAAGAGACTTGAATTATTACGCAGATAAAATTAAAGTTATAAGACTGCTGAACAAATTAAGTGTAAATAGTGAGGATGATGAGAGTGGGGGTGTTAAAACAAATTTTGTGGGGGAGTGTTACCTTACCCAATGAATTTTACAATAAATCAACGATAATCAATTGGAGGTATTCACGTTTAACATTCCACAAGACAATCATACATTATAAACTCAAACTCTTATTCCATGATCGAAGTGATGGAGCATATCGCTGAATGGCAATCATCATGTTTACCACATCTTATACAAGAGACAATATCAGCATCATCCACACTAGAAGGAGTTATTCATAAAATTTTAGCAATTTTGTATGCTATTTTATCTTCTTTATCAGTATTAATATTGAAAAGGTTTGTTAAAAATGTAAACAAAGCTATTTACCATCTGAATAAATAATTATATAAAGGAGGTAGATGTAATAATAATATTTATTTCAGAAAATACATATAATTTAGGTAGTATTACATTCAGAAACCACTGCTGTGATTTATCCACATGTTGAACTGCACACATGTATTTACCACCGTCATTACGATGATTCAGACAGGTCAAATTGTTTGCTCGAATTTCCCCGTTTCACATTTAGTACCATCGAAACTGTGAACATCTACGATGTGTGGGAAAATATCCAATTCTATACACTTCCTTCTCAAAAACTCTGCTTTTTGCTGACCACGAACATAAATATAGTCGACTGCACATAGTTGAATCGATTTAAGAATATTATTTATTAATCCACATTTCCAGATGCATAATCGAGTCCATGATAAGACTTTTGTAAATACCATACGGAATTTCGCTCCTTTGCATTCAGCGATTATTAAGATGTGTGCGGTTTGAATAAGGGATAATGACGTTTGAATCCAATTTGTATACACATTTCTCTTGGATGGAAGGCATCGTCAATGAAGAACCCCTGAATGTCAACTAATGCGATTCTCATGATAATACGATGTGAATGCGATTCGCTTGATGTTTCGATATAGACTGACTAAGGTTTAATTGATACTTTCGACAATTTCGGTGAGAAAGTTCACGCACAACTGTTCACATATCACTTGATTATAGTTCTGATAGGTGTAGTTATTGTAGAAAATCCTAACGTTCCCACCCAAATATCGAACGAGTTCCTTTGGTGGCTTCAAATTTCCAAAACAATCAAAATATTCCACATCGTTATCGATTTTTTTCTGAACGCTACCCAATGCGTTCCGTTGTTTTTAGCTGGTTAACCACCGTATTTTCGATAGCACTTGCACCTCTTGCAACTGATCCTAAGGCTTCTAGAGCTCATGAGTCTACATCTCGAATCATTCGATTTTTATATAACATGTGATCTTTAACAAAGTTTCTATAATATACTGCTATGTATATTTTAAGCGAAATGGATAGTTTGAAGTATTGTAAATTCTTAGTTCAGTATAAGTGGGCTTTCGAAATATCGATAAATTGAAAAGTCTGCATCTCGAACTGATTTAGATATAGGTTGATAATCGTGGATAACAATAACAATCAATCGTTCCGAATTATTCTGAGTTTTATACGTCACGTCAATACCTAAGTTATAAAGAAAAGTTAAAATATTCATTTTTATAGTTCATCATCATTCGTAAAATTGCAAACGAACCTTCGGGCTGCTGGAATTGTATGATTTCACTGATATTCTCAAAAGTTTGATTTCAATACACACGCTAGTATAAACACCATACCTTAGATTTCTTATTACTTAAGCTCCAAAAATTCGAATTTTCAATTCCAAGCACTTGAACAGTATACGCGTTCAAATGTTGTGTGAACCAATATAAACGAAATAACGTTTGGGATGCATTATTAGAATGTTAATCAAACTATCGATATGTACAATCAAATTTAATATTTTCGCATTCAATCCTAAACGAAATTCAACAGATTGTGTGTAGTAAAAAAATGATTCACTCATTGTCATTTGTTTACTTAATGAATTCCTCTCATTGTACGACTGTTGTCGTTCTCATAATCAGTATGAAGTGAATGTGATGACGCAGGTGCATGTAGAAATGAATACTTAATACTTAATGTGCTTTTGGTGTAAACACTTCATATATGTAAGTAGACATTTCTAGGTTATTTTGCTGGTTCATTATCTTTAGATTAGGGTCTGGTATTAATGAACGACAATATAGCTACAATATAAGTGACAATTTTTAATTTTGAGAGTGATTTCCAGACAAAACGTTACCAAAACACCTCATAGATGTCGTCCTTGACGTTAGCTGTTCCGAAATTGATATTTAACTATGATAGTTCATCGGTTTAATAATAGATGGTGATATATCTACAGAATCAGTAATATTTTGAATTGGGGTCTCATAGATGTCGTCCTCTTACGTTTACTGTTCTGACATTGACATTCAGCTATGACAGTTCATCGGTTCATTAATAGATCATATTTTGAATCGAGATGCAACTTCCCGCGCAAAAACTTTAACAAAATACCTCATAGATATCGTCCTTTGACGTTAACTGTTCTGACATTGACATTCAGTTGTGATAGTTCATCGGTTTATCAATAGATGGCAATATAGTAATATTTTGAATTGGGGTCTCATAGATGTTGTCCTTTGACGTTAACTGTTCTGAGATTGACATTTAGTCATGATATATCACCGGTTCACTAATAGATCATATTTTGAATTGAAATGGGACTCACCGCGCAAAAACATTAACAAAATATCTCATAGATGTCGTCCTTTGACGTTAACTGTTCTAACATTGACATTCAGGTGTGATAGTTCATCGGTTTATTAATACATGGCGATATAGTAATATTTTGAATTGGGGTCTCATAGATGATGTCCTTTGACGTTAACTGTTCTGAGATTGACATCCAGTCATGATAGTTCACCGGTTCACTAATAGATCATATTTTGAATTGAGATGGGACTTCCCGCGCAAAAACATTAACAAAATATCTCATAGATGTCATCCTTTGATGTTAACTGTTCTAACATTGACATTCAGGTGTGATAGTTCATCGGTTTATTAAAAGATGGCGATATAGCTACAACATCAGTAATATTTTGAATTGGAGTCTCATAGATGTCATCCTTTGACGTTAACTGTTCTAACATTGACATCCAGCCATGATAGTCATCGATTAATAAATTTCCCACGCAAACATTACATAAGTACCTCATAGGTATGCATGACGGTTGATAGTGCTGCAGCTGTAGCTATTACACCTCTCAATTTGGTATTGTTTTGTGTAATTTAGGTTCTAGAAAAAGTTCTATTCTGTTTAAGACCCACGTGAAATACGCCACGACACCTCGTTGAAGATTCACGAAACAGACACCTTGTTTGAAATTCCCGCGATAGCTGCCATGACAGTTCACGTGACAGACGCCACAACATCTCGTTGAACATCCACGTAACAGACACCTCGTTTTAAATTCCCGCGATAACCGCCATGACAGTTCACGTGACAGACGCCATGACACCTCCTTGAAGATCTACGTAACAGACACCTCGTTTGAAATTCCCGCGATAGCCGCCATGACACCGAATTTCATAGTTTACCTAATGAGTGAGTCCCATTGTACTCATTTATACGCTCTGTTATTCTCGTATAAACTGAATGTGATGACGCAGGTGTATACAAAATTAATTGCTTCCACGTGTTCTCATATACTCAATGTGGTTTCTGGTGTAATAATTTCATATACGTAAGTAATCATTTAACGTTGAGGAAATTTGTAGGTTATTTTAAAAGTTCATTATTTTTGGAATTACGGTGTGGTTCAATGATAAATGACAGTATAGCTACAACATGAGTTAAATTTTTGGAATTCCTCGCGCAAACATCAGCGAAACACCTCATAGATGTCGTCCTTTGACGTTAGCTGTTCTGACATGGACATCAAGCTATGATAGTTCATTAATATATCGTTTTTTGAAATGAGATGAAACTTCCCGCGCAAAAACATTAACAAAATACCTCATAGATGTCGTCCTTTGACGTTAACTGTTCTGACATTGACATTCATCTATGATGGTTCATCGGTTTATTATTAGATGGCGATATAGGCTACAACATCGGTAACATTTTGAATTGGAGTCTCATAGATGTCGTCCTTTGACGTTAACTGTTCTGACATTGACATCCAGCCATGATAGTTCATCGGTTCATAAATTTCTCGCTCAAAAACATTAACAAGATACCTCATAGAAGTTCATTATTTTTGGAATTACGGTGTGGTTCGATAATAAATGACAGTATAGCTACAACATGAGTCAAATTTTTGAAATTCCTCGCGCAAACATCAGCAAACCATCTCATAGATGTCGTCCTGTGACGTTAGCTGTTCTGACATGGACATCAAGCTATGATAGTTCATTAATATATCGTTTTTTTTGAATTGAGGTGGAACTTCCCGCTCGAAAACATTAACAAAATACCTCATAGATGTCGTCCTTTGACGTTAACTGTTCTGACATTGACATCCAGCTATGATAGTTCATCGGTTTAGTGATAGATGGCGATATAGGCTACAACATCGGTAACATTTTGAATTGGAGTCTCATAGATGTCGTCCTTTGACGTTAACTGTTCTGACATTGACATCCAGCTATGATAGTTCATCGGTTCATTAAGAGATGGCGGTGATGTAGCTATAACATCAGTCATATTTTGAATTGTGGCCTCATAGATGTCGTCCTTTGACGTTGACAGGTACGCATGACGGTTCATTCATAGATGTAGTCATTTGAAGTTAACTGTTCTGACATTGACATTGAAGTATGATAGTTCATCGGTTCATTAAAAGATGGCGGTGATGTAGCTATAACATCAGTCATATTTTGAATTGTGACCTCATAGATGTCGTCCCTTGACGTTAACATTTCTGACGTTGACAGGTATGCATGACGGTTGATCGGTTCATTCATAGATGTAGTCGTTTGAAGTTAACTGTTCTGACATTGACATTTAAGTATGATAGTTCATCGGTTCATTAGAAGATGGCGGCGATGTAGCTACAACATCAGTCATATTGTGGTTTTGACGTTAACTCTTCTGACATTCGGTTCCAACGTCGGCCATGATAAACTTCACCAAAACACCTCTACGTTTGAATTTGGCGGGTCGATGACGTCACATCCAACTAACCTCACATCCAGACCTCTATGGTCAAAAGTTCTATAATCATCGTAAGCTCTATGGACACGTTTGAATTTCGCGGGTTAGTAACGTTACGTCCAACTAACCTCACATTCTATGACCCAGACCTCTATGGTCGGAAGTTCTGTGATCATCGTAAGCTCTATGGACACGTTTGAATTTCGCGGGTTAGTAACGTTACATCCGAAGTTGCGCGCGCAACATCCGGTCGATGACGTCATTTCCTGGCGTAGAACGCGAGGACTTAATCTACTTTCGTGAACTTGCCATAAAATGAAGGAAGATTTCGGTATTTCTTCGTCAATTTTCTTTTTCAAAACAAAACGAATGGAATCGATGTATAGTTTTCATGTACCGGAGAGAATACACTTGTATCGATATCTTCCTCTGAAAATGTACGTAAATGAATTTCGCGTTTACTAATTAAGTTGACGACTTCTTTGAAATGACGTCGATTCGAAAAATTATTATTACTCTCATCGTCTTCCCGGAATTACAGCTCTTGTATACACAAACCAATTGAAACATCGATTATACTGGTCAAAAGTTTATCAATTTTTTCGGACACTGCTACTTGAATTTTCTATTCCAATTTGTCTTTCGCTATTTATTGCTGTGGCAATGTTAGGTGAACATGAAGAACTTACAATTTGAAGTTATATGTTCCTGTTATGTTTCTCTAAAGAAAGACTTGCAATTTTCATATCTGAATATCCCGTTTTCCTCCATGCTGTTTCACTACCTTTCTAAAAGGAAACACAAAACCAACAAAACAATGTTTGTTGTTATTTTTCATACCACGATTTTGTTTCACTCAAAAATGGCCGGGATCTAATTATTTAGGTACAAGATATCGTCATAACAAAGATAACTGAAGCGACACTTACTTATTAAAAAGTTAACCGTCTGTACAGTATCTTACATTACTCTGTTCTTCACATACTTTTTGGCTAGTTGACGCCGATTCCATCTCTACAATTTCAATCTATTATTTAAGTTTTATTTGTGTAAAACTTTACACTTACATTTTTGTATAATAGAGTGGCTGTGTTTTTAAACGAATTCGTTTTATTGTATATGATTGGTCGGTGGGCCTCAGCTTGGGTCCGGATTGAAGTGAACTGTTGAGCTGGATTTCATGACTTTGGCTAGTTGGTTACAGATTATATTATTGTAAAATGAATACTTCACCTACTATTCGAATACATGATGAATATTCAAACCTATACTTATCTCGCAATGCTCTCCAATATTTGAATCTAGTTAAATCAGGTATAATAATTGAATAATAATACTAATTTTTCTATTTGTTCGTTTAATTCATATGAGGAGGCAGGAGCTCACAAGGAGAAGCAGCCTATGATATTCAGTGGGAGGTAGTCAAAGGAAAATGTGCGGAAAATCTAAATTTGCTATACAAAACAGTTGGAGCGTGTTAAAATTGAGGTCTACTTCACCAACATTTTGTATTCATGACCAAACAATGTCTGGAAAACTGTAGAAAAACTGGTCAGTGCCTTAAGGGCTGAGTTACTTTTCGAGTGTTTGGCTTAATATAAATGGACTCGAAATAAAGACTTTAATATTGTTTTGTTTTCAACACAACTAACGTATCTTTGCTTAATCTTGACATATGACGTTTCCGAAATAACTAATAAGAGGAGAATTTAAGAAGTAACAATATCGTATTGCTATATCTTTTATGTTCCGGACATAACCTTTATATCAACTTTCATTGTGACGTCTATCATAAGAAAATAACTCATCATTTGTTCTGGTACTCGTCCTATTTATGAAATGCCTTCTTCACTTAAGCTTATGTACATATAGTGACAATTATTTATCCTAATTCTTTGTCATTGCCGATATTGGTCACTCACTTTAGAAAAAACTGCAAATTGGTATTTTCTGGTCAATATTTGATACCAATCTTCTTTGTTGGTTCCAAATCTACTGTGTATGGTGATTCATCCTATTTTAGATTTTTAGAAATGGTTGTTTTTTCGGATAGTAGAATTTTGAATCGATATATTGAATATACTGAGAAGATTCAATACAAAGTAGAAGTAGCTTGGATATGGGGGAACAGAAATTGTTAATTACAATGGTATTCACTCACTATTATGGTGAACTGAGGATTAATATACAAGGTTATCTTATCATAAAGTAAGGGATAATTTCAACTTATTATATATTTAAAAAAAATCAAATTAATAACAAAAAGTAAATGGAATCTAATGGCTTACGTAATGGGATTTCTGATGTCGAACAGTAGTTACCGCAAATGTTCAATATCATCTCCATTATATTGTTGTAAAATTACCAACCGTTCTTCCAAATTGTATAGAGCACTATTCCACATTTCTGGTTGAATTGCATGAACTTGCTCTCTGACACTGTCCTTTAATTCCTCCATAGTTGTTGGCCATGTTCTAAATACCAAATGATTGAAATAACCTCACAGCCAGTAATCCGCAGGGTTAAGATCAGGCGATCTTGGTGGCCATGAGTTTGAAAAATGTCTGCTTATAACACGATCTTGAAAAATCGCAGTTAACAATTCTTTAACTGGTCAGTAAATGAGCGGAGGTGCTACATCCCGCATAAAAATCATGTTTTTAATTTCTTTGTGCTAGTTCTGCAACTGTGAACTTGGGTAATCCCTTAACATTTGCAGGTATCGTTCACCAGTAATAGTTACAGATATGGCCTCCCCATTCTGTAGTTCCTCGAAAAAGTATGAATCAATGATGGAATTAGCTGTGAAACCGCACCAAACTGTGACTTTTTGTCATGAAGGCCTTGCTGAACGATTTTATGTGAATTTTCTGTTGACCATATCCGATAGTTCCGAGTATTAGTTCCACCATTAAGAGAGAAATGGGCCTCACCAGTAAAATCTGCGTCCTTTATTCAAAAAGCAGTTGCAGTTTATAGGGATACATTTTTATGATTTTTCCTAAAATCTTCCAAACCGTAGTGTATGGCATTTGTATTCGTTTTGATATCGCATTCACAACACGGATTGCTAGCAGATTACTATTGGTTACGTTTTGATTTTCTTGAAAAACTTCTGCAACTTGAACATCACTAGTCGCAGCTCTTCCTAATCTCTAGAGGTCTTTTACAGATTCCTTCAAATTTGCTAATATAATTACGGATACGCCTTCATTTGGAACGGCCCTGATCTCAAACCCATTTCCGTACGAAATCTTCGTAATCCAGTAGTGTAGTTCCTACCGCCTGCATGATGACATCGCACTGAACCAATTCTTGTTTGCAGATCCATGTTCAAATTGTTACGATTTACGTTACGCGAGTGTTATTTTGAGAACAATTCTCTAAATCACGAATATTCCGTTCGACACTTGTATCAATAGTTGTCCCAACAATTATTTTATTCTCTATAGATACTCTAAAATCCAATTATTGAAGCAAGTAGATTCTGTTTATTTTTTGATACTAGCATAGTTTCTAAGAACTATATAAAAATTTAAAATAATAATAATTTATAATCATACCTTTAATAATTTGTAATCGTACATCACATTAACGCTTTTTTTCGCAACGCTTGGAATTCGCCGCCTGTGCTCCCCGACAACTTTCAACAGTTACTGCTTTTGCTCTTCGCTCTTTGTCAATTCGGAATTATATCTTGTTATTAACGCTATACCTCTTTCCGCGGTGTCAATCGTAACGCGCAAAAATGAAAATTTTTCTTTCGCTCCTATATAATACTCGTTGCTTTTCCACGCAGATGGATCTTCAGTCAAAAAGTCGCAGTTCACGTCAAAACTTTTCAACAAGTTACGTGTATATTGACAGAATAGTTCATCGATACAACACGTTCTCCACATCTCTAATTCGGTGTCAGGATTTGGATTTAATAATAACCTTCTAACTGGCTCGTCGGACTCCTTACAACTGTCTAATGACAAATCCATTTCAAATTTTATATCAATTTGAAATGAGCCGACCCGGTAGAATGAGAAATTTATATCCTAAGCAAACGTATTTCATGCAAAAAACGGTCGAAATTGTGTTCTTTTCCCGTTGAAAATAACACATGTGGGCCAAGTTGGGAGGGGGTGGAATGGATTTGCTATCACATTGAGTAGCATAACATTAAAGGGAAGATTCTAACCTTTTCAGAACTCGAAGATTCATCTATTTTCAACCAAATGCAACCGAGTTAAGGCACTATGAATTTTTGCCATTTTTGGTGCATTTTCAAGTGGTGCGTTTTTCCACTCGAGTGTAGATTATCATAGCTGATGGACAATTTTCTCTTAAATTATCAATTCAATAAATGCTACTCGATACTAGACTACGTTAAAAGAGCATATGACGAATCACGAAACTAAAAATATAATATATATAAATAAGTTATTTTAGTTGAAAGTTGAAATTACAGTTTTTAGGCCTTAAAACAATTGTTCTTTTCGCCAATATATCTGTGGGAAATTGGATGTGGTGACTGAAATTCATCAAATACTTTGTGTTTGACTGTAGTATTGTCTGCCAAGTGGCAAACATCCTGTTATTGTAGAACAGTGTTAAGAAACTTCTCAAAAATTGAGGAAAACCTTAAAAAAACACGTTTTGGGCTTGATGCACCTCTAAATATTAGCCGATTTGTTTCAAATTTGGGGGACCTGAATGGATTTGAACATGAAATGACATACTCGAAGAAGAGCGAAATAAAAATATATCGATTTATTTTGGCACAGCCCAGAGGACATTCATCAATATCGTAATTAAAAAGTGGCCAAAAATGCTTCTGTTGATATGTCAACTGTTTGTATGATATAAAAGATTAGATTACAAATGCAAGGTCCTTGCGAGCAAGTAATTCGGGTTTCTTAATTGGTCGATGGCTACAGTCTCATTGAAATCAATAGAAATTTACGAACACAAAAGAGAGTAGTCTGTTCATTAATGTCTAGAGAGATTTAATTTGTGTTCATCTTTGTTCAAACTGTCTCAATTTGGATTATTTTAAGGAAATTCATCTCAGATGCTACTTCCCGCAATTCAATTATTAATTCACAGTAGAAATTCGTTAATGTTAAATATTCCTTTTCAATAAGCTTATGTACCTACAAATAATACCATCAACACCTTTTCAAATCTCGAATATCTTATCGTATGATAGAGTCATACGTTGAATCTCTTGTAATGGAATTCACAAATTAATAAAGTGATAGATAAACATAGGATTTCATCTCACTATAATGAAAGTGAATTTTTATGAATATCTGAGTGTCAAGCAAAGTTGAAGAATGACAATTGAAACTGTTCTCGAAAAATTGATTTCAATTTCGAACACCAAACCCATTCTTTAATCCTATTCGTTCATGAGTTTCTTGATCGATCAACTAGATTATTAATTTACTATTATTAGGGGAGTGTTCCTCTGCGTTCTTATAGGACTATTCTTTCTCCCTTCCGTTACAGTTTTGCAGTGAGCCAATAAACTCTAGATCCTTAACAGAGAACAGGATTTTTCCCGGCTGCATAGGTGTGATATCCTCTACGGTCGTGTTATATGTTCCTGAATAATTGCTTCCATGGAGGAGTGTGGCTCCATGGAAGCAATATTTTCTCCGTTGCAGAATATAGATATCTCATCATTAACTAGGCCAATTCATCTCATATGACCATTCAGAGAGAAGTCTCCTTTAGTCCTCACACATACCGGTTCTCTTTGGTTTGTTAAAAGCCTTGTCTCAGAGTGGCCATTTCTTTGCTCAACCGAAGGAGTTTGAGTTTTATGTTCATTGACAGGGCAGCTGGTTTCATATGCATCCATTATCGCCGTTCAACCGGCAAGTACCGAGCTCATTGAACTCTTTTGGTGCACGTTTTACTGTCGCTTGTTCAATGTTAGATTTTACTATTGTATCGAATTTTCGAGGTTTTTTGAAGAGTGAATGTTGTTTCTACTAGAATTCAATGATTGACTGCATCATTGTATCATCTATCGTTCATTTTCTGCTCATTTTACTTTGAAGAGAAATAAAAGCAGTTACAGCAAACGATTTCTCTCTCGAAATGGCGGATGCGCCAGACAATTGGGGTCTAAATTCAACATACAGAGGTCTCAAAGAAATAAATTTAACAGTTGAAATGATCTTAGTGTTCCTTGGTTCAGATATGAATTGCATGTGCTTTTTACTTTCTTGATAAATATCGTTTTTATGACCCTAACTAAGATAATCTTTTCGTGGTTAGAAACTGGGACATTCTAGTGTGAGAACGAAAGGGAATTTTCCAATTAGAAATGCTAATTGTTGTGATGTAACCAGTTGTGGCTATAACCTTGATGATAATGTTATGATTTCATTATCAACAGGGAAAAACTGGAAAAAATACGGTCTCGTGCTTAACTGCGTTTATTATCCGATCTGGATCAGTCTTCATACATCAGATGAACCATGAATGAAGCTATCTTTCTGTTCGAATTGTTTTTCACTCTACCATGGATAACTTTTTATATTCCTGGAAACGGATAATGGGGTGGTTGATTGATTCAGCAAAATTTGTGGATGTAAGATTAGTTTTTCTTAGAAATTTTAAACCTTATCTCACACACATAGCTATTCTCCTACTCATATTGAAAATAATTGGAATATAAATGATTTTGAGCAAGAATTCCTTCAAAATGAAATCCTTGAAAATGAATCGGTTGGATTCTGGGACAATACTAGGTATGTGTCGTATATGAACATTATCCACTTTCTACTTTCGTGCAATACTAATTACTTTGAAATATGAACAAAGCAAATAGTTGAACAAATTAGGACAATAAGTAAGAAACTACTTCCGAAGGAAAACATTTGTGATAGAATGTAGGAAAAGAATCCACACACATTCAAGGGAACATGATGGAAACTAATTATCCTTCTATGAATAATAGAGAATGTGAGTTACTGAGTTAGAAATATACAGGTTCAGATACATTTACCTTCATTTTGAAAGAAAAACTGTACCAGTTGGTTGGATACTGGTGATCTTATATTCATAGTTAACTCCTCTTGCAATTAATCTATTCAATTCGGTGACAACTCCTTTTATATTAATTTACGGTAAACATTAGTAGGACTATAATCTTCTTCCGTGGACACATAATATCTTGGTATTTCAGTTGAGTAAATACAGTATCATCCGGGATTAATTGAATCTGGTGGGAGCAACATTCCTGAACACCCTTATAGTAGACAAAAATTATCAAGCTTATCTAAGAAACTAATTTCATGTTCACCCAAAATAATACACACAATACACAGTGATTTTGTGAGCTAATGTATAAAAGTCGATGGTAGAAGCCGTTACTTTACTCTAATTTATTAATATTCACTTATACAAGCTGAATTAAGCAAAATACATAGAAATCCAACTAACCATTTTCAGTTAAAAGCAAAACAACTCACACAAAATAGTGAAGCTTTATTACAGTGGTTTCGAATAAACTTAATAACAGTAATCTATGATCTCTAAACTTTATGGACTTATTGAATATTATGAAGATAATGCCCTACGACCTGAAGTATCTCACATTAATAGTCCATCACGAGACCTTAAAGTCAATTTGAATCAGAAATTCAAAAAAATCATTGATTTTGAACCTAAAATTACTGAAAAGAAATCACTCGAATTGTTTGAACTAGTAAAAAACACCATAATCCAACTAATGGGCTTCTAGTTTCTTTTGATGTTTCCAACATGTTTTCAAATATTTCAACTACAGAATGTAAGTCTTTATTCAAAAACGTTTTAATTCCATCACATATAAGCCCCTCAATTCATGATGAAATAGAACTTGAATTTGACTTATGCTTAACTAGGGAGAAAATGTGTCCATCATGGAATAACTGAGGTATTGAATATGGTTCACTTATAATTCTTACGGTGAACTAGAATTTATTGGCAGATTAGTTATTGGTAACATCAAAGAGAAACATGTAACTCAGAATGTTTACTGTGATCATTGTGTAGCAGTTTGACCATGTATGGTTTCTTTCTGGTGTAATGTAGTGCGGGCCAAATATTCACGTATCTGTAACTTTTTTTGCATTCCATTTCGGTAAAGTTCGATTACGAAAATTTTTTCACCAAGAATTTGGAATTGTTCCCCACTTGTGTGATCTGTTCTGAATGCCAAATTTCGAAAACATTTTATTTGCATTCATTTCGGTTAAGGTTCTTCATTACTATGATTACGATAATTTTCCCACCAAGAACAATTTGGAATTGTTTATCACTTGTGTGATATCAGTTCTGAATGCCAAATTTCGGAAACATTTTCTTTGCATTCATTTCGGTAAAGGTTCATCATGACTGTGGTTACGATGATTCTCCCACCAAGAACAATTTGGAATTGTTTACCACTTTTGTGATCTCAGTTCTGAAGGCCAAATTTTGAAAATATTTCATTTTGAGAGATGAAACATACAAAGCATTCATTATTATTTCTGTAGATTGTAGGAACAAATGAACCTTTCCCGAATCTGTAATTCATGACATACCAATTAGTGATAAAATGGTGGATGTTAGCTTACAGTTTTTGATACTAGAAAGATTTTGTATATCTTTGAAGCTTCGTATGAATTCCAAATTATGCCTACGTTGAGCCCTCCAATCTGTAAGATTCGACCACAAATTCTATGCACTCATGTTGACTCGGAACATATCTAAAAATGTCTGGAATCGGAATATTGTCAAGAAGCCATCTATATACGGAAGCCATTACACGAGAACATAGAAAAATGGAAGCGGCTAATCGCTTTATCAGGCGAAGATATCATGGAGAGAAATTATGGAAATGGGATGTAAAATGTCTCCATACTGGAATGGTTTTGAAGAATTGATATAATCATGATCAAAAACGTTCTTCTCACTCATCAAACAGGAATTCTGGCAGTTAACCTTAATGTTGAGCCTCTCAACTAAACAAGTATTGCTGAGAGATAAAAGGTTGCCTCTGATTGAACAAGATGTATCTCAATACATATCATGCTACGAGAAGCGATAATTCATAATATAATATTCCGTAGAGGACGACATCTGTCAAACGGCATAATCTAGTCATAAGATTTTTAGACTCTAAGGGAAGCGCTAGAATCTTTTCAACAACTTTTGACCACACCAAAAGAAAACCTGTGAAGTTCATGGAACATTGCGTATGCCAGCTGTGGAATGTTGAGAGAGGAGGTAAGCATTAGAATTTTTCTTCAAATTTGGAGTTTATAGGCATCAGGAAATACCTCCTACGCAGAGGAGTCCAGAATGAACTAATTAATCTGCAACTGACCGCCACGTTATGTCCTTAGTGTTGGAATATTTTTTAGCACCTTGGATAGTTTTCATATTAATTGGGAAATAAGTAACTTAGAAGCTTCCCCATTCAACGTTTTTCACTTTCTCCTTGAATTTCATTTGCACTAATAGTAATACCATAAGTCTATCTTGGTCATTGAATTAGGCGTATCATGATGCCTTTGCCTTCTACTATTCGGCTATTCTTCGAATTATTCAGCATTTTTGCTTAAGTAGCTGTTATTCTGTATTTTAGACGTTCGTTTAGGAAGATAATACCCAATTTTGTATTGAATTGACTCATTTTCAACATTATTCAAGTATTGAATAATTAATTGTGATCAAGAGAAACTTGAACTCGTATTCAAATATAAATTATTCAATCATCAATAACTGTACATTCTAGAATTATTAATAGTATATCAACGTTCGACCTGGCTGCGGCGCTGAGATTTAAAACTAATTCATTTCAGGAGGCCAAGTTTGCGAAAAAATGCGAAAGTAATAGCGCTAGTAAAATTGTTTACGCATAGTGTTCTAGTATTCTTCTCTCCAGCTTCTAAGATATTCAATGAGAGATTATTTTTTTTGGTTGATTTAATAATTAATAATACAATAAAAACCACTTCCTAATCCATTTTCAAATGGGTAACATTCTAGGCAGAGTTAATGTGCTTTCAGATTAGGATTACAAAAACTATTTCAACATGCTACTGAAGCTTCATAGAGTTTTAAGGATATTCTTAGACTATTCAGTATCTCAGCTGTTCAGAATTATTCAAGTGAATGTACAGAAATGTATTCACTGGCTTACCTTGTACGTTATCTCTGCAACACGGAAGTCCCAATTGATGTCGAGTAGTGCAACATTTAACTTCAGAGATGGAACGCATCAATTGTATGGTTGGAAGGCAAGTTAGTTTCCAGATATGCACACTCCTTTGTAGGATTTGTGTAATGATACGTTTTCTCTTGGCGCTACTTACTAGGCAGGGCGACGCACAGCTTTAAGACAGGTATGAACAAGATATTTCATCCAACTAAAGATATCGCCCATATAATGGAGAAGGATAGATTCAACATGAATGAAATAGAAATATTGAATTTAACAGCAACATAATTTATGAGAAAACGAAAGCGATGAAATAAACGATTGACAAAATAAATTTTCCGCAGCCTAGATCGATAAAAATTGTTTGACGAAGTAATCCGAATCAATTAAGTACATATTCAATTAAATGCCAAAATATGTGTAGAAAAAGGAATTTTCCTGTAGCTTGCTTCTGAAGGACGCAGCTGGGTAAACACTATAGACCCACAGAAAGTTTTCTCTCAGGAATTTCTAACCTATAAGAGAGTTGAAGTTTGTAAGGTGTCTCCAATCTGAAAAATTGCGAGGAAAATAAGTAAAAGTAACTTTTTGGTTAGATGTTTGGTTACTGTATCAACCTTTTTAAGAATATTATGAACTGCGGAATCTAACGATATAATAACGCAAATGATGTGTCAAACACAAGGGATAATTGGCAGAAATTAATAATTTATCAAGAAGAAATCAGTTCAAACCGAAAGTTATAATAATCAAATAGTTTGATTATTCGAAAATTCGACTAGAATCTAGAGTGAATTCTGACTCTCATAATATATACGGTGCGGCAAAACATACCCAGCCAAATTTTTTTTAGGTAAAAAAAATTAAACGAAAAAGTTTTTTGTCAATGCAAACTATTTATTAATAATAATAATATTAATAATAATAATAATAATAATATTTATTGTTGTTCAATACATTTGTCTTTGTTATAAACATACATATATATACTCACATGGATATGCACATATATACATATGTATGCACACACGTACACACATACACATACACATACATGTTTTTGTAATTTTATTTTTATATAATACTAAAATTTACTACATTTAAACCTTCAAGAGGTTTGTGTTTGTAGCATCTTAGTATAAGAACCATGAACCACAATAAAGAGAGAATTTATAAAATGAAATATTTATTATTGAGTGAAATGAAAATAAAAACTTTTTTCGTACTAAAATATTAATATTTGAAATTAATTTTGTATTCCTCAGTTGTCCCTTATTAGAATATTATATTTATTTTCTACTACATTTGCTTATTTATTTGTTCGTTATTTTCGATAATCCAATTATTCAGATCTTTATTTATTTTAGTGTAAGTTTTCGTCTTGAATGACTCTGGAAGCAAATTGCATATTTTTGGACCTAGATATTTGATATGTTTTTGGCCAGCATTATTATTTGTTTTAGGTATTTCTAAATGATTTTGTTGTCTTGTATACTTGTTGTGTTTATTTCGTATCTCGCTATGGTATAATTGTTTTTTATGCATGAATCTAATAATTGACTTTACAAATAGCTGTTTGATATTAAGCAGTTTGGCTTCTGTAAAAAGCAGCTTTTTTGAGTAAATTTTAGGTTCGAACGTGCAAACTTTTATAATGTATTTTTGAGTTATAGCTAATGGCATCATTGTTGTTGTGTAAGCATTCCCATAAAATATAAGTCTGTAGTTAATTATCGATTCAATAAAAGCAGTATAAACGGTAATGAGTCTTTTCTTTTCAGAATGTATCTAAGCTGTTGAAATTTATAAATACATTTACGGATCTTTGCAGCTACATAGTTTATGTGGACGTCCCATTTTAGGTGTTGATCGATATTTATTCCTAGATATTTTACTTTATTAACTTTGGAGAATTTTTAAACAATCAAGATTTGAACTGTTAGCTTTGTTTATACTGAACATTAAGAAAGAAGATTTTGCAGTATTCAAGGTTAAGGAATTTACATCAAACCAGTTTTTAACTTGAGCTAGATTTCTTTCAGCGTTTTCTTCGACTGTTTCATTCTATTAGAAGAACTGTGTCGTCAGCATAGCATATGATTTCAATATTATTATTTAATGAAAAGAGATCGTTCATGTAAATTATAAAGAATAGTGGGCCTAGGACCGAGCCCTGTGGCACACCAAATTCTATTGTAGATTCTGAACTGTATTCATTGTTATTTAGTCTAACTTTCTGAATTCGTTTTGATAGATAAGACTCCATAAGCTTTAGAACCGTGCCTCTCAAACCTATGCATTGTAATTTGAATAATAGAATTTCGTGTGCCACCGTATCAAAGGCCTTGGCCAGGTCCAAAAAGATTCCCAAACATTTGCTCTTATTGTTGAAAGCTGTTGTTATATATTCCGTAACTTGATTAATTGCATCTTCTGTACTACACTTTTCTCTAAAACCATACTGAGAGCTGTGTATGATATTGTGTTTGTTTAGGAATGATAATATTCTATTTTTCAAGCACTTTTCTATAATTTTGCTTAGACTACTTAAGAGACTTATAGGTCTATAGTTCTCTCTCTCTCTCTCTCTCTCTTGTTTAGATCCCGATTTATGAATGGGAATTACTATACTGTATTTCATTATTGTTGGAAATTCCCCTGTTTCTATAACTGTGATTACTAGGTGTACAATTGGTTTTAGTAAATACATGTGAAACTGCTTAATGTGACGAAGTTGAATATTGTCATGTCCTGGCGAAGCATTAATTTTCAGTTCATTAATGTATTTGGAAATCTCTTCTTCATTTGTTGGTACGAGGAAAATGGTGTTTGGGTTGTAATTTGAATATTTTTTGTAATCGTTTTTTCTTTGTGGTGGTAGTTTACTTGCTAGTTTTTTTTCCTATCTTAGTGAAATAATTATTGGAAATATTGGATATTTTCTTTTCTTCTCTGATTATCTGCCCATTTTCATTTAGTTGAATGTTTTGTTTATTTGAACTACCATTTTTAGTAATGCTTTGCACACTCTCCCACATCTTTTTAATGTCAAAAAAAGCTAAACTCTTTATAAATTAGATTTTTATAGTACATATTCTTCGTTTTTCTTATTAGCTTGCTAAGAAAATTTCTATATTGTCTATATTTTTGCCATTCACTCTCTATGTTATGTTGAATTGCATTTTGTTTTAAGTTGTCTTTAGTTATTATGCCCTGAGTTATCCAAGGTTTAAGTTTTTGATATTTCGGTGTAAAGGGTAATTTTTTTGTACTGTTTAGTATATATGATTGAAGTGTATTGATTATGTGCTCAGTAATAAAATTAACGTTATTTGAATTGAATACCTTGTGCCATGTTTCGTTTTCTAATAAATCCTTTAATTTTATTAAATCTATTTTTTGATAATAGTTTAGTGACTTTTTTGCTGTAGTTTTCTTCTTATATTCAGGTTTGTTGTGAATATTAATACTACACGCTACTGCGTAGTGATCTGTAATACTAGAGTGTATGACTGCTGCGTGAATTTTTGTTGTATTGTTAACTGGCTTTATAAAAAGATGATCAATGCATGATTAAGATCCGTTAACTTCCCTTGTAGGTTTATTTATGTATTGCTCATATCCATAGTGGTTGAGTATGTTTAGGTATTCATTTGTCTGTGGACCCCTTTGTTTTAGGATGTCTATATTTATGTCACCTGTAAAGATTTCAATTTCCGTGTTTTTTATCTGCTTAAAGAAATCATATAATTCTATTAGAAATTCTTGAGTATTCAATGATGGTGATCTATATATTCCCGTTAAACCTACTTTTTTTAAATTTATTTCAAAATTGACTTTTAAAAATTTAGTCTGGTTCAGAGTCACTATTTCTTCTATAGGATTGTGCTCAGTTTTAACATAAATAATTGTGCCGTCATTTCTATTAATTTGACTGTTATTGTAAAAAGTATTAAAATTGTTGATATTGTAATCATTTGCATCTTCTAAAATAAATGTCTCTGATAGAATTATAGCATCGAAATTAATTTTTGAACTTTCTAAATATGTTATTAGTTGATCAAAATTTTGTTTCATGCTTCTTATATTAAAATGTATTACATTCAAGCCTTCTACCAAGTCTGTCACTTCCTGAAGTTCGTCAAGAGAATTAAAACATGTAAAATTATTTATGAAAAGCTACATAGAGTAAATGACCGACAAGACAAGCCAGACAATGACCAAATCTATCTTAAGCGTGTAGCATAACTTTACGCAATATTTCAGCTGCAATTTGCGCAATTACTTCACGAATATTTGCCTTTAAGTTTTCTAATGTTTGTGGGCGATTGCTGTAGGCTTTATCCTTCACAAGCGTTCCACACATTCACAAGAAAAAATCTGGTGCCGACAAATCAGAGGAATGGAGCGGCTACTCAACATGTTTTAAGAGCAGCCTCGTAGGAAAAATGTCTCTAAGAAGAGCGACCGTTTCACCCGCTGTAGTATGTAGCATTGTTCGTGGCATCTTCAAAACAGAAGAGTCCAATGATTCGTTCGGAGCATATTGCGCATCTAACAACGACTTTTTGATCAAACTGCACGTTCTTTTGGATAAAACGAGGGTTTTCTGTTCCCCAAAAATGATAATTTTGCTTGTTAACACGACCAGAAGGGCAAAAATCTGCTTCATCGCTCATTATCAGATTTTACTAAAAATTGGGTCCTGCTTCCACAAAATTCGTAACGATTTGTGCGTATTGCAAACGTTTCCCAATATCAATTGACCATAGTTTGAACACAGTTTGAATTCTGTATGGGTACATATGCAAGTCTAAGTGTAAAATTGTTCTTAATGTCCGTTCAGACAACGATAATTGCGGCACACGTCTTCTTGTGGAAGTTGTGGTTCTGCCTGAACGTCAGCTCAATATTTTCATTTGAACAATCAGAACGAGATCTTTCAGTATGCTTTACATCACTTATTGTGTCATTCTGTGAAAACGCGTTTGTTACACGACGAACTGTTCCTCCGAACTCTTCGACCTGAATACGCTCTCCTAAAAGCGCGTCAAATTAAAATCATCGAAGAAAAGTTTTGGAAATACAATTTAACAATTTCTGCGCGTTCTTGAGGCGAATAACGTTCCATAACAAAATTTTGTATCTTTCTACTTTGATATAAAACTTTACTTTTCACATTTATTAAAGGAATAACACAATTAAAACAATATTCCATGGCTGGGTAAATTTTGCTGCATCCCTAAAACTAACATCTAATTAATGATACCCTGAGTTACCTAAACACTTTTTTCAGCAACTATATAAGTTGCCATTTTCAGTAGATATACAACAATGAATCTACATTGGATATTATTTTCCGAGATAAATATTTGGAATACTAAATATTACAGTGGTTCTAGAGTATATTTGGTTTATATCAATTTTCATATTGATCTACTAGCCACAGTCGTAATTCAGAGATCCTTTTAATGAAAATAGTTGCTGGAAACTCAAAGTTCAAATAATCAGTAACCAAACATTTGATATAATCATATTATATATCTAGCCGGAGGAAATATTATCGTTAGTTCAAATTTAATCAAATAATCTTTCTGGCTTGGAAAATATAGGCTGAACCAATACTAGGGGATAATATGAAATCAGAAATTTACACGAGAAACAAGATAATGATTTTAATACAATTCAATAATGTTCACGTGAGATTAATATGACTGGATGTTATCCGGCTGCCCATGGTTTCTCACTAGCACAAAAATTCAAAAATGTGGTAGTTCAATACAAATCGTGATTAGACCCATTATGAGCTGATATTCGGATAATACTTATTTGTTATTAAAATAAGATTTTATTTCAACCAGATAAATGAATATAGTCCAATCACTGTGCAATTGGGATTATAATTTTTTCCACATCACATGTTTTTTGGGGTGCTGATGACGAATATGTTAGCTTAAAATTCGGAAACCTGATGCGTTTCAAGATTTCGGCAAATTGAAGAGTTTGAAGCCTTCTATAGCATAGCCATTTTGAAAAATTTGGTTCCGAAAAAAAATATTTAGGTTAGAGAACTCGCATAAGCTTCAAATTTTGTATTCAAATAGAGTATCATTTTATGCCTTGTAGCAGTTTTTTCGATAAATAGAACTCAAGATATCTCTAATTGCATTTTTGGACCGTAATGCATTGTTTGCCTTTTTTGAAAAACTCGAGATTTATTTGGAGGAAAAGGCCTCAATCTATCTAACCCTAAGACGTCGACCTCTTAGCACTTTTAATTATTTAAATCAAAAATTCGAGATTTATAGGTTTTTTTGTGAAATGTACATTACCGACGCTCGACTTTGTTTCGCGGCTGCATTTTTTCGTCCCTTTTCTTTTTCTTCAACTCGCGCTAGAATGTTTTAAAAAGGAGCTGAGAGGTAGGAATTTCAGGGTTAGGTAGAGTAAGGCCTCTTCCTTCAAACGAATCTTGGCTTTTTCAAAAAGGACAAAAATGGGCTCACTACGGGCCTAAACATACAAATACAGATATGTTCTACTTATAAAAGAAAAGGCAACAACGGCTTAAAATACGCGTGAAATGGTCCTTTTTTCGGACCCAAAATTTTTTAAATAGCCTAGTTTCTCAAGCAAAGTGGTTGGATTTTGAATATGCTATAGAGGGCATCAAATTTTTCAATTTTCATTTTAGTTTGGGTCAAGAGACTCATTCCTGGCGACGCAATCTTAAAAATACGATTATTCCACTATTGCGCATTTTGGCACAAAAAAAGGGGCAGAGAAAAAAAATTGGGTCGAAAGTAAAAATGAAATGCTACCATCCAGAAGATGAAGTTCCTAAACCAAAATCTGTGATAGGAAATTCAATTTTACGTAAAAAAAAAACGAAAATGAGCTTTTGACTTTAAATTAGCACCATTCGATGCGTTTTGATTTCCTCTACAACTTTGCTCTGCAGCTTATCCGATAAAATGCGTTCTTTCCATATAAAACGCGAAAAACGTAAAATTCAATCATAGAATAGAGCACACAATTGCACAGCCACTGGACTAATAGTGGAATTTCGCAATAACAAACAGAATTAATTCAGTGTTATACAAATTTGATCTACGACGATGGAAATAGAAGATTCCCTGCGAAAGGTTATGAAGTGAATCTGGATAATACGTAATTTCGGCATTCTACTCCATCAGATATATACAGTACAATTTTGTACTATCCCAGTTAATAAATAGATTCACATTCCGTCAGATGCCTAGAAAAGAGTTAATCGTTATTATCAAATTCAGAATTGTGATAAAGTAATAACGTACGTTTTTTTAATCCCCTGTAAAATGAAATTTTATTATTTGGAACGATCTCCAATTTTCAAGAGGAAAAATACTTGAACATGTGATATAAGTTCAATTGATCTAAATGATTCACAATGTAGAATCCATAAGGTGTGTTCAGGAGTCGTCTATGAAGCGACTTTCACCTTCTGATAAAGCAGAATTAACTTCCTACACGTTTTCTCTCGAGCGCTGATTTCAAAGAGATGTTGCAGCGGTCAATAATGCTAGAAATATCCTGGATAGAGTCTCCAGCTTTTACGGTAAATAATATGGCACCGAATTCATCCAATGTCAGGTAAAATAAAATATAGCCCTAAAGGTAAAACCTTGTAAATTTCATTAGCTCTTACATTTTATCTTTTGACAGAGCTTTTTTGAGCTGAAATATCAGATTCATCTAATGAAGGTTTCTTTAACATCGTCTAAGTTTACTGAGTGCAGTCACTTTCACAGGAGAGTAGACATCAAGCGATATTACAATTTAGGCATGTCTTCGCTTATTTCATCCAAATCCATCAAATTTCCACAGATGATTCGAAACTATTGACAAATGTGTCAGTAGCAATTGACATTTCTGTTGAAATATAATGGGAGAACCATTCAGTATTTTATCATTTTTGGACTCACTTATATGTTCACTACGTTTGTAGGAATGAAAACTCGACAAATGTAACATGAATACAGCATTATTGAGCAAAAATCGTACACGAATAATGTTTGCATGATAATTATTACGGGTTATCAATTGTAATTATTGACCGATAAAGGGTGAAGCTAAAGGGTCTAGGTGATTGATATATAAGGAAATTACCCTTCTACTGACAAAATTTTATGAGTACATAATCAATGATAAGAGAACATCATTTTTTTTTATTTGACTACACGAGAGGAAAAAATATAATGTTCGAAGAACATCGTGTGAGCCAGCGGTGAAATGTTGGAAAAGGAGATAGTCATTCAATTTTTTCTTGAAGGCTTGGAGGTTATAGATATGGGTAAATATCTCACTAGCAAATGGGTTCCACATGTTCGCTGTTCGATAGAAAAATGGCGTCTGGTAGGAAGAAGTTCGGCAGGTCTCGAGCTTGACAGTGAAAGGGTAACTAGGTTGAACTCGTCCAGTCTGCCCATCTGGAATCTCTCGTGGTGAAACAACAGACGTGATTTCTGATGAACACCGACTATGCATATATCTATAGAAAAGGGAGAAAGCTCCCACCTTTCTACCATGTTCTAGAGAGTAATATGAGAATTTTTGATCATCATATTCGTATTCAGTATCCTTGGGAGTCCCCGAGTAACAATTTTGGGATAATTTGGTTCCAATAAGACTCCTGTAAATTGCCTGAGACCCACGTGATACCCACGGTTACTGACCTCCTGATGATATATTAAAATTTTCAATCATCATATTCGAGCTCAGCATCTTTGAAACCCCCGAATAACAATATTCAGTTCATTTGGTTTTAATAAAATTTCTGTAAATTGCCTGAGACCGAAGTGGTACCCCCAGGGTTACTGACCTCTAGGTGAAATTTTAGAATTTGTAATCTTCATATTCGTGCTCAGCACCCTTGAAAGTTTCCGAGTAACAATTTTGAGATAATTTGATTTCAATAAAATTCCTGTAAATTGCCTGAGACCGACGTGGTACCCATGGTCACTGACCTCCAGGTGAATAATGAGAATTTTTAATCAGCATATTCGTGTTCAGCACCCTTGAAAATTCCTAGTACAAATTTGAGTTAATTTGGTTTCATTGAACTCGTAAGTGTGACATCATCAATCAGACGAATAGCTCTCTTCTGGATATAACTCAAGAGCTTCATCAAATGTTTGGAATCCGAACTCCAAATATGTGAACAGTACTCCAGGACAAGTCGAGTCTGTGGCGTGTAGATTATGGGGAGCTGCTAGGATATAGAGTAGCTCTTGACACGAAAGAAAACCAAGTTTTTGTGAAGCGGTTTTCGCAATGGACCTCACATGATCGTTCCATGATGGGAGCTGTTGGTGGTGATCCTGAGTATGGATATGGAAGACTTAATATGAATAATTGTACCTGACTTCATCATATTAGGGATGGAAAGATTTGCCTTCCTGGAGGAGATGCAAGCTTTAGTTTTCGTTGCATTAAACTCTACTAGATTATCGTATCCTCATTTCAAAATCTTTGCCAGGTTTCTATCAATTGCGTCTGTCTTGATCCTCTGGCTTCTTTGAAAGACAATTTCAGGCATATGGCTATCGATGGCAGCAATATTAGGAGGGTCCTGCCTTTATGAATCCAAAGTGGAATTTGCTGCAAACATTCCAGCAAAAAGATTGGCTTTTTCTTGTGGTGTAGTAACCAGTGTGCCATCATCTTTGGTTAAGGGACGAAATGAGCTGAAAGTGAAATTTCTACTGATTGCATTGGTGATCCAAAACGAACGGAAGCCATTGGCGCATTCGATAAGCTCTGATCTTATTTTGGTACTTAATGCTTCTTTCGAAGCATTTATTATTGCACATGTTTCTGGCTTCAACATATTCTGTTCCGGTATCCAGATATGGATTACCACGCCAACGACCATATGCTGTTTTTTTAGAAGCGGCCGAGATAGGACAGATTGTATTGAACCATCGTTCACCAGATGACTGATAAATTCTAATATCATCATCCTTCTCTTCTTTGATCACTACTATTATCACTATATTTATAACTTCCGTTTCCTCCCATACACTATCAAGAGTATGTTGTAAGACCTGCTCCATACAAAGGGTCCTCTTTTTTGACGCCTTTTCCATTCCAAAATTATTATTGTTCCCAATAAAACCAATGTTCGTTCAAGAACCACTTTTATACGTCGCGGTAGGATTCACAAGGTACAAGTAACCTCAAATATAATATTGATAATGATGATAACAATAATGATAACTTTATGATTAGATGAAAGAACAAGAACTTTGTTTTCACACCACTTCTAATAATACAAAATTATTAATTTCTACTATCAATTTTTTAAAATAACTTCATTTAAATCTATATTTAAATTATTTTTATAAAGAAATTATATTCTCACTGATATAATATGTAATAATAATATGATATGTCTTATATAAAAAAACGAAAGACGAAATTTAAACTTATGGAAAACAAGTAACATAGATGATAAATCATTTCTAATCTTTACATTATAGCTTTAATATGTTCAATTAAGTATTTTCAAAAGCACAGTTTCGAACTATTTCCGATATTATCATGTAGTTTATTTGTCAACCCTCAAAAATGATAGAGAATCCATAAACTTTCAAAATTTTTGGAATATAAATACTATTGTTGTTTCGACTAAGCTTAAGCACTTTGCTCATATTTCTGGCAGTTCCAAAGTTCCAAGGTTCTGATAACTAAAAAGAAATTGGTGATATGATCTTTGAATAGGTTAACTTGTTCAGCCAGAAAATAAGATGTGAAGTTAGTTCGCTGTTTGTAATCATTACGTTTTCGGCTGGTTGAATAAGTTCTAATCATTTCAGGAATACCATTATAAGGAACCGCTAAAATTAGTGTTATGGCGACATAGACGAATTTACCATTCACAAGTATAATACCCATGGTCTCAGTTGGTGCGGATACTTTTGCTTAACATTTTATTCGTTCAATTTCCACATTGTTTGAATTCATGAAGTAAATTTCAAGCAATTCTAATTATTCTGAAACGAATAAGACTTCATTCTCACAATAACGTCATTCAATATTTATATCTTGTTGCAAACTCTCCAACTTAGGAAGTACGTAACATCTTCGCAGGTGAAATATCGCAACAAATTCGAAATCATGATAGGAAATTAATTTCCCAGCTCTTCCTTAATTCTCGCTTCCGCGTTAGCCCGTGGTTAATTTTCAACACGAATGAATATGAGGGTGTTGTACGGAACATATTGATAACCAACCGATAGTCGATCAAAAATATTACCAGTCAAACTCTGCAAACTTCAAGTCAGTATACGAAATATCTAAGCCTTTGAACCAACCATTTTATCCAAATCCACCAAGGTTGAGTAATCAATTTTTATGTTTTTATTGGCTTATATGTATATGTGTATGAGTACCTATTATATGAATATATGCATAACAAAGTAAAGCCAACTGTATCTAGCACAATTTCAACGCTTTTAACAGAATGAACACAAGATATTCAGCTTTATTCTTACCTTCCCGATTTTATGTATCGGATTCGATATCTCCATTTTCATTTCTATGGCAGAAATTCGAAAATCTCCTAATTTGCATTTCACAAAACAACCCAAAGAGAGAGGTGTCTATTTCTTTTTATAATAGGTTAGGAAAACTATTTCGCGCTCTCAATTACTTTTTCACGTTAAGCGAATAGGGACATATGCTTAAAAGTATTTTTTTTTTAACATTTTTACATCAAATGCGTCAATTGTATCATAACTAAATTAGGTATGTTTTGTATTAATTATCCATATATCTGACAAAATGAGATATCCATCAAAGATTTGTCGTAAATAAGGTTAAATAAGTTAATATCTAACCAAAAACAGGAAATGGTACGCAATCAACTAATCAAATTAAATACATTACTTTCAAATAATTCAATTAAATTAAAAGTTTCACTTATCAACTTGCAGTGATCAATAAATTGTATAATGTGTTTCCTAAATTTGCAATAAAACTCGTTTCTAGATGGGAGAACAAGCTAAAAAATTGTTTAGGCAATACCTTTGATAAAGTTCCCAATTTCGACAAATCTGGAATTTACTAAAGGGCTTTAGTAGTTCCATCAATACTATAGCTCTTACGAAGCTTAGGATATCGGATGGCTTCAAGTTAGGTAAATCTTCCCCTTCTGTCTGATATGCTCACAAGTGAGTTTTGCAAGGTACTGCATAGTGAATAGAAAGTTTCTTCCTTCCCTTCGCAAAATCTGTACTCTTCTTCCTCTACTAATCAGAACTTCTTAACGTGTCCTCACAACCGACATTGCTCTGTTAGAATTTCCGTTGGTATTCTGAGTTTATTTTTCCTTGGGTTAATGCTCTTCTGGTTATAGTTTTCCTGAAGTTCCTTATGCTGGATCAGTCCTTGTATTTCTATCCAGTAATGGCAATTTTTTCTTGTCTCCTCATTCTACCAGTATTGCACTAACGCGTATTCCACAAAAGGGTTCAACCCCAGAAATGGTGATTCTGTCCCAATTTTGCGAATACGTACAGTTTTTCGTTCCTCACCACTTTGGTGTCCCGGAATTTATAAGAGGGTAACCGCATTATTCTAGCTCATTTTATTTAGTTTCTCTAAACATTCCCAGATATTGGGGCTGATTACGTGAGATCTCTGGTTGACTATCTGACATGATAACCATTTCTATCCACGGAAGTATCTTTAAGACTGAATATATTTTCCTATAGCGTGAATTTGAGAGATTTGCATACGCTTCCGGAGTATTCGGTGACTTGGCTTCCTGTTGAATTCTTCCACGAAGCTATACCTTTTTTCATATAATCTTGGGCATGTCCCTGTTTTGCTGATATACAGGGGGGTCGATACTTACGTATGATGATTTCCTCTATAAACATTATATTATATTGATTTTTGTATCATACAAATGTTCGATGAATGAAGCTGTTACTTTGTTATAGTTTATTAACACTTTATCGGAACAATAACGATTATGAACCTGCAGTTTCGACAATCATCGCTTCAACTACAACTTAAACCACCAATATCCAATAATATCCTGTCGTTTTACAGTTCAGATAGTATTAAGTAACAGTTTATGTGGTATAATACAATAACTCAGGAGATAATAACATTATTTGAATACTGCAAACAGATGTGAATAAATCAAATTAATTTGGTCGTGAAACAACTGAGTTTGATATTTTATATGGTTTGTCACTAGATTCTGATAAGTATAAACTCCGTCCTTTTGTACAACTATGTAGAAACTATCTGTCAAAGACGACAATTTTACGAATTTTTGATTGGAATGTTTTTTTTTGTAAGTAATAGGTTGTACCATATTCTTCAATGAAAGGATCTTATTCACTTGTTTTAGTTTGATGATTGGTTTTTCCTATAATTTGATCTATAAAGTTCGAAAAACATCGTATGAGCCAACGGTGGAATGATGGGAGAGAAGATAGGCATTCAAATTTTTATTGGAGGGTTGGAGGCTATAGGCATGAGGAAAGATTCCACTAGGGGATCAGTACCACAGCTTTGTCGCTCGATAAAAATGAAATGTGGTAGGAAAAAGATCGGCAGGTCTCGAGCTTGATGATGAAGGTGACTAGCTTGAGCTCATCTAGTCCACATACCTGAAATCTGTCGTGCTGGAATAACAGACAAGATTTCAGATGAACACCGACCATGAAAATATCTATAGAAAAAGGAAAAATCTCCCACCGTTCTATGATGTTCTATAGAGGTCAATATTCTTAAGTATGACATCATCAATCACTCGAATAGCTCTCTTCTGGATAGAAATCAAGAGCTTCAGCGTTTGTTTTGGAGCTGAACTACATCAAATATGTAATCAGTACCCCAGGATAAGTTAAATCTGTGCTTTGTAGATTATGAGAGGCTTCCGGAATGTAACGTTTCTCTTGGCACGGAATAGGGAACCAAGTTTTTGTTAAGTGGTTTTTACGATGAACCTCACATTATCATCCCATGAGATCAGTATTGCAACTGGACTCCCAACTATTAGTGTTAGTAAGAAGCCAAGAAAAATTATTTACTTATTTTACTTAGAACTCACCGTACCTGTGCGAAGTTAGCAGCGAACATAATCTGGAATCCTATCCCAACAAGGTGTTGTGTCATGTTTCGAATAATGAAATCTCGATTATAAAATATGTCCATCACAATGACTGCGTAAGATATGAATTACCTCTCTATGAGCGTGATTTCTACCGATGGCTTGTGTCACTCTGGAAATAAGTCTTTCTGGATTTGTAATGGAAATACTATTTCTTCACAATATTGCAATCTTCGGATATATAAAATTTTTCACGGGTAATAATCATTAAATAGCCATACGAGTTATTCCTCCTCAGAATTAATTTTAGTAGGAGTAGTCGAGTCAAATAGGTATTAAAACATGCCGACTTACGAAAATCGAACGATATGGACCGATTTTGATGAAACAAAGTGCATTCGATTCGGGATGACGTCTAGAAAGAAGTTTACCGGTTAGTTTCTTGTGCAAATTTGTTATTATGTTTTTAACCAAAAATACTTTTATTAATTTGCAGCGTGAATGCTTTATTGAAGCAATGTTTTATTTATTGAACAATATGTATTTGAAATATTAAAAAAATGTTTCTAATAATATTCACTGAACCAAAGAACAAAATAATTTTCACATAAAACGAATGAAAAATTTTACTAATCTGAACAACAGCGGCATCCAACAGTAAGTGACACGTGGTGATCATTTATTATGTATCTACATTACAATAGCAGCGTGGTCCACGTATACGTTGCCGCGTCTTTATTTTGGGGGGATGGGAGGGAGGACCGGTTTAGATGAACAGCTGCTCTATGAAGCGCCATAGAGATCTTATTATATGATAGATGCTGTGTTATAGTATAGTGCAGACTTCATAGTTCAAGAAAAATACCTACCTGCTACTCCCGCCCGGTTTTTATCACGTATATGTCCATAGTATATGTAAAAGATGCTGTGTGGAATATAAAAAGATTGAGTAGAGAAGATAGAAAAAAAATGTTAGATGAGCGGGAATTTATTTCAAATTAAAAATAAAAAAAATTAGAATTCGATTGTTTTTGATTTAAATTAGTAACGACCCCCTTTTAACAAATTTTTAAACATTTAACATAAAAAAACAACCTCCACAACACATAACTGTGGATTTCTGGTTAGTTTTGATGAAATTTTGGAATTTTTGGTCAAAAAAATAATATTTAATTTGCACAAAAAACTAACCGGTAAGCTTTTTTCTAGACGTCATGCCGAATCGAATGCATTTTGTTTCATCAAAATCGGTCCATATCGTCCGATTTTGGTAATGAAATACCTATTTGACTCGACTAGAGTTTATGGTAATGAATATGCAAACAGAATAATATCATTCTCCAAAGTCGTGTTGGAGGGAATCGATAATTCAGCAAACCAATGTAAAAATGAAATTTTACAGGAGAAGCAAACAACTAATTCCCATGTACATTTTCTGTTTTGTCTGGTAATTTGATAATAACACACATTTTCTACATGTTCAGGTTCACGAATGCGTGCATTGAATATATCAAAGGAAACAAAATGTATATAAATAATACAATTTATCGTTTTATCTAATTTATTACTACAGTATTGACTAATATAAATAACCAACAGATGATAAGTAACATTATGTATACGTATAAGTGAGCTGTAACAGTCACTGCATATTTACATTTGTTTATTTTCACCTATGATTTATATGTAAAGCTTTATATCGTTCGGTAACTACTAACATGTAATTGCATGGATCGTTCGAGCCAAAATGTGTAATGAGAGCACGTACCTACTTCATGGGAAGAAGCATAATTCATGGTGAAATAAATCATTCCTGTTTAATGGAGGCATGATAAACATTATTCATGATTAACATACTTGAACGTAATCAAACGGAATGATGATTTTCACAAGCAAACAAAAATTACTGTTCAATTTGATTACATTCAACTATCTTAATTAAATAATTTTTTCGCATTTTGTACTGTAATGTCTACATTAACGACCTCAAAATCTTACAGTAATGAGACATTTAACTGCATAAGAACCATTACAGCATAACAACCAGTACTACATATAACATCAGTATCATTTAAAACACAATTTAATAGAAAAGGAAAACGTTTATTTCAAGTATTATGACAATAAATATTGTTTTCAAGTTACAAAAGGTTACAACTTTTGACCTCGCTGCATTAATTAGTTATTGCTGAACGATTTCTAAAGGGGCTTCTTGGAATTGTCCAAGCTGGACATTGTAAAATATCCTTTCAGACATTTTTTATTTTACTACCAATGCTTTTTACCACGTATCCGTCAGCTACAATTGCAGATCGCCATTCCCATGTCGTTTAAGAACCTGAATATCAGCGCCACTGTAGGGCGTTCACCAAACTATTCCGCCTGGATAAAATATCTATTTGATATGATAGAAGATATGGAAGATACTGTTCCTTTTCACGTACAGATATGCATAAGAACATTGACTGGCTGAAAAATTTTCAATTCAACATAAATTTGTTTAGGTTTATGGTAATTTTTTGGTCATGATAGTTACCAAACTATTGTTGTTGAAGACCTGAATCTCGGAATGAGTCAACCAGTTTTTATTACAGCAATAAATAAAGTTAGCTATTGAGATTAGGAATAACGAAAAAATGATAACAAATGTTAACTTCTTCTTTGTCAGCTCTGAATTCAGTGATTCTGGAAGTTCTTGATAGCAATATTGCTAGGACAAAATTGATAATTTTTTGTGGAATGTTCACAGAAGTATGTCAACTGGATGTACTGTATATTTTTCATGACGATAAAACAGGAAAAATCGATTATAACTTACTCTTTTGGGTCTTAATAGTAGTAAGTACTTGTGGTAGATTTCATACCCATTGCAATCTAAGGCTACAGTAAATACACGTTTTTTCTTTGTTTTGGTATAACGTTACGATCAACATTGTTCCAGAATTTTCTACATATTTAGTTGTTAAACTGCATAATTCTGTACGCCGACATGCACCATTCAGCCCAAAAATTAATACCACTTTCATCAACAGAAACGTATCGGTAGTAGCCTCGTTCAAAAACTTTGTAACATTTTCCATTGCTAAGACTTTTTCGATTTTTTTGGGTTGACACTTACCATTTTGACCTTTCAAGAAAGCGATTACCTTTTTATATTGTGAAATATTCGTGTTTTCATTGATTTGTATCGTAATTTTGGTCAAAAAGTATGTAGCCCATAAACTAGAAGGTTTAAGGACTTTTACCTAAAACAAATAATAAAATTAGTGCCTATGTACAACACTTTAACCATGTAAAATAACAAACGTTTCCGTAAAAAGAAGCCAGCATTATGTTTTCATCAATTTTTTCAAATCTCTTGGTGATTCTCCACTCGCAGAACATATTATATACTTTCTCGTACCTCTCCTTAGATTTCACCGGAAGTGAACTAGGAGAAGCTTCCCGAGCCGCATTTAAGATATATTCCAAGTCGTTTCCATCAGTCGTTCTGATAATTATTTTAAATTTCGCTGTTCAAAGATGAATCTATATGAATGCCGTCAACCTTTGTCAATTACAAAATATCCTATTTAAATTGCCAGGATACCGTAAAGTCATACCACTACTTTTTTTTAGATTTTCCTAGTAACTATTATTATAAATAGATTTTAACATGAAATGCAAAATCATAATTTACAAAATGATTTTACTTGACTCGTATGGTACCAAACTCGTCAATTAAAATTTCACTATACTGAAATTTATACGTAATATACTATTTCATCACTTATCTAACAACAAAGACGATACTAGCTTCTGTATTACCGCACCATTTTCAAATGATAGAAATTGTATGAAAAAACGATTGAGGAGCTTAGATATTTATAGCTAAATTGCAATATTCAGGATGTTATTCACAAAACAATAGTTCCGACCACTTGAGTGAACTCAGATTATGGGGAAATACTAATCTAATAACAGTTTGGAAATATTGAAAAGATTGCAAGTATGAACATCTCCCCGGTTAAGAATTATTGAGATTTCTCACATCCTTGAAAGTCTTCATTGATTCTGGAATGTACAATTTAATCCTCTATATTGCCTCTCACATCCTGTTGGAATGTCCAGCATTAGCATCCCTCAGGCACCGACACTTCGGAGAATTAAAGCTGCTCCCTGAAGAACTTATGAAAGCCAGCACTGGCAATATTCTGAGTTTCTGCCGGGCCACAAACCTGCTAAAATAGAATAGGCTTCTGACCACGGGGCGCACAATGGGCCCAACTGAGTAGCCTAAGTGCATCAGGGGGCTAAGTCCACTCCTCTCAAATGATGATGATGATGATGATACTGGAGTATATAAAATCCAAACCTGTTTTATATAATTTAAATGATCTAGAATGTTCTTTATATCTGGTTTGAATGTTACGACAGGTGCGACCTTTATAAAAAATTACAATTCTGGACATGTTAAATTGTAAACTCTAGGTTTCCTTCGCTATTGAATTTCATCTTTAGCGTTGAACAGAAGATGTCAAAGCTTGTATTGTGGTTTGAAAGTAACTAAAAGATTAAGATGTGAAAATTTTTTTTTTGCCAAACTAGGTAACGAAATATATTTAGGTGGTGGATGGTTGGTTTCCATTATTTATGGATAGGTACGGTAGCATGTTATTTTTCCCTGTTAATTATTAATTATTGTATTCTCGTCAAAGCCGTTACTGAGAGCAATAGTTTTAATAGTATTTAATACTTTATTTAGATTTTATTTACAAAAAGGGGGAGAGAGAAATCTCGATGTTTCGTTGAATTATTTGCAGCTAGTTCATTACTATGAGGGATTAAAGTAGTGTGGGTGCTAAAGTAGGTTTGCTATAGACGTTGAAAGTTGTGGTTTGTTGAATCTAAAAAGCTTAAAAATCGATGGTGGTAGCCGTTACTTTGTGACAATTCATCATATTGACAGACACTATTACTCTGCTTTTATATCACTTATATTATAGAACACTATTATTGTGACTATAGCTTCGACAACTAGCGTGTCATCTTCAGAACGATACAACAGTTTATTCAATTATCCGTTTCCGTTTCCAACGTGAATTTAATATTTGTATTAATCTTATTGATAATAATTCAAAAATGATGTAAATGTTTAGTTCTTCTAATAGGGCAACATGTCTATACTAAAAATTAATATGTTCTTTAGCTAACGTAGAATTCATTACATTTCCTCAAAATTAGATTTAAAAATGTTTCATAAAACATGACTTAAATGAGAACCAAAAATTCATAGCTAAACCGAGTGAAATCAATATATCTACATCTATAGTTTTGGCATTCACGTGGTGTGGGATAATGTTAGAATTGGAGAATTAGACCCAAATTTATATAATAACTCGTTATATTTAAATTCTCGGGAAATAGATCACATTAACACTTATGCTTCATATTTTCTTGTCTTTACGTACGTTTCGGTCTCATGACCATCATCAGAAGACTTATTATGTCTAAAACTGGATTGCTTGAAACTAATTGTATTAAACAAAGCGTCCTTATCGCAACAATTTCAATTAAAATAACTCGTAGCATTCAAGTGGTGTGAAATCATTTGGAGGTTGGAGAATTAAACTGAAATTCACACAAAAACTGTTACTATGTAAATTCTTGGGAAATAGGCCACATTAACACATATGTCAAGTTTTCGTTTCTACCTTTCGGTCCCACGATCATCATCAGAAGACGTTTGAATAATTCAGTTGACATATGTGTTATTGTGACCTATTTCCTAAGAATTCACACGTAATTCATAACTGGGTCAAGAATCATTATTATAAAACTTGTCACATTCAATTTCTCATAAATGGTGACAAAATGTTTCACCAGAGTGTAACATTTTCAAAGCTTGAAGTAATCAACCTATAAGGAACGTATACATCTTGTGAGCTAGCGGTGGTATGTAAGAAAAGTAGTCATGCATCCCAATTATTTCTGAAAGTTTGGAGGTTCAATAGGAAAATTAATTATAGTGAAAAAAAGAGAGTTTCAGGGTGTGTTCTGGAGATGCTCATGTAAATACTACTCCAGGACGGGTTGAGTTGAATCTGTGCTTTGTAGATCATGAGGGAGTCCTGGGTTGTAAATTAAGTCTTGGCACGGGGATAGAAAACCAATTTTCTGTGAAAGAGTTTTCGTAATGGACCTCACATGATTGTCCCATGAGAGGGATGAATGTTACGCAGAATGTAAAGTTATTTCCATATATTTTACATATTGGGTGGGAGTTTATTCACGGAATTGTTGACGTAGTCGTATCTATTTGGTCAGTTAATTTCATGTTACTGTTTTTTTGAAATTTTAAAATTTCTATTGATTGTATAATATTGAGCTTATGTCCTCTTTCCTGATTCGGAACATGATAGAAAGGTGGGTGATCTCCCTTTTCTATAGATATTTCCATGGTCAGTGTTCATCAGAAATCTGGTCTGAGAATCTTACGAAAGATTCCAGATATGCGGACTAGACAAGCTCCAGCTGGTCACCCCTTCATTATCAAGCTCGAGAGTAGTTGTGGATCTCTTTGCCTAGTGAGGTCTCTCCCTATGCCAATAACCTCCAAACCTTCAAGAAAAATTCGAATGCCAATCCCAACATACCACACGATGTTCTTCGTACGTTATAAGTTTCCCTCTCGTGTAGTTAAATTATAGATAAGAAAACAACATGCAAATTGCTTAACGAATATATGAAAATGTGACAAAATTTTAGAGAAAATGATATAACAACATACATGAAACCGTAAGTACACATAAGTTGACAATTTATACAATTTATAAGGGTAACCTAAAAATTTTCACCTAAAAACATGTATGTTTGAATATTTCCCGATAGAATTTTGAGCTCCCGGAATGGTTTTTTCGTAGTTGGTAGCTTAATACGTTACAAAAAGAAATTTTGGAAAATCACCAATTTTTTAGAAGCCCTTATACTTTACTCGCATTTCCAATCGTTCATGAAAATCATTTCTTGGTCTAACTGGCCTAATTGGAATTAATAGTAAAATTATGATTAAGTTGTAATAGGTAATTCGTGAAAGTGGAGTCACCATTTGTCAGCAATTTCGCTAATAAGCTTCCGCCCAAACCATTGTCAACCCCTATTCTTAAATTTGTACTACATTCAGACTGATTTGTAATAATCAAGGACATAATTTGACATTTAACTTTGGTTACTAACTCGTAGCTTAGAAAATGTCATAGTGTTGTGAAACATTCTACCAGCATTAATTAAAAATTAAATTGTAGGTTTATGTTTAAATTTGAGTTTAAATCTACAACTTTGAAACGTAAAATAAATCATTACATTCAATATTTTTTGGTTGCGGGATAATTCTAGTTATATTTTCAATAGGGGGTTAACATGTATATTTTCAATTATATGGCAGCGTCTTTGTTATCATAAATGTGATGAAAAACCAATTAGATAATAAGTATTTCCATCGTAATGATGAATTATCACCAAGTAATGGCTACCACTATTGCTATCACTTGCAATAATATGAAAATGTTACTATAGTTTCAAGCCAATATGCCATTATTAAACAGATATAAAGTTAATGGCAATTTTGCCTCTGTTTGATAATGGTACGTCAGTGTTGAAACCATAATAACCTTTTCCTGTTATTATTAAGTGGTATAAAAACAAAGTAATTGTTCTTCCATCTAATCGTATATAACACATATTAATGTTTATATTTTGTTTCAGGTAAGTCAATATTGAAAATCCGAAAGGAGAATATGAACATATCGGAAGAAAACTGAAATAATTAAGTAAGTGAGAAGCATCATGTTATTAAATTGAACCCAACCTTATAGCATTATTTCAGTAATAACTTAAATGTGTGTATGTCAATAATTTGGTAATTTCCTATGAGAATACTTTGAATTCAATAGTCGATTCCGTAAATTACGATTATTGGTCGTAAATATTGCAATTACTCAAACGAGCACTTCTTATTTTCTCTCTGTTGCTGTGCTTTGCTTATGGGATTCGCTAATGTCTGTTAGGCGTAACATTCTCAATAGAAAATGACATTTTCTACCCCCAACTGAATGGGTGAACTCAGCAAGTGTATTAAGCTTATACACTGAAAGAGGAAACGATAATTAATGAATGACTCTATATAACAAAAGGACAGAAAAATATTTTTTATCAGAAATCATAAAATCGCCAGTGCCTTGAGAATGAACATTTATCAAAATGGGAGATGATAGTTTTTGAGGGGGAATGAAATGTTTCACTCATGTATGGGTAGCTTAAAGAGTGAAACGTCAATTAATGTTTACCTTGATTCGATACTAATATCTTTTTGAAGAAGCTACTAGTGGAAACAAACTGTTAATAATTATTTTATTTAGGTTTATAATAATATCTAACTTTTGTGTAGAGGTCCTTTTTTGGCTATGGGATACATATGATTTGAACTGAGATTTCAATTTTAAATTCATTTGAAGACAACAATTCGAGTAGTGCAATGTAGACTTTCATTTCTCTGTAGTAATGGAATATTATGGCGTAGTGTTCTAACAGAATATATGTTATAGTTCAGGAAATAAAGGTTTTGAAAAGAAAAATTTGATGTAAAAGGCCGATTTTGATGTGTGAGAGCTCATTCGATTTGTTTTGATCTCTAGATCAGAATCTGCCACAGCTACATAGGGGGAAATTTGTCCTATTGTTAATAAACAATAAATAATGGCCAATAAATGGCATGTTTTTTACATAATGAAAAAAAATAATTGAAAACGCTATTTTCCATCGATTTTAAGCGAGTAAGATGATAATTTTCGATTATTTAATCAATAAAATGTATAATTTTGGGGTTTTTAACAATTTGTTAGTTATCTATTTGTTAATAAACAATTTGTTAAAAATATCCAAGATTAGAGTCATTTTCAGCTAATTTGAGGTCGCTGAACACAAATTTGATATTACTTTTTCATTTGACTATCAATTTTATTGGTTAATTAACAATTTGTTGATTAACAAATTGACAAAAAAATAAAAATTTTGAAAATATCCAAGATTAGAGTCATTCTTGGGTAATTTGAGGTCGCTGAATACAAATTTGATATTATTTTTTCATTTGACTATCAATTTTATCAGTTAATTAACAAGTTTTTGTTTCAAATATTAACAAGAAAAATGGATAAATTAAAATATTTAAGAAATGAATGAATTCAAGATAATATTTTCAATAAATTGGATATAAATCATTGTTTTGAAACAATGAGGATTTGAATACGGAAAAAAGGACAAGGTTTTTTGAAAAAAATATGTAACAAAATTATTTTAAATTCAAATTTTATAACTTTTTATTCTATATTTCTACTTTAAGAAATTATTATTTCTTTGTCAATTTGTTAATTAACAAACTCTAATCTTGGATATTTTTAACAAATTGTTTATTAACAAATAGATAACTAACAAATTGTTAAAAACACCAAAATTACACTTTTTATTGATTAAATAATCGAAAATTTTCATTTTACCCGCTTACAATCGATGGAAAATAGCATTTTCAATTTTTGTTTTTATGTCAAAAACTTGCCATTTATTGACAATTATTCATTGTTTATTAACAATAGGACAAATTTCCCCCTATGTAGCTGTGGCAGAATCTGATCTAGAGGTCAAAGCGAATCGCATGAGCCCTCACACATCAAAATCGACCTTTTACATCAAATTTTTCTAATTTGGGTCGATTTTGTACTTTATTTCCTGGACTATTATTTGAACTTCTCTGAATACTGCACACAAGCCATTGAAGACAATTTCAACGCTAGTTAGTTGAATAATCTACAATATAATTTATATTTATACTTATAATAGGCATATTGAAAACAACTATGCATGCATAGTCACCTTAAGTTTGATATATCATTGTGTTTGAGTATATGATTTCATATTAATATATTAACAAATTTTTGAAACTCCATTCATAACGGAACCATGAACAATTTCAGTTCAATCATCAGAGAGGCGAATGACTATCCAGCCATCTTGATGCATAACGAATGGATATGTATTCATAAGTTCGTGTTTTTAGATGCAATTAAATAATGCCTACAAGCTGGTAAATATCGAATGAATCAATCACCCGGGGGCGTATATTCTTCAAGACCCTGTTTGAATGTAAATACCTCCCATACTTCCTTGCCAATTAGAAGTTATATAGTTATATTTACTTCACATAGATGTTCAGAATTTCTTCCCTGGAGCCTACACATATCCGTATTAACTGCCTATGAAATACAGTAATATAGAATTGTTGACAATTCAGACTATTAATGAGAGTATCGGAATCATTACCACCCAAAAAGTTTACATATCAATCTAGGAACGTTCTCAAAATATTGTTAATTTAACTCATCTCGGTAACTTTGAAAGAATTTCTATCGTCTTATCGTGATTTACTTTTATAGCAAGTAGGTATCTACAAACTATACAAACAGTGAAAATAGAAACTGTACTGTTTTTAGGCAACGTAACATCGAGTGGTATTTTTGACATCAGGTTTTGAAATGAAATTATAGAATTTTATTGAACCATAATGTCAACCGTGTTTTTCTGGTATATATATATATATATATATATATATATATATATATATATATATATATATATATATATATTAGGGTACCCCGAAAAATTTAAAAAATGCTGGCTACCCCCTAAAATTGAAGTTTCAGTGGAACCAACATTATCTGTGGTATTTAAAAAATTTTTGGACAAGATATAGAGGGCGCGCCGGTCGTTTGAAACTGCCGTTTTTTCGTGTTTTTTCGCATTCGACGCTGGTACAACCTTTCAGAACGTATCAAAAATTGCTATATTTGGATATGTGGTGCCCAGATAGATACTCTTTCAAGAACTTCAATCGTTGACCACTTATTAAAAGCCCTTCGTTCAAAAAAACGAGGTTAAAATCGTTATTTTTGCATTTTTTTCACTTAATTAAGTTATAATTGAAATGACAAAAAAAATGCAAAGCATATTTCTTTTCAATTTTTGTCTCTTTTTTGAGATTCTTAACGAGAAAAACGATAAAAGAATTTTTTTATACGAGTTGTGAACAAGAGGTTACCAATTATAATTCAATTAAGTGAAAAAATGCAAAAATAACGATTTTAACCGCGTATTTTTGAACGAAGCCCTTTAAATAAGTGGTCAACGATTGAAGTTCTTGAAAGAGTATCTATCTGGGCACCACATATCCAAATATAGAAATTTTTGATACGTTCTAATAGGTTGTACCTGCGTCGAATGCAAAAAAAACACCGAAAACGGAATTTTTAAACGATCGGCGCGTCCTCTATATCTTGTCTTTTAAATACCAAAGAAAATTTTGTTTTTCCACTAAAACTTCAATTTTAGAGGGTATTGGGTTGCCGGAATATAACGTGATAAAACAAGGATACATAAAAGACCAACAGGATCAACGGAGATCAGTTTCAAGTTAACTCGAAGCAAAGCAGCAGCCCTGAAGAGAAGACCTGAAGATGGCACATGAGATTGTGCCGAAACGTCGTCATATCAACGGTTTCTATCGAAACCAATCTACGACAACGCGGAGTATATCCCGGCAACCCAATAGAGCATATATATATATACACATATATATACATATATATATATATATATATATATATATATATATATATATATATATATATATATATATATATATATATATGCTGTATTGGGTTGCATATATATATATATATATATATATATATATATATATATATATATATATATATATATGCTGTATTGGGTTGCCGGGATATACTCCGCGTTGTCGTAGATTGGTTTCGATAGAAACCGTTGATATGACGACGTTTCGGCACAATCTCATGTGCCATCTTCAGGTCTTCTCTTCAGGGCTGCTGCTCTGCTTCGAGTTAACTTGAAACTGATCTCCGTTGATCCTGTTGGTGTTTTATGTATCCTTGTTACATCTGGATGATTTTGCCGGTTTGATGCGTCTGATTGAGTTTGTTGGTCTGTTGCGTTCGAGCGATTTCGTCGGTTCGTTGCGTTCGAGCGAGTTTGCCGGTCCGTTGAATTAGTCTGGTTGACTGTTCTCCTGGGTGGTTGAAGGGCTGGTTTCCAAGCAGTTGGTAATCTCTGTGTATCATCTCTTGTATCGAGATTTGAAGGTCGCTTCTCGATTTCGATAGCTTCTCTTATGATGCGTTTTCTTTTGTGCTCCAGGCTGGCTAGGACTCGGGTGTTGTCAAAATCGATTTCATGTGAAGTTTTTCTCACATGTTCGGCAAGTGATGATGTTGTTTCTTGCTTTGCGACTGCATTGCGGTGTTCTTCACGTCGAATGTTGATTCTTCTGTTAGTTTGTCCTATGTAGCTTCCTCCGCAATCTTTGCATGGTATTTCGTAGACCCCTTGTGTTTCCAGATTTATTTTGGATTTAGCGTTAGGCAGTACTTGACCAATCTTTCTTGTCGTTTTGAAACTTGTCTCAATGTTGTGTTTTTTGAGAATTCTGCTGATCTTCTCTGTAGTACCTTTGACGTATGGCAGATGGGCTTTGGCGACAGGTTCTCCTTTTTCTTCTTCTGTGGTTCGATCTGTCTGGCGTCGTGGTCTTAGTGCTCGTCTGATATTGTTTTTTGAGAACCCGTTTTGTTGTAGCGTGGTTTGTATTGTCTGCATTTCTAGTTGTTTGTGGTCATTGTCGGTTAGTCGGTCTGATCTGGTTATGAGTGTTTTTATTACGGATTGGAGTTGTGCTGGATGGTGATGTGACTGGGCGTTCAAGTAACGATTCGTGTGTGTTGGCTTCCTGTATATGGTGTGTCCTATTCTGCCGTTTGTCTTGCTCACAAGAACGTCTAGGAAGGGTAGTTGGTTGTCCTTCTCGATCTCCATTTTTTCGTGAATCCTGTTTATGTGGCTCAGAAATTTTGTCAGTGCGGCTTCTCCGTGAGTCCAGATAACAAACGTATCGTCTACGTATCGTAGCCATAGTTGTGGTTTTTGGCTGGTTGTTTGGATGGCTCGTTCTTCAAAGTCTGTCATAAACAGGTTGGCTAATACTGGGGATAAGGGTGATCCCATCGGTGCCCCTTCAATTTGTTTGTATCTTTGGTCCTTGTAGATGAAGTACGTATTTTTGAGGCAGTGTTTGGTAAGTTCGATGATGTCCACATGTCTACGTTTGTTATCTGAACTCACGGAGAAGCCGCACTGACAAAATTTCTGAGCCACATAAACAGGATTCACGAAAAAATGGAGATCGAGAAGGACAACCAACTACCCTTCCTAGACGTTCTTGTGAGCAAGACAAACGGCAGAATAGGACACACCATATACAGGAAGCCAACACACACGAATCGTTACTTGAACGCCCAGTCACATCACCATCCAGCACAACTCCAATCCGTAATAAAAACACTCATAACCAGATCAGACCGACTAACCGACAATGACCACAAACAACTAGAAATGCAGACAATACAAACCACGCTACAACAAAACGGGTTCTCAAAAAACAATATCAGACGAGCACTAAGACCACGACGCCAGACAGATCGAACCACAGAAGAAGAAAAAGGAGAACCTGTCGCCAAAGCCCATCTGCCATACGTCAAAGGTACTACAGAGAAGATCAGCAGAATTCTCAAAAAACACAACATTGAGACAAGTTTCAAAACGACAAGAAAGATTGGTCAAGTACTGCCTAACGCTAAATCCAAAATAAATCTGGAAACACAAGGGGTCTACGAAATACCATGCAAAGATTGCGGAGGAAGCTACATAGGACAAACTAACAGAAGAATCAACATTCGACGTGAAGAACACCGCAATGCAGTCGCAAAGCAAGAAACAACATCATCACTTGCCGAACATGTGAGAAAAACTTCACATGAAATCGATTTTGACAACACCCGAGTCCTAGCCAGCCTGGAGCACAAAAGAAAACGCATCATAAGAGAAGCTATCGAAATCGAGAAGCGACCTTCAAATCTCGATACAAGAGATGATACACAGAGATTACCAACTGCTTGGAAACCAGCCCTTCAACCACCCAGGAGAACAGTCAACCAGACTAATTCAACGGACCGGCAAACTCGCTCGAACGCAACGAACCGACGAAATCGCTCGAACGCAACAGACCAACAAACTCAATCAGACGCATCAAACCGGCAAAATCATCCAGATGTAACAAGGATACATAAAACACCAACAGGATCAACGGAGATCAGTTTCAAGTTAACTCGAAGCAGAGCAGCAGCCCTGAAGAGAAGACCTGAAGATGGCACATGAGATTGTGCCGAAACGTCGTCATATCAACGGTTCCTATCGAAACCAATCTACGACAACGCGGAGTATATCCCGGCAACCCAATACAGCATACAACGCCCGCGGAAACCTGAAGCAGAACATAAATCAACTCTACGGGGAGAAGATAACCCACGAAACTAAGATCTTCGAGAACCTACGATCAAAACGAAGCAAGCTATTGTGTACCCTCACCTTCTTGGAACGCTGCAGAGACGAGGACATCATTCCGAAAAGCATGCAGATCAAATTTCACAAGAATAATTCCAAAACAAACAAAATTCTAAGAAGAACAAGCCGTGCCCTGATTCGAGAATCCATCCAAGACACAAGAAAGATCCTGGACAAAACCAACAAGGAGCTATTACAACTACATCTGGAACTAAGCAGCAGACTACATCCATTACTCTGGAACAAAATAGACCAGCTGTCGGATTTCCGTTCCAAAACAGACGCCGAATGGACCACTGCCAAACAGAAGAGGAAATTTGAAGAGCTGAAGAGAACTCAAAGGCCCAACAAGGAGGTACAGCCGTTGGACATCAATAAACTGGTGTATAATTTGTCAAGTTTTCCTCTAGACCACAACGAACAACGTGTCCTCGCCAAAGGATCCAACTACGCTATAGCACCCACCCAGATTCCTACCGAAGACATCATTTGCTGTGTAGAAGCCTCAATAACAAGTCTTCCATCCACTTCAGCTGACGCCATACGACAGGATGTAGTCCGAATTCTGAAAAAAGCTAAACCTCCAAAGAAGAACCTGACTCGAGATGAACACCATGCTCTGATGAAACTAAGAGCAAACACTGACATCATCATACTACCAGCAGACAAGGGCAACGCAACTGTGGTAATGGACATCAGAGAGTACGATGACAAAATTCAAACACTATTACAAGATGACACTTACCAACCGATAGCCACTGACCCCACTACGTACCTGGAGAAAACCACCAGAACAAAAATCAAGGCAAGCCAAATCGACAAAGAAGAACAGCAGAGATTAATACCAAGAGAGAAATCGTCGAAGTGCCCGAAACTGTACGGCCTTCCCAAGATCCATAAAGAAGGAGCTCCACTTAGGCCTATCGTCAGTTCGATAGGTTCACCTCTACAGGAGCTCGCAAAATTTCTAGCAAAGAAGCTACAACCCTATGCCGAAGAAGCCGAATCTTACGTGAAGAACGCAAGCCACTTCATCGAACGCATAAAGAACATAAAGCTGGAACCTGGCCACATGCTCGTGAGCTTCGACATCGTATCACTCTTCACTAATATCCCCATCGATGAGGCCGTCGAAATTATCCAGAAGAAATAACAGATACGAAAGGACATCATCGAACTTACCAAACACTGCCTCAAAAATACGTACTTCATCTACAAGGACCAAAGATACAAACAAATTGAAGGGGCACCGATGGGATCACCCTTATCCCCAGTATTAGCCAACCTGTTTATGACAGACTTTGAAGAACGAGCCATCCAAACAACCAGCCAAAAACCACAACTATGGCTACGATACGTAGACGATACGTTTGTTATCTGGACTCACGGAGAAGCCGCACTGACAAAATTTCTGAGCCACATAAACAGGATTCACGAAAAAATGGAGATCGAGAAGGACAACCAACTACCCTTCCTAGACGTTCTTGTGAGCAAGACAAACGGCAGAATAGGACACACCATATACAGGAAGCCAACACACACGAATCGTTACTTGAACGCCCAGTCACATCACCATCCAGCACAACTCCAATCCGTAATAAAAACACTCATAACCAGATCAGACCGACTAACCGACAATGACCACAAACAACAAGAAATGCAGACAATACAAACCACGTTACAACAAAACGGGTTCTCAAAAGACAATATCAGACGAGCACTAAGACCACGACGCCAGACAGATCGAACCACAGAAGAAGAAAAAGGAGAACCTGTCGCCAAAGCCCATCTGCCATACGTCAAAGGTACTACAGAGAAGATCAGCAGAATTCTCAAAAAACACAACATTGAGACAAGTTTCAAAACGACAAGAAAGATTGGTCAAGTACTGCCTAACGCTAAATCCAAAATAAATCTGGAAACACAAGGGGTCTACGAAATACCATGCAAAGATTGCGGAGGAAGCTACATAGGACAAACTAACAGAAGAATCAACATTCGACGTGAAGAACACCGCAATGCAGTCGCAAAGCAAGAAACAACATCATCACTTGCCGAACATGTGAGAAAAACTTCACATGAAATCGATTTTGACAACACCCGAGTCCTAGCCAGCCTGGAGCACAAAAGAAAACGCATCATAAGAGAAGCTATCGAAATCGAGAAGCGACCTTCAAATCTCAATACAAGAGATGATACACAGAGATTACCAACTGCTTGGAAACCAGCCCTTCAACCACCCAGGAGAACAGTCAACCAGACTAATTCAACGGACCGGCAAACTCGCTCGAACGCAACGAACCGACGAAATCGCTCGAACGCAACAGACCAACAAACTCAATCAGACGCATCAAACCGGCAAAATCATCCAGATGTAACAAGGATACATAAAACACCAACAGGATCAACGGAGATCAGTTTCAAGTTAACTCGAAGCAGAGGAGCAGCCCTGAAGAGAAGACCTGAAGATGGCACATGAGATTGTGCCGAAACGTCGTCATATCAACGGTTTCTATCGAAACCAATCTACGACAACGCGGAGTATATCACGGCAACCCAATACAGCATACAACGCCCGCGGAAACCTGAAGCAGAACATATATATATATATATATATATATATAAACAAGTTTAAAGTTTCTTTGCCTAATTGGCCACTATCGTGTATGTAACTTAAGAGATATAGAATTAAATTTTCTGAATTATGAAGATAACTTAGATAATTTAACATAGGATTATAAAGATGAATAAACGTAAAAGATTGAACCATAGGCGGGATTCGAACCCACATTTCTGGATTTCTAGTCCAGGGTGTTTACCAATTACACCACTTCGGTCCTATTAGATATATATTTACAAAAATATAAAAATCTAATAGGACCGAAGTGGTGTAATTGGTAAACACCCTGGACTAGAAATCCAGAAATGTGGGTTCGAATCCCGCCTATGGTTCAATCTTTTACGTTTATTCATCTTTATAATCCTATGTTAAATTATCTAAGTTATCTTCATAATTCAGAAAATTTAATTCTATATCTCTTAAGTTACATATATATATATATATATATATATATATATATATATATATATATATATATATATATATATATAAGAGATATAGAATTAAATTTTCTGAATTATGAAGATAACTTAGATAATTTAACATAGGATTATAAAGATGAATAAACGTAAAAGATTGAACCATAGGCGGGATTCGAACCCACATTTCTGGATTTCTAGTCCAGGGTGTTTACCAATTACACCACTTCGGTCCTATTAGATTTTTATATTTTTGTAAATATAAACCTCTGAAAGGATAGTAGATCATTGATAAACACAATGCGATTCGATGCCCTACCATAGATCAACTATTCACGCATATTCATCTAAAGTTCAGTCGTTTTTTGAAGTAAGGATTGTAGGTTAGTACTGCTATGGTTGGCAGTTACTTGACAGTTCTTATTCAAATGACAGCATCCCTGGTTCTTATATATTTCAATAGAACTGACTGAGAATTGTTCTGGTTAATTATAAACAAGTTTAAAGTTTCTTTGCCTAATTGGCCACTATCGTGTATGTAACTTAAGAGATATAGAATTAAATTTTCTGAATTATGAAGATAACTTAGATAATTTAACATAGGATTATAAAGATGAATAAACGTAAAAGATTGAACCATAGGCGGGATTCGAACCCACATTTCTGGATTTCTAGTCCAGGGTGTTTACCAATTACACCACTTCGGTCCTATTAGATTTTTATATTTTTGTGAATATAAACCTCTGAAAGGATAGTAGATCATTGATGAACACAATGCGATTCGATGCCCTACCATAGATCAACTATTCACGCATATTCATCTAAAGTTCAGTCGTTTTTTTGAAGTAAGGATTGTAGGTTAGTACTGCTATGGTTGGCAGTTACTTGACAGTTCTTATTCAAATGACAGCATCCCTGGTTCTTATATATTTCAATAGAACTGACTGAGAATTGTTCAGGTTAATTATAAACAAGTTTAAAGTTTCTTTGCCTAATTGGCCACTATCGTGTATGTAACTTAAGAGATATAGAATTAAATTTTCTGAATTATGAAGATAACTTAGATAATTTAACATAGGATTATAAAGATGAATAAACGTAAAAGATTGAACCATAGGCGGGATTCGAACCCACATTTCTGGATTTCTAGTCCAGGGTGTTTACCAATTACACCACTTCGGTCCTATTAGATTTTTATATTTTTGTAAATATAAACCTCTGAAAGGATAGTAGATCATTGATGAACACAATGCGATTCGATGCCCTACCATAGATCAACTATTCACGCATATTCATCTAAAGTTCAGTCGTTTTTTGAAGTAAGGATTGTAGGTTAGTACTGCTATGGTTGGCAGTTACTTGACAGTTCTTATTCAAATGACAGCATCCCTGGTTCTTATATATTTCAATAGAACTGACTGAGAATTGTTCTGGTTAATTATAAACAAGTTTAAAGTTTCTTTGCCTAATTGGCCACTATCGTGTATGTAACTTAAGAGATATAGAATTAAATTTTCTGAATTATGAAGATAACTTAGATAATTTAACATAGGATTATAAAGATGAATAAACGTAAAAGATTGAACCATAGGCGGGATTCGAACCCACATTTCTGGGTTTCTAGTCCAGGGTGTTTACCAATTACACCACTTCGGTCCTATTAGATTTTTATATTTTTGTAAATATAAACCTCTGAAAGGATAGTAGATCATTGATGAACACAATGCGATTCGATGCCCTACCATAGATCAACTATTCACGCATATTCATCTAAAGTTCAGTCGTTTTTTGAAGTAAGGATTGTAGGTTAGTACTGCTATGGTTGGCAGTTACTTGACAGTTCTTATTCAAATGACAGCATCCCTGGTTCTTATATATTTCAATAGAACTGACTGAGAATTGTTCTGGTTAATTATAAACAAGTTTAAAGTTTCTTTGCAGTACTAACCTACAATCCTTACTTCAAAAAACGACTGAACTTTAGATGAATATGCGTGAATAGTTGATCTATGGTAGGGCATCGAATCGCATTGTGTTCATCAATGATCTACTATCCTTTCAGAGGTTTATATTTACAAAAATATAAAAATCTAATAGGACCGAAGTGGTGTAATTGGTAAACACCCTGGACTAGAAATCCAGAAATGTGGGTTCGAATCCCGCCTATGGTTCAATCTTTTACGTTTATTCATCTTTATAATCCTATGTTAAATTATCTAAGTTATCTTCATAATTCAGAAAATTTAATTCTATATCTCTTAAGTTACATACACGATAGTGGCCAATTAGGCAAAGAAACTTTAAACTTGTTTATAATTAACCAGAACAATTCTCAGTCAGTTCTATTGAAATATATAAGAACCAGGGATGCTGTCATTTGAATAAGAACTGTCAAGTAACTGCCAACCATAGCAGTACTAACCTACAATCCTTACTTCAAAAAACGACTGAACTTTAGATGAATATGCGTGAATAGTTGATCTATGGTAGGGCATCGAATCGCATTGTGTTCATCAATGATCTACTATCCTTTCAGAGGTTTATATTTACAAAAATATAAAAATCTAATAGGACCGAAGTGGTGTAATTGGTAAACACCCTGGACTAGAAATCCAGAAATGTGGGTTCGAATCCCGCCTATGGTTCAATCTTTTACGTTTATTCATCTTTATAATCCTATGTTAAATTATCTAAGTTATCTTCATAATTCAGAAAATTTAATTCTATATCTCTTAAGTTACATACACGATAGTGGCCAATTAGGCAAAGAAACTTTAAACTTGTTTATAATTAACCAGAACAATTCTCAGTCAGTTCTATTGAAATATATAAGAACCAGGGATGCTGTCATTTGAATAAGAACTGTCAAGTAACTGCCAACCATAGCAGTACTAACCTACAATCCTTACTTCAAAAAACGACTGAACTTTAGATGAATATGCGTGAATAGTTGATCTATGGTAGGGCATCGAATCGCATTGTGTTCATCAATGATCTACTATCCTTTCAGAGGTTTATATTTACAAAAATATAAAAATCTAATAGGACCGAAGTGGTGTAATTGGTAAACACCCTGGACTAGAAATCCAGAAATGTGGGTTCGAATCCCGCCTATGGTTCAATCTTTTACGTTTATTCATCTTTATAATCCTATGTTAAATTATCTAAGTTATCTTCATAATTCAGAAAATTTAATTCTATATCTCTTAAGTTACATACACGATAGTGGCCAATTAGGCAAAGAAACTTTAAACTTGTTTATAATTAACCAGAACAATTCTCAGTCAGTTCTATTGAAATATATAAGAACCAGGGATGCTGTCATTTGAATAAGAACTGTCAAGTAACTGCCAACCATAGCAGTACTAACCTACAATCCTTACTTCAAAAAACGACTGAACTTTAGATGAATATGCGTGAATAGTTGATCTATGGTAGGGCATCGAATCGCATTGTGTTCATCAATGATCTACTATCCTTTCAGAGGTTTATATTTACAAAAATATAAAAATCTAATAGGACCGAAGTGGTGTAATTGGTAAACACCCTGGACTAGAAATCCAGAAATGTGGGTTCGAATCCCGCCTATGGTTCAATCTTTTACGTTTATTCATCTTTATAATCCTATGTTAAATTATCTAAGATATCTTCATAATTCAGAAAATTTAATTCTATATCTCTTAAGTTACATACACGATAGTGGCCAATTAGGCAAAGAAACTTTAAACTTGTTTATAATTAACCAGAACAATTCTCAGTCAGTTCTATTGAAATATATAAGAACCAGGGATGCTGTCATTTGAATAAGAACTGTCAAGTAACTGCCAACCATAGCAGTACTAACCTACAATCCTTACTTCAAAAAACGACTGAACTTTAGATGAATATGCGTGAATAGTTGATCTATGGTAGGGCATCGAATCGCATTGTGTTCATCAATGATCTACTATCCTTTCAGAGGTTTATATTTACAAAAATATAAAAATCTAATAGGACCGAAGTGGTGTAATTGGTAAACACCCTGGACTAGAAATCCAGAAATGTGGGTTCGAATCCCGCCTATGGTTCAATCTTTTACGTTTATTCATCTTTATAATCCTATGTTAAATTATCTAAGTTATCTTCATAATTCAGAAAATTTAATTCTATATCTCTTAAGTTACATACACGATAGTGGCCAATTAGGCAAAGAAACTTTAAACTTGTTTATATATATATATATATATATATATATATATATATATATATATGTAGAACTGAATTCTCGGGTATTGATCCGCGTTGTCTGGTTTCGGTCCTCAAAAGGACCAATTTCACGACGTTTCGGCAAAGTCGCATTTGCCATCTTCAGGTGATTCGACCGTAGAGTCTGGAAAATCTAGGCGAACTGACGCTTACTTGGAGGGACAGGTATTTATATCCACCGTTATGCTTGACCTTTGGACTTTCGAACTATTTCACGCTTGGTTGATTTCTACGTGTTTGGCTCCGAGTGACACGTTTGGATGACGTCATTGCGACGCTATCAGCCGGAAAGTTTCCGTGACCTGTTGCACGTGCACTGGATACCACGTTCTCTCTTGTTTTTGGTTGTATCTTCCGACTTTCTAAATCGGGTTTCCATGTTGCTGGTAATCTTAGTCCGTCATCTCGTTTGTTAAGACTATGTTTCTCGATCTCTATTGCCTCCCTGGTTATTCTGGTGTAGAAGTGTTCAATGTTGGCTAGAGTCTTTGTGCCGCTAAAGTTGATCATATGGCCAGTACTTCTTAAATGTTCAGCTAGTGAAGACGTGGTTTCGTTTTTCGACACAGCGTTTGCATGTTCAGTCTTTCGCACATCAATGCGTCTGTTGGTCTGTCCGATGTATGTCTGTTCACAATTACCACATGGCACCTCGTACACTCCTTGGCATTCTAGAGGAATTCTGTCTTTTGGATTCCGAAGAACATTTTTGATTTTCCTATATGTTGTGAAGGTTGTTTTGATATCATGACGGCTCAGTATTTTGCAGATTTTGTCAGTTGTGCCTTTTATGTAAGGTACTTACTTAAACTCGTATTTCAGTAATAATTGTAGCTCCTTATAAATATTATTGCTATTAATCAATGCATTGTTTCAATCCCTCATGATCCGTATTTTGGATATATGTGAAAATTTAAGATTATATAACATAATATATTCTAGGGTAAAAGTTGCAATCAACAGTTCAAAAATATAGGGTTATTCAACAAATTTGTTTGAAATAGAATACCACAAATTAATGCACAACTCAATTCAATCATTAAATAATAATATGAACTTTTTGCTTATAATATCAAATATGCTGAATTTCCCTCAATTCTGTCATCTCATTCACTGCATTTTACATACGAAAAAGTAATTCAGGTTGGTGAAAACTATCTCAGGAGAATATGGATATAGCAGGTCGACATTCTCGTTTCAGGACTTCGTAATGACTTTTGGGACCCTGAATTATTGCTCATCCTGCAAATTTGATACGTAGGTGTTCGCAATTCATATTTATAGCAGGTACAATAACAAATATTGGTATTAATTTAAAATCAAATCAGTACCTGTGCTACCCCAGTGGATCCTGTTCGAACACGATTGATGTTAATATTGAAATTATTTTCTATGGTAGATTAGATTTTAATAAATTCATCTCTTCCATAATAAGTTTTCCATGTTTAACTAACTTCTCTGCTCTTATGATCATAACTCTTTCGTGAACAAATGAAATGAACAAAATGTTCTGGTCGCAACTGATCTTGTTAATCTAACTATTTACTCGTTTCAGATTGACTTTAGAAATTGAATCCGAATTCATGTTGACATGTAAGATAACAATAAAAATGATCTCTGTGAAACATAAATGTCGAAAATTGAAATGTTCTGTATTGGATAGTGAATAACTTTTTAAGTCTTTATTTGTTAACGATAGCATAATTGGATTGATATTGAAAATAATTTTATTCAATAACAACTGTTTGCAATTTAACTTTTATTACCAGCGTAGTTACAATTATAATATTAGTCAGTAGATTTTGTTCTACCGCCATCCAACAAAGTAGAGAGGGATAGAGAACCAAACTCCGGTGAAAGCGTTGAGTCAAATAATAGACGCAGGGTAGGCGGGGTTTCCGAGTCATGGTCTATGGGCAAACAAAAGCTATTGCACGTATTAAGGAGCTATGGCAATTTCACAATCATGTGATCTATTGGCAGTAGACGTAATTGGGTATACCCACGGTCGTACATACAGGTCTGGGGACCCGTATGTTTGACATAGGTCTCTTACGCGTCGCCAAATTCGTAGTCCCTCGCTCAGCCACTAGCTAGCGCTTGGATCGGTAAAACGATTTCTTTCCGGAGTCGCAAGCAGTGTTACTAAGTATTCTGATTTGAGAGAGGAATAGAACTGTTACTCTTGTCAAAATGTATTACTCACCTCAAAAATAATTTCCCCTTTTTCGTTATACATGACGCACACAAAAGACCTCGTTAAAACGAGTTCTATCCGGAATCGCAAGCATCCACTTTTTTCGCATTTCTGCATCTTTCGGCACTACAAAAACAGAAGTTTCTTGCTTTACACTTTTGTACCCCGTTTTACATTTCGGCACAATGCACGGTTTCGTAATTTGTTTGTAAAAACGCAGGTATTCCTTGTGTTTACAAGTCAACTGACAGTTGTCAGAGAACACGGTCGTATACGTGCCAGAGAACATCCCTCGCCACCCGTGACGTCTTTTGATACTACACGACAGTCGACGCTTCTCCCATAAGAAACAGCCCTGAGTTTCCAGACCTGTATGTACGACCGTGGTTATACCTAGTACGAGGCACTGTAACCACATTCTGACTTGATTCATCTCGCACACAGCGCTGGTCTCCTGACTCTCTAGTTTTCTAGCCATCAACTGAGCAAAGTTGTAGGTATATTTTTTCTGATGTACACCTTCCAGTACCTCGATTGTGCTTTATTTCAGTTCTCTGGACACTATGGCACTTGTAAATATATCATACCCCTAGAAAAAAGCGTCGGCTCCGCCGCCGCGATGTCATTCCCCAATTTACAAGACTTAATACATATGTCAAAATGAGAAAAACGGCTTATAGCGTGAGAAGACGTGAAATTATACTCCATATGTCATGTGAAAGCTTATTTCAATTGTTGGGGGTATCTATGTTATGGAGTGGTTTGTCACGGACATTATGTGACTGTCAATGTCAACTAAATGTTACCTGTCTTGCTGATGGGTTATGTCTTGTCTGTCATAGCGTAGACAGTATGAACTGTCATAATGATCCATTAATCTATGGATCTGTCTGTTATGTGATTCGTACTTGATCATATTATCAGTCTAAACGTCAAAATATATCGATCCCCTTCTACCCTCATAGTCAAAGTATACAGGTCTGCCGGAGCCTCCCTTCCATCGTTTCTCGCGCTAGGTGACGTCAACTAGCTCCTCCAATCAAAGCTTTCCTGTCATCGGTGAAAGGTTGCATCCCCGTTTCACGTAAAATAATATTTCTCTTATTCTTTTGACGTTATTCTTCGACTATAGAACTATAAGTTGTAGAGTTTTTTTTTATTTAACTTTTAATTTTTCATATTATTATTCTTTTATGATAGAAGATACATATATTTTGTCATTTTTCAAGATCGGTAAAATAAATACAATTTTTTATTCTATTCATTATAAAACCAAAAACAAAATATGAATTAGTTAATATATGTATAACTAACCAAACTACTCTGCTGCATCCCAAAACCCGTCGCACTTGAGAAGCAGAAAAATATTTCAATAATGTTTGTCGCACAGTTGAAAGTGTTATTTGTCGATGTTTTGTTGCAATTTCTTCAAGACATCGAATTTTATTTCTCAACTCAGACACTTCTTGACACAGGTTTTTTATTTGATTTCGATATTGTTCATTTTCACGAACTAAGTCAGTAAACTGCACTACACGTGGTTTTTTTGTTGGCAGTGTTGATGCTATTTCATGCAAATCATCGGGAAAGTTCTTTCCTTGCCAATCGTTTGACTGGTAAATTCACTACATCATTAAAAACAACTCTTCTTGGTGATAAAATTGGTGGAGCTACTAATGGAACTTCTGATGTTGATGGAGTGGTTGTTAAATTTGCATTGCTGTTTGGCAATAATAAAGATGGCACTGCGAAATCTTGCAGTGGTCTAACCTTTCGTCCAACTTCTGATAGTTGAGCATACAACGTATAATCTGTTTTTTTGTTGAAATGTTGTGAACATATTCTCATTGATGGTTTATATTTGTTTTGCGAAAGTCCACAAGCTACCAACCATTGAGACTTCTTATTCGCATCCACAGGAAACGAAAAGAGTTTAACTTCACTTCCCTTGCTAAAACGATACGAACTATTTTTCACTGAACACTGTTTACTTGACATTTTGACATAATGAATTTTAAATTCAACTTCAAGAGCGCTACTTTCCCCTCGAAATAAACGACCAATCAGCTTGCACTCGAATTTTAAAAAGAGTAGAAGGGAGGCTCCGGCAGACCTGTATACTTTGACTATGTTCTACCCATCGACATAATACATATGTATTATGTCGATGGTTCTACCCCTATCAGATTGAGTTTCGAAAAATCCGTTATTTGCGGGTGCCGTCGTATAAGGTACATATCTGTCATGTTTTAAGTCGGTCCTCTTCATAGTTCCGGTGATTTCATTATGAGTGAGTAAGTCAGTGAGTCAGTGAGGGGAATTTGCCTTTTAGATATATTCAGACATACACTGCGGGCTACGATGGTAGAAATGGCTAATAGCAGTAGATGGGGCGTCGACTCTGCCGTTACAATTTTGTTCCCTAATTTGCAAGACTCAATGCATATTTCAAATCAAATCAAATGAGTCTAGAAAATCTTAACGCTTGAAAAGATGTGAATTTAGAATGACAGGTTAATGCAATTAACGGAGATATCTATGTTAAAGAATGGCCTGAACTGACATTATGTGACTGTCAATGTATCAGATGTCTGTCATGTGCACGTTAACTGTCCTGTTGAGGGGTTATGTCATAGACAGTCAGAATTGTGATAATGTTCCATTAATCTGCGGAACTGCCCATCATGTAAATTGAACTAGTTTCGGAGAGTGAGTCCATGAGTCAGTGGTATTATCCTTTCAGATATTTAGATTAATAAGTGGGTTCACCTAACAACAGTGGCAAATTACACTTAAATATGATCACAACTCAGCAGTCAGCCCACCGATAGATCAATCGTCAATCGCGATTATAAGACCTAAAGTAGTAAATAACAATAAAGAAGAGATAAGACGATATTAGATCCTCCTTACCATTTTCATTATGATTATCAAATATAAGGTGACATAAGCTGGTTCTCATAAACTTGAGATAGGAATATAATGATGAAATCATGTAGACAATGGAAGCGTGAATTTACTCGAGTGTTCTGGAACGAATTAACTTCATAAATCTAACATAAAGGCAGGTAAGTTTGTCATAATGAAGATACTAACTCATCTAATTTCATAAATATTATATAATTTTATATTTTCAAGATAGCAAAGTATGTAATAAAATCTTCTGTATTGTGAATTTCCTATCTAGCATTCGTTACCACTGACTACATTATACATGAGCATCTATATTAAGGTTTAATTTGTTGATGATCCTATATCTCCCAATCCTATATCTCCCAATAGTTTATCAATGCTAGTTTCTTCTAGTTTCGACTTCCTTATATAATTTAGGTAAATAAGTACAAATAAAATTACTGGTAAAGAAACATTGGACATAATGAACTTGATCAAAAATAAACTATAATAGAGTTCACACTGTGGATACACTATAATATTATAAATAAGAAATATATATGAATATTTCATATTTATAGAACTAAATCAATTATTTTGTAAAAAAAATATGTCAGACATGACTAGGAATATTACTGAGTTGATATCAATGACTATAAATTTAAATTCATGTGAACAACTGTGTCTACATTAGTGTATAATCAAGTGGTCGATATAGCATGAGACTGTAGACTTCGTAGACCTAGTTATAGTCTTCATCTTTCATAGCAACAAATCAGAAAGTAGTTAATAAGCAAGAAAAACAAATTCAAATTTGATTAATGTTAATAATAATGTTAATAATAATAGTAAGCGGAAATTATTATTCATCATGTTAAATAAAAGAGTGATTTAATATAAGTATTTGTTCGAATCAAAAATAAGTGTGTCGTAACTAATAATAATTTATGGAACCAATCAAAAAAATGCAATGTGTTAGTGAGGAGAAGATTGAATAAATTCAATGCTTCAATTAAAACAATGTACAAGTTTGACCCCAGTTCAAATCTGAAATTCTCATATCCATCCTATTCCAAATGACATTAATTTGAGTGGGCATTGCACAATCATTGTTCAAATTTTGCTTCGGCCAGAGTTTATATGGATGACATTTTTCAGAATTGGTAAGTTTTCGGTGTTTCATCAGGTTTTGTCAACAGCGATAACTCTGTATTCTTACTATTTTAGGAATTCCGCCGTTTATAGATACATTCCAACAGTGGTAGTTATAGCGGGCAATCTTTATGTATCGACAACACGACCGATTCGCATATTCGGTGAGCCAGTAGATGAGAGCGTTGCTCGATCACATGGTTTATGACGTTACGTAGTACCCGACGAAGACTGCTCCCTGTCTGGATTCTCTGAATTCCAACTAGCCCTACCTTGAGTGATATAGTCTTGGCAAGCCTCCTCGTCACGTGAGTGACCCGTTTGCGTTGTCTCTCGATCGTGTCGCCACCTTAATCCTTTAAATGTTATCAACACTAAAAATCACATAATGCAACATGACGACATAAAAATAACAATAGCTAACTCAAAAATACATTACTATTAATTGAAACAATTACAATGAAACGTAACATGGCAACAAATACGATGTTAATTTTGCAAATGAAACCATGACGGAAAAATAAAGAAATATGGAAAACGTTTCCACTAAAATTACAAAAATATGAATAAAATAAAACCATGGATAACTCAAGGGTTGCATCTTCGAATACATCCCTTTTTAATTGCAACCATAAACTGTACAACGGCAACCTATCATTTTGACTACTCGGGTATGTTTGATCTAGAAGATAAGATTACAAAATTCCTTAAAAATACCTAAACACAACTAACCTTGTCGTCTGCATCACAAAGTAACAGAATTTAATATAAGGATAATCATTTCAAATTAGCGTATTTTATTAAATTAAGAACGGAAGCAAATGCACAATGACTTGTAACCACAGATGACGTGGCAAGAGTCTGGTATGAAGTCAAGTCAGTGGTGGTTACGCTGCTGGGCCGGGCAACACACAAAGAATAGAAATCGAGCGATCGTATAGTACTACACCATAGTCCAAGTATTATACTTTGACTAAGGTACTACACAATCCTTGGGGTTGTTTCGGCAAGCGTGAACTGCCGGCATAACGGCTTCTACCGATACCCCTTCGATCAACTTCAGTTGACAGCACAGTACATATGTCCTTACACGATAAGCCACTGTATGGCCAATTCACCAAGATCTTAGAGAAATCGCATATTAGTCTAGGAGCCAGAGCGATATTGATGCTCTGAACATTAACCCGATTGCACTATCGTTAGAGGACGGTTCAGTGACCAATTCATCTCACAGACCGAATTTTCGCCGGCTGCTAGATCTCGAGATACAGCATCCGCATTTTTTTTTGACTGGAGGTTAACCCTTTCCAAGTTGCGGTTACTTAAAAAGCATACCAGTCTTATACAATTCCACTATGTGCCATCATTTTTTATCGTATCCGTTTATCACGCCGAGCAGTTAAAATTGGACCGAAAATGAACTGCAAGTTAACCTTCCCAAACTTGGTGGAAAATGTTCATTGGTGTTGGCAATTGTTAACATACCCTATGCCATCAAAAGTTATCGGTCCATTTGCGAGTAATTGGCCATTATTTAGACAAAACATTTTTTTTTTTTCATTTCGTGACTAAAATGGTGGGTTTCAAGGTAACATGATGGCATCATGTTATATAACTTTATTGGAGGTCAAATAAAGATTTTAATTATTGCCATCACTCCTTGCCTATTTCAACCCCCCAAAACCCTCTAAAACCACCACCCAAAACGAAATAAAAAACAAAAAACGGCCGTTTCGATTTTAAACTCAGCCAGAAACTCAATGATTAACTAATTTATCATGAAATTGGTCATAATATTCATATCATTCATATTTTTTGGAGGGTGGTCTTAGAGGGTTTTGGGGGGTTTAAATAGGCAAGGAGTGATGGCAATAATTTTGAATCTTAATTCGACCTCCAATTCAGTCATTTAACATGGTGTCATCATGCTACCTTGTAATGCGCAAGGGTTAGCCACAAAATGAGAAAAAAAAACCAATGTTGGTCCAAATAATGGCCAATCAGTAGGAAATGAACCGATAACTTTTGATGGCATAGGGTATCTCAACAATTGCCAACACCAATGAACATTTTCCACCAGGTTTGTGAGGGTTAACTTGCAGTCCATTTTTGGTCCAATTTTAACTGGTCAGCCTGATAAACGAACACTATAGAAAATGGTGGCACATGGTGGAAGTGTTTAAAAATGGCATGCTTTTCAAGTAACCGCAACTTCGAAAGGGTTAATCTCCAGTAAAAAAAAATGCGGATACTGTATCTCAAGATCTAGCAGCCGCCGAAAATTCGGTCTGTGAGATGAATTGGTCATTGAACCGTCCTCTAACGATAAACCATAGTGCCATTGGGTTAATATTCAGACCATCAATATCGCTCTGGCTCCTAGACTTAGTAGCTTAGTAGTAGAGCTTAGTAATTATATTGATGAATTCAATGAACAATGGGACCGATACAAGTTGGTTTATTTTGGATGTTGAGTGTTGTATGAGCGTTGATTATTGGGAAACTTCAGTATCACGTTCCACTAATTGAAAAAAATACTCAACCTATTTCTTTTGTGAGAAAATTCGCAATAATTATTACATTATCTGAATTTATTTATTATCTACGAATCACGTGGCCAACGTTGTGAAAATTTGAACAAAACTATAATTGTTACAAAGTAAACTAGAGAGAAATGCAACGAATGGACATAGTTGAACATAGGAAGCGCTTGAACTTCAAATGATTATAACTGTTCCGAGGTTTCATTACATATGGAATTTGGTTTGCACTACAGAACGTTCACATATACAGAAAAAGACATACCTATATCAAAAGAAAAATGATCCAGAAATGTTGACATTTTTTTCTTCTAGAAGCTACATGCATAGAATGCGAAAACATTTAATGCATCTCCCTAATTTACGTTATACATTTGATTAATCATTGCATTGGTCACAATAATTATTACACTGTAATGAATTCACTCGGGAAGTTCAAATAAGCCCATTACAATTGTGTATGGTGCTGAAATCTATCTGAATTATATATGATTACTGAAATATCTGAAAGGATTGAAATCGATTATTTTATCATTTACTGGCGAAAGTCAATATTATAATATTGATACCGGTTCACGTTTGCTTCCACTTGCGATAAAAACGAGTAGAAAATGAGGGAACTTTGTACAATATTAATATAATCGATAAACGTGAAGCGTCAAAATGAATGGTGAGCCGAACAATACTTATTCCAGTATATTCATATCCATCTTGTTGTACTACAATATTAGTAGTACCTAAAATAATAATCATAACAATGGAGAATTACTTGACATTATTCACCAAGGAAATTTTTCGGCCATCAAGTCTAATTTTTTAATATTTGGCATGTAGCCTGCTAAAAGAACGTATTTTCTAGATCCATACCATTCTACCGAGGCTCGTATCAACGGTCAGTATCTTTCTCTATTGTCCGTCACGAACGCTGTTCTGCCTTACTTATCTTGAAATAAATACGGGCCGATGATGGCGCTTTCGGATCAGACCAAATACCACGCCAGACCGTAACCTTGTCTGGGTGCAATCGACACTATTTTACCTCTCGTGGATTGGCTTCACCCCATATCCATCAGTTATAATTATTAACACATCCTCTTTTACATGAGAAGATTCCTTTTGGTCTCACAGCAGTAGGTATACAACCCATCATGAATCGAAAATAATCAATTTGGTTCACATTAAATAGCATATTTTGAAAGCCTTTCGAACAAAAACATTGAAATATTTAACAGGGACATATATAACAATATTATGTATAACAGTAACAATCATGTTAATAAGAATGGGAAGTCATGGACTAGTTCCATAACTTCTCCTAATCGTTTGTGAGCATGTCTTGGTCTTAACTTAAATTTTATCAACCACTTACCTAAATTCTATAATTTCTTACTTCTGAATACCAGAGAATTAGAGAGAGATAACGCGATATTCGTCTCTTTACACCATTTATTCTGATAACTAAGATATTTATTGAATCAGCGATTCAGAATTATATTTTTATCATGCTGAAGTGATCATGTGGGAGTATGGACCTCTCTTGTGCTATGAATTTGAATCTGTATTTCATACACGCTTTTATGAAAAAGGTAAATGAGGACCAACCACTACCCATCTCCTCGGGAATGTACGATTCCTCAGTCTTGAAAATTAGCGATATTGCTGAAAGTTATAATGACAAGAAAATACGAGATGACTGGACTAGTAAACCCTTATACATATAAATTCCTGTAATAGCTTCATTAAACCCTCCTAGTATTGCTACCATCGATAGTCATATGCCTGGAAATGGTCTTTTGTGCACAATCAGGCGCATTCTGCTTGATCTCAATACGAAAAAGGCTATGAGATCAGACAAAATTCCACCTGTCGTTCTCAAGGAATGTGTGCCTGAATCGACACCAGTTTTCTGCAAATTGTTTACCCTTTCATACAAACTTCCTGAGCTTCCTTTCAGCTGGACGACAGCTAGAGTTCGAACAATTACAGAAAAAGGAAAAAAGACACTTCCTAATAATTATAGACCCATTACACTATTATCTGTGATCTCTACAGTAATGGAGAAATCAATCAACATCGAGCTCATCTAATATCTATAGAGCTCCAAAATCGCAAATGACCGGCAATATGGCTTTCGTCAGCAGAGATCAACAGGAGACCTGCTTCCCTACGTAAGACATGTATGGCAGAAATCTATTGGAAAATATGGGGAATCTCTAGCTGTAGCATTAGATATCTCCAAAGTATTTGACGGAGTCTGGCACCGAAGCCTTCTTGGGAAACATCCGTCATATGGTTTGCCGCCCCAACCTTGTCGCTTTCTATCGAGTTTACTCTCGAATTGAATTGTTTTTCCCTTATACATTTTCATCCCTTCTGAAATGAGACAAATATCTGAGTCCATTAAAAAATGTCAAGTTTCACTGAGTACTCCTGTCAAAATTACTGCAACATCTTTTGATATAACAACGCAATCGTTGCTCAATGATATATCACTCCTAATGAAAAACCCTCCATGTGATGGTTGATGGAGTATCCTCCGATACAATGGCCTTCAACGCTGATATTTCAAAGGGGTCTGTCTTTGCACCAACCAGGCTTCTGATCCATATAAACGACCTACTGGAAGTGATCACCTGTCCCTCCTACAGCTTTGGAGATGATTGTATACTTCATACCGCTTTCTCATCTAGATACCTTATACCATACAATGAAGGCAGAAGAGCGAGACAGATTCAAGTTGACGCAACTTATGGAGATCTGGCAATGATTTTGAAATGATGATCTAGTAGAGTTTAATGCAATCAAAACTCAAGTTTGAATCTTCTCCATGAAGACCGATTCCACAATCCCTAATGAAATGATGTCAGGTGCAACTGTTCCTATGAAGTCTTCCATATGCGTGCTCATAATCACCACCAACAGCAAACAGCACCCTCTCATGAGATGATCATGTGAGGTCCATTGCGAAAATCGCTTCACAAAACTTGGTTTTCTATTCCGTGCCTAGAGCTACTTTACACCCCAGCAGCTCCTCATAATCTACAAAGTACAGATTTGACCTGCCCTGGAGTACTGTTCACATGTCTGGAGTTCGGCTCCCAAACATAAGCTGAATCTCTTGCGTTCTATCCAGAAGAGAGCTATTCGTCCGTTTGATGATGTCACACTCACGTATTCATTAACCTTTCTAGAACATCATAGAAAAGTGGGCTTAGTATAAATACTGTTAAAGTACTAAGATCCTTTTGGCTACCAAGTAGCTGTCATCAGAGTAAACTAAATTGGAAATCAAGATGTGACTGTTTGGAAACTGTTTGGAACTAAAAGTGTAAACAAGGGCTAACCCTCACCTGAAGATGAATCTGAATTCATCGAATTGTTTTTCCCCATATACATTTCCATCCCTTCTAAATTGAGACAAATATCTAGGTCCATTAAAAAATGTCGAGCTTCATTGAGTACTCCTGTCAAAATTAACATCTTTTGACATAATAACGCAATCGTTGATCAATGATATATCACTCTTAATGAAAAACCCTTCATATTTTTGGTAATGATCTGTTGGTAATAAATTTCAATAACACGTTATTGTTTCATTTGTTCAATTGAAATGCTGCTCGAATGAGAAAGGTACGTTCAACGTGCATATTAAAAGTTCATAAAGAATAAGAAATATCTATGGATGAACCACTTCCGTGATAATTGAGAGCAATGAAAGATGTCGCATCTCTACTCTACCTTATCAACATATTCGTTAAGTCGACAAATTCTTGAAATCACAATAGAACAGCAACAGTCAATGGGTCAACATCTCCGATTTCGTTCAAATTTTGGGGATAGGTTCTCATTACCGAAAAAATAAGATCCTGAAGATTTCAGGTCGATAGGAAATAAAATTTTGGATATATCGGCCAATAAAAAAATTTGGCCAATTTTAACGTAAAAAAATTCAAAATCAAATTTCTTCGCTAAAAATGAACTTTTAGGACCCAAAAATATTTGGAAAATCCCAAATTGATAGTAAATTTTCCCAGGAATCCGATTAAATCAGAATATCTAGCGGATTTAACTGACGCATGCGCAAGAAACTCGAAAAACTCAAAAATATTACCTTTTGTTTAAAAATTCATAACTCAGCTGCTGCCACTTCGATTTCATCAAAATTTTCAGGGAAGGTAGCTGAAACTATGTACTTTGATGTAAAATCTGCGGATTCATGCTCTTCATATGAAAATTTTTTTCAAAAGACCGAAAATACGGAAATTTGATATTGTTTATTTTTATCGTTATATTTAATTACGATGAGCATTGTAGAATTCAATCATAATTCAATAGAATTAAAAAAATAGGTTGATAAAATTTGAAATTAATTTTATTTAAATAATTCAATTTAACAGAACGTGAAAAAAATATTGAAATCCAAAAAAGTTACAGTCACAGGTCTATAGATTTGATGTTTTAAAACGATTCTAAATAATTTTCATATTTTTTTATTCGGATTAATTTCCCACAGGAAAATTTATTTAACAATGTAGTCGGTATGGATTTTGCTGAAAATAATATATTCGTTATCCAGGACAAAGTTCAAAGCCATTACTGGGCCAGAAATACTTGTACTGTACATCCAGTCGTGATATATACAAAAAATAGCGAAGGTGTTATTAATCACAAATCTCTTGTTTTCTCAGAGAAGATTTGAAGCATGACAATGCAATGGTGCAAACTTCTATTAAATACGTGATTGATTATATCGAAAATCATTTTCCAAAAATAACTTGAATATTTCACGGATGGATGTGCTGGGCAATATAAAAACTGTAAGAATTTTTTACGTCTAACTCGTCAAAAAAAAAACCATGGTCTGACAGGAAATTGGAACTTTTTTGCCACATCGCATGGTAAATCTGCTTGTGATGGTATTGGTGGCAGTTTAAAAAGACAAGCAGCAAGAGAAAGCTTGCGACGTCCGAAGACGAATCAAATCCTCACAGCAAGAGATGATTTTTGTAAAAATGGTACGAAATCAATAGAACCGTTCTTGATTGACAGAACAGAAATCCACCTCATCCGGAATTCAGAAATCAGTGAAGCACAAACAATACCTAGTACCAGAAGCTTTCACAGATTCATTCCAAAGCCAGATGGAATAATTGCTTGTAAAATTATTGAAAATGACGAAAAGAATGAACTGATTTTTGATTTGTTAAATGAAAACGTTTACAATTGGGTATCCAATACATATGTTAGTTTTATAGTTGACAAAACATGGAACCTAGGTTTCGTTATCAAAACGAACAATGATATGCTTGAAGCTGAAATATCAATCATGGACCAAATAGGTAAAAATGAATACGTGTACTCCGATAAAAATTTAAATATTGGTTATAATTTCATACTGTCAAATGTCACAGTGGAAACTGTGAAGAATTATGTTAAAATAAAATTATACGGACAAAACAAAAAGTAAATTTGAACAGTTTTTCGAAAAATAAATTATGTGACCAATATGATTATTATATTTTACTGTACTTAAGTTGTGTATTACTACTCTCACAACTGTTTCTCACTTGTATTAGGATATTGCTAATTTAAAAAATGTTCATTTGATTATTTACAAAAATTGATATTGAATTTTTAAATGTATTCATAATATCACACAACATTGTTAAATATATTTTCCTGTGGGAAATTAAACCGAATAAAAAAATATGAAAATTATTTAGAAAAGTTTTAAAACATCAAATCTATAGACCTGTGACTGCAACTTTTTTTGTATTTCAATATTTTTTTCACGTTCTGCTAAATTGAATTATCTACATAAAATTAATTTCTAATTTCATTAACCCATTTTTTCAATTCTATTGAATTATGGTTGAATTCTACAATGCTCATCGTACTTAAATATAACGATAAAATTTAAAAATATCAAATTTCCGTATTTTCGATCTTTTGACGAAAATTTTCATATGAAGAGCATGGATCCGCAGATTTTACATGAAAGTACATGGTTTCAGCTACCTCCCCTGAAAATTTTGAGAAAATCGAAGTGGCAGCAGCTGAGTTATGAAATTTTAAAGAAAAAATGATATTTTTGAGTTTTTCGAGTTTTTTGCGCATGCGTCAGCTAAATACGCTAGATATTCTGATTTAATTGGATTCCTGGGAAAATTTCCTATCGATTTGAGCTTTTCCAAATATTTTTTGGTCCTAAAAGCTCATTTATAGCGAAGAAATTTGATTTTGAATTTTTTGACGTTAAAATTGGCTAAATTTTTATATTGGCCGATATATCCAAAATTTTATCTCCTTCGACCTGAAATTTTCAGGATCTTATTTTTTCGGTAATGAGAACCTATCCCCAAAATTTGAACGAAATCGGAGCTGTTGACCCATTTAGCGTTGCTGTTCTGACGTGGAATGACTCAATAGTTATCATAACTAATTTTGATCCAATGAAGGGATGCATTGGAATGCACACAAGGAAAACAAAAGATGATTATTCAGAGGCATCTAGTGAGAACCAAAGAAAGTTCTTAAATGTTTCGAAATAAATGCTAGATGTACATAATGTTTTAACAACCAGAATCACTTGAGCACTATGGAAAACACAATTTACATTATCTTACCAAGACAAATTCTAATCGTTCTCTTCATGCAAACGATTCACTTCCTTACTTCGTTGAGAGAAAGAACATATTTCCGCAAAGAATCCCAGTTAAAAATTTTAAAATCTTATTGCGAATTCTACTGTATAATCAAGCAAGTAAAATATATAATATTATTCAAATGTGCTGGGCAGAGTAAAAGTTCCATTCCTCAACCGTATTACGCGCCTTTGAATAATTTCATCAGGTCATGGATTTAATTTACGATACTGGAAATTCCATTTCAAACGGTTTGTGATCATTGAATATACTGTGCATTATGAAAAATAAACAGATTCTCTGAATTTTTCATGGTTGATAGATCAAACAGACGGGAAATTTTTCCATATATACGTCCCACGTATATACTTTTACAATGTCAGAGTTCATGCTGTTCAAGCATCTTCAGAAGATTTTACCTAACCTATTCAAAGAATGCTTAAATTAATAAAATATGTTGTTGCAGTAGTGAAGAATTAATTTTTTGTTGTTTTCGCATGTTACGTGCGTTAAAATCCACGATCACTTCACCTCTAGTATTGAGAAAAATATAAGATAATTTATTTTGAGGTTTAAACTTAACTTATAAATTATGTTTCCATAAAATTTCTCACGTTAGAACCGAAATAGGTTACGAAAATGTATTTGACTAGATATTTAAGTAATTTAATTTCTGATTTTTTATATTAATCAATTTGTAGGTTGTTCCAGGTGGAAAAGCATTGTTAATGGCTATAACCTTAATCATTTCAATTCTTCATTAAAGTTTTCAGGGGATAAAGAAAAAATTGTGTTAATGATAAAATTGATTATAATATTTCAAAACAAAATAATCTGATTCAAACTTTACCAAATTCAGATATTTTGAATTACCACTTTCTATTGCCTATTTAATTCCATCTGAAGAGATAATGTATTATCTGACATTGTTATATTTATGACAGTAACAGTTTTGAAATTTCACAGAGTTATATATATTTATAGTTTTGATTGAATGGGGAAAAACTTGAGTAACTGGAGGGTCATTCGTAAGTATGGAATTTCGAATATCATTTTATATTCTCAAGTAATTGTGAAAGAACAGAATTTCTTGGTTTCTTATTTCATATTTTTCTATTGTTACCGTCAGAGATGGAACAAAATGATAAACACTTCTCTATACAACTTTTCATAAGATTTCTTGACATTTCGTTGTCGATCAACTATCATGAATTTTTTTTTAATACGGCTCTTTTTAATACAATTTTTTGAGGTATTTTAAATTCTACACTCCCTGATGCATCACTTATTGAATTCATTTTTGTGACTAAAAACGTATTTTTTGAAATAAATACAAGTAAAATGATACAACTTCCTAAACACGAACAACTGGTTACTTCCGTAAAATAAGAAGAATTCAAAAGGAACACTTGAAAACAGAGTAAATGATATCAAATTCCTTTATTTCCTCTGATGAAATTTTACATTTGGTTGTTTTTCTAATATATTATCTATCTAATTATGTTTTCGTTCAATAGTTCTTTTTAGTTTTAAGTTGGACGATCTGTCCATTTTTTCATTTAGAAATGAAAAATTTTTTGTGTTCCACCCTCTGATTTTCTGGGAACAATTTTTTCACCTTGGGAGCATTACAACCGATCCTTGCCTGAAATTCTAATTTGACTGTACTACATTGTATACTGCATTTTAGACCACTAAAATATAGCCGTGCTTTTAATAACAATTTCTATTATATTATGGAATTATGGAAGTCATTACACTGCATTCCAGAGTGAGTAGTGATAACTGCTCTGAATAGTAGTCATTGGAATATCAATACGCAATATGCAATACATTACGGAGACCTCAGAGAAAAGAAATGTTTAAAACAGTATGACATAAATGTTGCGCATGAACCTACTAACTGTGTTGAGAAATATTTTTCAAATCTAAAATCTTTAATACCTGAAGATGAACAAACCCACACAGTATGCAAATTGAATTGTTTAGATTGCGATGGAACTTATATAGGAATCGCTAAACAATATTTACTAAAAAGAATGTATGGCTATAAGTATAGTAAAAGAAACAAAAACTTAGAAAACACTGCTTTTATTATAACCATCAATTCCATTACAGAAATGTTAATATTTTAACTAGGGATACCAATTATTAAAAGAGATCTATTCTGGAGATGATTCATATATAAAACGTGACTCCAAGTCTGTCAATCATAGAACAGATATTCAGTCATTAAGTCAGATTTATTACAATTTAATCTATTAAAACCCTTGCAAATTCCTACATGCGTCTTTATAATGTTAAAAGTATATTTCTGGGTTTCAGTTGTATACAGACTTTGTTCGACATGAGATCATATATTATAAGAAATATTGTTAACCATTGGATTTTTGATACATATACATATACTTAAGACATTAATGTGTTACAGTTTTGATTTTTCGTGTTTCTGTTCGTTTCGATGACGTCGGCATTTTTAATTGAAATTGGTGCGATAAGGACGCTTTATGATACAATTAGTTTGAAGAAATCACGTTTTAGACATTGATACGTCTTCTGAAGATGGTCGTGAGACCGAAACTTGAGTAAACACGAAAATAATAAGCATTTGTGTAAGTGTGACCTATTTCCCGAGAATTTATATATAATTTATGTTATTTATGTTTATGGTTCAAGAATCATTATTAAGAAATTGATATCTGAAATAATGATATTGTGGAGAATTATTCGACATCGCAACAGTTGAGCGAGTTCTTCAAACTAAGATTAACGGTTTCTAGTTGTTCTATGAATTTGTTATGAAACTATCGGAATTGCATACAAGAAGTTTGAGAACGGATGAAAGATGTCGTCAGAGTTATGATAATCCAACACAGGACCAACTATTGTTCCTATATTGAGTTTCTCGTTCCGTTCAATAATGATAATAATGAAGGCAGCAGTAACTCGGGGTGATATGTAAATCCTGACTTAATATAGCGATTAGAATAATTCGAATCATGAAAAGCACATGAGAAGCCCAAAGCACAGCAAATTTCAGTGGCAATATTACTTCCAATCCAATTGTTATATTTATTGGAATGTGAAATTTAATAGGGGATTGGATTGAGCTGATGATAATTCAGCGTTTATCTTATGTTCACGTAAAATGAACAGTTCGAGGAATAATATATTAGCAATCGTTTGAAAGTTTCAGCTTCATTGTTGTAGTAAAATATATTCTCAATAATAGAACCTTGTGTTATACTGACCCTTACTGTGACATGGACTATCAAAATGTACCACAAAATGAAAACATAAAATAGATGATGATGTCACAACGTTGACTTCACTTGAATCTTAAAATGAGAATGTCGCACGCTTCTGCAGGTTAAATATATATGTGTGATATATATTTATAACATAGTTGTTCTTATGGCTCAATGAGATAATACCATAATTTTATTTGAAATAATGATTATGGTCAGAAATACCACTCGAAACGAAGCTAGCGTGCCCTAGAAATAAAGCATTTCCTATTTTCACTACTTTAAAGCGTTCTGCAAAATTTCAAATCTTTACGAGCAATAGGAACGGCTCATTCATTTCCATTGTGGGTTACGCACATACGGTCATACATACAGGCATCATGTGAAAAATAGTCTAGATCGATTCAGCAATGCTCGAAATGGATATATTCGGGAAAATTCGTAGAAAATGTTTGGGCCGTTTACAATACTTCCCTTGCACAACTTACTACATATAATGAGGGAAGTAATAAATCAATTATTGTTCAAGTATATTGGTCTGTCCGTATATACATATCAATTGTCAAATTATCAGCTGATAAAGAGAACAAAACAACGAACGAATCATTGAATGATTATTATTTAATGTGGTTTGTGGATTTTTTTTTTCAATTGAACGAACACCAAATTCATTATTTTGTAATGAATCGAATGACTTCCCAGGGCATTGACTCAACACATCCAAGTGGAAATTATAGGTTAGAAAGTTATTCGTGAGGTAACATTAACTGAACATATGGAAGAACATACATTATCTCCATAGACCCATTATCCTAAGGAGACAGAATTGTTTACATTTAAACACGATCAGACATTGCCAAGATTTCAGGCCACTCAGACCGCTGTATATTACAAGTATGGTCGTATGGAATGTGCTGTTGCCGGATTAGTTGTTCTGTCTGCCGGATTGAGATTTGTAATTATTATAAAAACGTCCATAGCATTATTTATTGGTTATATTAGAAGCAATACTGTTGAATTGTCATTTTCTCTGAAAAATATTCCATGATCTATGGTAACCTGGAATATACAATCGAATTATAGAATATTAACATTTTTAAATATAGAACTATTCCATTCCATTGCATCATTTGTTCAGAAAGCGACAACGCCGCGCACCTTTTATGAATGGGGACTTTGTTATGTACTACACAATTTGACAGCATCCGTATTTCTCGTAGCTATTTCGAAGCGGTGTTGCCTTGCAAGTGGTGCCAAGTTTTCAATCATAGTTACAGTGTTGCGAATAAGGAGAAATTATGACTCGACGACAAAGAGGTCCGTTGGTTTTCTTTGTCATACTTCATGTAATCCTTGCCCCAAGTCAAATGGAGTTTTATGAATGAGATGTTGCGTCTCCTTAGGATAATAGGTCTATGATTATCTCCAAGCGTCAATTCTAGGTTAGTAGGTTATTAGTGGAGTTATTTCCGTATGCAATAACATTGACTGAACACATTAGTTTAGGTTTAGGTTCCTTTTGAGGGGACCGAACATGGACCCCCAACGGTCCTCAACACATAACAGAAGATATATGAAATCCAAACAGAAATTATAGGTTAGTAGGTTATTTGATGGTTGATTTTTGATGCAATAACATAACTACAATAGCATTAATTGAACATGTAGAAGAATATCTATATTATTTCCAAGCGAAAATTCTAAGTGAATTTAGCTTATTTTTGGATGCAATACATTTAATGTTGTAGCTCAATGATTAATAAATTACTTTTGTGAATATACAATTTCATTTTGTTACAATTAAGTCAAAGATAACCAGATCTTGGAAAAGAAACCGTAGTTGTAATCGCTAGAATAACACACGACTATTACATGGAAACCATGGTATAACAGTTGTGTAAATGTGGAACATTTTAAAGAATTTGTTCGAACGTTGAAACCTGCAAAGGAAGATTTTCACATTCGATTCATCAATGCTTCTGCAAACACTTACTGGAAGTTTGACACATTAATAGAAATTCAATGTAGCTAAATGATGATACATTCTGTATCAACATGACTGGGTAGTTGCTCTACAAAACGCAACATGATTGAGCGTGAATCCCTTAGGTGAGATATTCACCGCATTGAATATATCGTACCGAGAAGGAGATGATCTTCCCTGCTATATTTAATTCTAGATAATCGATTGAATGGATGTTTACCAATAACTTTCCCTTGTTAATGTTCTAAGAAATCCTACGTACAACCACAGAATTGAAATAATTCACTTGCATTAATTACGAGGTGCTAAATCACATTCTGAAATCTGATTTTCAAAACATATCTAGTATATTCGATGAATAACAAACACATTTTCGTGTTAGCAGTCGATAGACTGAGTTAAGGTTGCTCTAGGTCGAACAGTGTCAATACGTCTGTCAGTACCAGACAGCTGTTTCGTTTTTCTCATTGTAGCCACCAGAAGTATAGAAAACCCTATTTATAATGTCTTAAACACCAAGTGATCCAAACGCCGTCTACCAGAAGATATTTCTGACGTAGATGTTGGAATAGTGACTTCATCGTCCTACTTGTTCCATTGATGAGCTCATGAGAAAAGTGGTACAGCTGTCTGGGACTGATAGATGTGTTATCACTGAACAACCTTAACTCAACATACTTATTTTCTTGTTCATTCTTTCATAAGATGACTTCAAAGTATCTGAATTTACTGAAATTAGATACATTTCAAATATTAAGAGTTCATACTTTGTTGCAAAGTTTGATTATATAATTTTTGATTCCGAAACTCTTTGTGGTGGAAGTGTTAATTTTTGTATTTAAAAAGTTGTTTGCTCAATCAGGAAAGCTTATTAAACTCTGTCTATCTATATTTAGGTACTTGCACTTTAGTGTATATCCAAACCGAAAATTAAGTTATTATCCGCAGTTATCCAATTATAAGAATTAAAACTTTTTCTTCTGCTACTTTTGCTGGGGAATCATCATAAAGATTAATATTTCATATTTCCGTTTCAAATGAAAATTTATTTCGTTCTTTAGGATTCGTTTTGATCAATCATCTAGATATCAGTTACATAAGCAGGTCAAGCTGTTCGCAGATACAGTATTTTTCATTTGTAAATTGATTTCAATTTTGATAAAAAATGAAAAAAAAATTCTTCATCATTCAAGTTAATCGCAATCTGTAATATAACCTTATATCAGGAAAAATTAGTGTTGTTATTGATTAAATAAAGAGTAAATATACAGTTTCCTTCAAAAGTTGGCATCATATGGGAAGAACTTATAATAACAATTTATTTCAAAATTCAACTTTTGCATGTTTATGATTTCATTCACAATATCGATGTTCGGTCATGTATTCAGGTGTTTTTATTTCATGTGAAATTGCACAGCTTTTATCAGGACTTTTCTTTTGTTGTTTACATCTACCTGCACATGTTTGACTGTTTTTGCGGCAATTTCTCTAATTGAGAGTTCTTTAATTGTTATCATAAATGGTGGGTCCGGACTTGAACTTTTCAGCCTGAACGAACGTAGTGTGGACGCACTACGCGAGTTCGATTCGATCGCCCTGTTTGTTCGTTCGGGATAAAATGTTATAGTCTGGACCCACCATAAGATTCATTTTGTCTTGTAATAATCCAGTTTTACCTTTGAGTTGTAATATGGTATCATCTTTTTCCTTTAGCAGCAATTATTCGTTCTCAATGAAGTAGTCTTCTCTTTCATGATTTCTTGCATGATTTGGTATTTGAAAAGCAATTAATCCGTTTTTTTTTTTCATTGTCAACCACGTTTAAGATCTGTACTTTTGTAGTACTTACAGAGCCACATTATCACAACCAGCTTGATATATTTATATACTAACCTGTGATAATGTCGCCTTGGAGTTTCGAACCATAATATAAGAACAGAAAAATGATTCGCCGAAATATCTGTAGGTGGCATTTAAGAGAAAGTGTAATTTAACACAAATGCACAAATAGAAACTTTTTTTGGGAACCGATTATTTGACTTCGTTCTTATTGCGAACTCAGTATGGGCAAATTCTGCATATGAGTCCAGCATTATACAGTTTACCCAAGATAAGAATGTATGTTAAATGTATTCGAATTATACGTACAAAAAAGTAACTAATGAGCATCTTGCAATTGTTGCAACTAGTTCTAGTAGTTTTTCATTGGATTTTATAACAATATAAAATGATCGGAAATAGTATCTAAGTATAGGTTGGATGGCACATGATGGATAGTTTTTCCAAATGTCATTCAGTTTGAATCATGAGGTATTGCTTCGATACATGTGTAATTAATACTTCGTTAATTTTTTGTCATTTTGAGAATGTCAACTCCAACTTTTGATTCTCCTTGAGAGAATTTTGGATGCCCAAATTTCACTAATTGCTCTTCAATTCAGGATCTTCTTAGAAATGTTTCCAAAAAATGTTGATGAGGGCTGAGTATGATCTGAAATGTAATTGAATTATCACATGTGATAACATCAATGAGTATAGAATGAAAAATAACTCAGAATTTGAATTTAAAAAACAGGGCCGTAATTAAAAAAGGTCATGACCAAAAACGAAACGTCGTCCATTAGAACTGACATCAACACAAGGAGGCTTAAAAAAAGTTGTCTCATAGAAGTGCTCTTTATTGTTAAAATTCACACATTTCAAGTGATATCTTATTATCATGAGGACGATTTTGTTGGTGAAAATTCATGAATTTAGTCAAAGCCAATTTGTTTCATGAATTGCTAGCTCATCCGCAAATTGAAATCATTTGCACGCTGTCCTAAACCCGCAAACAGAAATCGGGAGAAAGAGGAAAAAGTAATTTAGATGGATTAATCTAGTGAAATTGAAATGCTCATACTGATTTCCAGAATAACAAAAAATAGACATTCTAATTTTGAGGCAAACATACATATTTAGCCCTTATTCCCTTTCAATTTTTTTTGGCACGTGTGGAAATAGTTAATGCTACAGATAATCTCTTCAGAATGTAAAGTGACATGTACATCTGCATGTATAATGAACTTTGAGCTTGGAGAATGTTGGTCTGACCCACTCATATTTATTGATAGGATAATAATGCAGGTCTCTTCGATGCTTTGTATAATATGAAAGTACAGATCAAATATTACTTACGTCATACTACTTGAATAATTGAACTCAATTCAGTGCAGCCATGTTTATATGATGACGTACATACCAAAATAGACTAATATGTTTCATAATTATGGATTCCTAACAATAAGGATTCAAGTCTTAGAATATATCAAAAGTGAAGACTGCATTCAAGTTGCGTGCCGTATCTGGAAAGAGTGACCCTTAAGGCCAACGCAAACTATAAACGGAGCATCGAATAGCAGCGGATCGCATACTATAAACGGATCGAGCCGTAGCACGTCGGATTTTCCAACATTCCGATCAGTCGAATACACTAGATAGTAGTGTTAGCTAAACATCGATAGTTTCAACTATCGCAAGTTTCGATGGTTAAAAAAAACTATCAATAACTATCGATTGTTTTGAAAAGAAATAGAAATTGACGGTAGTTTTAAATTCATATCATTTTGATCAACATTCAACATTAAGAGGTTCCATTGCATTTTTATATATGGCCCCCTCCACGCTTCGATGCCATATTTCAATAAAGATTCCACCAGAGCCTTATATATATTTTCAAGCATACGAATGTTCATGTATTCTCTTATCTGGTAAAATTTATAAATTAGTTTTCCTAATTTGATTGCTAAATGTTCTACTTGAATATTCCACCTAAGATTTTTGTCAATGATTATACCAAGATATTTAATGTAGCGCTTGTATGAAATTTTCACATTCACAGTTCGACATTTTGCTGGCTACAAATTTTTGGGTATTGATGTATAGTTTGTTTACTCACTAACTTTCGTGTTTGGGATGTTTGGGACTTTGGGGATAGTTGTTCTGTGCTTTGAGGAACTACGAAAAACAAATCCGAAAAGCTCCAAACTAAAATGTGTCAATAGTAGCAACGACCACAAAACAACTTTAAAGCACATATCAAATATAGTCGGTTGGGGAAAGTTAGGACTTGTCGATTCGCTCCAAATATATAACATCTTAAATCAAGTCCAGGTTGGTAACTTCAGTAAATACTATGTTATTCCATAAGAAACTCGATAGTATCGGTGAAAACTATCGATAATACCAATAATGCATTACCATCGATACTGTCGATAGTCCATCGATGTTTAGCTGTCATTACTAGGTAGTCGGTACAATGGATTCCTCGGATATTGTGTAGTGAAGGAATAAATAACAAAAGAAACGAAACAAAACAATGTGGTGCCAAAATATTTGTTTAAAAAGAAAAACTGTAGTTGATTTGTTAATAACTATTTTCAAGCTTTTAAATTTAAATAAAATCTATAGTTGAGAAATACATAACACACGGTAGAATATCAATTTATTATTATGTACAAGCAAAAGGTAGCAACAAATTAGGAATATATCCGTATACAAAACTCTCACGAAAGTCGATCGGCTAATTTGTAATCATTCATGTTAGTCAAGTTATAGGGTTTATATATAGCACATATTGATTTCATAATTAATGATTCACAAAGGACAGTCCATTTTCATCAAATGATGTGAAACTTTTAACGGTTGATACAACTTCTTCTATTCATATTGAAAAAGTTGGATAAGTAACGAGGTGAAGTGAGCACTGATTTATCCACTGCTTTTCGAGAAAAAGTTGATTCCTTCTGGATCAATTTGTCTAGAATAATTCTCTACCTACATAATCCAAACAAGTACAAGAGCTATCTGGCGACCTCAGACGACACATTTCCGGCTCCTAAAGAATGTTATGTTCGCTTCGAAATTAAAAAGATTGGTGAATGAATGTTGACTTCGGAAGAGAATATAAATGATGATAAGGCTGATAAATCTGAAGAGAGTATTATAGAAGTAAATTTGTAGCTTCAAGAGGAACTAGAATGTAATTTAGAAAAAATGGATACTTGCAGTGTTAATATGGATAAAAAGGTGAAAATTTTGAGAACAAATGTTGAGGTTGAGATGACAGAATATGGAAGTAATGGAATAATAGTGGCAAATGCTTATTCCTTATTCACGATCATTGAAACACGATGAAACCTACGAGCGTAGAAGTAAAAAAGGCTTTTTCTGTAGCCGGATATATCTGCAGTTCTATAAGAAGTAGGCTAAATTACAAAATAAGAGAGATCATTATGTATTGAACAGTTTTGGCATTAAAAATGTGTAAATTAATTTTTAACTCATAACGTTATGGAAATGATGGTCTCTAATTTACACAAAATAAACAATGAATGTTTTTTATTGTCCGCTATTGCTTACACATATTTCAACTCACAGTGTCATCATCTGAGCTAAGTTATAAACTGAAGTTACATTGACAGAGAACACTTTCATAGTATAATGATATACTATAAAGATGATAAAACACATTCTCACCGATAAAGAAAATCCACAATGATGATAAACCCATACGTCCTGTTTGTTCCTACATTAAAGCACCATGTCAGAAAATGACAAAACGTTTAGTTAATATTATTCGAAAATTCACAAATTTCAATTCAAAATTTAGTATTAAGATATCGTATTCATTAGTAGATACTATAAAACACATCAAACTTAACAATAATTGCAAATTAATATCATTTGATGTAAAGAATCTATTTCCAAGTATCCATATTATAGGAAACTTATTAAATATAAATAAGGTTTTACTCTTCATTAAAGAGGAAGTTTCGAACCTAACCCATTCATATTTATGTATGAACCAAGATTATTTTACGGTCAATGGTAAATATTATTTCCAACACAGCAGTCTCTCTATAGGGTCCCCTTTATCTCTATTACTGGCAGAAATATTTATGGATTACTTGCAAACACAGGTGCATACGTCAAAATTCCAACACTTGTTCTTATATTGGTACCATTATGTCGACCATATCCTTGCATGTTGGACAGGGACAACAAGTCAATTAAATTCATTTTTAACATATTTATATAACCTACATTCTGACATCGAATTTACAGTAGAAACAGAAATCAAAGGTTCACCGAACTTTCTAGACTTAAGTATTTCTCGGACAAATTATACACACACATATCCTATTTATCACAAACCTACACACACCGACACTGTTATTCACAAAAATTCCTTACATTAATTAATTAATATTCTTCAAAACGCAACAAACTACAACACAGAACTCAACAGAAAAAACAAATTGCCGTCAATAATGGTTCCAATACTTCCATAGTAGACAACATTTTAGAACAGAAATTGAACAAACACATGTTAAAACCAACAAACAATATTTCAAAATTCCCATCGGAACACAATAAAACAGTCACATATAAGACGTCTAGTAATTTGCCCAAATTTATAAATAATTCTAAAACAAATAGAGATAAATTAAAATATCTGGCTTGTAAGTTATGTTGTAATGACTGTAATGCTTTTTATATTGGCCAAACAGGTCGCAGCTTTCACCAGAGATTTCTAGAACATATGAGGAGTCATAGATTGAAAAATACGGATTCAACGTATGCTAATCAATCATCTAATAGAACATAACCATAATTTCACTTACAATCCCGAAATCGTACATATCGAACGGAAGCGCTTGAATTTGAATATACTGGAATCATTTGAAATTTTCAAACATGTTCAAGACAAAAACTATGTAGTTTTAAATGATCAATTGGACATTTATCATTATTATTAATCATTTTCTTAGTTTTTTTTTCAAATGTTCTGTAACTAATGTTATTCCCCTTCACTTAACAGGTATGAACATTATAGTATAAAGCCGATCTCTGTCAATTCAACTTCAGTTTATAACTTAGCTCAGATGATGACACTGTGTGTTGTAACATATGTTAGCAATAGTGGATAATAAAATCATTCAATGTTTATTTACTGTAAATTAGTGGTTTTATTTCCATAACTATATAAGATCATTTTGTCTTTGCGCTCTTCTTTTCAGGATAAGATATAACTTTTTTATTTTATTGTATAAACGTATTTTGTGGCTTAAATTAACGTAATTCTGATTTCTAAGTAATTGCAATTAGTTGCATTGCATTCCAAAATTGCAATAAGTGTGTACTTATTTTCATATGTAAGAGAATCAGAAACAAATGAATATATGAAATTTACTCATTCATCTCATGTTGTTTTTGCCAGATAACAATAATATTATTTTACCTCGTGAAACTTGCTCGTTCAACTGATGAGCTCTATGAAAAGAGCGAAACAGCTGTCTGGAACTATAGGTTTGTGACTTTACTGATCGATCTCGACTAGAAGGACCTTATCATTGATTTTCTATACGAGTAATATGATTATGTGTATTACTTTTTGTTTATTTGTCGCATAATAAGAAAGGTTTATGTTTGATTTGATCACATGAATATATTGGAACATCACGGCATTCTTAATAACCTTTAGATTTGCATGAATAATAAATTGATGCTGTGAAGATACAGCGGGTTCCCGCGGGAAGGGCTGATTTCCCGCAAAATTCCCGCGGGAGAATAAAGTCTGCGGGATTGCAAACCTTAGACATGACCGAACTAGAAATACGTTTTAACCTGCGGAAACTGGTTTCCTTCTTAAAAAACTGTTACTTAAGGTAATCAATCAATTAAAACGAATCTTGGAGCTAACTTGCACGGAATAGCTTACACGGATTATATAGACCCAACCAGTATACGAGTTTGTAACAATTTGCTTCTTTAACATAAAATATGTTTTTACGGCCGACCTACTTGCTAGAAACTGTAACACGGAAACGTTACATGAAAACGTTATTCGGAAACCGTAACAGACCTGATTGGTCGAAATTAACAGTGATAGGCTTGTCCTTCTCTAGTACGTTTATTTCAGTGGTTCTCGTCAATTCTCCGTTATTGCCGTTGCCGCCGCCTTATTTTGAAACTTGTTCACCTCAATCATTATTTTTTTCGGAAACGGCTTAGAGTGGGAATTGGAAATTTGACCTGATTTTAGGCAATACTTGGGGGCTACACTTTGGGTTGTTCTAGGGAAGATTGAAAAACCGAGAAGATAGTTCGATAAGGAATTTGGAAGAAATGTCGGGAAAATGAACTTTTGAAGGAAAATGTAAAAACATTCATTTCTGGTTCGAAAAAATTAAGGTTTTATTTACTTTCTTGAAAAATAATTGTTTTATAAAAAACCTGATTACTTGACGAGAATGTACACCGAAAACCGTTTAAGAGGGCAAATTAGAAAAAATTTTGCCTTTTATAGAGCGTGAGCTAGTTAAATTTAAACTTTTCGCAATTCTGAGTTTTAACATGATACGTCACCACATGATACTTTATTACTGTAAAATGGAATAATCAAGAGCAATCAAACATTAAGGGGGGGGGGGGGTTATGAATACAACATACCAAAAAATCGCATCGGTCGACACATCTCAAAAGTGACAGTAGGGTTCGCCATTTCATCTAGGTTCAAATCATACCCGGAAGGGCTTTGGAGAATATCCCATACGGTGGGAAGACCTCTAAACCTGACACAACCTTTGTTATACATAACATAACAGTGTTGAGCGATAATAGAGAAGTGTATACTGAGAATTAGCCAGTGCTGCAAGGTCGAGGTAATAGTCGCATATCAGGATATATTGTAGTGGTCATATTGAAACATAATTTCAGAAAACAAAGTTGTTGGAAGAATGTTCACCGCTTCACAAATATTATGAGCTCGACTCACATTCTTCTGCTAGGCGATCTCTAATGTCCCGAACTATACGTGACTGTATCCACATAAGACAATCTACAGAAGAATATGTTCTTGTTTTTTTTTTCAATATAATAAAAACAACTGTCCCTTTTTCATAAAATCTTCGCCACAGATTTTTTCCATTTTGGCAAACGATAGCTAAAACACCATATGATAAAGTCATCGAGCTCCAAGTGTTGAACTGAATTATGTTTTTTTGACAAGCTAAACTATTTCTTAAGAATCAAATAGACCCGAACAGGACAGCAGGGCTAATGAATCTATTAAATTTTGTTCTCATTCTCATTAACCTATATTTGCAATAATTGCCATTATTTATTATTAAAGTCGGTATAATTGTGTTTCAACTACATTTCACTGAACAACTCATCTTAATATTCCTTGCCAGACTGATCAATGTTTATTATACAGATTGATTTTTCGATATACATTAATATTCATGTCATTATTCGGATATCTGTCGTAATAACACACGATGAAATGAAAGAAGATTGGATGGAATTATGAACTCACGACTGGTTCGTTTCATTGAATGCTGTTATTTTCTTATTCCGTCGGGTCGTTGAAAGAAAAGCTGCGAAAGCGCTTAAATCGTATTTCTGAAATGGTGGCGAAATGCGTGAGGAATTATTGCCTCCAATGTTATTAAATGATTTGACATGCCTGCGGATTCTTTCATTCAGTGGATTTCGTTTGGAAAGCGACTGAAATAAAGACAATAAAGACATGATGGAAACTCAGTCTCTTTTGTACGTATGTATTTGAATAATCAGAGTACCACTGCTTTCACTCAACACTCATCGAAACTTACGTTGCAAATTTTTAAATGTTATATTCATCTATACAACGTCCTATAAATTGAGCCTCGCTATATTGCTTTTTTAGTCGATATCAGAAGTAAGGAATATGTTGAATTGAATAAGTGAGATAAGGAGTATAACAAAAATCTTGATCGTAATTTTTTTTTCGCAAGTTTGGCTTTTGAGTTTTTCCGTGTAACATTAATTTCTCATTCAATGGATAACTTCTAAATTATTATTTTCTGGGATAGATCAGTTTTATATCGATCAAAATTATTACAATGAAATGAGCGATTGTTGTCAGGTTGAGCAGGTCTTCAATGTTTTTCATTACAACTAAGATAGTTTGTTACAGTCTATCATGTTTCTAACAATTGAAATACCTTTCAGTGTAGAATCCTTAACATGGTCTCAAGGGAATTCCTTGAAAACTAGTACGGTATCATCAGCATATGATACAGATACTCCGTCAATGTCAATATTCAAAAGAGAATTGATATAGGTAATAAAAAGAATTTTTCCGAGGACTGTGCCTTGGGGAAGACCTATTTGCACATACAGGGAAACATTATACTGAATTCCTACTTCAAGAACATTATTCATATTAATTATCTCTGATTATGTGGACATGTACTTCATTCTGAGTTCTGAGTTATTATTTTCTAGCTTCATCTTGATAACGCTTCGAAGTAAAACAAGATTTAATATTTTCTGTTGATTTGATTAATACATTTAACTTGTTACTAATTATAGTAATCGTCCATCTTAAGTATACGTAGGTAGGAATTAGATTGAAAGATTTAATATTTTAGGTGAAACCGTTTTATATTCGATATTAAACACTAACAATGACGGGTATACGAACACTGTAGAAATGGGTATCATTCCTCAGTGGCGCAGCATAGGTTGATGACCCCTAAGAGATACCAAATTTTCTGCCCCTTCCCCCTTCCCAATTACACTAAGATAAAAGCATTGAAAAAATATTTCATTAGCTACTTAGCTGAAAAAATAATTTGTATCGTTAACTTTCAAATGTTAAAAAATACGTTTTGATATAAATAAAATACTATTAATTCAGTTAACATTTTATTGAAATGAAATAATGAGTAGTATGATACATTAAAAATACGGAATATGGTTAAAATGTCACAATGCATACGCTGATATTTACTAAACCATCAGGTATTATACTCGTAAGAAACCTCATTTAAGCGGTTCTATGAGGGCTATAGCCACCAGGCCGCGTCGTTGGGAGGGACCCCTGAGTAAGTGTATGGATACTGAAAAATAATATCCTACTTCATGAAGAACTTTGAAGGCCTCCTAAATTTTTTGGGCCAAAGCACGTTTTTGCCTAATTAGGCGTTGCTCGTCAGTGGCTCTAATAATTCAAAATGTTTGTTTCAATATGTGATATCTTTAATATTTAGTAAATTTTGCTATATATTATAATACCTGAAGATGGGACCCCGGAACTGGTGCTAAATATCGACGTACAGATGTGTGTAACCATATTTCAAATTTATAATTTATGGTAAACTCGCTTGAGTGACAACAATTTACAGTACTTTGAATTTAGAAAATATGAAAAAATACATCAGGAAATTGTATATCGAGTACAAACAGAAATCAGAATTGAAAATGAACCTCCTTTCTTAAGCTATAATTTAATTTTCCTACTTGTCCTCATTTCAGTCTTCAATATAGCTCCATCAATTTCCTCCTCAATAGCCAAGATAGCCCGATTAGTAAATTTAGGCATACTCATTGTCAACCGTGTATAATTTATAATTAATTTGAATCAGGCTAAGCTTCTCTCACAACAGGAATTGTTCACGGCAATTGTGAGGATTGATGAATATTGGTAGCAATACATATTATAATTTTAGGCAGGGTAGCTTCCTGCTTGAATTTCACAATAAACGAGATGATCATACATCCTTGCAGATTGAGAAATTTTGAATGCAACGGTTTTCTGCTATGTCAGTATGTCAATTATCTTAATTGTTATTTGATAGTTCTATTTCGAAATATTCCGCTTCCAGCGTCCCTCTGCCCTTCCCTCGCTCCCTCCCTCACTCCTGATATCTCAGCACACTATACTGTGAAACAATTGAAATCGTTCCTAAGTACTGCGAATCATTATGATAGATACATAAAACATATATAATACAATTTACCAGCGTTTTTGGGAAAAATATCTGGTTTGTAAGCATATAAAGCTTGTGAGTGGTTATTTTCTCTTAAATCAGATTTTTTTGTGCATCATAACCCAAATTTTAATTTAAACTATGTTCTTCTTTGCAGATAATTTTCCAAATTCACCTTGAAGCCTATTTATGAACGAACCGATCAACCTCATAATCAGTAAGGTGTAAAGTTTAGCATCGATATGATTATCAAATTTGAAATTAAAAGATTGATTGAAATATATTAAGCATTAGGAAGTATTTTATACTTCTATTGAAATAACTCCAGTACAACACTAAATATTTACGGTGAAAATCGCCAATATACGCGTCAGATCATTGATTTTATGACACAATTTCCTTTGTTTATTTTGAAATTACCTGGATAATTGTTGTACAAACGTTTCGCACTAACGCAATCTATCTTAGTAATGAAATATATATCAAAGAACAAAGTGAATTGAAAGTATACGAATAAATTAATCATTCAACGTGATTCAAAAGAGCGTTTGATAAAGTTTACTAACCTGGTTGGTGTTGGTAAATTTATCAGAAGCTCTCTTAAATCTGTCACTTTGAATGTAATGAAAACGTAAGCGTTTAGTACGTGTTATTTGAATAGTGCAAGTGACTGCCAACTGTCTATGACTTTTCGAAGGCAAGATTGATATATGGAGTAGTTTATTTGAAACATTCCATTACTATTACATTAACTTAACCTGTTTCAAAGTAACATCAAACGATTTATACATAAAATATATGGAAGTCAAAATAAGTGCTAATGTTAATAACGATTCTTTCTAACACTAGTCAATTCTTTCTAGATTATGATATAATATATAGATACTCAGAAGAAATAACAAAGCCAAGTTAATCAAGACCTGACAACCGCAACATCTGAACAAATGAACTGTAATCAATTGATCGCGTAACTTCCCTCACTTTTGCAAAATAGCATTCGGACACTGCTGCGGGTCAACAGAAACTGTATTGGAAATGATTCGGAAACCGTTGATGGAATACTTTTTATTATACTCTATGTTGTATTGTCTTACCCAAAAAGTCTACATAATGTATTTCACAACTCTATGTTTTGTTCTGACACCTGCAGTCAGGCTGCCTCAAAACTATTCACACTATAATATAACCTATTTCATACTGACACTTGCTGTGACATGAACTATAAAAATTTTCCCCAGAAAAGACTTCATTACATTATTTATAACCAGAGAAAAACGGTTATCATTATGGTTACATAAAATACTATAAGTCCATTTGAGAAACAGAAGATGGGTGTCAAAAATAACGGGATATCAAAAATTATCTTGGTCAAGGGTGGTTGTGGAATCTAAAACGTGTGTCTTACTATACGTTTGAAATAATTATGTCACTCTCACACTGACATCATCAATAACCTACAAATTCCATACCTATTTATTTCAGTTGTAAAACAATAATGAACTGCAAATTATGAAATAATTATGTGAACTTTGAACCTTTTCAGAGGTCGTGATAGCCACAATCCGGGTCAAAAACTGTTTTGAAATAGTTAATTTTCCGTAAATCGAATGACGTTCACGTGAGAAGCCCGTAGCACGCGAGTTTGGAAAGTGCAAACTGGTTGTACCTAATACGGCTTTACGACGACTTTTCGCGTGCCGTTTCCGCTCCATGTAGTTAGATTTAGTATCGGACCGTGCCCGACTGCCCTTCTTTTTTCGATAAATGTCCATTAAATAGGAAAATTTGATTGAAACAGTTTGAGCTATTCTCTGATCTCAGCTACGCGCGTCTAACTTGCGACGTACCAAACAGAATTTTCTCGCGACTAAAATATACACGAAGCGGGTAAGAGCTGGCGGCCCATAGTCAGAAACACTTCATTACAAGTAGTGCCGGTCGCACGGGGCAAGAAACGGCCCCAAATTAACAAGACCGAGGTAAAATGTATAAACTCTAACTTACGCGCAGCGAGCTCCTCGAGGCATATGTCAAAATGATTTCGTTCGTAGCTAGTTATATAGGACGTCTGGCGTTCATGCAATTATGTTTTTAGATAATTCGAACCTTCTAATTTCGATAGGCCACGTGAAAATCCCGGAGTCCAAAGCGCTAAAGACTTCTGAGTGTTACAATATTCGCGTAAAATTGCGAAATTTTGCACTTTTAGAAACTTCAAATCAATTATCACATAATTATTTCAAACGTATAGTAAGACACACGTTGTAGATTCCACAACCACCCTTGGCCAAGATAATTTTTGATATCCCGGTACCACTCGGAACGGAGCTACCGCGTACAAAAACAATACAGTTCAAATTTTGACCACTTTGAAGCACTCTGAAATTTCAAATCCATATGACCAATAGGAACGGGGCAATCCGCGAATATACGGAATTTTTTTTGCCCAATCACAATGCTCCCTTACACTATATACTTCCCATAGTGAGAGAAGTAGAAATACTGAACCGAGTAATGTAGCTTCCTGGAAGCATAAAAATCAATATGTTTACACGTACCTACGAGTATGTAAAGAGCGCTCCATAATGAAGTCTAAAAGACTAAAATAATCTTCATTTTCAGATTCACACTGATAATTGGAGTGAAACTTTGCATTTCACAATGGTGAACGGGTACGAAACAAAAAGTGAAACACTGATTCTTGGTAGTAGAAGAGTGACCGATAAATAGAGAGGCATTCCCTTTTATATAATTTGATGCAGTAAAGTATTACCTTTTCGGTTTAAACTTGTGTATTTGTAATACATTAATAGAGTTCACAACTGTGGATACACTATAAAGTATAACATTAATAAGAACGAAATAATCCACCATGTTCACTAAAAATTAAGTACTAAGAACCTATCAAGTAGCCACTATCAGAGTAAACTAAATTCGAAAACAAAATGTACCTGTTTAAATGTAATTTGCGGTTAATAATGCATACAAGGAGTTACCCTTAACTGGAGATAAATCTGAATTTGATAAATTGCTTTTTCGCTTAAACATTTCTATCCCTTCTAAATTACCTAGATATTTGTCCGTAGTGTGTTTTAAAAGTAATAAAGTTCTTCGAGAACTGGTGTGTATTTAAAATCATCAGCAGAACGTATTCTAAATACAGGTCACATCATTTCCCAAGAAAGTCTATCACTTTTAAAACACAAATATCTAGGTAATTTAAGAGGGATAGAAATGTATAAACGGAAAAGCAATTTAATGAATTCAGATTTATCTCCAGTTAAGGGTTGAACCCTTTTTTTTGCATTATTGAGCCCAAATAGAATTTAAACAGGCACATTTTGTTTTATAATTCACTTTACTCTGATGATGGATGACTACTTGGCAGTTGAGAGGTCCTTATAATATAGTATACTATTTTTAGTGGATAAGGGTGATCATTTCCTACTTATAGGAGTTGTGCATTTGTGCTGATTGAAACTATGAATTTTTGATGCGCGACTCATAATGCACGAATTAGAACATGTTCTGATTGATTTACGACGTCAATCACTATCTTGCTATAATATGCATATTATAGGTTATACGATCTATGAAAACCATCGAATTCATGACATATTTGATTGTTGAAATGTCATTGATGATCTTTAATTTTCAAACTGCTTGTAAATAGAAAATTTAATATTTCCAGGAATGTTCTGTATAGATAGATCTTTATCAGTTCTCAGTATCTGTAAGTGGGTGTAGAACACGCTAAAAATAACTCAATTTTATAACACGATACAATATAAATAAAATGTTTTGCATTCAAGATTTCCTTCAAATCGTATAGTAGGTATAAAGATGTTCGTGATGATATTCTTCGAATAGATCAAGAGTAGTACAAACGAATATGACTCATTCATGGATGAAAAGACTATATAAAGTTAGAATATTGTGGTTAATGAATGCTAGCTAACCATAGCAGGCATGTAAAGATGAGAGTCATCATGGAGTTATATTTGAGTATATCAACAATTGCTGCCTCACGAGACAAACATAGATAGTTTTAGCATGCAGTCGTGTAACTAAGAATACGATAGAAAAACAGGAAGAAGGCGTACTCATCATTATGTGCGTCAATGGGAGCCATGAAAGAAAAACAAACAATAAAAACTAGCTTGTTTCAATTTCCGTTACACACTCTATCAATAACGAATGGTGAAGTTTTTTTAGATTTTCCATTACTTTCATTACTTTAATATATATAGTATAAGGGAAATGTTGTAATTGATCAAATAATTTTTTCCCGGACGCCGTTCCTATTGGTAGGATTTGAAATTCAGCAAATAGTTCAAAGTGGTGAAAATAGAAACTGTAATGTTTTTCAGCATGATAGCCCTTCTTTCAAGTGGTATTTTGACGTCACAATCTATTTTATGTATTTACTGTGCGACGTTGAACTATACTATATGCACTATAGTTCATTGCTCTGTGGTATAATGAAAGTAAGGTTATATAGTGTGACGTACCTTGCTAATTTTGGCGATAATTACTTACTACGGCTTCAATACTCCTTCAAGTCTACCAGATCTGAATCAGATTGACTTTTATGTTGATTTCTTGGGCGCCAGATTTTGTAGAGATGTACTCCTCGTTGAGGGCTTCTGCTCGGGCCCTCACCATGTGGCGTATAACTTTGTTATCTATGGATAGCCTTGTCCCAGGGTAGTCTCAGTGAAGTAAGTAACCAGGAATCAATAGGGCAGACTGAATAGTATTAGAATTGTAGGCTTTAATTGCAATTGATACTTCGAAACCTCACGACTACTTAAATGATGTTGCAGAAAATTATGTCAGACAAACACGGAACTTCTCAATAATAAGTTTATTTATATCTTTGACATCTATGAATAATTGATTCTGTCAATGTAATAATAATTTATCCCGACCTGAGGGAAGCACAAGGAAGCTCAGAAACAATAATTGCAATGGAAGCAAGGCTATTTCCTTATCAAAGCCTTACAAACAAATAGTCTGTGGGTATTAATAAAACGGCTACTCAAGCACTAATTATCAGCAAAATTTATTATCGTGCATGGGACACTCAAATAGAGCAAGTGAAAGCAGGTCTTGAGCTACAGCGTGTTAGAATTATAATCCCCTCACCAGCAATACCACTTTACTTCCGGGTAAAGCACAGCGTGTACAGGGAATATTACGACTCTCAAACATAAATGCCCCTTCAGAGCCCACTTCCGGGTGAAGCAGAGCGTGTAGACCTTAGCGAAGGACTATCTACGACGCACCCTTATTTCCGGGTAAATCACAGGGTATATTGATACGTCGTGATTCACATTCACTCTATTCCTCCTTCAGAGCCTACTTCCGGGTAAAGCACAGCGTGTAGACCCTGGCGGAGAACTAGCTACGACTCACCTTTATTTCCGGGTAGAGCAGAGTGTATATTGGTATGTCGTGATTCTCTTCCACTCTAATCATTCACACCCTCTGACACAATACAATTACTTTACAAATTCAATTTTTACGTTTATCGATACAGAAAAAAATTAATTTTATCATGACGTTATGGAAATCTGTACAGGATAAACTCATCAGGTACAATACAATAATTACAATTACTAATTAAACAATATTTGATATTACAAGGCCGTACCGCGAGCAAAACAATGGAACTCAATGTACTAACTCAAATAGCCAAAACCACTATTTACCTACTACTTCAGTGGTAACTGGCGGAACACTTACTTTTGGTGGTGCAAAGATTGCTTCTGGAGTAATCGCTCTGGCTGTCTTTTTCGGACTGTCTCACTGACTATAATTAAAATCAAAGCTTGCAAAGCGTTCTTTTATACCAATCGAGGTGCTGGTCAAGTCGCCTACACCAGCTCCAGCCGAGCTCTTTTTTGCTAATTTCGCGCTCATGATGGTCCACCAGTTCCTCGAATTTGTGCCGTTTTAATGGTTACATCTGTTTCGTTATCTTTTGTTGACACGAAATATGTACGGTTCTGAATGAAATCAAAATATACGCGGCTGATGAATGGAACCGTATGCAAATCTGATGCTTAATCTACACGGATACCTATGCGCGGTACTATCTATATTCCTATACAACAATATAATTATTCGTAATTTATGAATTCGGAATACTAATATAAACGAAATCTAAAATTTATGACCAATCTACGTGTTTCCCATTAAATAATTATTCAATATTTAGAGCTTCGTTATAATAATGTCAATATAGTAGTTCATGTGACAGCAAGTATCAGTGTAGAACAAGGTTATATTGTAGGGTCGATAATTTTGAAATTCAACCTGATAGTAGGTATCAGTATAAAACATAGAGTTGCGAAATTCATTATAAGAAGGCAAGGTGTGGAGTCAATGAAAAATGAAACAAGAAATTATTTATTTGGTCAATACTTATTTTATTTCTCAACATGATCTTCTTGTAGCCCAATACACTTCGTCCAACGTTTCGATTTCGGCATTCCTTCCAAATAGGCTTTTATTTCAGCGATGACCTCATCGTTGGAACCAAATCTCTTTCCGCCGAGCTATTTATTCAAGTTTGGAAATAGATAAAAATCGCAGGGGCCAAATCTGGAGAATATGATGAATGACGAACCAATTCGTAGCGCGATTCATGCAATTTTGCCATTGCCATTGCGTACTTGTGCGCCGATGGTTTCGCTTCAAATCGGCGTCGAATCGATCCAACAGTTCTGCATAATATACGCCGGTGATCGTTTTTCAAGGTAATCGATATGGACGATACCGTGCGCATTCCAAAATACTGTCACCATGACTTTGTTGGCCGATAAAATCACTTTTGGGCTTCGATTCGCCAGGACAAGTCCACTATTTCGACTGTTCTTTGGTCTCTTGTATGTTGTGATGTATCCATGTTTCTTCCACGGTTATGAAACGGAGCTGAAAATCCTCCTTATCGCGCTTGAACATCGCCAAACACTCTTTCGAAGTTGTTACACGGTCGCGCTTGTTGTCAACAGAGAGCAAATGCGGCCATCTGGCAGATAGTTTTCTCATATTCAAAAATGTATGCAAAAAGTTCCGTACCCCTTCGGTTGAGATGCGCTTTGACTTGCCGATCGTCCAATATCATACCAAGGATTTTATCGACAATTTCTGGCATTGTAACCTCAATTTGGACGACCAGAACACGTTCGGCGTCTTTTGTGACCACAATGAAAATGAGTAAACCACTTGTGAATCATTCCAATCGATGGTGAAGTGTCCCCATAATGTTTAACAAGCGATGCTTTGGTAAGCATAATGTTTTTTCCACGCAAGAAATAATGTTTTATCAAGACGCGGAATCCACTTTTTCCCATGTTTACAAAAAACTTCAAGGCTGCTTGCTTACGATGGGTGTCAGACCATAACTGAGTGCCTTCTAAAAGGCTGAAGATGGTACATCACAAATGACTTTTCACCTTGCCCTCGTATAGAACAATCGAATAAAATTTCAATGTAACAGGTAGTATGATTTAACATCGTTCATTACCAGTAAAAAGCAAAAAATTGTACTAATAAAAGTGAGGGAAGCTAGTAATCGTTTGATTGTGAATCATTTCAGCTATCATGAGACTTTTGTTCCAGTCCCAGATTTCAGTAAAGACTTGGATGCTCTACAATATGAAAGTATTCATCATTTAGAAATTTTCATTGTTTACATCAAGCAATTTTAATAAAACATTCCTTATTCCTTCCTATTTAAATTGAAAGCTTCAAGGGACTTGTTTTTTCCGATATGATTAACCTTTTAGATAGTCAATTGTCAATTCAATTATAAGAATATTTCATTTTCCTTGTGGAATTATGATGCTGAAATAGTATTTATCAACTGGCTACAAAAACTGTATGTGAACCTGAATGAAAACATGTCTGTGTGTTTGGGATTGGATATTTGGTCAGATTGTACTCTAACTGTTCCATACCATTTTTTCGTTTTCCAACTAATAAATTAATACAGTTTCAACCTGATTCAAAATTTGCCAGCTCCCGTATTGTAACATAAATTGTTCATGAACTTATCACGTGATGTGTAGTATGTTGGGAGTGTTTGATCGTCATTAAGATAGCTTTAACTAAGTGGTTTCCTTTCACTACATACTGCCGGAAGTAATCTGGGAAGCTTTGCTACATAATTGTAATATGTAGGTATTGTAGGTAATACGCAGCAATTAGGATGCCTCTGGTTTCTGTGATATCCTTTACTAACAATTAATTGTTCAGATAAACACAACAAACATTCCTTCTTGTTGCTCTCAAATATTGCTAACTTATCTAATGACTCCAAATTCAAAAGATGAGGGGATTTTTCTCATATGACGATGAAGTTCTTCAAATGAGTCGCGAGAGCCTAAGTAGTAAGTGAGGCTATATAGTATACACTGTTGTTTAAAGTCCATTTATTTAATCTATAGAACGATTTTTTACTCTTATTTATTTTCACAAAATTCAAAATACAGTTCATCTATAAAATATAAATAAAGGGCGGAATATATGCACGTCAATTCAGTTAAAATATGCGCATGTATATGCATAGTTTTTCTTTGAAATATGCAACAATATGCATTTATTTGTCAAAATATGCAATTATATGCCTTGAAAATAACATGGAAAAATGGAAATAAAGAAACGCAGACTCTTACAAAAATTATTTACTTTAAGTAAAATTAAAAGAAAAATATAATAGGTAAAATTTTTAACCTGAAATAGTATAAAATGCATTTATAACGATATATTTTCCAAAATTTTCCAATAAAAGTGTTTGCCTTCTGTCTGTAAAAATATGTTTGTACAAAGAAAAAGATCTTTCAACATCTACCGATGTGATCTGGCAAGTTATAAGGCCAAGGTATTACTTCGTTGGATGGTTTAGTATCAAAAATATTTTTGACTTCCATTAAATACTTAAAGCCTTCATTCTTTCCCACAATAAATTCGAGTTTACTTCTTACTTGATTTCCTACATCACCGGGAACTTTTTTGTATTTGTCGGAAAAAGTTTCAACAATATTAATTGATTCTCTTAAACTCATATTCCTACTTTCTAACGAAGTTATTATATCTGGTATAAAACTAAAATTAACCTTGATAAAAACAAGTTCCTTAGCTAAATTTACATTTTTGAATACTGCTTGACTTTGCACTACACACTGTGAATTGTCTTCTAAATCTAAAACTATGTCTTTAATGGCTTCAAAATGGTCTGCGTAGATTATCGCGGCCTTAATCCATGTTCCCCATCGAGTAATTACGGGCTCTGGAGGTAAACTAACTCCTGGCAATTTCTCTCTATAGATCTGCACTCTTAGAGGTGCTTTCAAAAACACTTTCTTTACATTTGAAATTAATTTTTCCACCAAGGGATATGCTGTTCTAATAGTTTCTGCAACTCTGTTTATCCCGTGTAAAAGGCAAGTGACATGTACCATATTGGGATAAAATATTTTTAAGTTTTGGCCTACTTTAACCATATAGGTACGGCGCTGCGTCAGACAAAAACACTAAAAACTTCTCTACTGGAACTGGATTTGGTACAAAAAAATTTGATAGAGACTGCTGAATAAATCGAGTTACGGTCACATTATTTGTTTTGTCTAACTGTTTAGAAGATATTAAATATGGCTTCCCTGGCTCATTTTCTTGAAGCGCTCCAATAATAAGATGTGCGATATATCGACCACATGCGTCTGTGCTTTCATCAACAATAATATAAAAATGTTCATCGCCCAGTGAAACTTTAATTTCTTCCAATACGGTTTCGTATACTGTTTGCACATACTTCTTTCTAAGTGTGGATTCTTCAGGGATGTTTTGATTACAATATTTTTGCAAAAATCTCTGAATTGTGTATTTTGCAGTTTCTTCAAAGGTATATTTGCTGCGACTAAAGCTTTGCATAAGTCTTGATGAAACCTCCTTTTCACTCTTTGGTTTGACATTTTGAAACGCGGTTTGCACACACTGCTGAACAGGCACAGATTTATTTTTCTGCAACTTAGCTTTATGCATAGCTGTTTTCAAGTGTTGATCAATTTGGAACTTCTTTTCACAAACAATGATTTTGGCACAAACTTTGCAAAACACTTTATCCCCACTAAACTCCAATTCAGGAAAATTTTTAATCCACGAAGCGGCTTTCGGCATTTTAGGCGTTTGAAATAAATATTTTCGAAATCACTCTTTTCGCACTGGAATCTATCGACAAACTAAACTATACAATATAAATACAAAAGAAGAGACCACATTTGCTCTCCAATTAGGCACCGAAAAGAAACAAGACAAGAAGGTTCACTTGGCGTTGGTACTTTGAAGTCCGAACTATAAAAGCAAGCCGCCGCTCCAACTAGACCCCGAAAAAATAAAGTTTTGTTATGAATTCATTCGCGCACCGAACAGAAGTTTCTGTTCGGTGACAATACTTACTACCACCGAACACGACTTGGCACCACCTTCTTGTCTTGTTTCTGTTCGGTGAATTAGGCAAGCTGATTACTTGGAAATTTCTAAACATCCAATAAATGCCGGCAATAAACCATATAATAATGAAATGGGTCCATAAACCATATAATAATAAAAACTACCCACCTTTTAAATTATTCCAATTATCTGCAAGGGTCGCACTTAATCTTTTAATAAAACGAAAAATATAAAAATATGCACACAAATTTTATTTTTGCCGAAATATGCAATTTTTTATGAAATTTGTAAAAATATGCAAAATATGCGAATATATGCACTTTGCATATATTCCGCCCTTTAATTATAAATATAATACAAATTCCTATTCTATAATCTACAGTTCTTCTTAAATGGTATTGTTCAATATGTCGTATGAGGAAGCGGTGTTTGAAACCATTACATCTTCAAACAGTGTACCTTCGTTATTGGCGGTCGGTGGATTTCAATTTTTATTGAAGTCAACATGAAGAATATCGCTACTCTTTCTGCACAACCTCACTATATAGATCTCAATCAAGAAGAGCACTTTGGACGAGTACAGATTCCATGCATGCGTAGTTGTGAAGTGATAACAAAAATACTGTACGGTGCCACTAACTGAGAGAAGTTGAACCGAACTAAAGGGAGCTGCAAAACTAAGGGGGGGCCTTAGAAAGGTTCGCTAGTGTTAGCGGGGGAAATATAAGAGAGGCATACGGAGGGCGAGAGCGGAGGTCTGGCAACGCTATAAATATTGCCGGCTGGAGTTGTATACAAAAACCCATGTGAAAATAATAATCATATAGTTGTCGTCGACTATTTTCGTTTAAGTTAATTACAATTAATAATTCTCTACCTAAACCATATTTTCAGCTATTTTTTCATAGAAATAATCAGTGGAACTCACTGAAACTTGCACAGAATATTATTGTAATAATATTATTACATTAAAAAAAAAAGCATTTCTACTTAGCCGTTTTTTTTAATTTGAAGATTTTATTTAAAAAGCGATGTAGTGAAACCCTCCAAACAATTAGACGTATTCTTATATTGTTATTCTCCATGATCTGTGAAAATTTCGTAGAATTTCATCAGCGATGGTCACTTCACATAAATGGGGCGGTTAAAATTATTTAAATATTCTATAGAGTAAATGCATACATTTTATACAACAGTGTGTACCATATAGTCTCACTTTCAATCAGCCAAATATATCCATAGGTCATTTTAAAAAAATTTTGCTCTGCCTTAGAAAATTATGAAATTTTAGTTGCAAAAGTCAATTTTGAACAAATGAATGATATTTTGGGAATTGGATTAGTGGGTGACTTGAATCTTCAATTGAATTTTTATCAAAATCGGGGCATAAGTAGGTAACAAATATATGCAATCAAATTTTTCGCATCTATTTACCAGAAGGGGGGATGAATAAAAAATTCGTGACAGTGGCCTGAACCGGAACAATAACAAGATCGTATATTTAGAAAAGATTTGGTGAATTGCGCCGTCATGATAAAATTAAATTCGTCGCGATACTTCCAAAACCGGCCTTTTGTCACTAATTTGTTTAAAGAACAAGTTTCCAATAAACAGAGTTTCCCAAAAACTGTGCTTTATTATTGTTTCGGTATTACAAAAATATTGCTTATACTCCTGAACCAGTATACCTAGATCTTTCCTTGAATCGCCCTTTTTTTCACCAGAATGACTTCTCTAATAAGAAGTGAGTAAATGAGTAAAATTGTTGAACAAATTCCTATATAAGTCTTCTTCACATTTTATACTATCAAACTATTCAAGGATTGAAATAAAACAATCAAGAAAAAACTGGCTCTCAACAGGGAGCCTCTCCAACCGAACATCCATCAATGTTGTTGTCAGATTAATGAGCTAAATGAAACTTTCAATGATCGAACACGAGCACCCACTTCCGCTTAACTGCTATGACTGCCATCGAAACTTTGCACAATAATCTATTTAAGGTACTTTTGAATAATACGGCCGTTTCCAAAATGAAGGCTCTTATATTTTCAATGTCCTCAAAGTGAAAATTCATTCATCCAACGGAATCTGTTAAATACCTCTATGGATTCGGTGTTTGCTTGGAGTAAATTCATTTTCAAAATATGTAGAATAGTGGAATAAAACACAAATTCAAATGTACCCGAACTGTAAAGTTTACTTGCTGAGAATTGTGTCGTCACACTTTGAAATTATCAAACCGACTCATCATTCAAGTTTTTATAGAACGATAGTACCGGGATATCAAAAATTATCTTGGTCAAGGGTGGTTGTGGAATCTAAAACGTGTGTCTTACTTTACGTTTGAAATAATTATGTCACTGTCACACTGACATCATCAATAACCTACAAATTTCATACCTATATATTTCAGTTGTAAAACAATAATGAACTACAAATTAAAACGGGTACGAGGGACATTTCCAACAATTCTTGTTACTTAAACCGTTATTTCATAATTTGTAGTTCATTATTGTTTTACAACTGAAATAAATAGGTATGAAATTTGTAGGTTATTGATGATGTCAGTGTCACAGTGACATAATTATTTCAAACGTAAAGTAAGACACACGTTTTAGATTCCACAACCACCCTTGACCAAGATAATTTTTGATATCCCGGTATAATGTACGGAGGGCTGGACTATGGGTTGGGGAGATTATTTACGAGATAATTGATAATCGATGAGTTATAAATATCAAGTTGGTAATTCATAATTGAACTACTGTTGTCTTTGAAATGCTTTGAAATTACTATCCATTCCAAAGTATTCAGTTTTTGACCATTATCCTGAATATGTAGAATGTCTAACTTTAGAGTAAAATCATGGTTGAATTCTACGAGGTGATTATCGCAATTTGACCTATCGGTAAGGATTCACCAGTAGCATACTACTAACAAACAACATTACTCCACGATCGAAAAAGAATTGTTAGCAATTGTTTATGCTGTGAATCACTTCAGACTATACGTCTTCGGGCGAAAATTTAATACAATAAAAGATCATAAACCTCTAGAATGACTTCTCTCACTGAAAGAATCAAATTCAAAATCAGTTAAACGGCGATTGGAGCTAGAAGAGTACGACTACAATATTTCTTATAAAAAGGGTAAATTAAATTGCAATGCTGATGCACTTCCACGCATCGAACGTATTATATAAATGAGTTAGGTGAAACTTAAATGTATGGACGCATTTAACAGAGAATTTTAAAATAAAAAAATTAATAAAGAATAGGTAATTGCCAATGAAGACGATCAATCCAAATTAGAAATTCACAAAGCCTGATATTAACATTGAAAATGAAACTGTACATTCGATTCGAACAACCAAGAAAATTCTTAGGTTGAAATTTCCCTCTCTGACAATTTACTTGATGAAGGACAAAACCAAATAGGAATTTAAATTGTAAATTTTTCTCCTGAAAAATCAAAATTACTCAAGCCTTTCCCTAATAAACATATTTTTCAAATTTATTTATTAGTGAAAATAATATTGAAGTTGAAATAATACAGTTTGTTATAGAATAATTAGTATCGAAAGTAACGTAATATATATTTTTCAATCCTCCAGATTTATATTATCAATTTTGCGATACAATTCAAAAGAAATTCAAATAGCCTCACTATAAATATATTTGCACAAAAATTAAACTAAGAAGAAGAAGAAATATTAATTTGAAATAGGTTTTCATAATATACCGGGATATCAAAAATTATCGTGGTCGAGGGTGGTTGTGGAATCTAAAACGTGTGTCTTACATTACGTTTGGAATAATTATGTCACTGTCACACTGACATCATCAATAACCTACAAATTTCATACCTATTTATTACAGTTGTAAGACAATAATGAACTACAAATTATGAAATAACGGTTTTAGTAACAAGAAAAACTAAATTACAGTAATTGTTGGAAATGTCCCCCGTTTTGTTCGATGCACAAGTCGAAATAAATAGGTATGAAATTTGTGGGTTATTGATGATGTCAGTGTGACAGTGACATAATTATTTCAAATGTAAAGTAAGACACACGTTTTAGATTCCACAACCACCCTTGACCAAGATAATTTTTGATATCCCGATACAATAATACTAATATATATAACTACATCAATTCAGAATTGAACATTGAATTAGCAATAAAGAAGGTATGTAATTAATCTTACAGAATAAAAAAACATTATAACAGAATAAAAGTGATTCTAATTTAGCTCTTTAATATGTGTCAACAGTTGGTGTCTGAAAATTTTACAACATTCACTACATTTAATATAATGAGGAATATTATTGAACTCTATCATTCCTTTCAAGAACAAACAATTTCTTGTATTTGATAATTTTACCTCTGGTAGATGTTCCTCTAGAGGACATTTCACAAATGATAGAAGAATATCACAAAAGCAAAGCTAACCATAGAGGTATTAATGAAACCGAAAATCAAATGAAAAAATCTTCACTACTGGCCTAATTCTATTCAATCGGATATAAACATTTGTGATATGTGTCAACATATCAAATACGAAAATACGAACGCAACCCACTCACCTTAGGTGTTAATCTTACTCCCACACCAGCTAAACCATTCGAAATAATCCACTGAGATGCAATCGAGATGCAGAAGTAAATATTCCTCACTAGTATTGATGCTTTTTCCAAATACGCTCAAATAAAGGAACTACCGAGTTGAAATTCAATTGATGTAAGGAACTGCTTATTACATATTCAGGTACTAGGAAGATCAGCGACAATGGGTCAGAATTTGAAAATAGCAATATCAAAAGCGAAATAAATTTCATAATTCCTGAAAATAGTTAGTACTCTTTTAGAACATTTAAGATTACTGAACGAACAATTTCCTACCAGACAGAAAAACTAAGACACTATATGCTATATTAGCTTACAATAATACCATCCATTTCTGTACTGTTAAAAAACCAATAGATGTCATGTCAGGACACTTAGAGTTAGAAGATCCATTTGATATAAGCTGTCAAAAATCGTTAATGACTAATTACGTTCAAAACCACAAAGAACAGACTCAATTATTATTATATAAGGAATTGAATAAACAATTGATAAATCATGAATAGAAAATTGTTCCAAAATTTAACAAGTACAAAGATACCATATAAATTGAACCAGATCAACCAATATATCCAAAAGAAGTTAGACGAGTCACCAAAGTAACAAACAAGTTCAAGCCTAAAGTCATTCCCAAAAAGTGGATACCGAAAACCGAATAGTTGAAATCAATAAACGCACTTATCACTTAAGAAATATCAAAAAACCACTGAAAATTCACGAGAAGCAATTGTTGCTGGTTCGCCCTGACAGTACTCAGTCTAACGCAAGCTCAAGTCGAAATCAGGAACCTGAAAAATAACCCAGGACTTCTACCAATACATCTCGGTCCTGCCAAATTCAAGAATATCATCATAAAATCATACATCATTAGTATAACATACCTTTTGTTTCTCAATATTCAGGAAATATTAATAACGAATCCGAAACATTCATCAATGAGATAACTGAAAACGAATAAAAAAACGAGTTTGGAAACTCTTTCAAATTAATTAATGAAACTAGACTTAATATTTATGAAACTATTAATAAAATAATGTCAAAAGCTAACAGACAAAAACGCGGTATAATTGATGGCCTTGGTTCGATATTTAAAACCATTACGGAAAATTTGGATAATGAACTTATAACAGTTGACTACTCAGAACTAATAAAAGTAGATTCGTATGTTTATGACGACAAACTCGTTCCTATATACCACAATCTAACATTCAACCATTATAAATTATACCCAATACCCATAAGGCATGAATACACAACCTTTCGATTGTTAGTTGCTGATGCTAGATATGTATTATTATCAAGAAATCACCTGGTCTGCGAAACTGAAGACTGATAATATTAACAGTACCTTTCTCTGCAAGACAACGATTATGGAAAATACCAATAAGGAAGGCGAAGCTAATATCAGTCTCAATTAAAATTTGTCAATTGTCGATGTTACAGTTAATTGTTGATCGATACAAGAAATTAGAACCCTACAAGAAAGCTATTTGTTTCACCATACCAAAGACTGTCTCTTACAAATAAATCCATCTAACAATAATGGAAACCACGGGTCAACCTTTATTGTTTGAGTTTTCAAAAATCAACACTCCATTCTATGGACCATATGTGGAAAATTCCCTGTCAATCAAAGCAATCTAGAGGACATCAGTCACTTAAAAATCAAAATAAATGATCTCAAACAAAGTAGCTGCCTACAAATCATATCCTGCATAGCTACATTCTATATTTTATTGTGGCACTCATAATTCTATTCATATATTTGAAGAATATGAGATGCCAAAGGACCACACCAAGGAAGAACATTGGATATCCAGCTTCCTAGATACGTACTCTCCGGACCTGGAACTGTGAAGGGAGGTGTTATATGAAGACATTTACATCGTTTAGTACTATGAACTGATTCTCAACTAGCCAGGAGTTCCAGTATTATCATCCTTCGATTATCATTTATTTCTGGGTGCATTATTGTACCATGTAAAACATTCATTCATATTTCAGACTTTGATAAAACAAGTAGCTCTTATTTTTCATTGCGTTATTCAATGGAGTTATTTTATTTTAAACAAATTTGTGAAAGTTTTTCCTTTTCTTGTACTAAGTTTTTCTCTAAAACCATATTGTTTAGGAGATATCATATTTGTTTTAAAATTTTATGAACCTTTTCTTTAGAATTTTTTCATGTATCTTAGCTAAATTTTCATCTAAGTTTTTACGGACACTTTCTATATTACTATCAATTAGCCTGAAATTATTCGAAAAAGAGTTTATTTCAAATACATCATTACATTCATGACCATTTGCACCAATTTTAGTTTGAACCAATGTACTTGGATGAAAATCACGTATATATGGATTCATAATTAGTGTAATTAACACCTTCGATTTGAAACTGGTATGGTTCAAAATGTTCTAGTTCATAAGCCTCGAATATATTAATCCATTTTCAAAAGGAAGAACGAAAAAGAAATTCTATGTTATGAAAGAAATGTTAAGAATAGAGATAAAATACTACTATTTCATACTCTTACAAATTGAATAAACTACTTCGTACTATTCTTTCTTCGCTTCCAGTTGTCGTTTTACACTTGTTGACGTGTAATTGGTTTGCTTGGAATCACGGAATTGTTTCCTACTAATGTTCCGTTCTCCGTATTGTCTGGCTTATTTGAATAAATATAAGAATATATGTTATTCGAAGTTTTATAGGTTACGTTTTTGTTTTAGTTTTTTCAATTTAGATATTTTTTGAGCATGTGAACCTAGATAATATTTTGTGGACATTCAATAAAACAAAGATCATTTCAACTTACATCACATCGACTTACAGATATTGCTATAAATAATGGTTATAATAGTAATTCATATAAAAGAACACCGAAAGCTTATTTTGTTAGTTTAACATATCTAGGTGCACATTCTCAGAAATCATGTCAATTTCTAAAAAAAAACATTATCAAACGTAACCTTTGAAACCTCGATCAACAATAATATTCTTAAGTAGGTAAATTACTCAAAATCAGAAAGAGAAAAGATCTGGAGCTTATAATTCGAAACGTGATGATCGTGGTGCTGCTTTCATTGGAGCGAAAGGAAGAACCTTCATCTAGCGTTTTCAAGAACATTGGAGAAGATTTCGCCTTTAATAACAAAACTCAAATTACGCGAATCACCTTATAGAATTCCGGAAATAATAACAGATTTTAGAGAAATGTTACATACTAAATCAATAGAAATTTTGAAGCATCTCAAGGACAATACTAATAATTCAATAATGAATGACCAACTTGATATTCAAAACTCACCAATTATTAATTATTTTTTAAATAATCTCCCCCTCCTCAACCTACAGTTCATCTCACCCTACATCATACTATTGTAGCATATTTAACAATGAAAATTCCAATTTTAATATAGTTAATAATGTCACTATGCGACGAAGCAATAGACAGCAAGTAAAGCAATTTGATTCACATTTTATCTCAATATTCTACAGAAATCTGCCAAAATGTAATCTTTCATCAATTTAGTTATTGTTCGATTTATTATTAATATTTTATTACATTTCGTTTCTTAGTCTTAGCTGTAGTACCAGTGGCGGCTCGTGAACTTTTTAAGAGAGGAGGCTGGACATAGAACGTTTTTGTAAGAATATACTATATTCAGCCAATTAATTTAACCTTTGCACAGCGACCGTACCAGCTATTTCAGTGACAAAATTAATTGTTGCCCAGCAAGAACCAACGTGGAGGTGTAGTTTCTCTTGGCAAAAAATTTTTTTGTTTTTGACTTTTTTTTGGATTTTTGATATTTTTTTTTTTTTTTGAAATTTTTCATATTTTGTTTTTTTTTATTAATTTTATTAACTTTTTTTATATATTAACGGAATTCTACGGTCTTTAGTTTGCGAAAAATGATCAATAATATTATCATAAAATGTATTAAGTGTTTTACTAAATCTTTTTCAATAGATATCAAACTAACATTGTATAAACGATTTTGGTCCATTGTATTTCGCATGTAAGTTTTGATTCGTTTGAGAGTAGAAAATGATCTCTCCACCGATGCCGACGTGATAGGAATGGTGACTGTCAAACAAAGTAGTTTATAAAACTGAGGTAAAACTTGTTGCAAATCATTATATATCATATATTTTATCATGTCGGCGTGAATGTCGTACTGGCCTAAAATATCTTTATCCGAGTATATAACGCATTGTGCAGTGCTATTTCATCAAAAAATTTATATTTCAGAACTAAGTTATCTAAAAGTGTATTGGGAAACTCTTTTGAAAAAGATTCGAAAAATCTTCTATTCTTCAAGTCGAAAAACTTCAATTCATGTGAATCGGAAAATTGAATCTCAATTTGACCTTTAATAGTATCTAAAATTTCATAAAAAAAATTGTTTATGATGTAGTTTAATTTAAACTTAATACTCGATGTAATATGTTCCTGCGATTTTTCATGTCTGTCTATACCACGAGCTAAATTTTTCAAATCATCATAACCCGAGTGCCCTCAACATGAAGTTGTATCAGATGTAAATAGGAAGCAATACCAGCAATATAATTTATTGTGTACCTCAGATCCCGTTAACCACAAATATTTTTCTTAATTATCAGTAATAAATGATCGATTTTGAAACATACCTGTCATCACTAATCCTTTCAAATCCGGTAGAGGCCGTTTATTTTAGAGAACACTTTTCTGTAATATGTTAATCCACTAAATGGATTTTCTGAAAAGCCAGCAACTAAATCACTCACTAGCACTACTACGACTTCCACTCATTTTAACGTTTGAAAGTTTACCTATCAGACAAATTTTAATCTAACCTTACTTCGCGTCGCGTGGCATGACTCAATAAGAAGCACTGACACAGCACGTGTCCCAGCAAGTCTCGTATTTCATACGACTGACCGACGGCGAACGAGAGGCTAGCCTCCACAGAACGTTGCATTTCTAGTGTTTTACTTGATGGAGAGCAATTGGACAAGTTGGAAAAACGGCAACTGTGTTGAGCGCACGTGTTTAGCGTTTGAGACATATAGAGAATCTAGCCTCTGGGCACTGTTGCCAGATTGAAAATAACTACTGAGAGCGGGGAATTAATTGTAAAATTTAAAGAATTATCAGAGAAACAGGAAATAAAATGGAGTATGATCATCAAGATAAATTGGTGAGGAGGCTGAGCCTCCTTAGCCTCCTTCGAGGAGCCGCTACTGTGTAGTACGTTCATGAATACCGTATTATAATAAAAGTAATATAGTATTTATTGATGCCAAAATGAACCTTTTCAATGGGTCAAATGAGCTTTTGGAAATTTTGACATAGAAAAATTCTATTTAAGTAGCTTATAATAAGTCTTACAAGCCATAGTTCCAAAGATTCATGCTTCCACGCTATTCCGAATATAACACTTTTCATAATAAACAATTAGTTATCACTTATAGGAAAGGTTTGAAAACATCTAAATTGTGTAAATGAAATATCAATGTATAATCTGGTTTTCGATTTTTTTATATTCACGTAAAGTCGAAGCCAACTTCGTCAAAAACAATCAGATATTTGAAACGAAAAAACTCCTCCTTGAGAACACAATTATTCCTGAGCCGCATACTCATAGTAAGACACAGTTTTCTTAGTATTCGATTCGTATGACACCTACTACTTTTGAAACTTTGGATACACGTCATTTGAGAATAATTTTATTTCAGATGTATTTGATCTTGTTTAGCACAGTTGAAGCATTCACAATTTCTTAGTTCTTTAAACAATCTTCATTCAATCTAATCTTATGATTAATATGGTCAATTTCAGTTATTTGGATCCAGGGAGAGTTATTGGTTACAAGCTAGTGATAGTGATGTCGAATTAATTTGAAATAATTCCTTTTAGTTGCTATCGCGCTTTCAATGAACTGACAAGTTATAGTTTTTAGTTGAAAAATTACCCATAGCGATTCTTTTTGCAGACGTTGAGGGTCATAGACAAGTCTAAAATGAAGACGGCAAGACCCTGGCGTATGACCACATCTTAAAAATGTTTGTAATTGTTTTTTCTAGCGAAAAAAATTATGGGAAAGAAATGTTGGTAATAAAATCCTACGCTATTTGGTAACCAGTTTGATACCATAAAGTTATTATTTTGAACGGTAGAGAGCTAACGGGCTTGAAAAATGCACTGGCGTATTTTTAATAACATAACTGAAGCCCTCCAAAGTGTGCGCGGTTTGTGAAATGTGTATTCCGAACCAGCAAAGTAGCCATAACTGTTATGCAGTGCTCAGCTCAAGTAGTCTGAATGTAAATAGATTTCCAGAAACAAAAACATTCAAAAGAGGAATTGACTAAACCCCCAACCATCTTGTGCCGCCCTTTTGAAAGATTTTCATTAATTCTCCCGATTGGTCGGTCTTAGCGGAGGCGGACAAGTCCTGAACACTAATACTAATTGTGCATTAAGCTCCCCTTGAAACAAGACTCGGCAGTAGGCCGAAGACAGCGCCAACGGCTAGAATTCTACATGGATTGATGTCTCTATTAGGATATGAGAGGCAGTTGCCTCTCTGCATCTATTACAACCTGTCGCCTCAAACCGGGGACAACACGCTAAACAGAGAGCCACTGTCTATCTAGAAGCTCTTTGAAGACATGCATCCGGATGGTCGATGAGATTCCGATCGTTGGATCGGGGCCAGGGCTGCCTTAGAAACCCCGTTTGGGACCACTTCGTATCCGTTCACGGCGGGGTGGGCGAGTACCCACACTACTACTTTAGCCAGGGTCTCTCAGCACTCTCCCAAATAAGCCTAGTAGTACTATGGGAGAGAAGCGCGCCCAGGGCCGCCCGGCTGTCGGTGCAGAGTTAAATCTGCCTACCTCGGTAGCAGGTCCGGATTGCAAGGACCTTTTACACGGAATTCTTCGGGTGGTAGACCATGCAACATTAGTAGTCGCAGCGTCTCATCTTGCGATCATGTGCATTCCTCGTCCGGTAGTATCACTGATTTTGCGTCAATCGAGGCATCTTTGGAGAGGGCCTTGCATGACCTTGCTGCCGAGACATCAAATTGATGGCCTCACAGTAAGTATGCCACGCCTCTCTCTTGGAACAACTAAAAACCTTTTTTTAGTTCTTTTGGGTAGCCTTGACTCCCAGTCTGAACTACACGTGGTTCTATTTGCTTTGTTGAAGAGTTTTCTCACTCGATTTCGATGGCCCTCCTCTCGCCGTCTATCTTTGGCTGAACAGGACATCTTGCTTCATAGGCGGATATTCCACACACATCAGCATGAGCCTCTTCCCGACTTCCTTGCAATACAGGAAGATAGGAGAGTCTACTACTCAGTTCCTGTCTGAATAGGTGGATCCTGTAGTATTTGTCTGTGATTCAGATTTCAACTCAGACTGAATGTGTCTATGGTCCGCGCCGGATACTAAAATGTGTAGAGTTTTATTTCTAACAATTTTGTTGAAGAGTTTTTCATAAGACCAATAAATCGCGAGAAAAAACAATTACAAACTTTCTCAAGATGGGTGCTATACGGCAGGGGGTGAGTCAGGCGAGTGGCATAAATAGGGGGCATTGAGGGGATCTATCCGCCTCAAGAGTTAATTTTCGATGTAATAATAGCTGAAGTACTAAAAATACTAAGTCAAGTCTACAACCCCCCCCCCCTCGCATTAAATCCTCTAATTACAATAAGTTGTCTCACGCTACTAAAGAAGAATCGCCGAGGCTATTTCGACGCTGTACTATAACAACCATTCGGTGGGATTGATTTGGGTTACTGTAGAATATATATTTCTGGTAGTGTTAGCTTATTAGTTCTAATCTGTTATGTCTCTTCCTCTTCCAACTAGGCAAGTCTATCTAGTTGAGGCTATGAGATTTAATCTTTAGCATTACGAACTCGAACAAATACCCAAAGTCCCCAGGCAAACGTCACGCCGCTTTAATTTAATACCATTTGATCGATATGATAAAATATCAGTTGGTTGGATACAAATGAGTTTCGTGAATTATTTCCTAGATAAATAATAGTAGATTCTACACAGAATTGAGGTGATAGCGTTTGTGATAGATATTTATTCAATCACATTACAAATTTACGATACGTTTATGACCCGTCAAAAATAATTAGATATATCATCTCAAACTACACACAAATTGGAAAATTGATGATAGAAGCCGTTACTTTATGGTAATTTATCATTATGATTAAATAAAGGAACACTTCCTTTGTTTTTATACCACTTCTAATATTAACATGAAAACGTTACTAGAGTTTTAATACTGAAAAAAATCTGTTTGATAGTGACACTTCGGTATTGAAACTATAGTAAAGTTTTCATGTTATTATTAAAAGTGATATACAAACAAAGTAATTCATGGAATTCCTAACCATTCTCGTTAATCAACAGCGAGGGTGTCTAGCATCTTGTTGCCTATCGATATACATTAGATATCTTCCCAAATTCAGACAACCTTCATTGAATATTGACCAGTACATTGTAAACATACAGTGATGCACATTTCAACAATGGAGTATCAATATTCTACAATTTTCATTAGGGAAAATGGTTTCAATGAATTTGCAATCAGAGTTATCATCAAAATTATCATTCCCTGACGTTACTTCCACTATTGAACATATTCATTGATGGAGACAAAATATGAAAATGTATAACTCGAATCACGAAAGGATGTGAATGAATGCACTGAGAAGTTTTGACCTGAACTTTGACTTGGTCCCCGTTTATCATCATCAAACGTATCTGTAAAAAGTTCAATAATAATATCATTATGTTGGAAACGGAAACTGCAAATTTTTTGTACGAATTGCTCTTATTCCTTTTCATTTCAAGGAGGAAAGGTAAAGAGGTACCTACTCTTTGATTCCTCCTTCTCCAAAGTAGATTGATAATTTGACTTACATTCTGAAACGCAACAGCAATATATAAGTATGATTATAATATGATCCTACTTTTTGTAAGGATGAGATAAACTTATATGTTCCTAGTTTCTAGTTCTGTGATCATACATAGAGAAGGTTGTGCAGTTCGGTGCAGGGCGGCTCACGCCAGTAAAGCATAAAGAAGTTATAAGTGAGGTTGCTTCTCATTACATTGCTATCTTAAATACTCTCCATAATTACCTATAATAACTGTACCCAACTAAATATAATGAAGAACTTTACACATACGAAAACAAAATAATTAACTATCCCAATAAAATGCTTTATGCAAATTTACGGACTAATTGTTGATATAATACACTCCAAGCAAATTAAAATTTCATAAGACTGTTGCCGCTTCAGAGATATTGTGCCAAATGGGTGAAATATGCCGTATAATTAGCAGGCTTTTACATGTCACCATGCCAGTAATATAATGTCAAGATACTATACAGTGTTGCCAGGTTCGGCATTGTTCCTGGCTGGTATAGAGTTGGCTGTGGCTTAGCACATAATATAAGAATTATTAACATATACGGGGCGTTTCAGTTTTTTCGTTCATAACTTCGTCAAACTAGTCAAGATATAACTTCCAAAAATAATAATGGTCTTTTATATAAAATTTTTCTCCAAATCACTTCGTTTCCTAGATACAGGGTGTTGAAGTTTTGAAAAATTATTACATTTTCTCCATTATCTTCTAAACAAATGAAGATTTCCAGTTCTAACGTGCTAAACTTCAGTTTTACTGAATGAAACATTTTTTAGGTTACAAAATATTTTCGAAACAAATACAGTAGCGTAGTTATGGGCTCTTGTACCCATTTAAACCCCTTGAACTTCTACGCCAATGGTCGAAAATTATTATTGTATACAATAAAAAAGTATTCCTGATAAATTTCACTAAGAGGCTTCCTGCTCGAGCTATTTTGATTTTTCTAATCAGGGTTATCTTATGGAAATTCTTTTGGAAGACTATTTAAAACGTAATAAAATATTTAAATACCTATTTATTGGTAACGATGAAAAATAATTCATAATAAATGCTCCAAATTATCCATTTACTTCAACGCAACGCCGACATAGATTTCTCATCGACCTTCTTGTTCGAATTAATATTTTATTATTAATTTCACCACAAGCTCTTCGAATACGATTAAGTAGATCTTCTCTATTATGAACAGGCAAAGCATAATTTTATCTTTCAAATAATCCCAAGCAAAAAAAAACGTATGGTTCAAAAATATTGTTTTTGTAAATGCCAAGCCAGACATTGACATTGAATTCTTCTTGAAAATTTCTAGATCTTGTACCATGATGGGTTTTCATTTGCCCATGAGAAACTGAACAACAACTCAAACTTTCTCCAGCAAATATTGTGGACAGATGAAGCATATTTTACAAGGACGTGGATTTATTAATTTTCGCAATTTACGTTTATGGACAATTGAAAACACTCATGGTACAAGATCTAGGAATTTCCGACAAAATTCAGTGTCAATGTCTGACTTGGGGTTTAGAAAAACAATATTTTTGGCCCATACGTTTTACCAAACAGACTAACGGCCGCTGCATTTCTAGAATTTTTGGAAACTAATCACGAAGACATGAGAGAACAAATGAATGGATACAATTGGATGGCTGTCCTGTCCATTTTTGTAGACAAGTACGAGAATAGCTAAATAGAAAGTACGGTGAAACATGGATTGGTAAAGGTGGTCCAGTTGCATGGCCTCCCCGATCACCTGACTTCCTGTCCTCTGGACTTTTTGCTTAGGGTTATTTGAAAGATAAAATTATGCCATGCCGGTTCATAATAGAGAAGATCGACTTAATCGTATTCCAAGAGCTTGTGGTGAAATTAATAATAAAATGTTAATTCGAACAAGAAGGTCATTAAGAAATCTATATCGGCGTTGTGTTGAATTAAATGGATCATTTTGAGCATTTATTATGAATTATTTTTCATCGTTACCAATAAATAGATTTAAATATTTTCTTACGTTTTAAATAGACTTTCAAAAGAAATTCCATAAGATAACACTGATTAGAAAAATCAAAATAGCTCAAGTAGGAAACCACTAAGTGAAATTTATCAAGAATTTTTTTGAGAAAATAAATTAAAGTTTTCAAATTTGTATATAATAATAATTTCCTACCATTGGCGTAGAAGTTTAAGGGGTTTATGTGGGTACAAAACCCCGTAACTACGCTACTGTATTTGTCTCAAAAATATTTCGTGATCAAAAAAATGTATCATTCAGTAAAATTAAGGCGTATCAAGTTTGAACTGAAAATTTTTTCATTGTTCAGAAGATAATGAAGAAAATGTTATAATTTTTCAAAACTTCAACATCCTGTATCTCGGAAACGAAGTAATTTAAAGAAAAATTGTATATCCAAGACCCCTATTATTTTTAGAAGTTCTATCTTTTGTCGAAGTTACAAACGAAAAAACTGAAACACCCTGTACGTAAGCATTATACTAATCTCTTCAACTACTCCGGGAAACCACTAGTCCAAGACGCGTGTCCTGCAAGCTGGGTGCACAGAATAAAACCATCAAAACCCGGTAGCCTCGTTGTGGGCAATGGAAGCGTTAAGCTTCAATCATCGTATTGTTGCAATAGATTCCTCCGAAAATACTTCATCTTCAGAACCACAGCTCTCCGTCCTATATATCTGTTTTCCTCTCTCTCTATTCAACCGTTGCAGTTATTCTTATGGAATACATAGTGTACAGCTAACACACTGAATGACGTTTCCACTTTCGAAGAAAACCAGATTTCCAGTGTTTTGTATGCTAAGAAGTATAAGTACTTGAATATTTATAATATGCCGCTAAAATCTGTCCTCTGATCCTCGATTCGTTCTCGACCATGAACTGAATTTTATCTCTCAAGGTTAAGGGGAACAAAATAAAACATTCTCAAGTTTCATGTATTTACTTTCGTTCGTGAGTTCAATGATTTCATTATCAACTCTTGATCCTTGACTGCTTTTCTTAACGTTAAATTAACTAGTTCTTTTGACTTATTTTTGGATGAACTATTCGTAATAGAGTTGTCAGGTCCACAAACCATTTCTGAGACTTCATAATTTGAACTATATTTTATTTCCAAGGCATTTGAGAAACAAAATAATCGAATAGTTAAAAATTTCATGCATTTAACGTGGTGTTACATACTTTGACAAGAGTTGATTCGGAAAAGAAGGTAAAGTCACAAAAGTAGAAGAAACAGTTAGGTACTCACTGCTCAATGATATGACTTCAATAACAAATTTGTTTATTCTTAGAACATAATTTGCAAGTCCTGTTGCAGTCGTATCAGTCAATGAGATGAAATTTTTACTGTGTCATTGTAAGATGCGCATTGTTGCGGTATTGATCGTAAGCGTAGGCACAAATTTGAGCACACACCTTGCGGGCGCCGCTGACGTAGATCCAGCCCCTTAACCGATTTTATTCATTAAAAAGTTTGTAGATAGTACGATAAAAACTAAAATGAACCGATTGTTCATCTGCAGCCATTCATGAAAACGTCCGAATTATTCATTCAAATTTCTTCCGTAACAAAATCGTATTCAAACCAATTATTATAAAACTTGCAAAAGAATGTGATAAATCAAGTTGACGAGTTACATAATTTATTTCATTTATTTGCACACTTTTCGAGGAGAGATCATCATCACGGAACTGGATTCATTCCTGAATATTTATCATAAATATCCAGAATTCTTGAATTGAGTATATATATATATATATATATATATATATATATATATATATATATATATATATATATATATATATATATATATATATATATATATATATATATATATATATATATATATATATATATATATATATATATATATATATATATATATATATAAGAATGTTTATTAGTTTGTTTGCTTTTCATACAAATCCACAGCACAATGATTGACCTACTAAATTATTGTATTGTGACGACACCACAAATTCCAATAATGCCCGTGAGGAGATGATCTTCAAAGACTTGTTACAAGAGTCTCATTCGAACAAGATTGATTGTTTCTCCGCTAATGAACCGAATCTGAACCAACGAAAAAGTTAATATATGTTTTTTCTAATCGGAAACTTGAATACAATAATTCGGAGACAGTAAATTTTCTAGGTGTGAACCTAATCCCAAATCTACGCTGTGAGGCACATTTTGACAGTCTAAACGTCTATTTATACTGGTAACTCAAGAAGTTCTAATAATAGCTTATCACGCACTAATTAACTCTCAGATATCTTATGCAGTCCTTATTCAATTGTGGTCACTCACATCATGCGAAGAGAATCCTTCGAATTCAAACGAAATCCATTCATATTAATCTATCGAAAGGTCATAGAGAAGTTGTTAAAATTTGTTTCATAATGCCCAAAATTTCAACTTTTCTTTATCTTCATACTTACAAATGCCTCACCACCGTAAGAGAATTTGAGAACCATACATTACGAACTGACATTCATAATAGGCTCATTCAACATTTTTTATTTATTTTATAATTCATAAGTAGGTACTGTACTCTAATAGTCTAACTACCAAAAAATTTTTTTTTTATTCACATGTTTACAGCCTAAAATTAATATTTGATATCCGTGCGCGTCTAAACGAGGCGCGGCTGATTGTGACGTCACTATACGTACGGTTGATGGGCGCCGGACAAGAAGTATTCGTTATTAGTCAACTCGGGTCAGTTTTCGTTGTGTGTTGAATATACGTATCGTTAATTTACTGTCGTTTGATTAATAATGAGCGATAAAAAGAGTTTTCGCAAAAGTTGCGTGGTACCAGAGTGTAGGAATGAATACATCTATAAATGCACCAGATAAGCTATTCCTTTTTCTGCCTACCAACCAGAAAGTAAGAAAAGCTTGGCAGCTTGCTATGCGTAGAACTGATTTTGTGTCTGACAAAAGATTGAGATACTGTTGCGAAGATCATTTTGATGTGAGCATATCAATATAATGAGGGTGAGTTTAATTTCTAATACATCATTTTCATATCTGGTTGAAAATGACATGGAAAATTACATGTACTTGAAAGCTATGAAAAGTGGCAGAATACAAATGAAACCAGGTGTAATACCGGATATTTTTGATTGCCAAAAAAACCGCACTTATTCACATAGTATCAAACCTAGGGAAGTATTCAAAAAACGGGAAAAACTAAATATTATGCAGACTTACATAACTGAAATTTCTGATAATGATTTGGCTGTTCTTAATCAAGACACAGAAAGAGAAACTACTACTGCAACACAAACCGCGGATCGTGGTATTCAAGTGAATTTGCAATGTAAGTATAGAAGAATACTTCTAATAAAATTTAATGTGTTTACTTAGCTTTGTAATTTCACTCCTTTCAATTCACTGCTAACAAAGTTCTTATTTTTGTTGAAATAGTCCATTATTATGAATATATCCGCTTCTGGTAGATTACCAGAATCAGCTTTCATAAATCCAGCTTTCAATGCGTACATTTTAAAAAGAACAACACACTTCACCAACAGGATAAATACGAGTAACACAAGCGATGCTGCGGCCACTAGACTAGGTGTGCGTATAGTGATGTCACGCACTGTTCTCGGTACTTTTCCACCAGCGCAACTTCAACTTGAATTATTTCAGTACAGGATAAAGGTATTGGTTTGAAATTTTTGTTAGTATATCAGGGGTTCAGACACTACAAGAAAATCCATAAAAAGGTTATAATGTTGATTTCACTGAACGACCCTATTATCAGACGAGAAACATAAGTCACATGAATATAGAAAATTTAAGATTAACTTGAAGTCGGTACAGGTTGAACCATAGCTTGAATATTTTCAACAAATCGCCTACCGCGGTATCTAAATTACCATATCACACCTTCAAAAATGAAATAAAACACATTATTTTGAGCAATCCATTTTATACATTGGAAGACATCTTAAGTTATGGAATTAACTGTTTGACATGATCTAAAGACATGACTATTAGCTGTAATATTACACCTCTTCCGCTTTTCTATCATGAATGTACCTATTAGTTATTTTGGTAATTCTGTTATTATTCATGTATATTCAAATCGACTAAGATTACTCCATGACATGTGCAAAACAACACTTTGTTGCATTGGCACCAATAGATTCACTTCACTTTACTTTAAGAGAAAAGTCACTGTTTACAAGAGATTTCGAGAAAACTACCCCTCAAAGCAGGTTAGTACTGATCTTGATGAAATATTGCTCACAAGACCTTCAAATCGGGTGCAATGTCCCTGACTGCATGATATTTTGAAAACTAACCCATCTCCCTTTCCCACCCCTAAAAGCAGATAAGAGCCGACTTTGATGCCGTGTTGCGCAGTTGGCCTTCAAAATAAAAGGTAGTTGACTTTCCGCACGTTATTCCGAAAAAACCACGCCTTCCTCCTTTCCCACCCTTTCACTCGACCTTCAAAATAGGAGTAAAGTATACACGAGATTTCGAAGAAATTATTATAGCTCGTTGTGGGTTTGCCTCTCACATAGTTCCAGTCTAGATTAGTTTGATAATGATTCTTGATGATGAAAGGAACAACTATTCTGGAGTTTTAGAGAAATACGGAAAGTTAATGAAGATATTAGCAAGAGAGAAGAACCGCAGAATATTTCTGAGAAGATGTAGAAATCAGCAAGTATTTTCAAATTTCATTAAATCTAAAACAAAGGATAATATATGTTTAGAAAGATGCAAAATAAGAAGACGTACGCTAAATTATTAAACTCTCTTCATAAAAGCTGTTTAAATTTGTGCATTGAAGAAGCTTGCACAAATGTTGCAAAGGTTGAAAACAAAATTAAAAGCGTTGAACAATCCCATCTGAATTTTGATAGCAACATTATCACCCGATTTTTTCAAAATAAGCAAACAACCACCAAATCAAGATAAATTAGTGTAGTTCAATGAAGTGCGTAGCTTATGAAATTCTTTTTGGCGACGTGGGCATTTTTAATTGAAATTGGTGCAATAAGGACACTTTGTGGTGATACACATTTAAGAAATTTTAGGCATAATACGTCTTCTGATGACCGAAACGTACGAAAATAATAAGCATATGTGTTAGTGTGACCTATTTCCCGAGAATTTATATATAGTTCTAGATTACTGAATTCTTATATTACACGAATTCCACTAGTCCCGTTTGTTACCATGACTACCTGTTGGTAAATTGAAAATTATTGGAAAACTTTGTTTTCTTGATGAAAGTTATCCTGGTTCATCTTCTTTTTTTCATTATGACATACTCATGTATATTGGAACTGTACTTATCAACTTGTTTTGACTTCTCAATATCTGTTTCTATTGATTCAAAATCAATAAAATTACAATTTTGGGAATAATTGATTCTCTATCTGGATTGATTTTTGAACTTGGGAAACAATATGCATGTGAATTCTTAGACAAAATTCGATTCATGTCACACTAAATATGTTCTAGAAATATGTTGAAAATATATAAATTCAACATATCGAATCTACTAATGGAACGAGAGAAAGGTGGAAGCAAACAAATAAAATGTTAGCATTTTATTTGTTTCATCTGCTAATTGACTGGAATCGATAGATAAATATTGGTTTGTTACGTTCACTGAATACAAAAGCATCTGCGCATCCTGGGAACGCATATATAAAACAACTGATAAATTTTGTCATATGTGACAATGTGACTGGTGAATGATTCATTAAAAATTCATTGCAATCTATTTTCGTAAAATAGTTAGACAGAGCTGTATACATTCATTTATATACAAATATAATACAGGTGTTGAAAAATGTGCCGTACACTGTAGTCCCAAATATGCAGAAAAGTCTTAATGAACGTGGGTCCGCAAATGAACGGTTTGGAGATATGGAGGATTATTCCTTTTTGGAATTTGCGAATTATCTTGATTATCTCTCATATCATTCACCACAACTTACATTTTCGTATCCTAGTCGATAGATGTTCTGTCATACCTACAGTTTGTGGTTACATTCAGTGGTTAATGCGCAATTTTATAAATTCTCCCTATGCCTATTTACTCTGACATTGCATTAGGCATCAATTAAAATATGATGGCATGAAGTCATTCATCATTTTATGCGAAAATGTCTATGTTAAATAAACTATTCTACTTTCTACAAAAATTCGATGAAGATCTTTTAATATTGATGAAATTGGTGTTAACCGATTACACTTGAGGACAATACGCATGTTTTTGTTTTGCAGCTTTTCAATTGCTAAGCTTGAATTTTTATCACACCTATATAATCTGCTTGTGCATTATTCATAATGAGGTTGAATTATCTGCTGTATACTGTAATTATACTCTCCAGAGATAATTGAATAAATGTCTCTTGTCGTAAGAAAAAATAGTTTTTTGGATTTTTCCTTCATCTGAAAGCCATAGACAAATTTTGCGTAATAATTTTCGAGTCACCATCCTATTTGTCCCATTCCAGAACGTATAGATCTCAAGAATTTGAAGATACACCTTTCAGTAACATTAACCCTTGAAGAAATGGAGAAGTTTCAATCTGCTATCCAAAATACGTTTGGTTTTAATTTCCTCATTATTAAGATTTACTGAATTTTAATGAACTTGAAATTTGTAGAATTCTGAATATATAAAATTAATATCTCATTGTTGAAGTAATAAATTTTCACTCAACGAATACAACATTATATAAAAAAAAACTGTTATGATACAATTCTTAACAAGACTAATACATTCTGAAATTGTTATTCGACGTTATAATATCAAACATAACATCAACATGAGAATAGTTGAACAAGGTCTCTGTTGTTCAAGAAGATTCATATTATGAGAATTTGAATCTGCTTGAAAAGCTACACGATTCGCAGGACTTAGCCATATAAAATATATTTGAAATGAAGTGAAGTGAAGCATTTGGTAGATAGGTAATTTACCTGTGGGATATTCTTTTTCAAGCACGTTCAATCCCTCTGGAATCATTGAGATAAAAGGAATTATATTTCCCTTGATATTAAAAAATAGCCAGAAGAATTGAAATTGCGTTGTGAACTTGAAACAAGGGTATCTCTAAAATTGTTGTTCAGCCTGCATAAGCTTGAGTATGTTTCAATGTTTACCATTCCATAAAAATGTAACGATTAAAATATTACATAGAATGCGCAAGATTTTTTATCTATATAACGAATTGTTAAAATGATAAATAATTTTCTGAACACGAGGAAATCTCATTTATAAGACAGACATTTGAGTACATACCAAGACATACCAACATTGCAAAAATGCAATGCTATAAGTACAGCTCCATGAAACCACCTACTGAATCAAAATATAAAGAGGAGTTATATCACATTCGAATTATTTGAATTAGTACCTTCAAACGAATGAAATGGGAAAGCGGAACTTAGAACGTCACAGGTGAAACTTCACTAAATTCTGGCGGAAACAAAAGAGTAAGCTAGTAAATGTCATCAAAGTTGCATTTTACGTCTCTAGATCAATATTTGAACAACATAGATAACCAATAGGTGATCACGGTCATCACTGTAAGAACGCGGCGTCGGTCTAGTGGCTGAAGAGCAAGGCTACGAGTCTAAAAACTGATACGCCCGGACGAAATGATCAACCTGGAAAAGTTGACCGTGCTCTTATCGCCACCGTGGATAGAGACGGCGATTCGACTGATTGCCAAGCAGGACCCAGAGCTGATCAACTCCAAGTAGACCCACCACAAGAGGGATGAGTTGGCTTCCTTCTTTACTGTCTTCGTCCTCGGAGTGGATGAATTCTCGGCGGAGGAATCAGGTTGGACCGCTTCGTGGCTTCCATGGGCTCAACTTGCCTGATCTTCAGGTATATGGCAAAGTATCAAAGGGTTCACGATGGCGAGAAGACCTCTGAGAAATAGGCCAGCCTTGTGACTAGTCCCACGCTCGAGGGTTTTCGAATCAATCTTCACCACAGCAATGGTTCAAGTACAAGATACCTGGTGTTTTCGGAATCAGATCTGTAGGTTTGCATACACAGCGTAGCATGTATTGTTAGCAGAGGTCTACATGTGACCTTACTTCAAATATTCCTTACCAGAGATATAACAGTCGTCAGAGTTGAGATGATGATGTAAGCAGTGGAGGTAACGGAAAGCTCATAATGGCTTCCGCTTACTTTCATCATGACACAGTCGCTTCTATAAGCTAATGAGATATTGTACAGAAGATAACCTAAAGCTTGTCATCGGCTGTGACGCAAATGCACACTGCGTCGTGTAGGGTAGTAGCGATGACAATCAAAGAGGCTTGGAACTCTTTGAATTCCTAGTAGAAGGAAACCAAGAATTTCTGAATGACGGTTCTGAACCGACCTTTGTCACTGTCAATCAGCAAGAGGTTTTAGATCTTACTCTCTGTATCCGCAACACGAGAGCTAAGCTACAGGGGAAGCCCTCACTCATTACAGATTCAATAGGGTCATGTTAACAGACGTTGGAGTGACAGTGGAAAATGCAGACCTAGTTTCATATTCACTCAATCTTGACTACACGAGAGGGAAACCTATAATATTCGAGGAACATCCTTTGAACCAGCGGTGGAATGTTGGGAGGGGAGATAGGTTTTCGGATTTTTCTTGAAGGTTTGAAAGTTATAGGCATAGGGAAAAACCTCACTAGGTGAAGAGTTCCACAATTTCGTAACTTCGCTGTTTGATAGAAAAATGGAGTCTGGTAGGAAGATAATGAAGGGAAGTCTAGTTTGACGAGATTTCTGATGAACACCGACCATGGAAATATCTATAGAAAATGGAGAGATTTCACATCTTTCTACGATGTTCTAGAAAGGTCAATGAACTCGTAAGTGTGACATTAACAATCAGACGAATAGCTTTCTTGTGGATAGAGTCCAAGATCACTACCGTATGTTTGGGGGCCGAATTTCAGACATGTGAAAAGTACTCTAGGACAGGTTGAATCTGTGCTTTGTAGATAATGAGGAGCTGCTGGGATGTAAAGTAGCTCTTGGCACGGAACAGAAACTATGTTTTTGTAAGACGGTTTTCGCAATGGACCTCACATGATCATTCCATGAGAGGGGGTGCTGTTAATTGTGATTCCGAGCATGGATATGGAAGATTTCATAGGAATAGTTGTACCTGACATCATTATATTAGAGATTGTGAGATCCGCCTTCCAGGAGAAGATGCAAGCTTGAGTTTTGGTTACATTAAACTCTACTAGATTATCAGATCCCCATAGAATTAATTTATAATGAAATTAATCGATGCAAATGAGTTAATGTTTTCAGATTAGTAACTATTTGCTATTGCAAACTTTGTGAAGAAACTGGAGATCCAACTTTACCAACGAGGGAGCAGTAATCTGTCGGTATTATATCGAAAAACTGATGGAGCTTCACGTTCCATGACTTTATACATCCAAAGAAATAAGTGTCCTCTACGGAAATATAAATTTCTCAATCGTAATTGTTACTTCTTTTAATTCAATCTACATTTTTCTGACTCATATAAGGAAATACTAATAACATATCTAATTTCGCAATTAAGTAAATAAATTTGTTGTTAAGATCTCACAATTTTGCAAGCTGACTAATATATTTCATCTTGTCCATATGCAGTTCCTTGAGGAATTGCATTCAATTTGAAACGGTGTCTACTTTCGGTATATTTATATTACAATCGAAACGTATTGGCCTACACAAATCCAAAGCGAAATCTTCCCTTTACGTTGAGCAAAACAAATATTATATAATGAAAAGTCTTGATCTCTTAAATTATATACCCTTGTAGCAATATTTCAGCTAATAGCGTCAAAAAATGCAAATTTTCCTGAATAAATTTGATAAGCTACGTTTCTACTGATCGATTCAAAACCTTATACGATTATCACCCTGGATCAACCTCACCATTCTATGGGAGACTCAATAGCATCATAACCCAACATGAAATACTCACTGCGCGAGTATTCAGAATATCACATCCACTGCACACTGCATTATCAACTCGGCTACATGTATCACTAGTTTTACCAGAAATGACAAATTCAATCACAACAATCTAATGTTCACAAATTATATTATTTAGTTTGCACTAGCACCGTTTTCCCAATTGGATTGTAACTCACTTGAAGCATTTTCCAAACTATGCAGTTATTATCAGAGACATATTTTAATTTCTTTATATACTTTGACTACACGAGAGGCAATCCTATAATGCTTGAAGAACATCGTGTAAGCCAGCAGTGGAATGTAGGGAGAGGGAATACTCATTCGTATTTTCCACGGAAGTTTGGAAATTATAGGCATAGGAAAAGACCTCACTAGGTAAAGAGTTCCACAACTTCTCTGTTCGATAAAAATATCAAGTCTGGTAAGAAGAAATTCGACAGGTCTTGAGCTTGACAGTGAAGAGGTGACTAGTTTGAGTTAGTCCAGTTCGTCTATGTGAAATCCCTCATGGTGGAACAACAGACAAGATTTTTGATGAACACCGACCACGGAAAAATCTATAGAAGAGGGAGAGATCTCCAACCTTTCTACGATGTTCTAGGGAGGTCAATGAACTCGCTAGTGTGGAATCATCACTCAAACAAATAGTTCTCTTCTGGATAGAATACAAGAGCTTCAGCAGATGTTGGATGCGAACTCCAAACATATGAACAGTACTCCAGCACACGTCGAATCTGTGCTTTGTAGATTATTAGGAGCTGCTGGGATGTGAAGAAGCTCTTGTTACGGAATAAAAAACCAAGTTTTTGTGAAGTAGTTCTTGCAATGAACCTCATATGATCGTCCCAGGAAAGGGTGCCGTTGGTGGTGATCCTGAGCATTGTTATGGAAAACTTCATAGGAATAGTTGTACCTGACATCATCATAATACTCTTGGTACGGAATAGAAGACCAAGTTTTTGTAAAGCGGTTTTCACATTATCGTTCCATGAGAGTGGGTTATTGGCGGTAATCCTGAGCATGGTTATGGAAGATTTCATAAGAATATTTGTACCCGACATCATTATTTCCGGGATTGTGGGATCAGCCTTCCTGGAGAAGATGCAAGTTTGAATTTTGGTTGCATCAAACTAGATTATCAGACTCCTATTTTTGAATCTTTGCTAGATCTCCATTCATTGCGTCAACCTGTTCCTGTCTCGCTCATCTGCTTTCATTGGATGATATAGGGACTCCAGATGAGAAAGCGGTATGAAGTGTATCATCATCTGCAAAGCTGTGAACGGGACGAGAAGTCAATTCCATCAGATCGTAGATATGGAGCAGAAACAAACTTGGTGCCAAGATAGATCCCTGTGGAACACCAGCATTGATAGCCATTGTATCGACAAAGTTGAAGCGGCAAACCATATGACAGAATTTTCCCAAGAAGGCTTTGGTGCCAGACTCGAGCTAGAGATTCCTCATGTTTTTCAATAGATACATATAGATACATGTGTTACGTAGGCAAGCAGATCTCCTGTTGATCTTTGCTGACGAAAGCCATATTGCCGGTCATTCACGATTTTGTAGCTCTTTAGGTATTTGTTTAGCTCGATTTTGATTTGTGCTTTCTCCATCATAGATAGTATTGGAATGAGTCTATGATTATTAGGAAGGGTTTCCTTTCTTTTTTTGGAAGTGGTTGCACTCTACCTTTCTTACAGCTGGAAGGAAACACACCAAGTTTGTATGAAAGGGTAAACAACCTGCAGAAAACTGGTGTTAATTCAGGCCCACATTCCTTGAGAACAAAAAGTGGAATCCCATCTGGTGTCTGTAAAATCACAAGTGAGTTTACATATGTATTTGATGATCTCCGACAGAAATGGTTGATAAACCAACTTGTTCAGAGTGTGATAGTTTTTACATAGGTAGATCTTGCCGTAACATAGCAGTTAGATATAAAGAACATTTTCGTTCCTTTAAAAATAATAAAACCGATTCTTCATTTGCAAATCATATTTTAGAAACAGGCCATACCTTTCCTAATTTGAATAATGTCCTAATTTTACATAGTCAAGATAAAATTTCAAAACTAAATATATTGGAGTCAAAGGAATTTTTCGAAGGAATGAAGATGTATGATAATAAGGTCCTAAACGATCAACAAGATTCATATTACAGTAATCTCTTCAATGTATTAATAACCTGATTTTAGTATTTAAAGTCCGTTAGTGAATATACCTGCACCACTAAGGTCCTCACGGAATTACCTTATATCCTTACCCCTCTCTGGTTTTTCCTAGAACTATTTCCTATAGCCATAAAATTTGTTTGTGATCCTTCTTTAACCTATATATAGTAGACATAATATTTGTTAAATTTTAAAAAAAAATTTCGTCTGAAGATGACACGTTTAGTGTTGAAACTATAGTAAGATTATATTAAATATCAGTGATAGTACAACAAAGTAGTTTTATTTATTATTTCGTTAATTGATTCAGCTTATCCATGAAATTAGTCATGACATACTACACTGACATTAAGAAATATGTACCAGTCAAATAAGCACGAACATCGATTTACTCCTAATCATATCAATAATTGGAGGTTGGAGGCTTTATGCGCTAAGACTGTCAGGGCTGAGTGTATTTCCAGCTCCACTGAAAAAGGCGAATGGTGAGGTTATTTTGTATGGCACTAATCTACCGCTAATCTCTTAGACTAAAGTGGTATAGCGTACAAAAGAAAAGATATTTATTTAATGAATTTGAAATTCTATTACAGGCAGAAATATTGTGGTTGTTCAAAGTTACTAGAAATATTTCGATAAACCGACAAAACCTTCACACGGATTATAGGAATAACGAAGGTTGAATTATGCATCCATTTGGCTTTAAAACTTTGCACTTAATCTAGTGTATTCTTCGAATTTCATCCTTGAAATGTATTCCTATTCATACGCGACTATCTAATTAGGTGAATAATAAGGTTTAGAACTAACAAGTTGTTTTTAATTAATCGCCTTGTTGGGCTGATCAGCTTATAGAAAAGGACACCATACATGAAGCAAACAGAGTAAACTAAATCACAAATCAAAATGTGCCTGTTTGAATCCTATTATTGGAATTGACAGAGTATTTTAGTTTACTCTGATGATGGCCAATACTTGGTAGCTAGAAGGTCCTCAGTACTTTAACAATATTTTTGGTGGTGGAGGATGATTGTTTCTTATTCATAATGTTATACAAGGACAAGGGGAACAGTCCCTGAAGAATAAAACAGATGTCGCCTCAATCGAAAAACCCATATGACATTTGTCATGTATCATCCCTAACTAGAACGCATTAAGATTTTGAGATTGATGCATTCAGTTTTAACACCCATCGAAAGCAAGCAACCTCGAAGATTTTTGTGAATGTGGAGAAAAGTGAAATTCGTCTCTCGATTAAAAACTATTTCTTGTGTGGGAAAAACATAACGTAAAAAAAGCATCACTTGTTAAACATTATGAGGACTCTTCACCATCGATTGGAACGATTCACAAGTGGTTCACTGATTTTCGTTGTGGTAGTATGACCACAAAGAACGCCGAACGTTATGTTCGTTCAATTAAGCTTACAACGCCAGAAATTGTCGATAAAATCCATGATATGATATTGGAAGATCGGCGAGTTAAAGTGCACAAAATTGCTGAGACTATGGGGATCTCAACCGAATGCATATGAAACATTTTGCATGCATTTTTGAATATGAGAGAGCTATCTGCCAGATGGTTGCCGCATTTGCTCTCTGTTGACAATAAGCGCGACCGTGTGACAACTTCAAATGAGTGTTTGGAGATGTAATGTGATGTAATGTATTGTAATGTAATGTAATTTTTATTCACTTCAAAATATGAGCCATAGGTACATGAATTATTACATAAAAAAGAACAAATATATGAACCACATAAGTTGACAGTACGTCACACATAAAATACATAAAGTATATCAGAATATAATAGCTTCAGTTAAGAGAAACACACACCAATTTAATAAATCACATAAACAGTTAAAATAAAGGCATTGCCAGAGGGTTATTTTTGTCTAAAATTTATATATTCACTGAAATTGTAAGGTTCCACCACTACCAAATAAGACAAAATACTGGTTTTAAAAATTGCTAACGAGGACAAAAGGTACTGTTCTTTGATGTTTTTTGGTAGTGTATTAAAATATCTAACACAGCTATACAAGCATGACTTCTCAAAGCTTGCAAATCTGTGTGTGGGAAAGTTATAATTTGAAGTTCTAGTAGGATATACATTCTGAGCCTCAAACTCTTCAAAATTCACCCGATTTTTAACATAAACACTAAACATTCAAAAATATGTAGTGCTGCAGCTGTAAGAATATTGTTACTCTCAAATACTCCTCTGCAAGTCTGCTTATAGCGAAGTTTGAAAATTACTCTGATTATTCTTTTCTGAATTGTGAACAATTTTTTTGGACTCGATACAATTTCCAAAAAATAAAATCCCAAGCCGAAATTTGTTTTCAAAAGTGGAATGATATAATACTTTTAGCGCTTGATTATTAAAATAGTTTTCCAAGATCCTGAAAGAATAACATATGCCATTTAGTTTTCCCGAAAGAAATTTTACTTGTTCTGACCAGCTCAACGTTTCATCTATGTGTACACCTAAGAATTTTGTTGAATGTGATATCTGATACCTTTGTCCCCCAATGTTCACCATTTCCAGACCTTCCAGTCCCGAATCCTTAGTTTTAAGAAAATTACATTTGTTTTTCCATATTTAAGACCAATTCATTTTTTGCAAACCATTCATTCACATTTTGTAAAAGATTTGCACTTTTTACTAACAGCTCAGGAAATAAATTAGAATATACAGTATAGTTGCTGTCATCTGCAAAGTTTACAAGAGTACTATCCGTTTCTCTTACAGTATCGGGAAGGTCATTAATATATATATATATATATATATATATATATATATATATATATATATATATAATGAATAGGAATGGCCCCATTATACTTCCTTGTGATATACCAATATCAACATCGAGTAACTCAGAAAAATGATTTTTGTTGTCTTTGTGTATTACAATTTTAACGCTACACCTCTAATGCCGTAGGCTTGCAGTTTCAGCAATAACTTATTATGGCTTAGACAATCATATGCTTTTGACAGATCTAGAAATAATCCAAAAATTAAATTTCTGAGTTCAAGATTATTCTGAATTACTTGAATAAAATTATATATTGCAGTATTAATAGATCTACCTTTAAGGTAGCCATGTTGCGACCTATTAAAACTATTACATGTTTTTAAGAAAGATAGAATTCTATCTACTATCCACACTTTCAAAAATCTTAGAAAAACTAGGAAGTAAACTAATTGGTCTATAATTAATAAAAAGATTAGCATCTCCTTTTTTAAATATAGGTTTAACTAAAGTAACTTTAAGCTGATCTGGAAAAATCCCAAATTGAAGCATGTTGCTTATTATAAACAATAATGGCTCCACTATGACTTCTACGGAAACTTTGACAATCTTTGTGAGAATATCATCTGTACCACCACTTAGTTTATTCTTTAATTTATGTGCAATGTTACATATTTCTGTTGTTGATACTGGTTGTAAAAATATTGATTTACTATTGTTCATTATTTTATGTGAAAACTTAGGTTTTTGCTGATTTTGTAGTAAATCAGGAGCGGCATTTTTGAGAAACTGATTAAATAAATTACCTAAATGTTTTGGATCTTTAGGAATCTTAAACTGTTTACATGCTTTATTCTTGCCTTGAATTTTATCTATAATTTCATATAAACTTTTAGTTTTATTTTCAGAGTTATTAATATAATTTTCATAATATGATGTTCAAGCGCGATAAGAAGGACCTTTTGCGCTGTTTCGTAACCGTGGACGAAACCTGGATCCATCACAACACACCAGACACCGAAGAACCGTCCAAACATTGGACTTGTCCCGGCGAATCGAAGCCAAAAAAACCAAAGTGGGCTTATCGGCCAACAAGGTAATGGAGAGAGGTTTTTGGGATCGGTATCGTCCATATCGATTACATTGAAAAGGGCAAAACGATCACCAGATTATGCAGAGCTGTTGGATCGACTCGACAGCAAAAAAAAGTGCTCTTCCACCAGGACAACGCACCGGCGCACAGGTCCGTTGTCGCAATGGCAAAATTGCATGAATAGCTCTACGAATTGGTTCGTCATCCAGCATATTCTCCAAATTTGGACCCCTTCGATTTTTATCTATTTCTGAACTTGAATAAATGGCTCGGTGGAAAGAGATTTGGCTCCAACAATGAGGTAATTGCTAAAAGAAACGTCTATTTTGAAGATTGCCGAAATCATATTATTTAGAAGGGATTGAAAAATTAGATAAACGTTCTAAAGTTTATCAGGCTACAAGAAGATTATGTTGAGAAATAAAATAAGTTTTGACAAAATAAATCATTTCTTCTTTCATTTTTTCAGGTACTTCACCTTGCATTCGTAGTGTATTCGCAGTGTGAACTCCTTTTTAGTTCATCAGAGAAAGGGAATTCATCTACGAGGATTTCCTGTCGAAACACCAACAACTTAACGAGAATGTTTTTGATATGTAGTAGATACTAGATAGTCGCTACTTTCTAAGAAGAATAAATCATATATTATTTAACTCAATTTCACGATTAGAAGTAATTTCTCATGGTAAATGTGTCTTCCACACTACCCCTAGACATATCAAGTAAATCATTACAGACACTTTTACGGCTACATTATTACTGTTCCGCTATAGGGAAGCGCGACTTAACGCCACTGCGCAACACATGACTGTCTAATATGCAGACTGGGAAAGCTGCCAAAAGTTCACCATTTACTGGTAAGCAATGTAGAAACCTCCTTTGTCGACTTGTCGCTACGGAGCGGGTATATTCGCATACGGAAGCTTACCAACAACACTTTACCAATCACCCAATAATATAATGTCGGTTAAGCTCCACGTAGATGCTTTTCCGCTCTAGCATTATACGGTATAAGCGCGACAAAAAAGAATGCTGACGCATGCAACTTTGACGGCGAAGCGCTCCACATGCACGCAGCTCCGATGGAGTAAAGCGCGACTTGTGGCCAATGCCGAACAAATGACTACCTATGCGGATCAGGCGGACTTTCGAAACTGCACAATTTAGTGGTAAACGATGTAGAAACCTCTTTTGTTGACTTGCCGCCACTGCGCACCAGATGGGATTCTCGTCGTATGCCGAAGTCTACCAACAACAACACTTCAATAATTACCCTATACTAGGTATATTATACATCCATTATTTACTACCAAAGAGTTCTATATACATTGTCCAGTTTATAGAAACGAATTCAAATAGTAGCCGGGTTTTTTTAGTCATTAATAAGAACGTATAGTGTGAATGTACATAATTTAATTTGAAGAAAATATATACCTAATCGTCCACGCCTTCAAAATATATACATATCTACGAATTTCAGCAAACGTCATAGTAGTTATATATAATAGTCTTTGCATAAAAAGGTGAAATATTATGTAATAACTATAAGATCATTGATATTTATGTATTATTATCATAGCGTAGGGAACTATTGGGGATTAAATTATAATGTGCATAATAGTTATACTTACTTTACAGAATCTTTGGGGAAGAGAAGAAGCTAATGTAATTTCCCTCTAAGGTATGTCTAAGCTAGATCGATCAGTAACATTACAAACTAATAGTTCAAAACAGTTGTTTCGCTCTCTTGAGTCTCCTCAGGGGATTGAGAAATTTTGCAATGTTACTAAAGGATCCTTCTGTCGGAAGGTATACATAATCAATTCCAGAATAATAGAGAGACCAAAATATCTAACGCTATCTACGAGTAGAGTAGACGTACCACCAACAAATCAAACAATGTACTACATCGACTAATAGACTGCTCCAACTTCACCAAAGTTACGGAGAATGAACCAGATGGCGACATCAAACCACACCAATGGAAAAATTGAGATATAAATGAATATATTCATTTATTACTTGTTGGCGTTTATCAGATAAGAATGATACGGGGTCTCTCTGATATAGATCGATCAGTAACATTACAAACTAATTATTTTGTACAGTTGTACATTGTACTCGTAGATGTCGTTAGATATTCTGTAAGTAGGTTATAAATACCTTCAACAGAAGATTCGTTATGCAACATTGGACATTTTTCCGTTCTTCGCATCATGAGAGAGCGAAACAGCTGTCTAGTATTAGTTTGTGATGTTGCTGATTGATCTGAACTAGAGATACTTGATTATCTAGCTAAAACTAACAAATAATGAACGAATATATTCATTTATTTCTCAATGATTGTTATAATATTATTTCCTTTATAGGAGTAGAATTCATTCCCACAATATTTATTGAAGCTTGTGCAACCGTCGCATTTATTTCCAGAATAGTCCAGTAAAAATATGGAAAAATAGGGGTCATCACTAAGATTTTATAGAGCACAAAATTTCAAAATTCTTTTTGCATCGTGTTCGGAATGGCTTACACATCGTTAGCCGGAAAAAAAGAGGCTCGTGATTATTACTATTAATAAACAATGAAAAACCATTTGCAAATAGCAAATGAAACGTATTTTATAATACATGGAATATCTCGAGCTCTTTTGATCCAAAGCTTCTGAAATTTGGTATCAGGTTTTTTTTGGTCAGTTGAACCCGAATCTGAAGTCGGAAAATGAAAAATTCAACCCGTTTTCTTAAAAACATGGAGAATTTTACCAAATATTAGCAACAAACAACATTTTTTCTCAACAATTTTCACTGAAAGAAAAAAATTTGGAAAATTGGTTGAAAATTGCTTCGTTTTTCCTTCATATTCCTATCTCGGTCCTCGTCCAACGTATCTAATTATATCTTTTCGTCGTCGCTGAGTATTATTTTATGATCATAACATCAAAACCGACGATAGTTTTCCGGGAAACTCCGGAAAATGAGAATTTACTATTTCTACAAGTCAAACTTCAATTATTTTGTTTTTCCAAAAATTCAGTGTCATTCAGTGTTATTGGAATAATAAGGTACCGTGATGGTTTTTGATATAAATTTCACTAAAAGAAGGAAAATTGCGTTGTTTTCCTTCATATCCCTATCTCGTTCCTCGTCCAACGTGTCAAATCATATGTTTTGTGGTCACTGAGTATTATTTATGGTCATAAAATCAAAAGCAACTATAGTCTTCTAACTATAGTTTGCTAATATTTTCCGGATTTTCCATTTTCCGACTTCAGATTCGGGTTCAACAGACCAAACAAAAAACTGATACCAAATTTCAGAACTTTGAATCAAAAAAGCCCGAGATATTCCGTTTGTTAAAAAAGACATTCCATTTCTTAAGAACAAATGGTTTTTCATTGTTTATTAATAGTAATAATGAAGAGACCATCTTTTTTATTCTGAATAACGATGTGTAGGCCATCCTGGAAGAATTTTGCATTTTCGTGCGGTAATTAAAATGTTGATGTTTTTCAGTCTTTTGACTGGACTAAATGATAAACGAAACCAATTTGCTGAGTTAACAATTAATTAACAATATGAACGATAATATTATCATGCATCCATAAACGATAACCCAGGATTCAGAATCAGAAACTCCAATTGTTGCTTTGAACAGACAGTGCCATGTGTGAGACTACATGGACGTGTTATCATGTCGGTTTGGTTTCGATTTTATTTTTCTCTCAGTGAATGCAACTACGAATAAGGGTTTTTGGGGTCGCTGATCACGATTATGAGTCCTGAGACTTTATAAATGTCACAATCGTCAGCGACCCCAAAAACCCTGAAGTGCACTTTTTCAAGCCAATATTGTCACTTGTACATATTTTGCGAATTTTTTTTAATTGATCCAATTCTTGGCTAGACATTGGAGTAAAGCATCCCAAAGGAACCTTCCATCCGGGCAACGACTTTAGGGGTGCCGAATGATCCTGGGAATCCATGGAACCCATTGCAAAAAGAATTTTCTGTATCCGCTGTTTCCTCGTTTTTCCATATTTACTGGAATAGAATTTATGAAAAGTAACGATGTTGGAGAATCGAATGTAGAATACATGTTTCAATGTTTCAAACCAATTCCTTTTTATTTTAAGGTTCTCTTTATGAGTGTCGTATCTGTATCTGTATACGATACATAACCTGTGCTATATTTTATTTGTTCAAATTTGCGTTTAATGTGAAGACTTGTCAAAAAATATTGCAATAAATCGATCCAAACTTCTCACGGATTGAAATAAAAGTTGTATTATGAAATAATTCGGCTTTAAAACTTTGCTCTTAAACAAGACTCTTCTTCGAATTTCCTTCGAAACATACATTTATTTTTATAACCTTCTGTATGACGCAGGTATCTAATTAGTTGAATAAAGTCTAGAACTAACAAGCTCATAATAATACTGGGTTTCGTGGAATTTTTCAACTGTTGCCGCAACTCATTTATTACAGTTAACTCGATCCGGAGTATTGGTTTATGAATGTATTAAGTTCACAGAGTGTGCGTAATTTATACCTGGTAATTTACTGAATAATAATCTCCGTATCTCTGACATTTAGATATACATGGTAATTTGCACGGAAATTTCCAAACCGGTTACCCACATCTATTTACAATACGTCAGCGGGATACCAAATGATAGAATTAATTAAGCTCCCTTCCTGTAATTACAAAGCTTTTAATGTTGCACATGGGCTCTACATTGTTGTACATTACAAGCTGAAATTCCCTTATACACCCTATTCAAGAATGCCTAATACGTTCTATTTCAGAAACGAGGGATAAAATTTGATTTTATTCCAAAAATAGAACTTAATTTAACCAACCATCTCCATTTGAATCAGTTGTATTTCACAGTCGTGTCAGGCCAGGATTGGAGATGTAAATGTGGATTAGCCCTTATAATTTCTGCCCTCAGTTTGAAGTAACGTAACTAATGTGGGATCAAATTAGCACCTCAAATTAATAAGCGGCAACACATTTCATGATAATTTTTGTTCTAAATTTAGTAAGTGGTATTCAGAGAAGGTAAAATGCGAAGTGCTTGCATATTACACTGAAGAATATTATTACGGAAATGACATAGATAAATCTATGGTTTCGGTGTTTACATAATGTAAATTTTAACTTTCGTTGGAAGTTGGAAAATTAAACACAAATTTACACAAGACTTTTAAGTTACAACAAATGCTGACAGATTATTTCACAATATTGTCGCATCCTCAAAGCTATAGTCGCGGAAACGAAGCACTGAAAATTTGAATGCGGTTTTATGCTTTCGATTCGTTAGAGCTTCAGGAAACTTTGTGACCTGAATTGATTTATAAGAAATTAAAAATATGCAATTTGCATAAATATTATGCATTTTATAATTGCATTTTAAATTGACCGTAAATACTAAATTCACCATTCGGTTAATAGTGATGAAAATGATTCCAAACTCGTTACTAGTGGGTTTTTGGGGTCGCTGACAGTGGCGGCTCGTGATATTCACAGCCTTTTAACCTTTGCACAGCGACCGTACCAGCTACTTCAGTGACAAAATTAATTGTTACCCAGCAAGAACCAACGTGGAGGTATAGAGCCAAAAAAATTTTTTGTTCGTTTTTTGTCTTTTATTTTTTTTTGGATTTTTAATATTTTTTCTTTTTTTTGGAATTTTTCATATTTTGTTTTTTTTATTAATTTTATTAACTTTTTTTATATATTAACGGAATTCTACGGTCTTTAGTTTGCGAAAAATGATCAATAATATTATTAAAAAATGTATCATTTTGTTTTAAGTGTTTAAATCTTTTTCAATAGATATTAAACTAACATTGTATAAACGATTTTGGCCCATTGTATTTGGCATGTAAGTTTTAATTCGTTTGGGAGTAGAAAATAATCTCTCCACCGATGCCGACGTGACAGAAATGGTGACTGTAAAACAAAGTAGTTCATAAAACTGAGGTAAAACTTGTTGCAAATCATTGTCTATCATATATTTTATCATATCAGCGTGACTGTCATACTGGCCTGAAATATCTTTATCCGAGTATATAAGGCATAATTCATTGTGCCATGCTATTTTATCAAAAAATTTATATTTTAGAACTAAGTTATCTTGAAGTGTATTGGGGAACTCTTTTGAAAAAGATTCGAAAAATCTTCTATTCGTCAAGTCAACGATCTCTTGGATAAATTATATCAGTGAATTTATGTTGTAAAATTTGAAAAATAAGATCAGTTTGTTCGAATATTAATATAAAATTATCAAGAAAAAACAAAAATTCTTCATTTTCTAAATAAGATTTTAAACCAACAGCAGCATTTAATGAAACCTGATCTGTTGAAAAGTCATCACTGTTTAATACAAAATCAAATGTTTCAATTAATTTGTCTTTATTTTTATGGATGGTAAATACTGCACGTGATGTAAAATTCTATCGAGTTGGAGCATTACAGGGAAATCAATGATTTTTTTTTAAACTTCGTCTTGTCAATACTACTATTAGTATTAACAATGATCGATTTTGATAGTTACCTGACATTACAAATCCTTTCAAATCCGGTAAAGGCCGTTTATTTAAAAGAAACACTTTTATCATATGTTAATTCACTAAATGGATTTTCTAAAAGGCAGCAACTAACTCATTAACACTCATTTTAAATTTACAACAGACAACAATCTAACCTTAGTTCGCGTACAACACATAAACAAGCATTGACTCATAGATAACTCTACTACCGGTAGTAGAGTTATCTATGCACTGACTGACCTACTCAGCAGTCGGCCGAACGCACGTCTCGTATTTCATAGATTGCTAGCGGCTGCCGCAGGCTAGCCTCCAGAGGGTGTTGCCATTTTCGCTGATTTATCCAGTTGGCGTTCGGACTGGTCGGAAAAACGGCAACTGCGTTGAACAACACATGCTCAGCGTTTGAGATATATAGAGAGTCTAGCCTCAGGGCACTGTTGCCAGATTAAAAATAATTACTGAGAACGGGGAATTAATTGTAAAATTCTGAAAATTATCAGAGAAACAGGAAATAAAATGGAGAATGATCATTAAGATAAATTGGTGAGGAGGCTGAGCCTCCTTAGCCTCCTTCGATGAGCCGCCACTGGTCGCTGAACACAAATATCGCGACATAATTGGTCTCCGAGGAACCTGGTGCCCAGGGTGAACGGTATCCCCGTCGTCTCTTGGAGTTTTCGGGAAATTCGTTATAGAATCAGTCCAAATTCGTTACTCGGGGGGTTCTTGGGGCCGCTGAACACGAATATCGCGATAAATAGGAGTTCAGGCCCCACAGTATCATTTGAGGTGTAACTGAATATTATTTTTTTCTGGCCATGTACAAAAATGACATAGCAAGGCACTCATCCGCGTCAAAGGGACCCAGAAAGGGGAAAAAGAATCGTGCATTTTTATTCATTTTATGTCTTCTGATGTTCTTTTGGAGTGGAGGAAGTATGGAAGTTAACTTGCCAAGAAGATAACTTATGCAATGATCTTTTTAACAATATTTCGGTCATTTCGGTAATTTTTCAAAACTCATTCATTCAATTTTTGAGAAAACTGAACCTGGAATGTTGTAACAGTATTCACTCGCAATGTACTTACACGAAATTGTGGCCAAATAGGCAAAGAAACCTTAAACTTGTTTATACTTACCCAGAACATTTCTCAGTCAGTTTTATTGTAATATATAAGAATCGGGATGCTGTCATTGAATGAGTACTGTCAGAGTAATTTCCAACCATAGTAATACTCATACATACACTCCTCAATTGAAAACGATTGCACTTTAGATAAATGTGCGTGAATAGTCGATCTATAGCGGAACACCGAATCGAATTGTGTTCATCAATGATTCAATATCATTACAGAGGTTTATATTTACAAAAAAAAATATAAGACTCTTGTGGAACTAAAGTGGTGTGATTCGTAAACAACATTTAACATCCAAAGTGGTTCATCTGCGGGTGGAACCCAATTTGTAGCTATTTCCGCATTGCGAGCTCTAGGTTATTTCTGATAAATAAGTCTGGAAGAAATATTTATCACAAATAATCTGAATACGTTAAATATGTACTCAAATTTGCCTCATGATCAATGCTCGTAAACGAGCGAATATCAATATGTTATTCCAAAGCTTATAAAATGTAAGTATCAATGTGATAAATATCTATCACCAGAGACTGACAAAGCTTATAAAGAAATCCCGTGTTAATAAATGCCAGAATGTGAGAAATAATGAGAGAAATCAGCAGAATTCTCGTAGTGGTCGTTCAGAGCAGCCAAGTCTTTGACGTCACATCTTAGAATAAATAGTGATAGAAAGAAGCTATTGTAATAATCTTAGTGAACCGAGATGGGGCTGCATGGCTGATGATGAATCTATGTTTCCGTTGTCCACTGGCTTACCGCGCATCGTGTTATCCGATAGTCTTAAATAGTACTTACTGAAGGAACGTTATGTCAAAAGATTTGTTTTTGGGTGTCTCAGAACATCCACATGGTAGAAGTAACCCGCCTTGAATGAGTGATACCTGGGGTGTCATCTCCCAGTTCCGCTCCGCCTACTCATTATTTTACGATCGGGTAGCAAACGTTCCTTCATCTCACTTTTTATTCTAAGCGTCACATACATTCTTCTATGAAATTGCAATTTACCTCAGGATATATAAAAACTGCGCAAGAGTGAGAAAAACGTAGTGTGATGTCCTGGATTGGAAATTACATAAATGTCTGGTTATGACGTCATAGGTTAGATTAAAACTGTCCGTATATCGTATTAGTCGATGAGATTAGTCGAACTCGTCCATTGAAGATTGCCACACTAAGTAACATCTTTTTATAACGACTATCGTGACATGGGTCGATCGCATTATCACTACTTGGTTAGTTCTCATGCAACCATTCATGACAGTGGGAAGTTACAGTTTAGAGTATGATGGACGAAACGGAAATTGGTTTTTAGTTTTTTTTTTTTGGAGATGTAACGAGCAGAAAACAACGGAAGGTCATGGAGGTTACTCGTTGTAAGTCACTTGGGTAGAAGAATATACTAGTTTAATAACTGGAACTTTATTAGAGGGATTTATTCTCCCAAGAGATTAAATGCTGTTTCTTTTTTTGGAAATTTATTATCTCACTGGTTTGTTAAGCAGACAGCAGACTATTAAATTGGGATAATTGAACCTACACATGTTCCTAGGACACCGAACAAAAACCCAAGATCATATTGTTCTTAACTTTGGAACCCATTTTTCGTTACAAAAGGGATTTCCCTTTGTGTTTTTTTATCAGGTATTCTGGAAATACTACTTATCCAATATGCAAGGCCAAATTCAGAAGAGGGCAGATGGGGCTCCAGCCCCGGGGCCTCCACAAAAGAGGAGCCCCACAATAGACTTCTGAAGAAAATCTTTTAAATTCCGACTAGTAAACACTAGTAAACAACTTTTCCTTTGATATTTTTTTCGCTGTTTTACCTTTACCTTCACCTTTGTACAAACATGATTATATTGTTCTTAAATAGTAACAGAAATCATTGATCTATATTTGTACACTCCAATCAGGCAATCAGTAAAATATCATAATCTCAAATGGCCCTGATGAGCATTTGCAATTTACTACCCATCTTGAGGGAGCCGCGCAGGTTGAGTATTCGATTTCGTGTATCGACTATTTTCTTTTTTTTTCAATTGTATATATGTATATATATATATGTAAATCAATTGCGATATGTATTTTCAAAAATGGAAATTATAAAAATAGGCTTCGAACGACGATGGGATAAAACCGTCTATCAAAGTTTTCTCTCTTGACCATTGAAAATTCCTTACTTCGGGAACTGGATTTCGGCGAAATCATCAACGATTTTTCGGCGAAAAAAGCTCGGAAGGTTCCGTTCGATAACGCTAAAATTTAATTCAGATAATTCTTGTTTCCGATTATATTTATATATGTTTGTTAAATACTAAAAGAATTTACTTGGTTTCACAATAAATTATTTATTGAAAAACTCGACTGAAAAAATTGTTCATTTTATTTGCAAAATTATTTGGGGCCAGGGGTCTCCACTCCTTTGTTGCCCCGAGACCTCTAAATCCGGCCCTGCCAATATGGACATTGTAACAAGTATTATGCAGTACTAACTAGGTCAAACTGTGTTGAACATTCAGGGATCTAGGTTTAGGTGATAACCTAGAATTACACTAGGTAACATGCTATAGACATTGTTTTAATTGTGGTTCTAATGTTAAGAAGTCGACTTGGTAAGAACAGATAAGTTTGGAAATGATTTAGCTTGCAAAACAACCAAATTCAAATCAGTTACATTTTGCTTTCAGGAATATTTTTCTGTTAATTCTTCATGTTAAATACAACCTCCTACCATTTTTTGTTACGGTAGTGTTTCAATTACTCACCTGTTACAACTTTTTATCTTATTTGTCCGTTTATCCAAGCATAGCTGATAGTAATTAAACAGAACGAACTGGCGCCCCTATGATCTTTTATGGTAATTTATATTGAACTCTAAGACACAGTACAGTGTATTTTGAAGTTGTCGAACCACCCCTCCTGAGCAGCACGGGTTATTTATCTAATTGAGATCGAGATATAGGTACGTACAAAGAAAAATTACATAGCAGTAGGTAATATTTGAAATCTTATTGCATCATAAGTGATAAGATTGGACAGGAAGGTACCAATATTTTTATTTCATACTGTCTAGAAAATTCAACTTGACGTCATAAATTTGCGGCCTGAAAATGGAACATTACATCACTAAGCCGGAAAGTGTTACCAAACACTTTCCAAACTCCTGTCGTTTGTAGCAAAGAAGTTCACAAATTTTCATAATTTTAACACATTATTTTTTGTAGCTATTGCACACGTCGTGCAATCAAAACTATAGATTTCTTTTAAATTATCTTGAATCAGATTCTGAATAATGTTCAAAAGAAATGATCGTCAACCGCGAAATAAGTTCTATAAGATATTATAAGTTTCGAAATATCTCATTTACTTTATCAACTCGAAGGATAACGGTTTCATTTGTGATATTCTTCCCTCGGAAATGTGAAGATCTTTCATATTGGAATTTCTTTGTGATAGCTAAGTTTACGGATAGTCTGCGTGTCTTAAAACCTTTCTATAATTTCCCTGGGGCTTTTGCTAACGAAACATTGAAGCATTAAATGTATATGCTATAAATTAATTTGTACTGTGAGTAAACGAATTACTTTTTCCACTTTTTGTTGTTGTGATTGTGCACCTTTGAGCGTTCAAGTTGACTGACAATAAATTGTTTCCAGTAATCTCTTCAATCGTATTCACGATTGTATGCGCCGAAGTATTATGAAGTATCGATTCGTGTTTATGAGAGCGCTATATACTTACATATTTACGGAATTTTACGATTTTCTTCCGAACAATGCAGATATTTATATCAACTGGAAACATAAATGAGGAAGTAACGTTCAAAGACCGACATGTCCATTTTGGTCTCAAATGAATTCCGATCCAAAACCCTCGATAAGTTTAATCAGATTCAGTGAAAACACAACATGTTCAGAGAAAGGCCCGCAAAAATGACCGGTCGGTCCAAAATCCTACACGTCCAAATAGAATTTTTATAGACGAATTGCATCAGAAACCGACATTTGGATAGCCGTTTCGCGGAGTTCATCCAGACTACATGCTCGATAGTTACAGATTCACAGCATTGCCCACATACGATGCTTTGTTTATACTAGATGTATTGCAATAATAGTAATCATTACTCTGCTGTGAGTGTTCAATTTGTTAATTAATGTGACAATCATAATACTGAAATACAGAGCCCTCAGTTTCCGAAATTGACATGCACTAAAGACAACTAATCTGCTATTCATTTTGCTGTGTTCATTAGTTGAAAATTTTGATCTGATAATCCAAAGCTCATAACCGGATCCATAGTCAAAGTATAAAGGTATGTTGGAGCCTACCTACCATCGTTTCTCGCGCTTGTTGTGTCACCTATCTCCTCCAATCACAGCCTTGATCTCATCGGCTCGTCCTCGGCACGTAACAACATCATATTATGTCGTCGTCAATAACATTAAATAAACGAAATAAACGACCAATCAGCTTGCACTCGAATTTTAAAAAGAGTAGAAGGGAGGCTCCCACAGACCTGGTTTATTCTTTGACTATGACCGAATATACCACTTTCGCAAAATTAAAATATGTCTTTTACTTGTTCATGTTCAGGTTTTAAAGAGACATTTTGTGTCTAATGATTCCAACTAGCTCACTAGGATATTTTACACTACGTGTTGTTAGATTTTTGATTGATCGGATTATCCAAAGCGCCAACTGCTTTAGTGAAAAATCGAGAATTTCCGGCACTACGAGGTGGATAAATGTTGATGATTATATCAGAGGAATGAAGACAAAAAAAATGTCACTGTCCTTGAAACTTGGATGAGCTTGAAGTGCTCTACCAAGAATTTTCCTCTACAACACGACACTGGAAAAAAGGTGGAGGCGTCTCGATCGTTTAACCGTGAAATATAGACAATACGAGCATTACCTTGCCCACAAGATCGAGAGACAAATAACTAAATCAGGAGGAATAATCAATATTATCCCACGACTTATTATGTTATCTTCCCAAATTGTATATTCAAGATTATTAAGAGGATTGAAATCTTGAACATGGATAATATTTTACTTATTAAAGTAAAGCTATGACAATTAATACTGCAAACTATATAAAAAAAATGGTAGTCTTAAAGAAAATGAGTAAGTTAATTCAGGAATTTGCAAGAGAACGAATAGATAATAGTTTACTGAATATAATTTACTCGCTACTCCCATAAAGCCGTAAAGGAGAATTACGGCTTTATTTCAGTTCACCCAGATCAATAATTAATTCGTTATCTCACCAAGACTAGCCTAAAGAAACATATCCATTACAAATTTATTATGAGGAAAGTCAAAAAAAGGTGATACGGAATACTACGTAACCACGTGGATCATTGATAGGTTGAACAAGCCTTAAAGAACGATGTAAACAATTCTGACTATTAACTTGACGAATTAGATACGGAATAAAGACAAGAGAAAGAATATGAGTAAATGATCACCTAATTCAAATGCGAGCGAAAAGAATGATCTTGTGTGACCATGCAAATGAGTCTATATTCAAATAATTATTAAAAAATATACACGTCTACTACAAGGTCAGGATATGATTAGACATCAAATTATCAGGTTTACTGTCGTAACTTATAACGTTACATTGTCGCCTCTTTATTACATAGACATTTTTTTTAATACATCACCTTTTTCCAAAAACAATTTATAAGAGAATAGGAAGACCCGAAAGTTTTTTGGGACTTGAAATATTTCCTTCCATGTTGCTTATTGGTATGAGAATAATAATTGATAAGCCAACAACTAGTTTTTACTAGCTTCTATACGATTGAAATCAAATCATCAAATGTACAAACATTCATTAATTTGTTAATGATCATTCCAACTGGATTCAATGGAAGTTTTTTATCAAGATCCGATAATGAATATCATTTACTAGAAACTTTCTCTTCAAACATGATACAAATAATTTTCCAATTTTCCAAACTAAATTTCTATTGTGCCCTCATTGTGTAGTAAAACACTAGAAGTCCACATGCATGCTAACCCAGCATGGTCCTAATGTGAAGGATTGATATAATTTTGAAATAATTTTTACATGCATATTTTCCGAGTTACAGACAGTTTTTCACGACGACTAAAAGTAAATTTTCAATCATTATATCGAAACAAATGTTTTTTATTTCTAATGATAAACGTGTGGGATACATAAGACTTTTTTATCGACGACTTTTTCCAAAACAAACATTTGCCTTGGTATAACGATTGAAAATTGTATTACTATCTGCAACTACGGAAATATGAGTCTAAAGAAAGTCATGAGTGGTTTTTCAAGCTGAGAATAAAAAAACTTGTATTCCGATCATACATTGCCCTGATACAATACTTCCCTTATACTATATACTACGTATAGTGACGGAAGTAATGAAGAAGTTGGGCAATCGGTACTGATATTGTCAATTAGTCGAACTATTTATGATTTGAAAATTATTGAATGAGAATCTCAATGTAGATTCGGGATTTAGCAATCAGTTTGAATTGAATAACTGATCTAGTCAAGATTACATTACGGGCTAATGCCCGTATTAGATTCGGAGCCAGCAAATTGCGATAATAATTCCAGGTAATCTTATTTGTAATTAATGGTAATTCAATTGATTGCAAATTAATACACTGACGTAATTGAACGAAGATTCAATGAATCAAGGAGTTTCTGTGATACACGGTACAAATAGTTGTTGCGATTTCTCAATTCTCGAATGCGATTTTCTATTCGATCTTTGGATTCAACTTCGTTTAACGTATTAATGGCCTCACATCTAATACCGATGGATGAAATGCCACATTACACCTGCCGTGTGATGATCCGAATCACTTGCCTATGTACTTGGACGAGCTCTTTTGAGAAGAATATACTGATTAGTGCGGAAGGGATGTGAACAAGTCATTACATAAGAAAATCAGATCGAATGCGTGAAACATGGTTTCGTGACAAAACAAATAACAGTCGAAGCAGGGTCAATTTCACCCTGTTAGAAACGGAGCAATTTCATGGGTAAATATACCAGTATCTTTTAAGCAGAAATCCATGCAATTAAGAGATGTGCAGATGTTATTCTGGATAAATGATAGAAAACGAAGGACATAACTATCAAGTTTGATTGTCAAGCAGTCATGGAGGTGGTGAGCTCATATATAATTAGTTTGAAGTTGGTTCTTAAGTGCAAAACCTTAGGACTGCGGAACAGAATCACCCTTCACTAAGTTCTAGGAATTGAAGGAAATGAACAGGTCCAAGAATGGATGAACCCTTTTCTATATAGGACCATGCACAACAGAAATTAAAGAACTCAAGGTTAAACACTGGACTTATCTTCCCAAACTTCGATTGTCTTTGATCGCCCTGGACACATTTTGGAAAAAGTATGTCTTGGAATATATAGGGGGAAAAAGGAACAAACTAAGAGTCATAACACGATTTATGACAGCTCCAAACTCAATGGTCATATTACAAAAATTATCCTACTGAATGATGGGACATGTAGAAAAGCAGTGAAATCTCTGATACATTTACTCACTGCTCCTCGGCAGGAACAAATACTTCGGGACTACTCTACGACTATAGAGGGAATCACACCATTGAAGCCAAGAAAATTAAAAAAAAAATTCAAGGATCTGAAGTTACTGTAAAATAGTGCCGAGATGATGTACAATAGTCATTGAAGACGCAGTAGGAACAACTTCCCTAATAATAATAATCTATCAATCTGATAATTTACAATGGTGTTTCTAACAAGATTAGTTAACACAAGTTCATTATTGAAAAATCTTCCGGATGGATTCCGCGTCACAATAGCTCGACTTGATGCTGACGTTTCGCCAACCATTACAGGTGGCATCTTCAGGGCAGGCTTGAGGCTTGAACTGAAACTGGTTCTACTGGTTTCTGTAGCCGTATTTATTGTAGGAAAAATCCTTCACGCTACATAGTTCACTGCCTTTATTCCGGTGGTTATCTTCGTTCCGGCACCTGACCCTGCCGTTGTGCGATCATGTGCGAAGTGGAATTTTCGAGGATGGGTTTCCAAATGTTGGGAAGGTAATATCCTGAGTCACGGTTCAGATTATTCGGATGTTTTAGAATTTCTATAGCTTCAAGGATTTTTCGCTGATAGAAGTTTGGGACTCGGACTAGGATTTTAGTATCTTCAAAAAGGATTTGATGATTTGTGTTAAACTTGTGTTCCGCAAGTGCAGATCTACTGGTGTCACGAAGTCTTGTACAGCGCTCATGTTCTTTCACACGAGTAGCTACTGTACGACCTGTTTCACCAATGTAGACTTCACCGCAAGAACAGGGAATGCTATAAGCACCTTCTAAGTGGAGAGGAGGAAGGGGATCTTTGATAGGCTTGTAAAACTGAGATAATTTCGGAAGTGTGGAAAACCGGGTAGAAATATTATATTTTTTGAGGATTTTGGAAATTTGATCTGTTATATTCTGAGTATATGGAAGATAGGTCGTGGATAAAGCAGGTGGGAGGGTTTCTGGCTCAGGTCGATTTGAAATTTTAGGTGAAGTGTATTTCTTTATGGCTTTTTGAATGTTATAATGGGAGAAATTGTTTGATAATAAGGCAGATAATAGATGTTTTAATTCTGATTTTAAGGATTGAGGCTGAGATAGGTTGACAGCTCTGTGGACCAGGGAGTTTATGACAGATTGCTTTTGTGCAGGGTGGTGGTGGGAAAGACCATTGAGGTATCTATCGGTATGGGTGGGTTTCCGATACACAGAATGTCCTAAAGTACCGTCAGTCTGTCGACTAACCAATACATCCAGGAACGGGAGTGAACCTTGCGATTCGACTTCCATGGTGAAACGGATATTGGGATGTAATGAATTCAAATGATTGAGGAAGGGAACAAGCTTTTCGCGACCATGTTGCCAAATAACGAAAGTATCGTCGACATATCTAAGCCAACATTTCGGCTTGAGAACAGATGAGTCAATGGCATCTTGTTCAAAAGCTTCCATGACGATATTAGCTATGATCGGGGAAAGTGGGGAACCCATGGCAGCTCCCGAGGATTGCTTGTAGAACTTGCCGTCATATAGAAAATATGTGGAGGATAGACAAAAATCAATTAACGGTAGCAAGTCCGTTGAAATGTTTTTGGCAGGTAACAATTGAGAAATTATGGAAAGGGTGTCTGGAATGGGAACATTGGTAAACAGTGATTCGACGTCGAAGCTGACGAGCAAATCGCATGGGTCAACTTTCAACGTTTGAAGTTTTTCAACGAAATGAAAGGAATTTAGGCTAAAACTATTGGAATCACCTACAAGGGGTTTGAGAATAGATGACAGGTATCGAGAGAGTTTATAAGTAGGAGATCCGATAGTGCTGACAATTTGTCTCAGGGGAACTGAGGGCTTATGAATTTTAGGCAAACCATATAAACGGGGAAATTTTGAACAATGGGGGATAAGAAATTTCTTATCTGAATCAGGAAGGGAAGAATGACGAATAATTTGTGAAATTGAGTTCTATAGAGGAGGTGGGATCTTTTGGTAGGAGCTTATAGATCGAATTTCCAAAATCCTCAAAAAACATAATGTTTCTACCCGGTTTTCCACACTTCCGAAATTATCTCAGTTTTACAAACCTATCAAAGATCCCCTTCCTCCTCTCCACTTAGAAGGTGTTTATAGCATTCCCTGTTCTTGCGGTAAAGTCTACATTGGTGAAACAGGTCGTACAGTAGCTACTCGTGTGAAAGAACATGAGCGCTGTACAAGACTTCGTGACACCAGTAGATCTGCACTTGCGGAACACAAGAACACAAATCATCAAATCCTTTTTGAAGATACTAAAATCTTAGTCCGAGCCCCAAACTTCTATCAGCGAAAAATCCTTGAAGCTATAGAAATTCTAAAACAACCGAATAATCTGAACCGTGACTCAGGATATTACCTTCCCAACATTTGGAAACCCATCCTCGAAAATTCCACTTCGCACATGATCGCACAACGGCAGGGTCAGGTGCCGGAACGAAGTTAACCACCGGAATAAAGGCAGTGACTATGTAGCGTGAAGGATTTTTCCTACAATAAATACGGCTACAGAAACCAGTAGAACCAGTTTCAGTTCAAGCCTCAAGCCTGCCCTGAAGATGTCACCTGTAATGGTTGGCGAAACGTCGGCATCAAGTCGAGCTATTGTGACGCGGAATCCATCCGGAAGACAAGATTTTTCAAGATTAGCTGTCCGCGGAAGTCTACTATCCAAGAAGTTCATTATTAACATATAAAGTATTTGGATATGATATTTGAAGGAGTTATTCTTGGCACCCTCTACTTGAGATCCAATCTATATCAACTCTATACCAAAATTTTCTCCATTCTTCTTAAGTGAGCTGTACCGAGTTATTCAGTATCTACCAGGACGAAACGGTGCATCGTCTTCACCTATGAGAAAATGATATTTTGTTCGATCCTTATGTAAAATTTATAGTATCTTTACATATTTCAAAAGAGGTCCATAAAAATAGCATCACCTGCAAGCCTGAAAATGTTCTTCTCGAGAATAATTTCATAGGATTAGATACTGAGCAAAGGAAATATTCAGGAGGAGAACGGTGTATATACAATTGACATGTAAATCTGTTATGGAATAGTCTGGCATGGACATTATGTGACTGTTAGTGTATCAGCTGTTTGTCATCTAAACGTTACCTATATTGTGGAGGGGTCATGTGATATCTATTATAGACTGCCTGAACTATGATTCATTAATCTATGGAACTATCTGTCATGTGAATTGTACGTGATTATATTAACTGTCAAAAATGTCAAATATATCGTATCCCTTTTACCTCGTTCGGAATTGGGTTTCGAAAAATCGCTTCTTAGCGTGTGCCTAAGTTGTATAAAGAACCTGGCTGCCAATAGTTTCGGGGATTTCGTGATAATTCAGTCTGTGAGTCAGTCAGTGGAATTTGCCTTTTATATTTATAACAGATGTTGTCTGAGGGATACGCCCGCACAAACAACTAATAGCTGTAAAAGAAAACGTCGGCTGCGCCACCGCGATGTCATTTGCAAAAGTGTCACAAATGTGATGGTTATAAAATAAGCTTAATTAACAGAAGTAACCAATGAAATCTTGTCCTGCAAAATCAAGATCAAAATCTCTGTGATATGAATTAACTTCGAGGTTGTTTTTTTTTAAGTACCTAATGCCATTTGTCTATTCCATGAATTAATTATAATTAGCGAAGACTGTGATATTGATCATTCCAGACCATTTGCCAAAATGGTATGACACTTTTATGAATATCATTAGTGAGCATTCGAAAGAACAAATAAACAGAAACCATACTACCCACATTATATTATTGAGGCGATTGCAGATGGAATATCAACGAGTATGCTCTCTGCATGCGCTATTCCGTTCTGGATTAACCTTGGGGTGCATGAGGCGTGAGTATCAGAGATCCTTTATTTAATTGCAAATAACAATTAAGTAGTGGAAAAATATTTTTTCTTGTGCTGATTATTTTACTTACACGCTTCTTTGTCCAACCTTTTGATTACTTTGATTGGTGACATTAATTAGCATAATCCCATGTGAAAAAGCAGGATACCAATCTCAAATTTTAATAGAGTCAACATTTTAGGATAAACGTGTTCTTCATAATTTGTGAATCTTTGGTGCAAGACTGAAAAAAAAATAATGGAGTTATACTTTGAATTCCAGTTCTCTTAGACAATTAAGACCGCTATACAATAGCACGACTTGATGTCAAGCCAAGCATTACAGGTGGTATCTTTAGAGCAGGCTTGAGGCTTGAACTGAAACTGATTCTTCTGATTTCTGTAGCAGTATTTATTGTGCTACACAGTTCATTGCCTTTGCTAAGGTCGGTAACTCTGTTCTGACACCTGACTCTGCCATTGTGTGATCATGTGTGATGTAGAATTCTCGATGATGTGTTTCCAAATGTTGGGAAGGTTATCCTGAGTCACGGCTTAGATTATTTGGATGTTTTAGGATTTCTATCGCTTCAAGATAGAAGTTTGGGGCTCGGGCTATGATTCCAAAACTGCTACAGAAACCAGAAAAATCACTTTCGGTTCAAGCCTCAAGCCTGCCCTGAAGATGCTACCTGTAGTGTAGTGGTTCGCCAAATATCGGCATCAAGTCGTACTACTGTGAGGCAGAATTCATCCGGAAGCCAAGAATTTTCAAGTTAAGCTATCGGCCGAAGTCTACTATCCAAGATAATGAAGAATGAACTGATACGTCGTTGACAAATATATTTGAAAAATATTGAAGAGCCATTCATTCCACTTGCTTAGGAGAGAATTTGAATATTTCAAAATATTATGCAAGAATACAAAATATCATGACATTATTAGAAATGCTTCAATGGACAGGTCGTGTATAGTTCTAACATGAATTAAAAGTAATTACTTAGAAAATCTGAACACGGAAGAGGTAATAAGCGATTTTGCAAAGAATAAAGGTGAAAAAAAATCTATGAATGCTTAGATTCTTAAATATTTTTTTAGAAGAATTAAAAAAAGGAATTAATTTTTTTAATTTTTGTTGTACTTCCATATTTTTATATTTTCTAACTACTAAAATATGATTCATTTCAAATGGAATTATAATAAAAATTTCTATTTTTTCCTCAACTGCAAAAGCAATAGGGTCCAATCGCTACTCAATCAGGCCCTGGCGCTCATTATTCCAAACGCCAGTTCAATAATTACAAGACGGTGCAACAGCACTATTATTTATTGAAAATACTCATATCTCATCTGGCCTGGTCTTGATGAATGATGAATTGCTTACTGTTCCAAACTCATCTAGAGATATCATTTCTTCAGGTAAGAATACAAAATAGTTGCTAATTTCTCAGAATTTCCCACTGTAACTCAGCAATCCACTATGTGGAATGCACGCTAACAAACACTCTAGACTTGGTAATGAAATAGAAATATTTTCTACTCACAGTTGAGTATGTGGTAATTTTAATTGCTTATGAAAGATTTTCATGAATGAATAGTTCAAATCCAGGTCCTGAATTCCCACAAACAAATGCGGGTTCATATCTCTAGAGAAATCATTTAATATCAATTTAGCTACTCGGTTTTTATATTCGAGCCTGAAGGATATAAATTTGAGAACTAAACCTTAAAACGAAACATCTTTTTTATTGAAGTACATTGAAAAACGCTTAGTATTAGCTGCAGTGAGTTTAGTTATATGTATATCATATAGGGAGTTTAGAAAACATACGGCAAAAATTCAGGAGGTTATTCCCTGGGTTATTTTAAGAATATTTTGTCTTTTGTTGATTTTCGGAAAGCCACAGGGCTATTTTCCATATGTAATGGTAATACTCTATTAGAAGGGTTGATGTTAGTGTAAATAAGACAATGAATCTCGCCAACAAATATTTTATCACAAGTAAAGCTTCTTAATCTACACAGTAAAATTTCACTCTAAATAACACTAGAATTTCTAGTGTGAAATATTCACTCTGCAATCATAATGGTATCTTCACTCTAACGTTATATAGTCACCTCCTTGAAAGTCTCTTTATAACACCATGGCAGACGAGATACAACAAATCTAGTCAGTATACAAATATACACTGAAGAAATCTAAAATGTGTGAATAAACAAATGTAAGCGTATTGGAAGTAATATTTCAGTCCAATATTACACTGGCCAACGTGAACTAAATATTATTTTTGGTAGATATGTTAACTCCAGTTCTGCCTAGGCTGGGTGAATAAATAATACACAGTAATTGCAAATACAAAATGTTTACGTGAATATAAATGTATGGAATCAGAATAGGTACAACTGACTGTTCAACGATCTCTAATCTGAATAATATATACATATACATGTAATATTTAGTCAGCTTCAAATAGTTGAGACAAATTTTTCTGTAAATTATTAGATGATTAGAAAAAATTATATGGAACACTTATGATTTAGTAACATACTTTCAGTTGCCACGGTTTATCTCAAGTTTGAGAAATGACGTTGTGATGCTTCAAAAATATTTCATACTGTTCGCAAAAAATTAATAATTTTTAAACCATCAATATGTTGTGCACACATCTGTCTCACACACGTTAATGATATTTGTGCCAAAAAAAAACAATTTAGAAACTTGAAATGAACAGAAAACTGGAAAGTATTTCTCCAAATCATCCACATTGTTTTTAATTGTTTTTTGTAAACATCCTATAATTTATAATACATTTTTGTCTCAACTATTTGTAGGTAAGCGATACATTTTATAAACTTTGGTTTTCAAATTTAGGAAACTCATAACACACTTAATTATTCCCCAAGCCTTCCTAAAAATTGTCAATCGTACACGAAAATTCACAACAATAAGGTTCTAATTTCATCTAGATTTATTCCAGGATCCTAATCGAACATGAGGTCTTGACAATTTATTAACTAACATCCTGGCGTTTTCGAATAAAACTCTTCAATTTTAACCTGCAGGTCAAACTATGTTGGCTAGAATGGAATTCTAAAGCTCGAGGAGTTCCAAGAATCTTTCCATTACATTTTAAAAGAAATGTTCTTTTTTTTTCGGCTTATCCATGATTCTTCTACGGTTATGTATCGACGCAGAAACTCGTTCGTATTGGCACGGAAAAAAGCCACACCAGCCATTGAATCAACCAAACGATTATCTTCAATCGCCACTGTGAGCAAATGTCGCACCCATCTTGCCGAAAACTGTTTCACACGCAACGTTTCGTGAAACTACTGAGCTATGTGATATACTTGTGGCCTCAACAAGTCCGCTCATTATGACTCGTTAATCACTGAAGACCATTTCGTTCATTTTATAAATCATTTCTGACGTAGCCGCAGTCTTGAACAGTGGTGCACATATTCCACAAACTTCAACCAATTCAGCTTTGATTAATTTTGGAGCTTGGTCTTTCAAATGAAAGTGCCAATATCAGTTGTATCCACTGTTCAAATATAACAAAAGTTGTCAACTTGGATTGATCATAGATCAGATAAACTGAGCACGCAATAAGAACCCAATAAACTCTCGAAAATACGCTCCAATCATTGTAACCTTGCCGAAAGATATGAAAAATATCATGATTTTCTTCATCCAACTCAGAGGAACCAACTGCAGGTAAACTGTTATTGAAATAACTCAAATAATTCATTTTTTTCTTTTTACTTCTTCTTCCATCCAATATCTGAAGTTCAGATGATACATGGAAAATTCGCTAGCTATTGCACGCCTGTAATGTGACATAAATCAACAAACAAGCAGACAATTGATTTATGATCAATCTTACTAGTTGAAAAGTCAACGTGATGCGTTAGTAAATCGATCACGTATCATATTATACATCGTACAACACAACAAACATAAGGGCTATTCGACAAAAAAAGTTATATAATATATTGGTACATACAGTCTTCGCTGCCAACATTACAGAAACAAATGTAGAATATGTTCTACTTCGGTCCACTTCTAACGTGTGAGGTCCAATTTAAATTAGACGTTGTGATTGGAAATTCTCTAGAATGATTCCGGTTGTGATGATGATGTTGTGGATTGTCAAAATTAATGGTTCCGAATGCTGATCTTGGTATAATAATGATAACAATAATAATGATGATAACATGAAAAATGACAAGAAATAACTTCAAAATCGTGAATTCTAAAATGTAAATACTCAGTATTTTTCTATATTTTCAAATCGGGTAACATATTTATTGAGTTCAACAAAAAGTAGTAGAATATTATCAATTGTTTCAGTGATGAGTTTATACTAAATAATTACCGAAAAAAATATTATTTATTCACTACAAAGTAATCACGATAAACGAAAATCCAAAGTACCCTCATTACAAAAATTTAAAAGTTCAATTCAATATAATAAAACTTCAGTCATTACGTGATGAAAATCTATTCTAAACTTGAATAAAATAACTATTTAAAGTTCGATTTATACTAGTTTAATAAATAAATGTGACTACCGTTCCGCTACCACAGTAGTTTCTTCAAACAAATGTTACAAAGTCTTAACTGACTACAACTTCAATGATAATCTTAGGATAGATGGTTATTGGAATTTTACCTAATTACTCTTATATCATTGAGGCATTAAAGATAAATTGATTGCAAACGGAAAATCTATTTATACAAATTTAACAAGAGAGAATCATTGAGTATTTGTTGATCGTTCAATAGAAGATATTCATTAATTTCTAGGGATTCCAAAATTTCATTTATTAATTTTATTATGGATGTGTGAAATCTTGAAATTATCATTAAAGTTTATGGTTTTCTATAATTAAATGTTCCGCAAAGAATGAACCCGCCCGATTTATTATTAACGAAAATTTCAGCTACATTATTAGCGAAACTAGTCATACTTATGTATTAAACTAATGAAAATCGAACTTTTAATAACTATTTCATTTAAGTTTAAAACGTATTGCTTTGTTTTCATCAGTTATATTATAGCAACACTAACCTAACTATGGTTTCGGCAATTAGTGTGTCATCTTCAAAACGATACTAATATATGAATTAGTATCGTTTTGAAGATGACACGCTAGTTGTCGAAACTATAGTCACGTTAGTGTTTCTATAATATAAGTAATAAAACACAAAGTAATAAGTGTTTCATTATATCAATATGATAAATTATCACAAAGTAACGAATCCCATCATCGTTTTTTTCGAAAAATTCAATAATTAATTTCACTATCACTTTTAACGAAGGTGTTTTTACTATATTGAGCTGAAAATTGTTTGCAGATATAAAAATAGCTGTGTGAATCTTTTTTGTGTATCATTTGTGTGCACTTGATTGATTTCCTCCTGGTAATTTTTGTGAATCTTTCGAATCTACAGAGTACCCAATAATTTTTGTTCCCATTACTTGTCTATATTCCATTCAACTCATAATCAACTCCTTATTTTCTTGTGAGATTGGGGGCAATTCCCGTGTTAGCCTGAAATTAGCTTGATATTTCTATTAAAGTATAACAAAATTTTTGCCACATAGATGAAACTATTCTATATATTCTTTGGATTACGATTTAGTTTCTTGTTTTCTGGTGATACCATCAGTTTGTAGTTTAAGTCGTAGACGAAACAGTTGTTACACTCAATTTCTTCTGTATAATATATCTTCAGTTGTATCAATTTGATGGAGATCATGATCTTCTAATAATGTCAATCGACCCATCTAACCTAGTTCTAGAATACTGCGAAATCATTATTGGATTATCCAGATCAACGGAGCCCCTTTTGTTCCTGCGAATATTTGTTTAAAGCTATCTCCAGTCGCAATATGTTTATGTTATGAAAAACCACACATCGTATTTCATTTTCTACCTTTCCAAAATCCTCCAACAACAATGTTCTTTCTTTCCTTTTATGTACATTCGTCAAGCTTAGTGACTTAGCTTCACACATTTCTCAATTTACATCTCATCCCTTCTAGTGGATTTTCATATTCCAGAAATTGCCTACCTGCTACTCGTCATCAGCGTGGTCGTACACTTTTCTTTTTATTTTCATAACATTATTGGAAACAATAATATAAATGTTAAAAAATCAGTCGCTCTTTGGTAAAACAGGAGTACGGAAGCTTGTTATATGACATAAATCAACAGGCAAGCAGACAATTGAATTATGATCAATCTTACAAGTTAAAAACTCAAAGTTATGTGCTAGTAAATCGGTCACGTATCATATCAGATATAAGAAAACAAACGTAATTGGTATCCTGATGAAATTCATACCTTCCGGGAGCTTTCGAGAGAAAAGAGTTACATAATGTGTTGTACAGCCTTCGCTGCCAACATTGAAGATACAAACGTAGAATATATTTAACTTCTAATGGGCGACGTATCATAAAATGTTAAAACTTGAATAAAAATGCATTGATAACGATGGTATTTTATTGAACATTATGCATACTTGCTTGCCAAGCCGCTGTTCATGACATTCTACTGAGCAACTGAGCATTGGATGCTTTCCTGGCCAACAGAAAGAATCAAATCTACGTCCATCATTCAAATCGCGCGCAGTAAATATCATAATCACTTTCAGTAGAATAACATTACAGTCAAATTGCCCAATCTGGTTTTCGTAGAAGTTGTTAGTCTTATGTGCAAAATTAATAGGCTTCTCGAGAATTGCATAATCTTCATTCACGACTAGGATTGAGCATAAGGCACATTTTTAATCAATTAATTTGGAAAATTGTTCACAATTTATTAGACCATGACTCCTGGAGAGGCTCACTGCTTTCGGTGACTCTATCAATTGTGTCTCAAGCTAAATGCATCAATGTACCTTTTTCTACCGTCATTGTCATGGAAGAATTAAAATTATCATGGAATAAGGCGCTCCTCATACGATTTTTTTTTATAAATTATAAGGTTGAACCTTCTTTCACAAGCAACTTGACTCAATGATAGTGTAATTGGAAATTTGAATGATAGTCCAATTGTGGACATTTTGATCAATACCTTAAATCTATGCAAACTTTACAACAGCAAATAGCTCAATTTTTGCACGCACCGTATGTCTCACCTGCTACAAACATTTCTCCTTTTTAGTTTCTAAAGGTATTTCGTCATTACCTTCACTGGCAGCAAAAAAAAACTAGATATTCCTGTCCGTTGATCACAGACAAACTGACAAGCAGCTTTCGCAAACTTGATAGTTTTTCAAGTTTAATGATATGACTAAGTGGAACTTCTGGCAAACTATTGATTCAAATTTTTCTCAGGTTTAAAATGAATTTAATATTTTTTTGTTGCACGACTTTTGCGGTAAAAAATCTCAGTTTCAACCATAATCATTTTTCATTTTTTTCATATCGCTTAATCATAATTTGTTGTTATTAAAATCAAGCTTCCAAAATGGGTTCTTGGAGGTTTTTTGGGTAGCTGAACACGAATCCGAGGTCATTTTCCCGGAAAACTGTGGAAATTCATTGTCATTGAAATTATGGTGTTATAAGTCGCTATAGGGATTTTTTTGGTCGCTGATTACGAATTTGATAATTAAAAAATTGAAAAATATCATTTTCCAGGAAAACGAGGAACATTTTTCACGAATTCTTATTTTTTTTAAATGTAATTTCTTGAGTGTCGTGTTGATTAGTATTTGTGTTTTCGATGTGCATGTTGAATTACAAAAATTAAAAGTGGGTAATGTCAAAAAAACAATTGCTTAAGAATTCCATAAGAATCAAAGAAAATTTCAAATTTTAATATTGTAGCTTTAAATGAACAGTTACAAACTTGTATAAATTAAAACGTAGATGCTTGTAATTTTTTATGTTCCTTTCATTTTCCCCATAATCCTCGTTTTATTTTCAAACGTTTTTGATGTCAAATTCGTAATTATTGGCCAAAAAAACGCTATAGCGACTTATTACACGATAATTTCAATGTCGTTGGAGTATTTTTCCTTGTAATTTTCTTTAATTTTTCCGAAATTGTTTTTTTTACATTACTTTCAACTTTTGTAATTTAACGTTCACATTGAAAACACAAATGCTAATCAACACGACACCCAAAAAATTACATTATAAAAAAAAGGAGAATATATAAAATAAATTTCTTCTTTTTTCCGGAAAATGAAATTATTCAACTTTTTAATTATCAAATTCGTAATCGGCGACCACCAAAAGCCGTAGGCGACGATAATTTCAATGATGTAGAAAGATTTTCGTCTCAGATTTTCCGCAGTTTTCGCAAATTATCCTAGTTTTGGTCCACTTTGGACCGAATTACGCGACTGCTAGCATCTTTTATCTATAAAACGATAATCGCGTGAAAAATGCTCAATTTTGTATGAAAAGGACGACATTTTCCTGATTTTCAGCCCATTGGATGAGTTTTCAACCTAAAAACACCATTTTTGTATGAATTCAAAATTATCTTGAAAAAGAGGGTGAAAATAGGGTTAACTTAGCGTTTAGGGGTGAATGGGAGGCCGTGTCCTCTTAGCTTGTAATGAAGCATCCTTCATTACTTACAAATAAATTTGAATATCTCAGTAGAATCGAATTACATAGGCAAGTTAAGAGATCAAACTTCGTGCACATCTATGTATAAAAACTGGTGAACAGAATTCGCCAGCCGGTCACCTGTTCACGTTACGTCACACGCCGCGATCTGTATAAAAGCCAGCCCATTTCATAGCGAAAGGGGACTGACTTGCGATACCAGCACCGAGATTGACCTGCCGTAATCTAAACAACCCGAAGCCGTTGCTATTGTGCAAATCCGAGAAATAGAGAGTGAGTATTAATTGCCGTTTAAAATCCATTCAAGTCATTGAATTAACATTCCAGTATATAAGTCCGATTTCAAATTCGAACTTTGTTTATAAATTCAATAGTCTACAAAACAACCCTGATAGCTTGGACGAATACGATCCAGCTTCTGCGAATTGTTTTTCTAGAGACTAAGTTAGGATATTGTCCGAGACCGATTTGTAGAATTGTGAATAAACACACAGCCGAAACCGCTGGAAAAATCAATCCTTATAGCTTGGACAAATACGATCCAGCTTCTGCGAATTGTTTTTTTTCTAGAGAATTAACATTCCAGTATATAAGTCCGATTTCAAATTCGAACTTTGTTTATAAATTCAATAGTCTACAAAACAATCCTGATAGCTTGGACGAATACGATCCAGCTTCTGCGAATAGTTTTTCTAGAGACTAAGTTAGGATATTGTCCGAGACCGATTTGTAGAATTGTTAATAAAGTCACAGCCGAAACCACTGGAAAAATCAATCCCGATAGCTTGGACGAATACGATCCAGCTTCTGCGAATTGATTTCAGGAGCTACGTTGTGATACTCTCCGAGACCGACGTGTGAAATTATTAAGTCAGTCATAGCCGAAGATAGCTGACAAATCAACCTAGTCCGTTATACCCCGTTCCGTAAGAAATTACGTCTGAAATACAGGTCAGAGCGAATACACGACCCACGCTCCGTCGAAGTTAAAAGTGTACTAAATATTTAGATTGTCGCGATTAATTTCATTTCTAGACCTAGGGACAAAAACTTGTCTACCATCTCACGCAGATGGTGGAGACTCCCGACGATAGGAAAACATCTAAGTAGCGCGTTATTTTATACACGGAAAACGAACACATTAAACGGCCTGTTCCTAGCAACATTTTGTAAATAGATTGTACATAGCTGGTGTAAATGTAAATAGAGATAATTAATAAACTTAGTTAAACAAGAAATATCTGTTTTATTTGGCAATCCACACGAAAGAGAAACAGCAATTTTAAAACCTATATAAAAAGGGAACCTGGACCCTCAAGAAACCCGAGCAGGTCAGTTACTGTCATAAGAGGACAGTAAGTGACAACCTCCCCACTTGTAATTAACCATTCAAGCGGAAGGAGGTTACAAGCTCTACACTTACAAATGATTCAAATCGGTCACAGAACATTATTCAAAAAGAATTTTTTTAGATACGACTTCTGGCTTTTTTCAAACAGTTCCCCAGTTTATTGACTGGACTATATATACTACAACTGCATATTAATGACGATGAAAATATGTCACCATATTACACAAACTAGTAGCAATAATTTCGTGATCGATCATCTAATCATTCATTCATCCTTTCAAGTAAAAACTAACTCATAAACTTGCAACTTCCTATAGATATGTAGTTGATGTGACCTTCGTTCGCTCCTTTCCTTCCTAGCTCTAGCTTTATTAACAGATGTTTAAAATCATACAGGAAGAGAGGGAGATAGTTTTTTTAAATTCTAAACAGGTCGAATCAATGTATTGAAAACATGAAAAATATATACCAATTAGTCCTCATCGTTATTTAAGACTCTTTTTCCAAGAATTAGGGAATGTTTGTACTTCCTCTAATTCTAGGTATACCACATTCTTCATCAACAGGCTAGACTCTTGTTTTTATCACTCTTCAAATTTTTCTCTATTGTGTTTGTCTACAAAAATTCTGAAGAATCATCATTCATTCACAAGGTTCAAGCATAACTAAGAAATGTATCAAGTCACAAGTGAAGTTGATCAAAAGCATATGGAAGAGAGTATAAGTTAATGCTCAACACCTTGGTATGAGCATCACTTCGTTCTACTTCAATTTCTCTGGATTGATTCAGATTATTCATTCCCATCATTCACAAGGCTCAACCGTGCTAAATATTGGAATTATAAATTAGAATGAATTTCAATATGACATCTTATTTCAGTTGTTACAGAAAAATGTGAGCATTTGTGCAGTGCACTCCTTTAAAAATTAGGTTAACTATATCGATAACAACCAAGTAGTAATAATAAACGTTTAGACACAATCTTTTTGTTACCAAATATCAATTTTATTAACTTATTTTTACTATATATGACAATATAAATAATATATCAAATAAATTCATAGATAAAAAAGCAAAATAAAATACAGCACCACACATACTCTATAGTTCCAGAATTGGCAAGTTAAATCCAAAAATACAAAGAACGTGATGATACTAGATTTATATCCGCCAAAGTAATACCAAATACAGTATAGCTTGCTCTCTCGCTATATCAAGCTTGAAGACCCAACTGCGTGTATTTGACGTTTACGATTTGGAAACTTCCTTCAAACGTAATTCTAAGCTATTTATTCGCAATTAGAACGTGGAAATAAGAGAAGTTTCTCCCATGTGGACTCCGTTTGATAAAAGGAGACTGGCTTTGCTGAAAGAACGGCTTCAAACTAATTCAATTCAGAACATCATCCCTTTAACTACTGCCTTGAAAAAAAATAGACAATTTACTCGTTTTTTTCAACAAAAATCTTACTGAAGTTCAAAGGTCGCTTCGACTGGATACTCACATAAACTGTACTTTTTTAAAAGACAGTTTGAATGTCGAAATTCAAGTCTGACAGACTTCGTAAAGTGTTACAACTAACTCCAAGAGGTTGTGAGATCACGCCAGTTTTCGAAGCCTAACCTAACCTAACTTAACTACGTCGGTCGTGAGAAGTAATATCTTCCTGGTTCACAAATAATATATACATAATCATATATACGTTCTTTTCATTGTTATTTTGTTTTGGAATGTCATATAAATCATAATAGGGATCATATTAATGATTGTAACAAAATAAAAAATTTTCAATGTTTCGAATTTCTGGGCCCTCTCCTCAAGTACATGGAACCGGGATAATCTACTGTCCTGCTTCTATGTGAAAAGATATTGCTCCATTCGAGTGCTATATTTTTTCTATACAGTTGCAATTCACCTAATTTTGAACTTGAACGGTTTCATCTCTATAAGCGATGAAACAAATATCTTCCTCTACATCAATAATTACATTGTCGAGCTTCTTGCTGGTCTTATTGATTTATCGATTACTATAGGCAAATTTCCTTGAGATCTCAAAATAGCATCTATTATACCTTATACAAAAAACTAGATCCGATGAATATGGCTAGTTACCGTCCAGTACCTATTTTAAATCACTTATCGAAAAAGAGTTGTTGTAAATAAAACATCAATAATATAATTGAATAAATATGGCATAATTAATGAATCGCAACATGGTTTTCGTGCGGGCAGATCAACAGAGAGCGCTGCACATGCCTTCACAGAGTATGTTTATGAAACTCAGATAAGGGCAACAAGGTATCAGTTGATTGCTTGAACATTGAATTCACATGTACGAAACTCTACTCACTGGGAATACGGGGACCCATGCTTAGATCTTATTTAACAGCTCGAAAAATAAGTGTGAAACTGAACGACGTTTCGTCAAGTTTGAGATGAGTGCAGAGGTTTCCCAGAGATCAGTGTTAGGGCCACTCCTATTTCTGTTATTTGTCAATGACCTGCCAGATAATATAATTTCAGGATTGATGATAATGTTTGCAGAAGATACGTCAATAGCTATTTCAGCACGGAATTTTGAAGAGCTTAGCGTTAACGCAAATACGGTGACTGTTCAGCTTCACACTTGGTGTAAGGCAAATAGTTTAATAGTAGATGAGGAAAGAACCAAAATTGTCCTCTTCTCTTTGTTCAAACTATGAGAATTGTAATTTTCTTATAAATAATCTTCAGATAATACACTCTCATGCCGAGAACAGATTGACCAATTGGCAAAAAAATTAATAAAAGCTTCTACGCCATATCTCAATTAAAATCAATAATAGACCGAAAATGTCTCATAAATGTTCTAACAATGTCACTTTGTGGGGGAACTCGATAAACCACCAGTGAGTTTTCGTTGCTCAAAAACGAGTGATCAGACTAATGTTCAGCATGGGAAAAAGGGATTTCTATCGACCTATTATTGTCTTAAACAAATTGATGACATTTTCCTGCATCTATATCTATAAATGATTATTGACAATCAGAAATAATTTGGAGTACAAAACAAATGCCAACTAGGATTCTTACGAGACTAGGCAGAAATCAGCATTTGCCATCATAATATATAATACTTATAAATATGAAAAAGCCACTCCCAATATAGGCATCAAACTCTTTAATCATTTGCCCGAAAATATGAGAACTCTGGAATTGCGAAAGTTCTAGTTATCAGTTGAAACCATGCTTCTCAAGCATGCGTCTTATGCTGTAGACTAGCTTTCTTCCGAGCTACGCGCTGATATACAGTTGTTTTTTATGTGCAACGCCTTTGTAAGAGTTTAGTCGTGGATAGTGCAAGGTAACCTTTATGTGACGCATATGGGCACCTTTAGGTTATCACTTTGACATACGTCAACTTGACAGATGTAGGTTATATACAGATAAGTACGCGCTCATAGATAAATTATTGTCCTTGAAAATTTCAGTGTGTCTAAATTGTCGTATCATTGTTATAATGTCTATATTTTATCAATACTAGTTTTTCTACTTCATTGTAACTTATAATCTACCTTTATTATAGCCTTTTAAATGTTACTTTTTAGTGTTCAATATGTCGTGTTCTATCCATTTATGTAAATTGACTTCTGGATAAGTAAAATGTTGTATTCTATTCTATTCTACATAATTTTGATATTTCGTCTCAGTTTCTGTGAATTTGCATTTATTCTGCCATCTTACCATGGTTAACAAACATGATGATTTTAGACTTTTTATGACACTGAAATTTCGAATTTTTCTGCCAACTTTGAACCACGAAGATTCCAGGAAAGCATTCGTGAAATAAAAGAATATATAGGAACGCAACTAGGTAGGTAAGAGAAGGAGACTATCTTCATTTGAATTTTCATCAAATTGTTCCAACATAGCAGGGCTACTAATTTTATCAGTTTAAGTAAAAGACGTGGGTGCATATCAGTTTCATATAGATTGCAACACATTATGTAAGAGATTAACCGACCGCATGTCCAAGAGTAGAAAATTAATTAATTCTGAGAAATAACATTTCTATGGCAACTTCTTGTGTCAGGGGACCAGTTGAAACGGGAGGACTCATCTATTTCCTGCTTCAGTATGAATCACAAGATTTTCTCGGATGTTGTTCCGCTACCCCGCTCAAATCTTGAATTAACTGGAGAGTAGGCGTATCCAGGTGTTTTATTAATTCTGATTTCAAAGACGCAGCATATTTGCCAACGATGTGTTTTCTACTTTCAGTGATGAACAACCTAAGTCCCACTTTTGTATCTGACAAAAAAAAACAATGATTGTTAAATAAAAATGTAAATGTAAATTCTCGAGTATGCACAATGGTTGGCTATTTGCAGACCAAATTTATAATTGACTCAAGATATTAACGGATCATGTAGAAATGAAGAAAATCATATTTAGAGGCTGGTCTTCATTCACTTCGTTTGATTGGGTTCATTGTGCGCCCCTTGATACGAGGTTGAACGTGTATCAAGAGGCGCATAATGGACCTAATCAAGCGGTCTATGCTCTGGACTTGTACGCCCCGTTTTGATTGATTACTTATTTACTCCAGGTCTCAAAACCAACCCAGTTGGCACTTGCGGAATTTAAGTTTGACACTAACCATCAAATCATTTTCGGAAATACTGAAGTCCTAGCTCGAGCCCCAAACTTCTATCAGCGGAAAATTCTTGAAGCGATAGAAATCCTAAAGCATCCAAACGATTTGAACCATGACTCAGGATATTTTTTTTTTTTTTTTTGCGTAGAGGAGTGGAAATCTCACATAGACGCCTCACGTGCCCATGCCCTCGGGTGTGCCGGATTCCTACCAACTAAAACCCCTCCTCCGTGAGGTTGGTTCTCCATCCTAGGGGAGCCCCATCAGCGGAAAATTCTTGAAGCGATAGAAATCCTAAAGCATCCAAACGATTTGAACCATGACTCAGGATATTACCTTTCCAACATTTGGAAACCCACCCTCGAAAATTTTACTTCGCACATGATCACACAACGGCAGAGTCAGGTGCCAGAACGGAGTTAGCCACCGGGATAAAGTCAGTGAAATGTGTAGCATAAATAACGCTATAGGAACCAGAAGAATCAGTTTCAGTTAGCCTCAAGCCTGTCCTGAATATGCCAGCTGTAATGATTGGAGAAATGTCGGCATCAAGTCGTTCTATTGTGACACGTAATTTATCCGGAAGCCGAAAGTTTGCAGGTATTTTATTGTAGAAAACATCAATTTAAGAAAGTGTACATGGTGTGGAAAATTTTTTTGGTAGACTTTTCCTAACAATTTTGAAATTATTCCAAATTTTTTTATATAGAATATTATTCAATAGTTAATTCACCCTTTTGCCACGAATTTGACAATAAACACTCCCATCGTCTATAATTCATAGTTCAGAGTTGTGATTAATCCAGTTTTTTAAGAAAGATAATTTTTTAGGTGTCAGATTTCGGCATTTTTACAAAAATACGGATTGTAAAATACGGAATAGTAACTCTAAATTCAACTCAGATTCAAAATAAGCAGTACACCATAAAAGGAAACGTTAAGCGATTATCAATATCAATTACTCCATTATACTGGGAATTTCAAATGCAGAGACGTTCCGCTGGTTACAAAATTATCCTATTCCAACATTCCCAACAGCATCATAAAATCCCGAATTTCATGCATTTTGCATGTTATCCAGATTTTAGTTATGTGCCATGTTTAGGTTCTTAATTATTATTTCCCTGGTGACTTTGATTCCATCAACTTTATCCAAATATCTGTTATGTTCTACACTCGGTCGCATATACAGGTCTGGAAACTCGAGGCTGTTTCCTATGTGAGAAGTGAGTCCGCTAAGCGTCATCTGTTGCGCATGAGTCGAGGGATGTTCTCTGGCACGTATACGACCGAGTATGAACCATAGTCAAAGTATAAAGGTCTGTTGGAGTCTACTCTTTTTAAAATTCGAGTGTAAGCTGATCGGTCGTTTATTTCGTTTATTTTATGTTATTGACGACCACATAATATCTTAGTTAAAGTATACCAGGTCTGCCGGAGCCTCCCTTCTACTCTTTTTAAAATTTTAGTGCAATCTGATTGGTCGTTTATTTCGTTTATTTAATGTTATAGACAAGGATATAATATGATGTGGTTACGTGCCGGCAACGAGCTGATGAGAGCAAGGCTGTGATTGGAGGAGCTGGGTGACGTCACTCAGCTCGAGAAACGATGGAAGGGGGGCTCCGGAAGACCTGGTATACTTTGACTATGCATAATATGATGTTGTTACGTGCCGGCGACGAGCCGATGAGAGCAAGGCTGTGTTTGAAGGAGCTAGGCAGCTAGGTGACGTCACCTAGCGCGGGAAACGATGGTAGGGAGGCTCCAACAGATTTTTATACTTTGACTATGGTTTGAACGATATGCCGCCTAATCCTGACATCCTGACAACATACTTCGATCCATGCGCCAGCTGGTAGCTGAGTGAGGGACTACGAGTTTGGCGACATGTAAGAGACTCATGTCAAACATAGAGTTTCCAGACCTGTATATACGACCGTGGTTCTAGATCATGAAGATGAATGTCGGAGTTTTCGTATGTTCCACAGAATATATTTTTTTGGGAAAGTTTTTCCAAAGCTGGATATTTTTTCATCTAAAAGAATTAAAGGGAAGCTACATTTACGGATTTCTCAAACAATTATTTTTCTATTCTTTTCTGTAATTAAATTTATATTAAATGAATGTTCACAATCAACTTTCGGATAATGATCTGAAGAATTCTGATATTTACATAATATAATATTCAGCGAAGCTGAAAGTTTTCTCGTTCAACGGAGAATTAATTTGAATATTGCAGTCTTGCTCAAAATAACTTTCAAACGTCATCAATTCATAATGATATTGATCATTCTGAAGCTCTGATGTAATTACCAGAGAATAAATTGTGATTTCCTTCCGTGCTCTCTCTGTTTCCGTTTTATATTAAAGCCTTTCATTTAGCTTATTGCCGAGTACTTGGACTCGACTATAAATCAGAACATATTTCCAGTGAAGTCCGTACGCTCAGTTCAAAATGTTTTCTATTCACTTATAATCGGAACAAATCAAATATTAGAAACAGTTCTAATATGACGTTTTATTATGGTGCAGGGAGCCATAGAACGATGAAATCCGAAATGATATGCATCTATGAATTGTATCCTATTGAACATTGAGCCCAGATAATTTTGTTAGCTTTACGTAGATTTCTAATGAACAGTACACTCAGCATAATGAAGCATTTCATCGTAGAATACAAAGACAGTGTTGATATACATAATCAAGTGAGATTACATCATAGACCTTTTAGTACTAAAATGTCTATGAAGTACATCAAGTGAAATAGGTGATTTCATTTCATTCTTAAAATATTCATTTATTCGATATTATGATTGAGAAAAATTCCATTAGACCAGCTAACTGAACCTTGAAGCCCCACCATATCGCTCTAGCTTCTAGACTATAACAATAATACAAGTAGGTTCAGAAAACAGACAGTTCGGACTGTCTGTTGCTTTCAGCTATGAACATAACAGATTCTTCTCTAGATTACCACCAAGAGAGTGATGTAAAACTTTTGAAGATTGGTTTTGGCATCGTCTTCTTCAAAATATACCGAAAAATAGCGAAATTGTAATGGACAATGCTAGTTATCATAGTTATGAAATAAAAATGTTCCCTAATTCTAACAGCACCTCAGCGGAAATTCAAAATTTTATGACAATATATATTTTGAAGAAACTCACAAAGACCGGGATTCTTTAAAAGGTTTTCACAATTAATAAAAAATAGTAGTGTGATAAGCTTGCAACAAAAAATAGACATACAGTCTTGCGTCTTGCCCCCTGATGATGACGCAACTAAATTTAATATAAAATAGAATTAAGTTGTTAAAATGGATTATTGTGAAACTTTTTCATGTATCCGCATTAATTTTTATTGTACTTATTATATCTATAGTAATAAAATAAAATATTATTTTTAATTCATCATTATTTTCATTCAATTCAAAATGCATTTTTGATTCAAAATAAAAATAAATAAGCATGTAGGTATATGTTCAACCCAACTCTGCACCCATTTCTTGCGATTCGAAGATGTTGGGACCAAAATAATGGGGCTTAATCAGCTAGTTGGTCTATTGCAGTAAAGATCAACGGTATAATATATATATATATATATATATATATATGTATATATATACATATATATACCAGTTTATAAATATTTATAAACTGGTCTCAAGAACTTAGAAATGCTCAAATATTTTCCACAAATAATACGGCACTGCTCCTGGGGGTATCCAGCTATTGCTATGTTTGTTTTAAAATGAGATAATAGATTCAGATTTTGGTTTCAAACAAACAGCGTGGCTAGGGATGCTTTACTAGTCTAGTCTCTTCTATGATCGAAGAGTCGGATTATTATTATCTTGAATCTGGTAATATGAGCACGAGGTATGTTTTCGTGTAGCGGCCAAATGGTACATGAAATCCACTCGAAATTTCGACACAAACTTGATGTGATGCTCCAAATTTACTGGCATAATAATTGAAAGTCGTACTTTGAGCCATTTTCGAGTTATTGATCAGAGCGGTCCGTCAAAATAGTTGAGTGTATTCGCTCAGTTTCGTGCGTCTTTCTATGCGCAAACTATTTGGTCGATTATAGAGAGATATACAATAACACGCTGCTGGTCGTATCTGCTACTTTGGCACCCGACAAGTGCATTCCGTTAAAGGCGCCCGACAAGGGCGCTTTTCACCAATTTAATTGAGGCGAGATTATGCGAAAGACGGAGGGGAGCGAACAGTAAAATGAACGAATAAAATAAATATAAGAGTTTGATTTTCACTAATTTTATTAAGATGGAGTGGACGTAGCATATGAAGTCTTCCACTTGAAACGGAGTGAACGTAGCGAACAGTATAATGAACAAACAAAACTAATAAAAGAGCTTTATTTCCACTAACTTCATAAAAACGGAATGAACGTAGCGAACGAAGTCTTTCCTCTTTTCGACTGACCCACCCACTCCATCCTAACCCCTTGGGCATATGCGTAGCGTACTGACCCCGACCTCCTAATATAACGAATCATTATAGTACCTGAAAATGAGGTGAAATTCATAGACCCCGAAACCCGAAACCGGTAGTACATATTATAAAATGATTTTAAGATTTTCACAATTTTTCGAATATTTTTAAATATCAGCAGTTGAATGTCCACATTCTTCTGTCATTTGAATTGTACTTGTTAACATTTTTCTCCATACAAAAATGTATTCTGTAATTCAATGTCGGTCGGGGAATTACTTTTGAGTGAGTAGTGGCTCAGCAATCACAATTAGAATATTATAGAATCTAGTTAAGTGAATTACGTTACAAATAGCTTATATATTATTAACATTGTTCTTCAATTTGAACATTTTATCAATAAAACACAATGCATTGTTCTTCAGTTTGGACATTTTATCAATAGACCACAATGAATATTAATGATTTGTCTATTTCCATGCACGGTTTAATATCGACCGCTTGTGCTCGTGTAATCTTATCTATATTTGGATCAAAACTACCCGGCACTAACTGTAAACAAAGACACGTGGACAAGCATACTCGTCAGGGTCGCACATAGGCTGTTGTTATTTTAAATGGGTATTTACTATTCAATAACTAGAAATGTGTTGCCGATTGGAGAATAGATAAATAGTGTGCGTGGCATAGTTACTCTTCGCAAATCATTTGATTTGGTTACTGATTTTTATATAGTTGTTTCATATTCTATAAGATTCTCTTCGCATTTTTGCAAAGAAAATTAAGTAATCTATTTATTTCATTATCTTCACACAAGTTAATAATATTCAAATTCATAATGTTTTAAAGAAAATGTACAAAAACATTTTTTCCGATACTTATAGGGAATCGAACCTGGGTCTACATAGTCCGATATCATAACACCGCCATTATATGCAAACTGTTGAAGTACTGTGTAAATTTAAGTTTACTTCAATAATTGTTTTGTTATTGTTGTTGTTGAAATTTAGGTGGAAGCAGTTATAAATTAACTTAAAAATAATGTAAGAGTTTTGAATCGAAGTAGTAAGTACACATTGAGAGTTATGGTTTTTTTCCCATCAGGAAAGGATTTCTTTATTACACCTTTTTTCCCTGGACAACAATCGGTACGTCGCCGAATAGTTATATTTTCTTTGTCAAAATTTGAATATTTTTGAAAATTGCCTAAAATTCGATGAAAAATACTACGGTGAAGGAATTTCTATTCAAGGACTTTCTTTAACGATTTTAGAAATAGCTTGAGTAATTGCAATATACTTTCTCCGACTATGTCGTGAAGAGTATAAAAGACAAATTAAAGAAATCTTGAGTTCATAAGCTGAGGTATGATGACTGTTATGCCTTGTACATAGGAGAAACTGGACTCGGTTTCAGTGTGAGGTTCAACGAAAATTTGCGCAGTTACAGGCTCGAAAAAAAAGAACTGTAATTTACATGATTCACTTATTGGAACATGATCACAATTATACCTTTAATCCCGATATTTTATACATTCAAGAAAAAGGACATGACTCAATATTCTAGAATCCATATAAATTTTATATTCAAAAAACTATAGTAACATAATATTCAATGACCAAATCAATACTTATCAATAATTTGTAAATAAACTTCCACCCAAACTATTGTCTACCCCATTCCTCAATTTGTACCACATTCGGATTGATTTCTAATATTTAAGAACAAGATTTTTGATTTTGCTTTAGTTGCTAACTCCTAACTCTGATAATGCCACAGTCTGGTGAAACAATTTATCAGCATTATTTCTAAATTAAATGTTACTAGTTCTGTGTATATTTTAATTCAATTCTCCAACTTCCGAGAATTAAAGGATGTTTATTCCGGAAACCACATAATACATGAGATGAAAACGTCAAATAACAGTTAGGCTAAAGGTGTACCTAGTAAATAAGCATACAATCAAATCATGTTATCCCCTCTAGTGATAACCTATCAATCTTAGAGCAATTAAGTATAATTTCTTGTGTGTAACTACATAAAAACAAGTATTCCATTTTACTTTCCTTTAACAAGATCACATAGATGCAATGTAAGTGCTAAACGAAAGAGCAGTAATGTATTGCCAATGATAACACCGTGAGAACATATTATATTTCTGAATACTGACACTCAACCTTTGTCTGGAGGCTCGAAACGTTTATAAGCTCTGAAAGGAACATTTCGCTGTATGGGTATTTTATAAAACATAACTGATCGAAATTTGTCCTAATAGCTTTTTATTGACATTCAAAATACTGATGTGAGATTCCATAACGTTTTCCTGGGACTGAAAGCACATTCTGGTGGGAAGAATGCAATGTTGAACACGTTTCAAATACTTTGTTCTATTTTTTATGACGGTTAAAGCGAATGAGAAAAATTAATTTTCTATACCATTTTTGAACATCAAATCATTCGGAGAAATCTAAACTCATTAGTTTCTGAATAACAACTTAAATAAAATAACTATTGAAATATTTTTACTAATTTTATAAATAAATAAATTTCTTTGTAATATTTGTTTGAAGAAGCTATGGTGTTAGCGAAACTATAGTTACATCAATTTATGTATTAAATTAGTGAAAAGCAAACTTTTAATAGTCGTTTTATTCAAGTTTAAAATGGATTTTCTTTTTGTAAAGGTTGATTCTGTTAATTTTTTTCTAAATAACATTCGGAATATACTATCTCCGATAATACGAATAAAAATTCAAAATTAAATATTGAGGACTATGGATCATACTGATTCAAATGGCGAATTCAAAATTGTTTCCTACTCAATAATCATAATTTTCCGTTACATAAATGATATATAATATTGTGAGTTCTGATGATGATACCAATTTGAAACTTCGTTCATGGCCATACTCTGCTATTCACTGCTCAACGGAAATATTCAACATGGGGTTATACCGGAAGTGGATACCAACTTCGTTATTTCAAAAGAAAAGTTATATATATACTTCATTGAGTTTTGAGATTCATCATAGTTTTTTGAAATGATTTCCATCAGTCATCTCTATACCTATGTCTAGCCTTTTTCGGAATATACAAATTTTTTGAGTTTGCACCTTCTTTTTTGAAAAAAAATAAACAATTTTTCCATATTTCAAGATTGGATCTTTCTCTTTTGGTTTATTTATTATTGATTGATTATTATAGATTTTTTCCAAATAGAATACCATTTTTTTTCTTCCACCAAATGTAGGAGAATTAAATTCCTCATCAATCTGTATGAATGTTTCCTATACATATGTTTGATTATTTTCAAGTTATGATGACTTTTTGTTGCCATTGAGGGAAATTCGATAGATCAAGATTTGAATAACTTTGATTGTCCATATCTTGTAACTTCTTGTCAAACTACAAAGTTTGGAAATAATGACGTTTTCATGGCAAACTATACGAAAATGAAATTTTCTCAATGTCAACAAAAAGTAATTATAAGTTGGAAACTATTGAACATAGGGGGTAATACAGATTATTGATGCCGTTGAGACAAGACAAATTGAGCATCTTGTCTCTTTTCCTCTTGCCTTATCTGGTCTCATCTATCCTGGATTTTATCTCAACTATGAGGTCGAGACGCCGTCTCGAGTTACAATTTTTTATTCTCATTAATGTTTCATAGGTGACATTCTCATTTGTCAAAATAAGATAACTAATGATCCTTAATTCGTTGTCTATTCTGTAGGGTGTTTAATTACTGAGTGAACATAGAAAATAAACTGCATCTCCACACTCAGCTTGAATCTTAAAATGAGAATTTCGAACACTTCTGCAGAAAACATGGTTGACATTATGGTTCTATGGAATTATTACAATTTCATTTCAAAAAATTGGAGATGGATGTCAAGTATACCACTCGAAACGGGGCTACCACGCAAAATACAATACAGTTCCTATTTTCAGCACTGTAAAGCGATCTGCAAAATTTTAAATTTATACGACCAATGGGAACAGTGCAATCGTGTCCACAGTGGGTTACGCAAGCAAATACGCACTCACGCACACACACACATACATCATGTCAAAAATAATCTGGATCGATTCAGAAATGATCAAAACATATGTATCCGGAAAAAAAATTGGACCCATCATCACAATACTTCCCTGGTGTATGGAGGACTACGAAGAGGGAAACAACATTTGAATATACCATTCTGCTTGTTTAATTGTGTAGCCTTTCTTTTAAAACTACTGTTTCATAATTGAAAATATATTATTGAAAATGATACAAATCAAAATCTTGTTTTTACAACAACTGTCGTTTTATTAACAATAATGTCATGACAACACTCTGCCTACTTCATTACAAAAATACCGTCGTCCACAGATGCGGAATATCAACGTTATAATTTGAACATAATCGGCCCCTTTGAAAACCTCAAGGTTTCAATAAAACTTAAAAATATGATTACAAATGAATTAAATTTGCTTGTAAAGCATAATACATCAATTTATGGTATTTCTTCACAGTTTAACTTGTCAGAGTCCGATACACTACTATCACTTTCAAATGGAAGTATACAAATTTTTACAACTGGTCTCTTATAAATACCGTTGATCGTTTTGATGGTAACTGATCTGATAACGTCGTCGTTTCCTTTATGCAGGCTGATCACTCGTCCTAAATGCCAATTAAGTGCAGGGGTGTTATCTTCCTTTACGATGACTAATACTCCTGGTTTCAGCAAATTGGGATATTGTTGTTTCCATCTTGTTCTAATTTGTAGCTCAGAAACGTATTCTTTGGACCACCTAGTCCAAAAGTGTTGTAGAAGTTGTTGGGTCCTTTGAAAAATATCTAAGCGATTTCCTTTAATATGCTCCAGGTTTTGGTCGGGTACAGCAATAAGTGATTGTCCGATGAGAAAGTGCGCAGGAGTCAAGGGACTTGGGTCATTTGGGTTACTGGATATGGGACATAGAGGTCGTGAATTTAAACAAGCCTCTACTTGTGTCAACATTGTATACAGGTGTTCAAAAGTGAGAGATGCATCACCTATTACACGCTTTAAATGATACTTGGTAGATTTAATACCGGCTTCCCATAACCCACCCCAATGTGGTGCTCGAGGAGGAATAAAATGAAACGATATACCTTCCATTGCAGTTTTTGATTCAATTTCATGACGAGATCTGTTAAGGAAGCTATCAAGTTTTGCTTTCGCTCCAACAAAATTAGACCCGTTATCAGAATACATATTCAAACATTTACCTCGTCGTGAAACAAAACGGCGTAATGCAGCTAAAAAAGATTCAGTACTTAGATCGCTAACAAGTTCAAGGTGAACCGCCTTTGTAACAAAACAGATAAAAAGGCAAATATATGCTTTGGTTATAAGTGGTTTTCGATCCTTTCTATCGCGTATCAAAAATGGCCCGGCATAATCGACGCCAGAATTCAAAAATGGCCTTGCAGGTGTGATTCTAGATTCAGGAAGATCAGCCATTATGTATTTAGTGCTGGTAGGATTGATTTTGAAACATCGAACACACTGACGAATTATTCGTTTCACGGTGTTACGTGCAGATACAATCCAAAATCTTTCTCGAATAGAAGATAATACTAATTGGGGTCCTGAATGGAGTAACCTTTCATGTTCACATCTAATAATCAGAATTGATAAGTGATGTTTCGATGATAAAAGAGCAGGGTGTTTTTTCTGATAATGAAATTTGGAATTCTTCAATCTACCACCTACTCGTAAGATTCCAAGTTCATCTATAAAAGGACTTAATGACAATATTTTACTGTTCTTACTAACGTTACCAGTTTTCTTTATATCGGATATTTCTTGGGCAAATGTTTGTTCTTGAGAAAGACGTATCAATATATTCATGGAATGGTGAAGTTCTTCAACTTCGATTGAATTGATTTTTCTGCAAGTCTTGTCTGATAAACTATTATTTTTAAAACGTATACAATATGATATAATTCGGAGTAGCTTATTCAAATCCGAATATTTCGTTATTATATTCTCGAATTTTGGATTTGGATATTTTGATACTAGATTTACTGAAAATTGTTGTTTTCGAATTTCTTTGCTATAATCGTCATCAAATTCGGGAAGACTTTGATGAGGATTTTGTTGCGGCCATTTACTTTGAATATTAGATAACCACCATGGACCGGTCCACTAAAGTTTTAAATTTTGTAACTCCCTGGGATCAACTCCTCGTGTTAATAAATCTGCAGGATTATCGCGAGTGTTGATATATTGCCATCGTTTTGCATCGGTCAAATCTTGAACTTCGGAGACCCTATTCGCTACAAATGTCTTCCACATATGAGGAGGTGAACTAATCCATGATAATACAATTGTAGAGTCCGACCAATACCAGATACTGTTGAAGTCAATATTCATGGATTTGATTACTTTATCTACTAATTGTGCTAATAATACAGATGCACACAACTCAAGTCTTGGTACGGTTATGATTTTCAGTGGTGCCACCCTATTTTTTGAACATAATAATTTCACGAAGCATTTGTCATATTGATCAATGGATCTTATATATACACATGCCCCATATGCTAATTTGGATGAGTCCGAAAATCCATGTAGCTGCATTTCGCGAAAATTCCTACAAATAACTTGTCTTGGTATTTTTAATAGAGCTGCCGTACTCCAAATTGTCTCGAAATGATTCCCACATTGTATGAATGTCTAGAGGGACCGATTCATCCCAAGATAATTTATATTGCCATAATTTCTGCAATAAAATCTTTGCTATTATTATTGAGGGACCTAATAAACCAAGCGGGTCAAATATCTGAGCTATCGTCGAAAGAATCGATCTTTTAGTGATTCTTTTGTTCTTTTGGGGTGTGATAGAATAATTTAAAATATCTTCAGAAGCACACCAACGTAAACCCAAGGTTTCAGTTATGTTTGAATCACCAATGTTCAAAATCGCTCCGTGATCCTTTGAGCATATACTTTCAAGCACCTCAGCTTCATTGGATGACCACTTGTTCAGACAAAAGCCACCAGATAAGAGAATTGCAGTGATTTCTTGTTGTATTAATTTAACGTCTTCAATGGTATCACCACCAGTTAGTAAATCATCTACATAAAAATCTCGACGAATGATTTTACTTACTAATGGATTATGTTCGAATGCTTCTATGGCTAATTCGTGTAAACAACGTATGGCTAGGAAAGATGCAGATGATGTACCGTATGTCACTGTGTTGAGTTCAAAACATTCTACATCCTTGGAATCATCTGATCTCCAAAAAATGCGTTGCAAAGATCGTTGGTTATTTTGAATTAATATTTGTCGATACATCTTTGTGATATCAGCGGTCAACACAAAATTGTATTTTCTAAACCGTAGTACTATAGATAATAAATCCTCTTGTATTGTAGGTCCTATCATCTGTAAATCATTTATTGAATAACCAGATGAAGTTTTTGCCGAATCATCAAATACTACTCGGAGTTTAGTTGTAATGCTGCTTTCCTTTATCACAAAGTGATGTGGGACATAGTAGGCATTATCGTCTTTTGGAGAATGTAATTTAGTCATATGTTGCAAGTTCTCATATTCTTCCATGAAAGTAACATATAGATTCTTCAAATTAACATTTTTATTTAGCTTTTTCTCCATTGAGTAAAATCGTTTCATCGCCATTTCTTTAGAATTACCAAGTTTAGAAATAGATTCTTTCAAAGGTATGCTGACAATAAATCGTCCAGTAGAATCTCGCATTGTGTGTTGTACGAAGTGCTTTTCTGCTGCATTTTCTTCTGAAGAGAAATATTTTCTTTCTGGATATTCCTCGATTTCCCAAAACCTCTTAACTTGTCGTTCAATTTCTCCAAACGATACCAAATTATAACAAGAAGCCTTTGAATAAGAAATATAATGTGGAATTTCTCCTGTTACTATCCATCCAAGCAGAGTTTTTTGTAATACTGGCTTATTTTTTCCAAGCTTAATTTGACCGACGCTTATGAGTTGCCAAAATATGTTTAAACCAATTAGTATGTCAATTTTCGCAGTGTGATTGAATTTTGGATCGGCTAATGATAAATTGCGAGGTATGTTTAATGATCCACTGTCAAAAGAAACAGATGGAAGGTTTTCTGTGATCTTTGGGATAATCAAACATGATATCATATTTTTGTATGAATTACAACGTGATTGTATTTTAACTTTAGTGCATTGTGTAATATTTGTAACTGATTGATTAATACCCGATATAGTGAAATTAATCTTAGATTTTTGCATTCCTAATATATCGCTTAATTCCTTAGAAATAAAATTTGACTGTGATCCTGAATCTAGCAAGGCTCTACATTCATGAATTTTGCCATATCTATCGGATACCTGTATAACTGCTGTAGATAGAAGAATTTGAGATTCAATGTTTTGTAATGAATGATGCGACGAAATTTTGTTACTGCTTGAAGTATTTCCATTGATTGTTGTTTCAAGGTTATCCTCACCATTTGACATTGACTCATTTTGTTTATTTACAAAGTGTAGAAGGGTGTTATGTTTCTTGTCACATTTTCTACATGTACCTTTCTTACAATTTTGTGAGCTATGACCTTTCTTGAGGCAATTTAGACATAAATTCAATAGTTTGATCTTATTAAATCTTTTTTGTATTGAAAAATCTAGAAACTTTTGGCAATTATAAATCAAATGGTTGTCGCTACAGATAGGACATTGTAACATATCAGCAACTAAATATGATTTAGTCCTTTGCTTAACTTGTTGAACTTTGTTGTCATTATCGTTTAATTGTAAAGTTTCTAGTATTCGGCATTTTTCATTTAAGAATGAAATTAATTCCTTGAAGGTGGGTATGTCAGAGATTGTTTTCTCAGATTCCCAGTCACGTCTTGTGATAGAATCCAATTTCGAGACAATCAAATGTATTAATAATATATCCCATTGATCTATAGGTTGTTTCAGAGCTTCTAGAGCTCTCAAATGCATAGAAACTTCATCTAATAGATGGCGTAAGCTTATAAAGGATTCTTTGCTAATGTTTGTCAAATTGAAAAGACCTTTGACATGATTATTGATTAGAAGTTTTTTATTTTCATAGCGTTCCAATAATAATTTCCAAGCAACGCCATAGTTCGCAGAGGAAATTTCTAGTGATCTTATGATATCTGACGCTTCTCCCTTCAATGATAATCGTAAATAGTGAAACTTTTGTACATCTGAAATAGCATTGTTAGCGTGAATTATAGAATCAAAGGTATCTCTAAAGAATAACCACTGGTTGTAATTACCATCGAATGTTGGTAAATTTAAAGTTGGCAATTTTATCTGATTTGTATCATGAATTTCGGATCGCGATTCATCTACTGAACCTTCCTTGGCATTTGATTGATTTATAAATTGATTTGCCTTAGAAATGATCGAATAATAATATTGTTCAAAATTGTTTCGTTCGACATCGTTATTACTCACATCGTTATTCAATAATTCGATATTCAATTGAATTTCATTGAAATTGTCCACTAACAATACGGCGTTTGAGAGACGTATTTTCAGCTCACAAATGTCTGGAGATTCATCTCGTTGAAATACATCAATGTATGTATTGAAACGAGTTAACTGGCCTTTAATAGAGCCACGTTTCAATATCAAATTTGATAGATCAGTCATTGTGTAAATAATTTTCGTAGATCACACTGAATGCTGACACAAGTAGAGATATAAAAGTATTAGTGTTATTATGATTGGAAATAGGGATTAAGGACTGGGAACGCACTCACTTTGGGAGCTAATGCCTTGATTTCACCTGTAGAATGCCAGTGATTATGGGCTATGTTTTCCAAATTCCATCACTTTATCCGTTATCGAAGGACCATGTTTAATTGTGTAGCCTTTCTTTTAAAACTACTGTTTCATAATTGAAAATATATTATTGAAAATGATACAAATCAAAATCTTGTTTTTACAACAACTGTCGTTTTATTAACAATAATGTCATGACAACACTCTGCCTACTTCATTACAAAAATACCGTCGTCCACAGATGCGGAATATCAACGTTATAATTTGAACACTGCTTACTCATTCAAACAAGGTAGTTGAGAGTTTTCACCTAAGAAAATGTTTCTTGAACGAACAACAACGAACATACTAACGGAATATAAATTTCCACTTCATTCCGTTAGCTCTCATAAGTTATGTAAAGTGAGCATGAAGGTGACGGAGTTACGTGGCAAATAAGACATGATTGTCATTCGTTTTCAGCAGAAATATTTCGTGCTTAGTTTTATCATAAAGATGTCTAATGCCAGCAATGTCGACATGTATACAGAAAGCACTTCATTAATCAAGTTACCGAATGTATACGTAATTGATTATTTCCGATTTAGCGAGAATGGAGAGTTTTCTCATTGTTTGACCTACTCGAGTAACAGCATTATTATTTTTCTAGTACATTACACCACTTGCTTCCCCAATATTGTGTTTGAGACTCTCACCTTCTTAACGTAGGGATGATTAAGAATGATGTACCATAATCTATATGAAAGAATGTCATGTGGTCAATCTAGATACGTACGCAGTTATATGGCATGTCGGTGAACTATTTATAGCTCTATTAATAACAAGTTGACTCATTCCGAGATTCAGGTTTTCACCAACAAAAGCCTGACCAAAAAATTATAGACTAGCATAAACCTAAACAAATTAATGTTAAATTTAAAATTTTCCAGTCAGTTAGTCTTTTTATGCACACCTGTAAGTGAAAAAGAACTGTATCTTTCCTAATTTGCTTATCAACAAATTCCCTCAAATCGTCTTTTATATCAAATGCAGCTATTTTATTCAGACGGAATAGTTTGGTGAACTTTCCTGTTGGCAAATTAAAGAGATTGCTGGTGTCTCTAATATGCCGGTATTGTAGTCTTAGAATTTTCTTACAATAAAATAATATCTAAAGTACCTTAAATAAATGTTGATAACCACCTAGCCTACCTATTTTCAATATTTTCGAACTCTACAAAGAAATAATAATGAAACAAGTGGTTCTCTGTCATACTCTTAATATTTTATCTTGTCTTGTTATGCTTGGCAAGAACTATTATGAGGTTGCTGGAGTAGCAATATTGACAGCAAGGTTTCTCTAAAACTAATACATCATATTGCTCAAAATTGATGACCAGAATAGCAATATTTCGAATCTTGCTGTGGGAACAACATTTTTTTCTTTACAATATTGTTATTTGCATACAAAATAGGTCTGAATGTGGTCATGTTACCTTGAAATTTGGTTCTCAATTTTTATTATTTTGAAATATATAAACATCTCAAGTCTCGATTGATTAGTGACATCCCAGCTAAATGCTTTCAGGCAGCTGTTTCGCCTTCTCTGGCTCATCAGCAGAATGGGTGGAGTTGTACTGTCACCTATCGATATCTCTGCTGTTGTATGAATTACCATCTTACGTCTATCCGCGAGTAAATGTCTCTAACGTGGAGAACATTGACTGAAAGGATCTTTCCTACTCATTGTCAAAAAGGGAAATGCTATGACCGAGTGTGCCAGAGGGCAACACCACGGTCGTATACACAGGTCCGGAAACTCTATGGTTGAGTTGAGTCGCTTACGGGTCCCCACGGTCGTAGTCCCTCGCTCAGCCACTAGCTAGCGCTTGGATCACGAGGGATGTAAAACCATAGATAACTCTACTAGGTAGTACGGTAGTAGAGTTATCTATGGGTAAAACGATTTCTTCCCGGAATCACAAGATTCATAAGCAGTGTTACTAATGCCCATTTGCACCGTTGAAATGGAAAGTAATAAGGTAATATAATACACAATTATCGTAGTGAATTCTACTGAAAACTGTTATTTTCGTAGAGAACTATTGTAAAGAAGAGTAAGAAGACCCGTATTCCTAATTTTTCTGAAACTGAGAAGCAACTGCTTTTAAGCCTTGTGCATAAATATAAGCACATTATTGAATGCAAGAAAACTGACGGTGTCAGTGTTGATGAGAAGAACAAGGCCTGGAAAGCTGTAGCCAATGAATTCAATTCTTCATGTTCAGAATCGAGGTATAGAGAGGTACATTCACTCGAAAAATTTTACAGCAACAGGAACATGGATGTGCGGAAAGTTGTAGCTCAATTTATTCTCTTCATTAAAAATCTATTATTCACAGGATTCAATCAATATGTCAATGGAACCTGATAATTGTGACGAACCTGGTAATTCTAACGATGAAATCAAAACTACTGATATGGTAAGGTATTTTGGAAAACATAAATATATCGTAGAAACATAATATTTTTTATGACAGAATCAACCAACATTAGGCTGGGGACTGAGCGAATTCAAGAGCAGCATGTTGAGAACTCGGAAGCCAACTATCTTGGCAAATGCAATTTCCAGTAGGAGAAGACCTTTAGTTTCTCGGGAATTGACATCCTACGACAATCGCAGAGAAATATGATTCCCTCCTGGACAAAAGATTGGCCATTGCAGACATGGAATTAAAAAAAAGGTCAAAATGATGTGAAATGGCAGCTTGAACCTCATGAGGGAAGCCCTGCTCTTAGACTTAGAGATAAAGAAACAAACACTTGTTAATTTGAAAGCAAAACAGTAGTTTTATAATTTTTAATCCGAAGTAGTAAGAATCTATGTAATTTGTCAATGTTTTTCCTCTATTACTATATATTTTATTTTAGATTGTAAAGGATCTTTACTTGTTGGAATGGAAATCCATTATGTTACAAATGAACACTACATTGTAGTGTTGATTTGTAATATATTATATATTTGTTATTTCATAGGTATTTTGGATCACTGCATTTTTTTAATTTACGACTTGTTCTCATTGCCACTAGTGAATTTTTAATAAAATTCTACCAAACTGATGTGTAGATTCTTATATTTTTATAAATCATTAAAATGATTATCAATTAAATGTGTTCTTGTATTTATTATTCTGATTTGAGAGAGGAATAGAACTGTTACTCTTGTCAAAATGTATTACTCACCTTAAAAATAACTTCCCCTTTTTCGTACACATAAAAGACCTTGTTAAAACGATTTCTTTCCGGAGTGTGTACTTATTATCTAAGGCTTTTTTTGGTAGTAATTTAAAAAGGAAATGTATGAAAATAATCGATCGCATATAAACATTTTTTTAATTAAATTAGGATAACAATCAAAATACATGTATACTAATAAACTATAAAAGAGTTCACACTGTGGATATATTATAACACTATAAATAAGAAATAATCACCCTTATCCACTAAAAATACTGGTAAAGTACTGAGGACCTTTCGGCTACCAAGTAGCCATCATCAGAGAAAACTAAATTATAAATCAAAATGTGCCTATTTAAATACTATTTGGGGATAATAATGTAAACAAAGGGTTACCGTCAGCTGGAGATAAATCGAAATTTAGTAAATTGCTTTTTTGTTTATACATTTCCATCCCTTCTAAATTACCTAGAAATTTGTCTGTACTGTGTTTTAAAAGTGATAAACTTTCTTGAGAAATGGTGCGACCTGAATTTAAAATATGTTCGGCTATCGCTTATTTTTCACTATTATTTTTCTTTATATGGGCAAAATGTTCCTTATAACGAGTTGAAACGATTTCTTCCCGGAATCGCAGGCATCCACTTTTTTCGCATTTCTGCATCTTTCGGCACTTTAAAAACAGAAGTTTTTTGTTTTGCACTTTTGTACCCCGTTTTGCATTTCGGCACAATGCACGGTTTCATTTTTGCTGAAAACGCAGGTATTCCTTCTGTTTATAAGTTAACTGTCAAATGTCACAGAATACTCTTCATAGAGATCAAGATGATACTCTTACGTGACGCCCACGGTCGTACATCCCTACGTGACGACTTTTGGTACTACACGCACTTGGACGCGTAAGCGACTCACTGCTCAGATAGGAAACAGCCTCGAGTTTCCAGACCTGTGGGCAACACAAACCAATGCGAAAGTCACTAATTTAGCGATTATTTGTTAGAAATTAATTCAATCCAGAGAAACCTATATCTATCATTGAACGATCTTGTGAGACCTATACTAACTTTGTGGATTAGTTTAATTGTAGTTGCTCAATTATTGACTTTTGTATAATTTTCGTTTTGTTCCCTTTGTCATATCCTTTTGTAGAACTTATATTTGAGTGACCATCATTAAGAAAACTGAAAATCTCCAAGATTCTGTGAAATTTAGATTATTTCTAAAATGAATTTATGTAAGTTTCTCATTTTTCATTTATGAATAATAAATGAAAAAAGATGAGAGGTATTCGAAAAATTATTAACCTTGATACATAACTAAATCGATTTGTATAATAGCAAATAATGATAAATTAATAAGAACCATAGCAATCATCAATTGATATTCAAGTATTACGTTCACAAAAATGTCAAATCAAGTAATTTTTGCATATTTCTTCGGAAATTTGATTAATTTCTGTTTTGATTTATTGCGTTTACTCCCTCCAACCTTACAATCAGACGTCAATAGCAAGCATACAATTTTCTGTGGAAACAAAGAAATACTATTGTCAATGTAGAAGAGACGAATCCAAAAACTAGGCGGCCCACGAAGGCCCTAAACAAAAGAAGCAATTCGCTTGATTTTCTATAATCGCAATTCCTTTAATTAATTTAAGGTCTCAAGACTGAAGTTAAAGCGAGGTTTGCATATGTAGTTAAAGTGTTCCTCCTAACTCTGTTTTGGATGTAGCTTATATTAATATCGTGCATTTCACATATAGGCCAGTGCAAATAGTATTTGAACAACAAAAAAATTCGTTACAGCAATCTGACAGCGGAATATTGTGGAACAAGATATTGAAAAAGAGGGAAAAACAAATCGAACCGACAGCTGCTATCCGGAGCGGAATGGGGTTTGTTTTTAGGGGTTGAAAACAGTTTTTCGTGATTTCTGGCTAAACCGTGCATTCTATCGAAAAATGTTGAATATAAAAGTTGTAGGGAATAAGAAGATCTACATTTTTACTCTTACCTCAAAATTTTTCGACAAAAATACGAAAAACCAATTTTTCGGTTTTTAATTTTTTTCTTTGACTAATTAAACTATATGGAACTCAAACTTTGACACAAGATACCTTCATTTATTGCAAAAAGGCAGTAATTTTTTTGGAGGAAAATATTTGGAGGTTGCTGTTAAATTTTAATTAAAAAAAAAACAAATTTTCAACTGCGATTGCTCTTAAAACTACGCATCCTACAGAGTTCTGTTTTGACTCACTCTCTCGTTGTTACGTCTACTTTCAATAAGTGGTAAAAACAAGATATACTGCAATGGAAAAAATGGCGGGAAAATTGAAAAAAACGAAAAATTGCTTTTTTCGTGGTAATTTGCATATTTATCGTTGAATAATTATTATTAATTAATAAAATCATTTGAATTTCTTATGTTTATGGAAACTATAATATTATTTCTTTAATTATTGTATAGATCGAGTTTTGATATGATGTCATGCATGTCTAAGACAGCAAATTATATCTGCTATATTCGTATATTCGTAATCGCAGGATACGAATATGAGAAATGTCAGGAGCTGTTTTCAAAGCTAAAGACAGCATGCGAACGCAACCAAAGGCCTTCTAACTTATGTTCAAATTGTTTTAATTTAGAAAATTGCTCAAATGCTGAGCTTCCACAAATTTCCATACACGAAAGTGACTCGGAAGAAATGAAAACAGATCAATGTACTATAACTGAAACAGTACTCAATGAAACTGAAACACTGGAGAATCGTTCAGTGTTGTTGAATTTTTCGAAGAAGAAGTACAACGCTCTGCGAAGAAAGCAAGATTAGACAAAAATACATCTATGGGAATGCATACTTTTTCAATTTAGTTTTTAAGCATGTTCAAAATAATATTATTTTTTTACCGCATTTATGAATTTCATGTTGTTTATATTTACTACCTGAAAACAGGAGGGATCTGCCTCAATTTTTCCACGATGTGTTATTTTTTATAATAAAGATTCTTGACCCAGGTATGAATTATATAATAAATTCTCGGAAAATAGGTCACATTAACACTTATGCTTTATATTTTCGTCTTTACGTACGATTGGGTCTCACGACTATCATCAGAAGACTTACTATTTCAATAACCTGATTACTTAAAACTAGTTGCATGTGTATGTTACAATTTCCATTTCGTGTTTCTGTTCGTTTCGGCGACGTTGGCATTTTAAATGAAATTGATGCGATAAGGACGCTTTGTGTTAATACAATTAGTTTTAAGTAATCCAGTTTTAGACATAATAAGTCTTCTGATGATGGTCGTGAGACCGAAATGTACGTAAAGACGAGAAAATATAATAGCATAAGTGTTAATGTGACCTATTTCCCGAGAATTTATATATAATTATTTTTATCGAATTTTTTTTTCATATCAATACTTACAATATAAACTTGTTCAGTGCAACATGCAAATACTGTCTTGAAATTGAAAACCACTCTACAAAACCCGTATATATCATTGTAGATCTACTACATTACCTATTGTATGATTATATTTTGTATAGTAAACTAATTGATTTCGAGTAAAAAACTAAAATTGTTCTTAAATGCATATTGGGAATGTGCATTTCTTATGTTTTGTTTGATAGTAACAATCCCATGTACGACGATCGTAGAAGTCATATATTCGTATCCTGCGATTACGAAGATACAAATATAGTAGACATAATTTGCTGTCTTAGACATGCATGACATCTTATCAAAACTCGATCTATACAATAATTGAAGAAATAATATTATAGTTTCCATAAACATAAAAAAATTAAAATGATTTTATTAATTAATAACAATTATTCAACGATAAATATGCAAACTACCACGAAAACAGCGTTTTTTCGGTTTTTTCAATTTTCTCGTCATTATTTCCATTGCAGTATACTTTTTTTTACCGTTTATCGAAAGTAGACGTAACGAAGAGTAAATGAGCCAAAACAGAACTCTGTAACATGCGTAGTTTTAAGAGGAATCTTTTTTTTAATTAAATTTAACAGGAACCTCCATATATTTCCCATCGAAAACATCACTGCCTTTTTGCAATGAATAGAGGTATCTTTTGTTAAAGTTTGAGGTTCATAAAGTTTTATTTGTCAAAGAAAAAAATTAAAAACCTGAATAATGGTGAGTACAAAAGTTGTAGATCTTTTTATTCCCTACAACTTTTATATTTAACTTTTTTTGATAGAATGCACGGTTCACCCAGAAATCTCGAAAAACGGACTTCAACCCCTTAAAACACACCCCATTCCATCGCGGATAGCAGCTGTCGATTCGATTTATTTTTCCCTCTTTTATAATATCTTGTTCTACAATATCCCGCTGTCAGATTGCTGTAACGAATTATTTTTTTTTCTAATATTTTCTCCTATTAGTACTGGCCTAATACGAGAGCACACACTTATGAACGAGGATGCGCTGAAGACACTTCCCCCTGCCTGCGCTTTTTGGCATGAGAAATTATACTCATTGCGAGTTATGCTCATTATGAGTTGCTTCTCTTGCTTATAGTCTTCGTGAGGCATCTTTATTATCTATTTTCTACATTAATATTTATAGGTAATTGCAGATGCGTAATGCAATGTATCAAATTAATTTGAATTATTGTGAATTTCATAAAACTGATATATGAACATCGTAACGAGTCCATGATTAAGTTTTATTCCACAAAGGATAGTTCACAGCGAGGAGAATTCCGACGTCAAAATATTATTATCTAAATGGAAAGATCAGATGAATAATGGTCTTTCGGTCGAACAGAGCAGATAGCACAAAATTAAAAATTTCTCGTACGAATAATAAGGCGGGTTTTTCTCAATTCCTTACATCTTACATTATGATATTTTGGTGTTTATTTATTCATGATATGATCATATTATTGCGTGACTTGGGTTACTTTTCTTGTTCCATATATAAAGTGGCTGAAAATACTCTGTTAAATAATGAATGTAAGAACGATTCATACATTCTTCTCTACTATTTCATTGAATAAAATGTATGATCACACAATATAAAAGTAGCGGTATTAAATTAGACGGAAATAAAAGTATGTGGAGAAATCAATAGGCACGCTTTTATCGTTTTCAATAAAAAATAACTAGAAATTTTTTTTCAGCTATCGGTAATTGTTAAACAACCCACATATTATATTTATATAGATCCGTATTTTTAGCAAGGTTTTTATATTCTTCCTATCACTACTTAACAGTAGAACAGTGTTTCTTAAGTAGAGGTAAAAATTAATTTAAGCTCGTATTTCATGACCAAAAATAAGTTTCTTGTTGTATAATCCTTTGCTCTTAAAAAAGCCGTTGTCGAGTTACAGGCTGTCAAAAATTGAAAAAATAACAGTTTTTAATTTTTAATTCCTAAACCGATTGACGTATTCCAACCAAACTTGGTATACATATCAAATAAGTATGTGAATATGAAACGGAAAGTTACCAGGTTCATAAATGTACCAGTACAGGGGGTGTGGGTATCATCGATTACTATTTATCAAACAAATATATCACTCTGTATAATATCACAAATAAAGTAAGTCGTCATATGCGCTCTTGTATTATCTTATTTACACTACATTATACACGCTTAAAATAATAACAAAATAATTAATTTTCCATAAAATTATGTTAGTTCATTATAATATATAACTGTTCAAAATGCACGTGCAAAACTGCTCTTATCGCCATCATAAGCGGCTATAAGGTTCCCCAGGTGCAATGAAAACCTTGTAAATGAATATCTTGAGATGTCCTAAAACAAAAAATCAATAGGATCCATATCTGGTGATTTGGGAGGCCAAGATTGGCCTGCTTTGTCCGATGGAAACCTTGTAAATAAATGTCTTCAGACCTCAAACAAAAAATCAATAGGATTTATATGTGGTGCTATGGGAGGCCAGTTTTGACCTACTTCGTTCAATCACGTTATTACCTCAACCTTAGCTTAATGTGACATAATGAATATCAATTATTTTGAATAGATGAAGTTTTCAATTGAACAAATTAATCAAGACCAAAAGTACTGAAATCTATTTAATACTAGAATAAAAGCTTTTATTAATTTGAAATTTTCATAATATCATAATAATCATAGTAACAATCGACAAACTAAACTAGTTAAACGTTGATACATGAAATTGTACTACATTTCCAAGAATTGTATCGATCATTATATATTGATATTAATCCGATAATAGCAATTTAAATAATTCAGATAAAATACACCACATTTCGAATTTATTCTTGTTCCCCTATGTCCTGCAAATTCTTCGTCGTCCTATTGAACTATCTATACCAAAAAGCTGTTTCAATTGCCTCTCAGATTAGTTAGCATAACAATTAAATTCATTAATTCTATATCATTTATAGAAGCTGGTTGAAACGCAGACTTGATAAAAAGAAGAATTCATGGATTTGCGAAAGTCAGAAAAATAAAGATAATATCAACGCAATGCCAGGCATGATATAGTATTATCCGAGACATTCTCTTGTTTTATATGACCGAGTTAATGCGTTCAAAGTTCCTTGATCAAAACAAGTAATCGATTTATATGATACCATTTATCTGTTTCAACGCAGCCTTCCTCAGTATATTGTCTAACAAATTGCCGGACAGCATGAAGTCAAGTTCTAAATGGTTCGGTATACTGATACACACATTCATGTCGAATATAATTTCCAATAGATTCTCATTTTCTTTCCCTAACACGCCAACATTTCTTGCAGAGGGTTTTCCCAATTAAAACAAACAACAAAAATTATGCTATGAAGGATATAAGGCTGTCTGGTTCATAAGCACCATGATAATGGTGCACGAAAAACTTCAATATTTGGTATAAAATTTTTTATGGAAGCATGAGTGCATATCATAGTGGAGTAAATCTGGCAAATGGTTGGCGAAAATCTTACGATGCTTAGCGACCCGGTGGAAAATGTTTGTTGTGGTACCAATAACAACCTCCTGGAATTTCTATTTCCCAAAGTGGGTGCAACCCCTTTTTTTTGGCCGAAAAGTTTGTTTTTGACATTTTTAAAGGTAGTTTAGCAAAAAAAAACTAATATCTCTGGTTGTATTGGAAATTAATGAACCAAAGTAGAACCCTTTCATTGTCAATGTCCAAGGAACTACCAGTCCAAATTTCAAGTTTATCCGACCTCCCCCCTCTCCGTAATAAATATATATATAATCATATATGCAAGGAATTTTGCGTAACGGCTAACTCAATCATTTTTCAAACGATTTGGCTGAAATTTGGACTGAATTTCAGGTGAAAATATTGAATAGTTTTTCAGAAATTCAAGTTCGAGTCAATTTTTTAGTTATTTTTCAAATTAAGATATCTCATGTCATTTACATCCGATCGGGATCTGCTTTGCGAGAAAATGTAGGTATTCGCATATAGTTTTATGTCATGGAACTCAATTTTTATTTTTTTTTCCGGCCTATATTGGCCATTTTGGTTAATTTGAGATAAATAAATGGAGCGCGTAGCTGGCGAGTTAGAAAAGTGCAAACTGGTTGTACCTAATACGGCTTTACGACGACTTTTCGCGTGCCGTTTTCGCTCCATGTAGTTAGATTAGGTATTGGACCGTGCCCGACGGCCCTTCTTTTTTCGATAAATATCCATTAAATGAGAAACTTTAATTAAAATAGAAACAGGTACTCTCAGATTTCAGCTACGCGCGTCTAACGTGCGACGTACCAAAAGGAATTTTCTAGCTACTAAAATATACCCGAAGCGGGTGAAAGCTAGCGGCCCACAGTCGAAAATACTTTATTCCAACTGGCGCCGCCCGCACGAGGCACGAAACGGCCCCAACATAACAAGACCGAGGTAAAATGTATAAACTCTAACTGACGCGTAGCGAGCTTCTCGAGGGAAACGTCAAAATGATTACGTTCATAGCTAATTACATAGGACGTCTGGCGTTCATGCAATTGCGTTTTTATACAATTTGAACCTTCTAATTTCGATAGGCCACGTGAAAAACCCGGAGCCTATATGAAGAATGTCTTCTTTTTGAAACCAGGAAAAGAAAACATGTCTCAAATCCTCTACAATGCTCATGTTGTCGCTAACAAAACCCTATCAGACTATACATTATACGATTATACCTGCACGCGATGATTTGTTTTGACACCAGAAAACAATGACTTGCAACTAGTCATTAATACTTTCAAAGACTCTCATGCACACCAGAACGAGATTGCCGAAGCAGAAAACCTGTTTCTCGTGGCTCTGTTCGGGAAAGAACATGAGACTAGACTGAACGATTCGAGATACATACAATACGTATCGCCCTCGTACAAATGTAAAACCAACATTGCCTCACTGCAATGACTTCATTTCCTGATAGTTGACTTTCAGGTGCCGTAGTCAAACCACATTCAACTAGTAACAAAGAGACTCGAACGTGTAAGAGTAGCAAAAAACAAGGAGTGATCCTGTGCCAGTACCAACCACGTTGAATCCTGCACCGGATTCCATACTCCGACCCAATTCTTGTGAATGTAAAAAAGGCTGCCAACGCAATTGTGGATACATCGGGCCACCGGAAGACAACACTGACATAGATGAAGAAGAGACCAAAGAAATAGACCGAAAACAGACTTAAAAGGAAGTTAACTGATTTGGTCTTTCTGACGCGATTTCTGCGATGTCATCGTAGCGCGTGGCAGCCACGACCAGCTTCGATAACATATGGTAGCAACCGCACCAGGAAAACCAAATCGGTGAACTAATGCTGCTCCTATCACCCCCACCCCCACGGTCGGTGAGCACCTTCAGGTTCCCAAATCTTATGTCCAAAGTCAAGCCTATTTGCTTGTATAAACCTCACGGTCGGAAACGGGAGATTCCTGCTGGCATTTTTCGTTTCCAACAACGGACTCAATATCTCCTGGCATGTCAGGTAGTGCCGGCTCTTGATCTTTTCCGTACGAGTGTCTTAGATGGAGATACAGCCATTTTAGGGCCACATTATGGCGATGGATGTACGCTGAGGCCAGCTTTGCCGGACATGCCGACAGCAGATGAAAAAGCATCACAAACGCCTTTCGACAGGCCCTGCAGCTGACATCAGGAACCTGCACACACATCAAGTGCGGCGATAAATCAAGGTGTTGATTACGCAAGCTGCGGTAAATCCTTCGGTCTCGGATGTCAGCTCGGCAGACCTTAGGTAGCAGAAGGTCAGCCTAGTTGACAAGCCGAGCTTTACAATGTTTCTGTTGAAAACACCGTGTATCGGCTTGTCAACATGCCGCCTGAAATTCATAATTCATCTGGATCGCATGACTGTAAATTGAGTGGAATTATATTGTTCTAAGGTAATGGTGTGGTTTCCTTCGAATGCTAATTTGGTATCGAAATGACTAATTTTCTGAGCTTGAATGGTTGAATTAAGTTGTCTATCATTACGATCAAAATAAGAAAACGATCTATAATGCCATTTCAAGTAAAGTTCTCCAGAAATAGGTACAAATTAGAGGACCATTACAGTCTACAACAAATTGCCTGACAACATGATATAACTGTTTGAATGTCTCTTATACACACACATACCCATACAATCTCATTCTAATTTTGTTGGATTTATATTCCTTACCACTCAGAATCGTCAATTTTTTTCAAGTATTATGATTCATAGTTATTATTATTTAATATTCATTTTGAAAGCAATAAAATATTCAAGGATAACGATAATAAATGATGGGATTACATGTTTCATCAAAACTTGAAACTTCAACTTATAATCCTGATAAGAAAAATGCAATGCAATAATTTTTGATATTATGAGAGTTTGTAATGTAATATATTGTATTGTAATGACTATGAGTACAGAGCTTTAATCTAAACATTCAGGGATCCATCTTCCCTAGCCTAAATAGGCACGTAGAATAATCTCATGCGGATCATGAAGACTAGAATAATAGGAGGCCAAACATACTATCCAACGCTACGTACGAGATGGATCAAAATATGAATGCAAACAGGGCGGCGGAGGTTTCTACAGAAATAACCAATAATAATAAAGATTCTTGACCCAGTATGAATTATATATAAAAATTCTCGGGAAATAGGTCACATTAACACTTTGTTTTAAATATTCGTCTCTACGTACGTTTCGGTCTAACGACCATCATCAGAAGACTCACTATGTCAAAAAAGGGGTTTATTAAAACTAATTATAGCACAAGCGTCCAAATCGCACAAATTTAATTTCAATCAAAAGAGCCCACGCCGTCGAAACGAACAGAACTACGAATAATCGAAATTGTATCGTCAGTATTAAAGTATAAACAATTTTTGTAGTAAGAATCCGCTATTCAGTAATATTATTAAAATATACAAGTGCATGATGGTATTCTCACAATAACTGAGAAGAACGAAGTTATTTGTCGAGTATCTACTTTCGAAACCAGATGTGCATGATTTATGAGTAGGTACTTAAGAAAGGTTTCAGACCTGTACTGGAAAATTACTACTACGCATTCTTTCTAAAAACATTTTCAACAATTATAAAGACGTATGTAAGAATTTGCAAGAGATTATTTACATACGTCTTTATAATTGTTGAAAATGTTTTTAGAAAGAATGCGTAGTAGTAATTTTCCAGTACAGGTCTGAAACCTTTCTTAAGTACCTACTCATAAATCATGCACATCTGGTTTCGAAAGTAGATACTCGACAAATAACTTCGTTCTTCTCAGTTGTTGTGAGAATACCATCATGCACTTGTATATTTTAATAATATTACTGAATAGCGGATTCTTACTACAAAATTTTTTTATACTTTAATACTGACGATACAATTTCGATTATCCGTAGTTCTGTTCGTTTCGACGGCGTGGGCTCTTTTGATTGAAATTAAATTTGTGCGATTTGGACGCTTGTGCTATAATTAGTTTTAATAAACCCCTTTTTTGACATAGTGAGTCTTCTGATGATGGTCGTGAGACCGAAACGTACGTATAGACGAATATTTAAAACAAAGTGGTAATGTGACCTAGTTCCCGAGAATTTTTATATATAACGAAATAACCAATCGTGCATACTGAGCTTGAATCTCGTGGAATAGTGTTGAATGATTGACTTTACAATTTCCAAAAACCCTAAGCCTGATAGAAACTTTGTTATATATTAATGACACAATCAAGAGTTGATTATTGTATCTTGATATTCCACTTTCAACATGAATAATTCTCAAACTAGACATTTCCATGTTGAGTAATTCCTAGAATATAATTCAATCTACATAAATATTATGTAGACATTTCGATAGTAGGTTTCTCTAGTCTAGATCGATCAGTGATATTACAAACTAGTAGCTATGGACAACTGTTCTGCTGTGCCGTGCTCATTAGCGGAATGAGATAATTTGTCCAACTAAAGAATGCAAGAAAAAACCATGATATCTAACGACATCTACCTAATGGTAGTAGATATCCCACTAAGGAATCCGAACAATCCACAACATGAACTGATTGGTTATTGTTCGGATTTCTTATTGTCAAATGTGATATAATTGGATAGTTATTATGGCTCTCTCTCTCTATCATTTTGTTAGACGGTTCATTTATATCATCGACAGAATGATCGTTCAGTAACATTTTCTCGTTCCACTGATGAGCTCGAGAAAACGAGACTATTAGTTTCTAAAATTCCTGATCAATATGAACTACAGAAACCTACCATTGTTATCTGGCAAAATTCAAAAAGAAATATTTATTTATTTCTTAATAGTAAACTTTTCATTTGAGAATTCAACATAACCTTATTCGGAAGACCTGCAAACACATTGATTAAAAAATTGTCAAAAATGAAATGAATATCTACTAGGAATTACTGTACATCACTGGTACAATTAGTAATATGATTAGGTACCAAGTGTAAAACTTTCATTCACAACATTTAATATTTCTCGACAACTTCTTCAGATTGAGGCACATTTCATGTCATCTAGTCAATCAATGTAACATAATGAAGTATGTTGAATTTCACGTTGGATTCGAACGATATCAATATTGATGCTTCCAAATGAGTTCTCATAAACGTTATTGGAGCATTTTTATTAATACTAATTTATTATGTATTCCCAATGACTGATATCTTTGGTGTACAATAATTGTTGAAATCAAGTATTATTGATGTAAATTTTGCAGGATATATCATTCTATTGAATGTACGAAATGTACAATTCAATTTTCTTTGAACTTGATAAATTATCCAATTTTCAAAATCAATGAATACATCTCACTTCCAACAGTGCAAGACGTACTCAAAAATGGATTTCAAGCTCCACTTCAAATAAATTTGATCATTTGGCAGCGATGACATTTTGTGATCTCTGTCAAATGATCTGCTTTGCTTAGATAACTCAAGCATGCCCAATGCACTAATTGGCTAATGCGTGATTACAGTGTACTATCGACGCTTATTAACATACTAAATTTTTTTCTTGGGGAATTGTTTCATAAGCGGGAAATTTTAATTTGTTTATCGTGCTTTTGGCGTAAATTTTCTTTATATAAATCTGTTGTTTGAAAAATGTGTTCCTAAGAAGCTTGTATAGAGTGCTCAAATTCTGAAAGCGAAAGAATTTTCTTGCGAAAAAAAGGTTTTTCCTGTGGAAAATGAATTGTAGAAATCTGGTATTCAAAAGATTTACTTTTTGGAAGTTTGGATTTGGAAAACCAATTTTTCCTAATTTCCAAGCGGTAACACTAGGTTAGACTTGTTATTTGGTTATATGTTTTTGAAATTAAAACGTACACTAATTTATGTATTTTCCAAGCGGCAAAGCTAGGTTAGTCTTGTTATTTAGTAATATGTTCTTAAAATTGACACGTACATTAATTCATGTATGGCACGCCATAGCGACATACTGTAAATACCAATCATAGACTTAAATTTCTGAAATTTTCTAGTGAAAACATCTTTCCGCAAAAAAATACGTTGGTTTCCAAAATCAGGACACTTTATAAAGATTTTTTTTTAATATCACATTTCAAGTAAAAGAAATTCTAGTTCAATGCTCTACTGTACAATTCCTTCGCACAGATTTCTTGTCTGAGAGGCTCCACCCACTCTGCACTTAGTCTTCTTGATTCGGATAATGCATGGCGCATCCTCCATTTTATTTTTGGGCGGCATATTCTATATAATGTGAAATATCAACATTATTGCTAGATTTTATTGCATCCACGATATTTTAGCAAGTGAGACATTTCTACGTTCAAACCAGGAATATGTATTATTAATTGACGATCCTTAATGGCTAGGTCGAGGTCCTACTGAAGCGGTTCTCATTCCTGAGTGTTCACTCAGCTTCCTAAGGGCGGTTCTTACTATAGTGTCCACTCAGCTATCAGAGAACTGTTCCCACTAGACTGTCCATCATGGTCCTCCAGGTGACCAAACTCTGAAGAGGTTAACACCGTCCGTGATATATGTTATTTAATTTCGGCCTATTACCGACACCAGGAGCCTAGCTAACCTGGAAAAATTTTCCAAATCCAGACTTTAACTTGCAGTAACATAAAGACCTACTGTTTTACTTTACCTCCAAAGGTACGGTAAGATATCTTGCCCAATGAATAACACCATATGTGAAAACACCTGTCATTAACCGGGTACGAAACTGGGTCGTCGTAGAAAGTGGTGACCGTACTTACCACTACAATACAGGAATTACTAACGGCACAAATATTGAATAAGGTAAAGCACAATAATCGTTATCTCTACTAGGACAGCAATTGAAGGAGGAAATTCCGTTAATTAATAAGACAGCTTCGCGGTGTGCCTGAAAGAGAAATGTGATTTATATGAAATAACATTCTCACAGCTTCAATATATTTTAGGCAGTATCCACCATTTTCAGAATGTATTTAGTGTTTCCCACCTGAAGCTTTCTATAATCCTATATTTCCATTCTTTCTTAAGAATGTCTAAAACAGGCAATATATGTAATTTTCAGAGAAATTTGAAATCATCATGAGGAATGTACCCGATCGTTTTGCAGCACTTAACTTCATGAAAGATTAAATCAATCACGCTAAGTAGTTTTCTGGATCGCCATTCCTGAAATATTTGATCATGTGTCACTCCATTTTAAACGCGGAAAGGTATTTATAGCTTTCACTCATAAAATTGATAATATCTACAATCTATTTTGTTAATAATAAAAATGAAGGGCGGCCAATTACATGCACCTCAACATTGAATCGATATTATACCTTAAATAAACTCCAATTATAGCCAAGTTAGTATTTACCTACGAAGTACAGTCTAAAATAACAATTTCGGAAAATAGAATAAACAGCATCGCTTTATGTTTACCTAACATGTTTTTGCATCCGTGAATGAGGTTTGATGAACCATCGACTAAATCTTCCCACAAGTCATTGTGCTGATTGACTTTTATGTTAATTCGCTAGTTCTTCTAAGCTAATCATGATCCACTTCCGAATATCGAATTGGAATTTGATACATACACAAATTATACTAATTATCAGAAATTAATCTACAAATATAGCCAAATGGTTCTCTTGGATTAAAGCTCCCAAAATGAAGCTAGATGAAGAAGTTCTTTTGTAATGTATTTCCCACAATGGTATCTGATAACATATCACATATCAATGATTGATTTAACAGGTATGTTGAACTGGACTTATCAGAGATATCGAAGTTGCCATAATAGGGTTCATATCTAATTCATGATACTGATATTACACATGTTGAATCACAGCAGACTTGAACACTGGCCAGGAAGTATGCTACAACTGGCAACACTATGTGTTCCGATTTATAAAATTACTAACATAGTTACAATAGTTATTAGTCGAGGAAATAAAGCACTAAAATAGGCCAAACCTGGGAAAATTGGCGCAGTTGGATGGATTGAGATGCGGTTTTCTGTATTCGATTCAGAAAGTGATTTAGAAACTTTGTCCGGTATTTTTGTTTTGCGGAAAAAATTTGTTGCATTTCCATAGTCAAAAAATGCATTTTTCTGAGAGCACTTTTTGAGGTGAATAAAAAAACGGACTCGAATTGGTTTCTCGGGGGTTTTTGGGGTCGCTGAACACGAATATGATATTTAAAAAATTCCCTGAGGTCCCCTTCCTCCTTAGACCTCCCGGGGGTATACTAGCGTCCTGACGTCCTGGATATCGACGAAATTGATGAAAAAATTATTTTTAATGTTTGTCAACTGTTCAAAAAGTGATATGGAGGTTGCTAGTGATGATAACGACATGAAAAACTCTTCTGCAATACCTGGTGTACCCTGCGTCGGGGTAACGATGTCATCTTCTAGGAATTTGCCAATTTTTCTTAATAAAATGTAATAAATTCTAGCTCTCGGGGATTTTCAAAGTCGCTGATCACGACTGTGACACTCACAATGTTCTGCAAATTACCTGGAGGTATTTCCGGGACACTCGAGCCCTGTGTATCCACGTCATCTTCTAGGAATTTCTTGTTTTTTTTTAAATCAAATGTGATAAATTCTAGCTCACGGGGGTTTTCAAAGTTGCCGATCACGACTATGCATGAAAACTGTGAGGGTCACAGTCGTGATCGGCAACTTTGAAAACCCCTGAGAGCTAGAATTTATTACATTTAATTTGAAAAAAACAAGAAATTCCTAGAAGATGACGTGGATACACAGGGCTCGAGTGTCCCGGAAATACCCCCAGGTAATTTGCAGAACATTGTGAGTGTCACAGTCGTGATCAGCGACTTTGAAAACCCCCGAGAGCTAGAATTTATTACATTTAATTGAAAAAAACAAGAAATTCCTAGAAGATGACGTGGATCCACAGGGCCCGAGTGTCCCGGAAATACCCCCAGGTAATTTGCAGAACATTGTGAGTGTCACAGTCGTGATCAGCGACTTTAAAAACCCCCGAGAGCTAGAATTTGTAACCTTTTATGAAGAAAAATTAGCAAATTCCTAGAAGATGACGTCGTTACCCGGACGCAGGGTACACCAGGTATTGCAAAAGAGTTTTTTCATGTCGTTATCATTACTAGCAACCTTCATATCACCTTCATATACCGGATAAAGTTTCTAAATCACTTTCTGAATCGAATGCAGAAAACCGCATCTCAATCCATCCAACTCCGCCAACTTTCCCAGGTTCAATGCTTTATTTCCTCGACTATATGTGTAGATTAAATTTGTAACAATTTTTTTTTAATTATGAAGATTCTCCCAATCCATAGATCGTACTACATGTTCCGGGGTCTATAGGTGTAGCCCATTATCAATTATATCTAAAAAATTGATTATTTATTGATTAAATGTATAATATCATAATGTTTTTTAATCACCAGTACAATTGAAATGTATTAAAGCTTAAGTATTATTTGTTTTGTTTGGAAAACGTAAATGATTAAAATTTGAACGGACAAAACATATATTGGTAGGTCTCTAAATCCATGAAATTGAAATAGGTTTCCCTAATATACATTAATACTAATTAGTTATATATATAACTACATCAATTTTGAATTAAACATTGAATTAGCAATAAAGAAGGTATGTAATTAATCTTACAGAATAAGAAAAACATCATAACAGAATAAAAGTAAATCTAATTTAGCTCTTTAATATGTGTCAACAGCTGGTGTCTGAACATTTTACAAGATTCACTAGATTTAATATAATGAGGAAGATTATTGAACTCCTTCCTTTCAAAACAAAAAATGTCTTGTATTTGATAATTTTACCCTTGATACAGGTATGTTGTTCCTATTTCGGGTAAAATGATGGTGAATCTCATGTTGGAAGTCAACATATTCAAGAAAATAAGAAGGTGCTTCATTGTGTAACATTTTGTGAATGAATATCATCGTTAGCAAGAAAAGTCGTTCTGTAACTGGAGCCATTGTAATGTATTCAACATCCTTGAGATAGGAGTATAGCGATTACCCCTTAAAATGATACTCATGCCTCTATTTTGTATTTTTTGTAGCTGTATCATTTTATTTAAATTGAATTGGTATAATAAAGTTGCACAAAAATCAAAATGAGGTAGTAAGATCTACCGATATGCTGTGATTCTTGAATTAATAGATAATTGCTTAGCAAATCATGAGAAAAAGTATAGTTTTTTCAAACTTTTCTTAGTAACATACATGAAGTTTGCGTACACAGAAAGTAGATTATCCAACTGAAACCCAAGATACTTGACAGTTGTTACGATTTCAATTTGTTCATCACTAATCGAAATATCTATATCATTAACATTTATCTGTGTATATTTGTATTTAGCTGACATAATCATTGCCTTGGTTTTCGGAACATTCACAGTTCAAGCCTGTTGATTTTTTAGAATATTATTCATCTTTTGTATAGCAGTGTTCAAGCATACATCACTGCATGCTAATAATGTGTCGTCAACAAATAAATTTATGAATTCACAGTTTACAAAAAGATCAATATCATTTAGATATAATATGAAGGGGAGAGGACCTGAGACACTTACCTGTGGTATCCCCAGATTATTGCAAATTTTACGTGATGCTGAATTTCTAACTCTGACTCTCTGCTTCATATTGATATAAGTTAGTTAATAATATATTTCGGTCGATGATCTCAAAGGCTCTTTTAAGATCCAAAAAAACCAACACGACATATTTGCCATCATCTATGTCATTTTTAAACTTATAGAAATTTGCAATGCTGCTTCACACGAAATCACAATATCATTACTATCGATGTGCTCTAATAATTGATTAAAACTTTTCGTAATTAAAATTTCGATTTGTATTCTGAAATTTGCAAATTCATTTGTTATAGTATCATTGACAATGTTTTTTATCTGGAGTTCAAGACGCTACAATATTCAAATTTTGAGTTTTAACATGGTAGAAAATTGATATTTATGAAAAAATGTATATTCCCAATTGGAAGTGTAAACATTCATCCTCAAAGGAAACTGGTAACGGCATCTATTGGTGTTCCAAAATTTCACAAATCAGTTCAAGTCCTTACTCTTTTAATTTTAGTGATATATGCTTGAACATACTGACAGTTTATTAGTGTCTTGTCAATAGACCTCTTACAACTCAATCATAGTATAAAGCATCTATTGTCTTCTTGGTACCTACCTATCTTGCAATTGAGACATTTTCTCAATAGTTGAAATTGTTTCAATTATGCTTCGTTCTTGTCGTTGAATGTGTCAAAGTTTATACCTGGTACGAAAATAAATTTTCTTTGGGTGGCAAGTTCTTGTAGTTTAATTGAAGTTCCGAACCTTATAAAATTCAACGACGACGGAAATTAAATTAGTTATTTCATTTGCTGCTAAATCAACTTCAGAAGTTTCTATTAAACATAGAATTAAAGCAAATTATCTATCAAACTAATTTCTCCGGTTCTTTGTAATGGAATAATCATATTTAATTTCACCGACGGAATGAACCGTGCGAATGAAATTGCAAAAGAGAGAACTATTCTATATCCGAGTATCAGTCTCCCTTTCTTATGTACTATACATCACTTGATACTGTGTTCGTGCATGTGTATACGTTTGTGTATGCATATGTGTATCCAGATAATGTAAGTCACACATTTGATCAAGTTCCACAAGTTTTCGCAACCAAGAGCAAACATGTTCTTCCCACTCAGCAAATAGTAACCCTAACCAACAAATGGCCTATTGACAAAACTACCTCCAAGAGATATCGTCTCAAGTAGGTACTCCAGAAGATGATATAACATGTCGCCTCAGTATAATAGTCTAGGAGCTAGACCGATTTTGTGTGACTGAACATTAACCCGATGGCACTATGGTTTATCGTTAGAGGACGTTTCAATGACCAATTCATCTCATAGACCGAATTTTCCCCGGCTGCTAGATCTCGAGATACGGCATCCGCATTTTTTTTTCTGACTGGAGGTTAACCCCTTCCAAGTTGCGGTTACTTGAAAAGCATGCCATTCTTATACACTTCCACCATGTGCCATCATTTTTTATCGTGTCCGTTTATCAGGCGGACCAGTTAAAATTCACACAAAAATGTACTGCAAGTTAACCCCCCAAACCTGGTGGAAAATGTTCATTGGTGTTGGCAATTGTTAACATACCCTATGCCATCAAAAGTTGTCGGCCCATTTCCGAGTAATTGGCCATCATTTAGACCAAAAATGTTTCTTTTTTTCATTTTGTGGATAAAAGTTGCGGGTTACAAGTTAACATGATGGCACCATGTTAAATAACTTTATTGGAGATCAAATAAAGATTTAAAACTATTGCCATCACTCCTTGCTTATTTGAACCCCCCAAAACTCCCTAAAATCATCCACGAAAATGAAAATAAATTAAAAAGAGCCGTTTCGATTTTAAACCCAGCCAGAGTCGCAATAATTTACTAATTTATCATAAAATTGGCCATAATATCCATATTTTTCATATTTATGGTTTATGTTACCCCCTACGACAATTTATCATACCCTCCTCACGCTGAATTAACGCCAAACATACAACTGTAATTGAGCATGTTTTTTTTACAAAATTATTACGATACATTAATGTACCCCTACCTCCACGATTCATTAATTCACTCCCTCTCAAGTACATCATCATCCCCCTTTTAAACAACCCCTATGCAGAACAATATTAAAAAATCGGTATTCTCAAGCTTTTTCATTACAACATTATATAACTGTTTTATTCCTCATTACAGCACTAAGCATATCACTAAAAGTAGATTATTTTCTCCAAAAAAAATAGAAAAAAAATATATATGGGTGATTCTTTCTGAAATCGGCCACCCTATCTTGCCCATTTTTTTTCTACGTTTCAATAAATAAAAATGTACATCCGTGAAGCTTGACGGTCTACTTTCGGATACTACTTTGCCTTTTTGAATACAGCGCGTTCCAGCGATGGGAGGCATGAAACAAGGGATGAACATCAATTAGAAAATTCATAAAAAAACTCAATATAAATTGCAGACTAACGAATTGAAATTTGTCGACTCTCCGGTTGTATTTTTAAAGAAAATACGACAATTTTCATTAGTAAATTTTTTTGATATATTGCTCCCTTTTGATGTTATTTTCAATTGAAACAAAATCAATTTCTACACCTTCAGATATCGATTCTCAGCTTATATTGCAAGATTATAAAAAAATCATAACAACAAAAAGTTCTTATTTTTTCATGTAGAAAACGATTATATAGTTCAAAACGTCGAATCTGAAAAAAAAAATAAATTCGCATTTCCATTTTGCCTATCAATATGATTAGAATATGCATAGAATAAAGAAGTAAAAATAACTACAATACGTAGGAAGTACATAATGTGTATCAATTTATTTGTTAACAAAACGAAATTTATTTTACAATCTGACCATTTTCCCACCCTCTTTCAAAGACTTTTCTATTATTTCTAAAATGGGTGGGTTTTCTACAACTGTAAAGCAAAAATATTTTCATGAATCTTTACATTTGGAAAAATATAGCAGTAATTTCATGTTTCCAATGTAATTATTTTGAAAAAAAATATTTTCACCACATTAAGAAATGATTGCTTACGCAATTTTACTTACTTCCTCATTTATTTTAATAATAACTCTTGATTGACTTTTGATTGTTTGCAAAATGACAATTTGAACTATATAATCGTTTTCTACATGAAAAAATAAGAACTTTTTGTTCTTATGATTTTTTTATAATCTTACAATATAAGCTAAGAATCGATATCTGAAGGTGTCATGCTGGAACGCGCTGTATTCAAAAAGGCCAAGTAGTATCCGGAAGTAGACCGTCCAAGCTTCACGGATGTACATTTTTATTTATTGAAACGTAGAAAAAAAAAAGGGCAAGATAGGGTGGCCGATTTCGGAAAGAAGAATCGCCTATATTTATATTTTTTCTATTTTTTTGGAGAAAATAATCTACTTTTAGTGATATGCTTAGTGCTGTAATGAGTAATAAAACAGTTATATAATGTTGTAATGAAAAAGCTTAAGAATACCGATTTTTTAATATTGTTCTGCATAGGGGTTGTTCAAAAGGGGGATGATGTACTTGAGAGGGGGTGAATTGATGAATCGTGGAGGTAGGGGTACATTAATGTATCGTAATAATTTTGTAAAAAAAACATGCTCAATTACAGTTGTATGTTTGGCGTTAATTCAGCGTGAGGAGGGTAAGATAAATTGTCGTAGGGGGTAACATAAACCATAAATATGAAAAATATGGATATTATGGCCAATTTTATGATAAATTAGTAAATTATTGCGACTCTGGCTGGGTTTAAAATAGAACGACTCTTTTTAATTTATTTTCATTTTCGTGGATGATTTTAGGGAGTTTTGGGGGGTACAAATAAGCAAGGAGTGATGGCAATAGTTTTAAATCTTTATTTGATCTCCAATAAAGTTATTGAACATGGTGCCGTCATGTTACCTTGTAACCCGCAAGTTTTATCCACAAAATGAAAATAAGGAACCTTTTTGGTCTAAATAATGGCCAATTACTCGGAAATGGGCAGATAACTTTTGATGGCATAGGGTATGTTAACAATTGCCAACACCAATGAACATTTCTCACCAGGTTTGGGGGGGTTAGCTTGCAGTCCATTTTTTGTTAAATTTCAACTGGTCGGCCTGATAAACGGACACGATAAGAAATGATGGCACATGGTGGAAGTGTATAAGAATGGCATGCTTTTCAAGTAACCGCAACTTGGAAGGGGTTGACCTCCAGTCAAAAAAAAAATGCGGATACCGTATCTCGAGATCTAACAGCCGGGGAAAATTCGGTCTGTGATTGGTCATTGAAACGTCCTCTAACGATAAACCATAGTGCCATCGGGTTAATGTTCAGTCAAACAAAATCGGTCTAGCTCCTAGACTATAAGTAACACGTCTTTTGCTGTAGCTACGCTGCAGTAACAGTAATTCATATTGATCCATGACGATACGTAAAAATAAATAAGGAAAAATAAATAATATCCAACATTATAGGCTCATTATTGAATAGTTTAACATTTATGCAATACATGGGTATGAATCCACTAAGCCCAAACGTGCAATATAATCGCAATTAGAGATCTTGGTATTGGTGAAACCATCATTATAACGAATATCACGTACTGAAATCCCTAGTAAAATCAATTGAGTAGGAACTTCTATTTAGGAAGTAATTTTTCACAAAACTTGCGAATTATTCAAGCTTCTGCGTAATTATTGTAATTGATTAATTCTTGCGTATTGGAATCATTTATTTATTGTTTGACGTTGACAAGACACAGAACAATATAATGCAAGGTGCGTGGTATAACTCGTGGTTTTCTTCCTACATTCTCCGCTACGCTTTTCCACGGCCGGCTTTAGGTAATACAAGCCGGGAAGTAAAAATGGCAACACGGCATACATCCTCAATAGTCGTCTATTCTACTACAAGAACGCTATTAAAATACATTTGTAGTGTATATTTTCAAGATTGTGTTTATATGTTTCAATACATACATCGCCTTTTACTATTTCTAGTATTCATATTTCAACATGCTACATCGTAGATACCAAAGTCTAGGACACCCTAGTTACTCATTCAAATAGTCTAAAATGATATGATTGATATTAATGTATCATTGATTGTTAGCTCTTGTTATGTAAGCTTATATTTTTGAAGTCGGCTATGGATATATACTTTTATAATTTGATTTATAAGTAGAGTGGAGTACGGACTGAATAAACGTGCTGTCTAGATTTTTATATAATTATTATCAACTTAAATTTTGTTAATTATATGCAAGAAAAATCATTTGTTCTCGTAAATATTTCAATTATAAAATAGCAAATTAAACTTGAATTAATATTAAATTTACAATCAATTCCCATTTAACATTTTTGAAATTTTACAATTCTTTTTTTTTTCGTGAAAAACGTATAAATGTCTATTCTATGAATCGAACCATTTATAATTATTTTACTCATCAGTTAAGAATTCGCGCACAACATAAATAGAATGCCAGACGGTTTTAGGCCGACCTCCGTTCGTGAAAGTCTTTCGCTATGACGACTAGTATTCAAGAATACGCGTGTTCACCAGCTCCGTGTATTCCGACAAGAGTTTTTTTATTACTTTCCTTATGCAAGCGTTGTTTTTGGAATCTTATTTAGATTTTTTTCATAATTCCAAATACTTTCTGAATTATTTACTATTTTCAATTCGTAAATCGTTTTTTACTCTCGAAAACAACATTTCTACCCAAGTTTGATATTTTTCTATGTGTGTTACGTTTTCTTGGTATTTTGGTTCTTTAATACCGGAATATCAAAAATTACCTCGGTTAGGGTGGTTGTGGAATCTAAAACGTGTGTCTTACTTTACGTTTGAAATAATTATGTCACTGTCACGCTGACATCATCAATAACCTACAAATTTCATACCTATTTATTTCAGTTGTAAAACAATAATGAACTACACATTATGAAATAACGGTTTTAATTGTCCAAACCCAAACGTTGACTGTATTGCAAATTTCCATTAACTAGCGCACCCGTTCGAAAATAGGCTTCAATCATGAAAATTTTGTGCTGTGTGGTAAGAGGCATGATTCAAAAACTGAATTAGAAAATTTCAGCACAATGACTTAACAGATTCTGATACATCAAAACATATTCAAAAATTTAAAGTAAGACACACGTTTTACATTCCACAACCACCCTTGACCAAGAAAATTTTTAATTTGTAGTTCATTATTGTTTTACCACTGAAATAAATAGGTATGAAATTTGAAGGTTATTGATGATGTCAGTGTGACAGTTTCATAATTATTTCAAACGTAAAGAAAGACACGTTTTAGATTCCACAACCACCCTTGACCAAGATAATTTTTGATATCCCAATACTACTAAAATTAAAAGATTTTTTCTTTTCACGTTTTGACGTAAAATTATACACTATGTCATGTGAAATTTAATTTGAGTAGACAGGATATCTAAGTTATGTAACGGGAATTATGTAACGTGTCACATGAACATTACAAGGCGCAGAATGTCTTATTCTAAACGTCTGAGTTTTCAGATTTTTCAATTTCATGGTTACTTCCATTTTCTGAAAATGTGTTAATTGTTCGTGTTTTTCCGTGAAAACTCGGACCAAATGCACTTCAGAAGGAATTCATAGAGATAAATTTCGATTATACATTCGTCAGAATTCTTATGGATTTTTTTTTTTTAGTCCTCTCCCTTTTCGGAATAATACGAATTGCTAATCTAATACACACAGACGCCCTTCAATACTTTTCACAGTTGAGTGTAGACTGTAGACATTAGACACACTGAAATAAGAAACGCCCACCTTCACAGAGGTCCTACTGAAGCAACTTCGTGAAATATAAAACTAGTATTCTACGGTACATCTCCGTGAAGTTATAATTGCCAGAATCTTCTCTTTTGAAGTTTTTTCATTGTTAGAGAGGAAAGTATTAAATGACGGACCATTGAGCATTCAGCAATTTCACTTATTTTCTCTCAAGGCCTGCATCTCTTTACATCAAATGGAGAAGCATTATTGGAAACGATAGTCTTTGCTTTTGTAGATTATTAATTAATCTCGAAATAGTAGTGAAGGTTATAGATTTATAACATCATTTCCATCACTCCATCTCAAATCTACATCTTCTTCTTGTTAAACTACATTTCTTGCTCACACTCAGAACTTGAATTGAATATTTATATATGTACCCCACTTCCTATTTTGTTCCACTTGTTGGTCATCAATGTTTATAATTTCCTTCTTACAATAAAGTGTGCAAAACACGATTCTAATAATTGAGCTATTGCATCTTCCATTATCTTTTGTTCCACATTGATCTATTTCCCAGAAATTAGCAGTTTATTTGTGTATGATAATTGTTCGTTTTGTATTCTCCTTTCAGGAGAAGTCAAACCTGATTATTCCATTACATACCTCCCACACGAAAAATTGCTAATTAAATGAACAACTGCAAGCACCATTTTTTTTCCTTTACTAAATTTCACATTATTGGGCTGCTTAAACTCAACTTTTTGCCTTTTTATTCTCACACAAGAAAAAATCTTATGTTAAAAGTAACCGGTTTGTCATGATTACTAGGTGATGAAACTTTTTCATACACTTCAGAACCCCTTGATGTTTTTGGTAATAAAAATTGCAGAAGACGGATCATATGCGAAATTTTGTGAAATATAGAAAATACGATTCCAAAATATGTAACAAGAATGAAATTAATATGTATGCAGGCTAATATTCATTCAGGTGATAGTTCATAGTTTCTACATGAATATAATCGTTAGTCGACATCGGAATGGTGAAAATTCCGTCTAAACCGCAAAAGATGAATTCGAACGCTGCGCTACACATCGGAGGCACAGCCTATGGTCTTTCCCCTACTCTGATGGCATCTTATTTCGATGTTGTGTGAACTACAAACTATCACTTGAATGAATTCCAAGCTGTTTCCCATTCCACCAACAAGTTTATAGTCGTAACTGACGCTGATTCCACCCGCAGACAAGCATTTGAAGTTTAGATATTGACCTCAACAATTTTCAGCTTGCATAAAATAACTTATTACGAAACTTTTCTTGACAAGTTCAGCAGCCTTGCATGGCTCCTCCCACCTCTACTGGGAGTCCGACGGTTGGTTACTTCATGAACAAAGTAAGACTACCAAAGGTATGAAATTCGGCGTGCATAAAATAACTTGATGAAACCTTCCGGACTATTGTAGATTACAACGAAAGTATAATATTATCTCTAGCTGTATCAAGACCATATTCCACTTCGCGTCTGGAAAAGGAATATTCATTTATTACTAGCTGTTGTCCGCATACTACGCTCGCAGAAACTGCTAATATCCGTAGAAAAAAGCGTCGGTTACGCCGCTGTGATGACATTACCCAAGTTTCAATACTTATTAAAAATATTTCTATGGAGTAGGAACAGCTAAAGCCGTTTAAAGACTTAAAATTATACTCCATGTCATGTGAAAGTTTATTTGAACTGGCAGATATATTTATGTTCTGTCACGGACCTTATATGGCTGTCAATCACGGTCGTATATACAGGTCTGGAAACTCGAGGCTGTTTCCTATGTGAGAAGTGGGTCCGGTAAGCGTCATTTGTTGCGTAGTTCCAAAAGGGTGACGCATGACTCGAGGGATGTTCTCTGGCACGTATACGACCATGTTTAAACCATAGTCAAAGTATACAGGTCTGCCGGAGCCTCCCTTCTACTCTTTTTGAAATTCGAGTGCAAGCTGAACGGTCGTTTATTTCATGTTATTGACGACGATATAATATGATGTTGTTACGTGCCGGCGATGTGATTGGAGGAGCTAGGTGACGTCACCTAGCGCGAGAAACGATGGAAGGGAGGCTCCGGCAGACCTGTATACTTTGACTATGGTTTAAACGATATGGCGCCTAATCCTGACAACATACTTCGATCCATGCGCCAGCTGGTGGCTGAGCGAGGGACTACGAGTTTGGCGACATGTAAGAGACTCATGTCAAACATAGTTTCCAGACCTGTATATACGACCGTGCTGTCAATGTATCAGATGTCTTGTAAACGTTACCTGTCTTATTGATGACCAATAATGTGTTATCTAAACTGTGATAATGATCTATTAATCTATGATTCTGTATTCTAAATTGTATCATTACCTTAACAGTCACAAACGGCAAATATATCGAAGTTTCAAGTCGGTCCGCTTTATTCAGTTTCGAGGATTTCGTGATGAGTGAGTGAGTGAATGGAATTTCCTTTAATAATTTAGCTTAGCTGTGGTCCGCGGGTGATCAGTATCAGTAAGTGAAAACATCGGCTGCGCCGCCGCGGTGATTCCCCCATATGGTTCCATAAACGACTTGTTATGGAGTAATAACCGCTCTTAGATTTCATAAATTTTAAAAGGCCAAAATAACTAATGACTGTTGATGAGTTAATCATCAAAATTTTCAGCTGAATAAAAAGCAAACATCCAGCAGTGATATGCTGCTAAACGGCTATAAACCAGGCTATAAGTATAGCCGACTATACATATAGACCAAAAATTATAGTCTATTGGTATTCTGTTAATTCTAATTTAAGTCGGTCTATAAATATAACTCGACTAGAAGAAAGACTATAGCGTTTTCAATGTAGCTTTATTTTATATACCGGCAACGCTGCATATTTTATATATTTGACAAATGACAACACTAATTGTTAGTTTTATAGGAATTATCGTATGGGTTATGTGCTTGATATGTTCATAGATATTATTCACAGATTCACATTTCACATTTTCTGTTTACGATCAAAAAGAAGTGGATATAGGACATAAATAAGTACAATGAATGTAATATATTCAGTCCTATCTCATTTATATTATGTTATTTAGTTATGGAGAATGCAAGAAGAGGTTTCGGTCTTCCGAAAAGCAAATAGAGTTTTTATTGAAGTTTATGTTGGAGAATAAAGACTTTGTTGCCACAGGGAAATTTGTTAATATACGCGGTGAAAAAAATTGTGGTTAATTGTTGAAATAAGTGGTAATATTTTGCCTAATCCGTCTTCTTCCTGCTCTATCTTCAGCATTAGCAATATTCACTAAAATCTGGGGCACTGGCTCAATCTCTTGTTCTTCCATCGGTATTTGGACCCTAAAGTATTTCCAACTGACATTAATAAACTGATCACAGTTGGAAAACTCGAATAAGGAATCTTCAATAGCAATTAAACATTTAAATTGCATTTGATTAAATACTTTTAATCTAAGTGCAATAAAGTAAATTGCCATCAGTAGAGGAATGTTTTTGATTTATGTTAACTATACTAGGCTATATTCTCAACTTAAAAATAAACTTAGCTTCAATTGAACAAATAATCCATCAGTACGAATAGATTGAATTCTGTTTTCAACGTATTTATTAAGAGCGATGCCGTTGTTTTATTCACTCGGAATAATCGCACAAACTCAATATTTCGTACGTCGAACGGATTTTAAGTATCCCGTAAATACTTGTGTTGTATGTTAAAATGAAAAATATCAGCATGAGTTCTTTGTCTTTCTTGCAAAAAAGCTGCTATAAGAATCAATGCCATTTTCAATTGCAGTAAATGAAATTATAAAGCTTTAGGCAGCTATCTTGACGGCTAAAAGATGGACTATAAAATCGACTTTCATTATAGACCCCAAAACAGACTTTAGCGGCTAGTAGAATACCAATATTGAAAAACCGGCTATAAGATAAATGTGAAGGCAGCTACAGTTGCTTTTATAGTCCGAAATGAGGCTATAACTATTAGCAGCATAGCACTGCAGGTCATTAAAGTAAATTAGTATTCTTCATAATGAGAGGAAACTTATAGATCATTTACAGTTCAGTGTTCATACATAGAATCATGGGCTGAAATGCAATACTGAATCACAACACCACTACCTATGTAGATTCTGGAAAATATCAGTAAGCAATTCTAAACCTGATTATGTAACAAGAAGGGTTTATTTAATTTACACAATACACAAATAACAATCAGATGACGAGTAACCGAATGCTGTACCGTAAAATAACAAACCACTTTCAAATACAGCAGAGTACTGGTAGGCGTAGCATGAATAGTAGCACTACAATAATAATCCAATTAAGGGAACGAGAATAAGCTCAAACATTCATTAATGTACTGAATTTGGTGTAAGTTTGTAATTACTATAACTAACATATCTTAAAATAAAAAACACAGTTACGTGATATTCACTACCTTTATTGAACCGGTTGATTGAAATTTCGAACTTTAACCGTTTATTTTTTAAAAACACACTATGAGAAAGACTGAAATGTTATATCTAGATTATGGATCGATTGAAGATTTTAATCCTTATAAACTGCTATACTGTCCTTGATGATTGCCCCATAGTCAATATCAAAGATTTCTGATTGAATTTGTCACAAAACGATACAAAAGCACATCATTTTATTGGGTCCTTCCCTCACTATATGTTGTTTTAAAGGGTGTGTACTCTAATATTTGTAAGAAAAATTTTTGGGTTTCCAGCTTTCTGAATCGATCTAGACTATTTTCAAGATGTTGTCTGTGTGTTCGTATGTGCGTAACCCACTGTAGAGACGATTGCGCCATTCCTATCGATTGTAAAGGATTCGAAATAGCTTCAAAGTGGTACAGCGCTCGTGATTTTTATTTCTTTGCTATCAATTTTATTTCATGCTATTGCTAGATAACAATTGTTCCGTACCTATAGACAAAAATTATCCGCCGGTGGCTGGTGGTTCAATTGTTTTCCATATGTCTAGTAATAAGATCATCGTTTTTAATTAAGAAATTATAGAAATGGTAGATGCCACAAATTCAAAATTTCATAGCTGTAGCACTAGACAAAATGCAAAGAAGCGCTTGTAGTTTAAAAAATTTAATGGTGGAAGTCGTTACTTTGTGATAATTTATAATATTGAGATAATAAAATAAAACACTTTTACTTTTTTTTTCATCATATATATTATAGAAACAAATCGTGACTAGTTTCGACACTAACCTGTCATCTTTGAACGATACTGATGTGTGGAAATGTGAATAATCTTTGCTATTTATATTACAATATAAGGCACAGGTAACAAGTGCGGTTGCAGCTGGGGAAATACATTTCTAGAGTAGTGTAATTGAAACTAGGATTATGGGTAATTTTGAGTTATCAAGACATCAAACAGGATGCTGTAATACTCATCTAATTGATGATTTGAAATTTTGTTGTCATTATTTTTGATACCATTGGAAATTTCTATTGATTCTAGTGTATTTAATTTAAAGCCTCTACTCTCGTTATGTAACATTTTAACTTCATCTAAATTTGGAAAAGTGTGCCCTGTTTCTAAAATATAGTTAGGGAGAGATGAATCTGTTCTATTAAAACACAACACCACCAAAAGATCGAATGTGTTCCTTATATCTAATTTCTATATCACGATTAGATCTACCGATGTTAAAGTTATCACACCCTGAACAGATTAATCTATATACTCCAGGTTTATTAAACTTATTTGTTTTATCTTTAGCATTGAACAAACAATAGGACAATTTATTTTGAGGTTTGAAGCTAACTTTTAGATTATATTTTTATAAAATGTCTGCAGTTCTTTCACTTAAGATACCAAAATATGTGAGGGAAACGTATTTTGATGAAGAATGAGATTTTCTGTAAAAGGATAGATACTTCAGTAAGTTAATTACGCTTTATTCTCTCAATTAATTAGGATTGTAGCTTTAGTGGTGCTAGTATGGACATTTGAGTTGAATTGTTAATGTAATTTAGAGATGAACGTACAAAAAGAGAATTTAACAGAAGAAATTTATAAAAGCTTAAATATATCATGGAAATGGTAATATCTCTCATATTCACTTGATCATCGATTTGTACTATCAGCCTTAACATTATGAATTCTGGATGAATGAGAATGAGTTCAATGAATTTCTCGAGAAATTGTTTATGAGCGGTGGAGACTGATATATATTACTTATATGTTAACAATAATAGGTTTATGTTATTCGAAAATTAGAGATGAGTATACTGTATAATATTCAACTTAAAAATACCGTGACCTTGCTTATAATAACTATTACCTAATAAGAATCCATCTTCATGGGTAATAATACCCCTCATTATATGCTCATTGAATAATATACTTAATAACAACGAATTTTAATAAAACGATATTTCCAATTATTATTAATAAAAAACCTTAACCTCATAAACAGTCTTAGCAGATGTTATTCCTCATTGTAACTAGTTCAAGGGAATTTATTAATGAATATTGTACGAGATGGTGTTGGTCCAGAATTTAAAAAAAAAGTATGTTAAGGTAGTTGTCGTGAAAAACGCGTACAGTCAGAAAATTCTGAATTTTTGTATATTTAATAAGGACATGATAATACAATTACTATTAAAATTTGAAGTCAATTGACCGTTTCTAACTCAAGATACACTTAATTAAAAATCGGTCCATTAACATGCAGAGTATAGGCACTACATAGAGTTTGTACCAGTTTATCAGTTTTTATAAGAAACTAACTGTCAGAAAATTTTAAAAAACTAACAGTCACTCAATGTTTGTATTCTGAATTAAAAAAAAAAAAATATTGACCGTCTCATTGTCAAGAAATATTAATTTCAAGTTCAACAATTTATGAGAAAGTATACGTGCTAGCGAGTTGGACATGCATATGAGTACTGTGTGGGTTACGTCTCCATGGGTACAGTCTTACACAAAAATTATAGCACATTCTGCTACAAGCTCGTGTGCTCTCTGACCGCGCGCATGATACAAGACTTTCTTACAATATTGTACCACGACAACTACCTTTTCTAGACATTCCATCGATAGGGTATTTATATTCAACCAAGTTGGAACAATAGCGAATTCCAATTAGTGATAAATTAATTAGACGAATCCTTCAAATTTTGTTTTTGTTGGAATATTGCTCACGTCGATATTGTATGAGGAGGTATGTGAAGGTCCTTCTTTGTAAAAAATAACAGCATTGCTTCACAATAGTCTGTCGAGAATCCAGTAATTGCAATTTTTTTTGTGACCCAGATGAAACGGATTCTGAACTTTCCTTTCATTTTATCTTTATCTCCTCTTTGTACGTTGATTTTCATAAAGTTATATTTGTTGAATACACCCCATGTAATACTGCGATAACATCAAATAGAGTCTACTAGAGGGTGATAATTGATTCCGAAGTGGTTCATACTGATGATGTAGGTTAGAAGTTCAAATTTGAAACTAGAAATATGTGGCCGCTTGGAGAACAGATAAGTAGTGTGCGTAGCAAAGTTACTGTTCGCAAATCATTTGTTTTGGTTGCTGATTTTCATATAATTCTTTCACATTCTATAGAATACCCTTCTCATTTGTGTTAAAATGATAAAATGAATAAATTATTCATTTCGTTATTTTTACACAAGTCAATAATATTCAAATTAATAATGTTTATAAAAAATGTACAAAAACAAATTTTCCGCTTGTGAGAATCGAACCCGAGTCTACCGAGTGGAAGCCCCCCTAGGATTCGTCACCGAACAGCAATGTCACAATTTGAATATGATTGAACCTTTCGTTTTTGAGTTATAGTGAAGACAACATGTCGTGACGGACATCCAGATAGACAAACAGACAGATTTTTACAAATCTGCTTAAAATTCGTTGAAAATACTATGGTAGAATCTTTGCTCGATGATTTCTTTAATGATTTTAGAAATAACCTGCAATACACTCTTCTGGCTTCGTCTTGGAGAGTATAGTAAGGTGGCTACGATTTCATGTATATTAATTATTATGGTACACTTTGCGAAGTATGTTATTATTCATAACTAGTAGCAGTTATTTACCTACTGCTACGGAGAGACTCCGATTCGAGGGAGCTCTCAAGTTGAAGGTTTTTGCACCCCTAACACCTAGTGTAGCGGATTTCATTCAAGAGTGTTCACCGGGACCTCAGAATGTGTGAACAGTTAAGGCCGGTTTGGATATGTAATCGGTGACTTAAGAGGCTTAGCACCGTTTTCTTATCTAGTATCATAGCTTTACAAATAGTTCTCCGCGTCTTGGGAATTAGTGTTTCGCAACTGCACAAAAGTAGATTAAGTGTTGTTTTCATGGTTGTTCCGTCGTCTTTTTACATTACCTGCACAAGGGTGGGTCGCTCAGACTCATTTGATGGATATTCGTGACCTGTTAGTATCTGAGTCAGCAGTTTGGCATCGGTTTTACATATACCGCACTTACTGAGACCAGTTTTCCTTAATGTGAAGTCGGAATCTGCAAGAGTTCGCTCATTACCACTCTTTTAATTGTTGTAATCAGACCCAATAATCTCTCTAGTGATGCTCATCGAGGTGCCCCGACTGGTTCTGGACCCAGGAACTAAGGGTTTGATATCCCCAAGTTTTGCAAGCTGATCAGCCATTCCTTTTTCACCTATTCCAGAGTAGAGCTAGTTCGCCTTCATTTACGGTGAGGTCGCTCAGTATATTATGTATGCAATTCCATAAGGCCTGTTATTTTCTTGCTGTCCGGTGCAACGAGTCCTGCTTTGTTAACCGTACATATGCTGGTGTGATTTTGCATTATTTCTTCAAGCTATCCATTGGCATTGAATAAATGGGATGTGGTTTCCTGTTGATTGGTAACAACTTTTATCTTCCACATTCCTATTGAATGTAGGCATCTTCTGTTGCCGTTTCTTATACGGTCCGGTGAAGTCGTTCCACTCATGTGAGCCTTAAGCGTAACCATAAGGATAGTTTTCATGTCTGTTATCGCCGCCCAAAGAATGAGGTTTCATCTGCTCTAGGCTTCTTCTTTTGTGCCAGCCTAGGCTCAAGTACGTATGGCTTCAAAAATCCACAACGTGGTATTCCTGCCAATGCCCCCAGTTGTTGGCAATAGCTTGTTTGCACATCCAGAAGGTCACAGAAAATTTACGGTACTGTTTCCATCGAAGTTTCTTATTCAAAATGACTCGTAGGTATTTAGCTTAGTCGCTGATGTTGAACACCTCACCGCCTGAAAAATCAAACCTTTGCTGAGTGCTGCCTTGTACTCCCTATTCAGTTTTCCTGGGCTTAAGAATTTTCCTCTGACGATTATGAGTAGGTCGTCGGAATCGCATTGCTTGTCTACTCTGTTCAGTCCCTCATTGGCAATGTACCAGATAGTTCATGTGGACATTCAGTTTCTACAGAACCACTGATCGTGGTGTTTGCTCTGGAAACTTCTAGGTTCATGTTTTCCAACGTATCCTGAATACAAGTTCTCACTAGCAGAAACTTCTTCTTTTTCTAGCGCTCTACAGATTCTTACGATAATGGTTTGAAGTCGCCTATATCTAGGAAAGCTCCTATCGCATATCTTCGATCTTCAATCTGATTTTCAATGAGCGGAAATACTAAGAGATTCCGTCGACTGTCCTCCTTTGTAGGCGTGTTCCACAACCCACAGTGGATTCATGTTCAGTACTTCATTTTTGATGAACCGAACTACTCTTTCTAGGGTTATCAACATAAAGAACGTCAGGCATATCGGGCTGAAGTCCTTGGCGTTGGTGTAGCTCACTCACCCTGTTTTTGGGGAGAACAATACTTCAGGCGTGAACCACGTGGAGTGTATGTGTGCTTCATAGAGCTGCCGACGATCTCTCCTGATCTCTAAAAAAGGAAAACCAGAAGGATGCCATCTACCCCGGAAGACTTGTAGGGGCTGTAGAATCATATGATCTATATGGCTTCCACCAGCGAGACGATAATGCTTACGAGTACCCAGCCCAATGAATGAGACAGTTCCTCTTCACCAGTTAACACCTGGTGCTTAGTTGAGTAGTCTTATACTTGAAGCTCCCCGTACACCTTGAATCCAGACACGTTGATTCGCATCAGATGAGCCAGAGTGTCCTCGTCAGAGATAGACCCGACGGAGATTCTGTGGCTCCCAGCCAGACTCCCAGATTATTAAGCTAACCTACCTCCTTGTCTGTTTCAAGTTCACTACAGAAAGCTCGTCAACTTGTCATCAGGCTGTCCAATCGAATGTTGGCCACATCTGAAATTTTTCTTTTGAAAAGCGTTTTAATAACTCTTTCTTCAGTTGGGTTGAGCCGGTTGTCCAATCATGGAATTCCATATATTCTCCTCCACGTCCTACGAAAGTAGATATCTGCGTAGATTTCTGTTATTACATTCTGCATTAAGTTAACTACCATTAGATAGGACACCCAGTTGATGCGAGTATGATTCCCGATCCAGTTCTCCTGTTTTTCCAGAGCACTTGAAACAGTAAATAAAATTTGTGAGTGATCAGAAAAAGGTTGGAGTTGGAAAGTTAATTGTACAAACAGTGAGAGGTATGATTGCAAACATTTATTTAATTATTTTTATAAGAATTCTGAACAATCACAAGTACTGAAGTTGACTAGCCTACACTACTAGCATATTGAAAAAAGTTGCGTTGATTTGTCCATCACTTTGTGATATACCATTTTTAAATTTATACAAATACAATCATCTAATTGCAATTTAGAACATTAATTTCTGGTAAAAACCACACCTATTAAAAATGTAGAAACTGAAAAATAAAATAAACAAAACTGAATTGGAGTATCATAAAGAATTTTCATAGTTTGCAAATAGCTATTGACTGTTCAATAAAATTCTTGCGGACCGTTTGAATGATTTTCACTACCAAAACGATTTAACGTATCTCATTCATAACATCTTGTTTTAGTAAACATAAACAGTCTACTACATATAAAAATCCGTCTCTTGATTTAGAGAAAACAAAATCTATCAATTTGTTAAGGACTTGACATACTCACCGAATGCGATCGAACCTAGAAGCTCCATAGGCCCAAAGTATAAAGAAATTATATGATTCAGATACAAATTCAGGAAGCTCAGAAGCTAGAAATATCGAACTTTGAAACTGACGATTTGGCTGAAGAATCGAGCCCAGATTCTAATATGTTTGGTGAACATTTCCCACCGAAAAATTTAGCATGGAAAAAAACAATTTCCAATGCATCTCAAGAATGTTTGAGACCATAGAGTGACGTTGATGACCGCCCTTCTGACAACTCTATTGAAAATTTCCAGGTTGCTGGTGACCAGAATCTCAAGTCCTGACCCGGTAGTTGATAATAATGTAAGTTGGCATCGCATCCAACAACCAGAAGCAGGTGATTTTCCTCGCATTATCTGACCAAGTCGCTCACCTCCCTTGTTGAGAGTTTATTCAATGAAAAAGTTTCAATTATTCTTTCGATTTATTTGAATCAACTAGGAAACCGACATTGTTAAAGTTCCATTTTCTTCTCATATACATTGTGACTTGTGATCTGTAGAACAATAACCATAAATTCTTATTATTATATTATTCTGGACATAGGTCCAAACTGCTAATCTTTTGTTTGCTAAAACTGAATGATTCCTGAGAGCATGCTCAAGCGGACTGTATCCTTATTTGTGCTGTGATATTTCCAACAAACCCGGACTGGAAGCTCATCGGTAAACATTTCACACATATAAAATATACTTCTACATGATTGAAGGTAGTATTTCTCAAAGACACGTTTAGAGGTAATTGGATGTGTCCTGAATTTCAGTGAATCGTGCTTAGAATTGACATATTCAGTTGCATTCGTTACGAAATATACCAAAAGTGAAGGTCATTATCTCGTGAAAATTCAATATACGGATTTTCAGGAAGAAGTCACTACACGAATGTAACACATATGAGGCAAATGTAGTCGATGAGCCAGTACTAAATCTTCGTGGATTAATTCAGAATACGTTGCTAAGATATGATTCTTCAAGTATCGGTTCGATCTTTATGGTCGGATCTGAATATAGATGACATCACACTAACAAGATTCGATTTGAGGCTTGGTATCGGAAAAGCTCATGAAAGGTTTCAAAATCTACATAATGTTCGTTGAATGTATTGATAGATTGTGCGTAGAATGAAACTGAGGTTTTGATATTGTCAAAGTACTTTAGTCAGTTGATTCCATGATATTGAAAACAGGAATTTGGTGAAGTGATTTCCTTCCTATAGCCTTGCAGAATTGAAATATAGAACCCGATTACAAAAGAAAATTTAATCATTTTTATCTGTTTGACTACACGAAGAACATCATAAGCCTCTTTAGACGCGTCTATTGTGTGATTGCAGATATTTCTGACTTCAATATATTTTATTCTGTTTGTTTTCAAGCGAGGGCCCTAGGACAGATTTTATTAAACCACGGTTCACCAGATGATCATGATTTGTGGGTATGGGGTATGTAAGTTTCCATTCCCAGCATGATAATATTCGAGATCTCTTTGGCACATTGCGTTGGGTTGTCATTATCAAAACAAACGCTCCTCCAAGAAGAAATGCGGAGACCATCCCAGTCATACTATATGTTTTAAAATTAAAAACCAGATTACTCTTATTAATATTTGATGCACAGTAACATCGTCCAGGTACTTGTAACCTGTGTTAAATGGGTTAACATCAAAAGTTTTATAATGAATAATTAATACTCCAGCCTCGCCTTCAGACAAATCTGACTGTAGTCGGGAAGGCCAATAATTCTTAGCACGTAGGCAATTAACAGAATAAGCAAGATCATCTGTGATAATATCCCATCCATTTCATGGGATGTAGATAGACGTAAATTATGATTCCCAGGGATGCTATCATGATGGAGCAAACAAACATGTATGACTACGCCCAGGAATTTTGGGTAAATGGCTTGTGTAACGTCAGGATACCATAGCCATCGCGGATAACATTACAGTTTTCGATACAAAGCTCATTCCATGGTAGTTCTCTGAGAAATAATGTTCCTTATACGTAAAGGGAATAATACACGAGTATATAAGATGTTTTTTGCATTTTTGATTGTAGTATGGAGAATATCAGATCCTTAATGATCTGCCCCAAATGTACTACTCTTCGGATGGTATTGTAAAGTGAATTGTTTCAATGGGCATATGTCAGTATACAACTTTTTTGAATTCAATTGTGAGGTCTTCAAGTGAACCAGATTCTACATTACTCGAAATATCCTGTCATTGTGTCGAAAGGACAGCTGCTAAGTTTCAGTTCAAAAACTATTTGCTTCACAGCAAAATTTTAAATAGTATCTCCAACAATTTACTCTCGTATGCAATTAGAATCTTTTATCATCTTGCTTGAATTTCGAAAGCGAATGTTCCAGATGATTCTGCAAGACATATGGGAAGACGTGGGGGATCACTCCTGGTATAATGTGATTCAATCAAACTCAGAGATTATTTGTTTTTGAATGTCCTAAAATTTCTGATGTTTCGAATTTTTCATCAAATTTCATATTTCTTCTTGTACATCACATCTACACTGATGAAAATCATTTTCAATTATTATTATCATTATTATTAGAAAAAATTTGCGATAACAATAATTTCACCCTATTCATTTTTTTCAATTCACGTACAATTTCTCATAAATTTTGCGTGTTCCAATCCAGTCATTTAGAGCAGACAATTATCGATGATTGCCATTTACATTAACATTTTTTGAATTTGTTGACAATAAGCCTTAAAAATCTCTCTCTTTCTTTCTCTAGCTGCCGTAATGCCTATTCAAAAAAAAAATAACAAAAATGTTATATTCAACTATCAACCAATCTCTCTCATAACTACTATAATAACAAAACTATTTGAGAAAACGTTAAAGAAAAGACTATGTGAATAAACATAAAATAATATCGGATAATCAATTTGGTTTTCGAGGAGAACTTTCAACAAACGATGCGGTTGCGAAACTAATCAGGAATGTATAGTTCTATAGACGAAAGTAAACCGCATTCCTGGATTTTCCTGAGGCATTTGACACGGTAAGTCATAAGTTGTTGGATGCCTTGGGGATGCAGAAAGATGGAAGAATTTGCATTATCATAGATCATTTCATTGATATAAAACATGATGTGCAAATTAGTCGGAAGAAGTTGAGAAAAGTAAAATATGGAATATCACAAGGAACAGTCTTGGGACCTCTTTGATTATCTATCTAGATAAATTCGTTATTCAAAATCAAGTGCACAGGAAAAATAGATAATGACACTAATCATTTATAACAATACCCTGCTTTGCTTATGAATATATAGGTATACCTATCTATATTATTTTAAAAATATTATTTCTTCTTCCTACTTCTTCCTTTGCTTCTTTATTTCTCTCTATATTTCAATTAATATGTACATCTATATTGTTAGTATAGTATATTCAAAGTATCTAAGTATGTCTTCAGTTACATATTGTAATATTAAAGAATTAACATATAGAGAAAAACGCCCATGCTAGACCACGAGGTTTTAATAAGTTTTTCACCATATCATACTCTTCACCAATGAGACTTTCACGTAATAATATAAATAATATTATTGTTAACATTGAAATTTCCTCTATGTGAAGTGTAAAATTCATAAATGAATAAATAAACGTTATTATTATTATGTGCAGACCTACCATTTTCCGAGCTACTAATTCTGTGAATATAAAGATAATTTCAAAATTTGTTAAAATGTTGAATGTTTTGCTAATTTTCCAGTAAGCCGTTTTCCACTATTATTTCTCGTTCTACAGTAGAAATGAAGAAGCTATCTACAGAAAATGATAAAGGTCATAAATATACTTGTTTTCTTGGAATTAGCATGAGATCGGCGTCCTTTTTGTATGATGAAGAATTTTGTTCGTGTATTTGCATCAGAAAGCCTTGATGACATCACGGTATTATGAAAGTTCGGATAAAAATAGGTATGTAAAAGTGCGCTGAACATAAAAATTCTAAAGCGTCTACAATATTCATAAAACTCTTTACATCCATCTCGCAATTTATGAAACCTTGAGGGTGATTTTTCCCTTTAAGATAATTACAAGTTTTCCAATAAAACGACGAAAGCTTGGGTAAGGGTTTCGTAGAAATGAGTGTAATGACATCCACAGATAAAGCGTTCATTTGATAGAATAACATTCAGCAGAAACTCTTGATAAACTAGTTATCACATTTCATACAGAACCAAGACTTCAGTCTTGCCATCAAACAAAATGTTCGAAGGAAATATTCCGTGAACTTCTTTCCTTCTTTGTAAGCGTTTTCAATGTCTAGGTGGATTGGCAGTTGTTCATTGGCCATTACTTCTTTATATTCTCTGATAAAACCGTATGTCCGTCGAAACTGAGGCAATACTGTTGTTGAGCTGTATTATTCTAGAAGATGGAGCGATATGGTGGGGCCGAATGAATACATCTTGGCACTACTGTATATTGATGGAGAAAGGTTCAATGTATAATAGCTCTCACAGGCCGAACCGTATATTGTCAGGCGTTTCCAAGATACAGCCACCTCAAAACGTGGACTTTTTTATTGCACGAACCCTTTTTCGAAGTTGTACCGGGATATGAAAAATTATCTTGGAAATTCGTATAAAATTGCGAAATTTCGCACGTTCAGAAACTTCAAATTAATTATGACATAATTATTTCAAACGTAAAGTAAGACACACGTTTTAGATTCCACAACCACCCTTGACCAAAATAATTTTTGATATCCCGGTATATTGAAAAGCATGTAATTCTTATACATATGCACCTAGTGCCAAGGTTTTTCATAGAGGCTATTGCTTGGAGCTGGCCAATTAATTTAGTAGGCTAAATGTTCGAATCCCGCCTATGATTCAATCTTTTAAGTTCATTCATCTTCATATTCCTATGTTATATTATCTGAGTTATCTTCATAATTCAGAAAATGTAATTCTATAACTTTTAATGTACCTACACGAAATTGTGGCCAATTAGGCAAAGAATCTTTGAACTTGTTTATACTTAACCAGAACAATTCTCAGTCAGTTCTATTGAAATATTTAAGAACCGGGATGCTGTCATTGAATGAGTACTGTCAAGTAATTTCCAACCATAACGATATCTTAACCTACAATCCTTACTTCAAAACGACTGAACTTCAGATGAATATGCGTGAATAGTTGATGGTAGGGCATCGACTCGCATTATGTTCATCAATGATCTACTATCCTTTCAGAGGTTCATATTCACAAAAATGTATAAATCTAACGGAACCAAAGTGGTGTTATTGATAGACTCCCTGGACTAGAAGCCAGCTCCAAGAAATTGCCTAGGTAATAAACCTTGGCACAAGCTGCAAATATATAACAATTACGTGCCTATCAATAAAGAACAACTCCGAAAAAGGGTTCGTGCAATAAAAAAGTCTAAAATTTGAGGTGACTGTAGCTTGGAAACGTCTGACAATACACGATTCGTTCTGTGAGAGCTATTGTACATTAAACCTTTCTCCACCAATATACAGTAGTGCCAAGGTGTATTCATTCAGGCCCACCATTTCGCTCTAGCACCTAGACTAGGTATACGTATGTGCTATCCATCCAGGCTGGAGCAAAGTACTCGGCTCCCGACGGTTGGGAACACAACACCCAAAGCGGAGGTACGAAGTGTTCAGACTGATCCCCGTGTGATACAATGAAATTCGCTTTTCGATTAGCGTACAATGAACTTTTTTGCGGACTATAATAACTCGTTGCTATCTATCATGCACCACTAAATGAGTTACTGAAGTACTAAACGTGGGTGGCTCCTCTAGTGTCTTAGACGCAGTTTGTAATCGCAGCTCAGACAATAATTATTTTAATACAGCAAAGTTTTAATTAGTTCCTTACCGCAATTCAGTTGTTTGTTTTAATTACCAGATCACCAGATGGTTTTACATTTCATTTCTGGAAACTGCTATGTAAGCTTGTAATTAATTCAGATACATGTTCATTGCAATTAAATCTGAGTGAAACTAAATAACTCAATTTACGAATTTACATCTAGGCGGGTAGAGTTACAACTTCACAATAGGAAACCGTGACACGTTTGTCAATAAGCTGTTCTGACGCTCTTTAGATGACGTCTTAGATACCTTCCGACAGTTTTAAACCATTGTAATAAATTTGAAGCTTAAGAACTTCGTAATGAAACATCTAGAAATCCTTCTTGAAAGAGCAAGCGATGGCAATAATAATACACTTTTATGAACATAATTATTTTTTATCACTCACCGTACCTAATTGAAAATGTGAAATTCTCTCATCGGTTGGTATCAAAACTGTCATTCAAGATGCTGCGTTCTGTAATAAACACAAAGTTATTGTTCTTGAACTAAAGCGTGAGTAACTAACTCATTATTGAACTACCGAACAATTTGTCAAACAAAATCGATTTAAGTTGGAGAGTTTCCTTGAATACTCCGTTAACTAGGGGTACTTTTTCTCGGAATTTCTGGCTGAATTGGAAGTTCTTTTCATAATATTGTACACTTTGTTGTTCAATTTCAAGTAATGCCAGAATTATTCCAGATAATGAAATGTTTTCATTATTGTCGTTACAGAATTATTCAATAGTCTGTCTCAAGCTATGTTGGAAATTAATATAACGAGTCTCTCGAGTAGAGACATAATAGCAAAATTAAATGCTATACTGTGTTTGATGAAGTTGGCTTCAAATGTATGTAAATTCATAATATCATTAAGGAAAGGTTTTTAAAATAAATGAAAACGAGAGTACATGTTACGGTTGCGCGGCAACATCGTCAGAAATATTTCTGGCACTAACACAGATTGTTTTAAATACTCCTTACGAACAGAGGTATAGCCTTGTTTTTAATCATTTCAAAAACTTTCTCTTAATGATGTTGCCATATAGTTTTAAATAAACTGTATTCTAGTTTGGTCACAGGCGTTCTGCTTCTTGAGTATATAACACTAAAACTATATGTGATCCATGGATCACTAACTTCCTCCAACTGGAATCGAAAAAATATGGCAAAAGATTAGAATCAGACGAAGTCGTTTAAAGGCGTCAAATAATACACTATTTCAATACAATAGAATTTTATTCGAATTGACAACATACTATGTTATGCAACAGTCGATATTTGTACCTTTATCGAATCATCATAAATACACGGATGAGTTACCTACTACTATTGTTACCGCCTCCCGTTAGAACCATCTTTCGCTTTTGGACATTTCTGCCGGTTAAATGTATGTGTGTGATATATATTCACTGGTTCTACGTAAATTCTTCGAAAACAATTCTCCGGAAGCAGTTCTCCGAAGAAAGTATTCTTTGAAGAACAGTCCTTCGAACATCTTATCTTCCAAGAACAGTCTCTCGAAAATCTATTCTACGGAGAACAGTTCCCTGAAGATACAATTCTCACATGGAACATTTAGGTGAAGCACACCTTTGGATGAATACTTGGAAATCGTACCTGTTTGCTCACTTATTTATAGTTCATGTATTAAAGCAAAACATTTCAATTCTCCCCCATCCACGCGCGCCGCACAGCCAAGCGCACGAAATACCATTAAAAATAATTGTTTTAGCAACTTTCACGGAAGATAAGAGGTTGGAAATTAGGGAAGTTGTTCATTAACTATTGAAGAAGATGATAACGAGAAAAAAAATAGAGCGTTATTGCGCCACAATTTTTTTAGGACCATTTTATAAAGTGCTCTTTTTTGCATTAAGCTGCGGTTTGCAAAAAGTGTACATCCGATCTTGGTGAAATGTTGTGTGGTACTCGGTGGGCACAAAATCTATAACCTATCAGCTTTCAATCTTTAAAAGAACAAGAGTTATGAATTTTTGAAATTTCGAGCAAAATTGATGGTTTTTTACAATTTGCGGGGTCACCGCTGGTCCAATCGGGTTCATCCGCAGATCATTTTTTCCGTCTTTTTACTGGGCATAAACTCATCAAAAGCTTTTTTTTACTCACTCCGACGATGTCCGACGCGAAAAACCGGTCTTGGCCATTATTACCATTTTTTTTGGACCATTTACGATGATCAAAAAGTGTTCGTTTTTAGTTCCTTCAATTTGTATCATATGTTATAAAAAAGGCTTTACTTTTTTTTTTATTTATAAACTTCTATGAATTATATTTGTATGAAATTTTCCTTTTTTAATATTCCGGCTAGCTTTCTTTATTTTGTTTTGATTTGAATTTATATTTTTGATTTGATTTGAAAATGTTCTTTTTATATATTCCATGGGATTAAACACAATATTTTTGTTGGAATGTTAAAAGTTCTATATTTAAAATTAATGATTCTATGTTATTTCTTACGATTTGTTTTATGTTCTACAATTCTATGCTTAACCTCCAAAACTGATTGATATTACTTATTATTTATAAACAACAATCTTACTTTCAGATATACAAATGATGATACAAGGATGATATTATAAACAAACTTACTTTTAAGTTATATCCAATTATATGATGGAAAATGTAGGCAATGTTCAGTTGATTTTGTATATTCTTGATAATTTTAATTTATCACTTTAAAAACACAATTACTTCGCTTTGAAACATTCACAAACACAGGTAAACTACGTGCTTACTTCTTTTGAAATTCAGGAACTGTTGATGATAAATTGTTAACTTGGTTTTATTCTTTCAAGATATAAAACATATAAAACTTCTTCAATTATATTCTGGAACTTTATCGAAGACTGGATACTATACGATGCTATTTATTAGCTGTGGTTATTATAACCTTACTTTGTTATGAAGATTCAAGAACACTACTTGATTCGTAGAAATATTTTACTAGCTCCGGTTACTTTAACTTATCGAAGCTACTGAGTCTACTTGAGTTCTCCGATGTTATTCAAAAACTAAGGTTATGGAAATATGCTTGAGCTGCAGAAGATGCTTGGATCTTAGATGTTATTGCAAGACTGACCTCTTTTCTATTTCTGATTTCCTTTTATAGGGCTTCCAAAAGGACGCAAGTTGATGTCATAATTGACCAATAAGAAATTTCCTTTGCTTATCAAGGATGCTTTGGTCATTGTTGAAAACTGACATAACTCTTCATTGTTGACTGTTCGACGTTTCTTAAATGTCTCGACCAATCAGAATAGAGTATTCTATAAATTTTGAATTATAGAAGATTTTCAAATTATTTAGAGTGGTTATGCTTTCTGTTATCTGAATTAATATTGCCTACATTTTTCCACACATTTTGGTATAAGATAACCTATGATTAGGTTAATATTAACTTGATTATTCCAATATTTATATCAAATTTGACATTTGCCATTTCTCAAATCTAATACATAATATAAATTATCAATAACATTTCTATAACATTATAGAACTCAAATTTCCTAATTATATCTTAAATCTATAACATATTTTAAGTGTTTGTGCTATCTTATTAAAGTCTGGAAATCATTTCAATTATGATTTCTTCTTTCGTATCACTGTACGTTTATCCACTTTCGCTGTTTTCTTGTTTACACTTCTTATTCTATTTACATTATGATTTATTTTGTTCTACATTGTTAAATACCTTATATTATCTACAATTTAACTTTTATTAATGTTTTTAATTCCATATTTTATATATTTTATTATTCTTTTCTGATTTTAATGTTCGGTGAGTTCAATTTTTATTATTTTATGTTGTTTAGGAAATGAAATCATAACACATAATTATCTACTTAAGATAATACAATTTTAAATAGTGCAGTTATCTACATGTATGAGTGGCGATCTCTGCCAAACCATTTTAAGGACCTGAACACCACAATACTGTTTACGATTAGTTATCAATGTATCACAAATGCCACACACAATCATCATGTTGATTCACTTACATTGACAAGTGCGTTGGAAATAATTATTCAGGAATTAATTCAATGAAAATAGTTTCTGTCCCAAGGTGCTCAATTTGATTTCATTGCAATTTTTAGAGGAGTCTTTTAAAGATTATGTAACAAATAACGTGACGCACTCGATCGCTTATCATTTCCAATCATCTGTCACCTGATTATTATTAAGTTTCGCTTGGCTCATGTTCTCAAACAATATGGATAATTAATGAACCAACACGAATACGTTATTATAACTATCATTATGCCAATACGCTCGACTTATTCCTCCCTAACAATCGAGCTCCCTATACAGTAAAACTCTGTGCACCATTGAGAAACTCTCCCACGCTATCCCTATACCAATGCACAAACAAATCAAATACCTCCACGCAAAGTTTAGCATAACAACTCAGCCTACTGCATATTCTTCTCCGAGTTTCCTTGGAGTAGGGTACATTTTTAATCTGAAGGCGCGACGCAATGAATGTGCCGAAAAGATTTCGGAGATAATCATGCTGACAATAGAAAGTTACATATCTCATACTAACAATTCATCATCTAGGGAACCAGGATTTAATAAAATCTTTCCTAGGGCTGTCACTTCAAAACAAACTGACCAGAATAATAATATAATCGAATTGGGTGCCAATTGTTTTGGAATAAAGTTCAATATACTCAATACGATATAAATGTTGAAAAAGATTATAATAAGGAAGCCTTCCACTAAAACCGAATATTATAGTCATATATTCTCTATAAATCCTCTTGCGCTCAAACCGTTAAAAAGCAATAGCTCAATTTACCCAAATATAATATAATAGGAATGGTGTGTGAAAGGTCTATTCAATATACATTCAACTTGTAATAGCTACCCTATCGATAAAATTACAATTATGACACTAAAATTCGTCAAACTTCTACGACTATTACTGACGTCAATCTATAAATAGTTCCTCACGAAGGCCTGTTGCTACGAATGCGGTAACACGCAAACATGATTACATGCCGATTTAACTCCTAGGAATATTAAGTCTGGAAATTATAATTTCCAAACAAATAGGTAGTGGAAATACTGCGATAGATTCAATCATTTTCCGAATATTCAAATAGGACAGATAATAAAGAATATGGACGTTCTTTGTTCGGTTCAGCTACGTTTCGTTGCACACACAAGTTCCCATCTTTGGATTGTTTAGCAGAGTATGCAATACAAATGAAGAAAAACAGTATGGTCCCTTTATACGAACCTTCGCAAATTCACCTTTTTTACTTCCCAATAGTGCTTCGCGAGATCGAGACAAGAGCGAGAGTTGACTCGCCCTCGATGTTGACGAAGGCCCCATCCTGTCGTCCTGCGTTATCCGTCATGTTTTAAAATTTGTACTAAACGGAGTTGTAAAGGTTGAAATCCCCCATGATGATAATTTCAGATGTTGGTCTAGATTAAGAGAAATAAGGTCAAGATTCAGAGAAATAAACTCAAAGAGGTCACCATGAGCTGGGTCGTTTGATGATAAATAAAAACTGAAGTTTTGTCTGTTCATGGTTATCAACCTTGAAAATGAATCTTACAACCGGAAATGGAAGGAAAACGAAAATATTTTAGAATGATTCACATGCCAAAATCGTAACTGTTGATATTTTGAATTCAAATCCTTTTAAGACTTGAAGATACGACCAAATAGCACAAGCAGAAATGATGAAAGCAGGCCGAAAACAAGAAATATGATGGAATAATTCTAAGGGATGTTTGTAGATCGTTGAGCCCGAGGAAGCTTTTTTCGAAGAAAATTCCAACAAACGTATTATGGAAACACAAATGATGGGTCAACCCATCTTACGGAGATCCAACTGGTGTAAGAATGTGGTTGAAGCCTTGGATAAGGTCGTGTATTGTCTCCCGGTGCCCGCATCCGAATAAAACCCGGTAGAACCCAATAATCTAACAGCTATTTCATATACCGAATTCAATGTTGATCATGCATCAGCGATTCTAGCCGAAGCAGTAAGCCGGCTTTACAAACTTTTGCTTCCGATAATTAGTGGAGTAAATCTGGCGAGAAAATAAGCAAGGTTGGTGAAAATTTTACGATGCATAGCGACCCGGTGGAAAAGTTTTTTTAGGGTACCAACAACAACTTCCTGAAATTTTTATTTCTCAAAGTGGGTGCAAACCTTTTTTTTGGCCAAAAAGGTTTTTTTTGACATTTTTAAGGGTAGCTTAGCAACAAAAAATTAATATCTCTGGTTGTATTAGAAATTAAGAAACCAAAGTAGTACCCTTTTATTGTCAATGTCCAAGGAACTTCCAGTCCAAATTTCAAGTTGATCGGACTTCCCCCCTCCCCGTAATTTATTTTATTTCATTATCACTATATACGAACCAATATACCAAGAAAACATACAAATATATATATATATATATGTAGAACTGGATTCTCGGGTATTGATCCGCGTTGTGTGGTTTCGGTCCACAAAAGGACCAATTTCACGACGTTTCGGCAAAGTCGCATTTGCCATCTTCAGATGATTCGACCGTAGAGTCAGGAAGATCTAGGCGAACTGACGCTTACTTGGAGGGACAGGTATTTATATCCCCCGTTATGCTTGACCTTTGGACTTTCGAACTATTTCACGCTTGGTTGATTTCTACGTGTTTGGCTCCGAGTGACACGTTTGGATGACGTCATTGCAACGCTGGAATCAGCCAGAAAGTTTCCGTGACCTGTTGCACGTGCACTGGATACCACGTTCTCTCTTGTTTTGGTTGTATCTTCCGACTTTCTGAAGAGGGTTTCCATGTTGCTGGTAATCTTAGTACGTCATCTCGTTTGTTAAGACTATGTGGACGTTTCTCGATCTCTATTGCCTCCCTGGTTACTCTGGTGTAGAAGTGTTCAATGTTGGCTAGAGTCTTAGTGCCGCTAAAGTTGATCATATGGCCAGTACTTCTTACATGTTCAGCTAGTGAAGACATGGTTTCGTTTTTCGACACAGCGTTTGCATGTTCAGTCTTTCGCACATCAATGCGTCTGTTGGTCTGTCCGATGTATGTCTGTTCACAATTACCACATGGCACCTCGTACACTCCTTTTGCATTCTAGAGGAATTTTGTCTTTTGGATTCCGAAGAACATTTTCGATTTTTCTATCTGTTGTGAAGGTTGTTTTGATATCATGACGGCTCAGTATTTTGCAGATTTTTGTCAGTTGTGCCTTTTATGTAAGGTAGAAAAGCGTTTCCCACTGGTTGATATTCATTGTTGACATCCTTCTCATTTTTGCGTTGAGAGTTATGAATCTGTTTTCTTGAATAGCCATTCATCCTAAGGGCTGCTCGGATGGTTTCCATTTCTCCATCGAAGTTCTCCGCATCAGCGAGACGTTTTGACCTTGTCATGAGGGTATTTACGACTGATTGTAGCTGGGATGGAAGGTGATGCGAGTTACTATTCAAATATCGGTTCGTGTGGGTATTTTTCTGAATACTGTATGTCCCAAACTGCCGTCAGTTTTCTTTGTTACCAAAACATCTAGAAATGGTAATTGGTTGTTCTCTTCGGCTTCTATTGTGAATTTTATCCGATCATGGATTCCATTCAGGTGATCGAGAAACCCTCTTAGTTGTCCTTCTCCATGTGGCCAAATAATGAAAATATCTTCTACATATCTGAGCCAAAGTTTGGGCTATAGTTGCGCTGTGTTAAGAGCTTTAATTTCAAAATCCTCCATGAAAAGATTTGCGATCACTGGTGAGATTGGTGATCCCATCGGTGCTCCTTCGATTTGCCTATATCGCTGTCCCTCGTACATAAAGTAAGTATTGGCTACACAGTGTTTGGCCAAGTCAATAATGTATCCTTCCGGTTTGTATTTATGTTGGATGATCTCTAGGGCTTCGTTTATGGGTACTTGTGTGAACAAGGATGCTACGTCGAAGCTTACTAATATGTCGTCAGGTCCTACTGTTTGCATATCTAGAAGTTCGATAGAGTGTTCCGCGTTAGGACAACTAAGAGGGTTTCTCGATCACCTGAATGGAATCCATGATCGGATAAAATTCACAATAGAAGCCGAAGAGAACAACCAATTACCATTTCTAGATGTTTTGGTAACAAAGAAAACTGACGGCAGTTTGGGACATACAGTATTCAGAAAAAAAAACCACACGAACCGATATTTGGTTAGTAACTCGCATCACCATCCATCCCAGCTACAATCAGTCGTAAATACCCTCATGACAAGGTCAAAACGTCTCGCTGATGCGGAGAACTTCGATGGAGAAATGGAAACCATTCGAGCAGCCCTTAGGATGAATGGCTATTCAAGAAAACAGATTCATAACTCTCAACGCAAAAATGAGAAGGATGTCAACAATGAATATCAACCAGTGGGAAACGCTTTTCTACCTTACATAAAAGGCACAACTGACAAAAATCTGCAAAATACTGAGCCGTCATGATATCAAAACAACCTTCACAACAGATAGAAAAATCAAAAATGTTCTTCGGAATCCAAAAGACAGAATTCCTCTAGAATGCCAAGGAGTGTACGAGGTGCCATGTGGTAATTGTGAAAAGACATACATCGGACAGACCAACAGACGCATTGATGTGCGAAAGACTGAACATGCAAACGCTGTGTCGAAAAACGAAACCACGTCTTCACTAGCTGAACATGTAAGAAGTACTGGCCATATGATCAACTTTAGCGGCACTAAGACTCTAGCCAACATTGAACACTTCTACACCAGAGTAACCAGGGAGGCAATAGAGATCGAGAAACGTCCACATAGTCTTAACAAACGAGATGACGGACTAACATTACCAGCAACATGGAAACCCGCTTTAGAAAGTCGGAAGATACAACCAAAAACAAGAGAGAACGTGGTATCCAGTGCACGTGCAACAGGTCACGGAAACTTTCCGGCTGATTCGAGCGTTGCAATGACGTCATCCAAACGTGTCACTCGGAGCCAAACACGTAGAAATCAACCAAGCGTGAAATAGTTCGAAAGTCCAAAGGTCAAGCATAACGGGGGATATAAATACCTGTCCCTCCAAGTAAGCGTCAGTTCGCCTAGATCTTCCTGACTCTACGGTCGAATCACCTGAAGATGGCAAATGCGCCGAAACGTCGTGAAATTGGTCCTTTTGAGGACCGAAACCACACAACGCGGATCAATACCCGAGAATCCAGTTCTACACATTACGTCCGCGAGAACCTAAGAAGAAACATATACATATATATATATATATATATATATATATATATATATATATATATATATATATATATGTATATATATATATATATATATATATATATATATATATATATATATATATATGTATATATATATACTCATATATGCAAGGAATTTTGCGTAACGGCTAACTCGGTCATTTTTCAACCGATTTAGCTGAAATTTGAACTAAAGATAGGTGTTATGGTCTCAAAACTACCATTTCAAGTGAAAATATTGAATAGTTTTCCAGAAATTCAACTTTAAGTCAATTTTTTAGTTATTTTTCAAATTAAGATATCTCATGTCATTTACATCCGATCTGAATCTGCTTTGCGAGAAAATGTAGTTATTCGCATATAGTTTTATGTCATGGAACTCATTTTTCAATTATTTTTTTTCCAGTCCATATTAGCCATTTTGGTTAATTTGAGATAAATCGAATGACGTTCACGTGAGGAGCGCGTAGCTGGCGAGTTAGAAAAGTGTAAACTGGTTGTACCTAATACGGCTTTACGACGACTTTCCGCGTGCCGTTTTCGCTCCATGTAGTTAGATAAAGTATCGGACCGTGCCCGACGGCCCTTCTTTTTTCGATAAATGTCCATTAAATAGGAAACTTTAATTAAAATAGAAACAGGTACTCTCAGGTCTTAGCTACGCGCGTCTAAAGTGCGAGTCGCACGGTGCGATGTATCAAAGGGAATTTTCTAGCTACTTAAATATACCCGAAGCGGGTGAAAGCTAGCGGCCCATAGACGAAAATTTCGCACTTTTAGAAACTTCAAACTAATTAATTTGACACAAGTCTTGGAGATATTACTACCGAAAATAAAATGGCTAATACAGGCGGTGAAAAAAAATTTGAAAAATGAGTTCCATGACATAAAACTATATACAAATACTTACATTTTCCCGCAAAGTAGATCCAGATCGGATGTAAATGACATGAGATATCTTAATTTGAAAAATAACTAAAAAATTGACTTAAAGTTGAATTCCTGAAAAACTGTCGAATATTTGCACTTGAAATTTATAGGGTAGTTTTAGGATCATAACACCTATCTTCAGTTCAAATTTCAGCCAACTCGGTTGAAAAATGACCGAGTCAACCGTTACGCAAGATTCCTTGCATATATGAATATATATATATATATATATATATATATATATATATATATATATATATATATATATATATATGTATATCTATTACGGGGAGGGGCGAGGTCGGATCAACTTGAAATTTGGACTGGAAGTTCCTTGGACATTGACAATAAAAGTGTGTTACTTTGGTTTCTTAATTTTCAATACAACCAGAGATATTAATTTTTTGTTGCAAAACTACCCTTAAAAATGTAAAAAAAAAACACTTTGGGAAATAAAAATTTCAGGAGGTTGTTGTTGGTACCCTAAAATAACTTTTCCATCGGGTCGCTAAGCATCGTAAGATTTTTGCCAACAATTTGCCAGATTTACTCCACTAAATAGCTAGATTTGAATCTCCAATCTGCATAGTTAATGCAGGATAGTTTGTTAATTTTTTGCGAGATAGTTTAACAACATTTTCACATATTTTTAGGAATACTAAGATGAGTTATTTGAAAGTTTATTTTCGTTATTGATTGATTGCCTTTGTACACATATATTACGTCACAATAGTTTCTTCCGTGATTTGTTCGGGTACCTACTATGAAGATCCTGATTTTTCAATAGAACTGAGAACAACTAAATCGTCTTAGGAAAATCACCTAGGATAAAAAGTCCACCCAGGCCCTAAAATAGAAAATTTCTAATATTTTATTTCATTTGATTGACCAATTTCTCTAGTTACTAGTTACAACCATTCTCAAGCGTTATGAATTCTTATGAAATCAGATTGTCAATCGGATTTCAGTTGAGACATAAAAGACATAAGAATTTCGAATAACAGATAAATAAAAATTACTACATGGAATTATTTTCCCGAATGGATTACAGGTACAAGTTTTAAACGATAAACTGGATTATCACGCGAGAATTTCCGATGCTATTGTAAGACTATGTCAATAATACAATCGTCAATAACTGTCGTAAAATGAACGTGCTTGGAAAATTCATGCAAAATGGATGTGATTTCTTTGAACAGTCGAATCTGTCTAGACGTTTCTGAATCGTTGAACATTGTTTTCCGAAACAGACCGATTGGTTTCGAATTCTAATGTTTTTCAATATGAATTCTGAAGAAACATCAGTAATGCAAATCTATGTAAACAAATAAAAATACAGTAATTACTCTATTAGGAATAATCAAGTTTCTCAAATAGTATCATTCATTTTCGAAAACATGTAATTAAGTAATTGAATTTTTTTCCTCGAAGATTTCTCAGTATATTACTACCGCATATGGTGAAAATATGAATTTAATAGCTAACAATTACACACTTATCGTAGGTGGCGAGTGCGCCAAAGGAGAACATAATGCAGTCTTATTCCTTTATTTCTGTTGAATAAAATCTGATACATAGAACTCGAGACAGAAGAACTTAGTGTAATGGCCATTGGCCACTGATATATAGCCTCTCAGCAAAAGCTGAAGTTCAACAAAATAATAGAACAATAATTCAGATGGACTAGAATTAATGTTTTCCTTATTTAATTCAAGCAACAAGTACAAGTATGGATTCGGCGTTCATTTAGTGTAAATTCATTTCAAAAATATGTAAAACAGTGGAATAATACATAAATCAGCTGCAAAGTTTACTTGATGACAATTGTCTCATACCACAGTGACATTATCAAACCAAGTTATCAACTGAGTTACCAAAGAGCTGTCATCCTGAAATTTCTACAATAGTATACTGTACAGAGCATGTATGAAGATAACTGGTTTTAAGTATAAACAAGTTTAAAGTTTCTTTGCAAAATTAATTAATTAATAATCCCATGTTAAATAATCTAAGTTATCTTCATGATTTAGAAAATTTAATTATATATCTCTTAATGTACCTACACGAAATTGTAGCCAATTAGGCAAACAACTTCAAACTTGTTTATACTTAAAACCAGAACATTTTTCAGTAAGCTCTATTGAAATATATAAGAACCGGGATGCTGTCATTGAATAAGTACTGTCGAGTAATTGCCAATCATAGTAATACTCTAACCTACAATCCTTACTTCAAAAACAACTGAACTTCAGATGATCTATGGTAGGACATCGAATCGCATTGTGCTCATCAATGATCTACTATCCTTTCAGAGGTTTATATTTACGAAAATATAAATATTTGATGGGACCAGAGTGGTGTAATTGGTAAACACCCTGGACCAGACATTGTAATGTGGGTTCGAATCCTGCCTATGGTTAAATGCTTAACGTTTATTCATCCTTGTAATCCTATGTTAAACAATGTAAGTTTTCTTCATAATTCAGAAAATTCAATTATATATCTCTTAATGTACCTACATGAAATTGTGGCCAATAGATTGAAAATCTCTGATTTAGTGAGATCCACCCTTCTTACCAAAAACACTCTCAAGAAACTGTTGAGTCGAATTAATTGAAATTGACAAAGTGCCACGTGATTTCTCAAGAGAATAATTCAAGTTAAAAAATAAGCAGTAAGATAGTTAATAATTCTTATCCTCTCTTAGGCTTCTGATTCAGAATTTTTCGGGATTTCTAAGCCTATCTGTCCTTTTCTGAATATTACTAACTGATTCCTCCTCTACTAATTATTTCAACTATAAACAAGACTATATTTAATTGTAATTTTGATTATTAGATACCACGTTAAGTCCTGATTTACATGTGATACACTGTGAGTAATTATTTAACTTATGAAAGAAAGATGTTTAAAACTTCTATATTAAGATCACAACGGATCTGGAAAAAGCCCGCTACCTAAGCATCTCCAGATGGTTATTATCAACATTTATAGGTTAGCATTCGTTTTCGGTCCTATATTCGTTATTCATATTGACGGGCTTATGATTTTCTTCAGAACCAAAAACTCGTGTGAAATTATTGAAATCATCTTGACCATGCGAGCTATGGTATCATATCACCCTCCTTGAAGCGGGTGTGCATTGTCTTATATTCATTTTAGAAATTATTCTACTTTTCTCATGGTACATTTATCATTGATACTAAACAGAAAACCTCTGGCAACCCTTGAATGTTCTTGTTACTTTGCTTTTAGATATTTTAATTTTCTACAAATAATTCTGTTTTGAATATTGGAAATTACCTGTACTAAGACATATCACTATGTTTATCCAATGGTCCTATTTCAATTTCAAACTGCTAAAGTTCAGAAATGCAATTTGAAAAAGTAATTGTATTTTCACTTGTCCAAAATGGTTTGAAGATTATCTACACATTACTGTGGTTTTATAGGCTACTATAGTGTAATCAGACAATAACCCTGCACATTTTCAATCTAAAAGTGAGGCTATTCTGTCACAGAAAAGATTTGTGGATGCAAGATTCACTACATAATAAATCATTCGTAACGGAATATATATCGAAGTTCGAAGTGACGAGGGTTCACAACTAATGATGCTGCAAGAGCTATCATGAGCACACATATATTCACACTGTTGGATCACGTTATCTTTGACAAGTGGTTCAACAACGTTTACGGTGTCACCAGCTAACATATATTTCATGCAATCAACTATCCCCCTTACCTTTGGAATGTTATACCTTACTCCTAAGAATATTCCATGAGACTTTCCATAAAACCCGTATTTCCTTTCATAATCATAAATAGATTCAGATTTGTCCATAATTCGGAAAAAAAGCTCTAGCAAAATTTGCTGTGTATGCGGACAAAATAGTGTTTTTCATCATTTAGCAAACTAAAGATTTCTTATAGGATATGCACTCATCTAAATCAGTTTCCGAAAGAACCACTGTGGACAAAACATTCTTCGTTATAATACCTATTTGAATTGAAGTGTAAATTTTCAACCATAATTTATCATTTAAAATCGTTCGTATCATAAAGGATAAAAGTCTGATTACTTTTGCAATTAGATTCATATTCTTAGAAATAAAAGTTTGCAGATCGATTATAATCACGCTAATTGCGTCAGCTGCACTGGCAAAATTAATATGTCTCAAATCTTCAATATCATTCAAGAAACAAATACATGTTTCCGCAACTATGTCCCATGTTCAGCAGATGCATGGGAGAGTCTCCAAAACCTCAATAAAATGCAGATAATATGAATGTTCTTGGAATTCCATTATTTCTAAAGAACATAATAATAACTTATATCTTTTTGCTATGTTCTTAAACGCTGCATCTAGTGGAAATTGTTCCATTATTGCTAACTGAATAATACTCGTTGATTGAATAATTTTCCTTTTTCATTACAAATATCGATAATAACTGAATTCGAAAATTCAGGTCGGATCGTGATAATTCACCAAATCTCATACTTACTTCCCTCACTATACGTAAGTGTAAGGGAAGTGTTGTAATCTGTGCAAAAAAATTGAAGTGACCTTATCGATGGGAAGTCACAGTCCATTTTAATACAAACAAAACCAAGGCTTATCAATGGGTTCTCCAGTGAGTCCCTCATTGGCTGAAATATTCAATAATAATAATAATAACGTTTATTATATATAAACTGGCTTATCGTCAGTACAATTTACAAAAATAGTTATAATAAACTAGATAATTAATTCACGAAAGTTTGTTTGTGAAAAATGCAATTTTAATTCAAATAAATAATAACTCTTAAGATAAAATACATCTCAAAATTAATGAAGTAATTTTTAGACTAATAAGCAGAATATAAAAAATTGAAAACATATTGCATAATTATAACATAGACAATACAAAAATAAAATATATATGGTTTTCGTTAAGTAATAATCTATTTTTCTTAAAGAAATCAATAAGCAGAGATAATTAAGTTTCTATACCAAGGTGGTGCTATTTCAAAATGTTTTAAGTTAACCATATTGCGAAAAGTTTTTCTAGTTGTATTTAATATCCAAAGTTGAGTTTTGCATTTATAATGTTTAATATTATTCAACAATTCGATATTAGCAGGATTTTTGTACAACATTGAGACGATATTTTTCAAATCATTACATAGACACAAATTCATTTTTGGTACAGATACTTAAATGACCTTATAGCATGTTTTACAAGTAATACAGATGAACTTATTCATGAACACTTAAAACGCATTCACCCTGAAATTGAATGCACACTAGAAATTGAATGTAATTCAACAATCAATTTTTTGGACCTAAAATTAACAAAACAAAATAACAAAATTTCTTTTGACATTTATAGAAAACCTACACACAACCATTTACACATAAAATAGCAGCGTTTCAATCTATAATACATAGAGCCTTTTCAATATCATTAGAAACCAGCGCTTTCGACTGAGTTAGATACTATAAGAAACATTGCGATACATAATGGCTATTCTGTATCGCTAATAATTTAATCAAGAGAAAATCTTTAAAATTAAACTATTATTCAAATTTATCACAGCGTGCAACAAAATATAGAGAAAGATATGTTAGCTTGATGAGGTTTGGGCCAATATCTGATGGAATCTCGAATACCTTTAAGGAACAAAAGTTAAATATAGCTTTCAGACCAAGCCAAAAACTGTCAAAAATATTTTTAATGCAAAAACTAAATCTGATAAATCTTTAAAGTCAGAATATTTTACATTCAATTACGAAGGATAGAAAACGTATTCTATTGGGCGGCATCAAACTCGGCACATCCGAATCTTTTAATCCTAATGCATTTTAAATTTTATTTTTACAACTACAAACTCGGCATAAAGTTGTTACAGGTACCTAACCCCTGTAACAAGTACCTAACTAACTATATTTTGTTTTGTAGCTATATCAGTTTTCATAAGTACATAGTCATTTCTAGTGTAAAGTTGATGGTCTATGTATTTCTAATTGTGAAAAAGTGTAAAAACGGCAAAAATAAATCATAGTAATTTTTCGGCTTCAAGTGAAATGTTCAGTCAAAGAGGAAAACTTCTCTTAGTTTACGAGAACTATAGGTTTGAACACAACAGAAAATTAGCTTCCGGAGAAACTAAGTGGAGGTATATCAATGATAAATGTAAAGAAAAAAAAGAGTGTAAATCATAACCATGAACCAGAACTAACAAATGTGTTGCAAAGACAAGTTTTAGGTCATTGTTGGAAGAGAAAAGCCGAAAGTGATATAACAGAAAAACCTTCCAAAATGATTAGAATGGAGCTAGCTCAAAATGATGTGTCTTCAAACAATTGGACAATAAGTGATCTACAATGTGCTTGAAGGTACATTTACACTGCACGTCGAAAATTGTTGCCAGTTTTGCCAAAATCACTATCAACCAAAAACCAACAGAAATGAAGAATGAAGAAATAATTGTTAATGATTAACCCGAAAATTTAGTGATATTTAGCTGTAAAAGTAATTTAAAGTTTTTATGTGAATCAAAAATTATTTATATGGACGATACAATTTCTTACTGCACAAAATATTTCACACAAGTGTTTACGATACATGGTTTTTTCAACGGTCATTATATACCATTAGTTTTTTTGTTTATCAAAAGACAAAAGTGAAAAAATACATAGGTTTTGCATATCAAAAATTAAAGAGTATTGTGATTATATAACCATCAAATTTGTACCAGAAGAAACAGTAGTAGATTTTGAGATATCTATTCATAATTTATCCAAATACTAAAATTACCGGGTGAATCTTTCAATCTCTGTGCCGAGTTTGTATTACGTACCCCATTCTATTAGAATCTATAGGAATATTTAAACACAATAATCCTTCAAACAATCTACTTAAGCAGCTAGATTTAGGAAATTACACTTTGTTTATCCTGATAAATTCCACTTAATACAATCCTTAAAATGTAATTATCGGCAGTTTAATCCCTTTCCGTTTACTATCTATACATAATTACCCTTAGTAGCTATTTGTACCATCAATTCTTAAAATCCATTCTAAGTAAAGTTCATATAAATACTATGATGTTTTAGTGTTTTGTCATTGCACGTTTTGATAATGAATTGTGAAGTTCGAAATTAAAATCAACTTTCTTTTAAATCAAGTGATATTTTACAAAGTAAAATCTCTTGTTTTATCTGTCAAAATGAAATTTCACAAAGTAACGGACAGCTCCATTCAAATTCATTTAAAATCTAGCAGATTCTGATAGTTCATGTGACTGCAAGTGTCAGTATACAGCAAGATTATATTAAAATGTCGATAATTGCGAAAGTCAACCTGACAGCAGATGTCAGTATAAAACAGAGTTGTGAAATACATTATGTAGACCATTTATATAAAATTTCAATGCATCATAGGGTTTTATAGCTGTTTTCAAATCATTTCCGATTTCCAATATATCTTGTGTTTCTGCAATCATTTACATTTGACTCGCAGGAGTGTCCGAAACATAGACCTTTTATCCTAAGGAGATAGAATTGTTTACATTTAAACACGATCAGACATTGCCAAAATTTCGGGTCACTCAGACTGTTTATTACAAATATGGCCGTATGGAATGTGCTGTTGCCGGATTAGTTGTTCTGTGTGCCAAATTGAGATTTTTAATCATTATTAAAACGTCCATAGCATTAATTGTCGGTTATATTAGAAGCAATACTGTTGAAATGTCGTTTTCCCTGAACAATATTCCATAATTTATGGTAACCTGGAATATACAATCGAATTATACAATATTTAAATTTTTAAATATAGAACAATTCCATTCCATTGCATCATTTGTTCAGAAAGCGACAACGCCGCGCACCTTTTATGAATGAGGACTTGGTTCTGTACTACGCAATTTAACAGCTTCCGTATTTCTCGTAGCTATTTCGAAGCGGTGTTGCCTTACAAGTGGTACTAAGTTTTCAATCATAGTTACAGCGTTGCCAATAAGGAGTAATTATGACTCGACGACAAAGAGCTCCGTTGGTTTTCTTTGTTATAGTTCATGTAATCATTGCGACAAGTCAAATGGAGTTTTATGAATGAGATGTTTCGTCTCCTTAGGATAAAAGGTCTATGGTCCGAAAGCTATTTTACTAATCAATGAGTGGGAAGTCCCGTGATCAGTTGATCACACATAGTTCATTTCTACTCGAGTTAAATATATTTGAGTGTCAACCAATCGACTACCTGATTTCGTTTAAGCGTCGCAACTATAATTACACGAATAATTACTGTAAATTTATTTCTGGAGTAAGAATATGTTTGATATTTTCGCCATCTTCAAATAGAGTAGGTAATTATTTTAATAATAGTTACTTAAATACCAAGAGACGACAGTGTTATATTCCTCTCGCGGATAAATTGATGCCCGACGCGAAGGACAGTGGTGAAATACATTATGTAGACCATTAGTATAAAATTTCAATGAAACATAGAGTATAATATAACGTCCGTTATAGGGGTTTCTAAATCATTTCCAATATATTTTATGTTTCTGCAATCATTTTCATTCGACCCGCAAGAGTGTCCGAAAGTTATTAGACTAAGAAATGAGTTGGAAGTACCATGACCAGTTGATCACACACATTTCTACTTGAGTTGAATATATTTGAGTGTCAACCAATCAACTTCCTGTTCCTGGAAATTACGAGCTATAAAATAACTTTGTTTAAAGTGACAACAATAATTACATGAATAATTACTGTAAATCTATTTCTGGAGTAAGAATATGTTTGATATTTTCTCATAGACTAGGTAATTATTCTAATAATAGTTATTTAGATACCAACGGAGGACAGTGTTCTCTTCCTCCCTCGGATAATAATCCAAGGAAGGTAATACACTTTACTCTAGAGGAATGTATATAATTTGCCCTACTACCTTTTATTCCCATTTTCAAGAATGATATTTGTATTCTTTTTTCTGTTGAAATATAATATTTGAAATCAGCTAGTATATATCCAAGACTGGCGTTGCGAAGAAGTTGTTTACAACATAGTGATTGACGTTTTTCAAACGATTTTCTTTATTTCAATCATAAAAATTTACAATGAAAAATGGAATATGAAGCTTAGGATAGTATGCCTCAAGATAATCTTCTGCCAATCAATTCTCGTGAAATAAACGAGAAAGAGAACGAGCTTTTTAAAAAATGGCTGGAGAAAAATCTAAACTCAATAACAATAAATTTCACCTTCCTAGGGAGAAAAAGTGCTGTTTTCTACCGAAATTCAGGGGTCGTAAACGTCATTTTCTAAGGGGGGCAGTAGAAAATATATTCACTCCCCGCCTGGAAAAAAAAACTCATTTTCGCAAAATATCAGTTTTGAGCCTTTCTGAATTCATGTACACTATTTTTGAAATTCAGTCTGTGTGTGCGTATGTGCGTACGTAAGAGTGGAGATGATAGCGACGATCCTATCTAGCACTATCTTTCAAAAATTTTAATCAAAATTAAGTGAAATCTAACAATTCCTATGTCAGAATAAGAACAAGTTATTCAGCTCTAAGATTATAGAAATCAAAGCTCTTGAATAAATTTTAATTAGAGTTAAATAGGCTGCTGGAAGATCTGCAGAGTCACAGAATTCTAACAATGATCTCAGATATCATACCAATAACGACCAACGGTAACATCCCCTTCAACAATATTTTCTCAAAATAATATGAATGGGTTCGGAATAAATCCGACCTACTGAGTACGGACATCTGTTGGTTCACAGACGACTCCAAAACTCGCGAAGGAGTTGGAGGATATACGATTGCAGCCAGAAGACTGAAATATGTGTCGTCTTGGTGCTTATGCAACTATTTTCCAATCACACTCTGTAGAGTATTAATACACTCTATAAATAAGTAACAATCCACTATCCACTAAAAATACTGTTAAAATATTGAGGACATTCCAACTACAAAGTAGCCATCATCAGAGTAAATCAAATTAGAAATCAAAATGTGTTTAAATACTATTTGGGATTAATAATCAAACAAGGGCTCACTCTCAGCTAGAGTTAAATCAAAATTGAATAAATTGCTTTTCCGTTTATTCATTTCCATCCCTTCTAAATTACCTAGATATTTCTGGGTACTGTTTTAAGCATGACATTTAACTTGTGAAATTTATATTTATTAAACAAATTAATTAAGTCACTCTTTTGTGTTCCTCTTCATAGAAATAATCATTAAAATGTACAGATCATGACCCATAGCTACTTTATAATAACATAACATACATCAAAGTAATCACTCTGTGGTAACAAGTTTTACATCGTCCTTTATGTAAGTAATTTTTGACAGTTTACCTGACAGTATGCTAATACATAGAGTATAAAAAATAGAGATGTAAAATAAGGTGCTTATGGTATTCTTCCCTTATTCTTTACATCTACATTCTTCTTTATATTTTCTCATGCATTTATACAGAGTGTCCTCGAACTGCGTGGCCAAAATAAAGCCGAAGATTCTTTGATTCGAAAAAAAATTGATGAGTCTTTTTACTTTTGCCTCAAGTGTCTTGTTTACCCGGTAGAGGGCTTCACAATTGCAAAAATAATTTTGTTTTTTCGGTATAACTTGAGAACGTGATGAAGAACTTTTACAATATTCAGCAGGTGAGTTACTGTCAATAATGGCCATTTTTGAGAGTGGAGCACAGAGCCTTAGAGACCATAGAAATGGCTCAAACTTGAGGATGTAACGGGAAAAGTGTCCAGGACTTTTTTGTGGTCAATGTAATTCACTCGATGTTTTTTACGTAGATAACTTATCTAATTTGAAAACTTTTCTTACTCTTAGAAAATTTTGATAAAATCAACGGATTAGCTTGAAAAAAATAATTTTCGAGTCTCTGCAATTTTGGCTTACTAATTTTACTTGATTAAAATACCTTAGTTGCCTTTGCTTTTCCAATGTCATTTTGGCATTTGAATAATTTATTCTCAAAACTGTCAGTTTTTACTTTGCTTTCCGTAAAAATTTTATAAAATTATGGCTCAAAATTTCACTAACACTGAAATGGTTGATAGGTTATTGATTTATGGACTTTGTCGTTGCAATGGCCGGAGAAGGGAAAGATATCCGCATCGCAGAATTCCAAATCGGCAAACCTTCGCGAAACTGGCAAATTTGAAGCAAATCGCAGAGAAACTGGACGCAGACGGACAAGAAGGACGTTAGAGGTCGAAGAAGCGATACTGGAAGCGGTTGAAACTGAACCTGGGATAAGCACATTACGTTTGGAACTTCGTATTGGAGCCTCAAAATCATTAGTTCATAATGTACTGAAAGAAGAACTGTTGTATCCCTATCATATTAAAACAGTTCAAGACTTATTGCCCATGGATCCAGGTCATCGGCTAGATTTCTGTAGGCTTATTGTCCAAAGACAAAACGCAAACCCCAATTTTTGTAGAAGAATTCTGTTCACGGACGAAGATACTTTCACGAGATGTATTCTTTTTAACCTCCATAATGAACATTTCTATGCTGATGAAAATCCTCATGAAACGGAAGTTACATATTTTCAGAATCAAACTAAAATCAATGTGTGGGTTGGAATTGTGGATAACTTTATTATTGGCCCTACCGTTATACCCGATCGATTGAACGGGGAGAACTACTTGAACTTTTTGGAACAAAGGCTACTTGAACTGTTGGAAGACTTGCCCTTACACATTCGTCGTGGCCTGGTTTATCCATGATGGTGCACCTCCTCATTTCACATTAGCTGTGAGGCGACATTTGAATGCGGAATATGCAGATCGCTGGATAGGTAGAGGACACGATGCACCAGTGAACTGGCCGGCCCGCTCCCCTGATTTGACGCCCTGCGACTTCTTTCTATGGGGCGCTTTGAAGTCGAAAGTTCATGCAGCTCCAGTAAACACACGAGAGGAATTGTTGCAACGAATTAATCATGAAGCGGATTCATTGAAGAATGATCCTGAAGTACTAGCCAGAGTTCAATCCAATTTCTTGAAACGAATTAATTTGTGTATTCAGGAAAATGGGCAACATTTCGAACAATTGATGCCTTAGCGATTTCCCAAAAAGTTTTGTTGTTTCTTTTAATTTAGCATTTGTTTTTCCTAAATAATCACATCGTTTCCTCATTTCTATTGTTTTTATTATTCGTGTTTTACCGAGATATTAACCATTTCAGTGTTAGTGAAATTTTGAGCCATAATTTTATAAAATTTTTACGGAAAGCAAAGTAAAAACTGAAAGTTTTGAGAATAAATTCTCCAAATGTCAAAATGACATTAGAAAAGCAAAGGCAACTAAGGTATTTTAATCAAGTAAAATTAGTAAGCCAAAATTGCAGAGACTCAAAAATTATTTTTTTCAAGCTAATCCGTTGATTTTATCAAAATTTTTTAAGAGTAAGAAAAGTTTTCAAATTAGATAAGCTATCTACATAAAAAATATAGAGTGAATTACATCGACCACAAAAAAGTTCTGGACACTTTTCCCGTTACATCCTCAAGTTTGAGCCATTTCTATGATCTCTAAGGCTCTATGCTCCGCTCTCAAAAACGGCTATTATTGACAGTAACTCACCTGCCAAATATTGTAAAAGTCCTCTATCAAGTTCTCAAGTTATACCGAAAAAACAAAATTATTTTTGCAACTTTGAAGCCCTCTACCGGCTAAACAAGACACTTGAGGCAAAAGTAAAAAGGCTCATCAAATTTTTTTCGAATCAAAGAATCTTCGGTTTTATTTTAGCCACGCAGTTCGAGGACACCCTGTATAATACGGTTTTATATTTATTATCAATTATTTAATAGACATTTTACGATGTTTACATAATTGATGAATTTTGTTATTCAAACGTCGAATAAACATCAAAAATAAATCTAATAAGTACGAAATAATCACCCTCATCCACTGAAAATACTATCAGAGTACTAAGGACCTTCCAGCTACCAAGTCATCATCAGAGTAAACTACACTAGAAGACAAATAGTACCTGTTTAAATACTATTGGGCCTTAATAATGCAAACAAGAGTTCACCCTCAGCTGGAGATGAATCTGAATTTATCGAACAGTTTCTTGCTTATACATTTCCATCCTTTCTAAATTACCTGGATATTTGTCCATACTGTCTTTTAAAACTAATAAACTTTCTTGAGAAATGGTGTGACCTTTATTTAAAACAGTTTCTGCTAATGCTAATGTTATCCTTCTTTATATATGCAGAATGTTCTTCAAAACGAGTTAAAATGTTCCTTCCAGTTTGGTCTACATACATTTTGAACACGACTCAACCAATTTTTGAATTCCATATTTGTAGAAATCGGGAACTTCATGAAAGGTATTGCCTAAACGGTTTGTTAGCTTGCTCTTGCATCTATAAACAATTTATGTGAGTATTCAGTGGAAGCCTTTATTTAAGTTATCAATATATAAATTAGGTATCAACACAGATCTGTGATTATCCTATAGTGATTTCTCCCTTGTGGTCGTCAGTTCAGATTCCAATAGGATTAAAATTTTCGGGTAAAAATTTTGTTTCTCCTGAACTCACTAATATTTAGGATATTCAGTATTTTTTTCAAACGAGATGTTATTCCGTTTATGTATATGTTTCCTTTTTTTTCTGCTTCAACCGCTTCACACTTCAACGAAGCTTGATGAGAATTAGAGGAATCTGAAAGTTCGGAATAATTAATATTGATGAATTGTCTTCATAGGACATATCTCATTTGTGTTTAATAATGCAATTCCCTTTGGGTGTTATGCGTTTCAGTGAGGACTGAGAAGCATGACTCATTGATGGAGTCTAATGACCCAGAAAATGTCCGCAATTATTCAGTTATTATTAATCGGTCTAACCCAGTTTACTTAGGTAATAAAAATAGTCATCGATTCACGAAAAGCATGAAACTGTAATGTACACAATATAGCTATTTTTGCTATTTATTCATCTATTATTCTTGTGGTTACGTATTTATTTAATAGGTACTAGCTCTTCGTATCCTGTACAGATGTCAATAATCACACCAAAATTACTGATACACCTATTCTATTATTTTGGTGTTTACTACTAATCAATTCAATTCGAATTGATGTTTGTTGACCAAACACAAATATAGACTTGAACAACATTATATTATATTATTACATTGTTAGAGAGGATTATGTCCCTTTCTGATCGAAGAATTCTCAATATATTGTTATTCAATTAACTCATATACGTATATCATCATGGATCAGCTTAACTCGGTAGGACCATGGATATGCCAGATATGACGTTACGAATATTCAACCCCTCACATACAAGTGAAATACCCCTGACATACGAAGTTCAGTCTGGATTTAGACCCCATCACAGCTGCACGACCGCACTTTCAGTTGGCGACGATATTTTGACGACAACGAATCAAGGACTTTGCATTGTATTCATAATGTTAGACTTTAGCAAGGCCTTTGATACAATCCGTCATGATGTTTTGCTGGCTATTCTCGGCTATATTGGCTTGGGTGCGGGTGCATTGGATTTGTTTGGATCATATTTGAAGGATAGGAGACAAACGGTTGTCTTGTGTAAGGTCGCTTCGGATCCGGTCGATGTCAGACTAGGAGTTCCCCAGGGCTCTATTATGGGGCCTTTGTTGTTTGATATTTATACTCATATCTTTCCGAGTTGTTTAAAACACTGCCGAGTGCATACGTACGCTGACGATACCTAGATTTACTACTCTTTCTCCGTATCCGATGTGGAAGATGCTCTACAGAAAAATAATGAAGATTTACAGTTAATAGCGGATATATCTCTGAACCATTCTCTCTGCCTTAATCCAAGAAAGTCTACGACATTATTGATTGGTAGCAATGCTAATTATAACGTGGTACGGAGTCAAATTAGGCTACATATAGATAACACACCGGTTCCTTTGGTAGATGGGGGCGAGGAATCTTGGTCTCGTTATGGACAACTCTTTTAGGTATAGAGAACACTTAAAGCTTTGTAACAAAAGGGCTCATGCTAACTTGAGGATGTTGTATCCACATCGAGGGTATCTTCCCGTCGCTGTTAAGGCAATGCTTTGTGAGTCATTTGTATTGTCGCAGTTTAATTATTGCTCATCAGTTTATTTTCCATGCTTAGACGTAGGACTCTCTCGCAAAAATACAAAGGACACAGAATAGTTGTTTGCGTTATATATTTGGTATTAGAAAATACCAGCACATTTCCCATAAGTTGTGAACTTAGATGGTTGGATATGAGGAATCGACTTAGGCTTCAATCAGCCTGTTTGTACCATTCAGTTGTAATTTCTCAGGTACCTCCGTATCTCCATAGTAAAAAGACTGTCAAGAACTCAATCTTTTTCAGTTGCCTTTTCTATCGTAGTTGAAATTATCTTCTCGTCTCCTCGTCTGAAATCTGAAAAATCGCTTTATTGCAAAGTTGATTTACTACGTCACAAATAAGTTTCGAGTTTTATCTCAGATTGGTGGTGATTGAAGAAATGGCTTTCAACGCTGGTCTTGTTCAAAGAAACTGCCTCGCACCAATTTTGTTTCTGCTCCATATCAACGATTTCCTCCTGGATCGTCATTATCTGTGCGCATGATTCTACACCACATACCACAGGTCGAAGCAAAAATGGACATCTGGCAAAGATTTTCAAAAAGAAATCTGCCAAAACTCAAGCTTGTATTTTCTCCAGAATGGGATCTCACAATCTCTAATTTGATGATGACAGGTATAACTATTCCTATGAAGTCCTCCATATCCATGAACAGGACCGTCTCATGGAACGATCATGTGAGGTCCATTGCGAAAACTGCTCCACAGAAGCTTGGTCTTCCAATTCATGCCAAGAACTACCTTACTCCTCAGCAACTTCTCATGACCTACAAACCACAGGTTCGATCGATAGTACTGTTCACATGTTTGAAGTTCAGCTTATATACATACGCTGAAACCCCAACCCATGGTCGGAGCTTTTCTGACATCTCATTTGTTATTCCACCACGCGTAATCCAAGTAGGCAAGGTGGTCGCACCTCCATTGCCAAGCTCGACTCGACATCTTCCTATCAGACTTCATTTTTATAACTATGTCATGAAGTTGTGTAAAACTCTTTGCCTAGTGAGGTCTTTAATGATGACGATAACCTAGAAATGTTCAAGAAAATTTCCCCTATTTCCTCTCCTAACATTCTATCGCTGTTTTCCTATAATGTTATGAATAATATTAATACATGGCTCGTGTCGTTTTCAGTTATTTGAAGATAAGGTAAAATTCATAACAAAATTTTCTCAACGAATTTTGAAACAATTTCGATTATGAATTATATTTTAAGAACAATTTATTCACATCATTTGATTTGTGACATGGGAGTGAATTTTAATTTCGATTTTCAAACAGTATTTTCTTAATAACAAATAGCTTTAATTTTCTTTCAATAGTGAATTGTATCCGGATCTAATTTGTAGGCAATTTATTCTATTCTCTATGCTCGACCTTGGTTTAAGTAAATCAAAAAGCAGAATATCCATGTGAAAGGACCACACGAAATGGAAATTGTTTTTCTGAAATCTACAATTACTGGAATAATAGTATTCATTATTTTTGCATATAAGTTGGGGGAATATTCTTAGTCAAAATCTTACATTCTATGAAAGCAGCCATTTGTTATAGATTTAATTCATATTAGCTGTAGTTATGCCCAGCAGCATTTTATTTCACTTAGTTAAGTTTATAGTGTCATAGTATTACGCCTGATCATTCAATTTGTTCCAGAATGTCCTCCAGCGGCAGACGGAATGGAGAGATTCGCATGCCCTACTCCTGACAGACAAGGCAGATACCATTGTATAGACGACCATGTGCTCTGCGATGGTTTCATAGATTGTCCTGGAGGGGAAGACGAAGACCGACATGCGTGTATGTTTTACAAAACGGTAAGTCAAAACTTATATTGGAATAGGTATTTCTACAACAAACTGGATATTAGAAAGATCTTCCTTCTTTTTGATATTTAAACTGTTTTCTCTGAAAAACTGCTTGCCACTTTACATATAAAGCATACGTATATACACTTCGTTATATTCTAACTATTAGAGTAAGAACAAGAATTATTATTATGATACTATATCAATAATTATTACTGATTCATGGTCTGGTTTATGAATCAATTCTGTGGTGAAGAGACATATTTTCCAATTTCATATACCAAACAAAAAACAATTAGTTTCTTACAGGAGGAATACGACTACCCAAGATGAAACTTCTTTTTATGAAGGATTAAAATTTTATGGGAGATGGTAGAAAGGAAATTATATCTTGCTATGCAGTATATGAAACTGAGTTGTATATATACAGTGCTTTTCTCACATGTAGGGTCATAGAAAATTATAGGGCGAAGGATATTACCCTATGTTAACGATTTGTATATTGAGTGTTTATAAATGGAAGCTGAATTAGACACATTCGCAATCCTGTTTCATAGCACCAACCAACATAAATGTGACAAAATTAGAAAATGTGGGAAGGAACTGTCTAGATAAGTTGCGATGTAGTTTTCCATGATGTGGACATTTCCATAATTCCATTTCATTCCTCGAAACTATCTTTTGCTTTTCATGTTTCCACCATCTTCTAAGTTAACAGAGCTTTTGTAATTATGTATATTCATATCATTACCGTATAAAAAGCTGTGATTAATTGATCAAGGGACCCTCAATTTTGTAACTAAATCGTTTTCGGACACTTCTGCGGGTCAAATCTATTATTGCAGGAACAGAAAATGTATTGGAAATGATTAAGAAACCGCTAATGAAAGACGTTATGATATACTCTACGTTCCATTGAAACTTTATTCAAAGAGCCTACATAATGATTTCACTACTCTACTGCCAGGTTGACTTTCAAATTATTCACACTATAATATATATCCTTGTTTTATACTGACATCTGTGTCACATGAACTATAAAAATTAGCCACAGAGTAAACCTTCGAATAAATCGTGAGTAAACTCATAAAATGAAATATGACTTCACATTGGAATACTCACACTATATACTAAGGGAGGAAAACAATGGAAATGTACGTCGTTGCATATTTTAGGAATAACTGGCAATCAAATTAACAACTATCAGGTATGGTATGGTTTGGTATCACACATCTGGCTACAATTATATATTAAATAATATCCGATTGATCTTAAAGGAGGTTCGAAACGTTCAGACTTTCATAAATAACACTTGCTTATTCATTATTCATGTATCACAGTTAATTTTTTATAAATTGAGAGCTACTTTCTGATGGTTGACCTGTGGGATATCACAACTCTATGTGTTCTCTATTCTGAGTTTTCCTATTTATTTATTTTCATAATATACATAGAAACCAATATAACAACGCAATAATCAAAAGAATAAGATCAAAGCTCATCTAATGCCCGAATGGTTAACGTTCGTTTTGGATTTTCGCCAAAGTAATTGACAGGAATTTCACTTCCAGTTCATTCCCTTCCCAACCAAAGATAGTGGTACGCTGACTATTACACCATAATAAAAACCAACCTTTTCGCTGAAATGTTTACCGCAAATTCAACTTTGGGTCTACAAGGGAAGGACCCTCCTAATATTGCTGCCATCGATAGCCGTATACCTTAAATTGTCTTTCATCAGCATACAATTGGGCGCATTCTGCTTGATCTCAATATCTAAAAGTCTATGGATCAGACAGAATTCCACCTATCGTTCTCAAGAAATGTGCGCCTGAATTAACACCAGTTCTCTGCAGGTTGTGTTCCATTTCATACAAACTTTGTGCTTTTCCTTCCAGCTGGAAAACAGCTAGAGTGCAACCAATTCCAAAAAAAGAAAGAAGACTCTTCCTAATAATTATAGATCCATTGCACTATTATTCGTGATCTCTAGAGTGATGGAGAAAGCCAACGGCCTGGGGTCTCCGATTGTTTTTTTTAACTTAACACTGATCAAGTATTTTACTCTTTCCGCTAGCTTTCCGTCTGCTCAGTAATTTTACTGTTTTTAACAATTCCAGTGGCCGTTGCAACTGCAGAGCGCTCCTTTTCAAAACTGAAAATGATAAAAAATTATTTGCGAAATTTGATGGGGCAAGAGAGACTGGCGGATCTGAGTATATTGTCGATAGAGAGTAAGGACATGAACTCAATGAGGACGAACCTGGATGGAATAGTCGATAAGTTTGTGAAGGCGGAAGTCCGCAGGGTGAGATTTTAAGGAGTGTGACGTAGATCTAAGAGTATTGTATCGGAATATGGCTGTGACTATGAATTGTAAGATTGATTGTGAGATTGCACAATTACACATGGATAAAATACACAACCCAAAGAAGTATTCATTTGACCTTCTTTTTTGCCCTACGTTGCTGTTGAACTGGAGCCACGGTCGGGCTAGTTACGCCACTGGAGAAAGCAATCAACATCGAGCTCATCAAATACCTAGAGATAAGATTCTTGACCCAGTATGAATTATATAAAAAAATTCTCGGGAAGTAGGTCACATTGATACTTTGTTTTATATTTTTCGTCTTTACGTACGTTTCGGTTTCACGACCATCATCAGAAGACTTATTATATCGAAAGGGGGTTTCTAAAACTAATTATAGCATAAAGCGTCCATATCGCACCAATTTCAATCAAAAATGCCCACGTCGACGAAACGAACAGGACCACGAATAATCGAAATTGTACCGTCAATATTTGAAATTGAAGTTTTAAGTTATTGTTTGGTTGTAATGATTCTACGATATTATCGGATATCTCATTTTCAGTTCCTTCCACGAAGTATGTTATACATTCCATTAATATGTGTTGGACACTAATGGGTACTTACATATTTCACAAACGGAAAGAGGTTGTCTAGTGATTAGATACTCATGCGTCAATCTGATGTGGCCGAGACGAAGTCTTGGTGGTTACTACTTGGTGTACTTTCTGGTCAGTCAGGTTGATGATCCATCGCCCAGCTTTGAGCTTCAGCTTAGATGGCTTATTCAGCCAGGTTTCGTTCGATGATGCTGTCATTCTCTGTTTGAAAAGTGATATCAAGTCACTTGCTGGTAGGATATTGTTTTCGATATGCGGTTTCTTTGGCGGCTTGATTTACAGTTTCATTTCCGACTATACCAATATGAGATGAAATCCAAAAAAAAACTGATACTTTAGAGCTCAGATGATGCAGCCCGTTTTTAATCAATCTCACTATAGGATGCTGAAAATATATATTCGAGAGTACTTTTAACGAACCTAGAGAGTCAGTAGCTATGGTAAACTTGTCTCCATGTTGCGTGTGTATATGATCGAGGGCCTTATATATGACATAAAGCTCCCCAGAGAGTACTGAAGCTATTGGAGGAAGCTTAAATTTTAATATTTTCTCAGTTGTAACAACTGCGTAGTCTACTCCAGAAGAAGTTTTAGAAGAATCTGTGAATATAAAATGATGGTACGGACATTTTTAAAATATGTTTTTGAAACTGGTGAGCGTGAGTTGAGGAGAGACTTCGCGTTTGCTGGCAGATAGGATCTCATAATTGATATCAGGTGGGCGTATAAGCGAAGGTGGGGATGTCTGAATTTGTTGATGAAAAGTTTGGGGAATGACATGTCTATGAATTGATTGAAGAATACTTCGAACTCGTTCTTGAAATATGGAAAACTTATTTTGAGGCTACTGTTTGAGAGGGAGAAAGAGGAATTTTTCTTGTTGCGTATGATAGAGATAACTTATATCCCTATCCCTTCTCTGACGTAAGCTGGGTTCATTTAATTTCATTTGTAGGCTTGCTATTGGAGTAGTTCGGTAAGCTTCGAAGATCATTCTGAGTGCAATGTTGTGAAGAATCTCTGAAGGTTTTAGTATTGAGATTGAAATTGAAGAATAAGCTATACTACCGTAGTCTATTTTGGAGCGAATTAAAGACCTGTATAACATCAGGAGATTCTTCCCATCTGCTCCCCTTCTTTTATTCGCCAAGCTTTTCAGTAAATTCAGTTCTTTCTGAAATTTCAAGCATAATTGCTTTATGTGCGTTCTCCAATTTAAACAATTTCATCTCTAGCTCTAGTTAGTTATTGAAAATTTGAAAATAGTAAGAAATTCGAAGAACTATTATTCTCAGTTCCTGGAGATAACTTCATACAGCGATACCGGAAAGTTGGCAAATGTTTATATTTTGAATTAAACATTTGATTTTCTACGTAATCCATAAATCTTTTGTTCAATGTGAAATAATTTTGTTTTAAAGACTCAGAGATTAAACTTTCTAATGGCAAGTGTTATTCTTTTCCAATATGTAGATAATATTTTACTATTCAATTTGAGTGAATTTCCACGAACTGAATGACGAAACTCTAGAATTCGTTACGTTTTATCCGAACTTTTAGTTTGAGAACGACGAAAGAGAACTACAACTGTTACACATTCATATATCTGAATGAATCCCACTCTGACTCGAATACTAATGTTCCAATTTGAAATTCTTCGACATTAATAAAACTAGATTGTAGTTTCATGGTAAACATCGTTTTCAACAAATGCAATAAAACTCAAGTGAGCTTGCCAGTCCGACGTTCATGGGGCTGCCCACACTTCATAGGAGGGAAATTTTGATTTTGTAGATGTGTATAGTTGAGAGATAACTGTAGAAACGCATAATGAATAGGGCACCCACGTCGTAGACTTGGTGACGCCATCTAGTCGAACATGACGTCACAACTAGTGATGAACAAGTGTGGGCGTCTTCGCCAAAATCATTGTAAACAGCTACAAATATAACAAGGAGCTTCCGCTTCCACATAAACGTAAATAATTCTGGAATGACATTAGATCTACTCGGACTAGGTCATATATATCAAGTAAGTTTCAATTAAATCTAAATTGATCTTATCAGAAGTAGAGTATCATTATTCTGGATCAATTCAATTATATTCTGAGGAAACCATGTATTCTTCAACAACCACATAGCATTGGATTACATGTAATGGTTTTGTTGAATTTGTTAGCTTAGATATAAACTATATACAGGCTTTGTCATGAACGAGATAATACGTTTGGAACTTCAACATTATTATTAATATATTTATTCAAAACAGGATATCATTATTCAACAATCTTGAATATCCTATGGAATATTAGAACTAAGTATAAATCTCAATCACAATTAATAGTAATGTCAGAACTGTAAAAAAAAATTATTGAACTTGTCTGTATCCATTCATAAAATTAATAATGATAACATTTTTTTCGCATTTTGTACAATAATGCAATGCATTAACGACCTCAAAATCATACAATAATAAGACGTTTTTCTGCATAGCAACCAATACAGCACATAGCAACCAGTACTGCATAAAAACATCAGTATCATTTAAAACACAATTTAACAAAAAAGGAAAAAGTTTACCTTAAGTATTACGACGATAAATATTGAAAGAAAAGTTGTTTAAGTTAGACAAGGTTACAACTTCTGACCACGTTGCATTAACTAGTTATTGCTGAACATTTTTTTCATCCACCACAATTTCTAAAGGGACTTCTTGGGATTGTCCAAGTTGGACATTGTTAAATATCCTCTTAGAATTTTTTATTTTACCACTGATGCTTTCCTCCACGTATCCTTCAGCAACGATTGTAGATCGCCATCCCCCATGCCATTTAAGAACCTGAATATCAGCGTCATTGTTAGCAAAAGTTGCAGAAGTCCTTCTCAGGCAATGTCCGGTGTAACTTGAAGCATCAGGAAGTTTCGAATATTCCTCGATTTTTTGTGGACTTTTTGCAAAAGTATGAATACCAACTGGCTATACTGTGAATTTGCCATGACGATGAAACAGGAAAACTCGATTATGACTTAATGTTTTGGGTCTTAATAGTAAGTGCTTGTGGTAGATTGCATACCCATTATAGTATGAGGCTACAGTAAATATATGTTTTTTCTTCGTTTTGGTATCGTGTAACGTTACAATGTGCATTGTTCTATATCTTTATTTATTAAACTGAATAATTCTGCACGCCGACATGCACTTCCATCAACAGAACATTTTCCATTGTTAAAACTTTTGATTTATTCGGTTCATACTTGTCATTTTGACGTTTCAAAAAAGCGATTACCTTTTTATATTGTGAAATATCCGTATTTTCATTGATTCATATCATACTTTTGATCATAGTGTTAGTCCTTGAACTAGAAGACTTAAAGACTTTTGCCTGAAACAAATAATAAAATTAGTACCTATGTACAACACTTTAACCATATAAAATAACCAAGCTTCTCGTAAAAATAAGCCAACATTAAGTTTTCATCAATTTCTTCAAATTTCTTGGTGTTTCTCCACTCGCAGAACATATTATATACTTTCTCGTACCTCTCTTTATATTTCACCAGAAGTAAACTAAAAAAACTTCCCGAGCTGCATTCAAGATATCTTCCAAGTCGTTCTCATCAGCCATTTCGATAATTATTTTTAATTTCGCTGTCCAAAGATTAGTTTATTTGGGTGCTGTCAACTGTCAATTGAAAAAACCACTACTTTCTTTCAGATTTTCTCAGTAAATATTATTATAAACCGATTTTAATGTGAAATACAAAATAAGTAATTATTTACAAAATACGAAAAAATAGTATACACACCTCGCCAGAAAACTTATTCTACTTGACTCGTATGGTATTTAAATCTTCGCTTCGCTCGGATTCAAACTTACCATACTCGTCAAGTAAAATTCCACTTTCCTGAACTTGATACGTAATGCACCATTACGGAACTAGTAACAAATATCTACAAACCTATATCGGTCATTTCTAACTTTACAAAAATAATAGAACGAATTATCAAAATCAACTAATCCATTCGGCTTTCAAAAATAAATAGACTGAAAAATCAATAAATCTATTGACTCAAGTAATATAAATAGCAGCTTGGATAAGAAAAATGGTGATCAATTGATCACGTGACTTCCCTCACTTTTGTTAGCAAAATAGCTTTCGAACTCTCCTGCTGGTCAAATTTGAAAGATTGTAAGAATAGAAAATATATATGATATGATTTAGAAGCCGCTAATGGAAGATTTCAAATTATACTCTATGTTACCTTGAAATGGTCTGCATAATATATTTTCAAACTCTATGTTTCACACTGGTAGTCGAGTCAAATGGGTATTGCATTACGAAAATCGGAAGATATGGACCGATTTTGATGAAACAAAGTGCATTCGATTCGGGATGACGTCTAGAAAAAAGGTTACCGGTTAGATTTTTGTGCAAATTTGTCGTTTTTTTTTTAAACGAAAAATTGATCAATTTTTGACTAATTATTGGGAAAATTTAGTCGGGGGTTTTCGGGGTCGCTGATTACGATTCTGAACTCAGATTGGCCAAAATCGAACTCCCCAGCTGGTAATTGACCACTTTAATTGGACAAAGTGACAATTTTTTCAAATTTCATCAAAAATAGCCGGGAAAAATCACTCGGGGGGTTTTGGGGTCGCTGATTACGATTCTGAACTCAGATTGGCCAAAATCGATCTTCCCAGCTGGTAATTGGCCAGTTTAATTGGACAAAATTAATAATTTTTTCTTAATTTCATCGCAAATAGACAGGAAAAATCACTCGGGGGTTTTCGGAGTCGCTGAGTACGATTCTGAAGTCAAATTGTTAGTTTTGATGAAATTTTGGAAATTGGTCAATTTTGTCCAATTAAACCTGCCAATTACCAGCTGAGGAGTTCGATTTTGAACAATTTGACTCCAGAATCGTACTCAGCGACTCCGAAAACTCCTGAGTAATTTTTCCTGTCTATTTGCGATGAAATTAAGAAAAAATGATCAATTTTGTCCAATTAAACTGGCCAATTACCAGCTGGGAAGATCGATTTTGGCCAATCTGAGTTCAGAATCGTAATCAGCGACCCTGAAAACCCCCGAGTGATTTTTCCTGGCTATTTTTGATGAAATTTAAAAAAATGGTCACTTTGTCCAATTAAAGTGGTCAATTACCAGCTGGGGAGTTCGATTTTGGCCAATCTGAGTTCAGAATCGTAATCAGCGACCCCGGAAACACCCGACTAAATTTTCCCAATAATTAGCCAAAAATTGGTCAATTTTTCGTTTAAAAAAAAAAATAACAAATTTGCACAAAAAACTAACCGGTAAACTTTTTTCTAGACGTCATCCCGAATCGAATGCCTTTTGTTTCATCAAAATCGGTCCATATCTTTCGATTTCCGTAAGTCGTTTTAATACCTATTTGACTCGACTATGGCACCTGCTGTCAGATTGACTCGCAATTATTATTGACATTATAATATAACCTTGTTTCATATCGACACTTACTGTTACATGAACTATTAAAATGTACCACAGAATAAAAACGTAAAATAAATCGTGACGTCACGTCGATGACGTCAGTTGGATCTTAAAATGAGAATTTCGGACATTTCTACTCGTTAAATATATACGTGTGGTGTATATTTATAACCAGAAAATACTGTTTCAATAAAATATCATAATTCCATTTGAAAAAATTAAGATGGATGTCAAAAATACCACTAGAAAGGGGCCAAAAACAATACAATTCCTACTTTCACTCCTTTGAAGCATTCTGGAAAATTTAAAATCCGTACGATCAATAGGCAATCGTCTCCACAGTGGGTTACGCAGGCGCTCACACACGCACAGACATCATTTCAAAAATAGTCTAGATCGGATTGGAAAAATTTGACAATACGGGGGGCAATAATCTAACTAACAAGTAGAAGTCAACAAGGAACACTAAATAATACATATAGTCCAAAACTAGGTCCCAATTACGGTATTCCTCAGGGCACTGTACTCAGTCCAGCTCTATTTCTACATCAATTATTTATCTTCTAATTACTTTCGTCGATGACATAGTTTCATATTCCAAAGGTACAAACTGAGACATTATAGAAACAAAAATTGAAACAATCATGGCAGAATTAGAACAATGATCAAACTTCAATCAATTGAGTTTGAATACTTAAAGTAATTGCATATCCTTTTCTCTTATCGAAATGGGTCCCCTACATCTCAAAAAATAAATTCACACAACCTTGATTGCAACAATATTAACAATTGTATAATATGCACAAATAAACAATTCCTCTCTCATTCAACAGAATATCTTGAGATTATGATTGATAGTAATTAACTGGAAGATAATTTAATTTAATTGAAGGGCTTAGCATGAAACAATGACAAATCACAATATGTTGAATTTTTCCCATTTTTTAAGGTCCTGAATAGTATGACAAGCCACAAGAATCAAATTTGGTCATAATTTCAGCAGATGGCGCTACAATGATAGAATAATTGTAATGTCATGCCATGAAAATTTCAACTCTCTGAGGTTATTCAGTGACAAGCCACATAAAATGATGTGGTGAGAATTATTTTTAACTCATCCTATTTAGTACAGTCATTTTATAAAAAGTGGAACTTTTTTTTCCGACTTTTGGTTTGAATATACAGAAAGTTAGAATTTTCCGTAGATTACGAAAAAAAAATAGTGACTGAAAACCTCCAATCAAGGAAAATGTCGTAAATTATATATATATACAATTTTTCGGGCTTTTCCGTTAATATCTTCAATACTATGCGTTTTAGAGAAAAAAGTTTCAAACAAAAGTTGTTCAGAATCAAATTTTACATTGGAATTAACTATTGCGATTTCAATTCTCATCGAATTTTCCACGCGTAGCATGGAAAACCCAATATATATATATATATATATATATATATATATATATATATATATATATATATATATATATATATATATATATATATATATATATATATATATGTAGAACTGGATTCTCGGGTATTGATCCGCGTTGTGTGGTTTCGGTCCTCAAAAGGACCAATTTCACGACGTTTCGGCAAAGTCGCATTTGCCATCTTCAGGTGATTCGACCGTAGAGTCTGAGAACGTGGTATCCAGTGCACGTGCAACAGGTCACGGAAACTTTCCGGCTGATTCCAGCGTCGCAATGACGTCATCCAAACGTGTCACTCGGAGCCAAACACGAAGAAATCAACCAAGCGTGAAATAGTTCGAAAGTCCAAAGGTCAAGCATAACGGGGGATATAAATACCTGTCCCTCCAAGTAAGCATCAGTTCGCCTAGATTTTCCAGACTCTACGGTCGAATCACCTGAAGATGGCAAATGCGACTTTGCCGAAACGTCGTGAAATTGGTCCTTTTGAGGACCGAAACCACACAACGCGGATCAATACCCGAGAATCTAGTTCTACACATTATGTCCGCGAGAACCTAAGAAGAAACATATATATATATATATATATATATATATATATATATATATATATATATATATATATATATATATATATATATATATATTATTAAGAAAACTCTTATGAGTTTATTATTTGAATTCATTTGAATATTTCAATGTTTTGAAATCTACCGGCTAGCTTTTATTTGTATTTTAAATCTTATGTTTATCTTGATTTGAATAATCTAATGATTTGAATAATGAATTTTTACCTTTTTATTTCATATCTATGGAATTAAACACAATGTTCTTTGAATGTTCAAAACTTTTATATTTAAATTTCTATGACTCTATTTTTTTTTATCTCGAATATTAATTTTAACAATTTTATGTTCAAATAGATCTATGATCTAACCTCACAATTATTTACTATTTATATTTGTTTACAATGTTATAATCTACAATCTTTCTTTCAGATTTACAGACAGATAATAATACAATGGAGAAATAACAAATAAACTTACGTTTAGTTTATATCCAAGAATATGTTTGAAATGTAGGCAATGTTCCCTTGGCTTGATTTTCTTATTATTTGATAATTCACTTTACCCGTAGGTACACAATCTCTCTGCTATACACAAATCACAGGTAAACAATGTGGTTACTTCTTTAGAAATCAGGAACTGTTGATAATTGTTAACTTGTCTTATTCTTTTTCAAAAGATATAAAACCTTAAACGATGTATTGGAACGTTGTCGAAGACTAACTATTATACGATGCTACTTGTGAATTATGGTTATAATAACTTTTAAAAACTTTGTTCGAAGACTGGGAACACTACTTGACTTGTATAAATTACTTATTTGCTTCCGTTACTTTCAACCTTACGAAGCTACTGGAACACTTGGGTTCACCGATGTTTATCCAATAATCTAAGGTTATGGAAATCTTTTGAGTAGCTTGAGTATCTTGACTCTTCAGATGTTGATGGCTAACTGACTTGGCTTGATCTTCAGAATCCTTTTATAGGCCTTCAAAAAGGACGCCAAGTATTTTCAAAAATAACCAATGAGGTGCTTAGTTTCCCTATCAAGAATGCTTTGTTGATTGTTAAAAACTGACAGAACTTTTACATTGTTACTAATCTGACGTCTATGAAATTGCATCGACCAATCAGAATTTAGTATTCTTTAAATTTTTAATTATTGGAGATTTTCAACTTATTTAAATGATGATGATTCCTTCTTTTTAAATTCATATTGCCTACATTTTTCCACACACTTTGGTATAAGATAACCTATGATTAGGTTATTATTAATATGATTATTCCTATAATTATTATAAATTTGACAGTTGTCACTATTAAAAACTAATACATAATATAAAATTTATTTAACATTATATAACTCAAATTTACTAATCCTAACTTATATCTACAACATTTTTCAATAGTTTGTACTATCTCATGATAGTTTTTGTAATGATTTTAATTATGATTTCTTCCTTCGTAACAATGTACGTTTATTCACTTTCACTAAAGTTCTTGTTTTTCACTTTTATTCTAATTACATTGTTGTTTATTATGATTTACATTGTTCATTATATTATACTAACTATTATTTAACTTTTAACATTGTATTTAATTCCATATAATATTTTTTTATTAATCTTTTCTGATTTTCAATGTTCGGTAAGTTCTAATTTTATCATTTTATTGTTTAGGAAATGAAATCATAACAATATATATATATATATATATATATATATATATATATATACATATATATATATATATATATATATATATATATATATATATATATGTATATATATATATATATATAAATATATATATATATTCGAATAAACACTATATATGACAGAAAATTACATTTTGCTGCTAAATATCGTATGCTTATTGTAAATAAGGGTACATATCGTTACTCTAGTACATAAGAATTCAAAATTTCCTGAAAAATTATCCAATTTTCCGGGTTAAGAAAATTTTAATTTTTTTTTCAATTTTGGTGTATGATATATCGATTTATACGTTTTTTGGGGCTCTTATAACGAATTTCGACTTTTTTTGGTTGTGAAAACTAGTAGAGAACATATATTTGGAAAACAGAAAATTTTTATTTTTTCCTCAGTAAAGTATATGACATATCGATTCCTATGTTTTTTAGGGCTCTAATAATGAATATTTGGTGAGTTTGATGTGAAAAATCATGGAAGGTATATTTATTCTGGAAATGTGGGAAATTCAAAGGATATAAAAGAAATACAAGAGTTATTTTTAATATTGAGTACATAATATTTTTATTAATTCAATTTTAATTTGATTCAATTAAAAATAGTTAATTCAAATGAAAAAGTGCATTATCTGATAATTATGATCTTTTTGAAAGTCTTGGTAGTTTTTTAATTTTTTATTACCGCTGTAACCATTAATATTTTTCATAATTATTTACATCAAATCTAACGAAATATTCATTATTAGAGCCCTGAAAAACATATAAATCGATATATCATACACCAAGATTGAAAAAAAAATAAGAATTTTCTTTTTTCCAAATATATATTTTCTATGAGTTTTCACAATCAAAAAGAGTCGGAATTCGTTATTAGAGTCCTAAAAAACATCTAAATCGATATTTCCAAAATTGAAAAAAAAATAAAAATTTTCTTAACCCGGAAAATTGGATCATTTTTCGGGAAATTTTGAATTCTAATGTACTAGAGTAACGATATGTACCCTTATTTATAATAATCATACGATATTTAGCAGCAAAATGTAATTTTCTGTCATATATAGTGTTTATTCGAATATATATATATATATATATATATATATATATATATATATTCTTTTGTTGATATTCTTGAACCATTTGTAATATTTGTATGTTTTCTTGGTATATTGGTTCGTATATATACTGATAATGAAATAAAAATTCTGTTTTGACGTTTCGACAATGTTTATTGCCTTTATCAAAATTGTTAATTGAATTAGTGTTTCCATGTAATTTAGAAAAGAATAGATGATTTCGATTAATGAAATGCGTCTGCAGCCGACTTGTGTTTTAAGATCCAATTAAAACTGCAGAAAACATTGGATCGGTTGTGTGTGAAATTCAAATTGTAGTTAGCCATACATTACTCTTTCACACACAACCGATCCAATGTTTTCTGCAGTTTTAATTGGATCTTAAAACACAAGTCGGCTGCAGACGCATTTCATTAATCGAAATCATCTATTCTTTTCTAAATTACATGGAAACACTAATTCAATTAACAATTTTGATAAAGGCAATAAACATTGTCGAAACGTCAAAACAGAATTTTTATTTCATTATCAGTATATATACGAACCAATATACCAAGAAAACATACAAATATATATATATATATATATATATATATATATATATATATATATATATATATATATATATATATATATATATATATATATATATATATATATATATTCTTTTGTTGATATTCTTGAACCATTTGTAATATTTGTATGTTTTCTTGGTATATTGGTTCGTATATATACTGATGATGAAATAAAAATTCAATCTATTTCAAATTGTAATTAGTCATACATTACTCTTTCACACACAACCGATCCAATGTTTTTTTTTTGCAGTTTTAATTGGATCTTAAAACACAAGTCGGCTGCAGACGCATTTCATTAATCGAAATCATCTATTCTTTTCTAAATTACATGGAAACACTAATTCAATTAACAATTTTGATAAAGGCAATAAACATTGTCGAAACTTCAAAACAGAATTTTTATTTCATTATCAGTATATATACGAACCAATATACCAAGAAAACATACATATATATATATATATATATATATATATATATATATATATATATATATATATATATATATTGGGTTTTCCATGCTACGCGTGGGAAATCCGATGAAAATTGAAATCGCAATAGTCAATTCCTATGTCAAATTTAATTCTGAACAACTTTTGTTCGAAACTTTTTTCTCTCAAACGCATAGTATTGAAGATATTAACGGAAAGACCCGGAAAATTGTATATATATAATTTACGACATTTTCCTTGATTGGAGGTTTTCAGCCACTATTTTTTTCGTAATCTACGGAAAATTTCCTAACTTTCTGTATATTCAAACCAAAAGTCGGAAAAAAAAGTTCCAAATCTCAAAAAAAACCTATAAAATGACTGTACTAATTGATTGAATCACATATCAGTCACAGCATCAAAAGTTGGGAACGTTGCTTGATAGATTTCGTACGTTATTTGGAGGTAGTAGAGGAAACGTACTTGAAGTTATTTTCAGTAAAATATCAACTTACCATCAGATAAACTGTATTCGAATATGTTCCAGCACAACCCAAATTGTATATAACTATAAGCGCAATGTGCAAACTGAATATGTATTGAGGATAAATGTAAGAGATAACGATAAGATCTTATGTATCCATGGAAGGCGGAAATGAGAAATATGCGAAACAATAAATTCAAAAGATAATCGAGCTTTTATCTTCGGAACTTTGATGCATATTAATGTGCAAACGAAATTCAATGTAATCTACACATGTTGTATGATACAACCTTTTTAATTATTCAACTTTATATCTGACTTTGTTACAGTTTATTCACTCAGATTAAACACCCTCCTAATAAATAAAAGTCATATTATGTGTCTTTGTCCTTTTATACAATTTACACCGCTGCACCAATAGACTTGCACATTTTTAAACGTGTAGATTGAGCACATGGTGAGCCAATAGTGCAGTTTTCGTTGCTGTTAAGAGTTCTTGTAAAATTTTCAATATTCACAGTACTTCGCATCATTGATTAATCAATGCTCATATGGAAGGCGGGAATCATCCCAATACCTCTATTAATATCACCACACGCCATTACAAATACGGAAAATAGCTTACATCCTGCAATGCTGCGCTGAAATAACCGTTTACCCCACCTTCATATAATATAATCTCTTGTGGTTAGGAAGCAGCAACATGAGTTGCACCTGCATACAAACACATAGATACTGCATATACGATTATCACTGATAATATCCTTCTATTATACATGGCTCACTCTATTATTCCCAGAATATAGTAAAGTGGTATAATATCGGATCCTTGAAAAAAAATCATATCTTCTGTTTCATAACAGTAAATCTTCAACTTTTGGAATGAAAACGAAGTTTATAATCAACATAATAATATTCTTGAAAAAAATGTGTAGGTTAGGAAGTCTTGTACAAAAATTCAATTGTGGAAGCCGTTACTTTGTGATAGTTTATCATTTTAACGAAATAATAAATAAAACTACTTTGTTTTACTACCACTGATATTGAATATAGTCGTTACTATAGTTTCAACACTAAACGTGTCATCTTTAGACGAAAAATGAATTTAACAAATATTAAATCTACTATATATAGGTTAAAGAAGGATTTCAAACAAATTTTATGGCTATAGGAAATAGTTCTAGGAAAAACCAGAGAGGGATAAGGTGATTAGGTAATTCCGTGAGGACATTAGTGGTGCGGGTATATTTACTAACAGACTTTAAATACTAAAATCAGGTTATTAATACATTGAAGAGATTACTGTAATATAAATCTAGTTGATCGTTTAGGATCTTATTATCATACATCTTCATTCCTTTGAAAATTTCCATTGACTCTAATATATTTAGTTTTGAAGTTTTATCTTGACTATGTAAAATTTGGACATTATTCAAATTAGGAAAGGTATGGCCTGTTTCTGAAATATGATTCGCAAATGAAGAATCGGTTTTATTATTTTTAAAGGAACGAAAATGTTAGTTATATCTAACTGCTATGTTACGGCAAGATCTACCTATGTAAAAACTATCACACTCTGAACAAATTAGTTTATGAACTCCGGGTCTTTCAAAATTGTCAGTTTTATCTTTCGCATTGAACAGAATATGAGATAATTTGTTTGGGGGTTTGAAGCTGATGGTCAAGTTATGATGGGATAAGATGTTTGCAATTTTTTCGCTTATAGGACCAAAATAAGTTAAAGAAACAACTGACAAATTTAAAAGACCCAGAGTTTATAAACTAACTTGTTCAGAGTATGATAGTTTTTACATAGGTAGATCTTGCCGTAACATAGCAGTTAGATACAAAGAACATTTTCGTTCCTTTAAAAATAATAAAACCGATTCTTCATTTGCAAATCATATTTTAGAAACAGGCCATACCTTTCCTAATTTGAATAATGTCCAAATTTTACATAGTCAAGATAAGACTTCAAAACTAAATATATTAGAGTCAATGGAAATTTTCAAAGGAATGAAGATGTATGATAATAAGATCCTAAACGATCAACTAGATTTATATTACAGTAATCTCTTCAATGTATTAATAACCTGATTTTAGTATTTAAAGTCTGTTAGTAAAAATACCCGCACCACTAATGTCCTCACGGAATTACCTAATCACCTTACCCCTCTCTGGTTTTTCCTAGAACTATTTCCTATAGCCATAAAATTTGTTCGAAATCCTTCTTTAACCTATATATAGTAGATTTAATATTTGTTAAATTCATTTTTCGTCTGAAGATGACACGTTTAGTGTTGAAACTATAGTTACGACTATATTAAATATCAGTGGTAGTCTTGTGAAAATAAATATGAATTCTAAATTCTTTTCATGGGAAGTGAAAAAAGATCTCCTAATATCGGATAGGGTATCCGATATCAGGAGAACATCTTTTGGTTTCCATCAGCATCAGTCACAAATGTCATTATTTTTTTGGTCTATATTAGCACTGTCCGAGTAAGCGCACTTGAAATATTTTGCGCACTTGATTCATTGTTAGCCTTCATTGTCGTCACTAAACAATCTAAAACAAAATAGACACTCCGCATCCTCCTCTCCAACGTCACAGTCCATATCCTTGACTATCCTTTTTTTGTTAGGGGTTGGTTTTCCTTTTTTCTCCGATTTATCTTCATGTACAATTGGTTATCATGAAACTTTACGCTAGTATGAAAGATAACGGACTTATAACGTATTAAACTAAGTTGAAACTAACTCAGGGGGCTACGGAAATAAATATTTAGAAGGAAAAGAAAAACGTAAATTGGAAAAATAAGGTACACCATTTAATTGGCGGAAAAATCCTACTATTTTGCTGATTTGTCCTATGTCGTAGCCTAAAAATTCAAAAGGTACCACATGCAGCCACAAACATCTTTCAGCCTATTGCTAATGCAATAAGGTGTACTCTATTACTTTCAATTCCATAATGAGATCGGAAGCCATTTGGTCACAACAAGTATCTTTCATTTCAAATGTTCATACAAAATACAATGCTCTTATAGAACCAGAAGATAAATTAACTCGTTCAAATAACCAATTATACTAAAACAATGAATTCATGAGAGCATGATAGAATATAATATAAAATTCCTACAACTAATTATTTTACATTTGAAGTAAGTCAGAGGTAGGTACATTTTGTTTAACATAATTCAGTTTATTATGAATTATATGAATATTGAGTTCTTGATTACTGACACAATAACTTGATGGGAATGTCATATTCCTTTGAAATTCAATCAGTTTTCTATTTTTAGTGAATATGGCTTGATAATGTTCAGTGTTACACATATCAGAATCTTAATTCCGTAATTGTAGATTTTGGATTTGTGTATATTACGCTGTCTATTCTAATAAACTATTTGATTTGATTTCACATTCAAACTCCCATGCCCATAAAACCGAATATCTAATGATTTTGAGATTTACTTCAAGCCTACTTCTTACCTTCTGACATCCGCATACACTTGATGTCATGATTATGTCCAATCTTTGTGTCTGACAAGCTGATCATCATTTGAGGAGAGAAGGCATAGCCCCCAAATGCACTTAGGCCACTTAGTTGAACTCATTGTGCGCCCCATGGTCAGAAGGCTATTCCATTTTAGCAGGTTTGTGGTCCGCCAAAAACCCAGAATATTGGCAACGCTGGCTTCCAGTTTAGGTTATCCGCAGTGACGGTGCCTGAGGTATGTCGAAGCAGGGCAGTTTCTTCCGCCTCTCTGCATTTCCTACACATAAGATCATCTGCGATGCCCATAGTATGAAAGTGTTTGCTAAGACAAAAGTGACCATTCATCATACATTCAACAGAGATAAACTTTATAAAATTCATGCTCGGGATCGGAATGATGCAGATAAAGAACTTCAGTATAATAATTTCAAAAAAAACTTACATCCATTATTAAGAAAGCAAAACTCCACTATTTTAAATCAAAACTGAACCAGAATTCAATGTGTTCCAAAAAAATATGGGAAGTAGTTAATGAATATAGCAATCGTAAGAAGAAATCCAGCAATATTATAGACAAAATTACAACGAATAGAGGTGTTGAAACTATAGACAATCAAGAAATTGCAAATGAATTTGTTACTTACTTCTCAGAAATTGGACAGACTCTAGCGTTTAAAATACCAAACAGTGAAAAACCCAAAATGATGACGGCAACAACCCCAATAAGATCTATGTTCTTCAAACCGACTGATCATAATGAAATAAAAAACATTATCCTCACACTAAAAGAGAACAAATCCACAGCTAAAGATGGCATCACGAGTAACATCATTAAAAAAATAGTTGAATTTATAAAAGAGCCCCTCTCATTTCTTATCAACAAGTGCATTTCAAAAGGATATTTTCCAAAACTCTTCAAGGCTGCCCTAATTCACCCTATTTATAAAGGAGGAGAGGAATGTTTAATCACTAACTATCGTCCTATATCTGTATTATCTGTAATTAGTAAGGTTCATGTAAGGTTAACAGATTACTTAGATAAACACAAAATTTTAAGCAATTGTCAATCTGGGTTTCGAAAAGGAAAATGTTCACAAGACGCTATAGCTGAGCTATCTAAACAAATATATAGTTCGCTAGATAACGGAGAGGCCTGTTTATGTATATTCCTCGATTTATCAAAAGCTTTTGATACTGTAAGTCACAAGCTTCTTCTAGAGTAACTCGAAAATATTGGCATACGGGGAAACGCTCTGGATCTCTTTAAAAGCTACTTAGATGAAAGAACACAACAAGTTAAAATCAATAACGTTATAAGCATTGATCAATCAGTAGTTTGTGGAGTACCACAAGGTACAATCCTTGGTCCTGTGCTTTTCACTATATACATAAACCATTTATTTACCTTGGATATATTAGCTAAAATAGTTTCCTACGCTGATGACACTGCTATCTTTTTTAGAGCTCAAAACTGGACTAAACTTAAAGGAAATAGTATTAGAAAATCTGCGTAATATTCATAAATGGTTTAATAATAATCTATTAACAATAAATATGGATAAAACAAAATATCTACCTTTTGCTATTTATAAAAACCAACTACCAGAATTCAATACTTTAAACACGGGTAGTGGCGTCATCCAAGCATCAGATTCCATAAAATATCTAGGAGTACATTTTGACTGCCAGTTGAGATGGGAAGTGCATATTAACTCCTTGGTAAAGAAACTAAGATCTATTATATTTAAAATAAAACAATTAAGTAAATTTCTAAATCTGCCTCAACTAAAAATAATCTATTACGCCCTTGTCGAATCAATAATACAATACGGAATCATTGGATGGGGTGGAGTCAAGAAAACCTATCATAAAAAATTAGAGATAACACAAAAACCAATTTAAAAAATCATTCTTAGGAAACCACCATTATTTTCCACCTCTAAGTTATACAAGGAAGCAAATATATGTGACCCTAGGCAATTATTTGCCAAAAGCATTCTATATTACATTCAAAAAAAGGGGGATATACCATCGATCATGAGCATCAGACAAGATCCAATGCGCAAAAAAAAAACAACCAAAGTTAAGACTTCCTTTGCTCAAAACTCATTTTTATACCTAGGAGCCAGATTATTCAATTGTATGCTTGATTCGATTGCAAATAAAACATATTGCAAAAATATAACTAGACATATCAAAATATGGATTCTTAATTCTAGAGATATCATACACAAGTTTTTAGACTGAGCCTTATGTGTCATTACGTACTATATTTTTATCTTCTTTAATTTGAATCTGTATTTAGTAAAATTTCTATTGAATCTAAATCTATAAAAATGCTGCTAAACATAGAAAACGATGGATTCTTAATATTAGAAATATCATACAAGCCTATAGACCAATCCTTATAAATTATTACATTATAAATTTATTCACCATATCTATATACTTTCGTTATTATAAGTATCCATAGACAAGTTCTTTTGAACTTATTTGGAATTCTTGTATTCAATAATAAGTAATTCTCTTAATTAACTAAATTGACAACTACAAGTCAATGTAAGTCAATGTAATGTAAAGTAATGTAATGTAATTATTATTATTGAATAAATTATTCTTATTCTTATTCTTATTCTTATCTCTCTGATGTCCCTTCTGTTCAAAGAAAGGAGTTTCCTTGAGAGCCTAAGCACAAGCTTTTGATGAAAAGTTTGACCTGCCTCATTCGTGGTGATTCTCGCCACAATTCAGACCACTCTTTGTTTAGTTGGCCCTGAAGGACGAGACCCTCACGCAATTTGATAATTTGATGGAGCGACCATTGGGTTCGGTCCGACAGGGGTGCCGGACGACTCCCGCCTGGCCAGGGAGTTGGCCATTTCATTTCTTTCAACTCTACTGTGTACAGGGTTCCGGATGAGTTGAACTTTATTCCTCCTGACTAATTAAGCTAGTGTATCTCTGCATTCTTCGACAAGGGTGATTTGAGAGCTCCCAGAGCCGACCGGCTGTCTTTGCAAATATATATGCGTCTATTTTCATAGTTTCTTTTCAGGTTTTACATAGCACAAGTCAATATTGCATAGACCTCCGCCTGAAAATCGTGTAGTAAGCGCCTAAAGTCACTGAGATAGTGATCTTTGACCTTTTTACGTACACTCCCTCCCCAGAAGCATGAACTACCTTGTACCCATCTGTGAACCATACGAGCCCACCTTTCAAGTTACTAGTATGTGTAGTGTATTTCAGGTCATACTTTGACCAGAATGTGATGTTATTTTATACCATCTTCAACCTTCATGGACTGTATCATATACCTGCTGTGTTTACGAATTCTTACAATTGAAGTACTTAAGTTCACTGATCAGCGCTACAAATATATGTAGTGGAGACATTCAGCATCAGATTTATACAGTTTCTTAAACATTTCTGCTTATGGGCCCTTTAAAAAAATGAAATTGGCCATATACAAAACCCTTGTAAGGCCGGTTAATGGTGTAGAAAGTATATTCTAAGCCAGAATATCGAAGAAATACTATTGGTGTTTTTGAGCGTCGCGTCGTCAGAAAAATCTGCGATATTGTAGTAATAAATCACTACGCAGCATATTAAAAAGAAGGTAAACATCAATATCAGAATTTCTCCAACAAACTTATCATGCAGTAAATGTAACATTGTGAATATTTGTGCTTGCAACAACATAAACAAGAACGATCAAATTAGAACACAAAAAACGTCTGTTTAAACGCAAACGTAAAATAAAAAAGCAGTCAATAATTCTCGTTTTATATTTATACCTTATAGTCTACCAGCTAAAATGATCGGAGTTAGCCTCGTTTCTTTATTGGGACTAGTGGGTACGCTTCGCTACATATCAACCCACCCAAGTCGAGTGCTCTCGCCTGGCGCATCCGCCAAACTATGTTCGTATATAATGGTTGCGTTCAAGAGATCGATGAATTGTGACTTAATAATTGCTATATAGATTCAGCAAAGATGGGGATAGGACCGTCGTGATTTATAGATTCATAACGGATCTTCAATTACGAAAGAACGTTTATTATATGACCAATACATTTCTAACAAACGCTTTGACAATTTTCCATTTATCGCGAAAGCATGGCGACTTGTTTCGAATTTATATCCCATTATATTATGAAATGAATCAACTTTGAAAATGCCTGAAGACCAGGAGGGAATATTTTGAAGCCAAGCTTATCTGCAATCACACCATAGACGTATTGCACCATTATCTTCGAACTAATGGATGAAGCAATCATGTCGAGCTCTACCAATAACGTAGAGAGCTCAAAAATCGCCAACGAACAACAATATGGCTTCCATCATCAGAGATGAACAGGAAACTTGCTTGTCCATGTAACACATATATGGCATGCATTCATTGAAAATGATGCAGCATCAGATATCCAAGGTATTTTACCAAATCTGGCACCAAGGCCTTCTTACGAAACATCCGTCAGAAGGTTGGACATACCAAGTTTGTCGCCTACTATCGAGATTTATTTCGGACAAATCACACCATGGTGTGGTTGATGAAAGCTATCAACGCTGGTATTCCACAGGGCTTTGTTTTGGGAATTTTACTTAACGATATGTTGTTACAACTTTGCGAATGATGATACACTTCATACCGCTTTGTTCGGTAGAGTCCATATAGCCTCCAATGGAAGCCAAAAGTGTGAAACAGAGACGTGTCAATTCAATAAATGAAAATCGAGGAAGAATTTTGAAATGGGGATCTGATAATATGGTAGATTTTAATGTTACCATGATTCAAGCTTGTTTTTCCTCCATGAAGGAAGATTCCACGATTCCTTATATGATGATGTCAGGTACAACTACCAACAACACTTTCTCATGGGATGATCATTATAGTCCATTGCGAAAACAGCTTCACAGAGACTTGATTTCCTATTCCGTGCCAAAAGCTACTTTACTCCCCAGCAGCTCCTCATTATATGTAATGCACAAATTCGACTCGTCCTATAGTACTGTTCACATTTTTCGAGTGAAGGGGTGAGGAACATCAGACGTTCAAACCCTGTAATGTCAAAGAACGAACAGTACCTGACTTGAGATCAAAGGACAAGTAACACCGTCGGCCGGAATAACCAAATGATTCCACCTCCGATAATGTTATCTTCCCCAATATGTAAAACACTATTACCAAATTGATATCTTGAGGAGGTATCAATTTAGACAAAAATATAATTTAATCTGCAAGAATTATATAATTACAAGAATTACTTAAATTTAAACAATAAATAATATGTGACTGAATTAACGATACAAAAAATGAGTTAGAAAGAACAATAATCAAATTGTGATTGAAGGAAATAACCAAAACGTTGAATTTGCTAGTTAGCACAAATCTATAAACTTGAATTGATTTGCATCAAATTGATGTATTACTCTACTCTGAAATCACGCGAACGCAGCAGTCCTGATAATTAAAAATTCAATAAGCAATAATTGAATAATACCTTGTGATAATTCCAAATACTATTTATAGCACGATGCAGTCGAAGACAGCTCTGAATATTACGTATCAGATTTACAAAATGGCGACTCTTACGAATCACGAAAAAATAGCATGTGCCAATGCGGAATTAAACTGACAAGCAATACAGAAATATTATCATGAGAACCTGCCTACGTTCCGATAGATTATCCTCCTACAAGAGTTACAACAATCAATGCCGTTATGGAAATGATATTCTTTGAAATATGCTATCTGCAAAATGATCGGGTGTGCCCCCAGGCAAATCGAGATAAAAAAATCCGCCGAAATATTATCACAATCAGGCTTTGTACATCCAGATGTTAATTATATGTTTAAATCAAATTAAATAGCCTGATGTGAACAATACTTCGGGAGTAAAATTAAGAAAATGTATTTAACGACAATGAATTACGAAATCTCGACTTACCCAGGTAAAGGTACACACCACAATGAGTTCTCTTCGACTTCCGCTTTCCTACATTCCCACTCCGCGATATTTAGTGACATCTCACATCAGGAATGGTAGTATCAATAATCTAAGTTTTATTGACCGGCAGATATCTTTAAATATCATATGACAAGTTTCCTAGCCGAAAAGAAATCTAATCTGTTCATTAGCAAGTTGTATACTATCTCGTAACGCAACCCGTTACAGAAGTGAAAATATTCAAGAAAAAAGTCAATTTCACCAAATTTATTCTATTTATAAATATTTTGATGTGTGCCACATATTTTGATGTAGAAATATTCCAAACAATGAGGTGGATAACCAATTTTCCCTCAAGATTTCAGATTTGAGGTCGATGTTAAGATCCTTTCTCAATTGAGGCTTCTTTGTTGATTCCAAAATGTTTGAATCACCGGGAACAAATTAGTCATATCTGACAGCGGTGTCAGTATGAACCATCGAATTGTGGAATACATTATATAGACATGCTCATAAAATTTCAATGTAAATATAGAGTATAATTTATTTCTTTCATTAGCGGTTTCTAAGTCGTTTCCAATATATTTTCCGTTCCAACAATCATTACACTGGGTTAGAATATTCACTTATAATATCCCATGTGCAAAATTATTGCCGGAAACTTTTTCGTCTTCGACTCGAGATTTTTTTCAAAATATTCGCCATCGAGAAAAAATTTCCGGAAATTAATTTGTGCACTCGGGATATTCGGTAAAAGAATTTCACACCGAAGAAAAATTAGTTTAAAATAATTTCAATGTGATATTATTTGACATTTTGTCATGAAAATATGAGACATTACGAAGGAATGCCATAATTTTGTTGTTTTGTTATGTATTGTATCACTTTCAAGCTCATTTGTTAAACGTTATAGTTTTGCTTCTCTGCCCTAAAAGAAAAAATATCCGCTGAAATTTTTTCGTTGGCATGGCAACAAGTCGAAATAAAAGTAGTTCATTGGTCGAAAATTGTCGGTGTGAAATTCTCATTTTAATTTTGATTTTCAGTGATTTTAATAATGTTAATTTTAACTTTTTCGTGGGAAACGAAGTATTTTAGGATTTTTCGGGAAACTTTTGCCGTGTTTGAGTAGGTAATTGATGAACGTGGAATCTACTTTTCTTAATATGTAGCTACGTTGAATCTATTTTCCAAAATAGTGTAAACTTTATTAGTGCAATATCCTGGAAATGTTAACAGTATGAATTTCCTAGGTTCTGTAGTTTTAATGATGGGGGTAGAATTCACTCCGCTAGTATGTTTTCTATAATGTTTGTACCGTAATTATTATTTGAAGTTTCAATTCTGTTGAATTACAAATTATAATTAATCCGGGACAAAGGAACGTTGACTAATCTAATGATACATAGATTAGAGTTGAATGCTGCGTGTTTCTGAGAGATAGGGTGATGTGATAAATTATTAATTATTATTATTATGTCGGTATGTGTTGGTTCATGTTAAATGGCAAAGTCTAATTTATTATCATGTTTCGTGATAGTGAGATCTAAAAAGTTGATGCTATTATTTTCTTCGACTTCTAAAATGAATTTCATGTTTATATTAATAGAATTCAGATAATTTGATAAAAAATCATGTTACCTTCTTGTTCCTTGCCAAAAGGTAATGTCGTCTACCTAACGAGTCCAAAATTTAATGTGTGATTTGGATTTAGATTTATGAATAATGGTTTCGATGTATTCCATGTACAGTTTCGCCAACTGTGGCGAAACGGGAGATCCTAGAAATAACAGTTTCGAATGGATTAAGCAGCTCATTTTGAACAGAACTAACTCACAATCGATTTTGTAAATCTCAGATTTGTCAAAGTCTTAAAATTTATCAAAAGTGTTGCCTAAATCTATAAACAAGTTGTATTCCCAATTTAGAAAACAAATTGAGGAATTTATTAGTTATTGAAGGATAAAAACTGAAACTTCTGCATTTGATTGGAATATTTTGAGGTAATGGCTCTAATCGGGTTGATTAATTGCATTCCATTTTTTGTTTTCGGTTAGAGATTAACTCAATTATTAATAATAAATTAATTAATTTCGCTGGTTTAAGGAACGTTTGATAATAATCTATGAGCATGAATATTGAATGGAGCCATTTTATAATTCATTGGTGTGGCTAAATCCACCGGAATATACCCTTGGCTTGTGTAGGTTTTCTGTATATGTTGAATTCCATGTGGTGACCATGTTTGATAATGTGAAATATCAAGGATAAGTAGCAGGTTATTTGTTTCTATTTCTACAGTGAATTTGAATTGGCTATTCAGTGAGTTCAAGAAGCCACGTAAATCGAAATGTTAAAATGGCAAAATTATCATCGACATATCTATACCAAACTTTTGGGAAATTTAGACAAGAAAGTGCATTACCCTTTGCACATCCGCTTGTTTGTTTGAACATTACCATTATGTCATGTATTATAGTTTCCTTATTTAATTCTTCATTATATTTTTTCATGATTTTCCTTCAATTGGATTCGTGTGTTGGGCATTAAACTATTATCATTATCATAAATCTGAGTTCAGAAAACATTTACAGTACGTTGTATTTAGGATAAACTTAGGAAAAACGTTACGTGGATTGATAGAGCTTAGCGGTTTTTTGCATTCTCTTAAGGAAGGTATTTGTAAACTTTGTTACTTATGTTTGACCGGGAGATTCGATGCACAAGTTTTTTAAGTGCATTTTAGTGCACTTTTTAATGAACTTCCTGAATAATGCTTGTAAGTGCTTGAAAACTTGTAGTTAGAGGGTTTCAAGGTCCCTGATTGTGAATCTGATATCAAAATGATTTAAAAAAATATCTATCTTGCATTAATATGCATTTGAAAAGCATTTTATTATGCACTTTTTCTTCATTTCTTTAATATTGTCTGAAATCAGTTTAAAATAGCTACTCGGAGGTTTTCGAGATCGCTGATTATGAACTCGATGTCAAAGTTATGAGAAAATTGGAAGATTACATAATTAAATGCAATTTAACCTCATCGTTATACCGGACCTCGAGTTACACCGGGATTCGGATATGTAAAGATAAAGCATTTCATAAGCAAACATAAAAATTTTCATATTTTTACAACAATTTGTACATGGTACATGTTACTCATTTTTATCTGGATTAAAAACATCATTTGAATCTTACAGCTCAGCAATTTCATCATCTGAACATTATCTTCTTGTCTGGTATCGGGTAATTCAACATTTGTGCAGTTGATCTCATTGCATTTTTTGCATGCCATTGTGCAGGTAAATCCACTTTTTCTACAATCACATAATTGTTTGCAATTAGTCACGCACCCGCAAGATATAATATTTATTAGTTCTTTTGGTGCTGCTGTCTCATCAGAATCGGCTCAAAATATTCATTGACCCATTTCCATCCCCACTTGGAGGATGCTAAGTGATTGATGACATTATCAACATCTACCTCGTCCATAATGTCCTCCTCAATTATGTCTGGATACGTTTGACAATATTGGAAGCCATACATCCAATTTTGTACTTGTAGGTAGACACGTTTCAAATGTTGTATAAAGGCGTCTAATGTTGGTACAAGAGTACAGAGACGTACTGCTTTCTTTTTTGAGGTCACACTGGCAAACGACCTACATCTCAAGATAATATTGTTACCTGGTATTCTGCAGGTATGTTGGGCTTGAGGAAGCTTAATGTTGCACCATATAAAACCAGCAACAACTGGCATCCGTGTTCTATAAATCTTCTATTTCAAGATATTTTTCTTTGAACTTTTCTGCATGCTCTTGGAGATCTGGATATTTTTCGAAGTTTTTGAAAAATATTTGTTTTCCTTCATTGAAGAAAGCGGACGTAGTATCGCACCCGGTAAATGCGTACAATAATAAAATATGCGGCTTATACAATAGCTTATACTCGTCAAAACTATCATTTGAATAAGTTTCATCAGTTTTTAAACCAGAAGGTGGTTTATAAAAATTGTTGTAAAAATATGAAAATTTTTATGTTTGCTTATGAAATGCTTTATCTTCACATATCCGAATCCCGGTGTAACTCGAGGTCCGGTATAACGACGAGGTTAAATCGCAATTTCTTATAACTTTGACATCGGATTCGTAATCAGCGACCTCGAAAACCCCCGAGTTGCTATTTTCAACTGATTTCAGGCAATATTAAAGAAATGAAGAAAAAAGTAGATAATAAAATGCATTTTCAAATGCACATCAATGCAAGATAGATATTTTTTCTAATCATTTTGATGTCAGATTCACAATCAGGGACCTTGAAGCCCTCATCTACAAGTTTTCAAGCACTTACAAGCAATATTCGGGAAGTTCATTAAAAAGTGCACTAAAATGCACTTAAAAAATTTGTGCATCAAATCCCCCGGTCAAGCATAAGTAACAAAGTTTACAAATACCTTCCTTAAGAGAATGCAAAAAAACGCTAAACTCTATCAATCCACGTAACGTTTTTCCTAAGTTTTGTGAAAATCGGCCTAAATACAACGTACTATTAAGCTTACGAATATAAGAATATACACTATGAATCAAGTTCCTTTTGATCGAAGGCAAAATTTTATGAAATTCTTATTATCTTCATATTGATGGATTCTTTAAAACAGTTGAAACCCATTTTATCATCAAAAATCTGTGAATTCTTGTATTCTATTGAAGATAAAGTGAGCAATACTCAACTAAATGTATGATAGTTCATGATTTTTACATTGTTCTAATGGAGTGTTTCTTTTTCAGACAAAAGCCCACTTAGACGTTTTAGCTGACGCACTGCTACAGTGGGCACGCGGACGTTAGTACTCCACATTCCGGGTAAAGGGGGGCGCCCGCTGGTCAGGTCCGCGCGCCCCCTCACCCTGCTCGCCCACTCACTAGCGTATACTTCAGAGAGTAATAAGACTTTGCAAGCTGCAGCCCAGACGTCACACAGCCGGATGTGCTATCAAACATCTAATCATATAATTTAGTACAGTTTTCGAAATGTATATATAACTTATACGTAGTATTAATGATGTAATTGACTTGGAGAACTAGTTTGTTACGTAATTGAATATTTAACGATAATTTCGTTCGGTTGTCTAGTTTGAGATGAAATCTTCTTATTATTTCCCTCCACTGTTGAGACAAATCAGTTACATATATTAATTAGGATAGAAGACGTCTAAAATCCATTGTAAAATAAAATAGGGCACATCTGTTGTCCGTGTGTCGGGCCAGTTGAGCTGTTGCTGGTTGTATAGTAATCATTTCCTTTTAGTACATTCCCCAAAGATCTCCATTTGAGTAAAACCTCATTACAAGGAAGCCTTACGAGACATTAAGATACACTCTTTCTTGCAGTCTTAGATCTACAGTTGGTGCTCTGTAGTTTGTGGGTTCTTTTATATCTTTATATAATAATCGCTTAATATTTAGTATCAATCAGTATATCAAAAATAAATATCAATCCTCAAGCTCGACTAATAGGTTTTGATAACATCGATTCAATCGCACAGATTTAATTTGTATATGTAACATATTTTCATACAAGTGCTAAATAATACAAATTGACTGAATTATTTTTTTACGGACAGATCGGTTATAAACACGCATGTGATCATTTATTTTTGACGTACTGGAAAGTAGGTACTACAACAAATCAATCAAATTGTTCAGAATAAATGAAAGTTATATTTGTTATAAATTTATTAATGTTATACTATCGTTAATATTCTAAAGTGGGAAGAGTTAAATTTACGCTAGTCTCGACTGGTTGAAATAGAAGAGTTTTATAACGAACTTTGAAACCTTTTCAAAACAAAAACCCTATCAACTGATGCACTTAGTTAAAACTTACAAAAAAAAAATGTTAGTAATAGTTCAATATTTTAATAATTAATGTGCGTATCGTGAAAAATATTTAAATGCTTTAGATGTAACTTATATTAACGAGCACTTTCGAAAATGTTAGTAGGGTTTTTGTTCTATGGACTAAAGAAAACATTTTGAAATAGAAATAAAGGAGGCTGGACCTTTGTTCGAACACAAATCGCTAAAATTATGAAGTTAGTAAGAATAGTATGTCCATTAATGGTATCGGGCGATGATTCTATCATCCTGAGCCACCGAAATCCATCAATAGACATCGATTGATAGTTATTAAGAATTCTTACAAAGGTTTTACGATTTATATTTCAAACTGTATGCACTGTTCGTTTACAAACGATACGAGGAAGGATGTTTTTCCAAAGTATGTAGTTGTTATATAATGGCAGTTAGCTTGTAGCAAATGTAGGCAATCTGACAATTTAAATTTAATAAAGCGTACAACTTATGACAAATTTGAAATACTTATTTTTATAAAGATATGTCTCAAGTTAGAAAACTATGAAGAATTAAGAGAATTCATTTAATTTTGACGTGAGTCTGTCAGTGTATTTTTATAAATAATGTTTCGACATAGAAAAATATCCTTCTGCGAGTGAGTAAGGTCGGGATGTATATAAAGTATTATGCTATTTTATTTAGTCAATATTTAGTTTGAAACACTGTCAAGTCTGACTGCAACGTTCCAATAGAAACTTTTTGGACTGAAAGGAATCCGAAATATGTTATAAATAAATCGAAATATCGGCCTACCACGTAGCTGGTATTTATATTATACATGAAAGTGCTTACATAATCATAACTTGTATTTAACTAGAGCATTGATGTTTTGGAACTTACTACACATTTTCCGCTTCCCGTGGAAATAACTGTACATTACATTACTCTACTTAATTACTGAATGATAACAAGATTTGATCTTGCCAATGCTTTTCATGTATTCTTTACATGGTTGCAAGTGTTCTCAGTCGCTCCGGTGTCGTGAAAATCGATTCCAGGACTTGAAAACAACCGGAATCGGTTCATGAGTCAATAACCTCTAATTCGAATTCGAATTAATCATGGGATGCACACAAGTATGACTCCTCGAATTGTTTGTTCGTTCCGCGAATCTGACGCAATCTCATACTAATACTGCTAGATGAAAACTTTTGGTAAACAACTATTGAAGAATTAAACCGCATTTACAGATTACCCAATGCTGATAAGAATTCATTGTAAATCCATATGAGTTTTTCTTCTCAATAATCTAATGTATGTGGATTTTTCACTGTAACATCGAGAAATATAAGAACTACCAAAATGTACATAATAATGCTTGATGAATTCAAATTCCAATATCAAAAATTCAGATTGCTTTCACCATCAAAATCATTCAGCATGTGCAACTGAAATAACATTTATCGTATTCATGTTCACTTTATTCGCTATTCAATTCGAAATTCTTAAAACAGATAATTCGACAAATTGTCAAAGTGATTTCATACTGAACAACCTGTTTCGGATGTTCCTTATGTTTTCTACAATTCCTCATAAGTCTTTTGGTCTTTCACAATGTTCGATATCACAGGAATATTTACTAAATGTTAATTTTGGAACCAATTGAATAATTTATTATTTACCAAAAGGTTATTTTAGATAAAGATAAAAATATAATAATAGCATGTAGGTACAATAGATCCTGAAAATTTATTTACAATTTTGGTAATATTTGTTTGGTTATAACTTTAAGAAGCACTCCGCCTGCAGTACTAGTAACTTGAATAAAATCTAGAAGGTATTTTCTAATTCCGACTTCATTTGAGGAACAATAAACGAATCTTATGACGAAAATAAGCTAGTACCGGGAGTTTTATCTAAAATGCTGGAACAATATTTCCCTGACTTTAGGCGAATTAAAATCTCACGCTGAATATTTTTTGATAATGAACGTAATACCTCAGTTAGACAATGATTCCTTGAATGAGAGCTAAATTTTAGCAAGCTAAATTTGCACAATACAAATCATTCGTTAAATGATTGAACACCACCGTCTTTTTTCAATTTCGAAATATTTCAGTTCATCTTTATCAATAGTGCATTTTTTGACCAAGCAAAATTTTATTTCATGCCGTTTTTGTGCACCTTTCAAATATTATTTTCAAACAAAAATTTATTGAAAATTGCCTCTAATTCGAATAACCAAAAATTAATTTATGGATCTGTGAAGTAAATATTTTACAGAAAATGCAGTAAACGGTATTTGTTTTGTTGTTGTTGTGAATAAACCAACCAATCGTCTTTTACTTTGTCACTAACCTTCACAGTTCCATCAATATGAAAGTTTTCTATGATTTGGACAGCGCCTTTAGTAACAATAATTATTGCAATTAAACGGTGATTTAACGATATAGGCCATGTAGTCGGGATCGGCGAAATCAATATCTTCAATAGATATAGTTTTGTTCTCAACATTTTCTCTTCATTTATAGCTATAATTGGTATGCCGCCAGGAACAGTCCTGTTCACACTGTATCTCTAATCACAATTTGTTACATTCATTTATAGTCTAAAAGCTGCTGACAAATTCTAATCAATTCGTTAATCAATTCTGTAGCGTACAATCATCGTATTAAATTGTCTACATGGTGATGGACATTATTATATGAACAAACAGAACGTTTATTCGTGGTACTTGAAAGTCATTACAATAAAACTAAATTTGGATTAATTCGAATATACATTTCCATCAAGTAAAGACTGGATCGGAAGAGTTGCCAGCAATAGCGCCTAGAAACAAATATTCTTTCACACTAGTTTGAGTTATTATTATGTTCATTTTGGTAGTACTGAAGTGAACCAACATCCATACATTTCAGTGGATGGTTCAGAAAAATACTTCTCCCTCTCTGTTCCACCGTAGTAAGTAGAAATTAATCTAGATACGGTATCATTCTGTATTGATTAAGTAGGATATTACGTTATTAAATCAAATGTATCCATAGAAAATCAAACCTTCTATTTGGAACGCAATATTATGTTACATTTCACATTCGATCGAATAATGAATGGTAATTATAATTAAAATATCTGCTAAAGCTATACAAAAATTGATTCCAATTTCACCTGTTGTGTGTGAAATTTTGAGTACTCAAACCTATTTCCACAATAGATTTATTGAAATAATCGCCATCGTTGAATGACTCACCTATTATTCGCGCATGACTCTTTGATGCGACGAACAACACTTGAAATCATGTTTTGTAAAAGAATAGAGCACAGTGAGTATTAGAGGCCCTTGGTGATATTTTTTCATTATAAATGAAAAAGGTATAAAGTTTAGCTTCTCTCAGGGTCGAAAGGCATAATTTTACTAGATCCTAATCCTAAACATCCTCCTATAGTACAAACACAAGTTATTACTGAACATTATTTAGTGGTAGATACTGGTTGAAAGATAGTTTATAAAGATAGGTGTTATTGGTAATAATTTGTGTGTTTCAAAACTGTTCCTCATATAGCAAGTAAGAACTGCACAGCACCAGAGCACTAAAATGCACCAATTTCCTAATAATATGTTTTATTCATTTGTCAAATGTTGTGATGCTAAAATGTTGATAATAATCAAAGGTAAAAGTTTTTTAATGTGATATATTCCTGCCGCTGAACTACAGTGTTTTTTTCTTAATTCGTTTGTGAAATAAATGTGATTATATTAACTAATACATCGGCAGACTCCTTAGATTCACTAAAAACAATTTTTTTCATCACTGTATACTTCTTGGTAATGAGCATGAGCAGGAGCATTAATTGAGTAAGTTAGTGGTCAATAAGATTGCTGAAACTAATAATAAAAATATATCAAAAGAAACATGCAATAACATTTGGTACAAAATATAAGATTTAAAAGTTACTTTTTGAAAACTATAATTATCGAAAGAGACACAATCACCCACGAGCATGATTCGAAGTAGTTACATTGTAATTTTTGAATGTTATTGAGTTTTGAGAGGCAAAAATGTTTCTTACTAGTTAAGTGCTTGAATATTTTCGGTAATTCTTTCTAACGTAAATTATAAAGATGGAATACGCTTAATACGATTACATAGGAATTTTGATGTGCAATTATATTTAAATGAATCTAATTTAAATGTATTTGCAAGATGTAAGACACATTCGTTCGTTTACAAATAACTCAACGGAAGTAGTATGAAATGTACTTATTAATTAATTTTATTCAAGGAGTCCCGAATAGAGCATATTGATGTAATTCATAATATATATTCTATAATAAAGACAATTATTTTTTACGTGCTTAGTTCATTAAGTAATAACTCTTCATATGAATGTTTAAATAAAAATGCACTGATCTCTAAATTTTGGTACATGTATTCTATATTAGATGTCACTTATGCACTAACGCACAAACGCAATGAGAAAATCGAAATGTATTGTATCTGTACAATGGGCTTTACTTCTCTCGTTGAAACAAGCACCTAGAATAGTAAAATTGTCGCAACCGATTTCCCGATTCCTTCTCCTCAGTCCTGTTATCCAAAATGTTTGTCGGCGAGGTGGTAACAACTTGCGATCGACAAGTTATATAGTAGGTACATTCGACGGCCTAAATATTTTTATAACTAGATTTGTTGACTGATTACTTATGCGCCTGTTATAGTTTTTTCAAAGACGCAAGGTCGCCTAATAGATGACGCTAATGTTTTCATCTCGCTGACTACTGTTGTACCCGCTACCTATCTGTAAATGAGTATATTTTATTAATAGCCTACTTAAATCCATCATGATGTACATTATATATGATACGATGTATTTTAACTGGCATGGGAGGTGCGCTCATAACATCTAAATGTGTCTTCGTGACATTTCTAAGAGTATGGGGTAATCAATATCTAACCTGATACACATATATTATTATAACAGTAAATGAAATTAAATGTACAATAAATGCCTCAGCCAATAAAATGGTCTTTAAATTGTGAATTATTATTTCTCTCTCCTCCAACTCAATTCCTAATATCATGCCAACTATTATTGATTATTCAGAATGAAAAGTAAAGAAGACTCTACAAAAGCTAGTAGATAGACACATAAGGGACGGTATACTGGTAGAAAGACCAGTGCACCGCGATCAATATGCCTACAAGACTGGCTGTTCAACAGCAACAGCACTCCATCAACTTGTGGAAAAGGTGGGAAAAACGCTTGAAAATAAAGAAATCCTTCTAGAGGCTTTCCTAGACATAAAAGGAGCTTTTGACAACACCTCAATTGATTCAATCATCAGCTCCCTCAAACACAGAGGAATCGAGGAACCATGTGTGACCTAGATAGACTCAATGCTGAGGAACAGGATGATACATGCAACCATAATGGAGGAGACCGCAGTGGCCCGAGTGTCCAGAGGATACCCGCAGGGGAGAGTACCTGTCGTGGATGGACTACTGAGAACCCTCCAGGACAAAGGTACAAGGAAAATACAACTCCATGGTCAGAGATCAAATGCAAAAGGCTCTGAGCCTGGTAACAATATGGACGGATTCAGAGAGACTGAATATCAGTCCCCACGAAGCCACCATAGTTGCATTCACTCGTAAACGCAAAATATAGGGCTTGGGAACTCTGAGGATTCGAGGAGAAACGGTCCAGATAAAAGGTGAAGTGAAATATCTCGGGGTGATACTAGACTCGAAACTGACTTGGAACCAACATCTGGGCAAAGTAATTTAAAAAGCGGAGACCTCATTATATGTGACCAGACGCTCCTTCGGGAAAAAATGGGGGCTACGACCGAACATGCTCCACTGGTTGCACAACATGGTGGTTAAGCCTGCAATAACATACGCCTCTTTGGTATGGTGGCCTAAAACACAACAAAGAGGAACCATGACAAGACTGACCAAGGTCCAGAGACTTGCATGTCGTGGGATCACAGGAGATATGAAATCCACGCCCACTGCAGCAATGGAGACACTACTGAGATTGCCTCCCCTCCAATCGATAATCCAAGGAGAGGTCAGGCTTGGTGCTTTCAGACTACAATATACACAGGAGAATGTTCACATTGGGCCAGGATACTTGAGTATCGTAAAAATCGTGATCAGGGACGTGTTAGGTATGAGAACAGATCACATTCCAAAGCGATACTCTTTTAACAACACATTCAGGGTATCAATACCAGAAAGGACTGAATGGGAGCATACAAACCTGGGCGACATTCTACAGGGAAAGATCTGGTATACAGACGAGTCTAAAACTGAAAAAGGTGCAGGAGCGGGAGTATATTACTACTACTACTACTATTAGCTTGAGCTATTCATTGGGTAAACACACCTCTGTCTTCCAAGCAGAGGTATATTCAATCCTCCAATGTGTGAAGGAAAACAATCGGAGAGCCATCAACGAAGAGCAGATCAACATATTGACAGACAGTCAGGCTGCACTTAAGGCAATGAGAAGTCAGGAAGTGACATCCCGTCTGGTATGAACATGCAAAAAAAAACTTGGAATACTGGCAGACCTAAGCCGCGTTAAGCTGATTTGGGTGCCGGGACATCAAGGAACGACAAGCAATCAAAAATCCGACGAACTTGCAATAAGAGGGTAGGAGAATGCTCCAGATCCAGAACAGCCAAGTGGATACCAAAACATACAGCACGAAGCTCTGTGGAAGACTGGATCATGGAAAACCACAAAGAATACTGGGAAAAAAACAGGAAACGAACATGGGAAGAAATATATCAAAGCCCAGTATAACAAAAGAACGACAGACCTATTAGCACTAAATAGGGGAAAAATAAGTCGTAACAGGACTCATGACTGGCCATGCGCCAGTAAAAGGTCACCTAAACAAAATGGGAATTTACAATGGCAACTGACATGCAGACTTTGCGGTAAGGATACAGAAACAGTGACACACATACTGTGTAAATGCGAGGCACTGGATCGCAAAATACAGTCAATCTTTGGAAAGCCTAACGGCGAACCAGAATTATACAGTTCCCACCCAGTAAAGGACTTGTACAAACTCGTACAAGGTACAAAAATACTCGAGTGGATAACGTAAAGAAACGAAACATAGGCGAGATACAATGAGCCAGTAGGCCTAAGTGTCACCGTAGGCAATAGCCAGAGAAGCCTACAAAGGGGGTGAAGTTTTTAGTGAGTATGCCTGGAATGGTGACTCTCACAGTAGATCTTGAAACTCAAAGGCTCATAACCTCCCCATAAAGGATTTTGTTCACCTCCACAACAACAACAAAAAAAGTAAAACCGAAAAATTAAACCTATAGAATTCAATTAGTCTATTCAGCTCAATAAACTGCCCATTGAAGACTCAATTAATGACATAGAGAGATTAATGTATATGTTTAACCGAGAAGATAAGAGTTTAGTTCAGACAAAATGTAAAATTTTGTTTAGGAATAATTCCAAATTTAAGAGTCACCCATTCCAATAAAACTTATCAATAATCTGAAAGTGAAGATTATAATCATTCAAAATCTGATGAAGAAAACTCAATAATTATAGTTGAGAAATCCTACTATTATTATCCGACTTGTGTGAGTTATAATAATTATTATTAATCAAAATAAGGAACAGAGTTTTGGTAAGAAAAACTATTATGTTCACAAGATCATAGTAGGCAAAAAAAGTTGGAAGTTAACAGTGATGGCTTGGGAGGTAAAAGAATTGATGAATTATCAATTATTATATTAGGCACTATTGATTCTTAGTTTTTCAATGCGGTGTGTGAAGGTGGACGTCGTAGATACGTTCCAAGTAGCGAGGACCTGGAAATTATTTAGGAGGATCGCTTTGAATGGCTCCTTCTTTAACTTTAGCGAGTGACATTTTAATCTTTCATCATTCTTCAATACAAAATAAAAAAACAGGCTGGATGAATATAGAGAGTAATGGTTCGAGAGGATTTTATGTGTCGTAATGAGATCTCCTCATATAGGTCGATAACTAGTGTTGCCACTGTTGTGAAGCCAAGCTTGGCATACATTCATTGTATGAGATGTAGTAGAAACCGTTTACAGCTTTTGTAGCCCGTCGTTGGACCCTCTCCAGCATATCTCTATCTCCGATCAAGATTGGATGCCATGTAATGTTGCAGTACTTCAAAAGAAGTCGTATATAGGATCTGAATAGTGTTAAAACAACTTTTCGTAGGAACGTAAAATATTGAATTAGCACGCTTGCAAATGTTGGTTATGTGATCGCTCCAAATGAGACTGTTTGTAATTATAACTCCAAGATCGTTTTCTGATGTGACCTGATTCAGTAGAGAGTTGTTTATGGTATATTGCACGTGTGGATTGTTTTTCCCAAAGTGAAGAACATTGCGTTTGGATACATTTAGAGGGATGTACCAAGTTTGACTCCAGAAGAATATGGATTCAAGATCTGCCTGTATTAGTGCAGCTTCAGTTACTGGATTCCCAAAAATGTTGGAATCATCCGCATAGGGAGAGAATAACGATTTAATCAAATATTGAAGATCAGAAATAAAAAAGGACCAAGAACGCTCCCTTGTGGTAAACCTGAGATCACATCCAATGTGTTAGAGAATTGTTGACCAGCCCTTAGACGGAAGGTTGGTTTCGACAAAATGACTTTAGTCAGTAGAGTAATGAACCGCGGATTCCCAAATGTTCCAACTTCTTAAGGAGACGTCTGTGAGGTTTGTCGAACGCTTTCTAGAAATCTAGGTAAATTGGATCAACTGGGTGGCCAGTTTCGAACTGATGTGTCCAACTGTTGAAGGAGATCAGGAGACTGGTCGTAGTAGATCGACCCGGTAACAAATCATGCTGCGGGTCGAGAATGATTTTATGTCATACCAGAAATGGAATTATAACGTCAGCTAGCAGCCTACCCATAATTTTGCTACAAATGCAGGTAAGACTTATCGGTCGGTAATTACCAGGGTCGAGTTTATCTCCTTTTTTTAAAGACCGGTGTGACGTTTGCTTGGCGCATTGCAGTTGAGATTGTACCTATTAGTGATTTATTAAATAGCTGAGTCTATGGCACGCAAATGAATACCGCTGCCAATTTAAGTAAAAGTACTAGGCAAATTATCAGGACCAGGTGAAGAGCTTCAATGCTAGGAGTTCTTTCAAAAACAAGACCTTGAGTGAATTGTATTTCTGAGATATCATTATACACACGAGGGCCTATTGTATGGGTAATCGACCACTTGGTTCATTCGAGGAACTGTGCTGGAAATAGAGAGCAAGAGAATTTGCCGAGCCGCACTCCGTATCACAAATTAAATTTTTCCCATCGTGCACTATAGGAACAAATACAGTTGAGGAGAGATGGACTCTTGCGTATTTGAATACTGATTTTGGACCTTTAGGTGCTATGTTGGATTCGTAGTTGTGCTTCGCTGACTTCGATTCAAGGCTGAGTTTGTTGGAGAAATGACGATGCAGAATGAAGTCGTTGATGTTTTGAAGGCTTTCTACTTTTCCAGTAGCTTTCGTTTGTAGTGAGTTTTGTTTATGTGTTCATGTGTTCATGTGTGATCCATGATTTTGTTGAATTGCATTTATACGTTGATATATTTGAAGCTGCACTGTTGGCACCAATTAAAGAATCGCTCAAAAAGTACCACATGCATTCTACATCAGACATCGTTGAAATTGTGTTCCAGTTGATTTCGTGCAGGAGATGCTTCAGTTTGTGGTGCTTTATCTTAGTAATCTGTTTGATCGGAATTTCTCTTGGTAACGTTCTGAATTATCTTCATGATGGAAAGGATTACAGTGTGTGGAGAGGACATACATATTTTTGAAATTAAATTTTCGTCATCTATGCGGAAACGTGTGATTTCTGATATGAGATATCTCTTATCTCTTGTAAATCTAGATGATTGTCTTCTAAGATTTTCAGTTCAATGTTGAATTTTTCTTGGGTGGATTACCATCGTGAACGTCGCTTTTTTCAATGACATTTTGAATATTCATGTGTAAACGGTTAATATCTAATTCATGTCGAGCAAGTTAAAGTGAGATGATAGTATAGAGTTGCATTTTTTCAATTCAGATTTGAGAATGTCGTGCTTGGCATTGACTTTGGGTAGCAGGTATATGTCAACTATATCTTTTAGAATCAACTGCTAGCCATTTTTGAGCTCTTTTATATCAGCAATGTTGTTCAAAATAGCCTGTTGGCCAGTTCTTAGTTCGGCTTTTAGGACCGAGGCAAGTACGGTAGAGATATTAACCACATACGTTACTTCCGTTTCGGTTACAATGTCTTCAGTGGTAGTTAGTGAGGATGTAGATGGGCTTCGAGTCTTACGAATATTCAACTCGCATACCGAACGGTTTCATTTTTTTTGTTTTCAACTATAAAGTTGAGGTCCGATTCGGGATATTCTAATAATTAAATATTCTGTCGTAATAGGAAATAATCAGAATGAAAGTTTTATGATTAAACACTGTCAACCACGATATAATATGACAATGAATGGCACATTAAATAAGTCAATCAAAGCTGTGAGTGATAGTTAGAAACTTTGCACAACAAAAGTCCAGATAATTTGAAATGGAAAACGGAACCGACTAATACATATAGACCTATTGTTTCAAACATAAAATGTCCAACAAAAAATTAAGGTTTGTAAAAATTTTAAATAAATTGCAACTTTACAACCGCGATCGACTTATTCATTTTGATGTGGTTTCATCGTTTCCAAATAACATTATACCAAACTTTTTGGAAGAATGGCTGATAAGTAACGGAATATTTATTACTTAATTCCCTCTCACCAAAATTTATCTACAATCACATGGAACTGCTATGTAAATTTCCTCTTTCCCCGTATTATCTTTTCCTGATATATGTTGATGATATTTTTGCGAATTATGACATATATACAATATCCCTCTGTTTACCTTGCAATTAGAGGTTGACAATGTAATTCCTTTTGTGAACATTTAGATAGCAATTCATGCAAAGATCTGACATTTGATATATAGGGTGTATCACCGTTGTACCTTAGACGTAAATTGAAATACATAAATATATCAATTTATTTCCAATTATGCACGTGGTTACAGCTTGAACAAAATGTATTTTGAAATAATTCAACGTATATGGCCCGTCCGATTTAACCGGAAGTTACAACGACTTTAATGGCTTACCCTATATTTTATGCCAATGTTGGATTGAGTAATTTATTTGGAATATTTTCCCATAGCAGATGTATATCTCTATCCAGCAATTTTTGAGACATTCATAAATTCATAAAATTTTAGACAAAATCATCGCATTGCTTAAGTTTCAACAACAAGAAATACCGTAACGAAAAATAACCTAACGTAACGACAATAACCTAACACCCACCACTCCGCCTACCATGTAGCTCGGCCGAGCTTAAAATTGTCGAAATGTTAACTTTGAACCTTTTAAAAGGTCGTGATAGCCCCAAACTGGGTCGAAAACTGTTTTGAATTGGTTAATTTTCGATAAATCGAATGACGTTCACGTGAGGAGCGCGTAGCTCGAGAGTTAGAAAAGTGCAAATTTACGATACATAGAACGTCTTGACGAGGACTTTTCGCATGCGGTTTTCGCTTCATGTCGTTAGTTTACGAACGGGGCCAACTAAATAGCATAGTCTCGGGCCCCAAAATGTCGATTAAATAGGAAAATTTAATTAAAACCGTTTGAGGTATTCTCAGCTGTCAGCTACTAGCGCCTGACGTGCGACGTACGAAAGGGAATTTTCTAGCTACCTAAATATACCGGAAGCGAGTAAAAGCTAGCGGCCCATAGCCCAAAATACTTTATTACAACTGGCGCCGGCCGCACGGGGTTCGAAACGGCCCCAAATTAACAAAATAGAGGTAAAATGTATAAACTCTAACTTACGCGCAGCGAGCTCCTCAAGGCATATGTCAAAATGATTACGTTCGTAGCCAATTACATAGGACGTCTGGCGTTCATGCAATTGTGTTTTTATACAATTCGAACCTTCTAATTTCGATAGGCCATGTGAAAATCCCGGAGCCACAAGCGCTATCGAGATCTGAACGTTAAAACTTTCGTATAAAATTGTGTTCACAAGTCAACTGACACTTGTCACAGAATACTCTTCATAGAGATCGAGATGATACTCTTACGTGACGCCTTTTATGTTTCCGCTACGTGGCGTCTTTTGGTACTACGCGAAATTCGACGCGTAAGCGACTCACTGCTCACATAGGTAACAACCTCGAGTTTCCAGACCTGTGTATACGACCGTGGTACGACTGTACGAAGCTCGCACAACAGTGAATAGCAGTTGCTGGTGAATAGGTGTACGCGTAAAATTTGTGTATAAAGTGTTTTAAATATGAATAAACAAAGTGCATTTATTAATGAAGAAAGTGATTACAAAATAGTGAAAGAAAATGAGTGAGTACTCTATATTGTACTCTACATTGTATTTGTATCTCTGAATGTAAGATTATCATTTGTAAAGAACAATTAATATTAAGTAGTTTTGAGGTCAAACATAGAGGATTTAAAAATTACAAAGAACAATTTGTAAACATAGAAATTTCAGAACATAAATTTAAATTGAACAATTTAGTAACCATAAAATGTTTGGTGTGTAATTACACTATTTATACCCAATTATTTATACCTAGCTATTTTCGTTTTATAGAGAAGAAAAAATTAAAGAGCTAAAAAGAAAAAGAAATTGTGAACGTCAAAGGGCATATTATCAGCGTCAGAAAGATTTGAAGAAAAATGAAAAAGAAAAAAAAAACAGAAACAGTACCAAAATCAAATGCTGAACGTCAAAGAAAAAAAAATACTGCATAAATTATAAATAAATAAATAATTATAATTGCATAAGTTGAGAAAAAATGCTATGCAATAGCTTTACCGTGGCAGTCCCCGAGTGCCACACGTTTCTTTTTAAATTATTCAATTGAAATTTCGCTATCTGATAGAAAAAATGTATATTTGCACTTCAACTAATACCAATATGTTTTATACAGGATTTTCTAAAAATTTCAAAATGTTCATTTTGAAATACCTATTTTTTCTTGTAAATAGAACAAACTGTATATCTTTAGGTTATCATATTCTTCAGACTATGAGGAATCCAAAACCATAGCATTTCTTTATACCCTTCCGTGATAGTTAAATAGTTAACTTTTACGATTTTGAATCAGGCAGAAAATTCAACGAATTATACCAAATTTTCCCCCAAGATCTTAAGAAGATTTAATAAAATAGAATAAATTTTACTATTCATGGAAATATGATGTATTTTATTCTCCCAACAAACGGAACAAAATTAAACTAAACCATTGATTGAAAACTATTTCAATCAACGACTAAACTAAACTAAACGAATCTCCCAACAAATGAAACAACAAACTATGAACTAAAATTGAATACTAAAATCAATGGAAATGTCTAACGATTGATTTTCAAACATTTGTAAATACAAATAATTGGAATCACCCATATGTGAGTTCATATTAATATTTAAATTGGAATATGGTTTAATTCTTACAATCCATTTAACCCCAAACCTGGTAATACCGATTCAAATGGATTGTTAAAATTAAACCGTATTCTAATTTAAATATTCATAAATACCACCTTTCCTGCCTAATTCCTTGTCTATCAGGATTTCGAAAAGCGTCATGAACTTAATTCACCAAATCTTCCTTGGAATTTGCTGGAGTTTTGTAAATCCTTCCCTTCAAAGTTTAGTCTGGTACTCCGAGTACTGTCAGCTGGTACTCCTTCTAACTGGTACCAACAAGATCTTCTCTTTTGTACAGAAAACGTATCCAAAAATTACGATTAAATTCAGAATTTACAAATATTTTGCAGATACAAGTTTGCTGTCATGAATATGATCTGATGTTCATTAAAATACAAACAAAAAACATCAAACTAAATGTTCTTTGGAAACCTCTTTCTTTTATAAAATTTGAATTTTCAGCAGCCCAGAAATGTCCAAGGACGATGCCGCACCAATCACCTGGTGTCAACAGGTGTAGAGGGCCGAGCCCACTCGTTGGACTCGGAACTCGCCCCCAGGATCGTCTCAACGGTGAATGTTTGGTGGACAATTGGTTCCTTCAACCCTTACAAGTCACCCGGAGTATACGGCATTCTCCCGGTCCTGCTTTCTAGGGGACTGGAGGAGTCAACGGTTCCTTCGTGAGACTTGCTGGGGCTAGTCTGGCTCTTGCATGGAGCACGTCTAAAGTAGTTTCCATTCCTAAAACGGGAAAAGAAAGCTATGCTTACGTCAACTTTCTACCTATATACCTAACGCCCTTCATGCTGAAGACCCTAGAAAGACTAACCGATCGGTTCATCATAGACGAAGTACTGAACACGAATCCACTGTGGGCCGAACAACATGCCTACAGAGAAGGTCAATCGAGATTCCCCTATATTCAGCAGTCTACCTCATAGAAAACTAGATAGAGGATGAAGGTTATGCGGTGGAATCCTTCTTAGACATAGCTATTAACAATAAAATCACCGAAAGTATCTACGAAGCCCTTAAGAATGAAGAAGTTCTTAACCTAGTAAGCACCTGAATTCAGGATATCCTGAAGAACAGAAACCTACAACGCTCTGTGGAAAACGAATGCCCATAATCTAATCTCACCCATCATCTGGAACATAGTGGTTGATGGTGGATTGAGCAAAGTAACGAACCAAGGATGTCACGTGATCGGGTATGCCGACGACATACTTATAATCGTTAGTGGAAAATTTCTGAACACTCTGATGAACTTTATACAAACAGCCTTGACTGTACTATGTAAATGGTGCATTACAATGGGTTGAAAATTAACCCTAAGAAAACAGAAATTGTAGTTTCACTAGGAAGTATAAGACAATACTCACCAGAGAACTGACTAATGTAGGTCAGGTGATTAAATCAAGCCAAATACCGATGAAACATCTTAGACAAGAAACCACAACTGAACAGCAGCCATCTGGTTGTGCAGAAGGACTATGAGCCACAACTGCGGCCTCAGCACAAACACTATAAAGTGAATCATCGAAACCATACTTACATATGCCTCGTTGGTATGGTCGAAAAGAACACTGCTCAGAACGATCAAATCAGGCCTCGAGCGCCTGAGAAAACTCATCCTAGACGCAGCAACGGGAGCTATGGAAAGTCCTCCCACGGTTGCACTTGGAGCTCGAATGAAGGTGGGAACATTCTACCTGGCTAAACGAGGAGCTGCAACAAAAGCTGCCCACAGACTCATGTCAATAGAACCGTGGCAATAGGTAGCCACATGTCACTACCAATCAGTGAAGAAACGCATCCCATTCACACAATGAGAACGGAGGGCATGATACCACGATACACCTTCGACAAGAAGTATTGTATAAGTATACACCCCAACGAAGATTGGTTAAACAGCAACCAATCAGCCCTGCCCCCCAATCTGGTTAACAGATAGAGCTCTGGATCCATGGACAGGTGTAAGCAGGAATATTTCGAAAACGCCCAGATGAAGGTATTAATATCTCTTCGGGCAAACACGCCACCATTTGGAGATACTGGTCATAACGCGCTGTTTCCATCGGAGAGAAACGAAATAGCCGATGAGCTTGCAAAATCCCTAATAGGCCTCGAACCAGCGGTGGGCATACCGTAGAGTAACATCAAGCAGACAATCCACTGCTGTGGCAGATCACAATACTTGAAAGAGTGGAAATTAGTGAACGGTTGCAGGCAGTCGAAAGCACGGATTGAACCTCACAATAAGCAAGACTGGTCCCAGCAATTGAGTAATGTGGTTAAAACCGATGCCAAACTGTTGACACAGATACTAATAGGACACTGACCATTTAAAAACCACCTCCACAATACAAATCGTAGCCATCCACCTTTATACAGGTGGTGCAAACGAAAGAACGAAACATCAATGCACATTCTGTGCAGATGCATAACATTGATCCCCCTAAGACGCAGAGGACTCTGCGACACTGAGGAGATTCTGAGATCAGATACGAAGACGGTTCTGAGTATTTCCACAGCATTAACCATCTACCTGGTCCAGACCACTTTACTAGCCCGACATTAAATAAAATATATCATGATGATGATGTTAACGTCCTCATGACTCGTTGACGTGGGGGACATGGTGAACACTCTCAAGTTGGAACCGCCCGTTGGTATCTGAGTGAACACTCGGTGACAAGTGACACGGGGTGCAAAGAGCTTCGTCCTATACATTAAGGGACCGCAATGGTCCCTCCATTTCAATAATAATAATAATAACAATCCAGATCCCAATGAAGTGAACGTCTCTCACATACCCCATACTAACTAAATCATGTTTTGAAAAAATATATTCTAGGGCCGTCGCTTCAAAACAAACATCATACCATCGTTGGCACGGGAACCGATGGCTGTAGAATATGTTGAAGCCAGAAATATGTGCATTAAAATAATAAACGCTTCGAAAGAGGCATATAATGTCAAAATAAGATCAAAGCTTATCAAATGCCCAAATAGCTCTCTTGCGTTTTGAAAGCAATTGGAAAAAATTTCTCCCCCAGCTCGTTCCCTCCCCTGACCAAATATAAAGGAACACTGCCTACTACACCAAAAGAAAAAGCCAACATTTTGCACTTTGGATTCACCAGGAAAAAAACCTGCTAATCGATAGCCATATGACTGAAATTGTCTTTCGTCAGTGCACAGCGCGTCTTTCGTCAGCGCCAACAAAAAGAAATAAGACGCTTCATAATGTTCACAGTCTCATTGCACTACTCTGTGATCTCTAAAGTAATGAAGAAACCAATCAACATCGAGCTCTTCCAATACCTAGAGAGCTCCAAATCCCCACATATATGGCAGTCATCTAGCCCTAGGTCTAGCTATAGCATTGGATATCTCCAAAACATTCCACCGAGTCTGGCACCAAAGCCTTCTTGGAAACTTCCGTTATATGGTTTGCCACCTCTACTTTGTCGTTTACTATCGAGTTTTCTCAGAGACATCACTCCATGTTAAACAAAGTCTGCTCCGGTAACTATTAACGCACAACGATCTTTTGGAAGTAACCTCCTGCCCCGTCCACAGCTTTGCAGATAATAATACACTTCATACCGTTTTCTCATCTAGAGCCCCTATATCAATCAATGAAATCAGAGGAGCGAGACAGGAACAGGTCGCCGCATTTAATGAAGATGTGGCAACGATTTTGAATGGAGATATGATAATCTAGAAGAGTTTAATGCAACCAAACCTCAAGCTCAATACCTAATATGATGTCAGATAAAACTATTCCCATGAAGTCTTCCATATCTTGCTCGGTAGCACCACCAACGGCACCGTCTTATGGGACGATAAAGTGAGGTGCATTGCGAAAATCGCTCCACAAAAACTTGGTTTTCTATTCCGTGACAGAGCAACTCTACATCCCAGCAGCTCTTCATAATGTACAAACCACCGATGGAGTATTGTTCACATGTTTGGAGTTCGGCTAGTAAACATACGCTGAAGCACTTTGATTCTTTCCAGAAGAGATTTTTCTACTTGGTGATGTCACACTTACGAATTCGTTGACTTCTCTAGAGCATCGTAGAAAGGTGGGTGACCTTCTGGTTTCTAACTTGCATTCCTTATTCAAAGGTTTTTGCGTCACACTCCGGTTATGCAAACTGATTCCCTGACTTTTCCTTACAGCTTTGAGTGGAAATATAGACTTGGAATACGTGCAAGCCCACTATTTGTTGTATAACTGGGTGGACACGAAGCAACAAAAGGTCGGCAGTATAGCCGTTTTGGAGAACATACTGATGTATCCGGTTTTCAACAAGTACGGCGCTTTATTTTGGCCCAGTTGCACAGACTGGCCGATTACAAGGCGTTCTTTTCCGTGTTGACGCCCGAAGATTCGGGATGGCGGATGTTTTCGATCAATCGCAAACGCCCTCTGAACAACGCTTTGCAAACCGTCATACCGATAATGCCGCGGTTCGTCCAAGAATATAATCCCAAATATCTGGAAGGTATGTATCTATATTGTTATTGTCTCTCTTCTATATAGATATCTCCATGGTTGATGTTCATTAGAAATCTCATTTGTTATTCCACCACGGCAGACTCCCTGTAGGCGGACTAGACGAGGTCAAGGTAGTCCCTCTTCATTGTCACATTCGATACCTTCCAAACCTCTCACCGGAATTCGTTCTTTTATCGAAAGGTTATCTTTGCCTAGTGAGGTCTTTCCTTTTGCCTATAACATCCAAACTTCATAGAAAAATTCCAATGCCTGTCTCCTCTCTCAACATTTCATCGCTGGCTTACACAATTTACTAAGAATACTTTACTATCACTTTATCAAATCCAACTTTTTCTGTATCATCACGTCCTAGCTGATTCATTTTATTTAAAATCAGAAAAAAATTAAATCAATCTGGTATGAGATGAAAACTGAGGAAATATATACCACCAGAATTTGTTTTATTTTTAATCATACCTAAAATACTATACTATGAAAAATTGCACATGAAATAATTATAAATGAAATATAACATTATAACGTATCTGTTTCGATTAATAAATACTCTAACACTGAGTTATGTAGATACTGATTTTTTATTCTTGATAATGGTCTTAGGTTTTGTTACATATAGTCTTTTCCTTTTTCTGAGAGGTCGAACTGGTATTTCTTCCACTTCCACTTCCACTCCGTTGGTGTTGACATAAGAAATTCCATTTATTGGTTCATTAGTTTGACTAGACTTATCTTCTGTCTGCACTTTAGTTTTATCTTCTTTAATTAGGCCAGGTAGAGGAATTGGTATAGGAACTGGTATAGGTAGTGGCAAAATTATTGGGTATGGTATCATAACAGTCGGTGGTGGTAAAATATTTTCTAATGGTTTCTCCATCATTTTACCAAATGCTTTATTGAATAATATCGTATTCAGAAAATGATTGTCTTTTGCATTTGGTACGTCTCTCCCAGGTACCGCATCATTGATGATAGCCTTTTGTTCGACGTTTGTATGTGTATCAAAATCTGCAGTATGTCGGACCCTTAAGTCTTGTGGAGTATCATTTGATAATGCAGTACTATAAGGTGAAGAACTTGCTGTAGATGTAAAACTTTTCCTCTTATTTTTCCTTGTGAATTTGGTTCTAGGTTTCTTTGTTTCCAAGTGTTCGGATGGGAGTTTCATTAACTTCGAGGGAGGGGCGACGGTGATGAGTGAAGGAGATGCATCTTGGATGTGTTTCTCTTGTAGGTTTAGCGATAAATTTGTTGATGTGGAGTCGCTATCATGAGACTTGCAGTTTTTCATCCATAATTCGGGAGTTATCAAAGTGCCATTATTCTTTTCGTGTACATGAATGTGAGGGTGAATCTCCAGGTGAGCACGAGTTTCTTTACAGAATATATGCATTTTGTACTGATTGAGACATTTGTCGGTACAAAACTGTAGCTGCGAACCGCCATCCTGAAAAACATTGAAGCTTTAACATTTCTCATCAAATAGTATACATATATAAGCAAGATTGAAGGATTTCAAAATTGGGATTGGACATAAGTGTTTGAACGGAATTTATTGTATCGTTTTCGAATATTCATTTGTTTCATGAGATTCATGTACGGTTATGCAAGATATTATACCGGGCGCATCAAAAAAGGGGAATAAAATGAACTTGCCCTTTTTTGATCCGATTCCGAAGGTACATATATTTAATTTGTCTGTTCAATGTAGCATATTTGGATTTTCTAATTTCGGAATTCTTGCGTTACATTGTGTATCATAAAGTATTGATTGACATGGAGAATACATGCCACGCCGGGGCGAGAAATAATACATTATGACTTCAGTATTTGTTTCCGATTCATTCCAAAGGAAGCAAAGAATTATTCAAAATGATGGAAAGGTGGAACCAAACATCTCTTTTGACGTTATCATAGCCATATTCTCCATTTCCAATAAAAAGGTCATACATTTTTAACATAAAATTTTCTACAACATTGAGATATGTCCATCAAACGATCGTAAATTGTATCATAAACAGCTAAATTTTGCATAGAATATCATATTGCTTAGCGGACCTGATACGTTATGATTTCTACTGCATGTGTTTCTTTTGCAACTTGCCTAGCAACCGATCCATCGTGAACCATTAAGGCCCGTCCAGACATGTAGCAGAACCTCGTAACCGTAACCACGTCGCGTAACTAGTGTGGACGGACGTTTCCCCGTAACAACGTAACAGCGTAACACCGTAACAACGTAACGTAACATCACAGCGATCCATCAGTTGTCGGTTTTTCCCCGTCGCATCAAAGGAATGATACGACCATATGTTACGCACCCCGTTTGCATGTCTGGACGTGTTTCGCACATGTGCGTGCACAGAACTCTAGTTTAAGTTTAATCATTTATTATTGAGACTAGTGTTTGTCTTGCAATAGAGTGGACACAAGAAATCGTGCTCGATTTATACGAGATTTACAGGGAAAGGAGATTTTGTGGAATAGCAAACATTCCAAATATTACAACAAAATAGAAACAATGATGTATGGGATGAAACAACTAAATTTATTAAAAACTCGAAATCGGTTGGTCACATTCTCGTAAAATTTTTGTACAAGCCACTAATTGATTGAATCCTCAGATCCAGGAGTAAATGACGGCCACCATATACATTTCTACTTCTGTATAATTCCGTCTGCCACCAGCGTCTTGCCCTAGATTTTTTTTTTGCTAAACAGTGCATAACTTTATATGCTGCGGCCGCAACTTCCATGTCCATATTGTCTATCTTGCTACCGACACGAACTAGGACTGGAACGTATAAATGTTACGTACCGATGATACGCGGCGACGCTATGTTCGCGACTTTTACTTTGCCACAATGTAACCTCGTCGCGTAAAAATTTTGATACGCGATGGAGTTACGTAGTCACGTTGTTACGATGTTACGATGTTACGCTGAAATGCTTGTGTCTGGACGCGGCTTTATGTATTGAGGGCGGTCTACTGTACCTAGTGCGACGGCGACTTAAGAATATGTCACTAGTTTCGGAATATTTGAATATGCCATGAGTATTTCTGTCAACATTATTAGAATATCAAACGTGAGTAGAAGAAGGCTATAGTAGAAAAAGTATAGTATGCAACTCGCTAAAATGGAAATTTTGCACTAGTACAAAATGCAGTCCACGCATTCTGCTCGTTCTGCAAACTTTCACACTTGTGCGAGATCACCCTCAGTTTGTGGTTATTGCGTAATATACTATTATAATTCACACAAAATCAATAACTCCATCATCTCAATCACACGCTCTTTCATGCCCACTACACTCCTAGCTATGCAGATTATGTTTGAATCAACGGTATATAGGAGAGCCTTGTGAGTTAGAGCGAGTCAGATGCATTGTATTGTGCTACAGGAGAGGCAAATAAAGCGCTATAATAATGTGACGTCCATTGCGAAATCCGCTTCACAAAACCTTTGTTTTCGATTCCTTGCCAAGGGATACTTCACATCCCTGCAGCTCCTCATAATCTACAAAGCGACCTATTATGAAGTAATCTTCTGATGTATGGAGGTCAGTTCCCAAACATACGCTGAAGCTCTTAGATTCTATTCAGAATATTCTGATTGGTCATACTCATTCATAGACCTCTCTAGAACATCGTAGAAAGGTGGGAGTGTTAAGATTAGCACGATTACAATATTTGCATTCTATATCAACAAAGTTGGGTTAATAGGTTAGGTTAGCTCCTCCTCCTTGACACAAGAAACGCTTTCAATTCGGGTTCTTGGAAAGATATTCTAAAAAAACTGATATAAATCAAAATGGATGGCGACATAGACGGAATTTAGGATAGCTGCTCCTAAATGCTCGTATTATAAAATTTTCCAGCGATGGAGTTACCATAGATACACCTGTAAATAGTGGTGTTCCCCAAGATTTCATATTGGGTTCAACGTTATGCAACATCCTCTACAATGATGTGCAGAATTTAGATCAACCAGACGATATATCTATAGCGGCCTTCGCCGATGCTTTGGGTTTTGGTTGTAACTGCTGGAGACATAGCGGATCTTGAGCATAAAGCAGAAGAGGGTATTAGAGAAGTTATATATTGGATGAAATTCAAGGTACTTTCTTTAGCCACAAATAAAACGGAAGTAGTTCTCATATCATCGAAGGCGATTACTCCGGAACTTACACTACAAATCGGAAGATCCACCGTCATCTCGAATAAAGATATAAAATACTTAGGTATCTGGATAGTCAACTTATATCAAACGTACAATAGAGAAAAATGCCATGTACCAGAACGGCTTTAAGTAACTTGTTGCCAAATGTAGGAGGCCCTTAAGCAAGTAAGAGAACAATTTCAAACTCGGTAATCACATCAGCAACACTATAGACCTTTCTCATCTGGGCAGTATGTCTGAAGCATACCAATTACAAGAATAAGATAAACTCTCTGGGAAGATTAATGAACATCAGATTAAGTAGTGTCTATAGAACGGTTTCAGGTGACGCGGCGGAGGCTATCTCAAGCTCTCCTCCGGTAAACCTAAGACCATTAGAAAACGACAAAAGCTGGTCATACTAAAAATATGATCCCAAACAAACATAAATGGGTAAATCGCTCTGATGAAATAAATTACCAACTGACACAAATATTATCTGGACACGACTGTTCCCGCTCATACCATTTTAGATTTAAGCTAGCTCAGAACGACCTATGCTTATATTGTAATGAGATAGATACTCCTGATCATACACTACTTTTCTGCCCTAGGAATGAGGAAAGGCTCGAATGTATAATATATCTTGATACCAACTTTACCATAGAAAAAATTATATATATTATGCTTCATTCAGAAAGAATTAGCATTCACGAATTGATCATAAAGATAACAATCCTTATACTGATGGAATGCCTAAGATGTCCCAGGATAAGGGCGAAGAAAGGACTGGTTTTAACAGGTATGCTCGTTTCAGAGTAAGTCCTGCACTACCAGGAGTGATAAACCCAAAGCTCCTAGTGTGCATTAAGCATTTCCTCTCCCCAGAAAAAAAAAAGTTGGATTATTTTAGGTTAGATTAGAAACAAACGAGGTACAATAAACAATCATTATTGGTTATTATGAGAATGTTAAGATTAGCGCGATTACAATATTTGCATTCTACATCAACAAAGTGAGGGTAGGTTAGGTTAGGTTAGGTTACAAACAAACTGTATACAATAAACAATCATTATTGGTTATTATGAGTGTTAAGATTAGCGAGATTAAAATATTTGCACCAACTCCGCACCGACGCAATTGCTATTGAAAATTCAATTCTTATACCTAAACGGGTTTTTACGTATTTAATCGTTTTTCCCTAATCTTTGATAGTATATGCACCATTATTGAGTTCGCTCGGAAATTTAGTTTCAGTCTTATTTTGTTTCGGTTATTGTAAGCGTCTATAGTTTAATGAACGAGGAAACAAAGTGATAGTTTTAGAAGATGCTAAATTTTCCTTCTCAAAAGTTTTGAAAAACGGTGAGTCATTTTGGTGGTGTGTTTTTAAAATTCGCAGAGCAAATGTGTGGACGTTGGGACCAGAAAACGTTATATCTAGAAGTGTTCTAGAACACAATCACAGTAATAATTCTGAGCTATTAAACAGACAAATTATAGGTGCTAGTGCTGAACGGAAAGTAAAAGATGACCTTACCGGAAAACCGTCAAAAATCATTCATACCGTTCAAAAACAAGTTGAAGCCATGGACTATATAAGAGACATTGATTATATTCGTTATAATATATATCATGAAAGAACTTTCAATTATTGTTTAAATTATTTTACAGAGTTATTTTCTCTACACAACAGTGTGTGTAGAGAAAATAACGGACATTATATCCCATTAGTATTTTGTATTTTACCCAATAAAAAATCTGAAACTTATCAAGAGACTCAGCAAATGATGAAGACAAAGGGTTGCGATTAGGGTTTAAAATTTTCCCAGTGTTAGCAGATTCTGAACAAAGTATACATAAAACTTCAAGGTTTATCTGGACACAAATATATTTAATAGATTGCCGTTTTCATTTAACTCAATGTTGGTTTAGGAATTAGGTTTAGTAACAGAATTCAGAAATGCTGAGAGCGACATTGGAAAATGGCTAACTATACATTTGGTCTACCCTTCTTAAATCCTGAAGAAGTTTCTGACTGTATTGTTATGGACCTATTTAGCATACAACCCAATGACGCTAGAATAACAAAATACTATGATTATTGAATAGACACTTATATTAACGAAAATGCAATGTTTTCATCTTACACATGGGCAAGTTTTACTTCCAGTATGGACAACAAATTACTGTGAATTGCTCACCCATCTTTATACATATTTACACATGTTTCAAATAAAATTCAAACTGAAAATGTATAAAATTACAAAGTATACAGGAAATTTGTAGAGTTAAAGTTTCTGAGACAAGACCTCGCCACGAATTTTTAATTAAAAAAATAAGCCAGTACCCGCAGATAGTCAAGTTAATACAAAATATTTGAGGTATTTTTATAAACAAAAAGCGTTTTATCCTATAATTTCCAGAATCATCTGATGGGCAATTTATGTACTTCGAATTTGGAACCTCTTCTGCAGAGTGCGCAGTTTGTGGTAAAAAGATTAGAACTCATGTAGAAAGTGCGCAATTCCTTAACGTTCTCACGTACATTAGCTCCGCGAGCTACATGAAAGGCATTATTTTATGACCTGCGCGCTATACATATACGCCTGAATTTTGTTGTGCAATTTGTCTAATGTATCCATGGTAGGTATACGGATTTAAGGGTATGATTATCATCCCGAGTCTTCGGTTCCACATACAAGATACTTGGAATGCTATACCTCAAAGCGACATTGATCTTTTGATTCAGAGTGTCCTTCACCGAGTAGATGAGTTTACAAGCAATCACGGTGGTGCAACTTATTCCTGAATATTTTTTAATTGTTTTTAACTATTTTTTATTGAAAACTTAAGCGTTCCTGTGCTGCGTCGAAGTTCGTCTTATTTCAAATTTTCACTTATAATATTCCATGTGCAAAATTATTGCAAGAAATATTTTCGAAATGGCGAATATTTTGAAAATTATCCCGAGTCGAAGACGAGAGATAATTTTCTTAAAATATCCGCCATCGAGAAAAAATTTCCGGAAATTAATTTGTGCACTCGGGATATTGGGTAAGAGAATTTCACACCGAAGAAAAATTAGTTTAAAATAATTTCAATGTGATATTATTTGACATTTTGTCATGAAAATATGAGACATGACGAAGGAATGCCATAATTTTGTTGTTTTATTATGTATGTACTCATTTATTAAACGTCAAAAAATATCCACTACAATTTTGCTTCTCTACCCTAAAAGAAAAAAGTATCCGCAAAAATTTTTTCGTTGGCATGGCAACAAGTAAAAATAAAAGTATTTCATTGGTCGAAAATTGTCGGTTTGAAATTCTGAAATATATTGCCTAACTAATACTGTATTAATTCATTTAAATATTTTAAGATACATTTATACAGTGGACGCCGAGACCATTAAGATATTCAAGCACACTGCCTATTGTTTTCGTATATGTCCTTTTTTTCTCATGAATGAATAAAAATGTGTGCTCAAAAAATCTAAGAATAGCTACTATTAAAAAATATTGATTCACTCCTACTAAAAGTCAAGCTATGGTAATAAACGCATTTCGTGATTTATGGATACTTAAATAAATAAATGACATAAATCTATAAATACATCAATCAAACACATCCGTGAATTCAAATCGCAAAATAAAATCGGAAATGCGTAAATGAGTTCTGCAAGATCTGAAAAATGTTGTATCGAAACAATTCAATTCATTTTTGAACTGATTACTTGCTCTCTTTCATTGCAATTTTCTGACAGATCGTATAGTCCAGCAGCCACCGCCTGTTTTTTTAAGTGATTAATAACAGGCTGAATCTTCTAAATTTTTTATTGAAATTTTAAGATAATATGTCCTACAAAATCGATTGTCCTACAAAATCGATGGTTTGAATTAGAGCATCCTCCACGCCGAATATGTCGAAATAACGAGGTCATAAAAATTATTAATAACCAGCTGATTTTTTGTATGCAGCGTAGTAAATATTTGTATAATTGAATGGCCACAAAGTCCTACAAATGTAGTGTTATGTTTTTCTAGTCCTACGCTTGGAAGTTGTCGATTCCACGGTAACACTTTTTTCATTAATAACCGTAGGACAAAAAAACACACGTTCAGTTAGTGCATTCTTTGCCTAAAACAAACAGTGTCTTACCAAAAAACGGGTCTGTATCGCTAGTCCTACAAGAATATTGAAAATAAAAGTTTTGCATTTGTAGCTTTTTTCAAATAACTCGTACCGTCTTTTATTCACGTCGTTTTTGGTTTTTAATGTATACAATCTGCACACGTACTCTTCAAGAACCCGGAATACCTCACTCGATGTTGTTAACTCGGCACGCTCGCTGTGCAGTTGTATAAAAGCCTGTTGAAATTTCGTATTTTTTTCAGAATATCAAAAGGTCTCTTTTTTCCTTTCCGGTAGGAAGCCGGGTTGTAGTCGTTACCCGAAAAAATGGGGCATATAGCAAGCGACCGCGATAACTGTTCGCCAAGCTTGGCATAAATTTCGTTGATGTCGAGGTACAATTTTTTCTTTCCCGTGCTCAGATCAACTATTATGTAAATGTTTTGTTTCAAGTATTTGAAATTTGCCAACATTATTACAGGTATATCCGAATCCGACAATGTACCTGCACGCGATAATTACTGTTCAACTGAGAAATGTGGAAAACAATTTTGGTGTCGGCTTCTTCGTGATAGCAAGTGAGATTGTTTTCAATGACTTTTTTTATTTTCCCTTCACCGGACACCTCATAGACCTTCCATAAGATAAATATTTAGCCTTGACTCTGAACTTCTTATAACAAGAGGAATGATATCCGATGATCTCGTCATCCCAACTATCGGGCAGTACCACATCTTTATATTTGTGTTTGTGATGTATTCGAGACTTTAAAAACTGTTTGCAAGAGAGCAGAATTTCCTTAGAAAAGTTTTTCTTTCCTCTCTTTCCCCGAAAAACTTTGTATTTTCACGAAGTACAATGCAGGAAAAACAATCCATATTAACTCATTGAGGTTTCACTTTTTGAACGACACTTTGACTGAAATATTTCTACACTGTGAATGCTTGTACTGCTCCAACCTGCTACAATCATACTCGATCAAATACTGGTGGAAAATAGTACATGCTAATCTGGGCTGCTTGACATACACTACAGTTTTACGGAGTAGAGAATTGTATTTGGGCTTCTTTTTCAATGTCTAACGACAACGTAATTTACTCGGGATTGTTTACGAATTTAACTCTGTATCGAAATGTAAAGTTAAATATGTGGACAAAATATATCAATTCCTGGAAATACATACCGCTTTTGGTGTAGGACAGTGGTGAAATTGTGTTCTACACTTTATTCCCGATAGGACAAAACCAAACCTAGGTTGTTATTAATGAACAAAGTGTTACCGTGGAATCGACAACTTCAAAGCGTAGGACTAGGAAAACGTACCACTACATTTGTAGGACTTTGTGGCCATTCAATTACACAAATATTTACTAAGCTGCATAAAAAAAATCAGCTGGTTATTGATAATTTTTATGACCTCTTTATTTCGACATATTCGGCGTGGAGGACGCTCTAATTCAAACCATCGATTTTGTAGGACAATTGTTTTTCCGAGTTTATTATCATCTTATGTTAAAATTTCAATAAAAAATTTACTGTTAGTCAGACAATTTCGACACCCTACCAAATCTACATGTTCTACACCTGCGCACTTCATTACCTACCTCTTTGAGAATTTGCACAGGGGAAAAACTTGGGCGTTTCGTCAAACCGAACGAACTCACGAAGATTCAGCCTGTTATTGATCACTTAAAAAAACAGGCGGTGGCTGCTGGACTAGTAGGAAATTTGAATTAATCAATTATCTGTTCATCTATTTGGAAATAAAAGTGTAAACAAAGGATTACCCTCAGCTGGAGATAATTCTGAATTTATTAAATTGCTTATACATTTCCATCCCTTCTAAATTACCTAGATATATACAATTACTGTTTTTCAAGAGTGATAAACTTCCTTGAGAAATGGTATGACATGTATTTAAAATATGTTCGGCTAACGATCAATACCGAGTTAGAATGTTCCTTTCTAGTTTCGAAAACCTGATCAAAGGTGTTGAGAAACTTCTGCATATAGCGTTGGACAATGTTATGGATAGATCTTTGATCAATAACTTAATTTCTAAGCAAAAAAGAAAAATGGAACGCAACCAATTAACCACTACTTTCAACTAGTTCAATGAAATTCAAAAGTTTTGCTAATCATCCTTCAGTAATTAAGAAATTCCGGAATTTATTATCTAAATTTGCATCTATTAATTATCTATCCTTTGCTCATAACAAAGAATACTTGGGCTGAATTAGTTTAAGACCAAAGACTTAATTATCTCAAATCTTTAATGCAAATTCAGTATCTAATCCTGTTTCACAAAATGTGCATGAACTACTTCAAACTCATACATCTGGTGAGGCAAAAGGAGTAATGTATCAGGTATTAACAATTATTGTTATTAGGTCCCATAAATAATGTATGACTTATAATTTTTTGCGGAAAGATTGAATCATTGAATTCATTTGATAACCAATTTAATGTTTCAACTTTCCGCAAGAAAATCTTGAATCATAAATTATTTATGGGACCTAATAACACATTCAACTGAATAATAAAATTACACAGCATGAACGTACCGTAATGAACAACAAAATTTCCCCATTCATCGCTGATCTTTCCATGAGTATATTAGAAATGAGTTCTTTTCACTCTCGAGTATCGTTATCGGATATTGCTAATATGCTTGTCACTGTTGATTCCAAAAAGTGTAACCTTGATCAATGTTTTTTAACATTTTGAATAGTAGATTCACTTAATAATGAAGACTATCAAAAAAGTAGAGAATCGCAAATTGCCTTTTTGGTTCGTAAAATAACAAAAATAAATTATAATCCGATATTTTCTGAAATACCCACTTGTATGCATAGGTTTGCACTAAGTAACAGTCAATATTGTATTCAACACGAAAGTTCATTTTGAATTTCCTCTTTGAAAGACTACTCACGTTTCCTTAGTTTAACATGGATACAGAAGATCCTACTAGAGAGTATGCCTATTTCGTTTCATAATAATTTACAATCGCCTGAATAAATATTGATCAAGTTAAGATGACGATGTTCCTTTGATTTTTGAACAAGATAAATATTTTCAAGTGAGTGAACTTGATACCACTGTTTTTTTTTCAATAGAAATAATTCACTTGTTGAGTTTTCAGTTTGTGGTGTGGTTAGTTCATCATCGTTTCTCGAACGAATGGGAAAAATTATGTTCCCACCTTGCATCATTTTTTTTCATGATAGATTTTTCCTTCAAATATTCCGGAAATAGGTATACAAAAACGCATAGGACTGTAAGACAAACTCGCTTCGAACTTACACGCGGCATTCCGTCAGCCATCTAAAAAGAAATTCTGCTAAATGAGTGTTGCATTGTAGTGATACTATTTTCTTGGTAGTTTCGGGCAAAGAACAATGAAAGACATTCCAAATTTTGTGAAAACTTACTTGAGATTCTATGTAAGTAACAGTGTTCCTTACATGCCTGCACCAATCACAAGTCTTATTCTTCTTGAAATTTGCTCTTCTCGACTGCGAAAAACATAATTCGGAACAGAACACTGTAGAGGATGAGAATATTCTGGAATTTTCCGATACTTGTTTCCCACACCATCCGCATCCTTCTGTAAAATAGAAGTATCGATTTACATTAAAACCATTCATATGGTAATTTGTCAAAGTAAGGAAGTAGATCTAATATTGTTCTAGAATTTTGGCAAACAATTGAATCAATTGAATAGCATAGTAAACTGTAAATAAAACACAAATAAATGGTGTAGTTTAGAGTTCTCAAGCGGTGGTACCCCTACCACTTGAGATAGGCGAATACATTTCGAGTGGTAGAATTTTAAGAAGAAGACACCATCTTTAATCTATGAAAAAATATTTCCTTCACATCTACTGTTTTCCTAAAATTTTCAGAAATTGAGCACAACTTGGCAGCCCCACGCTTAACGTAAAGTCACCAGGATTCTACTACTATTTTAGATAACCTATTTAATCTTTTTTGTTGGCAGTAAAAAATTGATATCGCTCCGAACTTACGATCAAATTATCTTCCCTTGACCCATACTTTAAATCTCTTATTTCAAATATACAGCACATCCATCACGTTAGAATTTTATTAAGTTATTTTATTTGTATATTTGTGTTAAATATCTGGCAAGTCAGTAATGCACTTCACGAAACTTTTTCATCTTCTAAGTTTATGTTGCTGATCATTGTTTTATTGATAACACGTTATATTAACGGAATCAACCCAAATTGGAATCTAATTTTACCAGTTTCGCCAATATGAATTAAAGTTTATCAACTAACCAGATTTCTAATTCTTCAGGATCAAATGAATATTGAATATGACCAAATACACTGGTTTTAACGACGTTTCGGCAGAATAACATCTGCCATCTTCAGGTCTCTTATTACTCAAAGTTCTAGTAACAAGAAGCCGTAGCAAGACCTGAAGATAGAAAATGTGATTCTGCAGAAACGTTGTCAAGATCAGTGTGGTCCGACCAGGGGCCAAACACCTACGCGTAATAAAATTTACTTCAGTATATACCCAAAAAATTAAATTCATTGAGAAAAAAGATTTATAATATAACATATTCTGGGTAAATCACGAAAAAATCCAAAACCTTTTGAAACTCCATATCAATAGGACAAACAGAACGCTCTAAACTTTCAAACACAGGTTCGACATGTGCACAACTTTTTCAATACTAATAATCATTCCTTTCCTGAAATAGCCACTTTTCTTATTTTACTGATATATACTTGAAAATGAATTTTCTCAAGTCTCTAAAAAATTATAAACATAAAAACTATAATTTACCCTCAATGATCAAACAAACCTAATTTAAAGCTGTTCAATGTAGTTATTCCACACCTGGTTTGTTATATACCATGAAAATCATTAATAGGATAAAATTCACATATACAGTGAAACCTGGTTAATTGCAATCTCAAGGGACCAAGACATATGTACCAATTATTGAGGGTTTCCAATAATCCAGTTTTCCAATTAAGCAGGTTTAAAATTATAGTTGTCTCATTTACAGAGGCCCCCGCTTACAGAGGTCGAAATGTGCCGTTATTCCATCTTTAGAGGTGGAAATGTTAATAAAAATGCATAATCTGATAGAAGTTTTAATTTTTCAGATACTGATAACATTTTGTATTTACGTTTGGACATTTTGAACACTTTTATTCCCTTGTTTTTAGGTCAAAACCTGAGATAGTACTGACAAACAAAGCATTCGCGAAATGTATGTAAACAAACATGTCAAAACGTGTTAAAACCTGATTAATTTGTCTCACTTATACTGGTAATTGAGCTACAGAGTCTCAATTATAGAGGTAAACATCGAAAAAGTCTTAGAATTCAAATCTCATTCAACCAGGTTCAAAAAGTCCCATTAACAGAGGTAATTTAATGAAAAAGAACCGAGACCTCATTGCAACTCTCAATAATAGAGGTTTCTCACTTATCCAGGTCCCACTTAACCAGGTTTCACTGTAGTAGTATACCCCTATGTTTATGAATGACCGTCGAAATCCTTTGCTCATCGATAAGTATTTATGCCCGAAGTTATGTATTAATTATTGTATTTGAATACCGTCTGAAGTTAAGGCCGAAACTCAAGTACCTAACGGAAGTTATAAATTGAAGTGATATTAACATAGTAGTGTTTAATTGTACAACATGGAGACCTTTTATTAAGATCGAAACACACCAGAAGACTCCAAAAAATCCTGTTCTACTTAGGCCTATTTTAGGTTCAGTAGACTAGAACTTCATGTAATTTGACGCTTTTCGAAACGGACGAGAATTTTTTGATTAAAATTTGTATATAATATTCAGTTAAAGAGTCTAATTTAGTACAGAAAAAATGAAGAGCAATAATGAGCATCTTTTACTCGATCGAGGTATATGTTTTTCAGATAATTCGTAAGAAATTGTGATATAGAAATAAAATAACTGAATTCCACATTTGGGTGACCTTCTAATTATTATCAAAATATGATGAGACTAATCAAAATAAAATTGTAAAAATCCCCATTCAGAACTGTAAAAACATTTTAACTCTTTAACCTCACGGTGATGAACCCACAGGCTCCTAAACTATATTCATTGAATAAAATACGCAAAGAAGATTTTCTAATACGTCCGGTCGTCTCATATATAAATTCACCCGTGATTCAAAATAGCTAAAAAGTTAGTTGAAATATTGAATGAATATTTGCAATTAAAACCAACTTTCAGCACTAAAAACTCTTTAGATCAAATAAGAAAAATTAAGGATATCAAACTATGGTCCAATGCCAAGATAATTTCATTCATATAAAAAACGTGTTTCCTAACATTTCCCCTTTAGAAGCTATAAATATAATCAAACAAGGACTTGAAAAATGTTACATTTGTTCATTCATTGTAAGTGAAATTTTAGAAGCATTGACAGTATGTGTAAATCAAAATTATTTTCCTTTCAATATCAAAATTTAGCTTCAGTTTAGGACATCGAAAGGTTTTGCCACGGGTTCAGAGAAGTTTTCTTTGTTTTTTCGGAAAATGATATTTTTCAATTTCTGAATTACCAAATTCGTAATCAGCGACCACAAAAACCCCTATAACGCGACTTCCAACATCTTTTATGTATAATACGATAATTGCGTGAAAAATGAGCAATTTTGTATGAAAATGAGAAATTTCCCTGATTTTCAGCCCAGTTCAGAACCGACCTTCAGAAACTCTAGGTTCCCTTCTACAAGAAATTCGAGAAGTTCCAGGCCCCTTTCATTGTCATCGCTGCTACCTCAGATGACACAGCGTGCATTTGCGTCGCAGCCGATGACAAGGTTCAGGTTATTTTCTCTACAGTATCTCGTTAGTTTTCTCACCTCCTCTGGAGTCGACTCCCTGTCATGATGAAAGTAGGCGGAAGCCATTATCAGCTTTCCGTTTCCTCCTTTACTTAAATTCTCATACCTAACTCTGACTGCTGCCAGGTCTCTGGTATAGAATTCTTGAAGCAAGGACACGTCTAGACCCCTGATTTTAATCCCTTAGTGTGAACAACCTGTATTCTTGTTATTAGTGGTAAAAATCTGAATTTTCCAATCATTAAGTCAGCCCCCTGGGTATTTTCTACAGTTATTCAGTAAAGTGTTTATTTGTAATCTAATCATAGCTTGTTCCTCACTTGAATATCTTACCCTCATCGAGATGACAATAAGTAACCCTTGGAATAGTTGTCACCTCGTATATTTCATTCATCATTTCATAATATTCGTTGAAACAATGTTCTGAGGAAGATATTCACTTATCGGAAATTGTAATTCATTGTTCGTTACAGTAATTGATTGAAACTTCCCGAATCCTCGAATATCTGCATCAATCGGAGTACTAATAATAGAAACCTGAATACCAGTTTTAATAACTTTGATGAGGAATGTTCACTCTGATTACAATCGATTATTGAAAAGTAATGAGGTTTGTTCCATACCGCAATCTGTAATAGATACTCAAACCTGTTTCAATATATTTATAATAAGACTCTCGTTATTCCTTCATTAATAAGGGTGATTGCAAATTCAATCGCAATATGTATGTCAATACGTAAGAGAAATAGATCGCAGGTAGATTCAAGCAATCAACTCCATAGATCACTATCTTTCCTCACCCTTCCTTTGATATCACAATGTTCGCCGTGATGAAAAATGTAACAAGCAAGTCGACGAGGACGCATATTTCCTGTATAGTTTACATGTGGATATAAGGATGAAAACCAGAATATGGCTGTAGTATCTTACTGATATTATGCACCCAAAATTAAATTCGATATGTTTCAAAGTACGTAGATTCAAACTGAGTATGTCGGTTCGTCCATCTGTCTGCCTTGTATTTTTTTGCTGAAGATGAGTAATCTAAAAAGTCAAAAATTTGAAAATTTGAGCACACAACCCCAATTTCAATTCAATTCTTCCATATTCTATAGACCAGTCAATGGCAGCTTTAATTCGTAAATTCTCGCGTCATCGGTTTTGATTTACAATGGCTCATTCGACTCGTAATCACCTATAGACAAAAGCCGACCCCATCCTAACTGGGGGGAAATGCTTTATACGGGTAATCAAAAATAAATAAGAATAAATAAACAACGATTCTAGTACAATATTTTAAAAAATTGAAAAATGCATAAAAATGGCTAGTTTGGACTGGTTTTGGATGGTAATGCATATATATTCATACAATAGAACGACAGAATCAATGTTTATAAAAATTTGTTAGAAAGAAAAAAGGTGCGAGGTTTGAATTTACACTCGATTTCGGAAATTTAGACTTGATAAGCACGAATCTTTGGTCAATATGTTCTATAATTCCAGCTGCACACACACACGCACGCACAGCATCTTTATATACACATTTCATATCGTTAAAAGGGGTGGAGGGGCCTTAAGCTTAGGAAGATGCGCTACCATGACAACGATTTGAGAATCCCAGGGGTGTAGTAATAAATTTGGACGACAAAACAATCAGGCCCGTAGTCAAAAGGGGAGAAAAGAGGTGGATCAATAAACAATTTTGATTCAAATCTCGTGCCAATTTTCTTTTGTTTGTTCATTTGGTAATTAACAAATTGTTTTATAAACAATTGACAGGCATATAGACTAAAGATTCTTGTTCATCAAGTCTAAATTATCCGAAATTGACTCAACTTCGTGTCAACTTTTTTTTGTTTGTTAATTTGTTAATTAACAAATTGTCAATTTGTTAATGAACAAATTGTTAATTACAATCTGATGTTTTATAAGCAATTGACAAACATATTGACCAAAGGCTTAGTCCAAATTATCCGAAATCGACTGTGTTCGTTTATTCAATGTTAACTAACAAATTGTTATAAATATTGATACTGTCATTCAATTGGATGAATATTGTATATGCATTACCATCCAAAATCAGTCCAAATTAGCTATTTTTATGCATTTTCCAATTTTTTTTGATATTGTACTAGAATCGTCGTTTATTTATTGTTATTTATTGTTTATTAACCGTATAAACAATTTCCCCTAATTGGGATGTGGACGGCTTTTGTCTATAGGTGATTACGAATCGAATGAGCCCCATTACATCAAAATCGGTGACTTACGAGAGAATTCAGTTAGTCTGGTAGATTTTGGGCTGGACTACTAGGAAAAAGATCATGCTAAATGTGAAGGTTATGAGATATTGATGAATACACTGGAAACCAAATCGTTTCACAAATATGTTTGCGATTAACAAATATTCTGTAATATAGTCGAGTCAAATAGGTATTTCATTACGAAAATCGAACGATATGGACCGATTTTGATGAAACAAAGGGCATTCGATTCGGGATGACGTCTAGAAAAAAGCTTACTGGTTAGTTTTTTGTGCAAATTTGTTATTATTTTTTTAACCGAAAAATTGACCAATTTCCAAAATTTCATCAAAACTAACCAGAAATCCTCATTTAGGGGTTGTGGAGGTTGCTTTTTTATGTTAAATGTTTAAAAATTTGTTAAAAAGGAGTCGTTACTAATTTAAATCGAAAACAAAATCGAATTCTAATTTTTTAATTTTTTAATTCGAAATAAATTCCCGCTCATCTAACATTTTTTTCTATCTTCTCTACTCAGTCTTTTTATATTCCACACAGCATCTTTTACATATACTATGGACATATACGTAATAAAAACCTTGCGGGAGTAGCAGGTAGGTATTTTTCTTAAACTATGGAGTCTACACTACTATAACACAGCATCTATCATATAATAAGATCTCTATGGCATCCACCGCTTCATAGAGCAGCTGTTTATCTAAACCGGTCCTCCTTCCCATCCCCCAAAATAAAGACGCGGCAACGTATACGTGGATCACGCTGCTATTGTAATGTAGATACATAATAAATGATCACCACGTGTCACTTACTGTTGGATGCTGCTGTTGTTCAGATAAGTAAAATTTCTCATTCGTTCTATGTGAAAATTATTTTGTTCTGTGGTTCAGTGAATATTATCAGAAACATTTTTTTAATAATTCAAATACATATTGTTCAATAAATAAAACATTGCTTTAATAAAGCATTCACGCTGCAAATTAATAGAAGTGTTTTTCGGTTAAAAACATAATAACAAATTTGCACAAAAAACTAACCGGTAAGCTTTTTTCCAGACGTCATGCCGAATCGAATGCACTTTGTTCCATCAAAATCGGTCCATATCGTTCGATTTCCGTAAGTCGGCCTGTTTTAATACCTATTTGACTCGACTAATAAATATCGTGTTGCAAATTGTGATTTCAAATTATATTACTCGATTCTGTTTAACGTAGGTTAGGTACATATTAATCAAAACCAATATCTATTTATTTCAACACGGCATTCAATTCAGAGATAATTTATTCCAAATTAGAAACTGTTTCAAGAACTGATTTGAATATGTTGAATTTATGAAGAGTCATTTATAATATTGTTCGCCAGAAACACTTGATAGTACAATAAAAATGATTTCACGCTCAAATGGAAGGATATTACCAGCATGGAACTTCTGACGAGCTCATGTGGATAAAATGTTTCTAGGAATTCTAGAAAAGTAGGTACATGATAGTGGAGGAATAATTAATGGAATCCGCAACTAATTATCTATAACCACCTGGTTGACGAATATAATTCGAATTGACATTCCAAAATAGCATTTATAAATAACTGGAATATAGATGATTAATGACATGGTGAACTGTTCCTCATTTGTTTCATACATACAATTCATTGTAACGTAACGAATGAGAGAGATATATAATAGCAAACATAGTGCATGATAAGAAAAAGTTTCATAAATAATCATATTTCCAATAATAAATTTTTTGAGAGCCTCACTGGTGGAATATTCGAACAAAGATCAATCTCAAATTGAAAATTTCAGATGGACTTCCATTCAATATTTGATAAATATAGCAATAATTAGACAAAAATAAAACTAAGATAATTAGAATCAACCGAGATCAATTGGTCACGTGACTCTCTCACTTTAGTTAGAACACACCAACACACACACGCATATACCTATTTGGCCAGAATTTCATGAACATAAGTACATTAAGAGATATAGAATTGAATTTTCTGAATCATGAAGATAAATTAGATAATTCAATATAGGATTATAAAGATGAATAAACGTAAAACATTGAACCATAGGCGAAATTCAAACCCACATTTCTGGATGTCTAGTCCAGGGTGTTTACCAATTACACCACTTTGGTCCCGTGAGATTCTTATGTTTTTGTAAATATAAACCTCTGAAAGGATAGTAAGTAGATCATTGATGAACACAATGCGATTCGCTGTTCCGTTATAGAACAACTATTTACGCACATTCATCTAAAGTATATATGTATATACAGGGTGAAATAGAAAAAAGTACCGTGCATAGTGTCAGGCGATAGATGACACTAAAATAAGTTTCTACGTTCGTAGGTCCTCAACGCCTTCGTTCAAAAGATACATGGATAAACATGTGATAATCAGACGAAATTTAGTATACAGGGGTTTTTTATCACGCTGAATTCAAATATGATCTTAGTTTTTTGATTACCGATAGGAGGCGCCACATACAGGGTTCCATCTCCTTTGAATCGGTCCTAACTTTTTTGCCTCACACTGTATGTCAATATCAACTAGAAAAATTTGTTTTCCCATCTTTTATGCTTAAGAAAGGTATACCTTGTCTAAGTCGCTAGAAGCAATGGTTTCCGGTAAAATGCATCTAAAGCCGACAATGCACGAAAATTATTCAAAAGCGCAAAAGTAACTTATTTGCAAATACAATGTTATAATACTTCAATAATTAAATTTTAATATGAAAAATAATGATCAATCAAAACAAAACATTAAGTTTTTAAAAGATGTTCAAATTGTTGTCCTTGTACTTCAATACATTTTACCATTCGTAAAACAGTTTCTCCGTTTCGCAGAGTGCGACGAAAAAACAAATGAAAACAATGACACTTGCCAAACTAATGTAATAATTGTTAGAGGTATTTTGTGTTGTTGCTTAAGTTTTTCATTGATTTTGTTACTGATTTTTCAAAATTGCTTTCAAAAATGGTTCACTACACTTTTGAAGAATACAGATGCCGTCAATCATTAACAAGAAAAATGATAAAATGTAACTATTTGAACATCTTTTAAAAACTTAATGGTTTGTTTTGATTGATCATTATTTTTCATATTAAAATTTAATTATTGAAGTATTATAACATTGTATTTGCAAATAAGTTACTTTTGCGCTTTTGAATAATTTTTGTGCATCGTCGGCTTTAGATGCATTTTTACCGGAAACCATTGCTTCTAGCGACTTAGACAAGGTTTATTTTTCTTAAGCATAAAAGATGGGAAGTTGATATTGACATACAGTGTGAGGCAAAAAAGTTAGGACCGATTCAAAGGAGATGGAACCCTGTATGTGGCGCCTCCTATCAGTAATCAAAAAACTAAGATCATATTTGAATTCAGCGTGATAAAAAAACCCTGTATACTAAATTTCGTTCGATTATCACATGTTTATCCAAAAATATTTAAAAAAAACAAACAAAAAATTAAAATTCAACACCCTGTATCTTTTGACCGAAGGCGTTGAGGACCTACGTTCATAGGAAATTTTTTCCTTATTCTAGTGTCATCTATCGCCTGACACTATGCACGGTACTTTTTTCTATGTCACCCTGTATATATATAAGGGAGTTTAAAGTTTCTCTGAATCTATTGTTAACAACTAATCAAGTTTAAGATAATCCTATGGAATCTAACCTCAAAACTGTTATAAAATGTTAGATAATACGTCATCTGTTTTAGGTTGAATTTTGAATAGACAATAGAACAAAATAACAGAATTTGGTTAAGTTTGAATTAGATTATTGTAAAGATTCGAAAGACTGGAATCTATTTTGTTATTTACCGAATTGTTTCTTTTAATTTGTATACTTTCTAATATAAAACGTATGTTGTTATTCGTTTCAATATTTAAAATTTTTGTATTGTAGTAGTCAAATGAATGGTTAGTGTCTTTTACATGTTTAATAAGTGCAGTGGATGAATTTTTGGTATATTTGTGCCCATTCAATCTTTTATCGAGGTATTAGAAAGATTGGCCGATGTATACCTTTTCGCAATCTTTACAAGGTATGGCTTATCTTTTTGAAAGGTACGCTGCTTATTAATTGAGTAAAACGAATTTTCTGATTTTGTAATCGAATCCTAACCTGAAGCTACTTACCAACCGGTGGGGAGGAGTAGTTTCTGTTAACTGACTTGGGTTTTTCTGGCGCGATTGCTGCGATGTCGGCGTGCAGCAGCCCCGACCAGGCATTAATGTAAAAAAGCAAATATATATATAGATCGATTTTTGCACTATCGTACCTATATGAAAAAGTCCCACATACGTAACTACCCATTTTATTAGAAAATAAGAGGTGTAAAGGTGCAAAAGGTAATATCTAGTTCCTTTGTTCTCCAAAAAAATGTATGTGTTCCGTATTACCGTCAACCAACAAAATTCTTATTTTTTTAAGTATTAATGCGCTTCGCTTTTGTGAATTGAATAACAAGTTTCTACTGATGCAACTTGTTTCAGTGAATAATAACAAACTATGAACTTTATCATATTAATGTAGATGAACATGCAATAACATTGACTAATTTACATCAAAGGAAATGGAAAGGAGAAATAACGTTCAAAATATTTTGGAGCTTAGCCAAGGTCCAAAAATAAACTTTGATAGTCAGATTTAGAAAAGGAACTCATGGATACTCACTAAACAATTAAGATCATAAAAAAACGTATTGATTGGTGGAATATACCGGATGTTTCAAATTCTATCCTAAATTATAAGAGATACGCCATATTTGTTCTTTCCTTCATTATAAGAATTTCCAAACAAATTTACGTAGCCACTTTTACCCCGCTTCCATCTAGTGTTTCGGTCCAATCATCAACATTACATTATTATTTTTCCTTATGGGCGCCATATTGAATTATTACATTTTTGAATAGACCATTATATTACATTTTTGATGATGTATCACAAGTTACACTGACATTTCCGAAAATCCGAATTATTAGAAAAAAATTGTTTTTCACCATAATGAGCTTTGTGAGTCACCGCATTGTTTGCAAAAATGGTTTTTACCAATGGTGATTATTACATTAACAATGCGTTAGACATCGATCACTGACTACCCTTGAATTTGTAAGCAGAATAGGTTCAGGGCACTTTTGTTGGTCAAATGTATGATTGTAGGAACAGAAAATATATTGGAAGTGATTTAGAAACCGCTAATGAAAGACGTTATATTATATTCTATGTTACATTGAAATTTTATCCAAATGGTCTACATACCTAATGTACCGGGATATCAAAAATTATCTTGGTCAAGGGTGGTTGTGGAATCTAAAACGTGTGTCTTACTCTTACGTTTGAAATAATTATGTCACTGTCACACTGACATCATCAATAACCTACAAATTTCATACCTATTTATTTCAGTTGTAAAACAATAATGAACTACAAATTAAAAATTATCTTGGTCAAGGGTGGTTGTGGAATGTAAAAGAAATGTTAACTTTGAACCTTTTACAAGGTCGCAATAGCCACAAACGGGGTCGAAAACTGATTTAAATTGGTTAATTTTCGATGAATGGAATGACGTTCACGTGAGGAGCGCGTAGCTCGAGAGTGAGAAAAGTGCAAATCTTCGGAACATAGAACGTCTTCACGAGATCTTTTCGCATGCGGTTTTCGCTCCATGTCATTAGTTTATGAACGAGGCCAACTAAATAGCATAGTATCGGGCCTCAAAATGTCGATTGAATAGGAAAATTTAATTAAAATAGAAACAGGTACTCTCAGGTCTCAGCTACGCGCGTCTAACGTGCGACGTACCAAAGGGAATTTTCTAGCTATTAAAATATACCCAAAAACGTATAGCCGAAAAAACTTTATTACAACTGGCGCCGGCCGCACGGGGCATAAAACGGCCCCGAATTAACAAGATCGAGGTAAAAAGTATAAACTCTAACTGACGGGTAGCGAGCTCTTCGAGGCATATGTCAAATTGATTAAGTTCGTAGCTAATTACATAGGACGTCTGGCGTCCATGCAATTGTGTTTTTATACAATTCGAACCTTGTAATTTCGATAGGCCACGTGAAAATCCCGGAGTCTAAAGCGCTAGAGACTTCTGAGTGTAATAACATTCGTATAAAATTGCGAAATTTCTCACTTTCAGAAACTTCAAATTAATTAATGCGACACAAGTTTTGGTAACGTAAAGTAAGACACAAGTTTTAGATTCCACAACCACCCTTGACCAAGATAATTTTTGATATTCCGGTACTTAACTCTATGTTTTATGCTGGCACCTGCTGTCAAGTTGACTCGAAATTATGCGCACTATATTATAACCTGTTATATACGGACACTTGCTGTCACGGGAACTAACAGAATTTAACATATAATAAAGACCTAAAATAGACTGCGATTTCACATCGATGACGTCACTTGAATCTTAAAATAAGAACTTCGCACACTTCTGCAGGTTAAATATATACGTCTGATACACTGTTATCATTATGGTTAAATAAGTTCAATAAAATACTATAAAACGTCGAAAATAGTCGTCTAGATCGATTCAAAAATTCTCAAAACTCTTCTCAATTCCACCTTGGAGGAAATCAAGTTATTGAATTGTTTAATTTAAACCTAGGTTCTTAAGTCTATTGCTAATGTAAGTAACTAGTTTATTATTATCTTTTCATATAATTGGATATTATTTTCTGTTTGGCAATAAAGATTATTACATTATAACAGATATAAAGGTATTCGACTTACACTGAACTGTTTTCATGAAACCACCAAAAATCTTTCTGGGACGCTCGAATTGATCTGATGTAGTGAATGGTTGACACACGCATAGATTGAAACCAAGGATAATTAATACAGAATCCTTGGATTGAAATTATTATTTAATACAATGGGTAAGAGAGCTTACCCGCTTTGGACAGGCCATCCGCTTTGGGGTACCGTCCCCAACAATTTTTCTTACGTTACCCGATTGTGATTGATGCATTTTATTACGTGATGAACAAAGATCCCCGCCATTCCTCACGGGAATTGGGTCTCGGTGAATATTTCTGAATGTTTGATATGATGTAGTCCATGTAATTCTGAACTGATGTTATCATTGCGCCAACCCCTAAAAATTAATAGATTCTCTGCTAGGAAGGATTATATTTACATTTTACTCATAATAGACTATTTATTTCTGAAGACGGGAACAATATTTTAACATGCTTCATTCTAGTTTATGTTGCATAATATGGTTCTTCTCCCATAAAAAAATGTTGAAATCACAACCCCCATTTAAAAATTAAAAATACCAATTCCTGGGTCACTTCCAAAAAACCATTGGAAAATGTTTAAATAAGCTCAGATACGGAAACCACACTTCTGTATGATAATTGCGTCTGTTATCCACATTGAGATCTGTTTGCCACATTTCGCATACGTAACAATCCCCACGATTTAGGTACGCCATTAATTTTAGTAACCACAACCAGTAAATAAAACTACAATAATGCAGAAAAGCACAACAATAATTACTACTAATAAACAAGATGACAATGCAGTGACAGTTCTTAGGGCAAGATAAATGATTGCTCATAGCCGCCTCTAAATTAATTGAAATTGATAAACTTGCGTTCATTAGAATGAAGAAGCGAATGTAGTCCAAGCAAGCGTAGACATTGAAGGACTCATAAGAAGTGCCGTATGCGTCCATTTCAATCGAAATCATTTGAAGCCATCTTCCCGCCTTACAAAAATGCAAATAAACGTCAAATAGCTATATAAATAGTTATCCGGCGAAATGTGGATAACAAACGCAATTATGATACAGAAGTGCGGTTTCCGTATCTGAGCTTATTTGAACACTTTCCAAAGGTTTTCGAAGTGAATCAGTATTTTTTATTTTAAAATGGGGGGTTGGGGGGATAGGGGGGACTTCAACATTTCCTCATGGAATAAGAACAATATTATGCAACATAAGCTGGAGTGAAGCATGTAAGGATATTGTACTCGCCTTCAGAAATGAATAAGTCTGTTACGAGTAAAATGTAAATATAACCCCCCCTAGCGGAAAAATCGTTCATTTCTCGAGGTTTGCGGGTGAATAAAATTTGTTCAGAATTTTATAGACTATATCATATCAAAAATTTCAGAAAAATCCACCAAAATGTTTGTGCATCCTCCATTTGGGGGGGGAGTTGATTTTTGAAATACAAGTGCGGATTCCGTATTTCAGGTTATTAAAACATTTTCCAATGATTTTTGAAGTGATTCAGAAAAAGGTATATCATTTCTTATTTAAGAGGGATAGGGGGGCTTCAAAAATTTTTAATGGGAGAAGAACCATACTATGCAACATAAACTAGAATGAGGCATGTTAAAATATTGTTCCCGTCTTCAGAAATAAATAGTCTATTATGAGTAAAATGTAAATATAACCCCTCCTAGCAGAAAATCTGTTAATTTTTGAGGGTTGGCACAATGATAACATTTGTTCAGAAATACATGGACTACATCATATCAAAAATTCAGAAATATCCACCGAGACCCAATTCCTGGAAGGAATTTGCGGGGTCCTTTGTCTTCGAATTAATAGGTCGTGGAAAATATATTCCATTTTCTTCCGTTTCATTCTGTTGGTTACTTACCACAAACGTTACAATTTGAAGTATCAGGTTTCAATTGCTCCTTCCCAGCCTTCATCGATTATTGCGAAATCTAAATACCTTGAAACTGGCAAACACCGATCTTATGGAAAAATATTTTGAAAGGTCGGGTAACCAAAACGTCCAAACTAACATAAACATTCTTTGCCATTTGGAAATAGCATATGAGGATTCATTTAACTTATCTCTCCTCTTTACCTGAAAAACTTGGAGATTTCGAATCTGAACTATTACTCCTTGAACGGGAAATATTAGGTTTGCTAGTTGTAGCTTCATCTCTAGAACCTCCATAACCATACCATCCAAGCAGCTCATTCATTGCTGTTTCAGCAAATTCCTGAAACAAAATAAAAAATAATATGTTTCCATCTCTAAGCTAAACATTGTCTTCAGTATGCACTGTAAAACTTCAAAACTGTAAATATTATCAATTTTCATTCTATGGATATAGTATTTTATACTATGACCAGGATTCTCCTTCTGATATAGTTTCTCGAAAAGAAATCGCATCTTACCCTTACCATTTTCAAAATTTTTCAATATTATTTGAACGAGTTGAAAAAGTTGGAATTATAATATGTAGCTGTCGATATTAAGTAATCGACATTAGATATCAGTGTTATAATTTGATGTAAAAACTAAATTACATTTTGGAAAATGTTCGGAAAGAATAAAACTATACATGACTATTATTAAATCATAGGTCAGCAAGGAGATTGTGAACTCAACTATTCTGCTGATGTTCAAAGGAAACGAATTATTCATTTCCCTGCATCAAAGAACATCTGTCAACACGCAATTATGTGTCTTTCTACGAAAGCTGCTGGGAATGGCCCATTTATAACGTTCCTGTAAATCAAACTGTTTGAATAATACAAATCTCTATACTTACGAGTGCATGGATCAATAGGCAGCAAAGCCCTCCGTTCATAATGAAGACTATGAAAAAACACAAAGACCCTATTTAAAAAGATAAAAAGTTTTTGATAAACCCCACAAATACTTTTTTTTCTAGAAAGTAAAGTTACTCTATTAAAAAACCTAAATATGAGAATATAGTGGAACAATTTATTGGAAACGAGAATCCAATGCATTTGAGGACATATCATAATTCAAAAATTCGGAATAAACTCAAATTGATCTTCATGAGCATATACTATAAATTGTAATGATAAACGCATATCCTTTATACATAATTTTTCAACCCGCTAAGAAGATTGCAATAATATCATCGATCAAGATCATTGAAGTTAATTCATTCAAACACAAGAAGAAAAATTAAAATTTTGCTAACCTTATTAGAATCTTATTACAGCTGTCTTCCTATTGAAATACATATGGGCAAATCAGCTACTTTAGCTCTTACACCAAGTTCTTGTGAGGCATGTCATAGACAGTTTAACGATTCCATGTCCAAGAAAATATCCAAATTCATTTGTTTTTATTGAGAAATTGAAATAATTTCAACTTGATAAATGTATCAAAATTCGAATTTTGCATATTCCGCACACAATTCATAATATTAAAGTTAATTAAAGGCAGGAATACATTAATTCCCAGATCACAAAATATAAAAATAACGAGATAAGTACATTACATTTAGTTAAATGTGTTTCATATTATTGTTCTGTTTATAAATAAAGTGTTGTAAGTAAATATCTAAACTGTTAATTAATTTTTATCACCTATTCGGTGAGGAGTTTGCAAGTGTAATAAACCCCGACCCTTCGGGTCGGTGACGACAATGCATGTGGACTAAACGCTAAGCTTTCGAGTCGTTGACAAAAATGCAGGTTGGATTAGTACTTATACTGCCTTGCAACGAAAATGCGAAAGCCCCTGCAAAATGTCCACTTACTTTTTTTATAATCTAATGTTTGATTCTCAGTTTTGTATAATATTCTTCAAAATAAGAACGGCGACCCATATTCAATTATCGTCCCATATTAGTCAGTAAAAAATTTTCGCAATAATTCCCAAGAAACTTCTTAAGGAAACACTCACCAGCAATCTTAAGAAATACAACATTATTCCGGAAAATCAATATGCCTTTCACAGGGTGTCTCTACAAAAGATGCTTTAAATAAACTTACTGCCGAAACGTATTTAGATAAAAATAAAAAAATCTCTTACTGTGTTTATAGACTTGTCGAAAGCCTTTGATACAGTTAACCATAACCTACTATTAGAAACCCTAGAAAACATAATAAGAGGAAATGCCTTAGGCCAATTCTCTCTATAGTACACCTAAACGGTCAGTACAGAAGTCAGTTTGACGTCATCAACAATGTAAGTGTAAGTTATGTCAATTATTTTGAAAATAAAACAAATTGGATACAAAATATTCTGTATTATAATAATGCCCTCAAAGTCATAAACAATTTTTCTAAGCATAATAAGTTAAGTATAGGATATCCTCATCCAGTTGTTAATTCAAGACAATTATTTCATCCATTTGATTCGGTTGACATTCTCAAATGTCTAAGGAATTGGCTAAATTAAAAAATCATTCAAATTATGCAGTATCCGAACTTTGACTCGGGAGACGAGACGAGGAAGGCAATGCTCCAAAGGAATGCATTAACTTGAACACGATAAATTGTTAAAATTTGGGTATTCTTTGAATTTGAGAGCACTCTAGCCTACAAATTTGGAACGTCAAAATGTTAAAGTAGCCTTTAAGGTATTTTATAAATATGGTATACAGGCTTCACTTCAACTTGTTTCAAATATAGAGAGAGCATTCCAAATGCTCAGCTAAGCTTATAAATATTATATTATCTTTGTGAAAAATAATGAATAAAAACTCTTCTCAAAGGCAAAGATTGAAGGACATTTTCCAGGAAATTAATTAAATTAGTTAGAGACTAGTTTGACTTTAAATAAATTAACAACACCGACCCACGCATGGTCACACACAGTTCACGGAATTTTAGAAATAATTTCGTATTGTTTCTATGAGCCTAATTTAAATTACATATTGTTAGAAGCTTTTCGAACATCAGAAGACAGGTTTTCTCATTATTAAAAGCAAATGGGGTGCAAGTAAGGACTCATTATATATACATTCTCATGAAATAGGTGACACTAAAACATGCTCATTATTTTCGTCTTTACGTACGTTTCGGTTTCACCAACATCATCAGAACACCTATCAATGTCTAAGACGGGATTTCTTAAAACTAATTAAATCAAACACAAAGTATTCTTATCGCACTTGAAGTCTTACTCAAACATTGTTTGAGAGATGACTTCGAATATTATAAGTCATGCAGTGGATTCTTGATACAATATTCATATACTTAAAACATTACATTTCTGTTCGTTCCGTCGACGTGGCCATTTTTAATTAAAATTAGTTACGATACGGACTCTTTGTGCTTGATTCAATTAGTTTTAAGAAATCCCGTTTTAGATATTGATACGTCTTCTGATGATGATCGTGAGACCGAAACGTACGTTTAGACGAAAATAATAAGCATATGTGTTAGTATGACTTATTTCCCGAGAATTTATATATGATTCATACATTATTACTAAGAACTCATTACACGTCTGGCAACCCCGTGTAAACGGGAAATCCTTATATATGTCCTGAAGAATAAATAAAACTTACGGTTCACTGTCGGTATTGGAGCATTGTGCTATAACTTACGGATGACCAGCTACAACATAGCGTACCTCAGGGACCGATAATGGGTCCTGTTCTTTTCAATATTTGTGAATGGTATTTTTTCAATAAAGAGTTGTGGTAAAGTGATAGCATATGCAGACTATACTGCAATCTCTCAAAAACGAAGTGAAGAACAAACTTAAATCGATTTTTGCTCTCAGACCAAGCCAAAAACTTTCAACCATATTTTTTAATGCAAAAACTAAATCTAATAAATTTCAACAGTCGGGAGTTTAACTTGTGAGGAATGTAATGCCCTATATATTGGTCAAACAGGTAGATCGTTTGAAATTAAATATAAGGAACATTTCAAGTCATTTTAATTAAATAAATGTAATTCAAATTTTCAAACCACTTATAGAAACCGTTTCCCTCCACTAGAAAACCTAAATATTTCATACACAATAACGAAGGGTAGAAAACTTAATCTATTTGAATTTATAGAAAAATTTAAACAATAATCCTTCAAACAATCTACTTAATGATCAACTAAATTCAAGAAATTTCACTTTGTTCAGCCTGTTCAATTCCACGTAATACAATCCCTAGAATGTATTTCCGTTTACTATATCAACATAATCAACCTTAGTAGCTATGTGTACCATTAATTCTTATAATCGATTCACTTCATTGTAAATTTCATATGAATACTATGATGTTCCAGTGTTTTCTGATTGTATGTTTTTTCTGTGGTGCCTGGTGGTGGACAGTTTGTTGGTCGAGCTGAATGAGGCTGGATTTTACGCCCAAGCCTACGCAGAAGACTTGGCAACTGTGACCCTCGGAAGACACCCGGCTACTTTGTACGAGCTGCAGAACACTGCACTTGCCATCGTTGGTGCTAGGTCAAGATCCTAGAAAGACCGAAGTGGTTCTTTTCACGTAAAAACGGAAACTGGGACCCCTACCTGATATTCGTCTGTTTGGAAGGTCCCTGCACATGAAAGGCTCAGTGAAGTACCTGGGAATTATCCTAGATGCTAAACTGAGCTGGAAAATCCGGGTAAAGAAGGCCGTTGCATCCTTATAGGCATGCAGGAGAGCCTTCGCAAACACATGGGGTCTACGGCCACAGGTTTTGCACTGGATCCACACGGCCATGATTCGCCCAATCATAACCTACGCAGCCGTTGTGTGGTGGCCGGCGACAGAAACGGTTCTGTCACGTCTGGCACTGGACAAGGCTCAAAGACTTGCCTGCGTGGAGATAACGGGGGCTATGAGAATTGCCCCCACCAGGGCTCTGGAGGTTCTGGTCCCTCTACAACTCCACATCAAAACAGTGGCCGCGGGTACAGCGTATCGAATGGCTAGTCTGGGCCAGTAGGTTGGTGCGTCTATGCCTTGCGGTTATGGCAAAATCTGGGATTGGGCAGCCGAGAACTGCCCGATAGTCCGACTGACGCATGATGCAATAGCGCCTGCTGTCAGGTTTCAAACAACAGACATCCTCATAACCCAGAGGACGGACTGGGGGAACAAGGAATCTGGGCCGCTTCCGCCAGGCGGACTCGTGAGGTTCATGGACGGGTCTAAGACTGGTGAGTCTGGTGGACCAGAGGTCTACTGGTATATACCCAGAAGAGAGATTTCAGTTCCCCTAGGTGGCCACGCAACCGTTTTCCATGCTGAGGTCTGTGCAATACGGACATGTGCCCTGGAAAACCTTAGATTAAACTACCGAGGTACGCGGATTTACAACATCTGCACTGACAGCCGAGCGACCCTGGGCGCACTCCACGCCCATAGAGATACTTCTAGGCTTGCTTGGAGTACAGGGAAACTTTGGTTGAATTAGCCAGAAGGAACAAACTCCAGCTAATGTGGGTACCTGCCCATTCTGGCGTGAAAGGAAACGAAGTGGCCGATGAATTGGCCAAATGGGGTTCCTTAAGCGCCCCTGGCCCCGATTCCACCATCGGAGTTTCATCGACCATCAGGCTCCAGGACCTCAAGGAGCTACCGGATAGACAGTGGCTCTCGGTCTGGCGTGGTTACCCCGGCATGAGGCAGGCGAAGCCCCACATTAGGCAGTTCTCGCCTAAGCTCTCTAAAACCCTACTCTCTATGAGCAGGAAAGACCGAAATCTGGTGAAAGGACTCCTCACAGGACACTGTCATCTGAATAAACATCTACACATAATGGGCTTTGTTGAAGACCCAGCTTGTAGTAGATGTGGAGAGGCAGATGAAACTGCTTCTCACATCCTAGCAGAATGTCCAGCACTGACTTCTCTTTGCCTACAACACTTCGGCAGCACACATATGCCGCTTGAAGCCATAAGAGACATCAGTTCATGCAAAATCTTAGTCTTCGGCACTGCCTTAGGCCTGCTGGACTGATCCTTATTCCAAGGGGCGCACAATGGACCCAATCCAATGGTCTAAGTGCTCAGGACTTGTTCGCCTCCGCTTTGATTGATTGAAATAAAGTAATATTCAACAAAGTAAAATTTCTTGATTTTATCTGTAAGTAACTATTAAAAGTTTGACTTGCACTAATTCAATAAATAAATGTAACTAGCTTCTTCAAACAGATTTTACTAATAATATATATGTAATGCTAAAATATTATATATCAACTGTTTATTCTGGATATCAGCTCAGATTGATAAGAGACAATATCTACGGTAGAACCGCTTTTATAGTGAATCCTAAGCTTCTTTGTTAAATTTGGATGATACCAGCTTAATGGTAAATAATGTATGAACTTTCGTGTTTATTATTCTGAAGTCAGCCACAATTATATTTACTCCGAAAACTTTTGTAAAAAAGATAAAATGGAATTTTTATTGTATTATTTGATATCTTCTCGTATCTGCCAAGTGAAATTATTACGAAGATGCAAGTGATTCAATTTTATCATATTCGCTCATAACATTAATTTTACGAAGAGGAAAGTACTGCGTAGTGCACTCAATGGGGAGCGTCAATGAAATATAACTATGCTGAAACTCAAAACGTTATTTTCCCTATAATTAGAGACATTTTGAAAGACTACACCTCAGTTTCTATTTACCACGTTAAACTACCTATCTCCTCGTTCTCTTCTCATAGTATAAAGTTACAAGCCGTACCTATCTACAAATGCACATACGTCACACTGGTTGTTCACGTTTTATTTGCAAACTTTATCAGAATTACTAGGTAGCTGATTATGACAATAATCGCAAAATTGTGTAATTTAACAAAAACATCATTTTACTGGTTAAGTGATCCTAAAATTTGATGGACTATTTATCACGAATACAATTTCTAGATAGATGGACCAATACCCTCTATATACACATAGAGAGTATTGAACCTCAACAAATCGAGTAACAGAAATTCAATTAACATATAATTCTTGAAAGAACAATTCCAATGATTTTTCTGGATGTGATTATGGGGATTGTGCTCTGTACAATGATATAAAATTAATATACCCTAAAACCAACATATTATTTAATTTAAGACGTATTAAAGATGGCAACTTATCTGTGAAAGACGTACTTCAGTTTCTATAAATATTATAGTTTTAATAAAAAATACAGTTGTAATAAATATTCACTAACTTCGTTTTTATTCAACAAAACGTGACATGTTTCACCACACTATGGCTTTATCAAACAATGGTTTTACAAACTATGGTTTATTCCTTAAATATTAAAATTAAGATTAAGAAGGAGGATATGAGTGAGGTACGTGTACAGTAGGAACAGAATTACTTACAAATAAATTTAATAACGGAGAATTGGTAAAGTCTTTCTGATCATTTCAAAGGTTTCCTGTATTTTTAAACTTATTATTTCCCATTTTCTCTAAGTTGTTTAATACTTAACTTTTAAGTGACTTACGGAGAAACTCAAAATCATCTTTGAAATGATGATCAGTGATTTACCATTGTTTGATAAAGCCACCGTGTGGTGAAACATGTCACATTTTGTTTAATAAAAACGAAGTGAAAATTTATTACAAGTGTATTTTTTATGAAGACTATAGATATGAATTTTCAACAAGTAAGCTCCAAAACCATCCAAAAGTCTAAGTATTACCACGCAAAAGTTAAAGTCTTCGAAAAATTTGATCTTCAGAAAAGATTGAACTGACTCATAATGTCATCAATTAATATTAGGTCTCAGTGATACAATTCGGATTTATTATTACAAACAATAAATTCCAATTGAACATATTTTGTATTTAGACACTGAGGTCAAATCAAAAGTTCTGAAATTACAATCACTTGTCCGTCTGTAAGTCATTTGACGAGAGTAGGTATAACGAATTATAAAAGAGTTCACACTATAAATAAGAAAACATCACCCTTATCCATTAAAAATACTGTTAAAGTACTGAGAACTTTTCGGCTACCAAGTAGCCATCATCAGAGTACACTGATTTACTCTGATGATGGCTACCTGGTAGCCGGAAGGTCCTCACTACTTTAACAGTATTGTTGGTGGATAAAGGTGATATTTTCTTATTTATAGAGAGTAGGTGTATTAGTAGCGTGGCAAACTAAAGAATTACGTGAATTGCAAAAACGTTTCAAAGCCGTTGAGTATGGACTCAAAGCATCGATACCTACTTGGTATCGGAGTAAAAGTATTGATACTTACTTATATCGTTTCAAGCGAGGACTTTTAATGAACAAATATATTGAAATTATAAAGTGAAATTTCGATCACTATTTATTTTATCTTTATAACAATAGGAATAACACAGAGGGAATAATTAATAGGAATGAAAGGACGAATAAATTAGAGGTCAGGACGTGATATACATGTAGGGACTAGAGCAGACAGCAGAGACGGTAGGTACTGTTAGTCGATTACGAACAAGTATTATGACGACGATAGACGCATAGGATACAATTTATTTTACTTTATTTCAAAATATAGATATTTAAATCTGATACGAGTACTTTTAATTAATATGAGTACTTTCTTCCGATACCTGCTTGGTATCGACTTCTACTTCATTTAGTTAAAATTCAAAAATTATCAAAGGTAGGTTAGTTGTTCCATTCAGTACTCAGGACTACACATGATTTTCAAATAAGTTCAGTGTCCGTTGACATGCATGAAAGTGCCCCAATATACACGTTTGCGTGCAATCTCTGAAGCAGTTTTCCATAAAATGGTGCAAATTTAAAAACCTAAGACAAGTTGCTGGACCAAAACATGGCTGCGCCAATCATCGAAACGGTTCGAAGGTATTTATATTAAGTTTTGCATACTGCTCTTTGTTTATTATTGAATGTAAGCTAATTTTATTTTTATAAAATTTGATTAACAATGTTCTTATTAAAAGACCAAATGGTATTAAATGGATGGAATTATTGATTTTATTGAATTCAAATTAACATTACTACAAAAATTCCTAAAACATATGACAAAAGGTACACTTACATAATTATCCTATAATAATAACTGAATTGAAACCGAGTATTCAGAAATTCATTCAGCAAATATAAATCATCTGTTCTGCTGAGAAATTTGTTAGGTACTGGTTCATTTTCATATTTTCAGAAAATTTATTATATAGCACAATGTCAATGTGAGTAGGTAATAAGGATTGAACTTGTACAATTCTTATCTATGCTTTGTATATTGTAAATTTTCACCTTGGAAAAGAATTTTGAACAAAGCATTCATTAATAATGTCAGAGTGCATATATTATGTATGAGGAATACTGTTTGATGATTTTGACGTTGAAATTTTATAGTATGCATGACCAAATTAAACTCTGTAAAGCACATGCATTCTCTTAAGTTGAAAAAGTCAAAAATATATTAATAAAGAAGAATATGAAAAGGTGTTCATGAAATGTTTGGAATAAACGATACATTTGACGAAAGAAAATATGAAGTTCGACATAAACCTCTTTCATGTGTTTCGTTTACCCTTCAAGTGTTTCATATTAAATTTAATAGAAAAAAGAGGAATTTTCGAAAGTTACAGTTTACAGTTACATACAGATAAACTGATAAAAAAAAAGCATGGAAGTGAGAAACACCGCTTTTAAATGTAATTTTGAGTTTACTTTTACTGTAGAGAGACATGCTGTATTTTCTGCTGAAATAATTACAAAGTCGTTGTCGATGTCAGAGGTAATTTTTGAATCTACAACTCTTCGTAGCCAAATGTTTCGCAAGCAAGTTTTAAGCGCAAGTCTTTTTTATGGTATTATTTGACCATTCACATGGTGTTGTTATTATCGTTAATGCTGATAACTGATCATACAACAATTTTTGTTAGCTTCGGTAATAGTTCCTTGTTTTCCTTTTTCCATTTTTCTAATTTCATTTTCTAATGTCTGGATTCTTTTCATCAGCATTTTGCTCAATTTTCAAGTTTGCAGTGAATTGCATTGCTGTAACTGCATTCTCATTCTCCGCATTTCTCTTCTACCTGCAAAATGAATGTTCCCTACTGAATGTTTTGATATTCGAGATCGTTCGAAAATATAGATATATACCCAAAAACGAGTATAATCCTGGGTACTGGAAAAGCATGTTTCATATTGGGAAACAAATTATTTCTTCAATTAAATTCTTTATATCTCACCAATTTCTCAAATTCACGTTCTAAATAAGCTCTTACTAGTAAATAGGTTACTTGAATTCCTAACGTCTAACTTGTTGTTGTTAGTTACGTTTCAAGTTTATAAACAGTTAAACTTGTTAAACAAACACTGACCGATTTGTTTGTTTACATTGAAATGCAGCTGCTAGTGCTAATGCCTCAACAGACGTCACACATTCGCCGTCCGCCATTAATTGGTCCAAGATGAAACAGAGAGTTCTCTTTCTAGTGTCTTATTTCACCCGCTTACTGCTCATGTCCAGTCTCTGTATTATGGTATCTAGTATTCATTTAAATAATCCCTCTTCCTCCCTTTTAACCTAACTAACCTAGCCCAGGTATGAATTATGTGTACATTCTCGGGAAATAAGGAATAGATCACATTACACATTTATGTTACAATGCCAAGCAAGCTGTGCAAGCTGGTCGGATGTCCATTAGGATAGCTTCCAAGCATTTCCAAATCCCATACACAGTTTTACAAAAAATAATAGAAAATGTAACGCTCAAGAAACAATGGGGCAAACAGTTTTGACAACCAACGAAGAAAAGGTATTGAAAACTAGATTTGCGCGGATTGGGTTAATCCTATAGATACGTATGATATATGACTGATTGAGTGAAATCATATCTTGATGAAGCAGAGAAAAAGATTATCAAATAAAAGAATAATTTTCCTGGTCGGGAGTTCCTTTGGGTTTTCATCCAGACATAACGAAGAACTAGCTGCTCGTTTTTGACAAAATATGAATAGATTCAGGGCAGCCGTTTCACCGGTAATAATAAATGCGTATTTTAAAAATTTTGGAGTTCATTGTATGGAATTCCTTCATCCAAGATTGTTAATTACGACGAAACGAACTTGTGTAATGACCCTGGGAAGAGTAACGTTATAGTTAAGCGGGATGTAAATATCTCGAAAGAGTCATGAATCATCAAAGTCTGCCGTATCAATTATGTTTGCGGCTTCTGGAGATGGGAAGCTATTACCAAGGTATGTTATTTATAAGGCAAAAAACTTGTAATTACCTGGATGGAACAACTGCACTGAAAGCGGATTCGATTGAAACTGTGGATGTCCCTTATCTGTCAAAGCTTGAAGGAGAAAAGTTACTTAATAGGTGATAATGTATCATCTCATTAATCTGGAGGCATATCCTTGTTGATTGTTGATTTGTGGTTTGCTAAGTAATTCTACACACCTAACTCAACCATTAAACATCTCCTGTTTTAGACCGTTGAAAATAGGACTATTTCTCAAGAAAGTTTATCACATTTAAAACACAATACGGACAATATCTACGTAATTTAGAAGGCATGGAAATGTATAAACGAAAAAAGGAATTCATTAAATTCCGATTTATCTTCAGCTGAAAGTAACCCCTCGTTTGCATTATTATCCTGCAATAGTATTTAAACAGGCACATTTTGATTTCTAATTTAGCTCACTCTTATGATGGATACTTGGTAGCCGAAAGTTCCCCAGTACTATAACATTAGTTTTAGTGGATAAGGGTGATTATTTATTATTTAAAACAATATCAAATCTGGATTCGCTAAGGCCGGAATTATACCAATAAATAGAATAAAAGTCCTTCAAATGATCCCTGCTGGACAAACTCGGATAGGTCAACATGAAGAGGTTGATCGTAACATTGAGAATCTATTCACAAATCTATTAAGGCTAATGAGATATGGCGAGGGAAATAAAAACAAAAAGAGAGTCTATGACTAAAAAAAAAAAAGATACGTGTGGCACTCGGGGACTGCCGCGGTAAAGCTATTGCATAGCATTTTTTCTCAACTTATGCAATTATAATTATTTATTTTTTTTAATTTATGCAGTATTTTTTTTTCTTTGATATTTTAATTCAAGTTTTTTCTTTGATATTAATTCAAGTTACTTTTGAGCGTGGTGACCGATAAGAAAACAAATTTTTTTCTTTTATTGAATAAATGAGAAGTTAATATCGTTAAAAATATTTTAATTATCTTACAATACATGTAGGTTATTCAGGAATTTGTTATCATTGAAACTATAGGTTTATGGTAACTGAATAACTGAAATAAGAGACATAAGCTTGAGACTTGATATCCTCTAAATATCTGGAAAATACCGCGTCAATGGTGGTCCCATATTTTGTTGTGGATTCTTGTGGATCATTATTCATTTTCAAATTCAATTTTTCCGAAAGAAAAGTTGTCAACCGCTCTGATTTTTTATCAGCGAAGTTGATGTTGAAATCGCCAGCCAAGATAAGTGGAAATTTATTACCATTTGTACCAAGTATTTTCGACCCTTCTTCAGTGTACTCCAGTAAAGTGCGATGAATAAAATGCTCTACCTCGTCCAATTTTGGATTCGGAGAAATGTAAATTGCTACCATGACTATGTGTAGGCCATTTCTAAGTTTGCATAAGCACGCACAAATATCTCCAACAAATGAGCGCCTAACATTAACATCGCTAACGTGTGCAATATGTATTTCAATATTCGGAGTCATAATATTAGTAACATTATTATTATTTTGGTAAATAGCTACCCCATCTTTTGGAACAGTATCTCGTTTGAATTGAACAATACAATTGAAATTAGGTATTTCAATCGGATTATCATGCGTCATGCAAGTTTCGGTAAGAAGTAACACATTTGTTTGTCTCGTAACTGAATCTTGTAAATCGTATTTGTGACTATTTAGACTTTGGCAATTGAAAGTCATTATTGAAATGCCATTTCTATTACTAATGAAATCTAAGACACTTTGAGCTGTCGTCTGAACACTATTTGAAGGCAGTTTTTTGAATTTTTGCAACAAAGATGCAGTCGATGCAGCTTGCCTCCGATTATTATAAAACTTGAATGCAGTATTATCGTTTTTTGTCGTGATATACAATTTTTCAATATTAGTCACCCGAGAGAGCGCAACATAAACGAGTTCCTGTTATTTTTCGTTATGGAATTTCTTGATTCGGTCGCCGCGCTCAAAGCTCGCGATAAAAGCTATATCCAATATATGCAATAGCTTAATAGAAACAGGCACTCTCAGGTCTCTGCTACGCGCGTCTAACGTATAAACTCTAACTGACGCGTAGCGAGCTCCTAGAGGCATATGTCGAAATGATTTCGTTCGTAGCTAATTACAGAGGACGTCTGGAGTTCATGCAATTATGTTTTTAGATAATTCGAACCTTCTAATTTCGATAGGCCACGTGAAAATCCCGGAGTCTAAAGCGCTAGAGTGTTATAACATTCGTATAAAATAGCGAAATTTCTCACTTTTAGAAACTTCAAATTAATTAATTAATTTGACACATGTTAGGTGTTTAGGTCTTACATTATTTTTCGTTACGGAATTTCTTGATTCGGTCGGCGCGCTCAAAGCCCGCGATAAAAGCTATATGCAATAGCTTAAAAAAAGTTCAAATTATAATTGTCGCGTTGTTTTTTCGTGCAATTGTGCGAGTGCCGATTTGTTATATAGATAAGGACACAGGTGTCAGCACGTGATTCGATTGAAAGGGTTGTCTTTGTAACTTTGTATACCAAAATTATGAGTAAAGATACTCAACAAATAAAATAACTACTGAATACGACGATAACAAATCTGAAAAAACTGATATTAGAAATGTACCGAAAGGCATTTTGAGAAAATTTATTGGAATATACAAATGTCACCCTGATTTGTGGATATTAAAAAAAAAGAGCTTTATAACAACCAAAATTTAAGCTTCGGGGATAAATGGAGTTATTTGATTCTCAAAAGCTCAATGTCACTGTACAGTTCCCGTTGGAGTAACCACATGTTCGACCATGAACGTCTCCCCTTCTTTCTTTTTCAAACAAATCTTAATACATTACTATTCCAATACAAGCAATTACTTTTTTCTATTACTTTCCATGCTTAAAATGGCGTTGAAATACTAAATAAAACGGGAACGCTGGTATAAAGTAAAATGATAAGCCCACACGAAAAACCTTATCAAAAATAATTGATTCACCCAATAACCAGCAGGCATTCGTATAAGGTAGGTTTTCACGAGGAAAGGTTGTGGAAACCGCGTTTTACGTAAGTGTCCTCTGAGCAAGTTATTCTCCCCTAGAATACTGAGATGACAGCCCGATAGGAATGAACGACAGAGAAGATGGCAGTTAAAATAATGTGTCAGTGGGTGACCTCCGATTTATTATCCTTTAGCATTTTGCAAGGAAAGAGAATGTTGAAGGGAAGAATAATAAGGATGAGCGCTCGCGTATGGCTAGCTGATGATATATGTAAGTTCAATCACTGGTCATTTAACACTCCCTATAATTCGAACTCTCTTCATCTAACACTTATAATTCAAGTTAAGGGGAGTTGACTGTACTTCATAACATTTTGGAGTCGACTAGAAGTGTTTGTTTGCCTTGCATAACAGATAAAGAGTTGAAAATGAAACCAAAAAAGAAAGGTAACCAATTTATGACTATACATTGTCACCATTAAAGTCCGCACCATATGTGAATTTTTTTTAAATAGCTTTGGTTAAAATTTGATGTTGGGAACAGTTTTTGGTTCAAATTAGAGCAACAATGACAATAACATTTATGGCCAAGCGATTTTCGTTAGCTGTCAAATTTGACATTTGTTGCAGAAAGTGACGGAAAATGGCATTTCGAAATCGAATTTGAGAAAAATTTATGTGAAAAAGATGTTTCTACTGAAACTTTAGTAAATGTGCAAATTTTCAGAAGTCTAGGATGAAGTTGCGATATTTAATATTTTCATCAAATAAAATATTTTTAACAAATCCAAAGCTTACTTAACTGGTAAAAATTAAGTTATGTGTGTAATACTTACCGTCACATGCAAGTTCCATGATCAATATTCTATTCACTTTCCATATTTTTAAAAACTAAAATTGCAACCATAAAAAATGTTGTCGGTGCAAAGTTCCAATAATTTTATCTTTCTTTTGAAAACACACAAGTATTTAATCTTATAAAAAATGCATATAAGATATAGGGAAACTGTCGAAAGAAGGCATTGTTATAATTAGACTTAAGTTTTCGCACCGTTCCAGAAAACATAATATCTTGTAATTAGTAAATTTTTAAAACAGCAAGTTGCCATGGTAAATAAGTTATTACATTGTTGTAATCAAGTCAAAGGCGTAAGGATCACGTATACTTAGCAGTATGTATCAGGAATATTAATGTTTGAAAGCCTTTTCTGCAGAATGTTTATCGACTCAGGGATTGGGGTAAATAGTGAAACAACAACAAATTAAACGAGAGTATCACCAGGTTCAAGTTTGAAATCTTCCGATTTTGCAATTAGTTACAAAGAATTTTTTTCTGAGAAACTTGGTGCTGCTTGGAAGTTACTAAATTCCGTAACTAACCATTTTACTATGTTTATACGTGAGACAATTAATGTGTTTGTTAATGATTGGTTTCGTGCAGTGGCATAGTATCCATGTGCGTAATATTCCAACTCTAATGTATTTATCCCCATCACCCCGGAAACGTTTCTTACTACACTACTGGTCTCGTGGAATTACCCGGATCATTAATTATAGGTAAGCAATACAGTTGGAAGATTCATGTTCAAAATATGTTCCAAATTGTATGTGGGCCAAACTAGAAGGAACATTCTAACCCGGGATAAAAAACATTTTGGCCACAATGAAAACTAAATGGTGAAAAATCAGCGTTGGCCGAGCATAATCTGACTACAGGCCTCACCATTTCTCAAGAAAGTTTATCATTCTTGAAAGACAATTATGGCAAATTTCTAGGTAACTTAGAAGGGTTGGAAATGTATAAGTGAAAAAGCAATTTAATGAATACAGATTTATCACCAGCTGAGAGTTATCCCCTATATACCCTATTGATTCCAAATAGTATTTAAATAAAGAAGCACATTTTGATTATATGAAAGAATAACTACTTTGTTTTTATACCACTTTTATTAATAATAACGTGAAGACGTAACTATAGTTTCAACACCGAAGTGTTGGAATAGTAATCAGTGCATAAGGGTGATTATTTCTCTCATTAGTGAGAGTTCTTTTAGTTTATTTTTAGTTAAGTTGTGTCTACTATATTCATCTGTGTTATTTACATTTTACTATGGTTCATAATGTCTCTATTAGTAATGAATGATCCTTGACTCAAGTATGAATTATATATAAATTCTCACGACCATCATCAGAAAACGTATCATGTCTAAAACGAAATTTTTTAAAACTAATTATATCAGCACAAAGCGTCCTTAGCTCACCAATTTTTCAACTAAAAATGCCCACGTCGCCGAAACGAACAGAAACACGAATAATCGAAACTAACAAATTCATTAAAAGTATATGTATATGTATTAGGAATTCCCTGCTTAGCAATTTTCTTATAATATACGAACTCATGTCAAACAAAGTCTGTATACGACTGAAACCAAAAAATATAACGCTCAAGTATCCACTTTCGAACCAGATGTTGAAGATTTATGAAGTAATAGAAAAAGGTTGTGGGATGTAGGAATTTGCAAGGGTTTTAATTAATTAAATTTGTATAAATCTGACTTAATGACTGAATATCTGTTCTATGATTTACAGACTTGGAGTCACGTTTTATGTGAATCATGTCCAGAATAGACCTTTTATAATAATTGGTTTCCTCGGTTAAAATTTAACATTTTTGTAATCGAATTGGGTGTTATAATCAAAGCAGTGTTTAGCAAGGGTGGTGGAATTTTCTAAGTTTTTATTTCTTGTACTATACTTATGGCAATACATTCTTTTTCATAAATATTGTTTAGAGATTCCTGTATAAGTCCCATCGCAATCTAAACAATTTAGTTTGTATACTGTGTGGGTTTGTTTATCTTTAGGTATTAAAGGTTTTAGATTTGAAAAATATTTCCCCAGCACAGCTAGTAGGTTTATGCGGAACTTTTTTATCATACTTTTTTAAACATTTGTTAATTTTCTCTAATGTTATAAAATTATCTGTATTACCATTCATGTTATTTATATATGACGTTCCATTATAGATTTTGTTTATTTTTTGTTTAATGATGGAATTGAAAAATGTTTTCTGGGTAGCCATTCAATTCCAGTGTATTTCGAACAATTTCAATTTTTGGGAATTTCCTCTAGGTGGGACAATTTAACCGCGCGATCTGTAAGGCTGTTTATAACACTTTTTTAAAACTTGTTGGTGCAACGGAATTGAAGTGAAGATAAAGTTAAGACCAAACTTCTTTAGTAAATCACGAAGTTTTATTTTCCCATCTGCCTAATATTCACATCTAGAAAATTTATGTTTTTGTTCACTGCTATTTCACAAGTAAATTGAAGTTTTCAGTGGAAATTGTTGAATTTATTAATCACGTACTGAATTTTATCATTGGGAACACACATTAGGCAATCATTTTCTTACCGTTTAAAGAACAAAAATTGCTAAGCAGTGGATTCTTGATACATATTCACATACTTAAAACATTAACACTTTGTGCTGATACAATTAGTATTAAGAAATCCCGGTTTAGACATAATACGTCTTCTGATGATGGTCGTGAGATCGAAACGTACGTAAAGACGAACATAATAAGTATATGTGCTAGTGTGACCTATTTCCTGAGAATTTATATATAATGTTTCTATTTATTTTTTTATAGTCGTATTTAGTACGCCAAAGTTTACTTCGATACGAGAATGAATTAACAATCAAATATAATACTTATACTTGCAAATATATATTATTGCTAGAGAAAGCATTAAATAATTTATATTCCGACACACGCGCCACTGTTCTAAAATGAGCTAGTACAACAGTTAGGTATATAATATACTGTTATCTCACTATTACCTCCTCATATTATTAAGAATAAGGGTTTAAAGACGCATGTAATATTGGTAACAATAACACCACTGCAAGATGATCCGTTCGATAGGTTTTCGTTCCACATCATTAAATTAATTAAAATATTTTTGCAGCTCTCTGTAAAGCGAGTAAGTAAACAATGTTACTTGATATGGGTTTCAGTTTCCAAACACTAACTCTGATGTAATCCACACTGCATCCATGATGCCGCTTTATCAACTAAATTTTATGGCAAAATCATCTAGTAATACAAAGTAGAAAATGTTCACAATAATTCTCTCCCATGTTGATTATACATCAAACATATACATTTAAATTTCTTGTCAATAAGATCAATACTATTACTATATAATTTATTTACATACAAGCTTTCTGTCAGACGTCATATCGTCTGAACCAAACATTCAAAGTAATTTTTTATTTTCAGCTAGGCAACGGATTTTGTTACCATTGTTAGAATGTGCGGTTTCCCTTATAAAAACTTCATCGATCATCGTTCAAAAGAAGTTCAATATTAACAATCCTAAAAAATTTAAAATGCAAACTAAAATAAGACAAATATTTCTATCTTCCCTGACATGCCACTAAATAAATTTATTGCAGGCTGATTTAGTTATAGACCAGCAACAAAAAATAAAAAGTTTTGTACCAACTCAAATGTCCTAAATACACATCATTATTTCGAAATCTTGATACGTATTTGAGTAATTCGGTTGCCATTACCTACCAAAATTTTATTTGCCGAAAAATTTCGAATATCTCGGTGGTTAGAATAAAAAATATATGCACTTACACAACCAAAACCGTTAGGAATATTAAACGAAGATCAGTTTTTCATTACTATCATTATGATTTTTATAGAGCAGAAATAATTATCTTTCGCTTTTCCTTTCTAATATCCATAGAATGGTTATATTCTGGTAGTGGTATTTTCTAGGCATTATGAAATTTCATTTCTCTTTGAAACATTGGAGCTGACGATTTTCATAATCAAAGCAGAGGTGAAGATTCAGTGGCTTAGCGTGGGGAGGGCAAAGAGGCGCAAGCCCAGGGCGGCAATTTGAAAAAAAAAAAACATGAAAAAACATTTTACTAGATAGACATTTCCTGATCCTAATCAACAGTTAATACGATTCATTTTAATTTCATCGTTGACAGGAAAAATTCGCTATGTACCTATAGGTTAGTACGATCATCTCGTTTTTCCTTACAGCCTAGGTAAGTCCTTTTATAAATAAGGCAGGGTTATTTCCATTTCTAATATAAGATAATTTCTGCTTGCATTTCTCAGTTTTATGTCAGTATGATATTTTGTATTTTCTTAATCGATAGCATTTAAATTATTATACAACTCATTATTAAATTTGTTTTCAATAAAAGATTGAATAAATGTATATATTTATTTATATTAAAATATTTTCTATTAGTTTGAAACTTGGTACTAAATACGATTTTCTACAGTGAAGAAAATATGTATTATATTATATATTGCAACATTCAGTTTGAATAATATTTTTTTATAATTTTCAACAAAGTCACAATAAATTTTCTCGAAGTAAGTAATAATATTGTTTTCAGACTCCTACCACTCACTGTCATAAGAATTTCAGAAAATTTGAAAACTCTTATATTGACCTTTATTGCACTGGGGAATGAGGGTCAGAATAAGCTCATTTTTCCCTTCATATTTAATTTCTCTTATAACGAATATTTAAGAACTTCCAGTCCAAAGTATACTTCGCACATTTAAGAATTATTCATTATTTTTCAAAAATTAACATTGGATAAAAATTATAAAATAGAACCTAACATTTCTTATGTCAAAATAAAAACAAATTCGTCAGTTCTAAGATTACAGTAATCAAAGTTCTGAATAAATATCTACATAAAAGTTACATACGAATCAATGTAACCTATATTTTACATCAATATATTATTAACATTAAGTACGTAGAAATAATGAACATTTTGATAAAGGTTTAAAATGCAAGCTTGAATCTTGAAAAGAGGGGTTTTGAGGTCACACTTTCGGAGCAAATTGATAAATATTCTAATTCAAAACATGTTTTTGCAATTAAATCTTGTTTTCTGATTTTTGAGAACTATTTTTTATTGAATATCTCAAATTGTCGGTTTAATATTTATTTCGTCGTTTTTATAATAAATATAACGTCTCTTACAGACTAGAGAGAAAAAAGCGGCAACCTCTATGCTACTCCACTGTGGAGATGTTTAAGTAGTTAATAATGCTAAGCATTCAGTCATATTCATAGTTCAAAAAAGCAGAACTATAAAACAATTAGCAGAGATAAATTACCATGTAATACCAACAATGCTTGTAAATTTCTCCAGTGGGTGACAAAATATTATAATAAGAAGTAAAAAAAATGTATATAAGTACATGAGATACATTACAATGCTTGTGAATTTCTCCAGTGGCTGACAAAATATTATAATAAGAAGTAAAAAAAATGTATATAAGTACATGAGATACATTACAATGCTTGTGAATTTCTCCAGTGGCTGACAAAATATTATAATAAGAAGTAAAAAAAAATTATGAATACATGAGTTATATTACAAAAACATTCTACATAGTAAAATTGATGTTAGGTGTCTATCGCACAGGACCCATTTTTCATCACAAAGCGGCAAAAAAATCAAGAGGTAAACAGCTTAGCTAACTTTCAGTATCGTATGAAGTCTTTTTTACAATCTCACCGTTTTTCGAGCACATAGCAAAAAACCTGCCCGAAAGGATATTAGAGAAGCGCTAAATTAAAAAAAAATGATCAAGTACTCTTAGTTAAAAGGCGAAGATATTTCACAATTATCGGTATTCTCCGAAACGTCTTGGAAAACCCAGAAAACATTGACTACAACACAAGCGAACAGAGTTATCTTACTTTTTGTTAATTTAACTGTTGTATTCTTGGGGAGAAATTTTTAATTTGTTTTCATTTTTCTAGCAAACTGAGTAGTTTGTGGAGTTAGTGATTAAAATATTACAGCAGAAATATCTACAATATTTATCTACTTGTAAATAATAAATATTAAATAAGGAGAGGTTTTTGTTGTTTCTCAGACAACTATTGATTGATAGGTAATTCATTTCACACTTATCGATAAATAAAACATAAAGCAATGAATGAAGGGAAAATAACATCAAAATAATATTATCGATCAGTTCACAGAAATGTTTATGCAAAAAGCTACAAATTAGAGGTTTTAAGCATGTTGGTAGTGTTGTAAATTTCATTCAAGGAGTTATTATTCCTATGGTCTATACAGTCTATGGAGTCTATGGTATTGTTCTTTGTAATGTGCGATAAGTTCAAGACAGTGTTTCAGCAAAAATAAAATATAGTTATAGAGAAGGGCAAGGATATAAAATAACGCGTATTTACGATGTCTGATGGATATCAGTTGCACGCCATCTGTTATTGGATAGGGCATATCAAATTACATTTCTCATATTACATAGCCAAGTTAGGCCCGTGCGCTGTTGTGTAATGAAAATCTTTCCGAATATCAGTACTATATCTGCGAATACCAAATAATCAACAAAGGGGTATTTGTAAATAATATTCGACGAACTAGTGCGTGCGTTCAAAATAACAGATTTTAACATGACAGTTCCTATTTATATCTCAATTTTATAAGTTAGATTTAGTTTTTATGTTGACAATGACCCAATGTCTCTTGTAATTCAGATTAATATGATTTCACCGCTGACATTTTTTTGATTATCTCAACATTCATAACTTACTTTTATTTCATCATTTATTTGTTCCTTTTTAATACTGATGTTAGCGATTGGAAGTTCTTTTACAGAAATTTTTTCCATGGGATTACAAGATTGCACAGCTGATTAGTAATCAATGAAGCACAACTATTAATAGTTTTCTTAGCAATTATGTTGCTCTCACGGATTGCGATCGACCGAAAGAGAAGTAACCGAGCTTACTAGTGCAATACTATGACTGTGATTATTTTGGTCATCTGCCTAGTGGGGTGTTCCCGCCACTTTTTTAAACGTTAAACGCGCAAGCTGAAAATGAGTACATGCGCCCCACTATAGATGAAGATAAAAATATACATTGAATGTTGCCAATTCTTGGGAATTCTCTTATAATCTCAATCTGGTCAATTCAATTATTTAATGCATTTATGATAGGACGAACTAGGTTCTTCATTCACATCATCTCCACTTAATTAATAGATTAACTTATTCATTGACTCGTGCTATCGGTTTTTTATTGGATATTTCTATTAGTACTTCAAAATCTTTCTTTTTGTGAAGTTAAATCTGTAAAATCGTTTCGAACCCATTGGTCTTTATTCTTGTAAACAATGTTGTTGCATGTTCTGAACAGCTAAACTTTGTTTCGGAATGTTTCATAGATATTGCGCAATTGAAGAAGTCATGTTATTATAGCTTCCCGTTTAAAGAACTTGTTTATAAGCAATATAAGCAAGGTTCCGACAACCAGGAGCTTTGTTTATCTATGCTTGAATTATCTATTATTTCCTGCTTACCTACGGGAGGAGACAAGGATAAATTTTACAACTTATTTAAAAGTTTGCATTCCACAACAATAAAAATAGGAATAGGAGGGATGCTTTGGAAAATATTTAAATATCATTTGGAACAACACAAACAATGTTGAATGTTGTTCAGAAACATTGTTTACAATCTGGACTGCTTTATGATTTGTTATGGAGTTCAAATGAGTATAATAAGGGATAGACAAATCGATTAATGAACTAATTCGAATCAATTAATATTACATTAATGTTTAAGAAAATATTCGATAAAATAATATAAGAATTTTTTCATTATTGCTTGACTGGATTTACTGCAAGTAAAACATTCCTCCTCTGCTGGAGTGAAAAATTATTCTGCTTTCAAAATAATTAATCCTTTGAAGATTTGCCTTTTGTGGACAAATAAACAAACAAATCTAGATTCTTATTGACTAGATATTAATTATTCAAAATGAAATACAAACACATTTCGTGTTAGAATCGATAGACAAAGTTTTGGATCTCCATGTTGAACAGTTACATCCCCGTGTGTGTTCTCGTATGTGAGATGCACGATATTAATATTAGGTAGGTATATTCAAAATAGAAGCTGTACTCTGTACTATTCATTATGATTTTGTGATATAGTTGAAGCCAACAGTTTTATCAGATTATCTACATATCTATTGCAGCTTGGAAGTTTTTCTTAATGTATTGTGATTATAACTCGTTGACCACGTCAGTAATTCCACCAATATCCTTCTACAATTAAATCCACGATAAATCATTAAATAGTTCCTCAACACAGTCCAATGGAATGTAACCTTTTTTGAAAATAATTGCATGAAATAGATATTGTGATCTATATAGATTTGAGTAACTAAAACAATAGAGAAGGTAGCTTTAATTTGACATGGCTTTTTGTAAATAAGTTGTCAAGTCACTGATCAACCATCTCTGACAAAGTATAGTGGTAGTGAAAACTCGTCTATTAGTTCCAGACAGCTGTTTCGCTCTTCTCATGAGCTCAGCAGTACAACGACCCAAACAATGGTCACTGATCAATCATCTTCGGTAGAGGTATAGCTATACGACAACATAAGGAAATGTTTGGCGAACCAAGAGAATGTTATTTAATTAAAACGGATCTTGTGATTCGAAGAATCGTGGAGGAACAGTTGGAAATATAACCTGCTAGTCCAGTAAATGAAGTCCAAAATCGACCTGAATATTTAAATTTTTTTATTATGAGCCGATTTTGATCTATGAGGGCTCATTATCTTCGTAATGATGTCTAGAACAAAGTGCGGGGGTTTGTTTTCCTGACTAATTGTTTATATTGTTAATAAACAATAATTAGTGTTAAACAAATGCGTGTCTCAGAGCATTATAAGAAAAAATTAAAAAGTACAGGTTTCAAGCAAGTAATTGAATATTTTCAAGTGTTAAAGTAATAAACAAAGGTTCACAAAGCTTACTCAATGTTCATAAACAATTCGTTAATGAACCATTTGTTGATTAACAAATAAACGAAAAAATGAAATTAGGTCTGGTTATGCGATTTTGGATTCGATTTCCGATATTTTCAACTCGATGAACACGAATTCGGTAATATAATTGCAATAAATTGCTTATTTCATTTGTTAATAAACAAATAAACGAAAAAATGAAATTAGGTCTGGTTATGCGGCGATGCCGATAGATTGATAGTCAGTACAGCTTTAGAAAACATTCATTTTCCCACCAAGTGCAGTGTTTGTTTATTAACAAATGAAATAAACAATTTATTGCAATTATATCAACAAATTCGTATTCATCGAGTTGAAAATATCCGAAATCGAGTCCAAAATCGCATAACCAGATCTAATTTCATTTTTTCGGTTATTTGTTAATTAACAAATGGTTCATTAACATTGTGAACCTTTGTTTATTATTTTAACACTTGAAAATATTCAATTACTTGCTTAAGACCTACACTTTTTAATTTTTTCTTATAATGCTCTGAGACACGCATTTGTTTAACACTAATTATTGTTTATTAACAGTATAAACAATTAGTCAGAAAAATAAACCCCCGCACTTTGTTCTAGACATCATTACGAAGAAAATGAGCCCTCACAGATCAAAATCGGCTCATAAGAAAAAAATGTAAATATTAATACCTTCATTTACTGGACTATGCAGGTGACGGGCCCGAAACAATGCAAAGTGAAATACAATCACATTTCTTGTTAGAATCAAGAGACTTAGTTTTCGTTCTCTTGTGGTTTGGGCTCATGAGAAGAACGAAACAGATGTCTGCATGTAATAGACGTGTAGTCACTACAACTAATGTGGGAGTTATACCTCTGCCGGGTGTTAAATTTTTAACGGTGTAGAGATTTTAATTTTTATTGATTGATGTTTCTTGCCCTTGTACACATACTAAGTTAGTAGGTTATTTGAAAGTTTGTTGCAATTTATTGATGTTCCTTCTTTATGTTTTATAAAAGATTGAAATCCAAGGCACGCAGCTTTTATGCTTATGTCGCGAGGATGTCCCTAGACCCTTTTCCACGGGAGGGGTAGATGCGCACACCTGTCCAGCTATTCTTGTATACATCAGGCAGCAGACGCAAGTCTGTTTGATTAAATTTTTTTCCATAAATATTTTGAAATCTCCCAATTTGAACAACATCTGCAACATTAGAACATTAATAAACTGAAAGTATTGTGCAATACGTTATTTTGAATTTCACTGCGAAGCCACAAAAGGTTGTGGAAAATTATTTTACTATTCGTAGTTACGTATAGCGTTGCAACATTCTCAGAAAATTAACAAAAACGTAAATTTGTTCATGGAAGTGCAGCTTTAAATAAACTATAAATAAAAAGCTTGATCGATCCAGTCGAACATTTTTATTTAAATTATTAAATTATCAAAATATGCAACAGCAGTATTGTGAAAGGTCAAGTAACATAAATAAATAACATTGATTGATTTATAAACATATTTGCTGTTGATTATTTTGTATCGAATGCAATAATATAGTTGTATTGTTTTGTATACACATATCAATAGACCAATGATTCTATATATTACATTATCAATGCAATTACACTACATTATCGATACAATTATAAAATAATGCATTTATTTGAATTTTGGTAAATATTAATTATTATAAATTTTCTTTATGTATAGGTATTATGTGTTAATGATATGAATATCTAACATCTCTATATTATTACTAGTTCTATGACTTTTAGATCTATGAAATATAGAATTCTGTATGAAAAAACACATTACTGTAAACATAACTATCTCTGACCTTCTTATAAAACTAGCCACTAGCCGTATTTACACACTATCCATATAATGTGTTTTTTCTTTCATATGGCATGTAATATTAAAAAGTGGTACGCTGAGGTAAAATTTAGTAGGTACATTTTCATCGAGTTTGTGGTACGGAGAATTTTTCCCACCTGGCAACGCTGCTCCTCAATAGCTTACATTGTATACTACTACCATCGACATATACATATGGACTGCGCGTGGCAATGATAAGCGCGGCTAGTGCAGGCGAGAGAGAGGGAAAACGAAAAGGCAGGCTCGGGACGTAAACATACTAGCTACAGTACGCAGCGGCCAATAGAAACGCGATAGAGCCGGCCTCTTCGTTTTCCCTCTCTCTCGCCTGAACTAGACGCGCTTATCATTGCCACGCGCAGTCCATATGTATATATCGATGACTACTACAGTCTGTTGGGGCGATATTTAGTAAAGAGGGGGAATGAATCTTCTAGGTGTTAGTTCGCTTAACCTCGGTCATTGTTTTAACGTTACGCTTATGGCGCCAGCGCATTCTATCTTAACATCTCTTTGTACCCGTCTCCTGTTTAGAGACTTTGTGTGATAGTTGTTCTATGTTCTATCTGTGTAGGAAGCATCCCGGTGACGTCACTGACAGGATGAAAAAATCAATGGATACATGTATTGCTAATGTCCTTAGCCGTATAGTGTCGTAATTAAACTATTGAGTATTGAGCCCATAACACAGAACAAACCATTCAATTAAACTACTAATATATTGACATTATTTTTGATACCACCAAACTGGCAACGCTGTTGTTAACTCATAGATATTATATATTGTATGTATATATAATACCTATGTGTTAACTCAACTCCTAACCTATCTATTCCGTTTAAATTTACTATAGATCATTTTGAGTCACGTGACTTTGACAGAGCGGCCATTTTGTCGGTAGGGCATACAAGGGCGCGTCTGCCATAAGGTTTTCATTGTTATCTGCAGTTTTGAGGTGTTTACTTCGAGTTTTTAGTGTGTGTATTGCGTTTTTTATAAACTTTTTCTACAATATGCTTGGAGTGAATACTACTTATCTCTCAAAGGAGACGTGAAATCGCGTTAATAGTCTAAACTTGGAATTATAGACAATGTTGATCCCTATTCTCTTGGTGCAAGTGAACTGGCCAGCAATTTAAGTTTTTTACCAACTGTGAGCATTATGGACATGGTGAATTACTTAATTTTAACTCATAGTTTCTATACTGGACAACAGTTGAAGGCCTACAAGTCCCTACAGGCTTACAAGTATTATGAGGCTGGATTTGTTGTTGACGTATTGGCCAAGAGAATAAATGAAAATTTTGTTGTAGTTGGCAAGGTAAGCTTTTTTATTCCAATGAAGTTAAACTCACAAGCTATTATAATTAGCAAAAAATGTTCTGTGACACCCAAGATGACCTTTATTAATTTCCTCTTTTGTTGGTTTAGGTGAACCCAGTGAAGTACAATGTTCTTGAATCGTTCTTAAATGACTCCTCTGTTAAATCTGATGCATTCAATTTTTCTTCCAAAGCATACATTTTTTGATTAGAAAAATCGAGATCTTCAAAGAGCTTGTTTAAGTGGTCCATAGTTAAATCCGTTTGACTGCTAGCAGGTCTGTGACTTTCGTGTTCATTGCACAGTTCAGGAGTTTCTGTAGATGGACCTGCTGTGGGTTCTATAGATGGACCTGCTGTGGGTTCTATATTCAATGCAGTATGCCCAGCTTCATCCTAAAGAAAATGAAGAATTGATTGGGATTACAACTTTTTTAAATAACAGTAATACTGACCACTTTAAGACGTTTCGTTTGACGTTTAACCAATCTAACATGCCTTTTTACACTTTGCTCATCCTGTGTTTTGATGCTAGTGTATCCCATATTTACAGAAGGGACCCAATCGGGGCTATCTCTATCTTCCAGTTTAGCTGGTTCTCCTAAAAAGTTGAACAAAAAACGTTTACTTTAACACCATATTTAACTATAAATTCAAACATTTTGGACCATAATATTTGTATTTCTTATGTATTAATATTATTTACATACCTGATACAAAATGATCTGCACAAATTCGTGCATGTTTAAGGAATGTATCGGTCAAATTGCCCCGTCTTAAAGCCCTAACCCAACAATCTCGACGTTCTTTTGATAAGGCGTCCAGCATTTCTCCTCGGTTTTGTAAGGCTTTGGGAACTCTAAAAAAACGAATTTGATCCCTTTCTGCCCTTTTAGAACACCCCACAACAGAACAAAACGCCGGCATTTTAAATAATTCACACTTTAAAAATCGATCTTTTCTATTGTTTACAATGACAGGAACGTTTTGTGTGCCCTACCGGCAATATGGCGGACCTGTCGTGACGTCACCTCAAAATGATCTATTATACTTATTCTTATTCAAGATCACTGAAGAACTTAATGAAATGAAGTAACAAATTCCCTTAACGCATGTTCGTGTGGTTGAAATTTATCTATAATGACATTCAAAACAAAACCTATCATTAGTTTACAACAAGTAGGTACTTCTACTTGCATAAAATATGTAATTTAATTTTGATTCTTTGTGACCTATTGCCATGTTTGCAGTTCATTTTAAGACAAGAAGTGAAAACCCTATATCGAAAAATATTTCGCACCATAAAGCAAGTGCCAGGTGATCAACATCAACAGGATTTGAAAATTTGGGTTAGACAAGATTTTAGAACAAATATGCACATAACAGATGAAATTTCTATCAAAATGTATATTAAATATGGAGAACGCTGGCTGAATGAATTGGAAAATAGTTTGAATCTCTCTAAATAGGAATACATAAATAATATTTTAGTTGATACTTGTAAAAGATAAAAATATAAAAGCTACATTTACGAGTTGAGTTATAGAATTTAGTAAGTTTCATATTGAGGTAATAAACTATAAATGAGTTCCCACTGTGGATACACTATAACACTGTAAAAACGAAATTTTTGCAAACTATGTCGATCCGTTGATTTTGGTCTCATATTGGAAAATGCTTCATCCGGCTTTTGTTAGCGGTCTTTTAACCGATCAACTTGAAATTTTATCCACAATTCGAACTCGACCTATTACAAGTCGTACCGAAGTTTAAATTGTATAATTAAACCTGTACCTAAGATATTCCTCGAGGAACTGTATTGGGCCCAGCTATGTTCTTAATATACATCAACAGCCTACTAAATCTGCGTATAAGTGGAACAAGGATCACATTCGCCGACGACACCGCACTGTTTTATGAAGATGATACTTGGGATAACTTGAAAGCAAAAGTCGAATTGGATATGGTAGTAATCTACTCTCTTAACATCGCAAAAACTGTTCTTACCCTTCACTTTCTATGCTGACACTTCACCTGAATTGGAAATAAACATAAAAAGCAATATCGATCAAATCATAATTAAATCATTAAATACCGTTACTTACCTGGGCCTAAAAATTGACCGACATTGAAAATGGAGTGAACACGCTGAAACCTTGGTAAATAGATTGAGATATGTTCTGTACAGAATTAAGCATATAAATAATTTTTGGGACTGGCGAACGCGGAAAATTGTTTATTATGCCCTTGTGGAAAGCCACTTAAACTATGCTATTCCTGTGTGGGGAAGTTCTAATACAACATATCTCAGAGATCTAAGTATTATTCAAAGAAAAATTCTAAAAATAATCTCAAATGAATCAAAATATTCTGACAAATTATTCAAAGAAACAGGTATGCAAGATATAAGACAATTATATTTCTTGAAAACAGCTCTCAAAGTATTCTCGGAAGATAAGGAACATCTTCTGAACGTTCATTCGTACCAGACACATAATAAATCTACATATTACAAAACTCCATTTACAGCAACTGTTAAAAGGACAAAAAGGTTACAGCTATGCAGTGGCGGAACTACAATGCGCGGGACCCCGCAACGCGGGGGGGCCCAGAGCTATAGGGGCCCAAATGCATCATGAAAAGAGTGAAACATTCTCGAAACTGATAACCGACTTTACCAGCAAGCGCAAAAAAAAACAAACAATTCTAATACAAAACATTTTTAAACCCTTAGCAAGTATTGCAACCTTCCACATCTGTTTGTCATTACTTTGTTTTGACACACTGACTCGGCTGCCTGAAAACAAAGAAAAAGGCCTCTCTCTGACACTCTTCAGAGCTCTTGTCGAAAATTGTTTGGGTAGGTTGATCAGTGACAGTGTTACGTCGCTAATTAAGGCCACTATATATTATTTTATATTATTTAATTATGTATGTACTTCCCAATTTTACAACCGTCTCGTCCCCTCCGGTAGGTACGTTCATTTGTTTCATGTTTTCAGAACTATACAAACCCAAATATTTATTATTTATGATACCTCTCCAGATGTTATTTATGACCATTTCTTGGCGCATCGACAATTCGGGTTTTTCCATTTGAAGTATTTGAACCTTTCTTCTTACACATTCCTCAGTAATAGCATGTTTTCCACCACTTCCTTCCTGTCACCAATAAAAACCTACCAATTTGTAAACTCCACCCTCTTCTACTTTTCTATTAGATTTTAAGTTTGTTAATTTTAAGATACCTATATCTTGTGAATGTGTGGGTAACTTTGAAATTTGCATTCAACTCGAATTCGTTACAAAATATTAAATAAATATTAAGTGTGAACTGTGAAAGTAGGTAAGTTATATTTTCAGCTTTATTTTTTAATTCAAATAGGGAAATAAAAGATGTGATTAGAGATTTTGCAAATTTGAAATCCAGGGGGAAGGATTTAAATTTTAAATATATTTTTTTTTGCTAATTTTTAATTGTTAATAATGCAATTTTGTTCCAATTTGTTATTTTTTAATAAACATATCTATAAAAATTTGTGTTTCTTTTGTAGTAGGGGCCCGAATAATATTTTGCGGGGGGGCCAAAAAATTGAAGTTCCGCCACTGCAGCTATGTGTCCTTGAAAATATTCAAATCGTTACCAGATAATGTTAAACAAACTATTAGCATCAAAAAATTTAGAAAAAATCTGAAAGGGTATTTGACGATTACAGAAAGGAAGCAGATTCATCGTATTATCGAATAATAGGATGTGAATGATTTTAGTGATGAGTTATGACTATAATATTTGCGTTAATTGTGTGATTGATAAGTATCTCCAAATTTACATTAAAATGAAGTGTGTGTAATGTTCTATAATATACTGGGTGTCCCAAAAGTCTGGAAACGGTTGAATATCTCGTAAACAAATCATCGGATCGCAAAGACAAAAAACACGCCTCTTTTTATTTTTAAAGATCTATTTAATGATGCTACTAAAAAACCACCCCCACCCCCGTAGGGGGTGATGAGAGGGGTAGTTTTAAAATTTTAAATGGAAACACCTACTTTTTATTGCATTGTTGCATTCTTCATGAAAAACTGTGTTAGGATGTGCAATCAACCCTACTTAAGGGGTGAAAAAAAGGGCAGTTTTGTATTTTTTGCGAAAAAAATTTGTTTTCATACGGTGTTGCATTCACTATGAAAAATGTGTTTTCATGTGCAATCAACCCTTTTTTCAACCCCAATAAGGGGGTGCAAAAAGGGTAGTTTTAGTAATTTTGTAAAAAAAAACTTTTCATACGCTGGTCATTTTCCATAAAGAAAACCATGTTTTGATGTGCAATCAACCCCTTTTTCAATCTCACGTAGGGGGTGGAAAAAAGGGTAGTTTTGGTAATTATTGGAAACAAATTTTTTTCGCAAAAAAAGCAAAACTGCCCTTTTTTTCACCCCTTAAGTAGGGTTGAAAAAAGGGTTGATTGCACATCCTAACACGGTTTTTCATGAAGAATGCAACAATGCAATAAAAAGTAGGTGTTTCCATTTAAAATTTTAAAACTACCCCTCTCGTCATCCCCTACATGGGTGGGGGTGGTTTTTCAGTTGCATCATTAAATTGATCTTTAAAAATAAAAAGAGGCGTGTTTTTTGTCTTTGCGATCCGATGATTTGTTTACGAGATATTCAACCGTTTCCAGACTTTTGGGACACCCCAGTATAGTTATATTTATGTCTATTTCTTTGCACCTACAAGTGTTTCACTTTGGTGTATCAATGTACTATTGTTCATATATATTTATTTTTTTCTATGATGTATTTTGAGCAATAAATAATAATAATAATAAAAATAATATCAGGTGTCAAAGTTACGTCTTTGGGAGAAAATTTGGAATTATGGCGTCATATGTCTATATCATATTGCATTTGATTATCTGCGTCCTATGTTCATTTTAAGACATAAGCTCAATATTCTTTTTATTGAAGTGCAACGAGCGTAGCAGTTTGGCATCCACTCAAATTAGAGAATGCCTAATCTGGTTTTTCTCTTTTAATCGATCAGGTATTTTTTAAGGTTGCTTCAAAGGGTTCTGATTTATTCAAATTTTTTGTTTCATTTCTTCCTTCAACAGAGGTAACCAATGTGCTACTCATCAGGTTGGATAATTAAACCTTGTTAGGTGGGTTAATGCTGGCAGCCCATATTGATTTCTACGTAACTACCATGTTGTCTCTAGAACGTAGCACCTCTAGCAACGGAAATTATATTTTGCTGAAATTCAGTCACCAAATCTTCTCAAGGTAGCGTAATTGCTTCCAAGTAGACTACGTTGCTTCTGCACTTCAGTTTAGGGATTTTATGACCAGCCTAGTTTTATTAAGGAGTTAATGATAAATCATAATCCCTATTGAATTGAAAAATAAATTAATTTGACATAATGGGCTAGCACCTTATATCTACGGGCTTCCGAAATTACATAAAAGTGATATACCTCTAAGACCCATTGTAAGTAATATTGGTGCGCCTACCTACAATTTATCACAATTTTTATTAAAATCTATCAATAATGTAATAGGAACAAATGAATTTTATGTGACAGACTCGTAGCATTTTAATAAATTTATAAAAAATCAATCCGTACCCGTAAATCATCAACTTATTTCCTTGGATGTTGTTTCTTTATTTACAAATATACCAGTCGTTTTGGCATTGAGTAGCATCAAAAAACGTTGGGCAGAGATTAAAAACCACACACCTCTAAATCAATTTGAGTTTATAAATGCAGTACAGTTTTGCTTAGAATTTGCACCTATTTTCAATACGGTGAGCAATATTTTGGAAAAATTTTCGGCACAGCAATGGGATCTCCTATTTCAGCTATTATTGCTAACCTTGTTATGGAATGCCTAGAGGAATCTGTTATAAATTCATTAGATTTTCAACCAGTATTTTTCAAACGGTATGTAGATGATTGCCTTATGTGTGTTCCCAATGATAAAATTTAGTACGTGATTAATAAATTTAACAATTTCAATTTACTTGTGAAATTGAAGTGAACAAAAACATAAATTTCCTAGATATGAACATTAGGCATGATGCAGATGGAAAAATAAAAACTTCGTGGTTTACTGAAGAAGTTTGGTCTCAACGTTATCTTCATTTCAATTCCGTTGTACCAACATGTTATAAACAGCCTTACAGATCGGGCTGTTAAATTTTCCCACGCAGAGGACCGTCCCAAAAATTTAAAAATTGTTGGTATACACTGGAAATGAATGGCTAACCAAAAACATTTTTCAATTCTATCATTAAAGAAAGAATAAACAAAACCTATAATGCATCTTCATATATAAATAACATAAAAGGTAATTCAGACAATTTTATAACATTACCTTACATTCCGGAGACCTTAGAGAAAATTAAGAAATGTTTGAAAAAGTATGATATAAATGTGGCGCATAAACCTACTGTGTAAGAAAATATTTCTCAAATCTAAAACCTTTAATACCTAAAGATAAACAAGCCCATACAGTATACAAATTAAATTGTTTAGATTGCGATGGGACTTATACTGGAATCTCTAAACAATATTTACAAAAAAGAATGTATAGCACAAGAAAAAAAAAATTAGAAAATTCCACAGCCCTTGCTAAACATTGCTTTGATTATATCCATCAATTCGATTACAAAAATGTTAATATTTTAACTAAGGAAAACAATTATTATAAAAGATCTATTTTGGAGATGATTAACATAAAACGTGACTCCAAATCTGTAAATCATAGGACAGATATTCAACCTCTAAGTCACATTTATACTAACTTAATTAAATAAAAACTTGCAAATTCCTACATGCCCCTTTATAATGTATATTATATTTTAGGTAGAATGTCAAGTATATCTCCAGTACAAACCTTTTTCTATTAGCTCATAAATCTAACATCTGGTTTGAAAGTGAATACTTAAACTTAATGGTCTCGTTTCTAGTCGTTCACAGACTTTGTTCACATGAACACGCATTTATTAAAAGTTCTACCTAACGGTGGATTCTTGATATATTATAATTATAACATAGAGGTGTTACACTTTCGATTATTCGTGTTTCTGTTCGTTTCGGCGACGTGGACATTTTAATTGAAATTGGTGCGATAAGGACGCTTTGTGTAATACAATTAGTTTTGAGTAATCCAGTTTTAGACATAATAAGTCTTCTGATGATGGTCGTGAGACCGAAACGTACGTAAAGACAAGAAAATATAAAGCATAATTGTTAATGTGACCTATTTCCCGAGAATTTATATATAATAAATCATATATACGTCAATTGAGAAAAATTTGAACATAAATTAAACATGAAAGTTTCAAAGATTTATTAACAAAATAAATGGCTTTTCTCAGACAACTGGAAGTAATACCTCTACAATTTCAAAAGCTATATGCAGAATGATCAAAATTGAAAAAGGATTTCTTAAGATATAAATAAGAAGCAAAATACATATATTATTATAAATGTTTGAGCACTCTGCAATATAAGTAGAATATTCATCTAGATATGATGCTAAAACATAAAAGCACAAGTTTAAAAACAAAATTTCTTTTAATTGGAATACATTTCCAATAATTATATTGCAATAAAAAAATAACAGTATTACATGCTCTTGCACAGTGAAATGTCAAACTTCTATAAGATTAATCAACAATATAGTGATAAGTAGGTGAGAGGTTTTCAAATTATTCCCCTGCTGCAGGTACCCCTGGGACAACTTCACCTTCAGGTGCAGGCGTGCCCTCAGGTACTTCTCCTTGAAGCTGAGCTTCTTCAGCTGCGATTTTGAGTTTTTCAATTTCTGTTTCTAAATTACTTATTTGATCTTGAGCTTCCTCGAACTTAGCTTTCATTTGATTATGAGTTTCAAGCCCAGCAAGAATGGCCAACTTATCACGTATGTATCTATTTTCATTTGTTAAGGTTTGCATATAGTTCAAACTTTGTTTTATGAAATACTATTAAGAGCCTGGAAAATTTTATTGAGAAGAGCCGTAACTCTAGACAGTTCCAAACCTGTACCTGTATGTAAATTAATTAAATTTACATGAACTACAAAGTTCAATTACTGACAATGGTTTTATCACACTGAGATCGTCAAAGGGGGTTATGAATAAAGTAAAAGCCGAATCCGTAGAGATATTAATGATATTATCAAAATGTCTTATCATTGATTCCTATCTGCTAAATTCATCTCAATTACTTTGGATCACAAATTTTTTTTGAGTATGGAAATTCTCATAATCGTGTATTTCAAAAAATTTGATGATTTATTACTGTACTAAATTGGCAAAGAGTAAAGGCAGGTCTCATTTTAGGTGATATCTAACTACTTAATGAAATATTTTACCATTTGTCATTTTCTGGATTATTCTTCATGTTGGGAGCTATTGATTATTTCAAAAGGCAATTACAGAAAAGCGGTTAATAGCAATACTGAGCATTCACCAGAATTATTGAAGATGTTCATGTCATAGGGTTCTGAATAATTGCGAAAACTTATCTAATTAAAAATGAAGATATCAAATGTCTTGATATGGAACCTCTGATAAAATGTTTATCTTTCATTAATCTTAGCATGTCTGTGACACATAATACATCACCAAGTTATTTTACTGCTTATAATGAGCATATGTTTCACACCAAAATGATTCATGAAAATTAACGTTCAAATAGAATTCAATATAACCTCTATTCAATAAATATTGGCAAGAATTTCCCTCAGTATTAATTTTTGTTTTTGAAATAAAGACAAGATATAGTCATTTAGATATGTACTCGACTACAAATTTGTTCATTTGCCCAACTTTATATTATCAAATGGTTTTCTGCATCCTTCTATTTATTAAGTATTTCAATCATCCAATACTAGTTGTTTTAACTACCTTCACTGGCATTAGTTTAGCTGTTTTAGTTTGCACACAATTTCAATCACACTCTACAAGTTAAATGGACAATCCTAAATAAGATTAATTAGAATCTTTACAAGGAAGGATACTCTAGGGCGTCATCTGGTTTATCTACTTCCTCATATAAATTTACCAAAACTTTTGTCAAAGCATCCATAATTCCATTTTTTTCTAAATATTTGCGGAATTCTTCTCGCTTCCCCTCAGTGGGCTGCAATATTTGAAATAATATAACAAAACGAAAATAAATAATTTGTGTATTACCTTGAAAGCAGGATTTGTACTACTCATTTTTCACTTCTTTGATTTAAATCAATAGAACATATATCATGTAATATACGTGGAATAAAGAATTTTCAACTGGTAAGAGCGTGAGTGAAACTATTTTGAAATCGTAACAACTTGATAATTAAAATATTGACATAACATCTGTTGTCGCTTTCATTTTTTATCATGATAAAAACTGCCTACAAAACTACAAACTAAGCCTTTTGAATTTACCTATGTTAAAAACATGGAACATTAAACAAAATAATCTGATTACTGAATCTGCGGAGAGCATAGAGCATTTGAGGATAGATATAGTCAGAGAACACGGCGTACAGTTGTCCAACGACATATACATAATGTCGATGATAGTTGTCAGAGAACACTCTTCGAGTACTGCGCCACCCTTTTTGGTACTATGCGACAGTTGACGCTTAGCGGAGTCACTTCTCACCTAGGAAACAGCCTCGAGTTCCCAGATCTGTATGTACGACCGTGGATTGGATACACTATATCATAGATAGATAACTCTACTAGTAGTAGAGTTATCTATGCACTATATATAGGAAACGATCACCCTTATCCACTAAAAATACTGTAGACCTGACTGTGTTGACGCTGAAGTGCAACCCTTCGACATGGGGTGAATCATTTTGGCTTCATAAAATATTGTTGGGGACAATTAAATCAATATGTAAGCCAAGTTAGACTCAAAATGCATTTTTTATTAGGCAACAGAAAGTTCAAGAACTTTTCAGCCTAAAATTCGAAAAACAAACCGGACTGCCGTTCCTGGCGTATGGTGATTTTCCGTAAGCAATAACTGATGCTAACTTTAATTGTATCTGGCTTTTCCAAATATATTTATCTTTTAACGCCAGATCAGAATGTTCAAACTCGAACCCCTTCCGAAATTTGCTTTTGATTCTTAACGCTATGTAAGGACAACCGGACGGCACAATAAAAAACATGAAACCATCATGGATCGGGTACTGCTAACGCCAGAAGGTTGGAATTACTTGATTTTGCTTGCTACACTAGCTCTTGTACTATTACATGTGCTGATTCTTATCACATTATAATAGTACATTATATCTGACCAAAATCCAGACCTACACAAAGTAGGGTTCATCAATGTCCATGCCCCCCACCCGCTAGGGTTGTCAGGCCAGGCGTCCCGATTTAGGCGGAACTGAAGGAATTTTCAAAGCAATGCTCCGCGTACCACGGACAAAATTGTCTCAGTTTTCGAATCCCCTTCCGAATGAATTTTAGATTTCCTTTCTTACCGAAAAGATAAAATCAGTTCCGCTGAGAGCAATACAAATTCTGCTGACTTACAGACTAAAGTTTAGGAAACAAGGCTCTGCTGGTAGTTGGTTTTGTAATTGTAAGTGTGGTTTGTGTCTGCGCCATATTTTCATTTGTCGGATTGTGGGATTCCCTACCAGAGAATACCTAACCGATTTTTTTCTTATTTGAATAAAGGTAAGTAGAAAATTTTAATGTGATTTGTGATTCACGTCTTTTTGGCATATTGATGGCTAATTAGGGAAAGCAAAATGTGGGCATGATATGATTTGTAGTGATGGTAGAGTTCTCATAATTTTATTGATTGGGTGGGCTAGCAAGATCTAGATTCTAGAGAAAACAGGCAATGTAGAAAAAGCCACTACTAGTTCTTGCTTATCTCCAGTGCGACCTGCTGTGCAACATCACAACAAGAAAAGAACGGTATCTTTTAACAAACAATGGAAAAAAGTATGAGTGATTGTCCGAAGGAACAAATGAAACAATGGTTAAGTGTAACACCTGTTACACAATTCTCAATTGGCCATGGGGACTTGAAGCATATGCAAATGGGGAAGCATAAAGCTAGTGAAATAAGGTAGCAATCATCAAAAATAGGGCTCATGTCCATTTTGCAAAAGATACACACCTGCAGGAGGCAGTGTAGCCGAGTGTGCGTTAGTGCATCACTGTTATGCATTCACATAGCTATCTATCAGTGAATTGTTTAAAAAGCTTATTTTCATCTATTTTTAAAGACAGCTGTAAAATATTCTTGTTGGCACACGAAGGCTACAAATATAGTGACCAAGGTTTTAGCACCTGAATCCACAAGAATTATGATTTAAATAATGGTCATCCCTTCTCTAAAGCGACAGATGCCTCTAATAAGGGCAATGTTGAAACTTTTCCACTTATGGTTTAATACTTTAGAAGAGCGTTTGCACTAAGCTATTAAAGTTCTATTAAGCAGATTCTGAAACATCATTTTGGATATAGCTACTTCACTTGTATCTCATTTTAAAGAGGCAGGTTGAAGGGGCGTAACTGGCGTAAGTAATGTTACTGCTTATTGAGCAGATAATGCCGCCGCCAATTTCGGACAAAAGCAAAGTGTCATTACAGAATTGCAAAAATAGTAACATTTGGCCTTTTGGATGCATATGCCATATTATTCATAACGCCGGCAGAAAGGGACAAACTGTGCTCATATTTTATTTTGAAAGCATTGTAATAAAATTCACAATGATCTCAGTATTAGCACAAAAAAGCTACCGAACTTAAAGACTTTTATCACACGAGACGTGGTTCGAATTGTTGCCTATGTGGTGGTTAATTTTAGTACCTGCTGTTGACAATTTGCTGAAATATTTTATACCAATTAAATCCTATTTTTGTTTCTTAAATCACCTCCACCAATGATCAAAAAATTTGTTTGAACATGAATTGGCACAAGCTTATTTAGGGCTTATTTCAAACATAGGTGCTGTCATGAATAGCACTATCGCAACACTTGAATCAGAAGAAACTTTGGCTGTAGAAATTCATTATCTATTGGTTAAGTTGAATAAATCGTTGACAATGAAAAGGAAGCATCAATTTTATGGTTCCATCGCTAGGGCAGAGATTCTGAGGTGCGATAATTATAGTTATTGTTATACAGTTCAAAAAAAAGGTGATATATTTTATGAAAAGATTGTTAGCTATATTAACCAGTGGCATAATTTCGAAAATAAGCTGTTTTTGCACTGTATGGTTTTAGAGGTCTGGTGGTCCGGGGCAACAAAGGAGTGGACCCCCCTGGTCCCAAATTATTTTCCAAATAAAAGGAACAATTTTTTCAGTCGAGTTTTTCAATAATTCAAAATTCTTTTAGTATTTAACAAACATATGTAAATATAATCGGAAACAAGAATTATCTGAAATCAAATTTTAGCGTTAACGAACGGAACCTTCCGAGCTTTTTCCGCCGAAAAATCGTAGATGATTTCGCCCAAATCCAGTTCCCGAAGTAAGTCACTTTCAATGCTCAGGAGAGAAAGCTTTGATAGACGGTTTTGTCCCATCGTCGTTCGAAGCCTATTTTTTATGATTTTCATTTTTGAAAATACATATCGCAATTGATTTATATATATACAATTAAAAAAAAAATAGTTGATACACGAAATCGAATACCCAACCTCCGAGGCTCAAGATGGGTAGTAAATTGCAAGTGCTCATCAGGGCCATTTGAGATTTTGATATTTTACTGATCGCCTGATTGGAGTGAACAAATATAGATCAATGATTTCTGTTAATATTTAAGAACAATATAATCATGTTTGTACATAGGTAAACTAAGAGCTTGTAAAATTTATTTCATATCAGTCTTTTAAGAATCTGACTACATTTCAGTAAAACACCTTTGTAATTTAATAAATTAATGTGTCGGTAATAATATTTTCATGCTATAATCTGAATTTCTGCAATTCACCTCCACACAGTTCAATGAGGTGTATAGACCAGTCGGCGGAGATTTTTGCCTGCATTTTCCGGGCGGTAGCAATGTTTCGATTGATTCTTATGTATTTTTTGCCATAGGATACGATTATCGTTACCAGTACTTTGTAAAAGTTATGCTTCATTTTTTAATTTAACAATTTGTGACAAAGAAATACTTTTTTTTACATTTTCCTTTATATCTACTTTTCTGTGCATTTTTAGCATTATGCACCTATATAGTTTTCTGTTCCTTACTTATTATCTACAAAATGAGATCATTGTTAACCTACAAATTGCGTTGAAAGTTGAAAAAGCGTGTTTTTTTAAACAACAATTAAAATACCTAGGAGTTTGAAATTCTCAGAATATGTTGCTATTACTATCATAAATGAATACACCAAATTTCAAAACAATCGCTTTCTAACTTTTAGAGTTATTAACGATCAAAATTTTTTTCGGAGCTTAGTTGCATAATGCGTTCAAGTTGCTGTGATCGTCTGATTTTGATCCAACTGGTCTCAAAAAATCAAAAAATATTCAAATTCAATATCCCATTGGAATTTTTGAAAAAAATTGATTAGAACCGATTTTTTAACGATTTGTTCAACACGTATAAAATTATATAACTTTTTGAAAAATGAATATTGATGATTCTTGTTTGCATAACTTTAAAGCTGATACTTTTTTCAAATCAAAAAAAAAATGTCCTAGCATGCACAGGAGCGGAGATAATTTTTTTTTTAATTCCTGAAGTTATAAAATCGGTTCTAATCAACTTTTTTTTTAAATTCCAACGGGATATTAAATTTGAATATTTTTTTGAATTTTTGAGACCAGTTGGATTAAAATCAGACGAACAAAGCAACTTTGGCGCATTATGCAACTAAACTTCGAAAAAAAAATTGATCGTTAATAACTCTAAAAGTTAAAAAGAGATCGTTTTGAAATTTGGTGCATCCATTCATATTAGTAATAGCAACATATTCTGAGAATTTCAAGCTCCTAGGTATCTTAATTGTTGAGATATTGAATGTTTAAAAAAACACGCTTTTTCAACTTTCAACGCAATTTGCAGGTTAACAATGACACTTGGGATATCGCACCAGATTTCATTTTGTAGATAATTAAGTAGGGATCAAAAAACTATATAGGTGCATAATGCTAAAAATGCACAGAAAAGGAGATAAAAAAGAAAATGTTAAAAAAGTAATTTTTTTTTCATAAAGTGTTAAATCAAAAAATGAAGCACAACTTTCACAAAGTACGGGTAACGATAATCGTATCCTATGGCAAAAAATACATAAGAATCAATCGAAACATTGCTACCGCCTGGAAAATGCACGTTTCCATATTATTTCGTCCCCGCCGTCTGGTCTAGTAGAGAAGGACAACATTTCCTGTAAAAATTTTTCACAATTAGAGAAAATATTAAAATAACACTAACACAGTAATTGAAAGTTAACCTTATCTATTGATTTTCTGAATTATGGGTAAACAAATTTCCTGTTCAGGAATTGGGTATTATGTGTTCAAATAACATGTGTAGATTCATTGAAAGTTTTATGATGAGAAGTTCATGATGTACTCTGATATGTGGAGCATTTTAAAACAGAGGGGAAGAGTGATGCATCTAATGTGGCCTGGCGATTAAATATCAAAACAATGTTGTAATGCACTTTGAAATATATTCAATTCATGACTGTAGATTGCTTGAAAATTAGAGAATACATGATTTGATTAGAAGAGTGGAACCCTATCAACATAAAATACTTTTATTCAATGATGACGATCCCTCTTCCTATCATCATCTCTCTTCTTTTCTCTCCTGTCCTTGTCTTTATCTTTTCGGTCCTTCTCCCTCCTTTCTTTATCTCTCACTTTATTTTTGTCACGATCTTTTCTGTCTTTATCTTTTTTGTGTTTCTCTCTACTGTGACTTCTACGCCTTTCTCTTGAGCGGCTTCTATCTTTCTTTCTTTCACGATTTTTTTTCTCTTTCACAGGCTCTTCTAACACATACTTAGAATCCTCTTCCATATCAATTTCTTCATCTAAGTCATCTTCAAGGGCTGATATTTTCGCTTCTATTTCATTATTTTCTTCTAAGACATGTCGTTTCTGTACTCGTGGAAGAATTACATCACATACCTACAACAAATTTACTTGAAATATTATTCTAATGTTGATACTATATACACAAATGAATAAACATTTTACAAGTAATAACATATTATATAAAAAGTAATTCAAATTAACCATGTTCAGGTATGAATTTTTCTCATGATTCTATTTAATAAGGAAAATTGATATTGTTAGATCTAGCTATCTAGGTTCACACAATGCTCTGGAGAATGATTTACGTTAATTGCTCTAATTTTACTTCTTTGTATACATTGGAAAAATATTGTGATAAAAAAAATTATTTGGAATTTTAAGCGATCATTATTTTAATGTTAATACAATAAGCTATCCAATCTAGTATAGAAGGTTCTTAATAAGAACTACTGAGGCAGAAAAGAGGAAGGCAGTTTTTTAGATTATAGATAATATGTATGTGAAGCTAATTATTCCTAGTGTATGAACCTCGTTCTAAATTGTTGTTATTCCAATTATTTAAATCATGACCATGACAAAATAAGGGCTTTAAAACATTATCAAGTTAGAATACTCACCCTTTCTTCTCTAAGTAACTCGTCAATGAATTCATCCATATGAACAAGTTCAAAATTTGCCTGTCTGGTTTGCCTTCTTAATTTTCTGTTATCATTATATAAAGGCTCTAGGTATTTATAGGAATCCAAAGAAGAACCAGTAAGTCTCATATAGAAGGCACCAAGTGCTCTAACATACTTAAACTCCTCATTCTTGATAAATTCCACTACTATATCTTTTTCTGGTTGAATTTGAAGCATTTTCAGTGTTAAACATAGAAATGGAGTGGGTTTGATGTTGCCACCATATACTCCTCCAATAAATCGTAATTCCATAGCTTTATCCACTAGAAGTTCAGCTGTTAGTGCAAAACATTCTTCTTTCCAATATTTTGAATCATATATTCGAGAACGAATAATTTTTTCCACCAAGTACTGCGGATTTGTACCATGTACTGATTTGGCATCTTTAACAGTTCGATTTGCCATTTCATGAACTGATCCAAATTTAGGGCGTTGATTTCTGCTTTACTATTGTCAATTACCAATAGTCAATACTTCACGACACAAAAGCATTTCATGAATGTCGTTCACATTCACAAAAATCTCAAGCTGTTTTGTCAACTCGTCTCCCTAAAAACAATAGCAACACAACCTAAAAACTTAATTGAAACTCCAAAATCAAAAATAGCATAGAGTAATATTAATATTTTATTACATATACGGACTATGTACAATAGAGACAAGTAGCATAGAGTAGGAACCAAAGAGAATTTGAGAATAGAGAACAATAATTTTAAAAATACCACGAAAAATTCAGAATAGCAGCAGGGATTTTTTTTCAGAATAAATTCCTTAAGTACTGTATTCATTCTAACTCGCCGGATTGCACCCGCAAACTGACGTCATAAATACTCGAACCAATCATCGAGCTCCAAAATGAGGGAGAAAATCTAGGTAATGATGCCGTTCTACATATTCGTGGGTAGATAACTATCTTAAATTCATAAATAAACTGAGCATTAAGGTAGATTCAACCTTCATCTTTCATAATAATGAACATCCATATTATTAATCGAAGTTACTCACATATTAACTCATCAGAAGCCATCTCAAAATAGTCAATGAAAATTCAAAAATTGTGGAAAACATTTATGGTCTTTCCTGAAAAATAGTTAGGGACCTGCCCGCCACTTCGAAAAAACAACCAATTTCCGTAGCGAAACACGGGAAGATATTTCAAATTGTGAAAAGCATTTATGGTCTTTACTGAAAAATCTTTAGGGGCCTGCCCGCCACATCTTTATCTATTTCTAATCATTTGCAATAAATTTTTGGTTCCTAGGAGAGGGAAGTTGGTGATCTATGGATCGCAGTTTACTATTATACTACCACTAACATCGTAAAATTGAAGAGAAACAATATGAAGTCTCAGAATATACAAAATATATCAAACTGGTTAAATTATCAGTAATTCAATTAAAAATAGCACCAATAGGACATAGCCAAACGTCATATCAATATTTAGGAATTAGGAATAGAAATATATCTTCAGTAGCTCAATACCAATTAAATGTCAACTTCCTAACAATTCGTAAATAGTGATATAGTGTTTGGGTATTCATTTAGTGTTATTCTTAGTTGTTTATTCATCATTCCTTATCCATTTTCTTCCCCTATCGTTATTAAACTGCCTAGGAAGGTCTCCCATGTTTGAATAAAGGCCACATAATCTTTGAATCTTGACGAAAAGCAGTTTCGTTTATGTAAAATATGGAATCAAACTCGATTTTTTTAGTTTATCTTGAAATTTTGTACAAAAAATAACTTCAAAGTGAACAATTTTGTATTCAAATTTGATAGGGAAAATGTATTAAATATTTCCTAGGGCTTAGAACTTTCAAGATAATAAAAAAATTGATTTGTTAAACAAGCTTCGAAAACAGATTTGATTTAAAATTCAGATAAATATTATTGTCATACTAAAATGACTGCTCAAAGTGGTAAATAGTAATATCGATAGTCTTTCAGGATTTGGTTTACATAAAAATTGTTTCCCTATTTCTCCGTTATTTATTGGATAAAGTTGAAAATTTTTTTTCTCATTTAAACATTTATAAGGAGTTTAAGCATATTACAGATTTCTTTTATGTAAATGCCTGGAACATTGAAACAAATCTTTAATGTTAATAGATTTTAAATTTTACAATAAACTAAGAATATACACATAATCTATTTATCTAAATTGATTGGGTCAATTTTTGGATCCACAAATTTGAAGGTGGGAAATTTAGTCATATCAGCTCCATCACCTCCTCCATATTGTTTGGCTACTTTCTCAAGTTCAGTTTTCAACTCCTTCACTACAGCAGGGCTTGGTTCAACTAATTTTTTCTCTCTAAAACATTAACTTGAATGAGATATCCCATTCAATTTGAGTTCAGTAATAGAAAGTAGAAAACCATTTATAGTCAACATTTCTTGGTGGTCATCAAACAAGATGAGTAGATTAAAAAGAAATATTTATTTGGTTATATGTAAAATTTGCATCTTGCATAGTCCACCTGGTTATGTTCTGTTTCACTAGAATTCATATCTATATTAGTAGAATCTTAGTGAATTACCTCATGTGCCTAACATTAAGTATATTTGGTTGCATACCACGAGAATTAATGTAATTTGTATAACTCACAACAGTTGTGGCACAGTAGTTTCATATACCAATACATTCAAGTTAGACAAGATGCCAGGTTGCCTCAGTTCTGGTGAGATTCGGCAGGACAAAACCACCGTCTTTGCTTGTGTTACAAAATATTTGTGAAGTTTCCAATGAATACTTTTGGTTTTATTGCATATTAAAATAACAACAATATCTATGCAAGTTCACTAAAAATAGTTCTTAAATTACTTGCTTGATGTATTGTCGAAGGCTATTTAACCGGTATTAGTGTTATAGAACTGACTCCACTTTCCTCAGTCTCCTGAACTTATCACCAAAAATAATAACTTCACAACTTGTGGAACTTTTAACATCTTTCCAATATCAACCCAACGTAGTTTTGCAGAGCAAATAGCACATGTTTTATTGAATTACCTGATAACATTTTTTATTTTTACTCACCCATCACTTTTCTGTTTGTATTCTCGAAGTTTATCAACAAATAGTTGTTGAATTGGGTCAGTTGCTTTCTGCATGCATGGTGCAAGAATACCAATATTTCTTGAACCGGCAGCGGCTTTCACTGATTGTTTCAGATTATTCAGAACTTTGAAATGAAGCATCTACAAGATGAAATTATGTAACAGTAACGTGAATTCGATATGTGGTCAGAATAACGGATTATAGTTGATAAAGAGTTGCCGCAGCCTATTTACCTTTTATAGTATGTTACGTATTTTATGTACAATTATCTATTCCTGGGTCCTGGTTTCCAGAAAAATGTAGCAATAAAATTAGACCAGTTTGAAGATGAAGACCAGGGTAAGTGAACAAAATCGAACACCGAACAGAATCACACGATCGAAGACCATAATATGTGGTAATATTCATAGAAGATACACACGGAACACCGAAGATAGCTATCAGTTGTTTCATAGAAGAAAGGAAATGCTTAGAATAATCAAGATCACATATGTTTGGATGCTAGAAATTGATATTTCTTGTATAAGTAATGCTTCCATGATTTTCACCAGGACTCCTGACATGTCTGGAGCGGAGTGACCATAGAGTGGTGACACGCCTGGTGTAGTAAAGTATTTGAAAAACAAAAAGTCGGAACCACGGTCGTACATACAGGTCTGGGGACTCGAGGCTGTTTCCTATGTGAGAAGTGGGTCCGCTAAGCGTCGACTGTCGCGTAGTACCAAAAAGGATGGCGCAGTAGTTGAAATTCTCTGACAACTGTCATACTTGACTTGTAAACACAAGGAATACCTGCGTTTTTAGAAACCAATTACGAAATCGTGCATTGTGCCGAAATGCAAACGGGGTACAAAGGTGTAAAGCAAGAAACTTCTGTTTTTAAAGTGCCGAAAGATGCGGAAATGCGAAAAAAGTGGATACTTGCGATTCCGGATAGAAATCGTTTTAACAAGGTCTTTTATGTGTGCGAGCATGTATAACGAAAAAGGGGAAGTTATTTTTTAAGGTGAGTAATACATTTTGACAAGAGTAACAGTTCTATTCCTCTATCAAATCAGAATATTTAGTAACACTGCTTGCGATTCCGGGAAGAAATCCTTTTACCACTTCGATCCAAGCTAGCTAGTGGCTGAGCGAGGGACTACTAGTTTGGCGGCGCGTGAGAGACCCATGTCCCCAGACCTGTATGTACGACCATGGTCGGGACTGTACCTGCTGGTTTCAGACCATCTTGGAAAACGCAAATGTTTTAACTTCCGGGTGTAAAACTGTGGATAAAAATTATAGTACAGAAGACGCATTTATCTTAAATTTGAATGCTGATAGTGCTGAAGTTAACATGAGTCTCGTATCTCCCTCCCATATAGTTAGTATATACTCATACCGGCTTGCTTCATTCATATAGACTATAATATGGCACTGAAATATCTACCCGGTAATACATTGTCCTTCCCGATTTCAAAACTCCAAGCGAACGGGCTAGTATTTCAATTTTATCTTTATATTTTTGGTAATATTAGGTTATTCAAAATGTGATTGATTGATTGAAGTTCCTTCTTTCTACACACATTTGATTTTCCTTGTCCTTGAACATATGTATTATTCATATACATGTACAATCGGGTGGGGGGTACGGTACCTGGCTGTTATTGCCTCATTTAAAGTTAAAGACCCGCAAAGTCAGTCCTAAGCATAATTAAGGTCTGACATGCCCAACCGCTATTCGCGTATGGCCACATTCATTACATTTTTTGTCGGTGCGTGATCGACATTCCTGTCATGGAACCGTAGGTGAGGGAACATAAGACCATAGTCAAAGTATAAAGGTCTGTTGGAGTCTCCCTACCACCGTTTCTTGTGCTAGGTGACGTCACCCGTCTCCTCCAATCACAGCCTTGCTCTCATCGGCTCGTTGCCGGCACGTAGCAACATCATATTATGTGGTCGTCAATAATATTAAATAAACGAAATAAACGACCAATCAGCTTGCACTCGAATTTCAAAAAGAGTAGAAGGGAGGCTCTAACAGACCTTTATACTTTGACTATGACATAAAACAACAGCAGCTGCTGTAATTGTGACTGTGACTTTTTATTTCTCTCGGGAAAATCTTTCAACTATTTGTGTTTCGAATCATTTCCAACGGAATTTCGTAAGTAAACATTTCTAATAGTCATTAAAGCAAAGAGTTCTATATATAGAGTAGACAACTAAGCCTTTCACTGGTATGTTAACGGACATTCTGTCCTTCTCGCACATGTACTGCGCTCTCACTCGCACGATGAGCGCGCTCTATACTTATTCTTGTATTCTTATACTCTTTGTGATAGAACGGGAGCCACGATTTAGGATTCTCTAGTCCACTATTCTTCATTTCTGTGGCAGAAACATAAGCCAAAAGTATCTATGGTTAAAAGCCATACTTAACCAAGAGTTTCCTATGCTGTGACCAAGATCATAACACTTATGAGTTCAAAAGGGTTTTGAAATTCGGTTTTCGGATGCATTTGCTAAATACTGAAAGAAAGATTGTTCGATTGAGATAGTATTCTCCAATTATGGAACCATGGATTTGACATATCTGATAGCGGTGATAATTATTTATTGCGTTTTATATTTTTTTGATTCATTCTTCAAAGTGAGTATAAGTGATCTGTATTTTGCTGAAAATTATGTTTCATTATTTGCAGAGTTGTGCACATTATCCGTACATACAATTCTTGAAGGGCACAGGTTTAAAAATAAAACCATTCAGCATACAATGGACCACAACTGCATTTAATAGAATATTTTTACGATGGGGCAGTAGTCACTCAAAGCTACTCAATTCTTGGTTTACTACTGGCCTTTATGCTAGTTTATTTCTGTTACCAATATCTGTCGGTTTGTTACTTTTTAGTTTCTCTCAAAACTTTTACCTGCATAGTGATAGAGAACCTTTAATAACTCCCGTGATACCTGGAATTAATTTGGCTTCGTCAGAAATTGTATACTACAGTTCAGCATTAGCACTAAGTAGCATTATCCATGAAGTAGGTCATGCAATAGCTGCTGTTAAGGAAGATGTTCATATTATAAGTGTTGGTATAAATATTTTTTTCATATTGCCTGTTGCTTATGTAAATTTGAGTACAGAAAGCTTGTTAACTCTAGAACCTTGGAAACGATTAAAAATATTATGTGCAGGAGTTTGGCACAATTTAGTTCTGTCACTTCTGGGTTATATGATATATCTTTTATTACCTATAATATTGAGTTACTTTTTTATAGTAGGTGAGGGAGTTACAATATACAATGCCTTACGAACTTCCCCCTTAATAGGCTCAAAAGGTATCCAAATAGGAGATTTGATTACTAAAGTTAACGACTGTGTTATTTCAGATGAACAGACATGGTATGATTGTTTGGAAACTTCTAAAATTAGAACAGGTTTCTGTTTTGATGCAGATGTAATTCATAACTTTGATGAAAGCATACAATTGAAATATTTAGGTAATGATGTTGTCGAATGTTGTGATAAATCAAAGAAAGAGAATTTGTGCTTTGAATATTTAGATAGTAATAATGGAATTTTAGAATTACCAACACATGTTTGCCTAAGTGCTAGGAGAGTTTTAGAAAAGTCAAATAACTATTGTCAGCCCAAAATTCTGGATTGCCCAATAAATTTACATTGTTTTAGAGCAATTACTGACAATCAAACAAATTTATTCAAGATCAAATGTAAGGATAAAACTGATGTTATTTATATTGGGAAAGGAACTGACTTTGTGAATACTTTACAAGTATCTAATTATACACCAAGGTTTTTATTTAAATCTGTACAGTTTCCTGAAGTACTAAAGAAGTTTCTGGAATACATAACATTAATTTCGTTGGGTCTTGCTATAATTAATATCATCCCATGTATGTTTATGGATGGTCAACACATAACAAATACATTATCATATTTAATATTTTCAAAACATATTCCTAATCAGTCTATATCACTTTTAGCATTGACTACTTCAGGCTTCTTTACTGTGATATTAGTTCTACATTGCTTTTACATAGTTTATTTGAAATTGAACGTTTTTTAATTCACCAAATATAAAGAAAATAAGGAGTTTTATATTTACAATATTATAATATAATTACACATGTTAAGAGCTGGAATTAAATCATATTCTGTCATACACCTTTGGTTTCTTTTAAGATTAGGTATGTCAATGCTAATATTGCTCATCAACAGAAATAGTTTCTACAATATACAGGTTTATCATGTATGATATATGTATACATTTTCGGTGTAAAAAGTGAGAAATTACAACTAAGATGTAAGTATGAATCAACCCTCATACTAAAGAACAGATAACATTCATTGATAATAATATTACATTGAAAATATTAGATCAAACCTTAAGATAAGGACATTTGAGCATGCAAAAATGTTAAATGTTTTGGATACTGTTCAAAAGAGGTAGTGAATTTAACCGTCTTTTTCAACTAAATAAACTTTATGAAATTAATAAGTTCATTGACGTCTCCAGTGGTGGCGATCTGTAATGATATTTGCATCGCAACAAAGCGTGCATTTCAAATTGATTATAAGAATCAAAGAGTTCTATAGACTTCCCCGGATAAGACAAAGAGTAGACAAGTAGTGTGTTAAGCATAGGAAAGCGCTGGTAAGTAGTCGGACATTCTGTCCTCGCTCTCACTCGCACGGTCTCCTATCACAAAGAGTATAAGAATACAAGAATAAGTATAACGCGCGCACATCGTGCGAGTGAGCTGAAATCAAAGTAACCATAACACCATATATGGTAGTTATGGTACGCCAGATAATATAAATACGTGAATCTAAAACTACTGGATATTAGTGATGTTTCAAACTCGAAAACAATCTAATAAGGGTGTTGAATTTAAGATAGCACAACAAACCATATTTGAAACAATTCGTATGTTTATATGTGTTTAAAGTTACAATACTTTAGATTAGTCTCAGAATTTAGAAAACTGAAAAGTATATGTCGATATTCCAAGCATTTGATGACCAATTTATCACAACTGGAAACAATTCTCAAATTAATGTCATGTCAACAAGCCAGTATGATAATATATATTTGCATGTACCGGGATATCAAAAATTATCTTGGTCAAGGGCGTTATGGTTGCACATTGCTGAACTATTCTTTGTTGAAATTCAAAGGTTTTGCAGGCTCCTCTTCCATACGTTGACGAACGTCATTGACAACTTCTTCTGTACGAACTCTTGGTCTACCAACACCTTTTTTATGAGTCACACAACCAGTTTCGCGAAAAACAATTTGTAAGGCACGCATAAAAATTGACCGGTAATATTGCCACGTTTGGGAAGTGCTCTCGAAAATTGTCCAGACACAAACGTTGACTGTATTGACAATTTCCATTAACTAGCGCACCCGTTCGAAAATAGGCTTCAATCATGAAAATTTTGTGCTATGTGGTAAGAGGCATGATTCAAAAACTGGATTAGAAAATTTCAGCACAATAACTTAACAGATGACATAATTATGTCAAACGTAAAGTAAGACACACGTTTTAGATTCCACCACCATCCTTGACCAAGATAATTTTTGATATCCCGGTATTACTTTGAATTGGTAAATGAGGTCTGTCCTCACTTTATCTATATTTTCAACTTCTGGTTAGTCTATTACCACATTATTGCTAACTAGCTGTTATCCGTGGGCTTATGCCCGCAGAAACAGCTATAATCCGTAGAAGTAAGCGTCGGCAGCGCCGCCGCGATGTTACTCTCCAAGTTTCAATACTTTATAAATATTTATACTCTCGTCATGTGAAAGGACAGGGATATCTCTGATATGGAATGGTCTGTTACGATCAATGAATTACCTGTCTGTCATGTAAACGTTAACTGTCTTGTTGAGTTATGTGTTGTCTTGTGATAGCATAGGCAGTCTGAACCATAGTCAAAGTATAAAGGTCTGTTGGAGCCTCCCTTCTACTCTTTTTAAAATTCGAGTGCAAGCTGATGGGTCGTTTATTCAATGTTATTGACGACGACATAATATGATGTTGTTACGTGCCGGCGAAGAGCCGAGGAGAGCAAGGGTGTGATTGGAGGAGCTAGGTGACGTCACCTAGCGGGAGAAACGATGGCAGGGAGGCTCCAACAGACCTTTATACTTTGACTATGGTCTGAACTGTGCTAATAGTTCATTAATCTATGGTTCTGTCATGTAAATTGTATTAGCTGTCAGAAAAGTCAAAATATATCGAATACCTTTTACTCCGTTTGGGATTGAGTTTCGAAAAATCCGTTCTTAGCGGGTGCTTACGTCGTATAAGGAACATACCTGCCAAGTTACAAGTCGATCCGCTTTATAATTTCAGAGATTGCGAGATTAGTGAGTGGTATTTGCATACATATAGATTCAATTCAGGGTATCTGTTAATCTTTCCAAAATTGTATTCATGCATTCATAACTTTTTCTAACAATCTGATAAGAAATTATATAAATGTAGATAAAAAAAACATTACATGAGAGATAACAAATGAAGCAGTTCCTAATTTTGTTTTTTTTAATATTTTGAAGAAAACTGATAAGTTTGAAGAACTACATGATTGCCTGCAGTAGAATGATAATAATATATGAACACTACTTGAACTCATTTTATCAGAAATCAGAATGTAATTTTCTATAATCGTTTTTTGGTCTCATGAACGAGGGAAATGAATGACCCACAGACAACTACTTCTGCTATGGCAATTTAGAAGTATTTGCAAGTGCAGCTTGTTTGATTAGCACCACAATTTTCAGGATAGGATTAGAAACTGAATTACATTACAAACCGTTCAAATGATAAGTAAGAATTTATTTGCATTAAAAGAAATGAGTATAAAATCTACCACTGCAAAGAAATTGAAAATTGTTATAAATAAACTTAAAGTAACAATATTATAGAATGTATGAATTGAAGGATCAAAATTGAACCAATGTTACTAGAGAAAAAATTTGTCAGCAAGCTTGAACACAACAAAAGAAATCACTTTGCAGCAATTTTCGCAGCTTGTCTCCTTTTAACATCCCAGTTGAACACTCTTGCCATATTCACTTCTGTGGTTGTGAATTGATCTCTGGAAAAAATTAAGAAAAACTAATGAACACAAAGACACATTATCTAAAGTGAAAGCCATCAAAGTAAATACTTTTTATGTGAATTATTCAATTCATTAAAATTAATTGATAATAAATTGAATTGTTCATTACTTTATGATATTCCATTTGTTTTATAGTTTAAATTAAATAACCTACCTCAAAAAATCTAGATCATGTTCTACATAACCCAAATTCCTTGCTGCTGCAGCTATATTTTGTGACAATAATTTCTTGGCATCTTCTAAACTATATTCTAACATAACATTTGCCCCCAACCAAAGACAAACATTCTCAGTTGGCATGATTTTAGCTTTTGCAAATACTTGATCACTCAACAGGAACTGAGTTTCGAATTCTACTGACTGTTTTTCCAATTTTTCAATTGTAGTAAGAGATCTTTTCAATTCAGGAACTTGATTTTGTAATCTCCTTTTCTTTGAAGCGAGGTTGTATTCCATAAATTTGTATTTCGCATGCTGACTATCCAATTTTTTTAGCACATCATCTACATTTCCATTATTATCAGATCTGGCCATGTAAGCGTCCACATCCTCCTACACAATTATATAGGTTAATACTTAATAGAACTTTATTGAATCAACACTCACGACAAATTCAGCTTCCGGAATACCCGCATAAGATTTTTTGTTTCCCAACTCTGTTAAAATTTCTGGTTCCATGTTATTAAAACACTTTTGTTATTGTCTAAATATGAAATACCAATTACGAAAGATGACCCTAATACTTCCAAAAATGGTAATAAAAGAATAAAACTGGCAGGCGTATTTTACTTAACCTCTTTTTCTTGTTTCTCCATCTCGTAATCTATGCTTTAATAAAAATTTATAAACTACAGAATGAACCTGAATCACAGAGCTATTAGAATCGGTGGTAAAGATTTTAGATGCGCAGCATAAAGTTATATATCAGTTCGTGGCACGGTCGTATACACAGGTCTGGAAACTCTATGGTTGAGCTGAGTCGCTTACGCGTCCCCACGGTCGTAGTCCCTCGCTCAGCCACCAGCTAGCGCTTAGATCGCGAGGGATGTGCTTTCAATAATATTGAACTCAATTTATTTCTATCCGGAATCGCAAGCATCCACTTTTTTCGCATTTCCGCATCTTTCGGCACTTTAAAAACAGAAGTTTCTTGCTTTACACTTTTATACCCCGTTTTGCATTTCGGCACAATGCACAGTTTCGTAATTCATTTCTAAAAACGCAGGTATTCCTTGTGTTGACAAGTCAACTGATAGTTGTCAGAAAATACTCTTCATAGAGATCAAGATGATACTCTTACGTGACGCCCACGGTCGTACATACGACCGTGGTGACGCCTTTTATGTGCCTACGTGACGACTTTTGGTACTACGCGCTTAGACGCGTAAGCGACTCACTGCTCAGATGGGAAACAGCCTCGAGTTTCCAGACCTGTCTATACGACCGTGGTTCGTGGTAATAAAGTCCTTATCAGAGATGTTAAAGTTACATAATACGTGGCAACCAAAGAGTTCTATATGTAGAGTAGACTACTAAGCCTTTCACTGGTAAGTTGATGAACATTCTGTCCTTCTCTCACATGTACTGCGCTCTCATGTTACTTACTGTCTCCCATATATAATATCTAATCTATGCTTACTGATGTTACTACGATGAGTAGTAACAGAGAGTAATAAGAGAAGATAATAGAAGGGGAGACCGTGCGAGTTAGAGCGCACTACATGTGCGAGAAGGACAGAATGTCCATCAACTTACCAGCGCTTTCCTATGCTTAACACACTACTTGTCTACTCTATATATATAGAACTCTTTGGTGGCAACAGCCACCAATGCCCTTTATCTTGGCAGATGAATTCAAAACTTGTGTCGACGACGAAGAGTTCTTAACACTCCGTTTCTTCACCTAAACAATAGGCAACATTTCAGCCCGGCCATGATTGCTTATCAAATTTACGAACATATTTACTAACACCATATTTACGAACAACGTATATGAAATTTGACATTTTCTACTTACTCACACCACGGTCGTACATATAGGTCTGGGAACTCGAGGCTGTTTCCTATGTGAGAAGTGAGTCCGCTAAGCGTCATCTGTTGCATAGGTGGCGCGTCAGTCTAAGAATGATCTCTGACACGTATACGACCGTGTTCTCTGACAACTGTCAGAGGAATACCGGCGTTTTTAGAAAAACATTACGAAACCGTACATTGTGCCGGAATGCAAAACGGGGTACAAAAGTGTAAAGCAAGAAACTTCTGTTTTTAAAGTGCTGAAAGATGCGGAAATGAGAAAAAAGTGGATGCTTGCGATTCCGGATCCGAATAGAAATCGTTTCAACGAAGTATTTTATGTGTGCGAGCATATATAACGAAAAAGGGGAAGTTATTTTTAAGGTGAGTAATACATTTTGACAAGAGTAACAGTTCTATTCTTCAAATCAGAATAGTAAATATTGCGTTACGAGAAAAATTATTTTACTTAATAATGTGATTGTTGCCATACTTTGATCCAACCGCTAGCTGGTGGCTGAATGAGGGACTACGAGTTTGGCAACACGTAAGAGACTCATGTCAAACATACGAGTTCCCAGACCTGTATGTACGACCGTAACCCACACTAACTAGGAAATTGGACATTGAAAATGAGCTAGACGGCTGTGAATGCGCCATTCTTCGATTTGGTAGACTTTGAACACGGAGGTTGAAAGATCACTATCGTCTGAATTAAGTTTAATTGAGCATATAACTAGAATATATAGCAATGCAATAAACGCATTGGTTTTTCTACTGTAATATTTAAAAAAATACCTTTCAAACGCGACAATTTCGAGGAACATTCAAACATTGTAGCATTCGCGGCTAGTTGACCTAACAAGTACTACCCTAGATCAACATGTAATATCCGTTAACACATTATTTTAAGATAATATCAAGTAAAAAACATTTTCATAGTGAAGAAAGTTATTGCGAATGTTGATTATTCATCTATTCAAAAAATCTTCGAAGTCCACGATACTATAATGTGTACGAAATAAAATAAAAAGCTGGAAGCAGATTTGTCTCAAGACTTTTTGCGTTCTATGATAAATACAAAAGACGTGTGACCATTATTAGGGGGATTTCTTGATAGTTTGCTTTTAGTTTGTGATGGTGTCCACTGAAATATTAGAATATTACTATATTTCAGTGATAATGTCCTGTCACTACCAACCACGGTCGTACATACAGGTCTGGAAACTCTATGGTTGACATGAGTCTCTCACGCGTCGCCAAACTCGTAGTCCCTCGCTAAGCCACTAGCTAGCGTTTGGAACACGAAGTGGTAAAACGATTTCTTCCCGGAATCGCAAGCAGTGTTACTAAGTATTCTGATTTGAGAGAGGAATAGAACTGTTACTCTTGTCAAAATGTATTACTCACCTTAAAAATAACTTCCCCTTTTTCGTTATACATGACGCACACAAAAGACCTCGTTAAAACGATTTCTTTCCAGAGTATGTACTTATTATCTAAGATTTTTTTGGGTAGTAATTTAAAAAGGAAATGTATGAAAATAATCGATCGCATATAAACATTTTTTTAATTAAATTAGGATTACAATCAAAATACGTGTATACTAGTTTAGTATGTTGTCTTTCATTATGTTTACAATATATACATTATACACTAAAACCTCCGGTACTGTACACTCGACGGGTCCGGAAACCTCGGCTATGTTGACACTGTCAATTTTTCTCGTAACGCAATATTTATTATTCTGATTTGTGAGAGGAATACAACTGTTACTTTTGTCAAACTCACCTTAAAAATAACTTCATAAAAGACCTCGTTAAAACGATTTCTATCCGGAATCGCAAGCATCCACTTTTATTGCATTTCCGCATCTTTCGGCACTTTAAAAACAGAAGTTTCTTGCTTTACACTTTTGTACTCCGTTTTGCATTTCGGCACAATGCACGATTTCGTAATTTGTTCCTAAAAACGCAGGTATTCCTTCTGTTGACAAGTCAACTGACAGTTGTCTTACGTGGCGTCTTTTGGTACTATGCGACAGTCGACGCTTAGCGGACTCACTTCTCACATAGGAAACAGCCCCGAGTTTCCAGACCTGTATGTACGACCGTGCTACCAACCTATCAATTTTTCTAAGACATTCGAAATTATCCACCCTCCATGATATAATATAGTCTGTTATACAATGATACTTGCTGTCACATGAACTATCAAAATTTTCCACAGACTAAACATAAAATAGACTGTGACTGTGAATCTTTGAATGAGAATTTCGGACACTTCTGCTGGTCAAAAACAATACAGTTCTTATTTGCACCACTTTGAGGCAGTTTGCAAAGTTTCAAATCAGCAACGACCAATAGGAACGGCGCAATCGTCTCCACAGTGGGTTACACAGACATCATGTTAAAAATAGTGTAGGTTGATTCAGAAATGCATCCGGATATATCTCCGAAAATCCGGAAAACTTTTTGGGCCGATTACAATACTTCCCTTGCACTATATATAATGCGTATACTGAGTAAAAAGTTAGTTCAGAAAATAGTCAAGTGACGAAACAAATACGTTTAATTGATTTTATTACAAAAATAAATAATATATTAAATTAACTCATTGCAAATTTCATAATTAATCGTTTACACTAAATAACGAAGTAACATAGTGTTCTACATACATTTGTTTTTCATCTGAATTAATAACAAGTTGCAGGCCTAAAAGACCGGAATCACCGGTGGAGATCGCAACTTTACTTGCATAATTCATGACTTTCAATATTTGCCGAATATTTTGGAAAGTATATTGTGACGAAACTGTTTTGGTGCATTGAAATACAGATATAGCATCAGAGCTTCTTGGAACAGTCACTACAGATTCACCCTGAAACAGATTGAATGTTATAACATTTAAAAGTCAGAAAGAATGGTCCATTTATTTTCTCAACTGTAGTTTTAACATAAACTCGATGCTAAACTTACAACGAATCTGACTGGTGTTTTGCTTCACATGGGAGTGATTCGAGCATTTATGTAATAATTGTAAGAAAAACAGGACGGAATATTGATATACGATTCAAAGAATGTATTATGTTAGAATGTATTACGTTATCCTATAAGAGCTAAAAATTGTAACAATTAATATGGAACTGAAATGCTTAGAAAGTATTCAAATTGATCCGAATTAGGATAACCTCTTTATATATAAACTTCTCGGGAAATAGGTTACACTAACACATATGCTTATTATTTTCGTCTTTACGTACATTTAGGTCTCACAACAATCATCAGAAGACTTATCACTGTATAAAACGTGATTTCTTAAAACTAATTGTATCACCACAAGGCGTCTTTATCGCACTAATTTCAATTAAAAATGCCCACGTCGCCGAAACGAACAGAAACACGAACAATCGAAATTATAACACGTTAATGTTTTATGTATAAATTAAGAATCCGCTGCTAAGCAATATTCTTATAAACTCTAAATTCATATTGAACAGTCTTAATACGACTGAAGGACTGAACTAAAAATATAACGTTTGAGTATCCACTTTCGAACCAGATGTTGAAGATTTATGAGGTAATTGAAAATGGTTGTCAGACTTTATTAGAACTATTGATATATAAGCATTCCACCTAAAATATACTTTTAATTAATTATATTAGTATAAATCTGACTTAATGATTGAATATCTATTCTATGATTTACAGACTTGGTCACGTTTTATGTGAATCATCTCAAGAATACATCTTTTATAATACTTGGTTCCCTTAGTTAAAATATTAACATTTTTGTAATGGAATTGATGGTTATAATCAAAGCAGTATTCAGCAAGGGCGGTGGAATTTTCTAAGTTTTTGTTGCACTATACTTATGGCCATACATTCTTTTATGTAAATATTGTTTAGAGATTCCTGTATGAGTCTCATCGCAATCTAAACAATTTAATTTGTATACTGTGTGGCGTGTGGGTTGTTTATCTTTAAGTTTTATATTCGAAAAACATTTCCCAACAACTTCTTTAATAAAACAATAGTTGTTTCAAATCGTACGATTACAAGATATTTCGAACTCTGCTATCACGGTTTCAGGAGAATATTTTTGATTCGATAATAATTGAAAGATGTTAACGCACAACTAATTATCCGTCTGTTCTGTTTTTAGTATGGTTCTTACTTGTAATCAAACTCTTTTCACTGCTTCAACCGGGAGTCAATAACCGTAGTTATTATCAAGAACTTTGAAATTAACTTTGTTCAATAATATGTAGATGGGATCAGTGACGGCTCATACTTATTCTTTAAGAGAAAAGCCTACCTTTCGTTTCTACATTTAGCAAGCTGAAACTAACCAGCCGGTCTACGATAACCTCATACTGTTTAATTTTCTCTAGCTTGTCTATGTTTGCATCAAATACACAATAAGCCCCCAAACACTGCTAAGCAATCCCTGTTTGTAAACTATAAACATGGAAGCTGTAACTGAAAGTCAGATTCAAAAGTCTTGCATCTCCCAATATTTTGATTTAAAAGTAGAAAAATGTCGTTGCTTTTATTATTAGTCTAATTATATAATTTTTTTCAAGTACTCTGAAGCGTTTTAGTCATTTACTAATTAAGAATAATGGGATTATTAGGAGAAAATGTAAAAATAGCTTTCACCGCCATAATTTTATTTGTAAAAATCATAACAATTACATTTCTTTAATACCTCACCTCTGCTTTGTAACAAGGCATGAACACGTACGTGCATTTCTCGTATTAGATCGTTTACGTATGTAGAGGAATGTTAGTCCATTCCTGAACTGCTACTGAATTAATCTGGCTAAGTTATTCCGCCAGACATGTTCGATAGGGTTCATATCCGCAAAAAGAGGTGGCCTCTATATTCTTTCAATTTAATCCCCTTCAAGAACCTCTTGGATAGCTCGAGCTCGGTGTGAATGAGCATTGTCGTCCATAAAGATAAAGTTTGGATGTACATCACCTCGAATTGGTTGAGCAATAGGCCGAATGATGAATATTGATGTACAATTGTCTAGTGATTGTAACAGGAACAAGAACCAAAGCAGTTCTTCCACCCCAGAACATAACACATCCGCCCTCACATGGAACCATTTGTCCAAGTCGTTGTTGTGCTCCTCTTTCTCTCCAGACTCGACTTCAACTGTCATCATCATCACTCACCAACCCTATCCTATCATTTCATCTGAGAACCAACATTCCGCCATTGTCGTGAAATTCAGTTTTGGTGATCACGCGCTCATTCTAACTGATATTCTACAACCTACACACTCCTAAACGTCATCTGGATCACGACCTAGTGGCAGTCACTCGCCTTCTACTTGGAGCATTCGAAATAATGACATGCTGGTTCGTGAGCTGAAACTGTCTTCGAAGGCTGTTGACAGATATCGACATTTATATCTCCTAACCACTTGCCTCGCCTTAAACCTTAAACGCCCATTTCTAGGTCTACCTTCCACGGATCACGTTTCATTGTGCCGCAGTCCGAGTAACTGGTCAATCTTAATGTTTAAACTTTTAGCTATTTGCAAAAAGAAAGATTTTTCTCAAACGAGTTTCATTAGCTAGTGGATTTCCTTGCATTTTTCTTCGTTTTCTGAAAGTTATTTGACACGCACCGGAATGTATGATAAGAAATTAAACTGTTTAGTTTTGTGCTGTATTTTTTGTTGATCGCAACAAAAACGATAAAATAAATAGGTACCTATGTTGTTGAATTCAAATTTAAATGAATATTTTCATTTCTCACAGTGGGACGCAAGACTGAAACTGATTGTATTGATTTCTGGTAAAATAAGTAGATAACTAATGAGGGACAGGCTCACTGCGGTGCGCGATTGTGCGGCAGCTACGAAACGAACTGGTCCCAACGCAATGAAAGTCACTGAAATCTAGCCTCATTCGTTAGTTCTTTACTCTCATACATTGACAATCAAAATCAAGATCGTACGGTAATAATGCACGGTACCGGTTAATGATACTGGCAAAGGAATCGCGATTAAGCGAAGCCTCCGTTGCATAATACATAATACGGAACACTTCGACAGAGATGCACCATTTGAGTCTTGTATGTAATCAATTATAACATTTTATTTGATAAAAACAAACAATAAGTTGTTTATTGCAGATTTCTTTTATTTTCTTATAACTTTGCTGATTTATGAGGAGCAGCTATTGGTTGGACAATAGCAGACACAAGATTCGCCAAAAGTTCACTTCTAATTGTCGATGGTATACTAATCTAATGTAGTGTGCCTTTTGATTACAGTATAATTATACAATCAATTATTCACAGAAATAATAAGCTCGAAATAGAGGCGATGAGGATCTCAACTAACGTTATAAATAATTTTTCGGCCAATCTTAATAGGTACTGGGCACGAAAGTCAGGTTATGTAGAAAATGGGGAGCGAACCATAGACATTGTTATGAATCCAATTATTTGATGATTTGTTTCATTACTATAGTTACCCTTAGAATAATAGATTATTCGAGTTACTTTTGTCAATAACAAAAAATGTAAGCATCTGTTTATGTAAACAAACAAGAATATACATATAATCATTCATAATTGAATTATTTCTCAAAGAATCATTTCAACATCAGTAAGTGGAGTGAAAAAGCTCACGACACAGAACATGGTCACTTCGAACTGGATATAATCAGCGAAAATATCAGCACTAGCAGTCGTCATTCGACAAGAATAATTCAGGTCCTTCGCAGCTAATTTGTTGAACAAAGAAGCAAGATCAAGATCCAATATATTATTGGAATCATTCATTTGGGAACCAGTTCCATATTTCAAATAGAAAGCGGCGAAGTTACGAGACGTATTTTCAGTAACTAAGGCGTTAAGGTATAGCTCACTTCCCTTCTTATCCTTACTACTTTTCCTCCTCAATTTGTTTGCTTCATATTGTTTAAGTTCTCATATGATAAAATGTCTGAAGAAATAAAGGCATTGAATCTAAAAAGAGGTACAATTAAAGGTCGTCTAACACGATTTTCAACCTTTCTGTCAGATTTGACAGACACTTCAAAACTCAGTGAATTATCTATCAGATTGGAGAAAGCTGAGCTACTTTGGAGTGAATTTGATATTGTTCAGTCACAGTTAGAATCAAAGGATGAGAAAAATGATCATAATTTAGATAGAACCAACTTTGAAGATATATATTTTGATTCAATTTCTCGAGCAAAAAATCTGATTAAAAAGTTCTCAGCTAGTACAGTACCTGCGAATGGTCTTTCAGACACCTCAATCAATACATCCAATGCAAATATTCAAAATGCCAATACGAATTTACCTAAATTAAACTTACCTGAGTTTCATGGATTATATGAAAAATGGCTGCAGTTTTCAGATACATTCAAGGCTATGATACATAACTGCAATTCAATTAGTAAAATTCAAAAGTTCTGGTATTTGAAATCATGTCTGAAGGGTGAGGCGGCTAACATTTTAATAGCTTTAGAGGTATCTGAGGCAAATTATGACAAAGCATGGGATCTTCTGTGTGATCGCTATCAAAACAATCGTGTTATAATTCAAACACATCTCAAGGCTTTATTTGATATACAGGGCATTCAAAAGGAATCACATATCCATCTCAGAAATATTATTGATACTGTTAATCAACATCTCAGAAACTTAGAATCCCTATCTTTACCAGTTGATCAATGGGATACCATCATTATATATCTTGTAACATCGAAACTAGATCACACTACTAATAGGGAGTGGGAAGAATTTGCTTTGAAACTTGATAGAAATTTGCCCACGTTCAAAGAATTTGCAACTTTCATGAATCAAAGATGTCAATTGTTAGAAGGTTTATATTCTAATATCAAGGGTTCTCAGTCTACGCAAAAATACTTACCAAAAAAGATCAATCATAATTCAATATCAACATGTATTGCTACCACAGGTTTATCTTGTATTCTCTGTCACAAAGATCATCACATATTCTCATGCAGTAACTTTTTGAAATTAAATCCTCAGCAGCGTCTATCCGAAGTTAGGAGACTAAAGGCCTGTACAAATTGTTTACGTAAAGGTCATAATTCAAAGGATTGTAGAAATCATTATGTATGTAAAAAATGTTCAAATAAGCATAACACCTTATTGCATTTAGAAAAGGAACAAAGTCAAATTAATTCAAACATAAATCTATCGACGCCTTCATCAAACGATAGAACTGAAGGTAATCATTCAGAAACAATATTACACGAATCTCAATCTACCCTTGCTTCATGTACATCAAAAAATACTAATTCAGAACAATATGTTATACTCTCAACAGCGAATGTTTTTATCATTGATAAGTATGGAAAATATCACAAATGTCGGGCTATTCTTGACAATTGTTCTCAATCAAATTTCATTACTCAAAAATTATTCAATATTTTGCAATTACCTGTGTCAAATGTGACCCATTCAATTGAGGGTTTTGGCTCAAACTTAACATCTGTTTTACAGAAAACGGTTGCCACTATCAAATCTACAACAAGCTCATATATTGGTTTGGACATACCATTTTTAATTACAAATAAAATAACGAAAGATTTACCCATTCTCTCTTTCGATGTGAGTCATTTGAAAATTCCACAAAATATCGTTTTAGCGGATAATACTTTCAATAAAACTGGTCCAATTGATATGTTAATTGGAGCTTCCATTTTTTGGGAGTTAATATGTGTAGGTCGCATAAATCTCATAAACAATCAAACAGTATTACAAAAAACTAAACTTGGTTGGATATTATCAGGCCCTTTGCCAATTTCTTATTCAAATATTACGAATACTGTATGTAAACTCACAATGAATGATGATAAAGAATTTCACGAACTGCTTGAACGGTTTTGGAAACTTGAAGAAGTTCAGCCGTTGACTAAATATTGCCAAGAAGAAGCAGAATGTGAAGCACACTTTTCAAAAACTACAATTCGTGATGACTCAGGAAGATTTGTTGTTAACTTGCCGGTCAAGGAAAATATAATTAAACTTGGTAACTCTTTTGAAACGGCACTCAATAGATTTTATGCAGTCGAAAAGAAACTCAATAAAAATCCAGATTTTAAACAACAATATGTTTCATTCATGTCCGAGTACGAAGAACTCGGGCACATGACAAAAGTTGATATTTCACATGATACTCCACAAGATATCATTTATTATTTACCGCATCATGGTGTTCTCAATACATCAAGTACTACTACACAGTTGCGCGTCGTGTTTGACGGTTCTGCAAAAACTTCTAGTGGAATTTCTCTCAATGATGTTTTGAAAATAGGTCCTACAATTCAGGATGATTCATTCACTATTGTTACAAGATTTCGAACCTATGAGTACGTAGTTACTGCCGATATAGAAAAAATGTACCGTATGGTAAATATACAAGATTCTCAGCGAGACTTACAGCGCATAGTTTGGCGGACTAATCCATCTGAGAAACTTAATCATTTTCGATTAAATACAGCAACTTATGGTACGGCGAGTGCATCATTTATTTGTATCAGATCTCTTCATCAAATAGCTTTAGAGAACAAGGACAGGTATCCTGAACCCTCTAGAATTATTACATCTTGTTTCTATGTAGATGACCTTCTGACAGGGTTTCAATCATTAGAAGAAGGTAGACAAATCATATCAGACATTATTCATATACTAGGCTCTGCTGGATTCAATCTTCGTAAATTTGTTTCAAATAATGAGAATATGTTAGAGGATATATCTAATGTGAAATCTCAATCATCTCAAAAGTTCATTTCAGATGATAGAATAACCAAAACTCTGGGTTTAACTTGGAATTCAATCGATGATATTTTTTTATATACATTCATTCCAAATCATTCTTCTCACGTTTCTAAACGTACAATTTTATCTACAGTTGCTCAAATCTTCGACCCTCTAGGTTTAGTGGGTCCATGTACAGTTAAGTCTAAGCTAGTTATTCAAAAACTTTGGAAATTAGGTTTAAATTGGGATGAAAGTCTTCCAATTGATTTATATCATTCTTGGATTGAGTTCTCCAGTCAAATTCCAAGGTTAAACGACATAAAAATTCCCAGACACATTATTTGCCCGAACCCAATATCAGTTGAATTACATGGCTTTGGGGATGCATCTGAAAAAGCTTATGGTGCTTGTTGTTATTTTCGATCTATAGATCAAATGGGAAGAATTCACTGTCACTTAGTGTGTGCCAAATCGCGAGTTGCACCGCTAAAAATGATTTCTCTGCCTAAACTTGAACTCTGTGCAGCCTTACTTCTCATTCAGTTAACTCAGAAAATCTTGAAAGCTATTCATATTGACACGAATCATATTCATTATTGGACGGACTCTACTATTGTTCTTTCATGGATTTCAACTGAATCTCATTTTCTCAAGACATTTGTTGCAAATCGTATCACAGAAATTCAACAGTTCTCTGATAAGAGACAATGGAATTATGTGCCTAGCAAAACAAATCCAGCAGACATAATATCTCGTGGTATGAACCCAGAAGAATTAAAAGAATGTTCAACCTGGTGGGTTGGGCCTCCTTGGATGTCTGAGGAGAGACCAGCTTGGCCTAAATGTAATTTTTCAATAGAATGTAAGATACCCGAATTAAAAAAGGTTAATCATGCATTAATCTTACAAAATCTTGACACTGATATTCTCGATAGGTTTTCAGCTTTCACAAAATTCCAAAGGGTTATAGCTTATTGCTTTCGTTTTATAAATAATTCAAAATTTGTGAATAGAGAAACTCGTATATCAGGCCATCTATCAAGTGCCGAATTGAAGCATTCATTAACTATTATTTGCAGATTTGTTCAGAAACATTCGTTTCCCCTAGATTTGAATGCATTAACAAATTCTAAAACTCTTTCTTCAAAGAGCAAAATATTATCATTAAATCCATTTTTAGATGTTAATGGTCTCATCACAGTTGGTGGTAGACTTAAAAACTCAAGCATTCCTTATAATAATAAACATCCTATTTTATTATCTGATAAAGGTAATTTTACCAAATTAGTCATTCAATTTGAGCATATAAGACAGTTACATTCAGGAGCACAAGCTACTTTGGCTTCAGTGAGAATGAATTTTTGGCCAATCAATGGTCGCAATGTTGTTCGGGGAGTTTTACGCAATTGTATGATTTGCTTCCGATCAAAACCAACTGAAACTAATTACCGAATGGGTAATATTCCTCAATCACGCCTCACTCCCCAAAGACCATTTTTAACTGCCGGAGTGGATTTTGCTAGTCCATTTTATATCAAAGACGGCAAAATACGGAATCGAAAAATAATTAAATGTTATCTTTGTGTATTCGTATGTTTTGTTACGAAAGCAGCTCATCTTGAATTGTCTGATGATCTTTCTACTGAATCATTTTTGAGATGTTTAATCAGATTTGTATCTAGGAGGGGTATATGTAGTGACATATATTCAGATAACGGTACAAATTTTGTTGGCTCTGAGAGAGAGTTGAAAAACACATTAACAAATCTGAAGAAAGACTTAAAATTCAATGAGTTTTTAGCCGTGAATAAATTAAATTGGCATTTCACGCCACCATATGCACCCAATTTTGGAGGCCTTTGGGAGGCCTGTGTAAAATCAACAAAATTTCACCTCAAGAGAATTCTTGGTAATTCACACCTAACATATGAGGGCTTATATACTGTGATCACGCAGGTTGAGGCTGTCCTTAATTCCAGACCCTTATCACCCTTGTCAAATGATCCTAATGATCTCTCCCCTTTAACCCCTTCTCACTTCCTTATTGGCGAGCCTATCACTGCCTTGCCTCAAAATGATGTGAGGGACATTCCTTCTAATCGACTATGTCTCCTAAGACTCATCCAGCAGCAATTACAACATTTTTGGCAGCGTTGGTCACGAGATTACCTCTGCACTCTGCAAGAAAGATCCAAATGGAAGAAATCTTACCAGAACATAAAAGTAGGATCTATGGTTTTACTAAAGGATGAGAATTCAGCACCTTTATGCTGGAAACTTGGACGAGTCATTCAAGTGTTTCCTGGAGAAGACGGAATAGTTCGAGTTATAAATGTAAAAACATTAAATGGTGAATTGAAGCGTCCAGTGTCTAAAGTGTGTATTCTTCCTATAGAGACCTAATAATGGAAACTTAAAAAAGAAGAAATTTTCTTATTACATTCAATTCAATCTTGTTATAATTTTATTTTGAAAGGCAATCCATTCAAGAGGGCGCCATGTTATGAATCCAATTATTTGATGATTTGTTTCATTACTATAGTTACCCTTAGAATAATAGATTATTCGAGTTACTTTTGTCAATAACAAAAAATGTAAGCATCTGTTTATGTAAACAAACAAGAATATACATATAATCATTCATAATTGAATTATTTCTCAAAGAATCATTTCAACATCAGTAAGTGGAGTGAAAAAGCTCACGACACAGAACAGAGATCATATGATCTCTATGGAGCGAACACATTATCTTATCTTTTATTCAGATTTATAGTTTACATCACGGTCGTACATATCGTATGTTTACATTATATACTTACGGCACTCCCGAAAGTTGTTAATGAAATATATGGTGGATCCGGTGATAAAGTAACTTTAATTTCATCTGCTGAATTGTCCAACCTATTTAATAGTTCTTGAAATATGTTTGCGTTAATAACCATTTTATTCAAATTGCATTCTTCGGCTAAGCTTATATCTTGATAATCATCTAATGACATTGTTTTAATTTCACAATCAATGCAGATATTCTCTTCTAGATGCTTCATTCTGAGAAAAAACGTGTAATTAACGATCGATATATTATATTTATTATCTATGGATGTACTGTACGGTTCAAGAAAAATAACCGGTACGAAGAATGTCACATGCGGTTCACAATAGCAACATAGCATTATATTGTTTTACTTGTTTGTTTATACTCCATTTTATAACCACATACTCGATAACCTTACCCTTGGTCGGTAACCTCCTGTTGGAGGTTACATATGGTGTAAATATGAAATTAAATTTTAACTTTGAATAATCAATGAACATAGTATGTTTGAACCTAAATATGAACTCAAAATGATTTAGTGATGTGTAATATAACAGATTGTGTTAATAGTGAATGAATCGATCGACGGATTTTTGAGATATATCTGGAAAAATTGTGTATCGAAATAGCTCTTCAAGAGCTAACCTAGGAAATTAAATTGAAAGAAATTGTGCTGGCCAATTATCAAAGTGTAAAGGTCAAAATATTATTACGAAGAAGATTATAACCACATACTCGATACAACAACCGAATGTTCACTTTTATGGCGCGACGCCATTACAATTAATGTAGGTACCTACTGCACAACTATATATTCCTTCTGAAAGCGGCATGTGACCGACAAAGGCAAAGACAATAGTCATTGCGTGAAATCCTCTATAGCGTATTCAGAACAATTTGATTTAATGATTAAAACAGATTGTAATTGAAACTTGCATTCCAATGATTACCAATATAATTAGTGCATCGTACTTATTTTATTTCAGATATTATAAACTGCTTCGTCCGGGATTTATTATATTATACATAAGTATTAGAATATTAATTATATCCTTCCGCTCGACGCTTATGACTTCGTATAATTTCGCTCTGCTTCCAACAGTTCCTACCAGGGTTCAAATTTTAAATTTCCCTATATATTGCAAACTGAAATATTTAAATAATATTAGTTATAAATGGGATAGTTGAAGTATTTATTAGTTTAGTAGTATGTGTTGGTGACTGGTGTTTGTATGTAATGGTAGGTTTGTTATAAATATTTTAGAACGTAACATAATCCCACATTTGTTAATTTTTGAATGTATCACAAAATCAAAAAACAATTTTCGAAAATGTAAATATTTCAGGACTATACGGAACGATGCCACGCAAACAAACATATTTTAGGAATTTATTTATAATGTTAATACCAAAAAAGAGACATCTCACCATTTTGTACGACAAATAGAAGTAATAAAACATAAGAATAGTATTATTGTGGTTTGCCCTCGCAGTTACAAACATTTTAAAAATAAGTTTGTTTTTCAGCATGTTATTGATAAAAATACAATAACTTTGAAACAAATTCAATTTTGTATTTTAAACCCTACTATTATCAGAGGAATTTATATATTCTCCTTAAAATAATTGTTTTTTGCCATTAGATATAAGTATGTAGGTAATTCTTAGTTATTTTATCTAGTAAATTTAATAGTATTTGAGTAGTTTTTTGGCATTATACTCGTGAACATGGAAACATGATCTATAAGAATTTCTGATATTTCCACAGCAAGTGATTATTTTTATAACAACATTCTTCTGACTGATCTTGATAGTAACGTTTCCCCTCTGAAATTTGCCATTTCTTGTTATTAACAATTATTATACTTTAGACATTCAGTGTGTCGCATGTAGAATTGAGTTTATTATTCTCCTTTACAAAGTTGATATACCGTACAAAAATTAGTGGCCCTGACTTTAGTAGGAGAATGACAAAATCGTATATCGCTGTTTGGGACATTGACACTTGAGTGGGCTTCTGCGCTTGTATATTTCCTATGTGTATATTCCAGTCTATGTGAAATTATATGATACACACGACGTGAGGACCGGAGCAATGTCAACATAGCGCGGTGCTCACAATGTATTACTGCTTAACACTTAACACTAGCTATTATACTGGTATTCTAAAGGTATGTATATAGGGATATCGGAAACAAAGAGATATGAAAGAGATTGAATTGGGGAAAACTTGTGGAATACCTTGATGTTAATGTTTGGAGAACATTTACGATAAGTTTAAATGAAGTTACTATTCAATTTGCCTTATTTATCTATCGATCTATTTATTTGTACTTTTGGGTGAAATTTGACCATAGAATAAGATATTGACCCACCTCTAGTCGTCCATTAACTATAAATGTATTATAGCATAATTATTTTATAAGAGGCTCCAAGGTGGCGGACAAGTTTTGTCATTATGATCCGATTCTTCCCAAAATTGGTGCATGGGAGTTTTTGGGATTCAAGATGATATTGTCAAAATAAAAAATTCAAGATGCGGACGAGTTATGTCATTATAGTTAGATTCTTTTCAAAACTGGTATATGGAAGTTTTTGGGGTTGCTATTTTGACGTTTTTGACAGCTAATATAATTACGTACAATTGACATTATAGACAGTTCCGTAGAATAATGGATTATTATCATAGATCTAAAGATACAGTTTCATATAAATAGCAAAAGGTGAAATAGAAATTTTTACATGGGTTATTCAATCAAACTGAAAAGCAGTTTCTGAAATATTTTATATTGAATAATAGTTGAAACACTATAATTAATTTATGTTATTATAAATAGAATTTTATTATAGTAATTGAATTACTAAATAAATGAAATTGAAAAGTAATTATCGTAGAAATGCACACTTTGGTAAAATTAATATACAAACCGTTGTTCGATATTATTATGTCTGCTGTGTCTAATGCACTATATAGCATTGACTATAAACATGTTCTCCATAAAATATGACACAGTTTAGAAATCCAAATACCTACTTATGCATCCATTTAAGTCAAAATCAAATGTTTTTTGTGACACCACAGAATTCATACTTGAAGTGTACCAGGAATAAAGTAGTAAAGCAATCTTACACTAGACATAAAGGAGATTCTTTAGATTGATAAGTTATTTTTAAACTTGGGTTGCCATCGTCTCCAAATATTGTCAAACATTCTGTTAACACTTTCAAACTAATTTTGAAAGTTATTTCTTCAGTACTATCAATGCGATAAAATGAGAATATGCTACAGGGAAAATAAACTGAAGTCTCCACACATTTCATTTCATCCAATGTTAATTTTAGACCTTCTTCCATAGGCCTTAAAATTGCATACTAAAATCAACAAGACCAGTTTATAAATTTTATTCTATTATGAAATAATACTTCGTTAAAGTTAACTGCACGCAGAACATTATGAACAATTCTAAAATCTGTTATTTCAGCACAAAACAACATTACAATTCCTTTATTTAAACTTTAAAATATCAACATAATCAACAATTAACAAAACATTAAAAGAAAAATACTAGTGAGGTTATCTGATATCTCTATCCATAGAGATCCATATTATCTCTTATTTCTAGCATAGAATAATAAAATTACCTTCTATATATTAATGCAATACTGTAAGGACTTGGGAAGAGAGAGGTCTCAATCACGATAGTACATACAGGTCTGGGAACTCGTATGTTTGTCATGAGTCTCTTACGCGTCGCCAAACTCGTAGTCCCTCGCTCAGCCACTAGCTTGCGCTTGGATCGAAGTGGTGAAACGATTTCTTTCCGGAATCGCAAGCAGTGTTACTAAGTATTCTGATTTGAGAAAGGAATAGAACTGTTACTCTTGTCAAACTGTATTACTCACCTTAAAAATAACTTCCCCTTCATTATACATGCTCGCACACATAAAAGACCTCGTTAAAACGATTTCTATCCGGAATCGCAAGCAATCCACTTTTTACGGATTTCCGCATTTTTCGGCACTTTAAAAACAGAAGTTTCTTGCTTTACACTTTTGTACCACGGTTTGCATTTCGGCACAATGCACGGTTTCGTAATTTGTTTCTAAGAACGCAGGTATTCCTTGTGTTTACAAGTCAAGAATATCAGTTGTCAGAGAACACTCTTCGACTACTGCGCCACCCTTTTTGGTACTACGCGACAGTTGACGCTTAGCGGGGTCACTTCTCACAAAGGAAACAGCTTCGAGTTCCCAGACCTGTATGTACGACCGTGGTCTGATTCGATTCTTTTTCGTTAAAATAAATCGAGTTTTAATCGATTCCTTTTCCTCTATGATCACCTGGTTCTTATTTATCATAGAATTCCTATTTCTATGTTATTTATGTAATAGAGATCTAGATCTCTATGATTTATGTGAATCGTAAAAAATAATGCGTCAATGTGCAACTCCTGCAACCCATTAAACACTAAATTGAATTGAGGAGATTCAGATTTTGATGTTGTCCTGTACGTCTCTGGACGGCAAAAGGCAACAGATTCCTGCACCTGTAGTACCGAACTACCATTTATTTTATTCTTTTGTATTTTCTTAAAATATTGTGCCGAAAATTTCCTTGTTTTTTTAATGATTCATGAATAATCGATTATTTTTCCAAACGATGCATCGATTATGAGAATCGCCCAGCAAAAAATTAATCGATGCATGGAATCGATCTTTTCACCTCCAAAGTTCCATCACTAGTCTCATTTATCCAATGTTGCTATATGAATACCACCTACGCTCTACTCGCCCTGATTCCATTCTGTAGAAGGGACGGAAAAACACCGTCAACACAGACAGTTGTACGTGCTTCGAGAAGGAGTTTCGCTTTCTGCTCAGCACCCCCGTGTAACTCTCATCTGTTTAAACTAAAGGGGATAAGATTTTCCCTGGGTTCTTTCACAGGGCAATATGCATCCATTATCGCCCGTTAATTCATCAACTGTAAGTTCCAGCTCATTTAACGCTTTTCGTGTACTGTTTCTTCATTTACTATTGTATAGCCAATCAGTATCTCGAGGGTTCCTCAATGATGGGGCAGGGCCAGATTTAGGGGTGGGCAGAGTGGCACGCGCCCCCACCAAGTACGATATATTGAAAAAAAATTTGGTTTCAACAAAAATGATAGGATGATTTTGTTAATATAGTAACAAAAACAGAAAAAGACCGATACTTCAGCCGTGAACATTTCATGTACGCGTTGATAATCGAAAAACATGTGCAGGATGATTTCCTTATGTTCAGATAATTTTAAAAATGTGTCTTGCTCTGATGATCACTAACTGTACGACTGAAAGATCATTTTCAAAGTTAAAATGACTAAAAAACAGATTACGAACGGCAATGAGCCAAAAACGCCTCAATGATCTCGCGCTTTTTGGTAGCAATAGAACCTTAAAATTGAACGCCTTGATCGACAATTTCGCGACGAGAAAAGTGCAAATAGTGCATTTGTAACGATAGTTAATATATGATATATGTACAAATAAATAAATCTCCCAGAAAAGTTTTATTTAAATGACATTACAATTTTGTATTGTAAAAATATTTTGTGGCATTCAATATAACCGTCTACCGTAGGGCCCCCACCACTCTAAATCCGGTCCTGGATAGTATCCTCGGCTTCAATATCGTAGCTTATTGTTTTATGGTAAACTCACCAATTTGCAATAGCTTTATATGTAAGTCAAGAACCCCTTTAGTATTCTGGTTCCCTACATTCAGTATCTAGAGTTTTTCCTTCACTAAAAATTAATAGTGCCTCACCTATTCTATTGACCTCATTTAGTGTGAAGGGCGATATTGTCATACCCCATACCCAATAAGGACTGAAAGTATCCTCTCACAGTAACTGACTAGCCTTTAGAGGAGGGTAGTCCTTATCTGCTGGGAAGTAGGCGGCGGCTATAGCAAAATCAGTTTTCCTGACATCTATTTTCATCTGAATCTGAATTAATACCTCCCAAGCTTCTCCTTTGAGTAGTTGGTATGAGGTAGCGCAACTTTAATGGTTTTAGCCGCCCCTCAATTATTTGCTCCTGGTGAGCTGCCTTGCCTTTCCTGAGGATGCTGGGATAGTTTCCTATTCTTTTTTCTAGGTAACCCTTAGCCGTTTACTCCCCCTGTTTGAAATATACAACACCAGTCAGTGTGTTTTAGAGGTGGATAATTATCGATCGATGGTTATCGATATTTTTTACTACCGAAAACAATCGATAGTTTTGTCTATCGAAAATAATCGATATTTTTTTTAACATTGATTTTATCGGATAGTTCAATATATAATAATATCTGACTGCGGCACAAGTATTTCTTGTTGTTGTGTTCTGTGAAGGCTTCAGGGACAAGGAGAACGCAAACCAAGCTGCAAACTTATTAGGACAAGAATTGGTGCAAAATTCTCATATCGGAAGTACTACCGAGAGTAGTAGATAATGCAAATGATGGAGATGAGGCAAGATCTTCACAAAAAAAAGTCTCTATTTGCATTCGTCACTCAGAGTTGAAGAAAAAACTAAAAGTGATACCGCAGATATGATCATTGTGAAGAGACAATACCTTGAAAGGAATAATGCAGCAGAAGAAACAGATCCCTTATTATTTTGGAAAGTACGTAACAGAATAATATGTTTGTCACGCTTTATATTTATTTTATATTTTCAGGTGAATGGTAAAGAACTCCAGCCCATTCCTGAGTTGACTGTTGAATACCTATGTATTCCTGCATATTCTACCGAATCGGAAAGAGAATTTAGTGCGGCAGGACTAATTATTACCGCAAGGAGATCCTGACTTAAACCAAAAATGTTAATAAGATAGTCTTCCTGAATAAAAATCATTGGTTATTAGATTGTAAGCAATAAAGTGACAGTATCAACAGTTTGCTTAATTTTCTTATTTTGTAAAACGATCGATTACTATCGATAGTACGAGTTCCGACTATCGATAACTATGGTACTCGATGGTATCGGCTATCGATAGTTCTCCACCTCTAGTGTGTTTCATATTTCAAAATCCATGGAAGATGCTGCTTGTATTGGTCGACGATACGTCGGTGTATGATAGAACCACGACGCGGAATCCATCCGGAAACTAAGATATGTCAATAAAGCGCGTGAAACGATACCCAAATTTCCTTATTAATCACTTCTAATTACTCAACGGTAATTTCAAAATGTTTTAGAATAAAAAAAAAGTCAATAGAAAACTTTAATACAACACAATATTTCAGTCTTTTGACAAAGGAAAAACTCAAATATAACTAAATAATAAACAATTATTACTTATCAATTAAGGGACATTCGAAAACTTACAAATATTTTAATTCTAATGATTGATTAGAGAACACTTTCAATTAAACTAAAGGATAACTAGCTTGAGTTGCTATACCGCAATTGTTTTTTCTATTACGGGCCATTTTGATATAACCTCCATCACCCCAGGAATCACCCCAAGAATTCTTGACAAGCCAATAATCATTTCCGTTATCATCTGTACCATAACCAACCGCTAACACTCCATGATCTAATTGTTCGGGGCTACAATCACGTTCGTAGTAAATTCCCCCAGAATATAATTGGAATGTTTCATGGCTAGCATCAATAGCAACTGAAACAGGACCAATAGTAGCAATAGCTGCTTTGAGCTGATCTTCATTGCCTGAATCTACATCCACAAATCCTTTATCAGTGGCTCCTACATTTTTAGGGTTGAAATGACATTTTTCATCATCAGCACGGTATGGATAGGATTTTTCAGTATCAATTCCTTTATTATATTTGATGAATTTGAAAGCATTATCCATCAATCCTCCGTTGCAACCGTTATTTCCGAACTTTTGCGAGCAATCAATTAAATTTTGTTCACTCAAAGAAACCAGTTTTCCAGATTTGCGGTAGTGCTGACCTTCAAGAGAACCCGTCTGAAAATAGAAATTACATTAATGAAATTATTAATACATAATGTGAGCTGCTTGTCATTGAGGTTTGGGATTTCTCAGTACATTTCACTGAGAAAATATTTTCAACATGCAATTATGCTCTATTAAAAATAAAGATGCCATCATCAGAAAATCTACACACTCATCAGGAGTTGATTGCCTTATTCTGCAATGTTCTTAACATCCTAAATTTATTATTCTATTGTACATTTTACATGTTACAGAACTATAACATAAAATTAATTTTACACATAACTTTGGTAATTGGGAAGAAGTTCTAGAAAGTTCTAGTTTGAGTATAAGCATGTTGTAGAAAATGTTCGAGAATATTTTGATAAATTACAAATTACTCTAAATTAGACAACATTCTTTTGACATAAAAAATGTAAAACAATTTTAAAATATTGAAATGAAATAAACCTCAAGCTTTCTTTTTTGATAGTTATACTTTCTATACTTTTAACATTAGAAATAACAATATGTATATAAAGATGACATGTCCTGAAAAGCTGACATCTCGTTTCATACTTACAGCACTAAAACTCCAGCAAGAGCCACAATGTCCTTGATCTTTAACGTCGGTTACTGCTCCTTTTTTTCTCCAATCTACTTCTTCCGGTAACTGAACATTGGCTGGTGGGATGAACGTGACTGATTCCTCCAGGGTTGAAGAGTAAACTGTCGTGGATGAAGACCGATTGAAGCCATTCATTTTCTGGACGAACTCTTGATGTAACAAATCTGAATATTTGTTAATTCCTAATTTGTAGGTAACTGCTCCCATAGCGTATAGTTTATTATGTTTTGCAATTCTATGAGAGTGCTCCATGAATATTTTCATCCTTAACCTTTCTTCTGTTTCTGTCTGATACTGCTTCCCGTGCGTACTCTGTTGAAAAAAAAGGTTTTATGAACATTTTATTTTAAAAGTAATATGGGTATAGCGGACTCAATCAAAAATTATTTGCAACTTCTTAAAAAATGCATTATTGTTCAAGTAATCGGAAATAGAACAGAGGTGTGACTATATTTCTTGAAAACGGAAATCAGTCAGTACGAAATTTTCTTCACACCTACATTCTCTATACATTTTTCTACAATGCAGTAGAAGTGCCGATAGGTACGAACCCGGTAGAAAAGACACCGCAAACAACGGTGCCTCTGTACATAACGTTCATTCATCAAGCTAGTACTCAACTACAAAACATCAAGATTATGAGATTTTGAGCAAAATAGAACACACATTATAAGACATTTTTGTGGAAACTTATGATATATAACTCGGTCGCACAGTGGCAGAGTAGAGCCCCGCTGTAACTTTTATAGCAGAGTTGTTTTCCGTAAAGAAAATTTCTAAGCGGGGTGGGTGGCGTTTCAAGTTTCAAGTGGCATTTTTGACATCCATCTTCAGTTTTTCAAAATGAATTATATTATTTTATTGAATCATAACAACAACTGTGTTTTTCTGGTTATAAATATATAACATATATCACACGAATATATTTAACCTGCAGAGGTGTCCGAGGTTCTCATTTTAAGATTCAAGAGACGTACAGTTTATTTCATGTGTTTAGTTTGTGGCATTGAACTATACATTATTCAGTATAGTTCTATGCTCTGTGGTATCAAGGAAGAAATAAGCTTATTACATAGTGTCAATATGTTGACAAAGTTGACATGTGTCAGTATAAAACAAGGTTATATATTAGTGTCAACAATTTTGAAACTCAACTTGACATTAGGTGTCAGTATGAAATATAGAGTTGTGAAATACATTATGTAGAACAATTGGATAAAATTTGAATAAAACAGAGTATAATTTGACGTCTTTCATCTTTCATTAGCGTTTTCTAAATATTTCCCAATAAATTTTCTGTTCCTACAATCATCTATATTTGACCCGGAGTAGTGTCCGAAGCTATTTTGCTAACACAAATGAGGGAAGTCACGTGACTAATTAATCATATCTTTTTCCAGACGGAATGCCAATTTTGTTTTTTTGCTAGATAGTGGAGATTCAAATTCCTGTACAATATCAATATTCCCTATATTTGATTGTTTTCAAGCTATGGTGGCTTTTTTTGGACATTGATGGAAGTTCTTTTCCGCAGCCATGGAAATGAAAAATATCCTGATTTCGAAACTTCTCTGTTGAGTTATTGCTTGGTTGTTTGACAAGAATTTACAAAATATGGACAATGAAAATTTAATGAATTTCCCTCAATATCAACAGAAGGATTTAAGCAAGTTGATAAAAGTTGTTCAAATGGTGCCACTGGGTGTGGCACAAGTACATCTACGACTTATGAAATTGAAACCACCATTATTAATGATGACCACCAATAACCTCAAAAAGGAAGTGTAAATTACAAATTCTGTATGTACAATGTTAATTTCAAACGTAAACAACTTGTATGATACACATATTATTTAATATGTGTAAAAATATGTATAGAGAACATTTATAGGGATCGCTGCCGAATTAAATTCTTCATTTAGTCAAAGAAAAAAATTGGCATTGCATTTGAAAAAATGAGTTAAGCGTACCTGAATTTTCGCAAACGTTTCCCCCAATTTCAATTGTTTTTCTGAAATAATAAATACACCAAAATGAAATCCATCTTTTTTCTTCCTGATGCGATTTCGAACAAAAAAATGACTAAGTTAGTGATTTTCAAAGAGGAAGGTGCGAACTCAAAAAATTTCGAAAAAGTCTGATTATTTTGAAAACGGCTGCTTAGGTATAGGAAAACCTGATGGTGATTATCTAAAAAAACCGCGAGGAATCTAAAAACGCAACAAAAAGATAGTTTTCCGTTTAAATTAACGAAGTTGATGTCCACCATCTTGAAAATATTTTCTTTGAGCTGCAAGTGATCGATTATAACCGTGCACACATTTTCAGATTAGTATCAGCATTATCATTTGAATAAAATTTTAATGTAACATAGAGTATAATTTAACGTCTTTCATAACCAACATTCTAAATCATCTCCAAAATGTATTCTGTTCCTAAAATCATAGATTTGACCTAGAGAAGTGTCCGAAATAAAAAGTGTGCTGACAAAAAAAATGAGAAGAATCAGTGATCAATTGATCACTCTTTAAACCGACGTTAATACTCTCCAAATCGTAGGTTGATCATACTTCCGATTTGTTTTAGGTAACAATGGATGATGCCATCAACATTAATTTGTTATTATTACATCATACCAGTGGCTCAATAATACTTTTTACGTTTTTAGTTGCGGTTATTCCCGGCACTGATATTCCTATGCATTAGTTTTAACCTTGGATCAATTCATTAGGTGATTGATGATAACATCACAATTTATGAACAAGATTTTCTTGTTCGATCTTGCATATAAGTACGCAGTACGTATCTTATATCGGGATATGTAGGTATTTTTGTTGGAAATGCAGGAAAATGTAAGTATGACATGAATATGTTTCAAAATTTCAGGCAAACATATTTTTTGCAAGAAAATTGTTATTATAAATACTGTCTCAAAAGAGCGGACGGAAACGGATGATTTTAAAAAATTTTTCAATAGAAATGTGACACTGAAATGACCAAGGATATTTCCAATTGACCATCTTAGTTGGTAACTCATTTAATAGAAAAATTAGTATTTTATGATGCTTAAAATAAGTGTATAGTAAAATTCTTCTCAAATCTATCCACAATCATTTGAGACCAAATATGTGACAAATATTACTGCCAGATAATGAAATAATATAGACTAAGATCACGTTATCATGGCATGAATGTTTATAATGCTCAGCAATTTCTTTGCCAATTCTGTATGGGGTATACAAATATAAAATACATAACATTTATAGCGTTTAAGATTTACTCATTCGCGAATATAGAATCTTCGCTACAACATGCCGACCTCTCCAGTCTTCTAACACATCGCCACGGAAAATGACCGGATGAAGAATGGCGATTAAATAATCTGATAACTAATTTTCACTATTAATATAACTACGTCTTATCATGCTAGGGCAGTTCTTGTCGGACATTTTCATTGAAATGGTTATTTATTAAAAGTAAGATAGGCAGTTTTAATTTGAGATAAAATGATATCACTAAAAGCAGCAAAGGTTATTTCACTAATAACTTTATTTACATATAGGAAAAATTACTTATTTAACAACAGTGAACAAGTCATTTGATAATATATTATTTGTGCTAACCAGAAATAATATTCTGTTAAGTGAATCAAGAGATTGAAGATTTGTTAGCTCGTAAGTTCAGTTACATACATTTTGATAGAGAAGCTGAACTATGATAAATGCTGCTAAATGTATAGAACTGATCTTTAAACAATAAACCAACTGATCGAAGGAACTGATATCGTCTGACAACAATTGAATTCATAAAGATTCAATACTTTACAAAAAACAATAGATTGAATAAACATAATTAAACTGTAGTTTATATTTATGATTCCTCTTGTAGAATAAATCAAATCAAGTGTTTACAGATGTCAGTTATATTGTTAGGAGTATGATTTAATCAACTTAAATTCAAAGTAATTTGTGCAACAGATATTTATAGTGAAAATTCCCACTTTTTCTTCTGAGTGACTAAATTAATACACAAATGTTAATTATAATATAATTTTCCATAATTTATCTGATATAGCATGCTTGTTTCAATAGGTCTAAAAAAATGTTGGAACATATGAAACATATTAACTACATGTATGAATTTATGTTAGATGTTGTTGCACTATCTAAAAATATGAATGGAATAGAAATAGATTTGCTTATGAAATTAATTTTATAACCATTCTATTTGAAATGGATCATATCAAAATATTTAACATACAATTGTACTATGAATTTATTATCTAACAATACATTTCAATCTCTCTTTGGCTTTATTACTTGGAGAGAATCTAGTTTCAATAGTCATTAATGTACACCCTCCTGAATATATTTATAAACAAAAGTTCTTGAATAATTCTGTAGTAAAATGCAATATTTACCACAAATTTAGTTTCATAATAATGATGTTAGGTACAAGTAAAACACTTCTGTGAAAATGAAAGAACATTATTTTTGTATCATATTTCTTTTCCGCTCTATGGGAATAAATTATTAACTGTTCAAACTGGATTTTAAAATAGAATTCTGCCTTATTAGGCATTCAAAATACCGTCTTTTTAACCATTTAAGCATTTATGTAAAAAAGCAAGATGTAGTAACGTTTGTTCATTTTGTAATTGTAGGTATTTGCAACACACTTAACTCATTTTTTGAGACCCTAGAATTTATAGTTCAAAAAAACTAACCTTGAAAGATTCCCATTGTTCTTTTACCAAATCAAAGAAAGAAATTGCTTGAGTTCCGACTAAAATAGCTGCTAGAAAGACCAGAATCTTCATTTCGCCTGAAAGGAATATTATTAAATTAGTAGGTCAAAAAATAAACGATGGATATGCAGGAAAATTATAAATTGAGAAGGAATAGTTCAGAACAAAGAAGCATAAGCAACATAGCTTTTGGTAACCTTTCTATATCATTTTGAAAAACAATCTTTAGTGATAATTATTGACATATTCAACTGGTATTCAAATGATGCTGAACAAGTTAACAGTGTTTAGTTTAAATAAAGACTTGTTCTTACTTTGGGTTTGGTATACACTCTACACTAACGACTATACTTCACGACAGTTAAATCACACTAATCACTGCACTGACTGACTGAACTGACGAGCTAAGCTGATGCGCAAATATTTAACGGTTCATAATAGATTTGGAACTGGATTGGAAGAATAGCAGAATAGCAGAATACTGATAACTGCTAGCTAACCTCTTGACACGCAACACAAGTAAATTAATAGAGGAGCAAAACAAGAAATGAAACAACAAGCAAATCACGAGACTCGGGAATTACCAATCAGATATACCCCACAACTACAACATGAAAATTGAACATTATTATTCATTCTTTTGTCCTGTCTTGTGCAGTGGCGGACCCATTAATTTACCGGAGGGTGATTTAAAGTTTTACACATAGGTACATCATACATGCAATGACCATACGTTTCAAAATTATTATATAAAATAAAGCATATTCCTAAACTTATAGTAACTATATCTAGTAAACCAAAATTAATCAAACTCCAGACTTCTATTTTTCGATAGGTCACTTCCTCATTTCTATTATATAATTGATGTGGAATGTATTGTTTCGAGCATGGTAAATACCTATGTATTTTATTCAATTCATATTCCTTCGATAATCTAAAATGACGACCCGTTATACCGACGTTAAATTATAATGATTCCAGTGGTACGCGGCTCAATAATTGTTCCACACATTCTGATCGAGGAATTCTAAAGGCCACACTGTCGGCGAAAACGTAAGTTTTCCCGCCTATCCTCGGGTCTCTTTTCGCCGATTCTCTCCTTCTTTTGTAGTGCTATAAATAAGAAATATTCACCCTTATCCAGTAAAAATATGTTTCAGTGGATAAGGCAGAATATTTCTTATTTATAGTGTTATAATGTATTCACAGTGTGAACTCTTTTATAGTTTATTATGTTTTGTAGTGGTTTAGTAGTAGTACCTAATTTATTTATTTTATTTTTATTTATTTTTAAGGGATCATTGATGACAATGTTCCGGATGCATAGAAAGAAAATAAAGACATCTGGACGAACTGAACCGGGCGCCAATGACATCTTCAAGCTCATGGTAGGGTTTGCATTTTTGCATTCGACCTAAAGAACTCGTTTCTCGGGGAAGTATTGGTGTGAAAAACAACTAGAATTACTGCCACTGACGTAAGTAATATATTTTATTTATATAAAGCAGCTTAATAAGTATTCAAAATCATAATCAGTATCAATTACGCTAAAATTAGAAGTTCAATATTTTTTGAATATAAACTATATTCGTGACTTTGGGAGTTAAATTTGATAGCGAAATGAGTTTTAATCCTCAAGTATCAGAAATGGTGGCAGAAAGTCTCAAAATGCTAGGTTTTGTGCTAAGAATTTCTACTGAATTTTCAATTGAAACAAAAAAGATCATATATTGTGCTTTCTTAAGATCTATTCTGGAATATTGTTCGGTTATATGGGATCCATACTATAATGTAAATATCGATTTGATTGAGAATGTACAAAAGAAGTTCTTGAGGAATTGTGCTTTTCACTTAGGTCTTCAACGATAGGAATGTGAGTACAGCCAAATCCTAACCAGACTAAATTTAAAATCATTAGAAGATAGGAGAATTTCTATTAACTTGAGTTTCCTTTTCAAAATAATAAATAATACACTGCCCAGAACTACTTCAACTAATAACTTTTTATATTAAACAAAAAGCTACCAGAAATTCGAATATTTTTCAGATAAATTTTTTCCACACCAATTATGCATTGAACGATTCCTCGTCTTCTGAAGCTGGGAAATCAATATGACAATAACTAAAATTCATTTAATGTGTCGCTTCAGAAGCTTTTTTTGCCTTTTTAAGCTTTTCTTTACCTTATCCTTTTCTTTGTAGGTACCTGATTTGTTACACCTTTTAATAATGTAGACACAAGACATAAGCATTCAATATTACTTTGTATTTCACACTTTATTAAACGTGTTTTGTAAATTGGCGCTGCCGTTAATAAATAAATAAATAAGTAATTTAGTACCTACACAAGTAGGTAGTATACATCCATCTACAAATAATGTATATATACATTATTTATTGATTGTAGTACAAAAGTAGTTCGTACATTCTTAAAAAAAAAAAATTTGCAGTTGTTGTTAATTATGGCCAAGACTACAATACTAAACTGTTTTGTATAGTTGAAACATTGATTAATACACATTTATATTTGAATCAATGGTTCATATATGACTATCCATATTTAAGAGGACATTGTGAAATCATATGTTGTAATGTTGTACATCAAGTGCCCGACGCATCGTGGGAATTGGGCTCTTGATATCTATCCACTCTTCAAGTAAGACGGCATCCGTAAAGAAGAATAACTCTATTTATCTACATTAATAATATTTTATTCTTATAAGCCTATCCATTGGAAAGTGACAATAATTACTATTAAGTTACGTATTGCATGCGACCTAAAGTGCTATGAAAATCATATCTACTTAAATGAATTCTATTATTTATTTGTTTATATTATTTATTTTTTATTTCAGACTCTAGGCTGATATTGAAGTCATGCAGGAACTCGTTGAGGAAGAAATGGATCCATAAACTCCACAAACAATGACCAGATACTAGAATCAACCAGACCTCAAACTGCAGCCACTATTCGTCGACGCAAAAACTCACCACAACTCGTGGAAGGTGATCACTAGGAACGAAGATTCAAAACCACGGGGGTAATACTACGAGTGCACGCAATACTATCGTTAGTAATTCTGTCAGATGCTTAGTGCTTAGTACAATTAGTTGGAATCCCGCGCTTTAGTTGATGTGAATTAGTTTTCAAACGTCATCTGATGATGGTCGTGAGACTGAAACGTACGCAAAGACTAGAATATATGACTTATATGCTAATGTGGCCAAGAATCATCATTATACTAATTATGATTCAACAGCTTGTTACTATATTAATAATTTTGTTACAATGAACCTTACTATACTATCAACTGATAACTCCAAGATTTGAGAATACCACAGTGTAGTGAAACAATTTGTCAGCATTAATTATTTAAAATTAAATGTTCAAGTTTTTGTGTGAATTTGAGTTTTATTCTCGAACTCTCCCGTTTAATGTTCTTCCTATAAACGGGAGTGGTTGGTTGTAGAAAAAGTATAGTATGCAATTCGCACAAAATGACAATTTCACACTCCTATGAACTTTTACATTCGTCCAAATGAGCCTCATATTGTGCTTATTACATATAGTCCAGGAAAATTAGACGAAAATCGATCAGATTTTAGAAGTTTTTTTTAAGTTTAGGCTTAGGCCACGGTGTAAGAAGAGAGGTGTGTCAACTCACGAATATAGGGACTTCTTGTGTCGTTAGTACTGCAAGGCGCCGCAGAGGGTAAAATGGCGGCGATTTAAAGGCCTGTAAACATGGACCGGGCAGTGGCGGCCATTTTACCCTCTATTAGCGCCTGTGGAGAATGACGAAACTAACGACGTACGATTCGCTCGGTGCGACGGATTAACATTGAGTCGACCTCGACACACCTCTCTTCTTACACCGTGGCTTAGGCCAACCTGGATATCCTTGCCTCATACATATATATATGTATATATATATATATATATATATATATATATATATTATATATATTTTGTAGGTCAATAATTGAAATATCTCGAAAAATATGCATTTTTTCAAAAAAAGTATGTTTTCAGAAATATTTCATTTTGTTATGTATGACACATGATTTCATATAATATTCGATTATCCAGAATATATATACAAAAAAACAACGCGGAAAATACTTGATTTTTTGTTCAAAATGTCATTTTTCGAGATATTTCAAATTTTGACCTAAAAAAATATATATATGTCTATATATATATGAAGCAAGAATATCCGGGTTGGCGGGGGGTTCCATATGTTTCCTGGTACCAAACACTACCCATTTTTACAAAAAACCCAAACTCAAAAAAACCCAAACTCAAAAAAATCCAAACTCAAAAAAAACTTCCAAGAATACTTCCTTATTTTCCTGAACTAATAACAATATTGAATACTACTGGCAGATATTCTACCTGCTAGGTCATCTTTGGTAATAAATCGCAAGTATTAGCACAACATATTTTCACTATGGGCCACGGAAAATTATATGTTATTCTATGCCCCTACAATGTTTATCTCTTGCCTGTGGTTGTATTATTGAACATAGACAACCATTAAAAAGATTTAAACCACTGATTGAACGATTAAACTTCCTAGTGGTAAAAAATGGCTGAACAGTTTGATGTTTCGAGTGAAAAGAAGGCAATTTTGCTAGATCGAGCAAGAAGAAGGCTTACTCTGCGAAATGAATTCTTGAAAAGTGCTTCCGATCCCTTTCGTCATGCAACTGGTGAAGGAGGCACAGTGGTAAGTACTGCTTGAAACCTTTAAATTCAAGCTGGGATCCTATTATATCATCTATAACCTCCAAATTGAAATTTAATTTCAGGTCAGATTTTAATATTTACATTCTTACTAAGTTGAAACTGGGTAATTTGCTATATTAATATATAAGAGGATTATATAATACATTCTGTAAAATATTCTACACATTCAATTTTGCATCTTTGGGCTTGAAAACTACTTCATTTGAAAGAGATTTATGGATTTGTAGGTATTTGATACAAGCTGATAGGTATTTCATACAATTTTCCTTCTAAATTGATTCCAATTATGGTAGTTCTGAAGATATATCAGATTATATTATATCAGATGCCGTTTCGAAGCAAATTGAAGCATGAATTTCGAGGAACAATGTTATTTGATTTTAAGGAAGCTATAATAAAGCTTACCTTTCAAATCTTGTCGATTTGAGTTAACTTTATAACTTCATAAAATCTCACTTTGAAATTGGAACCAGAAGGTTCTTTGGCTAGTTTTATGATTAAAATGTTGACTTCAAGCACATATATTTGAAATGGAAACTGAAATAGAGAGATATTTGTGATACGTCTCTTTGCACTTGATAGGATTTTTATACATTCATGCCCTAGATGAAAATTACTTGTCATCAAATAGAAAGATTCCTTTTAGTGTTAAGTAATTTTGAACTTGGATATTATAAAGAATTACAGTTTATGTTCGAGATTAATGTGGGTTGAGTTTTTACAAACAGGGAAATAGGTGCATATCTTTACTTGAAAGAACTTGAACTGGTATGAAAGAAAAAAACAACAACAAATGATGTTTTGAATGATAAATTACAGGGATAATAACCACATATCTACCCTGATTGAAGAGGTTCAAGTGTTACCAACTAAGATTTAAAATATTTGAAACTTATTTATTTATCTAGTTATTTACATTTTTGAGCTAATACACAACAAGAATATTTTTAATGTCAATAGATCTAACATTACAGGTTGGTTTTTTCTGATCCTTATATTAATGTTACTAAACGTTATAAAGGTTATTTCAATAATTATTTCATGGCACATATTTCATTTTGACAATATCATTACAATGAATAATAGGATTCCATGTATATTGGAATTATTATCTTACATGTATATCATTCTCTTTATTAAGAAATCTGATATAATAATACTATCTAACAATTTTACGAGTATAAATGTTTAAAACTGCTATAAAATAATTTGTGTCATCCGTTGGTTATTGTACAAAGCAAAATAATTATTATTGTGGCTGTTCGGAGAAAGATATCTATTGTTTTGTACATTAATTAAAATCTCTGTTAAGTACTGTTAACGGTTTTTTGATGTCAACAGAATATATACTTCATTAAATATGTATATCCTGTTAACATCAGGAAGAATTTGCTCCCAATGCATAATTATAATAACTAACCACTAACCAGATTTTTTCAGTTAACCAGCATATTTATATGTACAGTCCGTCCATAAATTCATTTCTAACCAAACGCATATTTTTAATGGAAAATCCTCTAACACGTCGGTTTTTAATTTCAATTTAACGTACTTTCTAAAATATTCTCATTATGCAGGGTCATTCAGATTGTAGTAATGATGTAATTCGAACATATGCTTATATTTTCTGTTTATTTGACTATTTTTGATGTCATGTTTGCTCTAATAATAAATTGTCTAAATTATCAATAAATGTATTGATTTGTTTTTGTTAATTTTGACCATCCTATGTGGGATATATGTCTGAAATCAGTATTTCACAGAGATTCAAAAACATCAAAAATATATACGGTACCATTTAAAAAAATCGTAGCTTACTTCATAACGCCAATGTGAATCTCCCTGTATAATGAATAAATTTTCGTAAATACGTTAAATTGAAATTCAAAGTCGATGTGTCTGAGGAATTGCTATGAAAATGAATTTGTGCGAGACTTTATGGGCGCACTATATAATATAATAACATTTGAAAGTAATTTTTGTACGCATAATACCTACCCACTTTTTTGGTTTTATATCAAAACACTTATAAATCAGATTTCATGACCTTTAAACCACGGCAACCCGGGCCTACTCGCGTGGAAGCATGTCAGTACTTGCATACTTTTATTCCAAACGATCTTGAGTGTACTAAAATCGGATAAGTCGTTTATAAATTAAATGCGGAACTTAATAATTTCCAGGATTTTCTGATCATGATTTTTCCCTATATTTCTATGCCCAGTAGTTTGCGGGATATGGCCGGTGGCCAACCTTAATGAAACACCATGTATAGTTAAAGAGAAGTATTGTAATCGGTGCAAAAAAAAATGTTTTCTATATTCAGGATATATCCGTTTTGAGAATTTCTGAATCGATCGATCTAGACTATTTTTGACATGTCTGTGTGTATGTGTTTGTAATCCTCTGTAGAGACGATTGCGCCATTTGCTATTGGTCGTATAGATTTGAAATTTTGCAGATCGCTTTAAAGTAGTGAAAATGGAAATGTATAGTTTTTGGGCACGGTAGCCCCGTTTCGAGTGGTATTTTTGAGACCCATCTTCAGGTTTTCAAATGGAATTATAATATTTTATTTAACTATAATGACAACCGTGTTTTTCTGGCTATAAATATGTATCACAAATATATATTTAACCTGCACAAGTGTCCGAAATTCTCATTTTAAGATTCAAGTGACGTCATCGGTGTGAAGCCGCAGTCTATTTTATGCGTTTATTCTGGCAAATTTTGATAGTTCATGTGGTAGTAGGTGTTAGTATGAAACAAGATTATATTACAGTGTGATTAATTTCGAAAGTCAACCTGACAGCAAGTGTCAGTATGGAACATAGAGTTGTAAAATAAATTATGTCTTTCATCTTTCATTAGCGTTTTCTAAATCATTTCCAATATATTTTCTGTTCCTACAATCATTTACATTTGACCCGGAGCAGTGTCCGAAAGCTATTTTTGTAATTTGCCTCCATTTTGATTTTCTAATTGACCCATTAACGAACGCAACGTCATCACTCGCCGTGTCTTAATATCCAAAAAAGCACGGAACTTTTTACGAAAATTTTTAGGTTGGCGAGCTTGATGCGGACTTATCTTGTCATCATTATGTCAGTTTAAATGACAGTGTCGAGCGTCAACAACTCAAAAAGCGATCACAGAACCACTAAATCAAATTTTCACTTCCAAAATTAAGATGTTACCAACGACCATAAAAATCACTAAATGGACTAAATTGAACATTCTTGTTTAAAAACGGCATAAAAAGGGCAAATTACAAAAAATAGTATAAACAACTCGTTTCCTAAGACCTTGAAGCACTCATTCTTTAAAAAAACTCGTGGCTTCGCCACTCGTTTTTTAAACTTGAATTCGTGCTTTAAGACGAGTCTTAGGAAACTCGTTCTTTAATATACTATTTGCTAACACAAGTGAGGGAAGTCACGTGACCAATTAATCATAGCTTTTTCCAGACAGAATGCCAATTTTTTTCATTTACTAGATAGTGGAGATTTAAATTCCGAATCGATCAGTTCAATATCAATATTCCCTATATTTGATAGTTTTCAAGCTATGGTGGCTTTTTGTTAAGAATGAGGGAAGTTCATTCTTGCATAGTTAGCCATGGAAATCAAAAATATCATGATTTCGAAACTTCTCTGTTGGGTTATTGTTTGGTTGTTTGACAAGAAGTTGCAAAATATGGGCAATGAAAGTTATTCAAATCTAAATTTAATGAATTTTCCTCAATATCAACAAAAGGATTTAAACAAGTTAATAAAACTTGTCAAATGGCGCCACCATTATTAATGATGGCCACCAATAACCTTAAAAAAGAATTGTAAATTACAAATTCTGTATGTACAATGTTAATTTCAAACGTAAACAACTTGAAAGAAATGCATATTATTCAATATGTGTAGTCAAATATAACTTTCATTAGAGTAATTTCCAAGAGTACTCTTAATAATAATTATATAAATACACTTACAGACTGTTACCACTTTCAATCACACTGTTACCATCAATCTTTTTCAGTTCACTTCAATACTATCAAACATATGTATAGAGAACATTTAGAGGGATCGATCCCGAATTTGATTCTTCATTTAGTTGAAAAAAAAAATATGCATTGCATTTGAAAAAAATTAGTTCAGGGTCCCTGAACTTTGCCCCAATTTCAGAAATTCTCAATTGTTTTTCTCAAATAATAAATTCACCAAAATGAAGATCCATATTTTTTGTTCCTGATGCTCCGAAACGATTTTAAAAATTAAAAATGACAAAATTTGTGATTTTCAAAGAGGAAGGTGCGAACTCAAAAATTTTCAAAAAACATTATTTGGAAAACGGCTAGACTTAGGTATAGGAAAAACTGATGATGATCATCTAAAAAAACCGCGAGGAATCTGAGAACGTAACAAAAATATAGCTTTCCGTTTAAAATAAAGAAGTTGATATCTTGAAAACATTTTCAGTGAGCAGCAAGTGATCGATTATCCACACATTTTCAGATTCGTATCAGCATTAGAACTCAAAATACTTGTAATGTGCTTTTTAGAGAGAACACATTATATATTTACTTTTTATGATTTAATACTCTAGAACCGTTGAGATGGATGTATAGTGCAGTTTTTCTTGGAAATACCTACTTGTATATTACTAGGAATAAAATTAATCTTGGTTAGACTTCTCGATATTTTATTGGGTAGCAATAATCTATCGAAATGTCAAAATCGAGATTGATTATATTCATAAGAAGCTGAAGGCCAAGAAAAATTACGCTATTTATACAGGGTGTTTCGGGAGGAAAGGGAACCATTTTAAAGACTATTTTAGAGGTCAAAATGGACAAACGTTTTTTGGAGTAATAATCAAAAACTATTAATTTGCAAGCTAATGAAATAATTACTTTGAATTATATTTTATCAAGTTGACTGTAAAACATACTTCTTGTCAAATAATTTTTGACGCTATTATTATTATAAATTAGAAGGTTGTAAGTAAGTACTCGTAATAACAAATAATCTTTTTAATTTATTCGGCCTTAGACGTATATGTAGGGAATATGCCGACATGATATTTGTCAATGGTAACACAACCCAGGCAATAGACGAATATCAACGAGTCCTCTCCAACAGAAATGTTTTTCAAAATATATTTTTCAAAGGCTCAAGAAAGTGGAATGTTCCCAAGCGCAACAATTGTTTCTGAAGTGAAAGGTGGAGGGAATTGCAAATATCACATTACGCCGTTTGGCAGACACTTGAAGAAATTGTTTAAATCCGTTTCATTTGAATCCAGCTCAACACCTAGCTACTGATTAAGAAACAAATACCTATTTTGGAAAAAGCTTCGATATAAATTCTTCAATAAAAAGTTTTTGTTATCCCGCACTCTAATGGTGTTGCCAAAACTTACTGCATCGAAAAAGTCTTTAAATGCCAGTATAGTGCATACCAATATTCAAATAAAAAACTTATTTGAATTCTTATTTCGACATCTGTAACTCAGAATAGAAGCACGTGTGGACACTTATTTACAAGAACTTCTTTCTTATTTTGACTCTAGGAAACACCTTTCCTCCGAAACAGCCTGTATATTCTATTGATAATAATATTACAATATTCAACCTGGGAGTATACAAAAATAAGACCATAGGAGGGATTAGAACCTACATCGTTAGTTCTAATCCGAAGTATTTACCAATTAGGCCACTGAGGTTACTGTCTAAGATTTACATTTTTGTGAATATGAACCATCTCTGATGGTAGATTGTTAAACTTGTTTCATTCGATGTCCCGTCTACAATTTAGGTACATCCATCTTAAGTTCAATCCCTTGAGAGGTTTACTCTGACGGTAACCCAAGTGGCATGATTGTCAACGCTATGGATTGCACTAGGGCAAGATCTTTAATATTATCCTAATAGGTATACGGATGCTGATTATACTAGAGGGTAGGACGCCAAGTTGGCAATCCCACATTGGTTTCCAACATCCTTTGCTATTTTTATATAACCACCATCTCCCCAATTGGAACCATAAGAATTTTTCACCAGCCAATATTTCAATCCACTTTCAACTCCATATCCGATAATGAGTACGCCGTGATTCATATCCTCAAGTTTGTTTTTGCATAGGGGATCGTTGTAAACGCCATCTTTGTAGAATTGGAAAGATTTTTGACCTGCATCAATAGCAACAGAAACTGGTCCAACTGTAGCAACTGCTATTTCTAACGCTTTTTCATCACCTTCTGGTAACTCTACGTATCCTGCAAATGAAAAGTTGCCCATAGTAGTTTAATTATTAAGAGCATAAATACATCGGATCCAAGGGAATCAATATACGTGCTTCTTTTGACATGATGGAAAATACATCTGTCTGACATTAACTTACATTTTTTACATCGAATTTATTTAATAACGACAATAATAATAAAAAAACTATTTTACCTGTACAGTAGGCACCAACAGTTTGAGGATTAAATCGACAAGCTCCCTCTTTTCCTTCATATGGATATGATTCGTATGTGTCCAGACCTGGTTGATTCTTCACATATTCGAAAGAATCTGTCATTTGTCCTCCACTGCATCCGGTATTACTATAAGGGGTTGAACAGTCAACAATGTTCTGCGGACTTAATTCTACCAACTTTCCCGTTTTCCTGAAAGTCTGACCTTCTAATGATCCGGCCTGAAATAGAAATTAATTTTCAAAAATGTAACATTTATGCAACGTATTTGGAACTCTATTGTAAACCTCTTTATAATATAACTCAAGGTCCAAATATGAAAGATTTTCGAAATATTACAACTCACATGCATCTGGCGCAGCATATGCTTGCGATAAAGGCTTTATCGGCACTTCTTTTGATTTTTTTTGTCGTCCTTGAGAGTGATTATGCGCGTATCGAGTCTAGTACAGTAGGGGTATATAGCCCCCGGCGACCACCGGCTGTCGCTCAATACCATTTAAATAGTACACCTAATGAAGGATTTGCCCCTTAAGGAAACTTTGAGGGTTTGATTGCATCCCAAGCTCAAAACCATATTTTCTGGATTCAAGGAGTTGCCCCTTTGATTTAGAGGTGCTACAAAAAATGGGCTTTAATTGAGTATTTGTTGAAATATTATGTACATCTTACTATAATGTTACTTAGTTTAACGAAAGTACATTGGCTTGAAATTTTAATAATCGGGTATTTTGAGTGTTTGCTTCGATGAATAATAACGCTCTGACTTCAACATCATAATATGAAAAAGAATGTGGATTAATAATATCGACTTGAACCTGAACGTTAATTCCCCGTACCTCTATCTAAAAATTGCAGGTGTAGGATTAGTTTTATTTTAATAATCGAACAAGTGAAAAAAGTATTCTGTAGTACAAATGAATCTTCAGGAAAATGCTTCTTAATGCCATTCACATGCTTTTCGTCATTCAATACCAAAATGTATTTTTTTGATACTTTTGAATTTGGATTCGGCTCGAATATTTTCACTTCTTTTTATTATGAAAATTAGGAATGAATAGAGTCTGTTCCATCCGTTATAGTCAATAGATCGTATATTACTATTAGGCCCGGTCGTTTCATTTGGTAAATAAAGTTTCAGTTAGGAAACCGGCAGATAAAGTTACAGGGAAGATTATTTGTCAGTTATCTTATGTTCGTCTTTTCAGAATAATACTTATAGATACTATAAATTCAGTTACATTATTCTATAATTACGCGGATAACCTAGTTTGTAGTTGCCAAGTAAGGCGGGTGAAGTCTCAGACCAAGGTCGCTTAGCGGAATCACTTCTCACATAGGAAACAGCCTCGAGTTTCCAGACCTGTATATACGACCGTGTCTCAGACTAATATTTAATACTAGTCTGAGGGTGAAGTGTGATAAGTGGATTGAAATTGAAAATCATTGACAATACTCTATGATGGGGAAAAAGAAATTTACAGTCCGGGGTAAAAAACGTGCACCTAATTTTAGCACGACAGAAGTCAGAAATCTAGTGAGATTATGCTCATAGAGGAAAATAGACGCAATAGAGAACAAGTCACAATGGAAAAAATGAAGTTGGAAATAGAAAACTGGAAGGAACGGCATTTGAAAAAAGTTTTGCTCTAGAATTAGAACTGAAAAAAGGCAGATTCTACTATGAGAATTGTTTTACTACTCTTATGTGTAAAGAATGTACCCGTTTAGTGACAAGATACTCATAATATCAGAATACTTTTGTAAATGTTCCAAACATAATTTTCACGTATTAAGAGGACTCCATCATCATTCTCATCATCGACGTCATCTTGACCGTCTTTCATCATTCTGATTTCCATCTTCAAAGACTTGTTCCTTCTCCTGTCAAGCAATATTATGTAATATCGCCCAGGCAATAACAATTCTCTGAGCTAAGCGCAGGTTATAGCGAATCCCAAGACTATGGGTGGGAAAACGTCGTTTTAATATCCCGAATACTCTTTCAATTGTAGTCCTAGTTCTAATTTGAGACTCGTTGTAAAGATTTTGTTCTGGGGTGACTGGATTCGCAAGTAGTGTAGGAAGAAAATTACAGATGAATATCTGCTATCTCCAACTACAATACCGTTCTTCATTTTATCTGCTTACAATCGCATTTTGACCGAAGAATTGTTGAAAATGTGCGCATCATGTACCTTTAGGATTTCGGAAAACTTCTGCAATTGCTCCACCTGAAGATTGAAGCTTGATATGTGTACAGTCGATTGCACCAACTACTCTTGGGAAATGAGCCAAATGGAAGAAATTGATCATGGTTTTCCACTGTTGATATAACACGACTTATAACCTTCCCAGCAGTAGATTTGTGAACTCCACAAGGTTATGTAAAAGTTACCAGTTCCAGGAACCGTAATGTCATCAGGAGCTGATTCATATGAATCACTGCCCGGTCCAGGTTTCTATAAAACCAAGTGGAAATTTAATTTGTATTAATATCTTTTTACTTCTACCTAGGGTTCTCCAAATCATCTCTTATTAATTCCAGAATCATTCCAACAGGGGGCTTACACAACCGAAAGCAGACGATGAATTTTTCATTGTCCCAAATATCTAAACGGGTGATTCGAGGACGAACATTGAACGTTCGTTCAGGATTGTTGGGCCCATTATTTCTGCGATTTCGGCTAAATTGTTACTTCTAAATGTTCAAAAATATCAATTTTTATATGCGAATCAACAATATAATGTAAATAGAAAATAACTGGCACTCCACTACCAGTTAACTTATCCAAAAATTGGTTAACTGTCAGATAAGTCTTACCTGGAACTTGAATTAGAGTGCATTATACAAATACAAAATAAACATGTCATTCTATGAATAGAAAAGGTCGCTACCTGCCAATAGTGAGGGGTTGGTTCTATATTCTCTGAGAAAGAAACGATTTTATTCTGGGTAATATTCTAAGAATCTAAGATTTTTCATACTCTCCGTTTCTTGATCTCTTCCCACATAAACAACCTGTCGGAAACTAATTTAGATTCTAATCCCTCAGTGAAAACAACTTGTTTTCTAGCCCAATGGAATTAGACGAAAAACGAGCCAAACCCAAGAAAAATTATAAATAGAATTTTTCCTTCGGAATTCGTTAGGGGGGTCACTGGGAGTCTACACTTCGGTTTTCAAATTCCCAGTGGTATTGGATTTTCCGCCATCTTTGGTTTTTTGTTTTTTAAATAACTCGTTTATTTTCAATTTTACACAAAAAATTGTCATTACCAAAGTTGTTCAGAATTAAATTTCCTACAATTTTTGTTCTCATCATTTTTTCCGTAGGATCGATATTTTTCGATTCACACCCGAAAAGAAAGGGTGATTTTTTGTTTATTGAATAACTCTTTTTTTTCAATTTTACACGAAAAGTGGTCATTACCAAAGTTGTTCGAAATTAAATTTCCAACAATTTTTGTTCTTATCAATTTTTCTGTAGAAACCAGTTATTTAAAAAACAAAAAACCACCCTTAAAATCAAGATGGCGGAAAATCCAATACCACTGAATTCCGAAGGAAAAATTCTACTTATAATTTTTCTTGGGTCCAATCAACAATTCGATTGGGCTATTCTTGTAATCCGTAAATTAGCTGTAAAAAATCTGAATTCCCAATCATTAAAACAGCCCCCTTGGTCATGGTCTATTAGACGATAAAAGATGAAAGCTAATTCATCCGAACGAGGCGGAACTCTGAGTTCCGTAGATTTGGTTTTAAGGTTGGGACTCATATTCATTCAAACCATCTAATTTCATTGAGGGGGAATTTTCGTAAGGTAAAGCAATTTTCTCGTCAACATTTACTATACTATCTTGTCTTAGGAGCAATATTATAAATATCGGATATTTGAAGTACTGATGTAGTGTTCTTCATTTTCTAGAATTTCGAATTAATAGTCGAAAATTAGAGCTATATACATAAAATATTTACGATTACAAAACAAAAGATTGAATTAAATTCTAGAAATTACCTATATTAACAAGATCCATTTATTGATTATTATATTGGTTGGTGTCGCCAACTAGGTTAAAAACATTTCCCGTGACTTCACTAAAGTACCAGATAAAGTTTTAATTACGTTGGGATATCTTAGTGGTACATTTACTCTTGGGTAGATGATCTTTCCAGCATTGTTGTCAATGGGATATTTATAACTCGACAGAGATGTCGACCGATAGCACTGCAGCTTACGCTGAGGAGGCCGAAACAGCTTTATTGTAGCTGAAGTGTTACTGTTCGATGTAGAGAGATCATCTGATGGCTTATTATAAATGACTCTGATTTCTGTAAAATTGCCCATAGCAATCAACTTGGACTACACCTAGTTTCAAAGAAATGATTATATTTATTGAGTAATGATACGTACCGCACTGAAAGCATAACAACTCATACAAATGTCTTGCATTTTCACTCTTGTAACAGCTCCCGCTTCTCTCCAATCTATTCGTTCAGGAATTAATGCATTGGCACTAGGAATAAACGTCGTAGGCGTTGGTAGTTTGACCCTTCTTGATGGATCACTCTGGTTGAATCCATTGAGAAATCTATTGAATTCTTCTGGTGCCAAATCCCCATAGGAATTCAATTGTTGAACAAATCTAGCTTTTCCAGTGGCGTAATCTTCGTTAAACATCACCACTCTATTTCTGTTCTCTATGAAGATTTGTTTTCTGAAGAGATCCTCTTCTATTGTATTGTAGACTTTATTATATAATTCCTGGAAGAAAATAATTTATTACAACATTAAACTTCTGAATATGATGAATTTCTATAAATAGACAATTTCCAGATGTTACTACTATAGTACTAAGCCGAAATGGCTTATTAATTCTTTAATTAACAAATTAACAACTATTATATACAACAAATGTAATATTTTTGAAATAACATTCTGTTTTAATGCGAAAATGTTACACTGATTACGAACTCGATACTGAAAATTCAAATTTCAAAATGGCAGATCCAACATGGCCGTCTTTTTGAACTGAAAGTGTACCAAAATTTAAAAAATACGATTTACACCCGAAATATGTATTTTTCAGAAAAATTGTGTTCCATAAGAAAACATAGATGTCAACTCCTTATTCTTGATAATTTCAAACCCCTATACGTATAACAAACCGTACGGTGATAATATAAGGTTTTAAAATTGTATTAATTGAAATTTATTATATAATCAAGGTTGATATATCATATCTAAATAAAAATACAATACATCAAATCAACCCTTACAATTAAACTTTTTTCTTATAATGCACCAATCCTTTTTTCAATACATGATGCGCCTTACCTTGCGTTCTGTGTTTGGCGTTTGAAAAATAAACACGCCAAATTAAAAATTCAAACAGTGGTCAATATCTCAGATTTAGAGCTATCATTTTCCTGATAATTCACTTATAATGGAAATTTGTCCAAACTGTTAACGTGTTTCGCACGTTATATGTTTGTATTTTTAATTTGGCTTGTTTATTTTTCAAATGGCAGACATATGCATAACGAGCATTATATATTTTTTTTAATTTGAAATTTCAAGACTAGGTTTGATGTATTTTGATTTTATTTTGATATATTATTCCAATCTTGATTATATAATGAATTTCAATTAAAACAATTTTAAAACCGTACATTTGCAGGTTATAATATTGATTTCTAGTGACCGCGTAAATGCTTGAATATATTTCGTAAAATATCTTTGGCATAAACTATTTTAATCTAATGGACAATATGTAAACAAAGTGAGTAAAGTTTAAAGGTTGAGTAAATAAAAATACAATCTTTGTAAAATATTTATATAGATATTCAACAAAGTAATTGTCTTATTATTTGTTCAAAAATGCAATGTCACAAAGTAACGGAACTATGAACTAAATGTACCGAAGCATCCCATTGATATTTAGAAATCTACATAATGAACTTTGGCTAGTATCTTTAAATATAAGTGTCTTGTTGGGTTGATGCTTCTTTACAGGCTACAGTGTCTGTTCCGGATGGAGTTCACTAAGTAATGGATAAAAGAATACAAATTGGTTGAATGAAAATTGAATTTATAATTTTAGAAATTGATGAAACGACTGCAATTCTAAATTGAAGATTGAACTGTTTCTAAAATATGTTCTGTTAATACTGAAGCAGCATTGCCGTACAAATTGGTGGACTAGGGTGTCTTAAGTATACCCATTGATTATGTATATTAATCAATGGTATACCTAACAGTGGCGGCTCGTGAACTTTTTAAGAGGAGGCTGGACATAAAACGTTTCTGTAAACCTGATCGGTTGAAAAGTCATCACTGTTTAATATAAAATGTTTCAATTAATTTGTCTTTAATATTAATTTTTATGGATGGTAAACACTGCACGTGATGTAAAATTCCATCGAGTTGGAGCATTACAGGGAATTCTGTTTCCTACTATATTATTTAAAACTTAAGTTCGTTTGTTTGAAGACCGTTTAAATGTCCCGCCATTACAGATGCGCCGTCGTAAGTCTGAGAAATTGATTTATTCGCAAAGTCAAATCGTTGAAATGTTTCTATTAAAAAATTGAATAGAATGGCCGCTGTTCTTCCCGAACTAACACTGAAAATCTTTCCACTAGTTGTCCATTTTCTACAATTAATAATTTACCGAAGAGACAAATTCTAATCTAACCTTATTTCGCGTGGCTTCACTCAACTATTATACCCGCATAAAACAAAACAAGCACCGACGCAACACCCATGTGTCGTATTTCGTACCACACCGACCGTACTGAACTTAAAGGCAGGCTAGCCTACTGAGGGTGTTGCCGTTTCAACTATGTTTTACGGTATTTAGCAATTGGAATGGTCGGAAAAACGGCAACTGTGTTGAGCAACACGTGTTAATAGTTCAGAGCTTGAGATATATAGAGAGTCTAGCACTGTTGCCAGATTAAAAATAACTACTGAGAACGGGGAATTAATTGTTCTGTCTTTGAGTATGGCATTAAGGCAATTTCGTGATGTGATGCTACGGTTCTTGTCCTTGTTGGAGATTTCTCTTGGCGGATCCGTCGCGAGCCAGCTCGTCTGCCTTACGATTGACTTCTGCTTTGTCGTGTCAGTTTGATGTTGTTAGCTTTTGCTGCTTAGCTTAGGGCAGGGGTCGACGACAGGAGAACCTCGGTTCGAATCCGGACCTCCAAATATAGGAACAGGGCCCGCCTGTCTATTCTATTCATTATTAAAAATTGTTCTACCAATTAATTAGTGTTTTCCAAGAGACGCATTTCTCATTTTATGAATGGTAATTCGCATTGAACGTATTTATAACCTGCCTTTTTAATTTTTGTATTAATAAAACAAAAATTGTCATTGTAATTTTAAGTGTTCCGAGTTACTTGTAAAATGTGTATTTTAGATGCCACGCTTTGTTTCGTAAGAAGAAAGCCATTATTTATTTATGAATTTTTTTACCTGGATCGATATAAATTTGGAAAAGCTTTTGGACTTTACTTTGAATTACTTGCCGTCCCCTGGCTTAGTAGTCCAGGCTGTGAACCGGAAAATAAAAATAAAGAACATGTAAGTTCGAATCAAAAAATTTTGTTTGCATTAGCTTCAGGAGGTTCTCAGGGTCATTCATACACCTTGAAACCTCTTGGGAACCCCAACCCCACCCATTGGGGCGAAAATGGCCCGAAATCACCAAGTCTTGAATTGTATTTTCTACAAAAAAAGGTATTTTGACATTTCAAGTGCACTTAGGAGGTTTTTTGGGTCGCTGAACACGAATCCGTAGCCAGACTTCCTTGAAATCCATCGTAGGGGTGGTAAAATCGACGAAATTGGCTAATTTTGCACCCCTATATGTTATTTTGCAATTTACGTGTTTTGGGCATTTCGAATGCACCAAGTAGGTTTTTTGGGTCGCTGAATACGATTCCGAAGCCAGATTTACTCGAATATCATCCTAAAGGTGAGAAATTTACAAAAATGGCTAATTTGACACGCTTCTAAATTTTTATTATTTTTGAATTTTAAAATTACTTCGGAGTAAATCTGGCTTCGGAATCGTATTCAGCGACCCAAAAAACCCTCTTGGTGCATTCGGAATGCCTAAAACACGTAAATTACAAAATAACATATAGGGCTGCAAAATTGGCCAATTTCGTCGATTTTACCACCTCTACGATGGATTGCAAGTAAATGTGGCTACGGATTCGTGATCAGCGACCCAAAAAACTTCCTTGGTGCATACGCCTAAAACACGTAAATTGCAAAATAACATATTAGGGGTGCGAAATTGGCCAATTGTGTCGATTTGACCACCCCTACGATGGATTGCAAGTAAATCTGACTACGGATTCGTGTTCAGCGACCCAAAAATCCTCCTAGGTGCACTCGAAATGCCAAAATACCTTTTTTTGTAGAAAATACAATTCAAGACTTGGTGATTTCGTGCCATTTTCGCCCCCAATGGGTGGGGTTGGGGTTCCCAAGAGGTTTTAAGGTGTATGAATGATCCTAAGAACCTCCTGAAGCTAATGCAAAAAAAAATTTTTGATTCGAACTTACATGTTTTTTTTTTTATTATAGCTAAAATCCCGGTTCACAGCCTGGACTATAGAGTGTTGTGGCTTTCTAATACTAGTTTCGTTCGTCATTTTTTCTCGTTCGTTTATGAACTAAATTAGTCATAAGAATGTAAGGGAATTGACAAATGAGAACCACACGCGCATGTAGGAACGATTGAGAATAAATTGACAGTATATACTTTATATACTCATTTCAACCATAGATGTATGATATAAATAGAGGTTAAACTGTTATGCCGAAACAGTAGAAATCATTCCCCTGTACTCCCTTTGTTTCTCCTCGTTCATATTTCTCCTAGCGTCATCCCATGTGGTGAACGGCGTAAATCACAGGTAGAGTGGGCACTCTACTTGAGTTTAATATAATACTTCTGTGGTTTACGTGGCACAGCTACTACTTACCTACATATGAATTATATGATAGTATTGAACATTAATTTATATTCAAACTTGTAACTATTTGCAACTTGTTTCCAAATCTTAATTGTGGGTTTCCCGTTAATAAATTGAATTAATTAAAAAATATTTAACATTCATGTTTATGGAGCTTTTTACCTCTAATTATATATTACTCTATGATTTCAACTGTGCAACTTTTGAACGTGAGTTTACTTAATCGGTAACGTGAACCTAGATGCAAGTGAAAGATGTATATAAGATGTAATTAGGAGTAGATTCTAATCCAAAAGATCTTTCACTTTGTAACGTGTCCTAATCATGTTCGATAATTTCTTTGAATTTTTTCAATCCTTACAATATAGAATGACTTGCACTTACAATGAATAATGAACAAGCGTTTGAAGAGGAAAATGTTCATATACTATTGAATGGTAGATGAAAAACTGGGATACATGTCAAAACTATAATTATTTATAAATTATTACAGTTCTAATGAGTACGTAACCCAAAACCAAAGATGAATCAGAGAAAGTAACGAATGAAAGTTTTAGAGGTATGTATATAATTACAAGTCAAGACATTCCGATGAATTTGTTACTAAATTGATTCATAATTTATAACAAACTACATAAGTATTTATCAATTATTTATGTGTAACTATTCATACACTCATATGGCACACGCAATTTCAATACTGTTGTGTAATAAGATCTATAAATGAAGGTACAAAAAGGTAAAATATGTACCTATCATACATGATGTCGGTAATATTTGGTCATCTGTATATTTTCATTAGTTAATATATAATATATGTACACATCCTTTCTGTAGAGTAGCAAGAGTACTACTAATTCCTTTGATGTAGACTAGAAGTTAACAAAAGAGTTAATAGTTAATATTAACTATATGAACTAATTCAGCTCTACATCTAGAGCAGCAGTGCCACGTCATACGTTGTAAGACTCCAAAAACCCACAAAACTTATTATATTTACATTTAACAACTTTTCAACTTCTGCTTTTCCATCTCAAATATGTATTTATATATTTCAACCATTTTTTTAAAATTGTCCAGTAATGAAAGGTCTACTCAAAATTTTAAATGTTTATTCCAATTTTGAGGGCAAACTACGATCCTTTTCCGTAGTAGAAAATGGAAGCATCTTAAACATCTTGATGCTGGAGAGACCTGTCGTAACCTGGGAATTGAACAGCGTCCTAATTATGACGCTTCCCAGGTAAAGGTGGCTCTCCGCAGCAAGTCTAGGACCCTTGTTCGAACTTACGAGTGAGATCAAGGTCTGCAACAAATATGCTTGCCGTTCCAGTCCTTCTTCACACTTTTGGAGTGGTGAAATGGACGGTCGATGAGCTGCATAGACTCGACAAAGTGTATCGAAGTGTGGTTCTGAGTATAGCTTGTAAAGTTCTTAGCAGTTCGGACCCCCCCCCCCCCTCCCCCCATGTGCCTTGTCAAAAGTCATGAATTGGCTCGAGTGGGGGCATTTATCGTTAAGGCAGCACAAAAAGCTGCGGAAGAACACATCACTCGAGAAGGTCAACTAGAGGGCACCCTCGAGTTTCAATTTTCTCGCTTGAAAGCCCAGATAAATGCCACGAACCAGGCTGAGGCGGCATGTTTACAACCCGATGAACGGTGTTTTCTATCGAAACATTGAAACGCTCGGCTTGTCAACCAGACTGACCTTCGGCTACCTAAGGTCAGCCGAGCTATCAACCGAGACAGAGGGATATAACGCAGCTTGCCAAGATGGCGTAATCAACATTTCGGTCCATCGCCGCAACGTGATGGGGGTTCCTGATGTCAGCTGCAGGGCCTATAGAAAGGCTGCATGTACATCCGAACACCCATCGCCATAATGCGGCCCAACGGGTGCTGTATTATCATTAAGGCACTCGTACGGTATAGACAAAGAGCCGGTGCTGCCTCACATGCCAGGAGATATTGAGTCCGTTGTAGGAAACGAAAAATGCCAGATCTACAGGAATTACCCGTTTCCGACCTCATACAAGAAAATAGGCCTGACGTTGTCCTCGATAAACAAACCATAACTATGTTTGTCATCGAATTCTCTGCTTCGGCAGAGAAGAACATAGTCTTGAAAGAGGAGGAAAAATGGATAAGGTATCAAGATCTCCTGTTCGAGCTCCGCACGCTATATCCAGGCCACAAGGTCGTATTAGTGGTTCTGATCATCGGTGTTTTACCCGCGGGCAACAGCTTGTATCTATATTATATAAAATATATAAAAGGCAAATCATCGTACTATTCCGTACTCCGATGACAAACCCCCCTCCCTCCTGTGACGTGTGTTGACTAAATATTCGGAACATTCAAAATTTCAGAATCATATTATTCTCATTCTTACCTTAAAATTGTTCCAATCTTGATCGTAAACCCTTTCCATGATAGGATTTTTATCACACGGCGGAGTATCCAAAGATTGCTGCACTTGGTTTTCGTATTCAACGTGGCACTTCGCGACACATATTATTAAGAGAACTCTCAGTTTTTTCATAATTTCTCCTAAAAAAAAAACAGGTCATATTAACATTATACAGATTGAGTCTAATCGAGCGGGTATAGAATTAATGTGTGAGTATGAGAGAGCCAGACGCAGTGTACTGTTAATAAGACAAACAGAATAGGAACTTGTGTTGTGCGATTGGGAATGGAGATTTGTATTGCACAGGTCGAATTGTTAGTGAGAATTAGAAATGGGTTGCTATTCAGCCATATGATGTTATTTACCCACTGTTATTTCATAAAAGCAATTCCTGGACTATAGAATATTTTATCTAATATCAAATAGCAACTGCTATTTTGTACCTGTTATTTGAAATATTTATATTGAGATATGAGATAGACAGAGCAGTAATAGCACTTGATACTATGATTATGATATTTCTATTTAGGTATAATAGTTTTGCCCATCTCTAGTTAAAATACTGGCCTGTGCCGTTAGTTAAGGGGTACTGACATGCGCGTTATAAATCGCGCCCATTTTGTTTCAGGTTGGGGATACATCTTTTTCTCATCTGCATCGATTCTTTATAGAACTTTTTAACTGGCTAAACACCGGGCTATTTGACTCATCTGTATACATTTTATTGATATCAAAGTTTTCTCTATGTTTTGGATATATTGCCTGTAGTTTCCATCAAATTTCATCTTCTTGCTTGTGAAAGCGTGGAATTTTCCGATTTTGCCCATGTCTCTACAAAGGAAATATTTATATGTGGTCCTGTAAATCAAAACCACATATACATATTTCTATGTGGTTCTGTAATGGATCTAAGTAAATTTCCAATATCGAGTGAAAATGCATCCACAATTATTATTCATGCATTTATTTAAAATGGAATTTCTGGATTGATAGCTACAAAATTGTAATTCAGATTTTCGGCTTACACTGCAAATCTATATAGAATTGGGTGATTGGTGAAGTGAATGTTGACTCCCGGTCTGCATAGACAGTCATGTGTTTCGCAGCGGCGACAACTCGACAAAGCTTCCAAGCTGCGATCAAGCTTTCCACATTGTCTCGCAAGAGGCTTCTACATTGCCCCGGTGGACTTGATCCATCCAACCCTATTCATTGGGTTGTAAACAGCGAGGAGGATGCAATCAAAATAATAGACATTTTATTGTTCAGACCTGGTTCCTACTAATCTTGAGTAGTTCTTCTGAATGTTTTCCTGTGGTGCACGCGAGCAGCTTCATTCCAGCGCTCTATTTGTTATTATTCGACCCAGTCTCGTATGCATCCTCGGACAACCGTTTTTTTTTAATCCCAAGTACAGGTTCTGGGCCAATGGCTGGGCTGATGCTCCCTTTGGCTAGTTCATCAGCTTTTTCGTTGCCACATTGTCCTGGGACATATATCAAAGTTATTTTATTGTGTTCTGTCTGAGCGCTGACTTCTTCGCGGCTTTGCCATACTACGTCTCGACGTCACCTTTGGGTTCAAGAGTTCCTTCAGTGACACCTGGCTGTCTGGGTATATTTTGATTCGTTACATTTTTCACTCATATAGTTTTCTCTTGCAAATTGCAAGATTATGTACAGTTGTTCCGCTTGGAATATGGAGGTGTGTATTCCCAGTAAAATACTAAGTTGAGAGTGCTTCCCTCACTATATATTCCTCGGCACCAGTCCTTCCCTGGTATTGAACCCACTTGTATTCCTGGTCCTCTCGCCAGGTTTGCACCTGATTTTGTCGTGAACACTTGCTTCGATCTTGTGATTACCTCGAAGTTAGTGTGGAAGGAGTACTTAGGAGTTATGTGGTCCGTTGGTTTCATTTCAAAAATGTTACCTGCCATAATTTCCTTGATTCTATTATGGCCTGATCTTCTTGTGTTTTCTAGACCCAGAAGTTCATATCTTGTCTCTCCCATGATCGTAATGTCAATAGGTACATTAGTACTTCCATACCTGCTGTGTTGTTTTCATAGTTCTGTACTGAGGCAGGCATACCTTGCTCCTATCAGCAACAACTTATTTCTCTCACTATTTGTAGTATAAGGGAAGTATTGTAATCGGGGCAGAAAATTTTTCCGGATTTTCTCTGATATATCCGTTTTGAGCATTTCTGAATCGATTTTGACTATTTTTGAGATGATATCTGTGTGTACGTGCGTGGGAAGATGATTGGGCGGTTCATATTGGTCGAATGGATATGAAATTTTGCAAATCGCTCTAAAGTGGGGAAAATATGAACTTGTTTTTGGGCTCGATAGCCCCGTTCCTAGTGATATCTTTGGCATCCAGCTCCAGCTTACCCAACGAAATAATAGTATTTTATTGAACCATATTGACCACAGTATTTTTCTGGTTATAAAAATATATCGCACGCATATATATTGAATCTGCGGAATTGTCCGAAATTCTCAAATTAAATTCCATTTGACGTCATGGATGTGGAGTCAAAGAATTTTATGCGTTTCCTGTGGCAAATTTTAAAAGTTCATCTGACATCAGGTGTGAATATGAAATAATATTATATTATTATAGTGTGATTATCGAATCAACAGCAGGTGTCAGTATGAAACATAGAGTGATAAAATACATTATGTAGAATATTTGATTGAAATTTCAAAGTAACATAGATTATAATTTAACGTCTTTCAGCGGTTTCTAAATCATATCCGATGTATGTTATATTCCTACAATCATACATTAGAAGTGTCCGGAAGCTATTGTACTAATACAAGTAAGGGAAGTCAGTGATCGATTGATCATAGTTCATTTGGTTCTTTGTTCACCATAAGGTGCGTAAGTGATCATGGGTTTCACCATAATGACATTTTAGGCCTTAGTCCCCATGTAACAGATTGCTTTACAATAAGAATAGTTCACCGATCAGTATCAGCATCAGAAGGTACCAGAGCTATTGATTCTTCTAAGGCGAATCTTCTAAGAATAAATAAGTTATTAAGTTTTGAGAAATCTCTAAACTATCAACTGTATATACATTTTCGGGAAGTAGGTCACATTAACATATATGCTTATCATTTTCGTCGTACGTTTCGGTCTCACGACCATTATTAGAAGACGTATCAATATCTAAAAGGGGATTTCTTAAAAAATTATTTCGTCACCAGCCGTCCTTGTCGCACTAATTTCATTTAAAAATGTCCACGTCACCGAAACGAACAGAAACACGAGTAATTGAAATTGTAACACATTAATGTTTTAAGTATATGAATCAAGAATTCACTGCTTAGCAATTTTCTTATAAACTTAGAATTCATATCAAAGCACAGTTTGTAATACGACTGAAGGACAGAAATCAAAAATATAACGGTCAAGTATATAGGAATTTGCAAGGGTTTTAATTAATTAAATTGGTATAAATCTGACTTAAAGATTGCACCTCTGCTCTTTGATTTACAGACTTGGAGTCACGTTTTATGTGAATCATGTCCAGAATAGATCTTTTATAATAATTGGTTTCCTTAGTTAAAATATTGACTTTTTTGTAATCGAATTGATGGTTATAATCAAAACAGTGTTTAGCACTGTTTAGTGGAATTTTCAAAGTTTTTTTTTCTTGTACTATATTCATGGCCATACATTCTTTTTTGTAAATATTGCTTAGAGATTCCTGTATAAGTCTCATCGCGATCTTAACAATTTAATTTGTATACTGTGTGGGTTTGTTTATCTTTAGGTATTAAAGATTTCAAAAATATTTAGCAACACAGTTAGGTTCATGCGCAACATTTATATACTTTTTTAAACACTTCGTAATTTTCTCTTAGGTCTCCGGAACAGGGCCGGATTTAAAGGTTTGGACCTCGGGACAATAAAGGAGTGGAGGCCCCCTGGCCCCAAATTATTTTCCAAATAAAATGAATAATTTTTTCAGTCGAGTTTTTCAATAAATAATTTATTGTGAAACCAAGTAAATTCTGTTAGTAGTTAACAAACATATATAAATATAATCGGAAACAAGATTTATCTGAAATTAAATTTTAGCGTTAACGAACGGAACCTTCCGAGCTTTTTTCGCCGAAAAATCATTGATGATTTCGCCGAAATACAGTTCCCGAAGTAAGTCACTTTCAATGCTCAGGAGAGAAAGCTTTGATAGACGGTTTTGTCCCATCGTCGTTCGAAGCCTATTTTTTATAATTTTCATTTTTGAAATTCCTCCGAGGTTGCGGGCAAGTACCACCCCACTCAGCCATTGCGCCATTGGGATACTCCCTTCAGATGGGTAGGTAGTAAATTGCAAGTGCTCATCAGGGCCATTTGAGATTTTGATATTTTACTGCCAGATTGGATTTATTGCCTGATTGGAGTGAAAAAATATAGATCAATGATTTCTGTTAATATTTAAGAACAATATAATCATGTTTGTACAAAGGTAAAGGTAAAACAGCGAAAAAAAATATCAAAGGAAAAGTTGTTTACTAGTGTTTACTAGTCGGAATTTAAAAGATTTTTTTTTTCGAAGTCTATTGTGGAGGCCCCTCTTTTGTCGAGGCCCCGGGGCTGTAGTCCCGGTTGCCCTCCCCTAAATCTGGCCTTGCTCCGGAATGTATGGTAATGGTATAAAATTATCTGTATTACCGTTCATGTTATTTATATATGACGTTCCATTATGTTAAAAAAAGTATGATATAAATGTTCCACCGCCCTTGCTAAACATTGTTTTGATTATAACCATCAATTTGATTATAAAAATGTTAATATTTTAACTAAAGGAACCAATTATTATAAAAGATCTATTCTGGAGATGATTCACATAAAACGTGACTCCAAGTCTGTAAATCATAGAGCAGATCTGCAATCATGAAGTAAGAATTATATTATTTAATTAATTAAAACCCTTGCAATTTTCTATATGCCTCTTTATAATGTTAAAAATATTTTAGGTAGAATGATCAAATAGCAATATTTCTATTACCTCATAAATCTTCAACATCTGGTTAAAAGTGGTTAACCTGAGCGTTATATTTTTTGGTTTCAGTCCTTCAGTCATATTACAAACTGTGCTCTGATCTGACTAAGTTCATAACAAAATTGCTAAGCAGTGGATCCTGATTCATATTCTTAGAACATTAATGTGTTTCAATTTCGACTACTCTTGTTTCTGTTCGTTTCGGCAACGTGGGTATTTTTAATTATAATTAGTGCGATAAGGACGCCTTGTGATGATACAATTAGTTTCAAGAAATCACCTATTTTTTATAACCTATTTTCCCAGAATTTATATATAATTTATACTGGGTCAAGAATCATTATTAAACTATCAAATGTATTTATTCTGATGGCTGTTTGGTAGCTGAAGGTACTCAGTACTTTAACAGTTATTATTAGTAGGTAAGGGTGATTGTTTCTTATTTATAGTATCAACCAAATGTTGTGTAAATACTGTGCTGAGTTTTGCACCATTGCCAGTAAGACATAAATATTTCGTTGCTACACCTATTTGATATTTTGGAATGTTCATCAACAGTGAACCTACCTACCTTATGTATGATGTTATCTTAACCTTTGTTCTTCCGACCTTTGATTCGTACTTTAATTCAAGGGTATACAATTTTTCTCTGTTCGATTCAAAGCAATGGTACTGTCAACTAACTAAGCTTTGGTTTGTTGGCAGCCTGATCTTTGGAAAGCAGGTATCTAGGTCATATTTCTACTGAAAACAGCTTCTCCCGCTCTCATCTATATATATTTTTTTAGGTTGAAACAGGTTGACCCAAAAAATTGTAGTTTAAATTATAAGAGAGATTTTGTTCATAAGAGACTGAATATGCTATCTCTAACGGTTAGATGACTTTTCATCAACCAGTACAGATGGTAACTGAAACCATTAGGAATCAATAAAAATTGTTGTAATTTGAAATTTACCACTCGTTGATTTATTATGTATAAAGTAGTCACATAGGAATAAAATACAAATTTACACTAGAATAATATTATACTAATAATTGTATCAACTCACAGTGAGTAAAAAAATTAATACGAATATGTCAAACTAGATGCGCGAATGTTTTTGTGTGTGTCAACTGATTGATTCATTATCTTGGAAAAAATTAGGTAATTCGAGATATTGGGTAATCAAAAAAAAACTTCCAACTGCATTCTCAACCAATAGGTATCACAATTGAATCTACACCGAATTACCTTTAGAATGAGATATTGCAAGGTTGGTGTAGCATTATAAATGAAAACAAATGTTCCATGGTTTCAGCCCTCACTATGTGATATCATATTTTATCGATATTGTAAATATAAAACACTACTATGTTGATATCACTTCTATTTGTAACTTCCGGTACTCGAGTTTCAACGTTATTTCGCCATCTTTAGACGGTACTCAAATACAATTAAAATACATAACTTGAACTATAAATAATATTCTTGTCGGTAGGTAGCAAAGGATTACTGTTGTCGGTCATTCAAGAACTTAGAAGATTATTTACATTCTAATAATGACACATTGCTATTAACAGTAGGATATTGAAGCTAATTAGTACAATGATTCTGGAATCAATACATTATACAGCTTTAAATTCATTATTTATAGTTCAAGTTATGTACTTTAATTGTATTTGAGTCTGAAGATGGCTTAATAACGCTGAAACTCGAGTATTGGAAGTTACAAATAAAAGTAATATCAACATAGTAGTGTTTTCACAATATGAAAACAAATATCTCAAAAACTAGATGCGGAATTGTTTTTTAGAAAACCGATTCGGATTTTTAAGTAAAATTTTGATTCTTTGAAAATCGCCACATTTAAAAAAAAACAAAATTAATCGTATCCGTTTCACAAGAACATTGTATTTAATTATTTTTGATATGTGTCTTTATTGTTAGTTTTTAATCTTTTTGCAAAAAAGAGAAAAATGTTCGAATATATTTTAACAGCATAAATTTGTACAGGGATTACTCACTTTATATAGAATGGTATTCCTCGAAGATACGTAATTTTTCTATCAAGATAATTATTAATATTCACGCATTAATAAACAGTCACAAATCTATTACTGAGCTTCTATCACCTATCACTTTGTAACGAATGTATGTTGCGATTTAACCGGAGACTGAAACATCTTTAGGAGTATCTTATGTTAATAACTAAGCCGTTGGCTACATTTCGATAATCTTGTATTATGCGGTAATAATTATTGCACTTTCTTTCTGTAGTTTTGGCAGCGGCTACTTGTCTATCGCCATCTTCAGTTTCAGTTTCCCCTTCAGTTTACAGTTCCTGCTTTGTCGATTTAAAATTCTTCACAATGATGATTACATCATGAGTCAAGTAATCATCTCATTCGTTTTTCACATCTATTGTAATCATCGGTGGATCTTCATGTCGTAGTAATTCGCAAATTTTTTGTACAGGAAGATCTCATCTTAAGGAAGAGGAGAAATCTTTCAGAAAGTCATTCTAATAAGCAGATAAATTAATGTTCTCAATCCGGTTTACGTGGGATGAATCAGGAAATAAGTAGGTAGCTATTGATGGAATTCGCAATGAAATAGAAAATGCAATATGATTGAGCTATGCAGATTGTGGTCGATATAATAATATATAATTGAATATACCCTAAAAGCTCCAATATTGAAAAGGTTAATAGGAAGTTGCATTGCAGCTGTCAGTACATGCCAAAGAAATATTCGATCTTATATAAATAGGAAGATAATAGTATGTTGTATGTCAAGAGACTGGCAACAATCACTCGAGTGATTAAAAGGCACTTCAGTCAGGTGGTATGTACGCTACTTGTTGCACCGGAGAGACTAACCCTCACAAATTCATAAGAAATTACGTAAAAACTTCATCAACATTACCGATTTAGGTATATGGAATTGTGCGAAAGATATTCTTAGGTCTGAAAATATTGCTGATGAATCGTCTTAAAAATGTTGTTGAAAACAAATAAAGAAAAAGTAAAAATAAAAAAGTGTCGGCCTTCCCAAGATTTGAACCAATGCCCTTCTATGTATAAGATCAGTGCTTTAAAAATGACGATGCGGAGGAGTTCTTTGTTTTTGCTTCCCTCAGTATACGTACTATAAGGGAAGTTTTATAATCAGTGTAAATTTTTCATTTGGATTTTGGCGGAAATATCCGTTTTGAGCTTTTCTGAATCGATCTAGACTATGTTTCACTTGAAGTCTGAATGGATATGCGCGCGGGAGTGTGTATGCGCGCGGGAGTGTGTATGTGTGTAAAAACTGTGGAGACGATTGCGCCGCTGAGGTGTCCGGAAGATATTTTGCTAACAAAACTGAGGGAAGTCAGTGATCGAGTGAACATAGTTCATTTTATATAGCACAAGCTTATAATTATTGTTCTACAGGAACTATACAGGGTGTAAATAAATAACTGCGAAAAAATTCAGGGGGTGATTCCTTGTTGAAAAATAAAGTGGGTCTTTCATATAAAATTTTTCTCTAAATCACTTCGTTTTCGAGATACGGGTGTTGAAATTGAAAAAAAAAATATCTCCGGAACTGTTTATCGTACAGAAAACAGCTTTTGTAAGCAATCTCTACTCATAGAATGTTATGTTTTGTGCTCTAATTTGTTTTTATTCATAATTGGTGAAGATTTTTAAGGGGTAGTGGTAGTTTTTCTCCCCAACTTCTACGCCACTGGAAAAAGTACGGTTTTGAGATGCTCATTTGAACCGCCAATGTTTTCTACACAAAAAGGTACTCTTGGTTATAAGCTCTAAAGTTAACCGTTTTCGAGAAAAATCAACTTTTATGTTGAAAAACATGGTCAATTTTTGGTTTTGTTACTTGTGTAAAGAAATTCCGTTTAATTGGTAGAAAATAAATTTTATTTCAAAGAATTGACAATGTTTTTCAACATAAAAGTTGATTTTTCTCGAATTCGGTTAACTTTAGAGCTTATAACCAGGAGTAAGTGTAGAAAACATTGTCGGTTCAAATGGGCATCTCAAAACCGTACTTTTTCCAGTGGCGTAGAAGTTGGGGTGAAAAACAACCACTACCCCTTCAAAATCTTCACCAATCATGAATATAAAAAAAAAAAAATTATCGCACAAAACATAGCTTACTATGAGTAGAGATTGCTTAAAGTTGTTTTCTGTACGATAAACGGTTCCGGAGATATTCGCAAAAAACCCAATTTTTTTTTCTCGAAAACGAAGTGATTTAGAGAAAAATTTTATATGAAAGACCCACCTTATTTTTCAACAAGGAATCACCCCCTGAGTTTCAATGTGCAAACTACAAAGGTTATATATAACCTGTCCAAATTTGTATCCAAATCTATTATAATGTAATAGGAAAAATGATTTAGAAACCGCTAATGAAAGACTTTAAGATGTAGTCCAGGAAATAAAGGCCAAAATGCGGAAAATTTCAGGTAAAAGACCGATTTTGGTGCAATAGCTACATAGGGGGAAATGTCTCAGATTGTTAATGAACAATAAATATTGGGCAAAAAATTAAAAACGCTATTTTCCATCAATTTTTAGCGGGTAAAGTAGAAAATTGCAGTTATTTGATCAATAAACAATGTAAATTTAAGGTTTATAACAATTTATTAGTTATCTATTTGTTATTAAACAACAAAATGGAAATTTTCAAAATAATCAAGATTAGAGTGATTTTCGGGTAATTTCGGGTCACTAAACACGAATTTAATGTTATTGTTTGGAATAAAGGTTAATTTAATTATTTAATTAATTATTACTTAGTTACCGAATTAAAAAAAAAATTATAAGTCAAAATAATCAAGATTGGAGTCAATTGCGTATAATTTAAGGTCGCTGAACACGAATTTGATGTTACTTTTCGAATGAATTGCTGGGAAACTATTTTTTATCAATAACATGAAACTGAATCTAAAAAATTTTTAATCAACTAATAATATGAACAATTTATTGAAAAATCACATTAGATTCATATTTAACTAACTTCAAATTATCCGAAATTGACTATAATCTTGATTATTTTCAAAACTTTGAATATTTTTTGTTGATTCGCCAAGTGAGCAATTATCAATTAATTAATTAAATTATTATTTGATCCAAAAAGTGTTCAGCGACCTTCAATTACCCGAAAATCACTCGAAAATCTTGATTATTTTGAGACATTGAATTTTTTTGTTAATTCGGTAATTGAGTAATTATTAATTAATTAATTAAATTAACATTTAACCAAAACATCAAATTCGTATACAGCGACCTCAAATTACCTGAAAATGACTAGTCTTGATTATTTTTTAAATTTCCATTTTTTGGGCTAATTTGTTGATTAACAAATTGTTAATTAACTAATTAGATTAACAGCCAATCAAAAAAATAACATCGAATTCGTATTCATCGACCTCAAATTACCTGAAAATGAATCTAATCTTGATTATTTTGAAAATTTCCATTTTGTTGTTTATTAACAAATAGATAACTAACAAATTGTTATAAACCTTAAATTTACATTGTTTATTGATCAAATAACTGCAATTTCCTACTTTACCCGCTAATAATTGATGGAAAATAGCGTTTTTAATTTTTTTAAATATATTGTTATAACACATTTTTTGGCCAATATTTATTGTTTATTAACAATCTGAGACATTTTCCCCTATGTAACTATTGCAGACTTTGATCTAGAGGCCAAAACGAATCGAATTTTCCCCTTCAAAACCTTTATTTCCTGGACTAATGTACTACTCTGTGTTTTATACTGACACCTGCTGTCACATGAACTATCAAGATATGCCACAGAAACTCAGAATAAAATGCGACTTCACATCGTTTTTGGGCCGATTACAATACTTCCCTTTCACTATACCATATATCCACGTATAGTGAGAGGGGTAAAATTTGTAAATGTATGTTGTTACATTTTTTGGCAACAGCTGGCAATCAAATTAACAACAATCACTTTTGGTATGGTATGGATCACTTATCTGACTACATGACATATATTAAATAATATCTGATTGATTTCTTCAAAGAAGGTTGCTTTCTACCTTAACTTAAACTGCTTTCAACTGTCAAATATCATGCTAGTGGAAATATGCAAATTGTCGTTGCTGATTTTAGTGGAGTTTTACTATCCTCTGCTTACAGAATAATAAACAGGATGTCACATGCTGTTGCAGATTTGAAGCATCGTTTAATAAATTATGTTACAAACAAAGTTGTGTTCTTCACTTATTATATAAAATAATGCAAATTATTTGTAATCTTAAATGTAATGTTCAAAGAGTTTTAGTGTTTACCAAATGTTCGAAGGAAAAATGTAAAGCTTCCTTGAGAGATACTCTACGAAGCTGGTACTGAAGGGCAGTTTTATGGGAAATCACTCACATTGTAAAATGTAAAAGATTTATTTATACTTTTAATTTGACAAAACAAGTAGCTCCTGATTTTCATTTCGATTTTCAATAAGATACTCTACGAAACTGGAACTGAAGGGGTGTGTTATGTAAAGTTATTTATATTGTAACATTTAAAAAAAAGACTCATTTACACTGACTTCTTATATGACAAAACAAGCAGCTGCTGATTTTCATTGGGATTTTCAATATAATTATTTTTGAAAACAAAATTGTGAGGCAACATTCATTTTGTTACATATCATTTCAAAATGATACAATCATCATTTGAAGCTGAGAACATGACAAATAATCATTATTTGTAAAGTTATAACTACAAAAACATCAGCACTAGTTGGAATAAAGCTTTAACGTTGCATAATTCCTATTTATTTTATAACTTCGTTATCACTTTTATTTTTTATATCTTTTATGAACCTCTTGTAAAATATATACAAGATGTTGCCGAAAAGAATACTTTCAAAAAAAATTCCTTTTAAATTACATTTGGTTTCCATTCAACTAGCGAGTTTTCTTTTCCTGCTATATGTTTGATTGAACAGTGGTGAATTGACCCACAAAATCAAGATGCCTAAGTCGTCTTGGCGAGAGGCTATTTGATACCTTCTTGAATGCGAATGTGAGGGGCTTATGGTCGGTCAAAATTGTTATTTGACCTCCTTCTAAAAAATGTCGGAAATGCTTTACACTGAGGTAAGCTGCCAAGTGTTCCCTATCATTAGTATCATAAGAACGTTCCGCGTTGTTAACTTTTCGAGAGAAATAAGCCAATGGTTTCCATTGACCTGCGCCGACTACAAAGTCTGAAGCGTCAACAGCAAGGAAAATAGGGTTGTGATTATCGGATGAACTGAAAGTGAAGCTTTTACGAAACTGTTCTTAATCAGATTGAAAGCTGATTCGGCCTTTAGACCATTCTATTTTTCTTCTATCGTTTCTAGTATTAATTGTCAAGCCATAAGTTCGTAATCGTTCAAAAATGTGTCTAAAATTCTTCTCGTGTTTTTCTATACTTTCCGAAAAATGCCATCTACATACGAAACACAAAACCCATAAGACCTCATCTAAGAATCGCCGAAAGACTGTGCAGCGTTACAAAGGCCGAATATCATTACCGTAAATTCAAATAGTTCAAGTTATTACAGCAGTTTTAGGAATGTCTGCTCGACGGCAGGTATCCGATGATAAGCCCTTACAAGATCAATGTCTTGCCATACCAATTACCACTGTGCTAATACGACACCACAGGGTCACTATTAGTGCAGTCAAATGGGTATTTGAGGTCGAAATCCATGGGAAATTGCCCGATTTTGATGGGACAAAGTGCATTTTCTTCGGAATTTTGTCAGAAACAAAGTCCACCTCGTCTAAAATTGCGTAAAAATTTTGCATTGTTTATAAACAATAAATTAACATTTTAATTAGCGTATTTATGAGATTACATAAAAATTCATAAAAAATGATCGGGTAAAGACTATTTTTGGTCAGTTAATACCTATATGAAAATAGTTAAACAAGTAGTTGAATTAACTTCATTTGTTATAAACAATTTATTTATCAACAAATAGACGAATTTGACCAAAACTACGAGTTTACGATCGTTTTCGAATAATATTGGCCTTCTGAGTTCGATTTTGTCGTCAATATCGTCGGATGTATACCCGCTAATTTGTTAATTTGTTATAAACAAATTATGTTTATTAAGAAATATACGAATTTGACTAAAATGTCGAGTTTATAGTTGTTTTCAGCTAATTTTTGTTGAGTACTATTTTATTGTTATTATAGTCTTTAAATGCAGAGATAAATCTCTGAATTGTTTAAATAAATTATTTATTAATAAATATACGAATTGCGCAAAAATTACGAGTGTAAAGTGTTTTTAAAATTAATGTATTAATAATCAAATAAACTATATAAATAAAAAAAATAGTATCAAGTCTTAATAAAATAACAAATTAATTAATAGGAAAAAGCCATGTTCAAGAAAAAAATGTTTAATTCAAACGTATCACGAATACTTCAAAATGCCACGAAAATAATATATTTTTTTTAAATTCTTACATCAGGGAGTTTTAAATGAACACCGTATTATACCCTAAGATGAACAAAAATAAAATATTTTTTATTTGTTCGTTTCAAAATAGAGATTTTTCTAGTAACATACATATCTATTTTTTTTTGATATTATTTATTTGACTATTAATACATTAATTTTAAGAACCCTTTACACTTGGAATTTCGGCATAATTCGTGTATTTGTTAATAAATATTTAATTTATAACAATTCTAAAATTTATCTATGCATTTAAGAACTATAATAACAATGAAATAGTACTCAAGAGGCTAAAATTAGCTGAAAACGACTATAAACTCGACATTTTGGTCAAATTCGTATAATTATTGATAAATAATTTATTTATAACAATTCAAAAATTTATCTTTGCATTTAAAAACTATAATAACAATAAAATAGTACTCAGAAGGCCAAAATTAGCTGAAAACGACTATAAACTCGACATTTTGGTCAAATTCGTATATTTATTAATAAATATAATTTGTTTATAACATATTAACAAATTAGCGGGTATACATTCGACGATATTGACGACAAACTGGAACTCGGAAGACCAAAATTATTCGAAAACGATCTTAAACTCGTAGTTTTGGTCGAATTCGTCTATTTGTTAATAAATAAATTGTTTCTAACAAATGAAGTTAATTCAACTACTTTCCTATGTTCACTGACCAAAAATAGTCTTTACCCGATAATTTTTTATGAATTTATTTGTAATGTCATAAATACGCTAATTAAAATGTTAATTTATTGTTTATAAACAATGCAAAATTTTAGACGAGGTAGGCTTTGTTTCTGATAAAATTCCGAAGATAATGCACTTTGTCCCATCAAAATCGGTCCATTTCCCAAGGATTTCGAGATTTGGCTTATTGTTATACCCATTTGACTGCACTATATGTGTATAAAATAAAGGGAAAACCATCTACAAATAATCATAGATAAAATGAAAGACATAGTAAATATAAAAACAGTTAGTGAACATTACAGATCTACGTCGGGCCTGGAATTATTGGCGCTGCCCTCATATCTCTTTTAAAAATAAACAATGTACGGTTATATGAAAAAAATCTATGCTCTATTATTATAGAACAGTAAGTACATATTCCAACAAAGTATTTAGAGGAATGTAAAATTTAGAGAATTCAATATTAGTCATTCAGAACTAGTATAGTAGAGATCAAATAGCACAAGGTATTTCATAACTTGCAAAATAATATTTAAATGAAATGGTTAAACTTATGAATTATGTATGTACATACTCGACTAACTAATTGAACGTATTTAGTTTGACAAAGTACTTTATTTACAAACGCATTTATCAAAGTTCGAGTGACATTTAACAGTTCTGAGCAGAAGAAAGCTTTGATACAACAAAATAAAAAAATATTGAATCTCTATGTTGACGACACTTTAGATACAAAAGTTTCTCAAGACACTTGAAAATTGATTGACGGATTGTAATTTATTGTTTGAACTTTTCATTAATTTCTCCAGGCAACTTCGATAAGTTAGGTACAACTAAAAAGACGATGATTCAAGTGTTCTTTGTCATTAGTTATTCCTTCCATGTGTTATTTACCAAGATCTTGGAATCCCACATTTAAAAAGCCCACAATAAGGAATATTATCCAACATGGTTTCTGCACATGCGTTACCAATATTGTAATATTACTAAAAAAGAGAAGTTTGAATATATATTTGATACATTTCCTGTTATTTCATCTTTCCATTTACATAATAAAATGAAGCAACCAATGATCTATACATTATTAACAGCATTTATGTTAATGTCATTCTGAAATTTCAACATACTAGTTGTTTTGTTTGTAGAGTCGTGAATATTGATAACACACTATTTTGTTCGAAGTTAAAACTCGAGATTTTGTAGTTTGATTGTTTATTGGACCTAACTATTTATACTAACTAGAATACTACAGTGAAATTAACGATTGAGTTGTCGTAATACAATGACTGATGTATTAAAATACTGAGATATACTTGATTGTGATACTTGTTGTTACCTCTGAAAAACTCGATATACTTAATGTCTTACTTCACTATTTCATTCAATTACATAAAATTTAGGGGTGGAAATCTTATGCGGAATCAACCAATAGGATCTTAATAATAAATATTAGATGCCACACTAACATCTTGAGATCATCTATATTGAAACTACTATAATTATGCTAAGGATTGTTGACTGGCTTTTTCTGATTGTGGTAGGTAAATAAATGTACTAACATATAAAGTAATAAACAATCCTAACGACTGTAAATAACCATTAAGACCCAGGTCAATAACACTGCATATTAGGTATTAGTCAATTATCGTAAATATCTATTCACAAAATATAAATTCTTGGTAATTCATTTATTATCCTTATACCTAACTAAATTTTAATATTAAAGCATTTATTCTTTTCTATTAGTTTATTTGTCCTCAATACTAGGTGTGATTTTAGATTAATGAATAGTATTTGCCAAGTTAGCTTCACTCGGGTACCAGCGCTGCATTGAATACCACTAGAATTCCACCGATTCCTCAGATTATTTCTCGCATTTTGGCATTTATTACAACAGGATTTCATTATAAACTTGGTGATAGATATTCACTCCTTTTTTCTGAGATTTCATGAGGTTTGAAAGGAAATAAAATATTAATGTAGAAACGTTTACAACCGTTCAACAATACGGCATGGGGCAAAGTAGAGTACGTAAAGGAGCTAATAAACTATAAAGAGTTCTCACTGTGTATTTATTATAACACTATTGATAAGAAATAATGACCCTTATCCACTAAAAATACTATTAAAGTACTGAGGACCTTTCGGCTACCAAGTAGCCACCATCAGAGTAAACTAAATTATAAATCAAAATGTTCCTGTTTAAATACTATTTGGGGATAATATTGAAATTAATTTGCTTTTTCGTTTATACATTTTCCATCCCTTTTAAATTACCTAGATATTTGTCTGTTCTGGGTTTTAAAAGTGATAAACTTTCTTTAGAAATGGTGTGACCTGTATTCAAAATATGTTCGGCTATCGCTGATTTTTCACCATTATTTTTCTTTATATGGGCAAAATGTTCCTTATAACGAGTTAAAATGTTCCTTCTAGTTTGACCCACATAGCATTTTGAACATGACTCACAATTGATTTTGTAAATCCCGGATTTGTCGAAATTGGCAACTTTATCAAAGGTGTTGCCTAAACGGTGCTTTAGCTTGTTCTTAGGTACACCTAAGAACTGGTTGTATTGCAAATTTAGGAAACAAACTACTGAATTTATTAATTACTGAAGAATGATAAGTGAAACTTTTGAATTCTATTGAATTTGAAGGTTATTGCTCTAATTTGGCTAGTTGGATACGTTCCAACTTCCTTTTTTGTTTAGAAATTGAATTATTGATCAAAGATTTGTATGGATTGTCCAACGCAATTAGCTGAAGTTATAAAAAAGAATGTATGGCCATAAGTATATTAGTATTATAGGATAGGAGATGAAAATTAGGAATGTATAGAGTCTGTTACATCCGTTACAGGCAATAGTTCGTATATTACTAATTAATAATATACAAAACAAACTTAAGTCTTTCTATAAATAGTCGGTACGTGCTATAGTGAGGGTTGGATGTTTAGTTCCTAAGAAAGAAACGATTACATTCTGCGTAATATTCTAAGAATACAACAATTTATAGTACAAGAAACAAAAATTCCACCGCCCTCGCGAAACTTGTTTCGATTATAACCATCAATTTGATTACAAAAATTTTAATATTTTAACTAAAGAAACCAATTATTATAAAAGATCTATTCTGGAGATGATTCACATAAAACGTGACTCCAAGTCTGTAAATCATAGATCTAACGTTCAATGATTGTCAGATTTATGTTAATTTAATTAATTGAAACCCTTGCAAACTCCTACATATGCGTCTTTAAAATGTTAAAAGTATATTTTAGGTAGAATGCTCAAATAGCAATACTTCTAATAAGGTCTGACAACGTTTTTCTATTACCTCATAAATCTTCAACATTTGGTCCGAAAGTGGAGACTTGAGCTTTATATTTTTTTGTTTCAGTCGTATTTCAAACGGTGCTTTGAAAATACTGGATATTGTAAGAAAATTGCTAAGCGGTGGATTCTAGATTCATATTAACATTAATGTGTTACAATTTCGATTACTCATGTTTCTGTTCGTTTCGGCGACGTGAGCATTTTTAATTGAAATAAGTGCGATAAGGACGCTTGGTGCTCGATACAATTAGTTTTAAGAAATTCAGTTTTAGAAATTGATACGACTTCTGATGATGGTTGGTCGTGAGACCGAAACTTACGTAAAGACGAAAATAATAAGCATATGTCTTGGTGTGACCTATTTCACGAGAATTTATATTTAAAAGAATCTTTACTAGTGGTTTTTAAATTCACGTGAAAACATACATTCTGTTTCTTTCGTGACATTGACATAGGAAATTACTGGTCTATAAAAACGTAAGGCGGTACTTTGAAACAGAACAATCAACATAATACGTTAACGACCGTTAACGTCAATAAGAAATAGAAAGGATTCATTTATATACTGGACATGAGAGATGAGAGAATGACGTAGATTCGTGTTCTCGTAAACTGAAAAGTATTAAAACAAATTTAACATGATGGACATTCACCTATTGACTTTTGTCTTATTGATGAAGGGCTGCTTAGGTTATGATTGAGCGAATCATGGCCTTATATATCAAGTACAACCTTCTTTACCTGGGTTTCTTACATTTTCCAGCTTAGTATCGAGGTTAAATCCAATGTACTTCAGTGAACCTTTGGGGTTGGGGTCCAAGGTCTTACCTAACAGACGTATCTCTAGTAGGGGTCATAGATTATAGATTCTGTTTTCTCGTGAATACAAGCACTCTGGTCTCCTCAGGATTCACCTTGAATCCCCTCGGCTTGATACCAACGAGCCACCATGACAAGCGCAGTGTTCTTCAGCTTACACTAAATAGCCACGTGCCTGCCAAGAACCACAGATGCCGAGTCATCTGCATAGGGTTGGACATAAAATCCAACTTCCTTTAACTTGACTATTAAAATGTGAACCACCAGACGCCAGAGGAGCGGAAACAGTTTACTCTTATCCTGGGGTGACGTATGTGCATGTAAACCTTACATGCGAAAACGGCACGCGAAAAGTCATCATAAAGCCGTATTAGGTACAACCAATTTGCACTTTTCTAACTCGCCAGCTACGCGCTCCTCACGTGAACGTCATTCGATTTATCTCAAATTAACCAAAATGGCCAATATAGACCGGAAAAAAATAATTGAAAAATGAGTTCCATGACATAGAACTATATGCAAATACCTACATTTTCTCGCAAAGCAGATCCAGATCGGATGTAAATGACATGAGATATCTCAATTTGAAAAATAACTAAAAAATTGACTTAAAATTGAATTCCTGAAAAGCTAATCAATATTTTCACTTCAAGTTTATAGGGTAGTTTTGAGACCATAACACCTATCTTCAGCCCAAATTTCAGCCAAATCGGTTGAAAAATGACCGAGTTAGCCGTAACGCAAGATTCCTTGCATATATGGGTATTTATATATCTATTACGGGGAGGGGGGAGGTCGGATCAACTTGAAATTTGGACTGGAAGTTCCTTGGACATTGACAATAAAAGGGTTCTACTTTGGTTTCTTAATTTTCAATACAACCAGAGATATTAATATTTTTTTGCTAAACTATCCTTAAAAATGTCAAAAAAAACCTTTTTGGCCAAAAAAAGGGGGTTGCACCCACTTTGGCAATAGAAATTTCAGGGGGTTGTTATTGGCATCCTTACAAATACTTTCCACCGGGTCGCTAAGCATCTTAAAATTTTCGCCAACCTTGCCTTTTTTCTCGCCAGATTTACTCCACTAGTTAGCGAGCTACCCATCTCTACTCCTTTAAGAACCTCCATCATTGCCGACGTATGTCGACCTACCCACAGATAACCGCTTTATTTAGTGTGGCATACACAGTTTACTATATCAGTTTTATCACAGAATAAAGATACGCTAACTCTATACAGAAGTTATTCTCATTATCGGTACCTTTGAAGTTGGTTGTCGGAAGAATTTTCGCGCATTCTGACATTCATGATTTGAATGACCGTCCAATGAAAATCTAGCTTGTAGCCACCACAACTCATATGAGCGGTATACAATTTTAACGTGATAAAATGTAAACAAAGCATACATTTTGATAAACGGCTATATTAAAAAGAAGCGTGTAGACGTGCTCGAAGCAACTCAAATTCTCATCAAAATTACTAAAATTAACTTAGCGTATCTATATTCTGGTGGTATTATCTAATATTCATGTACATTTGCAACCACTATCTTCGGAGGAACATGCTAATAAGACAACATTTGATGTAAACAATTATCATAACTTGTGTACTGAATAAATTAAGGAACATCAGCAGCAATTCAATTTTGTTAACTAAATAAGTGAAGGCGAAATATTAAATATTATTAAATCTTATTAGTTTTAGTTTTAATAGCGGTGTTTTATCCAGAAGATCTAAAAAATCATTGGTTAAGCTTATATAGAAAAAAGATGATGAAAGTAATATCAATAACTATACACCAATTCCCATTTATAATAATCTGTCCAAAATATTTGAAAACAGCATCTCAGTGAGAAGAGAATGATACATTTCATTACGAATAACAATTTGATGGAAAAGCGTCTCAGGCGCCCTTCAGCTGACATCAGGAACCTGCACACTCATTACGTTGCGGCGATAAACCAAAGCGTTGTTTACGCCATCGGATGTGAGGCTGGCGGACCTTAGGTAGCCGAAGGTCAGCCTGATTGACAATCCGAGCGTTATGAAATTCGAGACCAAGTTGTTCCGCAGCTTTTTGTGTTGCCTTAACGATAAATCCCACTCCAGCCAATTTGTGACTTTTGACAAGCCACAGGAGGGGGTCCGAACTCCTAAGAACTTCAGACCAAGGAGTCCCCTATCTCCCCGGTGACGAGGGTGATACATGCGGGAAACGGACAACCTAGGATGAAAACTGTGATGGATATGCATCATTTTCCGGGTGTCCTTGTCGAGTCTATGCAGACCATCGACTGTCCATTTCACCACTCCAAAAGAGTGAAGCAGGACTGGAACGGCAAGCATATTTGTTGCAGAGGCCTTGTTCTCACTCGTAAGTTCGAACAAGGTTTCTGTACTTGTATATATATATAAACATCTTCCTAGTGAACTAAAACACAATAATTAAATAAAATTCAAAATATTCTGCTGGGTCAATGTTTAAGGAAGTTTTCAACACCACATTTCAACTTGAATATTGATTGAAATCAACCTTAATTTTTTTCTGATTTATTTTTTATCGCACACAAAACCATGTATATTATATTTTTATAGCGTCCATCACTTTTAAATCATTTATTGAGTTTTTTATGTGGTATCATTTCTATAGATTTGTATTGTTTAATTATTATATATTTGACTTGTTGGTTGCATATTTGTGGATTTTTTAATAAAGCCATCTATCTATCATATTGCCTATCATTGGAAAGATGTTCGTAATGTTACAGCTGTTATAGAAGCGAAAACTGTTAAAATATGAGAACCCAAAAAACCAATTCACTTGTTCGGGCGTCTAGGGAAGCGCAAAACGATGAGATAAGTCATATTATTTCCGTTGTTGAATAATAAATTTGCGAACAATAACAATATTCTCATTGTAGTTAATTGCATTTGCTTGCAGTGATTTCACTCGGTGTACATTTATCAAGATTTAACATGTCATATTTCCAGGAAGTTTTTCTTAAGAATAATTATTCGAAGATATTTATTATGATTGTATTGGAGATTGAAACCTACCCAGAATCTACAAAAATAATTGCTAACCTTTACTAATAAGGTTCCATGAGGTTCACACTCATCATTGTACATAACGTAATTTACGACAATAATTTAGAGGATTCCGTAAAAATAAACTTTCTAACGGCGCCTGATTATTGAATTGCTGTCTATATTATGCTTTCCCTTCGCATACATTCTTTAAAATGTGATTTTTTGAATTAAACATAAAATTATTCAGCCACTTCTAACAAGGAAAAACGTCGGAAGTAAGAAACATCTTGCGTATAATAATGCATCAACAATCCATCCTTTCCATATGCGAGGAATAATATTCTTATTGTATTTTAAATTTATAATAATTAATGGTTAATGATTTTCGCTTGATTACAAAGCTTTTCCAATCAGTAGCAATGACAACAAATTATACTTAAGACCTTACGCATTTATCAACAGACTGAAAAAGTTAAATGCTTTCCATTCTTTTACCTATACGATATTTCTGTAATCATTATGCCTCATTAGTTTATTTAATGTTATACTATGGGAAAAACCCAAATAATACAGGGTGTTAAGTAAGTTCGAAAAAAAGTTAAATTATAAAATGTATTTTAGTTTTCTTCTGCCACAATTAGAAAAATTCCCATACTTTGGAAGAGCTTCAACAGCCCTAGAAATCTCACTAATGGACGTACCTATACCATTATAGCGTATGATGAAATACAACCGATAGTTAGATCATTCTTGCATGTCTGATAACCGGGCGCTCTAATATTAAAATGATTAAATACTTCTGAACAATCGATTTCGTTGAAACAACCTACGAGGAAACATGTCGGAATTGTTGTTACAGCGAATAGTTTATAATTTTAGGCCTAGTAGATCCAATCTAGATGAGTATTCATAGCCGTTTCTATTAATGTTTAGTTTAATAATAAATAATTAATGTGCGTTGCAAGTAAGGTTTGTTCGATTACGAGGTCGTAATAAGCAAACGCAAACAACATTTAACTGGGTTGGGTAAAGGAATACAACATACCAGAAAGCAATTACAAGGTAGACGAGCTGGCTCCCGAAGAATCAGCCAAGGGAAATCCCTAGGTAGGATCAATCATCGTACCGTCACGCAACTGCCTTAATGCCTTTCTCAAAAGAATGTTTACCGCTCGATAGATATTAAGATACTAAGAACTCAACTAACATTTTTCTGCTAGGCGATGTGTAATGTCCCGTGATTGTGTCTACATAAAACATATCTATGTTATTTGTTTTTATACAATAAAAACATTCGATTTGGTCGAAATGTGTTCATTCCGTGTTAGATGTTTCAGAAAGGAATAAAACATGAACTATGTAAAATTCGAAACAACGGTTTCATCTATTCAGCAGACAAGGGAAGAAACACATATTTTTTATTCGTTTGCGAGAAGAATTAATACTCCAAATCGGGTCAGTGCTAATTAATTTTCGAATTTGATGAGATGTAGGAAAGTTTTGATGGTCTCCTAGGCTTGCATAGATAGATATTCTTGGAAGAAGTTATAATTATTTTTACTACTCATTTTCAGTTAGTTCTAAGATGACGTTGAATACCAGAATATCAGAAATTAACCGTTTATTTTCTTCACAGGAATAAAGGAATAAAAATTGGTTTGAATTTATGTTGAATATTCATTACGGTTGGAGCAATATAATTATGTCTCGATTTCATTAATAACAGTCCAATTAATGATAAAAGTGTTTTGCGGGAAAAATTCCAATTGCCAAACAAAACTATTTGAAATGATAAGCAATAGCACGTGGTTCCTTATTCTGTGAATTTTGAACTCATGACATAGATACCAGACTCCTCTATCAATAATAACCTCTGAACTTATGATAACTTCCTGTTCACAAACAAGACTAATGTAACAATTATGTACTATGGGATTGCATATTCTTATCTGAAAGAATAAAACATACACGATTATAAATTGAAATATGATGGAGTGCAAAACGGAGTTGAGTCATATGGGTTTTTGCGAAGAAGCACAATGCTAGAAGTAGTTGAAGAGTTGAGAAATCAGGGGCGGAGTGAGAGCAGCCTGGCCTAACGGCCACATATGTATGAGGGGCCCTTGTAGATATAATGCAGATCGCAGACAACATTTTTTCAAAAAAGGGGTTGAGGACTCGCACTTATAATAAAAATTAGAAAATTTCAGAGCACTTTATTGAAAACCAACAAACATGTACCTATCATATAGCTTATTTTTTTCAAATTCCATATTTTTGTGTATTATTAAATAGCAATAATTATCTCTCTGCGTCCGCGACCCGCTTTGTGCATATAGCATGGGGATTAAATATGCATTTATAATTCAAGAGTAATCAGTAAATATATATAAGCGTATACATGTGGTTTTTAAACTACTTCCTAAAATAAAATTATTGAAAGTAAGAGCATTGACATTAGTTTAGGTGCTACCTGGTTAATGACATCTTCATATTTAAAGACATTTAACAAATCGCATATTTTGAATCATGTAATTTGCCAGATTTTCGTCGGTAACGTTTGATCGCAACCGGTTTTTGATTAGTTAAAGCTTCGAAAGCAACCGTTCACGCTGCACTTGAGTGCAAGGTTTTATCTTGCCCTCAAGTGCAGTGTGCACGTTCGTATATTTTGAAAAATCGTTTATACTATTTGCTGTGAAAATTATAGTTGTGTAGAATTTTTAATATACAACCACTACAATTTAAGCAATTTCCTGAACACGACTTCGTTTTATGTAATGCACAAATTTCATTAATAACTAAAGTTTTATGTTGGCTTCCTGTGTCTTCCTCGTTGTAGCTATGCATTTCTCCATCCGTGTTGGTACATTCACTGATGCTGCCAGTGCAGTGCTGGAGCTGTCACTATCAATATCTGCGTCAACGTTATTAGCGTTATTATTCAAAATTGACGTCTCGCAGTTTCAGCTTAGCAGAAAGCAATGAAAAACTTTTCAATTCTTCTACTAATTTTGTTTTTGTTTTTAATGCTGGCCAGAGCACACAATCTTATCAAAGTAGAAAGTATAAAAAGAAATACGTGTATACCATACCTATTATTTTTATATCAGGTACAACATATATTATATTACATATATTATATTTTCTTCAAAAATATAAATAAAATAATTATAATTTAGGAAATGACCCACCAGCATTTCTGACCAGTCCGTCTCTGTGAGAAATCATTTACAAATCAATTCAATTATTGTACGGGATATAAGCAACATATTAGGGACACGATGTGAGTATAAATAAGAGCATGAATGTTTCTGTTTTCGTATTCGAAATTTCATTTTGTGCTCACTTCGAATGAATTGTGCAACTTTATTCTGCAATTGGTTGCAAAAATTTAGATGATTAGCTTTACGCAAGTCGTTGTTCTTTTTTACCAACAGAATGTTTTTAATTTATAATCTAAATCTTATTTCTCTAACTTTAAGTCTGTTTTTCGGTAATTTAATACATAAGTATGACTAATTTCGCCGTAGCTTCTTCAAACAAATATTACTATATATTATTATACTAGCGACCCGCCCCGGCTTCACACGGGTGCAATGCTGATAAATTCAAAGTGCTATAGGGAGAACCGCGGCCTCCGACGCGCTATTTATAGACACGCTCCCGCCCGACCGGCCGGTACCGCCGCAAACGCTACGTCCCGCAATTTTTAAATCTGTAATATCTTCGAAAATATTCATTTAAATCATATGCTGTAAAGGGTCATATAGATCTATATTAAATCAACAATGTATTTAAGGTATTTAATTGGATAAGGATTAATGCTGTATTGGTTAAAATCGCTTCGAAAATTAGCCATTATTTGTCGTAAAAAGTAAATGACAAAAAAATGGTATTGTGGGATAACCATAAGAGATAGACATATACCATCGCGGAGTTTTCTGAAGATCTTTTCAATGTGTACAATACTTAGTACATTATTTTGATATATCTCGTAGGGTTCAGCCTGCGTTTGCAATGTAAGCGGAAAAAATGTCATTATTCACATTAGAAACCTCAAAAATAACAGTATTTCTCCACTATTTAATGGATGTTATTATACATATAAACCTTCCTCTTCAATCACTCTATCTATTAAAAAAAATCGCATCAAAATCCGTTGCGTAGTTTTAAAAATTTAAACATACATAGGGATATAGGGACAGAGAAAGCGACTTTGTTTTATACTATGTAGTGATTAGTTTCAAATATGCAATTTCTTCCAAATAAAACGATTGCATCACCTTTTCACGAATTTCTGTTATCAACGTGGATATCTTGAAAAAAACACATTCACCAAATCTGACTCGCATATTTTCAATCATGTAATTTGCCAGATTTTGGTCTGTAACGTTTGATCGCAACCAGTTTTTGATTATTTTTATCTTCCAAAACAACCGTTCACACTGCACTTGAGTGCAAGGTAAAACTAGAACACGTACGTATATTTTGAAGTCGTTTATACTATTAGCTGTCAAAATTATACTTGTGTAGGATTTTTAATATACAATTTAGGCAATTTCCTGAACACGGCTTCGTTTCATGTAATACACAAATTTCATTAAGAACTAAAGTTTTATGTTGACTTTCTGAGTCACACGACATGTCTTCCTTGTTGCAACTATGCTTTTCTCCATCCGTGTTGGTACATTCACTGATGCTGCCAGTGCAGTGCTGGAGCTGTCACTATCAGAATCAATAACTATATCAGCGTTATTATTCTAAATTGACGTCGTGCAGTTTCAGTTTAGCATAAAGCAACGAAAAACTTTTCAATTCTTCTACTAATTTTTTTGTTTGTTTTTAATGCTGGCCAGAGCCCACAATCTTGTCGAAAGTAGAAAGTAAAAAAAGAAATACGTATATATCATACCTATTATTTTTATATCAGGTACAACATATATTATATTTTCTTCAAAAATACAGTTTATAAATAGAATAATTATAATTTAGGAAATGGCCCACCAGCATTTATGACCAATCCGTCCCTGTGAGAGATTATTTACAAATCAATTCAATTATTTTGCAAGATATAAGCAACATATTAGAGACACAACGTGAGTATAAATATTGGTATGAACGTTTCTGTTTTCGCATTCGAAACTCCATTTCGTGGTTACGTTCTCACTTCCAATGAATTGTGCAACTTTATTCTGCAATTGATTGCAATAATTTAGATGATTTAGCTTTACGCAAGTCCTTGTCCTTTTTTATCAACTGTTTGTTTTTAATTTATAATCTAAATTTTATTTCACTCTATCTTTAAATAGAATAAACCATCAGAAGTCGCTAATTTAATACATACGTATGACTAATTTCGCCGTAGCTTCTTCAAACAGATATTATTATATTAGTTTCAAATTTGCAATTTACAAAACTGGAGGACTTGCTTCAAATAAAACGATTGCATCACCTTTTCATGAATTTCTGTTATCAACGTGGATATCTCGAAAAAACACACTGGTCTCTACCGCTGATTGAAAGCTCTTTCAATCAACGCCTCTACGTTAATGTAGGTTAGGCGGAATTAACATTAGGTACATTACATAGAAATAGTTCTATATTTTCAATTTTTGTGTGAAGTCATTTTAACTGTGTTTATATTTGTCAAAATCAATCATGTGATTCTCCATGAAGAATAATTTGCCTGTTGGCAAAACCATAATGGAAAATAACTTGCACGTGAAATGTGTGGTAGGAGTTAGGTACGCCTCAAATGTTCCTTTAGTCCCTAAATGTTATCCGCTTTTGTTACAGACATTTCTGTTAATGTTAAGTGATTTGTGATATTTATATCATGTAACTTCAAGGACTTCATGGATAGGTTACCAAAACTGAAATTAGGTCTTTCAGAAATCGAATACAGTTTCATGGCTCAAACAAAATTTTCAGTGGACGCTGAGATCTTCCTCATTCAAACATAGGTATCGTTAATTTTGCCGATAAAAATAATTACATTAAATGGTAAGGTTTTATATCGCAAAAAATATCCATTTATTTCTGAATTGTTAATTTCATTCATCTCAGAATAACAGAATAACAAGAATATTATGTGGTTTAACAGACTTCATCGTTCATTGACAAAATTCAATCTGACAATCTGAATTGTCTTGGTACATTGCTTTCTTGTACCGTCGCATATTTTTCATTATCTCTATAGTAATGTATGTTATTATCGCAAGGTTTCTTGTTGGGTTTGTGTTACTAGTTTTTCTTGTAGGTTGAGCAAAATATTGACGTCGGTATCGTAATCAACAACAGGTTGCCTTCGTATTGGTACATCCCTCACATGACCCATTTAGTGTTATCACTCCCATATTTTATTAATTATGACTTGGGTAATTGAAGTCAAGTGCGTTTCATGGATTAACTGTGCTACCTAAATTTTAATTCGAGCTCGCCTTGTCACTTTGAATGATCATAAATTGATATCTCAACTGATTCAATAACAAAGTGTAACCACCTTAACATAGAACATACTTGAAAAATTCTTTTATAGCGCAACATAAAAAATATTTGATCTGAAATTTTTTGATTATTTCATCATCTGTGGTATTTTTCCAGTGATCTAAAGAAAACAGAAAAGCAAATTTGCCAGTGTTGCAAAAGCCGAATGATAATACATAATTTATCTTTTATTTAATTCGACTTTATAATGTCTGATCTTATTTCCTTGGAGCGCAAATATGCGATATTTTTTGATAAAGTACTTTTTAAAAGAGATGCCACAAGATGCTCTCACATTTGAGGAAGACGAAATGCACAAAACTATGGCAGAACAATGGTCAATTCAAACTTTATATTGACGCATTCGTGGGTTTGTTTTACGAAGAATATTTGAGACCTGATTTCAGTTATTCATTTATGTCGCTCGTCTAAGCGTTTGAAAGGTTGAATGTTAGCTGTGGACACCTTATTAAACCGGATTCATGGATTAAACGAAACTATGAATTTATGTTTCTTAATATAGTTGATTCAATACGATTGACAATATTCTATTTATCAAGAATTTACATATAATTATATTTACCATTATTTATTTCGTCAATCATAGTTCTATAACAATGCTTAGAAGTTGCATTACTTTGAAGCTAAGACAGACAGTTATAATGCATACAGATTTTGTACTACTACTATTGGTGTTATATAAGTTTCAAAATCGCAAATTTGCCAAAATTAAAAGCTTCATTTAGTTAGAATCTAATTGCCAGGTCAATCAACATACCTATTGTATTCATTTAACTGCTGTGTTTAACTAAAGCTTGTAATTTTCCAATAATTATGTTTATTTTCCTTTGTTACAGTTCGACCCATCGATACAGAGATATCAAGCATTGAAAGTAACTGAATATGAACGATTCAAGGCCAACGCTAAAACTAGTAGAATAGGATTTTTATACTTATTGCTTCCCATGTTTGGCTTTGGTTATATTGTTTATAAGGACAGGGCAATTAAAGAACAACAGTTCAGAAACGGAGAAGTAGCTTACAAAGATCGTAAATTTAAATTTATCTAATCCTTATGTCATGACAGATTAGATTTATATACAGTAGTTTGAATGTACATTGATTTACCAATAGTTAAACAATATTTCAGCATTGTTCATAATTAATTTACAAAAATATCTGCCCCTAGCCATAAGTACGGTTCAAATCAGTCTAACTGAAGAAGACCTACTATTGTTTGGGCGTAAGAGCAGTGCTATAACAATAAATAAAATTACATTTTGAACTATTATTTGTCTCTTTTCCCAGCCTTATTTCTGAAGTATGTCTGTTACTATAAGTAATCGTTATCATAAATTCTAGATTCCGCCGAAATATACTCCTCCGGTTTCTTATAATTTATGAAGAATGCGATTTTTAAACAACAGTTAATGTTAATGACCTATGACCTACATTAATATTCATATAGCTTGAATGGTATTTCAACAGCAAGAGTAATACGCAATTTAGGATTTAGAGTCCATCTTCCGATGTCACCTGGTTCGATGTGCGCATCTTACCGACCATAATATACTCCGATAACTTAATTTCAGGTAATTACTTCATACGCTCATCTAATATGGTATGAAACATCTACATCTTTTCCAGTTGTAATTCAGAAAATGTAAAGTGAATTTCAGAAATGGTGAATTGTAATTTAGATTTGGAAGATGTAAGTAGTTCAGAAAATAAAAATTGTATTTAAGACAAAAGGAAATTTAATTCAGAAAGCTTAACATAGTCCACGGAAATTAGGATTTTTCCCAGAAATCGAAGAAAAATTTTTCATTTATAGATAAAAATTTAGTATGGAGCAGCCGAAATCGAGTGCCCCTAACCCCTGGCAGGCAGTGGCGGCTCGTGAACTTTTTGAGAGAAGAGGCTGGACATAAAACGTTTTTGTAAAAATATACTATATTCAGTCAATCAATTTAACCTTCGCGCAGCGACCGTACCAGCTACTTCAGTGACAAAATTAATTGTTACCCAGCAAGAACCAACGTGGAGATATAGAGTTTCTCTTGCCCACAAATTTTTTTTCGTTCGTTTTTTGTTTTTTATTTTTTTTGTATTTTTAATTTTTTTCTTTTTTTTGGAATTTTTCATATTTTGTTTTTTTATTAATTTTATCAACTTTTTTATATATTAACGAAATTCCACGGTCTTTAATTTGCGAAAAATGATCAATAATATTATCATAAAATGTATCATTATGTTTTAAGTGTTTTGCTAAATCCTTTTTAATAGATATTAAACATTGTATAAACGATTTTGGCCCATTGTATTTCGCATGTATGTTTTAATTCGTTTGAGAGTAGAAAATGATCTCTCCACCGATGCCGACGTGATAGGAATGGTGACTGTCAAACAAAGTAGTTTATAAAACTGAGGTAAGACTTGTTGCAAATCATTATCTATCATATATTTTATCATATCGGCGTGACTGTCGTACTGGCCTAAAATATCTTTATCCCAGTATACAACGCATAATTCATTGTGCAGCGCTATTTTATCAAAAAAATTATATTTTAGAACTAAGTTATCTGAAAGTGTATCGAGAAACTCTTTTGGAAAAGATTCGAAAAATCTTCTATTCGTCAAATCGAAAAACTTCAATTCATGTAAATCGGAAAATCGAATCTCAATATTTGACCTTTAATAGTATCTAAAATTTCATAAAAAAGTTGTTTATAATGTAGTTTCTTGTCTACCAAATTATATGTTTTCCTCCTTTTCACGGGAGAAGCCTCATCAGTTGAATAATTTCCAAATAAAATATTAAAATGATATTCTGTATAACGGAAACTTGAAATTTTATCAATGAGATGTTTTAAACGATCTCTTGAATGAATTATATTAGTGAATTTATGTTGTGAAATTTGAAAAATAAGATCATTTTGTACAAATATTAATTTAAAAGTATCAAGAAAAAGCAAAAATTCTTCATTTTCTAAATAAGATTTTAAACCAACAGCAGCATTTAATGAAACCTGATCTGTTGAAAAGTCATCACTATTTAATATAAAATCAAATGTTTCAATTAATTTGTCTTTATTTTTATGGATGGTAAACTAAACATTGCACGTGATGTAAAATTCCATCGAGTTCGAGCATTACAGGGAATTCTGTTTCCTACTATGTTATTTAAGACTTACGTTCGTTTGTTTGAAGACCGTTTAAATGTCCCGCCATTACAGATGCCGTCGTAAGTCTGATTTATTCGCAAAGTCAAATCGTTGAAATGTTTCCATTAAAAAATTGAATAAATTGACCGCTGTTCTTCCCGAACTAACATCGTAGAACCCTAAAAATCTGTCCATTAGTTGTCCATTTTTACAATTAATAATTTACCGAACAGACGAATTCTAATCTAACCTTATTTCACGTGGTGTCACTCAACCATTATACCCGCATAAAACAAAACAAGCACTGACGCAACACGCATGTGTCGTATACCGTACCACACTGTACTGAACTTAAAGGTGGGCGGCAGGCTAGCCTCCAGAGGGTGTTGCCATTTTTGCTGTTTCACGCTATTTGGCGATTGACTGGTCGGAAAAACGGCAACTGTGTTGAACAACACATGCTCAGTGTTTGAGATATATAGAGAGTCTAGCCTCAGGGCTCTGTTGCCAGATTAAAAATAACTACTGAGAACGGGGAATTAATTGTAAAATTTAAAAAATTATTAGAGAAACAGGAGATAAAATGAAGAATGATCAACAAGATAAATTTGTGAGGAGGCTGAGCCTCCTTAGTCTCCTTCGAGGAGCCGCCACTGCTGGTAGGTGGGGGAACTACCACTTATTGTAGAGGTCAAAATAAGTCGATTGAACCCAATTTATATAGTAACTAAATGTACCGTTTTCCGTGAGGAGAGTTCAGAGTTCACTTAAAAAATCACATTTTTGTGCGCTATTCACAAATGCGTGGAAAAAATTTGATGAAATTTTGCAAAAGTGCATTGTAGAAAGTTGCCCTACTTTCAGTAACCAAAGAAATTTAAAGGAAATTGTAGAAGGGTAAAACCAGCCTCACCACTCCGATATTTTTTAAATAATTTTTAGGTGTGGTAATATGGTTCAAAATTTTTCAACAGAAAGGCTTATTAATTATTTTCATTTCTTATCTCTTGTGAAAATTCCGTTTTATGCATAGTTTAGAAGGAAAAAATGTTTTCTCAAATACTGATAACTGATATTCTTAGAACAAGTTTTATAAAATTGTAGTACAAAATTTAGTTGACCGTGAACAAATTCATAAGTGTCCCAGTTTATTGTTGACAGTAGATGTTTCAATAATTTGTTCACTTTTGCTTTTGTATTGTTTTTCCCCAATTACTGTTATTACTTAATTACAATTGCTGTTATTGTTGCTTTTAATTGGCAGCTATTAAATAAGCAGGTCGATATCCTTTTAGTTCTTGGATTCTGTCAAGGTAACTGCCTCGAAAGTGTCCGCGTCTATCAAGAGAGGTATACAAATCGGATAATTCCAAATCACAAAATTTTTGCCCGAATTGAAAGACGTCTTCGAGAAACAGATTGAAGCCAGTCAGAATCAATGCTGGAAAACCTCGACAAGCTTGAACACCCATTGTGGAGGATGCTATTTTTCAAATGATTGATAACATTCCTGAGACTAGTACTAGAATATTGCAATGAGATTGGGATTCCAAAAAGCAGTGCAAGAATTATTGCCACTTGATCACGGATCACGTTTAAATTTCGCACAAATTATTCGGGAGCGCAGAGTAGTCGACAACAGATTTCACACTAATATCTTGTTTACTGATGTGTCTTGTTTTACACGTCGTGGCATGACGAGCCTACACAATAAGCATATTTATGCAGATAAAAATCCTCATGCTATTAAAGGTGGACATTATCAACGAGAATTTAAAATTAATGTCTGGGTCGGAATTATTGGCAATTTTATCGTTGGACCGTTTCGATTGCCTGATCGTCTGGATGGCGCTAGTTACCTTATTTTCCTTCAAGAAATTTTGCCAGAATTATTAGAAGACTTGCGTCGAAACATGTTCTTCATGCACGACGGTGCACCACCTCATTTTGCACGACACGTGCAAAAGAGAATATCTTGATGAACAATTTGCTGGTAGATGGATCGGTAGAGGCCAAGAAGCACCTATTCAGTGGCCTCCGCGGTCTTCAGACTTGAATCCTTGCGACTTCTTCATCTGGGGAGCGTTGAAAACACAAGTATATATATAATTTCGAACAACTGTGGAACAGAATTCAAAATTCTGTAAACGCAATACGAGAAAACGACGAAAACAGATTATCGCCAAATATTTTGAAGAGGATGCGTACTTTGATGGTAAAAATTACTATAATTCGAAGAGGGTCAAAAATAGACATGTCTCTCTTCAAAAACTGCCTTTTTGTTGGTCTGTTGGAGTCATCGTCGTTTCCTTTGATTTGCCAATTTGAATCGGAATGTGTCCAATTTTGAATTCCACGAAAATCCCAAGATTTGTTGAGTTTTGTTGTCGCAATCCAGATTTAAATCTATGAATATCTTCATTTTGAGAGAGGCTTATCATGAGATCCTTCCTGTTGGAAATCCAGTTCACCAATTCGAAACTTCCTAGTCTTTAGATTCGTTTTACCTCGTAGATGATCAAGGCCTCTTCAATGGTGTATGTACACTGTACAGTCCAGGAAATCGGCGACAATATGCTTCTTGATAATTGCTTCTAAAAGTTCTTTTCGGTCGGTAAATTGATTCAAATTGAAATGCTTCATGAATTGAGCGCAGGTTGGTAAGCATGTAGCCCCGAAGGTCACCTGCATTTCCTATACATCGACATTTTGTATTGAGTCTCCTTTTCGGCATAAAAATCTCTGGGAGCTTTGGTCGTCCTTTATTATCCGTAAGTGGTGAAACATCTCCCGGACGTCACTGACAAATTTCATCAGCACTTCAATAAGGGTCCGGGCCACTAAGTAAATTATCGTTAAGACTGACCTCATGTGCCTTCGATGCTGCGTCAAACACCAGACAGATATTTTGGGTTTCTTTGGACTGATAACGCCAAAATGAGGCAAATACCAACATCTGGGACCTTCCATTGGTGCTTCTTCTGAAGACAACCTCCGAGCGTATCCGTTCTCCACATAACTAGTGATTTTTTCGCAGTACCTGGCTTTGAGTTCGTAGTTAATCTGCATCTGTCTTTCAACACATCTGATACGTTGAATTTCAGTGAATTTACTCTAGGTTAATCGTAGATCGTCTTCTTTCCACAAAAGTCCTATTTCGAATCGGTCATCTAGGCGTTTGACTGTAAGATTGCTTTACCAACTCATGGAGTTTGTTGTCTGATATCTCACTGTCACAAACGTGGAAAGAATATAATTTGAACTCATTTTTCATTCATTTACCGTACCGTGGAGAATCCATCCGAGCTTGATTTTAGTAGCTGTAGTCTTTGTCACCCTGTTTTCTGGACACTGTCATGTGGAGTATTATCTTGCCCTAGTAATATCACGGACTGTTCGTCGATTTCTCTGAGAAATGGATATCTTTTCCAGTCAATTGTCCGAATCGTCTGAGTTGGCAGGGATAAGTTTTCAACACTCCTTACATTTTTAAGGAAAAGATTTCGGATCCGTTGTAAGCTCCGGATATTTCTAGGTCCAAACAAACTGAGTTTTCATGCCTGGTCATATTATTCGTCCACAGAATGCGTAAAGGCATCTAATTACTTGCGTAATAAGATCCTCTAGATCTCCAGTATCTAAAGAATTCTAGTTTTTTAATCAAATCACGTAATAGTTGAGGCTATGGAAGGTGTTCATAATATTCAAGACACTTAATGGTTGCCACAAAACAGCTTAGATTGATAGATTGTTGAAAAACTGAATCAATCACTCCATATTATGTTCTCTGGCAAAGTGTAACATTTTTGTTCTGGTAATCAATTCCTCAATTATTTGATTTGAACGCTTGAAGTGCGTTTCAAGGGTCTTCAATATCGAATCAATGTTTGCCGAGGTAATCATTCTTGAAACTGCAAGTCTGGCTTCACCTCGGAGGCACTTTTGAAGTTGGATTTTTTTTCTGAAGAATATTCACATAATGTTGAAATGAGTTTAAATTAGGTGATGAAAGTGGGCCATTTCTCTGACAGAGTAACCTTTTTGTTTTGGTAATCAAACCAACAATTATATGATCTGGACGCCCGAAGCGCATTTCAGGGGTCTTCAATTTCAAATCAATGTTTACTGAGGAAGTCATCATTCCTGAAACTGTAAGTCTGGCTTCACCTGGGAGACACTTTTGAAGTTTGATGATTTTTTCTTCTGAAGAATATTCCCATAATGTTTAAACCATAGTCAAAGTATACAGGCCTGCCGGAGCCTCCCTTCTACTCTTTTTAAAATTCGAGTACAAGCTGATTGGTCGTTTATTTCGAGGGGAAAGTAGCGCTCTTGAATTTGAATTTAAAATTCATTATGTCAAAATGTCAAGTAAACAGTGTTCAGTGAAAAATTGTTCGTATCGTTTTAGCTAGGGAAGTGAAGTTAAACTCTTGTCGTTTCCTGTGGATGCGAATAAGAAGTCTCAATGGTTGGTAGCTTGTGGACTTTCGCAAAACGAATATAAACCATCAATGAGAATATGTTCACAACATTTTGACAAAAAAAAACAGATTATACGTTGTGTGCTCAACTATCTGAAGTTGGACGAAAGGTTAGACCACTGCTAGATTTCGCAGTGCCATCTTTATTATTGCCCATAACAGCAATGCAAATTTAACAACCACTCCATCAACATCAGGAAATTCCATCAGTAGCTCCACCAATTTCATCACCAAGAAGAGTTGTTTTTAATGATTTAGTGAATTTACCAGTCAAACGATTGGCAAGAAAAGAACTTTTTCTCGATGATTTGCATGAAATAGCATCAACACCGCCAACAAAAAAACCACGTGTAGTCCAGTTTACTGATTTATTTCGTGAAAATGAACAATATCGAGATCAAATAAAAAACTGTGTCAAGAAGTGACCTTTCACCGATGACAGGAGGAAAGCTCCTCCAATCACATCGCCGGCACGTGACATCACATTATATCGTCGTCAATAACATTAAATAAACGAAATAAACGACATATCAGCTTGCACTCGAATTTTAAAAAGAGTAGAAGGGAGGCTCCGGCAGACCTGCATACTTTGACTTCTGTTTAAAACTGTATACTTTGACTCAAAAAGTTCTCAAATAACTTTTATTCTTGTCAATCACAATCAAAACTGACGTATTTTTTAAATTATTGACATAACATTGACAAATCATATCATAGCAAAAATGTAACTCCTCTCCCGTATATACAGAACGTTCAACTCATAGTACCGGGATATCAAAAATTATCTTGGTCAAGGGTGGTTGTGGAATCTAAAACGTGTGTCTTACTTTACGTTTGAAATAATTATGTCACTGTCACACTGACATCATCAATAACCTACAAATTTCATACCTATTCATTTCAGTTGTAGAACAATAATGAACTGCAAATTATGAAATAATAATGTGAACTTTGAACCTTTTCAGTGGTCGTGATAGCCACAATCCGGGTCAAAAACTGTTTTGAAATAGTTAATTTTCCGTAAATCGAATGACGTTCACGTGAGAAGCCTGTAGCACGCGAGTTAGAAAAGTGCAAACTGGTTGTACGTAATACGGCTTTACGACGACTTTTCGCGTGCCGTTTTCGCTCCATGTAGTTAGATTTAGTATCGGACAGTGCCCGACGGCCCTTCTTTTTTCGATAAATGTCCATTAAATAGGAAAATTTAATTAAAACAGTTTGAGCTATTCTCATATCTCAGCTACGCGCGTCTAACGTGCGACGTACCAAAGGTAATTTTCTCGCGACTAAAATATACACGAAGCGGGTAAAAGCTAGCGGCCCATAGCCAAAAACACTATTACAACTGACGCTGGTCGCACGGTGCAAGAAACGGCCCCAAATTAAAAAGACCGAGGTAAAATGTATAAACTCTAACTAACGCGCAGCGAGCTCCTTGAGGCATATGTCAAAATGATTTCGTTCATAGCTAATTACATAGGACGTCTGGCGTTCATGCAATTATGTATTTAGATAATTCGAACCTTCTAATTTTGATAGGCCACGTGAAAATCTCGGAGTCCAAAGCACTAAAGACTTATGATTGTTACAATATTCGTATAAAATAGCGAAATTTCGCACTTTTAGAAACATCAAATTAATTATGACATAATTATTTCAAACGTAAAGTAAGACACACGTTTTAGATTCCACAACCACCCTTGACCAAGATAATTTTTGATATCCCGGTACAAAGTAACAGAAGCACCAGATGGAATTTATTGGGTTTCTTTGGATTGATAACGTCAAAATGGGGCAAATACCATAGACCTATTATCCTAAGGATAATAGGTCTATGGCAAATACCAACATCCGGTACCTTCTATTGTTGCTTCTTCTGAAGACAACCTCGGGGCGTATCCCTTCTCCACATAACTATTGATTTTTTCGAAGTACTTTGCTTTGAGTTTGTAGTTAATCTGCTTCTTTTCACAGAAGTACTATTTAGAATCGGTCATCTAGGCGTTTGGATGTCGTTTAAGATTACTTTACCAACTCATGGAGTCTGTCGTCTGATATCTCACTGTCATGAGCATTCTAAGGGATCACCAAAGTCAATAGTTGGCTATGCATTTATAATGCAATTAGACAATTAGCAAATGTCAGTAAGAACAATTAAATAGAAAAACAAATAACTTGGAACAATATTTAGTATACAATATGAAATGGGTGAATTAAAAAAATGGACAAAAGCCATTTTTTAAGTTTTCATTTCGTTTACTTGATATATCACATTTCACGAATTACAGACGAATTCTTTTTTGGTTTAATTCCACCGCGCTCGACTCAGTAATGTGTAGGTGCAAGATAATTGAAAATAGCAAAAGTTGACAATAGTACCGTTTTAAATATTTCATTTTGTTTTCATTCCCACATATTTCAATAATAATGAACCAAATGACTTACGCACTTGACTCATAGTGCATATGTTCTTGATTCATTAATAATATTTCAATTTAGTTCTAATATTTTTGATTTGGTTGAAATACTACTTTTGCAAAATGGTTAATCTGCCATTTTGAATTTCTACAAAACCCTCTAGAAACTGAATGTTATCCCATTCAGACTAATATAATATTTTGTTTAAACAATTAATACTTAAATTCCTGATATTTGTTCTATGTGGATCTTTCCTTTATATTATTCTGAAGTATTTGCATTTTCAAAAAAATCCATATTTCTTCGTAGAATTTAGAGCGATATTAGTTTAAAAAGACTCAACTAAAGTTCTAAAATTACCAAAAGAAAAAAAGTTTGAATAATGGACAATGATGTGGTAAACAAAAATATTTAATAAGTAATAATATAAATACAAATTATTAAAGACTTATCTTTCTTCTAGCTGTTTTTCTCTTAACAATACTTCATCTTCGAATTTTAACATGTATGTTGTTCCCTTATGCCAATGTGCAGTTACTTTTGCTGGCTGAAAATTGAAAATAGTAATGATTATAAGTGAGGTATCACTCATTCATCTAAATAATGTTATATTTGAAAAATCAGGTACAGTAGTCTCAATAATTCGAACTAATTGGGGCTGAGGTTACCTTGAATTACAGAAAACTTGGATTACACCATCGACATATACATATGGACTGCGCGTGGCAATGATAAGCGCGGGTAGTGCCGGCGTAAGAGAGGGGAAAACGAAGAGGACTAATACTGTCTTTATCTACTTTATCTATCGCGTTTCTATTGGCCGCTGCGTTGCCATGGAAATGCAACATGACTGTAGCTAGTATGTTTACGTTCCGAGCCGATTGATAAAGACAGTATTAGTCCTCTTCGTTTTCCCCTCTCTCACGCCGGCACTACCCGCGCTTATCATTGCCACGCGCAGTCCATATGTATATGTCGATGGATTACACGGAGAAATAAAAACAAAACAAAGGTTATTACATAAATTTGATAGGTATATATGTTCATACATACAAAAATATAGTAGAGTGAACGATTTTAAGTTGTAACGAAATTATCCAAAGTTTTCTGCTTTAACATGGAGCCTTGTTTTTTAGCAGCAATGATCAACGGTCAGGCTCGCTACATGGAACATCGAACTATTGGGGATCAAATTACCGAGACTCTACTGTGTAGCAATTGAAAACCATTGCGTTACAGTTTTAATCCTACATTTGTTAGGGTATTTGAGGGTTTATATATGGAGAATCTATAACTTATTGCTATTTGAAAATCATGTATAGCAATTAAAAATCAGTGCATTACAGTTTTAATCCAATATTTGTCATCAGAATGTTTACTTCTTTTAGCATTAAAGATATATTTTAAAACTGTTTGAAACTTTTTGCATTAAAGTTTTTGAAACAGTATTTCCATTGCCACCTTGAATGTAAAATATAGAATATTTAACCAGAAGGCTTTACAATATTGTATATTGTACCTTGTTAATAAGATGTACTTCTCAATATGCAATAAATGTTGTTAAAATATGAGAAATTATATAGAAACTGTAGTCATAGCTTAGTATAAACATAAATCATGACCTATTTACAAATAGACTCACAAATCCTGTTCCTGTTAATACTGCTTCAATTATACCAGCAGTGAATATAGCACAGTTTAAACTAGTTTTATCCCTTGGCACAGAAATGAAACGATTCACAAGAGGGTCTTTTTCCATCAAATAGTAGGTATTTTCATCATCATTGGAATGTTCTAATTTATCAGCTTCTTTGCCAAATAGCGACTGGAAAACATGTATTTGAAAATTAACAAATCTATACCTAATTGAATAATATATTGACAATTGTTCCATGACATAGTGACATCCTAGAGAATTATGTGAAAACAAACAATTGTGCATTGGTGAGCAAAGTTTATTGATTTATTGGACCTAATAATAGCTTAAAAAGTTACCTTCCACATAGTAGACTTAACAAACAGCAAAATATTTAGCAGTTTTGTTTCACGTTTACCGCTTCTTTCTCTGACAAAATACAGGTCTATCAACTTTATGCCAACTCTTGAGCCTAATTTATGTAATCTTAAAATTGAAAACAATGATTAAAACAAAAAGATATCCAAATGGATTTTCGCATACCTGTTTTGTATATCTGCTACAGTACGAGATTTGTTCTGACAGTACTGGACAAGTTCAGAAAATAATAATGCAAAGCAGCTCAATGAAACTTCTCCTTTTCCCCTACTTAAGGGTTTATCTAAAATAGTTGTACGATTTCTGGATGGTAAGCTCATTTTAACTTCGAATGAATATAATATTTTTCTTTTAAATTGTTTATATCATTCTATAACACCATTAACTTTTCAATTTTTTGAAGTTAGTCAACTTCTCTCAACCTTAATAATAATCGAATATGAAATGTCAACATTGTCAAACGTAATGTCAAACTGAAGTATAATATCTTTCTATGGACGCACCAATCAAGTCAGTCTTTGTAAGGTACTGGGAAAGGGGAATATACTCGAAGGATTATAGTCATAGATAACTCTACTACCGTAGTAGAGTCATCTATGACTATAGTAATATTCTATAAACCCTGAATCTACTCGATATCTTGGCTCCACCCACTGGTGAAATGTCACAAGGTCGATTGTTTACAATAAGTTTACATTTCACAACCTAGTTGCGTATATTGGGCTGTGATTGGCTAATGCATACCTGGGGAAATGCACATCCAGCATGCGCGCTAATAATATATGTGTACAAGATCAAGAAGCGTCAATACAAAAACCATCTTTCAAATAACCTACGAACCTAGTGATAAAAACTAACTGGCACAAGGGCGACAGGTTGAGGTCTAGTCATTAATTATGGTGTCGAGCAGTTAATTAATGAACGGATCCCTGATAACAACTATGCTCTGAAATGTAAACACGCCATCGTCTTTACATTCCAAATTTCTTTTTTCTACACATAGTGATCAAGAATAGAGTACTTGAAGGTAGATATTTTTTGACTCCATCTAAGGAATTTGACTAGCAGCTTTCTCTTTCTACTCGTTCCCGATGTGCCCCGCCCACTCACGCTAAGTTTGTTGTTTTTAAATAATGTGCCAAGAAAGTAACCGGAGCATACAATTAGAAAGAGATAGCCTCTCTTCGAAATTCTTGGGGTCTTTTTGTAAAACATTGCGCTTATGGAAGTCAAGAACTCTATTCTTCATATCTATGTTTCTACGACCACATCGAAATATATTCATTATGCACAGAACATCATATTCTTTAGAGCACGGTCGTACATACAGGTCTGGGGACTCGAGGCTGTTTCCTATGTGAGAAGTGGGTCCGCTAAGCGTCGACTGTCGCGTAGTACCAAAAGGATGGCGTAGTAGTCGAAATTCTCTGACAACTGTCATACTTGACTTGTAAACACAAGGAATACCTGCGTTTTTAGAAACAAATTACGAAATCGTGCATTGTGCCGAAATGCAAAACGGGGTACAAAAGTGTAAAGCAAGAAACGTCTGTTTTTAAAGAGCCGAAAGATGCGGAAATACGAAAAAAGTGGATGCTTGCGATTCTGGATAGGAATCGTTTTAACGAGGTCTTTTATGTGTGCGAGCATGTATAACGAAAAAGGGGAAGTTATTTTTAAGGTGAGTAATACATTTTGACAAGAGTAACAGTTCTATTCCTCTCTCAAATCAGAATACTTAGTAACACTGCTTGCGATTCCGGAAAGAAATCGTTTTACCGATCCAAGCGCTAGCTAGTGGCTGAGCGAGGCACTACGAGTTTTGCGACGCGTAAGAGACTCATGTCAAACATACGAGTCGCCAGACCTGTCTATACGACTGTGGTAGAGGGCGACACACGATTCCCTGGAAACGTGTGTCACGAATGACAAGCAGGAAGTTTAAGACTCACATTGTATAATGTGTATATTATTTGACAGTTTTGGGGGTTATTTCAAATTTAAGGGGAGTTTTCAGGGCCATCTGGGGGTTATTGAAGCTACTCTGTGAATTGAATGAACACTGAAATGACCAGGGCCGGATTTAGAGTGGTGGGGGCCTGTGGGCACAAGTTTAGTGGGGGCCCCTATGGTAGACGTTAATACTAAATGCCACAAACATATATTAATTATCGTTACAAAGGCACTTTTCGAACTTTTCTCGTCGATCAAGTAGTCAAATTTTAATTAATTAATTATTGCTACTCAAAAGCGGATGATCATTAAGACATTTTTGGCTCATTGCCGTTCGCAATCTGTTTTTTTTAGTAATTTTAAGTTTGTAAAGGATCCTTCAGCCTTACAGTTAGTGATCATCAGAACAAGATAAATTATCTGAACATTAGGAAAAACATCCTGCTGCACCTGTTTTTTGATTATCAACGCGTACATGAAATGTTCACGGCTGAAGCATCTTTTTTTCTGCTGCAAAATGTTTGTAAAATTTTGCAAATGGACTAGAAACTTATCTGTAATACGGCGCCACATACTTAACACGCGGGAAAATTTAAATAATTAATTTCTCTGAACTTGTTATTATGTTGTGTTTCAAAGCAATGTGACATCAGAAATAACTTATTTCAATTTCTACCTGTCATTACGTAAATATTAAATATACAATATTTCCTGCTTTTGTGATGTAAAATAAATAATTAAAATATGTGAATACAAATTCTGCATAAGATTACGCAACAATTATGAATTTATTACTATACTAGCTGACCCGGCAAACGTTGTATTGCCATGTAAATAATTTCTAGAGAATTTCTAGTTAAAAAAAAAAAAATAACTAACTTATTGGAAGTGTGTAAGGATGTGATATATGAGTGAAAAAGGCATGGAGCGCTGTGAACGATGAGGGAATATAAAAATAACAAAACACCAAACATTAATTTTTTTAATTTATTATAATTTATTTTAAGTAATAATTATTTATATCATTAATTCATTACATAATATTAATCTGTTAATGCTACAGCGTGAACAATATTTTTTGTTAGCCCGTCTTTAGCTAATACAAACAAACTTAATGGTTTACCCACTCGAGAGCATGGAACGTATAATTGTCCGTGTGAAAAACATGGTGTGCTCAAATCTAAGCCACAAACAGACATTGTTTGGCCTTGGGATTTATTAATAGTCATTCCAAATGCCAATCTAATCGGAAATTGAATACGCTTAAATTGAATTGGCACATCTGTGGGTATAATATGTATTCATGGTATTAATATATTTTCACCTCGAAACTTGCCATTTGAAAAGGTGGCTTTGATAACGTTTTTCATAAATTTTTTAATGACTAATCGCGGACCGTTGCACAGCCGTGGCGAGTTCAAATTACGAAGCAAAATAATTGGAGATCCAACGTTCAATTGTAAGTTATGCGGTGGCATGCCTGGCAAATCCAGTGAGTTCAAAAACTCTGTTGAAAAATGTATAGCTTCAGTGGCATCGCAAACTGTATCAATAGATTTATATGATACCAAGTCCCCTGGCAATAATTGTTCAGATTCAAAATGTCAACGTCCACATTTTTTGCCGCTAAAATTGCTCTTTCTGCAAGCCACTCGAGATTCATGTAATTCGTGTGTACATCGGGTAGACACATGGAGGGGATAACTTACCAAGCGATAATAATTGATGTTATCGAGCGGGATAAAAAATGATAAAATTATTAAAATGACTATTAAAAAGCAGGGGTTGGTGATAGGAGAGTGAAAATTCAGGATTGTATTTATTTTTTAATGCCACATAATAAAAAAAAAATTTATCCAAAAAATAAAATTTTTTTTTTTGGGGTGTCCCCCTTATCACTTAGGGGTTTTAAAGATAGATAGTAGCCGATTCTCAGACTTACTGAATATGCATAAAAAATTTCATGAGAATCGGTCCAGCCGTTTCGGAGGAGTATGGGAACGAACATTGTGACACGAGAATTATATATATTAGATTAACAAAATCATCTTATCATTTTTGTTGAAAGGCAAAATTTTTTTCAATATATTATACTTGGTGGGGGCCCCTTCTTGGCGGGGCCTGTGGGCGGCCAACCACTCTGCTCACTCCCAAATCCGGCCCTGGAAATGACAAATGATAAGACAAATTGATAAGACAAGAAAGCGTGGTTGTTCGCTATTTTATATTTTTATAGTTAAAAGATTAGAATTTATATTTAATTTTGATAGAGTGATTAAAGAAATTAAGAGACTTACAAAGAACATAAGCACTGTATCTTTATTTGATATTCAGGAAAATGCTTCAGCTGCAATTATAGGGGCTCCTACAAATGTTATCCACGAGATGCACGTTCGAATTAACGCCAAAGGCCTTTTGGAAGGGTTACCTTCTGCATGGTGTCGTGTAGGGAATCAAATGACAAAAGCTGAACAAGAGCATAATCCAACAGCAGTTCGGCAAGTTCTTAGATATTGTAATTACTCCAAGAAATGGAAAGAGGATGGACATCAACAATTCAAACCCTTGTTGACAAAAAAAGATATCGTGGAAGAATCAGAGGAAATCAATCGATTTGAGAAGTCTAAAGAAGCACATACTAGTAGAAAATCCGTTTTATCTAGAGACACATTGATTGATGATTTCAGGTATAGTAAGGTTTCAGTAACATTTCATTTATTGTTTATTCAAAAAATAAGTAACTAGTTTTTCCCCAAGTAATAAGTGCTTTATCAAATGTATCTGTTGTAAGAAAGCATCCAAAATGGTACTGTAATAGACAACGTAAGCAGATAAAATAAATATTGCAGATATGATTAGTTTTGGAACAGTAACTTGAATTCCTTAAATTTAGCCCTTAGTTGAATGGTTTGGTTGAATATTTATTGAATGTTTTCATGGGTTTATAATAACAGCATGCAAGGGTTCATTGCATTTACCTCACCAATATAACATAAGTCAAATTGAATCTAAATAATCTTTTAGTATAAAGTAATATTTAATCTGGTATATTATTAAGTAATATCAGTTAGTATTTATTATTATTGAGATCATTTTTATTATTAAGTCGCACCATTTTCAAGTTCACAATTCCAATATTTTACCAATATTGCCCCAGAGATAGATTGATTTCTAGATCTACATGATGTGTCCATTATTACCCAGTCTTAGTATAGAAGATATTATAAGCTTCTGTATATTATAAATGAGTAGGTATAATTGATATTTTAAATTTAAAACAGCCTACATATAAAAATGATTCTATTCAAAATACATATTTTTTCTAACCCAAATTAGTCCCATAGTTGTAAGTTACAATTCATATTTTATAGTAAATAGCCATTTAATATAAACACATCAAGTGCGACCCTGGCGAGTATCGCCGTTCCCGTTCCTTCGTTTACACCTATTGCTAGTGCCAGTTGATTCTGAACGAACTATAGTAGTTTACCAATTTAGTCAATTTTAGACTTCTTAGTAAATAGATTATTTTATTTTTGAGCTGTAATACAATCAATATAACTAGACGAAATTTGAACCTAAAAATTTTAATTTATCATGTCTGGTATTTCTAATAAATCATATTCTAGACTTCTCGGGTGTTTCGTAATATTTTTTCCAAGATGTCATATGTGTCGTTCGTTTTTTGTCATCAATTAACCAGTACTTCATGATAAGATATCTCAAAATATTATAGCTTTCAAAAACAGTTTTTATAGTCTGATGAAAATATGTATACAATTGAAAAGTATTTCCTGGCAAAATAGTCTTCTAGGTTATCAAAGTACATATCTATATTTGTTATAATATAGCCTTTTGGAAGGGTTACCGTCTGCATGGAGAAATAGGGAATCAAATCACAAAAGCCGAACAAGAGCATAATCCAACAGCAGTTCGTCAAGTTCTTAGATATTATAATTACTCCAAGAAAAAGCAAGGGGATGGACATCAACAATTCAAACCCTCGTTGACAGAAAAAGACGTCGTGGAAGAATCGGAGGAAATCGATCGATTTGAGAAGTCTAAAGAAGCACATACTAGTAGAGAATCTATTTTATCTAGAGACACATTGATTGATGATTTCAGGTATAGTAAGATTTCAGTAACATTTTATTTATTTACAATGAATAAATTATGGAAAATAACGTGAAATTTACACCTTCGAGATTGTTTATTCAAAAGATAAGTAACAAGTTTAAAAATAAATACTCAAAGTACTTTATCAACTGTATCTGTTCTAAGAAAGCACCTAAAATGGTACTGATACAGGCAAAGTAAGCAGATAAAATAAATATTTGCAGATATGATTAGTTTTGGAACAGTAACTTGAATTTCTTATATTTACCTTAGTTGAATAGTTTGGTTGAAAATTTATTAAAAGGTTTGTCCACAAATAGTTTTCATTGGTTTTTAATACCAGCATGTAAGGCTTGATGACATTTACCCCACCAAAATAACATAAATCAAATTGGAACCAAAATATTCTTTAAGTATAAAGTAATATTTAATCTGCTATATTATTAAGTAATATCAGTTAGTATTTATTTACAGAAATACATTTCATAAGTTATTGAGATCACTTTTATTATTAAGTCGGACAATTTTTCAAGTTGTGTAATACGACTAATAGTCCAGGCAATAAACCCGGAAAAAGGCCATAATAAAAAAAAAATATATAGTAAGCTAGAATTTCAATTTTTTTTTTGCATTTTGTTCCTAATACCCCATAGATCATTCATGACTTTCAAGACCGCGGGGGTCGACCTTTCTACCCCCCACAACGGGGTATCAACCCCTCAGAGGAGCATTCTTATAAAAAAAATCCAAAAGTTTAGAAAATTAATGAATTAAGAGCCGTCAATGACCCCTAGTAGGTTTTTTTGGGTTCGCTGATCACGATTTCGCAGTTAGTTTCCTCGGAAAACTCCCTCCAGATGGGACATTTTAGAAAATTTATATAAAATATATAATTTCTAATTTTGATGCAAAAATGACCTATAGTAGATTTTTGGGTCGCTGACTCGCTGATCACGATTCCGCTGTTATTTTTCTCAAAAAACTCTACAGATGTAAAATTCGGGAAATTTGAGATTTTCCTGAGACGGTTATGAATAATAATTTTGAAAATGACTAGAGGCCATTTTTGCAACAAGATTATACTTCATTATTCATAACCGTCTTAGGAAAATCTCAAATTTTCCGAATTTTCCCTATGGAGAGAGTTTTTTTGGGAAAAATAACAGCGGAATCGTCATTAGCGACCCAAAAAACTTACTAGAGGTCATTTTTGCAACAAAATTATACTTTATCATTCATAACCGTCTCAGGAAAATCTGAAATTTCCCGAATTTTCCATCTGGAGAGTTTTTTGGGAAAAATAACAGCGGAATCGTGATCAGCGACCCAAAAAACCTACTAGAGGTCATTTTTGCAACAAAATTATAACAGAAGTCACACTTTCAATTTTTTTACAATATTGCCCCAGAGATGGAGATCGATTTCTAGGTATACATGATGTGTCTATTATTATTATTACCCAGTCATAGTGTAGAAGATATTATAAGCTTCTATATATTATAAATGAGTATGATTGATATTTTAAATTTAAAACAGTGCCTACATATAAAAATGATTCTATTCAAAATATATATTTGTCCTAGTCCAAATTGGTCCCATGGTTGTAAGTTACAATTTATATTTTATAGTAAATAGCCATTTAATATAAACACATCCTAAGTGCGACCCTGGCGAGTATCGCCGTCCACGTTCCTTTGTTTACACCTAGTGCTAGTGCCAGTTGATTCTGAACGAACTATAGTAGTTGACCAATTTAGTTAATTTTTAGACTTCTTAGTAAGCAAATTATTTTATTTTTAAGGTGTAATACAATCAATATAACTAGACGAAATTTGAACCTAAAATTTTAATTTATGATATCTGGTATTTCTAGAAATCATATTCTAGACTTCTTGGGTGTTTCGTAATAATATTTTTTCAAAGATGTCATATGTGTCGTTCGTTTTTTGTCATCAATTAATCAATACAGTTCGTCATGATTATTGTTATATGATTAAAGCTTTCAAAAATAGTTTTTTTAGTCTGATGTATATACATAATTGAAATGAGTTTCATAATTCCTGTCAAAATAGTCCTCTAGGTTATCAAAGTACATATCTATTTGTTATAATAAATTTGTTATGAAACTTAAGTAATAAATCTAACTTGCTGAGCTGTTTCCATTATCAACCAATTCTTTAATAATTCACATCAATTTAGGGTATCTAAATAACTCTGAGGGATGTGTGTTATCTTGAATATAATGAAGAGACATATCATTTAATACACTTAGTAACATGAACATTACTTTCCAGAACGTTTTTCAAATTAGAAAATAGGGCTATTGTAACAAATTTCAACCAGTTATACGTTGTGCTCAACACAGATGCCTCCCGGCATCTCCTCTTCAATATTAAGGCATTTTGAAATTTCATTTCGTAGTACCCAAATTGAATTTTAAAATGAGATGTGGGTACAAACCGCTGAATGTTAATCACCGTCATACTCTGTAAATATTGAATATAAGATTTATATCAAGAAATTAGACTTCAAGTTTTGGATGATTAGAACTCTAAATATTATATTTTGATTGGCTCTTGGACTATGTCACCGGACCTGCAGTAACAAAAGATCGCGCATCCTCACTTGCTAATCCTGTAAATATGTTACTAACTTAGCCCTGCGTTGCCGATTTATACTTGTTGGGGTATAATATTCTGTTGTTTGTTCGGTGACCACTCAGTTGATGAGGCGGTTTTAATCATTTGATTTTTGCTTTTATTCAATCATACCTTCTTATACATTAAAATGGCATTTTTTTGATCACGGTTAATAAAGGATATTTTTTGTTTAGAAATTCACTGAAGATGGCAATTTAATTGCGGAAATTTCTGAATATGGTGTTTGGCTACATTGATTTAGTGTTGTCTTATGTGCTACAAATACTACAGAGCTTGAAGTCCCAATAACTACACCAAGAAAGAAAGAAGTGTATTCATCATTGAAAATTGTACAACTGTATTATACTTTTATAAAATTTTATCAGACTATTCGAAATAAGGACACTAACATTATGTACAGACACAATTAGTTTAAAATAGAAATTGAGTTTGAAAATTGTCTATATTAATAATGATTCTTGACCCAGATACGAAAAATATATAAATTCTTGGGAAGTAGGTCACAATAACACAACCATCATCAAAAGACGTATCAATGTCTAAGACGGGATTTCTTAAAACTAAATTGTATTGTAAGAATGCATTTTTAATTGAAATTGGTGCGATAAGGACGCTTTGTGCTGATGCAATTAGTTTTAAGAACTCCTGTTTTAGACATTGTATTCTGATGATGATCGTGAGACCGAAACGTACGTATAGACGAAAATAATAAGCATATGTGTTAGTGTGACCTATTTCACAAGAATTTATAATAATTGTCTCTATTGAAAAGTTATTTAGATTGTAAAAATTCTTCAACGGAGTGGAATGCATTTTGGACAAGATGATTGTTTAAATCTGATTTAAAGCTTTCCAAGCTACATGTGTATTGTGTATCCAAATAATTGGAGTGCATGATTGTAGCAGATGATACCTTGATAACTCGCAGTCTTGTCACAGACTCGAACGAGAAAAGGGTAGTCGTAGTTCATTACCTCTTCTGGTATTGTAGATGTGAATCATATTATTTTTGGAGTATAGTGATCGATAATAAAATGACGTTCACGATAGAAAATCAAACAAAGACTGAAGCACGACACGAGATCACTGAGACCACACGGGTTCTTACAAAAACTGACAGCTGTTGTATCAAAAACTTGAATCAGCCTTACAAAGTAGTTCTCATCTATAAGATGAGAAGATCTTCTTAGACTATGTTCTCATCCGTTATTTATATGCAAATTTTTTACACATACTTATTATTATAGGTATGTGTAGGTATAAACTATGTATTATACAATGTAGTAAAAACGGGTCTCTCATCTTTACAATACGATGAATCTGTCGTATACCTGAGACAGATATGTACCCCTCATATTTATTATAGTATTCTATAATTATTATACACGTGCATTTACATGTGGGTATGTGTGTTCTGTTATTATTATTATGAGATGGATATTGGGCGTGTTGAAGTATATTTTATAGACCATTCTGTGATTTATTAACGCACGCGTAATAAGGCACGCGCGCGCACATACATACATACACACACTTACATACACGTACACTTACTTACATACACACATACAAACACATTAACACGTATTTACACATGCATATTTGTATTCACAGGCACATTTTATGATTTTTTTGTTAAAAAAAATGTATATACCTTTATCACCTAAAATAGTATCATATTGCTAATGTAATATAAAAACGATGATTACTACGTAAAAATATATGCAAATGCCTATATTTTGACGCTAAGCAAATGTCAATCGGATGAAAAGGACATGAGTATTTCAATTGGGAAATTAGCTATAAAATTTACTTAAGCTCGAATTTCTCAGAAACAATTTGATATTTTGACTTGAAAATCGGAAGTCAGTTTTGAGGGCATAAAACCTACCTATAGTTCAGATTTCAGTTGAATCGGTTGAAAACTGCCTGAGTTAACCGTCACGCAAGTTCCCATGCATATATGTATATACATATATATATTGCGAGGAAGGGGGAGGTCGGATCAACTTGAAATTTGAACTGGGAGTTCCTTAAACATTGACAATAAAAGGGTTCCAGTTTGGTTTCCTAATTCCCAATACAACTGGAGATATAAATTTTTTTTTGATAAACTTCCCCTAAAAATGTCTAAAATACCACAAAATGGCGGAAAAAAAGGGGTTGCGGTCAATTTAGGAGGTAGAAATTTTATACTTTTGTTTTATACACCAAAACGAACATTTTCCGTGGGGTCGCGTTAAATCATAAAAATTTTTCGATATCACTTATTTTTTGGTTTCACGTACTCTACTACATGTATTTCGAAATCAGTTCTTAGAGCTATAATTCCAGAAACATGCGACGCAATTCACAAGGCATTAAAAAAAGACACATTTTAAGATTACAAACATAGATAACTCTACTACAGTAAGAGAGTTATCTATGATTACAAATCTATAGATACTATAGATCGCGTACATAAATATACTCTCCCATAGGTCTATGGCTGTACGCACAATTAAAGCGGAACTCACAACACGGCGTTCAGACTGTTTACGACAAGGACACAAGCTTCCCTTGCTCGCTTCTCTCGGCACACATTGCCACCGCTAGATCATGGTCCAGTCCAGTGTACTATATTTACTGATTTAGTGGGTATAGTGATATACAGGAGAATAGGGAAGGCGCAGTCCATGTCCTAACCGGTCTATGGCAGAAACATAATAAAAACATTTCTTGGGCACAGAGAAGTAGTTATATATACTGTTTCTGTGCTATGTAGTAGGAAAGTCTTGTGGTTTTCAGTTCCAACTTTTTTCATACAGAATTACATAGAAATAACAGAGTACTCAATGTATTAAATGTATAATTTCTCTATGAATACCCCCATAATTTAATGACATAACCTCTCAATCCTATTAATTTTGAATAATTTGTTAGTTCATATTTAAAGTTATTGTTATCTTGTATTAATTTTTCTTGTTTGAGGCAAAGCTGACTAAGTGTATATCAGTGTAACAGTGTATTAGAGTATTGCCACTGATACATTTTATTAATGGCATTTCCGCTTCCAAATGCGCAAAGAGGTAGTCCCTTTTCATTTGAAGAAAGATTTACTCAGTTGATGTGTATTGTGTTTCTAGAATTGACAAATCGAAAAATTTTGGAAGATCTCCATTTGCAGAAACAGTTATTACTGAAACAAGGAGTCGCTTCAACTTTAAGTTCTTCTGCTTTGCCGGTACTTGGCTCAACAACAGCAGTGCCATCAGATGGATACTCTATAAATTCTGTCCAAAGACAAGCTCTCCAAACAGCGAATTCTCAATCTACTGGTTATTTTATCCCACAAGATTCCTCTTTTGGGAATCTTATCCTTCCAGTCTTGCCAAGATTTGATATTAAATGATCCTATAGATAATTATGAAACTGAAACATTTGGAGGGTCATTTATCTGGGCTTGCGTCTTTCAAGAAACCTAAGGTTGTGTTGGAGCAGTATGCCACACCTACACATATAGCAGCCCATATGTTGCATTATGTTGAGGTAATATAAACTATTTTATCCATTATTATTATCTTTCAATACAAATAATAGGATCAATAATTTCATACTTATGTTTATCCAGGAACCAGGATATCTCACTTATTCATTTGGGTAATCCTCAAATGTATATATTTTATATTATTTTTTTTGATAGAAAATGTGAATAAATATGTCATCATAATTAATAGTAGTAGTAATAGTATGACTTATACTTATGTAGGGTATAGATAAACACTTTCCAAAATTGAAGTTATATTCAGGTGAGAATACTTTTGATTCAATCTAAAAGCTTAGGATTAGGAGTACCTCTATAATTTCAACAATATTTTTTATGTTTCCATTTCGAGTCATTGAGAGGTTTATCTTACTGTGTATTTAATTTAGGGATGGGGTAGGCATGGTATAGCCTTTAATTGGAATTAAGCTTCAGAAAATGTGTTGATTATTGGTGGATTATAAATATAATGATATAATAACAATTTTCTATTCTCTATATCAATTATTTGAAGTTTCAAAAACGACTTGTTCATCATGGTTTACGTATCTTGAATATATTAAACCATTACTATTTTCTTCTGTGATAGGACTATTAATAGTTTTTTGTAATTTGCCTCCATTTTGATTTTCTAATTGACCCATTAACGAACGCAACGTCATCACTCGCCGTGTCTTAATATCCAAAAAAGCACGGAACTTTTTACGAAAATTTTTAGGTTGGCGAGCTTGATGCGGAATTATCTTGTCATCATTATGTCAGTTTAAATGACAGTGTCGAGCTTCAACAACTCAAGAAGAGAAAGTCGCCGACGTGTCCAGTGGAAAAATTGATTTCAGCTAATACACAATATGGTTTAGATATTTGTACTAATAGTCGTTTTCTAGTGTTATTCTTCCATATTTATGGTTTGTGACAGAATTTTGATAAAACGAAAAGCGATCACAGAACCACTAAATCAAATTTTCACTTTCAAAATTAAGATGTTACCAACCACCATAAAAATCCCTAAATGGACTAAATTAAACATTTTTTTGAAGCACTCATTCTTTAAAAAAACTTGAATTCGTGCTTTAAGACGAGTCTTAGGAAACTCGTTCTTTAATATATTATTAAAGCATCATACTCTTATCAAAATAAATCTTATCCTACATTTTTTTTTTAGTCTGAATATAATGATATTGCTGACAAATTTGTGGCAGATCTGGGTTGTGGTGCTGGTGTTTTATCAGTTGGTGCTGCTGTTCTTGGTGCATCAGCCGTTTACGGCTTCGAAATTGATTCTGATGCCTTGGAAGTATATAAAAGCAACATAGAAGAAAATGAATTCAATAACATAGAAGGGATACAGTGTGATGTTTTAAAAACTATACCTGAAAGGTAGGTGGAATTGTGAATTTTCATTCAATTTCAACATACACTTACTTGATAATTTCATCCAGGTTTTATTGTCAGTTTGACACTGTTGTAATGAACCCTCCATTTGGAACTAAAAACAACACTGGGATTGATATGAAATTTTTAGAAATAGGACTGAAGTTGACAAACAGTGTGGTATATTCACTTCACAAAACATCTACCAGGTAATAATGATCTTTTATACATGTACAACAACTTTACACTGTTCATTTCCATATTTAATGTCATTTTTCAAATCCTGAGAATATGGTTTGTCAATATTATTCTCTTATGAAAATCTTATGATTAAATTTTTATAGCTTTAAAATTGTTCATTCATGGATATCCATGATTTCCATTGAATCAGACATAACATTTGAATGTAGTTGAACCAAAAAACACCATTCACACATTCTTTGAATACCTAGTGTTCTAAATCAGTAATACATATATACAGGGTGAGTCAGTTTTTTGTAAACAAACTCCAACAGGAGATAGAACAGATGTTTTTAAGAAGAAAATTTCTCAAAAACATATGTCGTAGAAGGTTTCGTTTTCGAGATACAGGTTGCTGAAATTGAAAAAAAAATTTCGTTTTCTGCGAATATCTCCGTAATCGTTTATCGTACAGAAAACAACTTTTGTAAGCATTTTCTACTCATAGTAAGCTATGTTTTGTGCGATACAAATTTTTTTTTTAGTCATAATTGGTGAAGATTTTGAAGTGGTAGTGGGTGTTTTTCTCCCCAACTTCTACGCCTCTGGAAAAATTACGTTTTGAGACACCCATTTGAACCGCCAATGTTTTCTACACAAAAAAGTTACTGGTCATAAGCTCCAAAGTTGACCGTTTTCGAGAAAAATCAACTTTTATGTCGAAAAACATGGTCAATTCTTTGAAATAAAATTTATTTTTTACTAATTAAACAAAATTTATTTAAACGTTAGAACAAGTAACAAAACCAAAAAATTGACCATGATTTTCAACATAAAAGTTGATTTTTCTCGAAAACGGTCAACTTTAGAGCTTATGAGCAGGAGTACCTTTTTTGTGTAGAAAACATTGGCTCAAAACCGTACTTTTTCCAGTGGCGTAGAAGTTGGGGAAAAAAACACCCCCTACCCCTTCAAAATCTGCACCAATCATGAGTAAAAAAAAATTTTTTATTGCACAAAACTGCTTGCTATGAGTAGAAAATGCTTACAAAAGCTGTTTTCTGTACGATAAACGGTTCCGGAGATATTCGCAAAAAACAAATTTTTTTTTTCAATTTCAACACCCTGTATCTCGAAAACGAAGCCTTCTACGACATATGCTTATGGGAACATCTGTTCTATCTCCTGTTGGAGTTTGTCTACAAAAAACTGACTCTCCTGTATACATATTCTTACCAACAAAGGAATTAATTGTTAGTAACTGCAATTAACTCAAATGTAGAATAGTTATGTGCTTTAAAACAAGAATAAAACATTCCAGTTCTTAGAAGTAAATATTAAGAAAACTAAAAAAATTTTAAGTAGTAACTTTAAAATGGATTGACGAGCTACAAAAAACTGAAACACTATCGGATAGTAAGTTTTTTCATTTTTAGTTTTTGAACGTCGTGTTATACTCTTAGAGCCATATAGTTTATTTTGCTGGGTTGGTGTTCCTTTTGTTAACTCAACCATTTCATAAAATTTTGCATAGATATGTTACCTTTGTTCTGTTGTACACTCATACTATCAATGGATGAATCAAACACGACTAGAGTTGCTACATTTAGTTTTCAACTTTTCAGCTTTGGGTGGATTATTCAGTGAAGAAAGCAAATCTTTTAATTTCTCTCCATAATTTTTGTTGTTCATGAGAACCCTATAATAACTCTAGTAATTTTCAAAGTATAACTCAAATATGAATGAAATGTAGTCACAATTCTATGATATAGTAATACACAAAATACAAAGTTATAATGTCACCGAGATTAATTTAATATGTACATAAACTGTACACGAACATTATATTATTAAATAGCGTATATGTGAATTTGGATTTCATAGAGGATATATTGCGAATCCCGAATCTTCTCAATCTATGAGAATATTCATCTGCAGCACTAGCTATTTAACTTTGTCAATTCACAACTTTTCAATTCGTTTTAGAAATTACGTTGTTAAATATGCTGAGAAACTTGGAGCTGCAGTGGAAGTTTTAGCCGAGCTAAGGTATGATTTGCCATCAACATTCAAATTTCACAAACATAATTCAGTTGATATTGAAGTGGATTTAATCAAGTTTGATATTGGAACGAGTGAAAATATATGATTGTTTTTTTATAAAAGAGCTGTACACTATTTTAATGTAATTAAATAAATATAAATTGCTAAGCTGTACACTATTTTAATGTAATTAAATAAATATAAATTGTTATTGGGACTGCCACTCATTAGAAAAATACCTGTATTTGTTATTTTTTTTTCTTCTTCTACATGATAGGAAAACCTATAATGTTCGCAGAACATCGTGCGAGTCTGCGGATAGGAGATAGGCAACGGAATTTCTCAAAAGTTTGTAGATTATGGGTATCAGGAAAGACCTCACTAACAGACGAGATTTCCGATGAACACGGATCCTTGAAATATCTAGAGAAAAGGATTTGCAACTTAACACAAAAACAAAATCTTGTTAGCTTAATTCACCGAAATGTCCAATCAATTGGAAATAGCATTGATAGTTTAAATCACATACTTGACGATTTAATAATATTGTAGATTTGTGTGCCTTTCCGAACATTGGAAAAATTCGGACCAACTTAAAATTTTTGTAGTATAGGATTTTAGGTTAGCATCAAGTTTGTGTCGAGAGGAAATGAAGCTTAGAAAACGAACAAAAATGAATGAACATTCAGTAAAGGAACAATTTGAGTGCGCGGGTGTTGAACGTGGAATAGAGAAGGAGCAGTATCATCATCTCCAAATGCACTTACGCCACTTAGTTGTGCCCATTGTGCGCTCCGTGGTCAGAGCCTATTCTATTTTAGCAGGTTTGTGGCCCGCCAGAAACCCAGAATATTGCTAGTGCTGGCTTCCATAAGTTCTTCTGGGAGCAGTTTTGCTTCTCCGAAGTGTCGGTGCCTGAGGGATGCTAATGCTGGGCGTTCCAACAGGATGTGAGAGGCAGTTTCTTCCGCCTCTATGCATTACATACATATTGGGTCATCTGTGATGCCCATAGTGTGGAGATGTTTGTGAAGACGACAGTGACCGGTTAGGATGTCCCTTCTGTTCAGAGAAAGGAGTTTCTTTGGGAGCCTAGGCACAGGCTCTTTGATAAAGAGTTTGGCCTGTCTCTTGCGTGGGGATTCTCGCCACAGTTTAGACCACTCTTTATTCAGTTGGCTCAGAAGGGCGAGAACCCCCACGCAGTTTGATAAAGCGACCATTGGCTCCTGCCCGACAGGTGCGCTAGACAACCCTCGCCTGGCCAGAGAGTCGGCCATTTCATTACCTACAACTCCGCTGTGTCCAGGGACCCAGATGGGCTGAACTTTATTTCTCCTGGTTAGTTCAGCGAGTGTATCCCTGCATTCTTTGACAAGCCTTGATGTGACTGGGTGATTTGGGAGCTCCCAGAGCCGACCGGCTGTCTGTGCAAATATATATGCGCATATTTACATAGTTTCTTCGCAGGTTTTCCATGGCACAAGTCAATATTGCGTAGACCACCGTCTGAAAAACCGTGGAGTAAGCGCGTAGAGTCTGCGTAGCCTGACCTACCTTGGACCTATCTGTGAACCATACGAGCCCGTCTGGTGGCAGTAGGGTGAGAGTTTCGTTATTCCAATCTCCTCTATCCAGGATGAGGATTTTGGGAGAAGTGAGACATATAGCTGGGATCATGCTATCTTGCTTTATTTCTAGTATGGGGCATTTAGGGAATGCCTCACTTAAAATCGATGATTGTCCACGAGAGTGGTGCGTTTTGGTTCAGTGGCCTATGCCCTTCAATCTGTACGCCGTTGTCACAGCCTCAGCTTTTATGTACAAGTGTAGAGGTGGTAATCCAGCGAGAGCTTCAAGGGTTCTCGTTGGAGCCGACCTCATACTGCATGCAAGCCACTGAAGTCGCTCAAGGGGGCGCTGGGAGATACCAGTCATTGTCCCTGACCACCACACTACCGCCGCATAGGTAACCATAGGCCTGATCACAGCAGTATAGTTCCAATAAAGAATCTTTGGCTGTAATCCCCATGTGCTGCTGAAAGCTCTCCTGCACGGTCAAAATGACGGAGAGCCTTTTCTCACTCGATATTCGAGGTGTTCGCGCCAGGTCAATTTAGAGTCTAGGATTACTCCCAGGAACTTCTCCGACCCTTTGAAATGCAGGACCTTGCCAGAGAAACTAATCTCCGGTAGTGTAACACAAATAAATGGACATGAAGGTTCAGCAAATGAACGAAACCATCGCAGCCAAAAAGGGTAAGTTTGTGCGGATTGTTTGCTTTGAGGTATATGAATAAAGTGAAAAATATCCGTAAGTAACTACTTAACAGTAGGACATATTTTCTTGTACCAAACTTTATCCGGAACTTCGGGCCATTTCCATACCTTCCCTGCCTCGCTGTACCATTACTGTCACTTCATATTCTTCCTCTTCTTCATCTATTATTTTCCCAGGAAGATATTTTATGTCGTATGTATGTCACAACAAAATCATGCACTTTGTATTCGTGTTGCTCTTCTTCATTGTCGTCATCTTCAAGTGGAAAAGCTTTTTAAAAAAAGCTCAAAGACTTGCTGCTGGATTTTAGTTTATATAATATAGGGAAAAAATTTAATTTTGGAATAAAGAACTTTATATTTCTATCATCTGCAAAGCTGTGGACGGATAATTTCCAACGTATCGTTGATATGTGGCAACAACAAAGTCGGTGCCAAGGTTTTCACGCTGTGGAATACCAACGTTGAGGAGCACTATCCTTCAACCATCACATGGAGTAATCTATTAGACAGAAAACTCCATAGTAAATGACAAAGTTGGTGCGACAAAGCATATGACGAAAATTTCCCAAGAAGGCCTTGGGCCAGACCCAATCAAATGCTTTGGAGATATACAATGCCCCCCTTACTTTGTTATGAGAACTGCTTTCTGTTTTGAAAATTTCGATATTACTCATCAGGCTTGGAAGCATGGATCTAGCTTAGATTCTGGAAAGATTTTACCATGGTTCATCATTTAATTTAAAATTGATCGAGTTTCATCTTAACGAAAGAATGAAATTACCAAACCTAATATTAGGTTGGATAACTAGAAATTTCAAATACAATAAAAATGATTATGATTTCTCTTCCATTAATTGGTATATTGTTATAGATAATTATTATTTACACATGCAATAATATGAAGTAATATTCGATATTTCTGGAATTTATTTCAATATTCACGCATTCATTCAATCAAATGTTATGCCTTGGGCCAGTGGGACGTTTTTGGAACAATTCAACGTCACAGTTAAACGTCTCATATATTGTTTCCAAGAATCGCTACCAGATTCCCGGCCTCCTCCAGTTTCCTTTTCTCCTCCAAAAGCTCCACCTATTTCTGCCCCAGATGTGGATGTATTGATGTTCACAATTCCACAGTCTGATCCTTTGGGACCGAACCACTGAAAGTAAGTACGTTAAAACAACAAATTACAGGATGTGTTCGGTGATCCTAGCGGCATAGCTAACATGGGAGACACCCCTTAAAGACGGTTAAAATCAACATTAAGTAAGCCAAAAATTTAACAGAACATATTTATCTATTTATTCATCATCAAATTGCAATACTATCAATCAAATATCTTAAACATATTTAGAAGATAGTGACTAAATAAGCGAGAAATAAACACTTTTAACTTAAACAATCTTCTAAATCTCTTCTTTCTAGCTTTTACAGCTGCAAACTAGGAAATGACATCTTCAAAATTAATATTTTGTATTGCTCATGTTCTATCGTTTAGCCTGGTGTTGATCATTATTGACCTTGAGTAGTTTTTGATTAATTTTAATTTACTAAAGCTCTTCTCACACGAAACAATCGATGCGCAACTTGTTATAAATAACATTAGAGCGACTATGAGATTTTGAAAAAGATGAACCATTTTGAACTATTATTTTAGCGGTTTCATGGAGTTTTTGTAAGATTTACTTATTTTTTTAATCGCGGTCGAGTCAGTCGCAAACGGGTATCACCCGGTTCAGGCCGCCCATGCTCTACTCAACTACGCCACCCAGTTTGTTATATGAATAGAAACTTATAACGTTACTCACTTTGAATATGTTCTCCATGTTATAAGTGAAAATAGTTGATGATAATCCCTGAGGTACTTCATTATTCCAGAGTATAGCTTCATCAGTACTTTTAGTTTTTAAAATATATACAATGGGTGCAAAACATTCTTGGTGTACTAATCGATTGTCATGTTTCAAACCTGAAACTATAGTAGGCTCCACGAAATATCCGTTTCTCTCTAAAACCTTAAGAGGAAATATGTTTAAAAGAACATCATATCAGTGCAAATGGATTTAAATACCTTTCCGCCACATTCCATGGTACCTCCCTCTTTTTTGATTTCCTCAAGTGTTGATAAATATCTCTTCACAGATTGCTCACTATGTAAAGGACCTATCAAATTTTGTTCATCTAATGGATCGCCGATACGATGCATCACTTGTTTGTATGCATTCTTCATTTTTTGTAATACTTCTTCATAAACCTTGAATTTAGAATGAACAAGTATCAAGATTATTCTTCCTTGAGGATTATTAAAGAAGCAAAATTGGAGTTCATATAGAATACATTTAACAGGTATTATAATTTTCGGAATCACCCGATTAGGTTTGTAGGATACGTTATTTTGAATAGAAAGGTATGTATATCGTGGTGTAAAGATGTTTCCAAAATCCTTTAAGTTTTTTACGGTGCCTTTGTGATAATATTATCTTCATTCGTTAATGACAAATTTGTTTTGAATCTAACAATTCTCTTATTTTTGCGGATTCTACTTCCAATTTGATGATTATTGTTGTGTTAAACTTCCAAGGTTCGGAATACAATATTGATTTCATATGAACTTACAGTTTCATGAACGATGAGTCTTCTAGTGCTAGTACATCTCTGGCCTGTGGTACCAACACATGCAAATAAAGTAGCTTGCACCGCCATATTTAAATTAGCATCTTCCGCCACTAGAGCAGCATTATTTCCTCCCAACTCCAGCAACACTTTCCCAAATCGTTTCTGAACTTCCAAACCAACCTATAATATATAGAGATTATATATCAATTATTAATCGAATATTCAATTTCGTTTTCCCACAGCTTCGCTTACAACGTTACGAAAGCGAAGTTTCGGTCAACATCATGTAGAAAAGGGAAGAGTAAGTTAGGGGACACTGCCATCAGTTTTAACCAGATGTGTATTCATACTGTATACTCTCCGCTCAGAATGTGAATGTAAAAAACTGCCCACTTAAATGTTTTTAGCAAATGAGTATATTAAGATTTGTACCTGTTTTCCTATTTCACTACTACCAGTGAAGGATAATAATTTCACTCTTTTATCTGCAGCCATTGCCTTCCCAATATCGGCACGTCCAGAGCATAAAGTAGCGATACTTCCAGGTAGATTATTTTTCTCTAATATCTCTGATATTATTTTAGTTACAGCAATAGAGATCAATGGGGTAGTTTCAGCACCTTTCCAAAGTACTGTATTTCCACAAACCTGGATATAAATTTCATTCGTAAGCGTTACTCATGAGTTATAGGAAATAAATAATTAGTGCTAAGCTCAGTAAACTTACAAGGCGTTGTGAGAGACTCGCTTTAATTTGAACTTCGTTACGCCTTCTTTCAGTAAGAATGTAATTTTATCAAATAATATCGTATAAATGAAAATAATACGTGCCACGCTTATTAACTTTGATCGGTTTCACATACAACTCTCAATGTTTTCAGTAGTTTCCTTTATTACAAAACCTGAATTTTGGTCGATTTGTTAATTGATTATTTTTATCAGAAAATGACCCACTATTTCGTTCGAAGAAAGTTTAAAACTAAATTTTGTTACTTTATTGAATTAATCCAAAATTATTCTTTTTTTTTCCGAAAGGAACTAACTTATTTTTTCCCTGCGATATAATTGTTCAATGCATACATTTCAATTCCATTCGAATAGAGTCGGTAATGATTTTTCTTCAACATGTTATCTCCTCGGAAGATTCTATATTGTATCGAAGATACGGACGCATCTATTACAAGTTCTACTTATTGTAGGAAAGAATGTAATATATCGTCTAACTATAGGTAATCTGTCAGGGTTTCCGAGATTTCGGTAGTAAATATAATGTAAGTGGAGGTAATAAATGGCTAGGGTAAATTCAAATGTTTCCTTTCATAAAATTTTCATTCATAATTTCATAATTTTCGTTTTGTATATGCTAACAAAAAAATTTCAATTCGAAATATTTACTTTGTAAATAAAACTTTAATAATAGAGTATTGATAATTGTGCCAACATTGAATAAGTAAACTGGATATTATTGTGTTACGAGTTGTAATCATAAAATAAATGTAATTTCAATTACCATCGCTACGGCGCTGTTCCATCCGTAGACTGCAACTGGGAAATTGAAAGCGGAAATAACACCTATGAGACCCAAGGGATGCCACTTTTCCAGTAAAAAATGTTGGTGGCGTTCAGAAGGTAGAATTTTACCTGATATTGTTCGTGATAAACCAACAGCGTAATCACAGACGTCAATGTATTCTTGTACTTCTCCTATGCCTTCTCGTAATATTTTACCTGAAAGTTTAGTTGCAAATGAATAATAATTAAATATTCAATTGAACAAGATGAAATGCAGAAATAATACTGTAACATTACACAGAGAAACCTGATAATAAATAGTGCACTTTTCAGCACTGAACGAACATAGAATGATTAAAATGTAGCCACAAGGGGGATTCTCCAAGGGATAAGTTGATACAAGCAGAATTAGAGTAAAGAAATCACTGTGGCAAAACAATTGTCAGTTTTCTTAATTATGATAGATATGTAAATAAAATAGATGTTTCAAGAGTACCACTTAATACCACTACATTTATAATAACAAATTATATCAAGTAACGAACAAATCGATATTTTTTTTACCAAATATTGACATCACTTTCGTTTCAGAATTCCACATGTATTATTGTAATATTGTAATTAATAATTTTACCCATTTCCAAGGCAACTAATTGTCCTAAAGGTTTTATTTTCTGCCTAAGAGCATCTCCAATTTGTCGGACGATCTCTCCCCTTCTAGGAGCGGGCTGTTCTACCCATATATCCCAGGCCTTAACAGACTCCTTAACGCATGATTCGTAGTCTTCCAGAGTACCACATACCACTTCTGCTATTATTTCGCCATTACTTGGACAAACAGATTTCAAAACCTAAATGGAAAATAGATTATGAATACTTGGTAATCATCTTCAAATGGCTAAGATTGAATCCAATATCCAATAAGTGCACATAGAAGTATTAACAACTTCATCTACGTTATACGTGCTTATTAAGGTATATTGTAGAAGAGGAAATCCATTTTTATATAGAAAATTATAAAATAAGAATATTATAGATAATATTATAGTTGACGAAAATTTTGCCAGAATTTATCCACTTCCAATGAGTTCAATTTTAACGTTTTTCAAATCAATTTCTGTTCTGTTTATATGTTTTCGAAATTGGGGTTATAGATACCCATTATACAAATGTACTGTGTTTGGAATTAGTGCATCTTGTATACGAACAAATGAACTTCAATGTACATCAATCAATGAGACTCAGTCTATACAGGATGGTCCAGTTTATATCAACAGGATTTAATCAGCCAATAGTTTATCGAAAAATAAATAATGTACGCCACTGTTTTTTTTAGAATATCAACTGCAGAGAGGATTTGCCATTCAATTTAGAACCTTTTTTGTATCCTACAATTTTTGATAACTCAACTTGAAACAAAAAAAAATAAAAAGCATTATCAGTAATAAAGTTTTTTCGTATTACAAAAATTTTGATTTTTTAAAAGCGGGCTAATTTTTATTTTTACCCATGTTTGAGACTTTTTATTTTTATTATTAATTTCGGTTATTACAAAAATAAATAATAAATAAACATAGTAGATAAACAAATCCAAACAACAACATACATTTTACTTCTAAATCAGCCTTTGACAGTCTGCAATTTGCATTTTGGCTTAACTTGTTACCGTCAATCCATGAGTGATCTGTGTTGTAAGAAAATAAGTTACGTTTGAATTATAAAAATTGTGCACGTAAGTTTAAATATTAAAATGCCTTTTCGTTTTTCTAATCAAGAATATGCTGACATGCATTACGTTTACGGATTTTGTGATGGAAACTGGGCTGCTGCAGTTCGACAATATCGCTTGCGATTTCCCAACAGACGACAGCCATCAATGTATTTGTGCACCGTCAATTTGTTACTCAAGGATTAAAATTTACACCTAGAAATTCCAATCATCGTATCGCCAACGAGGTAATAAGAAACAATCGCATATTGCTTAAATTTAACAGAGATCCTAGAACAAGTCTGAGAAGAGTTTCGAGAACTCTTAGAATTCCAAAAACAACTATTTCACGAGTATTAAGAAGAGCTCATAGACGACCTTTTCATCTACAACCAGTTAAGGGATTGCATCCAGGGGATGAAAATCGCAGAATGAGATTTTGTCAATGGTTTTTCGACTCTGATCAAAATGATGAGAATTTCACAATATTTTATGGACAGACGAGTCATGTTTTACTCGAAGAGGAATAGTTAACTTCCACAATCAACATGTGTGGGCATATGAAAACCCCCACGAAACCAGGCCACAGAATTTTCAAAACAAGTTTAGTATTAATGTTTGGATCGGGATTTACAATGGCAATCTCTTTGGACCTCACATAATACCGGACCGCCTTAATTCCTTAAACTTCTTAGAGTTTTCGAAGACAGAGAGTCTCAATATGTGGAATGAAATTCCTCTTGTTATGCGAAGGCAAGATTGGTTCCAACTTGATGGATGCCCAACCCATTTTGGCCGAAATGTTCGTCAGTGGCTTGATAGACATTTTGTGGGACTATGGATTGGTCGTGGGGGTTCCTTTGCTTGGCCTCCGCGATCACTAGATTCAACCCCATTAGATTTTTATCTATGGAGTTATCTTAAAGATACCGTCTATGCGACCCCAGTGCCTACCCGGGAGGAACTACTCCTTAGAATTCAGAATGCTTATTCAAATATTAATAATGATATTTTACTAGATTTAAACCATTCCATCAAAAGACGCTGTCGATTGTGCATCCAGCAAAATAGTTCCCATTTCGAACAGTTCTTACATTACTTAATTTAATTGTGAATCTTGTCTAGTTGATATTTGAAGTATGCTTAATATTGTTCTCCCTTTGAGCAATTAAATTTATTTTGAACTAGGTGGATAAGTTTTTTATTCCCAAATTTAGTAATTGGTCACATGCTTTTTTTTTTGAGTTAAGTTATCAAAAAATTGTAGGATACAAAAAAGGTTCTAAATTGAATGGCAAATCCTCTCTGCAGTTGATGTTCTAGAAAAAAAACAGTGGTGTACGTTTTAATAAATAATGTATTTTTGAGGAAACCCGTTCGCACATCTCTATGTTGTAAAGAAAATAATTACAACCACTATTCAATAAAGAATACAAAGAAAAAGATCTGTGCAAAATTTCAGGAGGCTACCTTTTTTTATTATTAATTTATAACAAATTATTTAGAATAATTTATTTTCTTTAACACACTGTACATCAAAAAAGGAAACAAAATTCGACCATAGTTTATTAAACAAACTACCTTTATTTTTCAAAGAACTATTGGCTGGTGAAATCCTGATGATATAAACTGGACCATCCTGTATTAATAGATGCAATGACTTCGTCTCCCAGCTCTCAGTAAGAATCAATCTTATCCACTAAACATACTGTTAAAGTACTGAGGACCTTCCAGCTACCAAGTAGCCATCATCAGTAAACTAAATTAGAAATCAAAATGTGCCTGTTTAATATTGCAAACAAGGGGTTATCCTTAGCTAGGGATAAATCGGAATTCTGTAAATTCTTGAATATACACTTCCGCGGATAGCTAATCTTGACGTTGGAGTTTGGGCCTCGGGCGAGGATTTTGTCTAGCCCGAACCCCAAACTTCTATAAGCGAAAAACCCTTGAGGCTATAGTAATCCTAAAACATCCAATAATCTAAGCCGTGACTCAGGATATTACCTTCCCAACATTTGGAAACCCATCTTCGAAAAAACCACTTCACACATGATCACACAATCAGGTCAGGTGCCAGAACGGAGTTAACCACCGCAATAAAGGCAGTGATCTGTGTAACGTGAATGATTTTTTCCTACAATAAATACGGTTACAGAAAGCAGTAGAATCAGTTTCAGTTCAAGCTTCACGCCTGCCCTGAAGATGCCACCTGTAATGGTTGGCCAACGTCGTCATCAAGTCGTGCTATTGTGACGCGAAATCCATCCGGAAGCCAAGATTCTTCATTTAATGAATTACTTTTTCATTTATACATTTCCCTACTTTCTAAATTACCTAGATAGTTGTCCGTACTGTGATAAACTTTCGTGAGCAATGGTATAACCTGAATTTAAATATGTTCGGCTAATGCTGATGTTTCACCATTATTTTTTTTATATGGCAAAATGTTCTTTATACCGAGTTAGAATATTCCATCTAGTTTGGCCTACATAGCATTTTAAACACGATTCACAGCCTTTTTTATAAATCCCGGATTTGTCGAAGTCGGAAACTTTATCAAAAGTGTTGCCTAAACGGTTTTTTAGGTTGATGTATAAACGGGTTGTATTGCAGATTTAGAAAACAAATTATGGAATTTACTAATTATTACTGATGGTTGATGAGTGAAATTTTTAAATTTTGCTATTCGAAGGTAGTGGCTCTAATTTGGTTAGTTGGTTGCGTTACTATTTCCTTTTTTGCTTAGAAATTAAATTATTGATCAAAGATTTGTCATAATCACTGTCCAAAGCTATTTGTTGCAGTTTCTCAACTTCGTTGTTAATTTTTGCTGACTCAAAGGGATGATGTATGAACAATACTATTAAATGGAGCTATTTTATAATTAAATGGTGTTACTGAATTGTATTTGAGTGGGATTTCTCTATATGTTACTATTATTATTATTATTAACATTACAAAGAAAGGCGGCTTTTTCAAGCCCATATTATTCTTTATCAATAATAGGGAGAAATACACATTATCACTCTGTTTAAAATTTCGTTAATATTAATTACTTAAATTATATAAAGCAAGGTGAATAAATTATAAAATATTCTAACAATGTAAACGAAACATTTCTTTTGGATAATTAAAGATAAGTTGAATTAAATTAAACCTAGGAACATCTGTTATGTGTTAAAATTACAAAACAAAATATTTCTTCCAGATAAGGAAGACATATGTTTATCAAATAAGTTTTTGAATTGAATGACATTTAACGACATTACAATATTGTTGTGAAGATTATTCCAAGTGTGCGGCAGATTATTACTTATGAAGTTATGTCGTGACAGATGATTACATTTTTCGAAATATAATTTAAAGGCATGTCCTCGTAAATTGACATTATGACTAAGCGTAAAAATGTTTGACATATCACAAGAATAATGATTGTTTAAAATTTTGTAGGTTTCAATTATGCTACCCGTGTCACGACGATTCTTCAAAGTAGGAAGTCTTAACACTTTCAATCTATCTGTGTAGGTTAGGTTTCTAAGAGATGGTATCTTGGAGGCAGGACGTTGCACTCTTTCCATCACATCAATATCTTTTATGAAATAAGGATTCCATAAGACACAGGCAAATTCTAATATTGGCCTTATATAGGTTTTAAACAGTTTTGAAAACAAGGGGCCATTTAAGTTAGGGAACACTCATCTGGTAAGATATAGTACTGTTAAAAGTGATTACAATCTTTTATAATGTTAATATCAAGGAAAGGAAGGTGCTTATCTGTTTCTAGTTCCACAGTGAATCAAACTGGCTATTAAGCGTGTTGTAACCATGTAAATCAAAATCTTTACTTATAATCGTGAAAATATCATCTACATATCTATATTAAACTTTTGGAAACTGATTTAATTGTGAATTTAAGGTTAGTTGAAAATAAGCATGTTATATTGCCGATATATAAGAAAAGGGACAAAAATGTACTAACAATTATAGTCCTATCAGTTTTCTACAAATTACTTCATGTTAATTTCATCTAGGCTTGTTAAGTTTTTGAATCGAATGCATTTTTTTCATAATTTCCTACTTCGATTTATAAAGGGAAAATTCACTACAAACAGCAATTTTCACATTTATTGAACATGTTACTACAGCTTTGTTGGATGGAGAAATAGCGCGTGACCGTCTCTTAGACAAAGCGTTTGATTGCCACAATCATAATCTTTTGCTAGAGAAATTAGACAGAGCAGTCAGAGGTACTGCCAGTTGATCGCCTCATTTTTATTGCATAGAAAACAACAAGTTACTGTTAATATAGACAACTATGATTTTAAATCCGATATTCATACTTGTAATACGGGAGTGGTCTAGGGATCCTGCTTGGGCCAGTTATGTTTATCATTTTTATCAATTACCTTATGAATTGTGAAGAATTATCCACCTATCTAATGAATTAAGCAGATGACTTGAATGTTGCTATCACTGGATATTCCATCAAGGATATAACGTCGAGGGGAACATAAATTGTTTATAAAATTTCAGACTTGTAAACAAACTTATTTCAAATGAATCGAAAACAGAATGCATTCTTTTTAGAACTGACAGGTCTAGATATCAATATCCAACTACCTTAAAATTAGAAAATAAGTCAGTCAAGGTTTTCTCAGTATGTTCACTCTTAGGGGTTGTCATAGACGAGAACTTAAGCTAGAGAGCTCATATTACTTATCTATGTAAAATCTAAGTAGGGTATGTTACTGTTTGGGAGTTTTATCACGTTTTATAGAAGGAGATTGCTTCCGTATGGTCTTATTTGGAAATTTATATTCACATTTGCAATATGCTATAGTAATTTGCGGCGGGCCAACAAACAGGATTTATTCATACTACAAAAAAAAATAAAATGAAAAATTCGTAAACATATTCGTTTACTAAAACAGTTCAAATGTATTCTCCCACTACTGATGAAGTTTAAGATGACCACGTTACATGTGAAGCTGGTGCTTGTCAACGATAATGCAAATGTAGACACGCGAAACAACTAGCAGGATGAGAACAAAAAAATTAGCCCGTAATTAATTTTATATTTTGGAAAAATCTGTTTATTACTTAACTTTCCAAATATATTCAAAGATGTTTATGTGGGCGTACCTAGCAGTTCCTTTGGAACTAGAAAGCTATCAGTTCCCATTACTCACGAGAGAATAAGAAATGATTGCGAACGTTCCATCGAAGGTGCTGATCTTAATTATTATCGTTACTATTGTTTAATCAAGAATATCTGAAATTTTCATTGAGTTGCAAACAGAAATTTTTAACACGATAAAATCAAAGCAACTTACAGCCTCGTGTTATTATCTTTCGTGTTTCCGCAGATTTGGAAATAAAACTTATTATATTATGTTAACGATTAAGATTTGAAAGATTAATAATGATTATAACGATTAATTCGATCACAAAAATGTTAATATTTTAACTAAGGAAACCAATTATTATAAAAGATTTATTTTGGAGATGATTCACATAAAACGTCTGTAAATCATAGCATAGAACAGACATTCAGCTATTAAGTCAGATTTATACTAAATTAATTAATTAAAACACTTGCAAATTTCTACACGCGTCTTTATAATGTTAAAAGTATATTTCAGATAGAAAACTTAAATAGCAATATTTCTAATAAGCTCTGACAATCTTTTTCTATTACCACATAAATTTTTGGATACTTGAGCGTCGTATTTTTTGGTTTCAGTCGTATACAGACTTTGTTTGACATGAGTTTGTATATTATGAGAAAATTGCTAAGCAGTGGATACTTGATACATATTCATATACTTAAAACATCAATGTGTTACAATTTCGATTATTTGTGTTTTTGTTTGTTTCGGCGACGTGAGCATTTTAATTGAAATTGGTGCGATAAGGACGCTTTGTGCTGAAACAATTAGTTTTAAGAAATCCCGTTTTAGACAATACGTCTTCTGATGATGGTGGTGAGACCGAAACGTACGTGAAAACGAAAATAATAAGCATATGTGTTAGTGTGAACTATTTCCCGAGGAGTATATAATGATTTGAAAAACTTTCAGAAACTTTTGTATACAAAATATAACATATTCTAAGTAACTCACAACAGTTAGTTCCAAATAAACAATTATTAGTTATAAACAATCCACACCATTACCGGCAGCTAGATTACCTCACAATATATCTACCATATTCGATAATTTTGTTAATGCAATCACCCCATAATAATAATAATAACAATATCATCCCTGGTTTTGAGAATGTTGAATTGAGTTATCCATTCAATATTCAATTGAGGACCATTGAATGGACAAACCTTGAGTTGAATTATTAATAATAACATTTCTCTTTGAAGGTCATGCATCCTTAATTGTGATAGAAGTGAAAATTGTTCGTTATTTTATACCTTCCCAGAGCCTCTCCATGATCCGTCGTAAACTCCCAAGTTTGTAGCACTTAAATCTAGAGCTGAGAGAAACTCATACTTGGGGTTATTGATGAGATAATTAGTAGCGGATGCCATACTTCTGGTCATGACAAACTTTCGCTTTGCAGAGAATATTATTGAGATTGACTTATTTACAAGAAGCATCACGATAACGAACTCGTTACAAACTAATCGTGTTGACGTACTCTCGACATTGGAGATCTATTTTTACGACATAAGTTATCAGTTAACTGATTGTGTTACCATAATTCCATTATGCAATAAGAAATTGGAATCCTTGTTTCCAAACGTCTTATTATGTACATTTGCATAATATCTACAGGCTTAAGGAGAAAATCATGAACTATACATACCTCCCCTTAATTCTGAAAAAAAAAATAGATATGATATAGGTAGGTAGATTCCTGAATTTCAACTGTTGAACATGAATTATATGAATCAAAAAATGAAAATTTACATATAAACTTTAATTATCAAAAAATGAAACCATATGATGTATAAATAAATTTATACATGTAATACATATATATATTTTTTTTATTTAATTTTTTTTTAGGCGTAGCGGCTAGTTAATACACATAGATTATAAAACCATCTTTACTAGTTCCAGGATTTAGATCCCATCATCAGAAGATTTTCTCTATAAAAACATTTACACCACTAATTAACCTAACATACTCGTACATAAATCAGTTCAACTATCTCTGTTAACATTTCAGCAAAGATTCAGCATCAACATCATATGGATGGGTATTTTAGGAAACTTGCTCGTGGGACCATACCTAGATCTGCTGAGAAATTTAGATAGTGAAAGTAATCTTCGATTTATTCAAGAGAACCTACCCATTCTTCTCGAGGACGTCCCTCTGAACATCAGAGCGACAATGATATTACAGCATAACAGAGCTCCACCGCATTTTGCTCAAAACGTCCGGAGATATTTGGGAGAAACATATCCGACATGGTTTGGTCGGGTAGGAACAGTTCCCTGGTCTGCCAGGTCACCCGATCACACAACTTAAGATTTTTTTGCCTGGGGCTACATGAAAGCGGAAGTGTACAAGAACCACATTCACACGTAGGAAAACTGAGGCAACGTATTATTGAGAAGAAAAATGAGCTATGCGGTGACGGAAAGAGAGATACGGAAAGAGAGATACGGCGAAGAGTACGGACATGTATGCGTCAACATGGTGTCCACTTCGAGCAAATTTTGTAATTCGTTATTATTATTATTATTATTACCTAGTATGCCATGGAATAGCGGTCGAACGGTTGATCGTAGAAATCTGGGTAAGTTTTTCAGATTCTTTCGAAAATTTCCAGTCTATGGGTGTGTGTTTGTAATTTGCTGTACAACTTATCTATATAGTGGAGTAAATCTGGCGAGAAAAAAGGCAAGGTTGGAGAAAATTTTACGATGCTTAGCGACCCGGTGGAAAGTGTTTGTTAGGGTACCAATAACAACCCCCTGAAATTTATATTTCCCAAAGTGAGTGCAACCCCCTTTTTTTGGCCGAAAAGTTTTTTTTTGACATTTCTAAGGGAAGTTTAGCAAAAAAAATTAATATCTCTGGTTGTATTGAAAATTGAGAAATCAAAGTAGAACCCTTTTATTGTCAATATCCAAGGAACTTCCAGTCCAAATTTCAAGTTGATACGACCTCTCCTTTCCCCGTAATAAATATATATATATATATATATATATATATATATATATATATATATATATATATATATATATACTCAAATATGCAAGGAATCTTGCGTAACGGCTAACTCGGTCATTTTTCAACCGATTTTGCTGAAATTTGGGCTGAAGATAGGAGCTATGGTCTTGAAACTTTCAAGTGAAAATATTGAATTGTTTTTCAGAAATTCAACTTTAAGACAATTTTTTAGTTATTTTTCAAATTAAGATATCTTATGTCATTTACATCCGATCTGGATCTGCTTTGTGTGAAAATGTAGGGTTTCGTATATAGTCTTATGTCATGGAACTCATTTTTTATTTATTCTTTTTCCGGCCTATATTGACCATTTTATTTTCGGTATTAATATCCCCAAAACTTGTGTCAAATTGTCCTATGTAATTAGCTACGAACGTAATCATTTTGACGTTTCCCTCGAGAAACTCGCTACGCGTCAGTTAGAGTTTATACATTTTACCTCGGTCTTGTTATGTTGGGGCCGTTTCGTGCCATGTGCGAGCGGCGCCAGTTGTAATAAAGTATTTTCGGCTGTGGGCCGCTAGCTTTCATCCGCTTCGGCTATATTTTAATAGCTAGAAAATTCCCTTTGGTACGTCGCACGTTAGACGCGTAGCTGAGACCTGAGAGTACCTGTTTCTATTTTCATTAAAGTTTCCTATTTAATGAACATTTATCAAAAAAGAAGGGCCGTCGGGCATGGTCCGATACCTTATCTACTACATGGAGCGAAAACGGCATGCGAAAAGTCGTCGTAAAGCCGTATTAGGTACAACCAGTTTGCACTTTTCTAACTCGCCAGCTACGCGCTCCTCACATGAACGTCATTCGATTTATCTCAAATTAACCAAAATGGCCAATATAGACCGGAAAAAAAAATAATTAAAAAATGAGTCCCATGACATAAAATTATATGCGAATACCTACATTTTCTCGCAAAGCAGATCCCGATCGGATGTAAATGAATTTCTGAAAAACTGTTCAATATTTTCACTTGAAATTTAGAGGGTAGTTTTGAGACTATAACACCTATCTTCAGTACGAATTTCAGCGAAATCGGTTGAAAAATAACCGAGTTAGCTGTTACGAAAGATTCCTTGCATATATGAGTATATATATTTATTACAGGGAGGGGGGAGGTCGGATCAACTTGAAATTTGGACTGGGAGTTCCTTAGACATTGACAATAAAAGGGTTCTACATTGGTTTCTTAATTTTCAATACAACCAGAGATATTGATTTTTTTTGCTAAACTACCCTTAAAAATGTCAAAAAACCTCTTTTTGGCCAAAAAAAGGGGTTGCACCCACTTTGGGAAATATAAATTACAGGGGGTTGTTATTGGTACCACAACAAACATTTTCCACCTGGTCGCTAAGCATCGTAAGACTTTCGCCATCCATTTGCCAGATTTACTCCACTAATAAGCAAAATTAGGAATAACAGTGAACTTAATATTTCACAAACCACAATTTCTACGCTATTGCATGTGCGATGAAAATATATTTCATACTATTCTAAAGCTTGATCTTTGATGATATTTTGACAACAATTATCTTCCATACTTGTCTCAAAAAATTTTGAGTATTTGACGTTTGAATTTTCACGACTTCATCAAATAACAGATGACACCCAAGTGTTATGACCTTAAAATAATAAAAATAATAACATTTCGGCTATAAATATAGTATCATATGAAAGCGTATTTATTGCTCTTCCATTTGAAATAATTTGATTTTTTTTACATCCGTTGTTGATTGTAGGAAGAGGTCATTTACATTGGAATGTGATATTTTCATAAAAAAATTGAGAATAGCGAATTACGTAACCGTTGAAAATCGGAATATGTTTATTACCGTTGAAAATATTATATGAACTTTTTTGTTGGAAATATGATAGAATCACATATTCAATTTTTTTACATATATCCTGATACACCCTGTATGTATATATTTCTGTATTTATATTCTGGAACCATTTGTAGATGTGTTTTGTTTTCTTGGTATTTTGATTTTTATTATGAATAAGACTTCTCTTTTGACGTTTCGATAATATATTTTTATCTATCCAAAATTGTTGTGTTAATTAGTGTTTCCATGTAATTTAGAAAAGAATTTATGACTTTGATTAATGAAATGCGTTTGCAGCCGACTTGCGTTTTGAAATCTAATTAAAACTGCAAAAACATTGGATCGGTTGCGTGTGAAAGAGTAATATATAATTATCAAATAATTAATAATAGGAATGAAATGTAAATCATAGAATAGCTGATTAATAAAATAATCATAGTTATTTAGATTTGTGAAATCGTAGAATATATCTTAGGTATTTTATTAGCTAGATTCTATTCATTTCAAGTACATCAATTTGATAATTAGCCATAAATTACTCTTTCATGCACAACCGATCCAATGTTTTCTGTACCTAGAATTTTTGCATACATATATATGTATAAATATGTGGGTATTTTCATCCACAATTTGTCTCACATAGACAATTTCTGTCTCACATATCATCATTAAAATCATCTTTATATATTTATACATATTATGTCTATATTAGTATTTGTTACTCTAGTTTATATTTTTTTTTCCAAATACCGTAAATGGATAAGTATATAATATTTGTATTATGTAGCACACTTGAGTTCTTCAGAAGAAATTTGGTACTACAACCGGAGGAAACACATTAAATTAACAGTAATGCAAATTATATTAAGTTCAGAATATCAAATCTATTCTAAATACCAAAATTAGGTTCTCAAAATTTATTTGTTTTTAATTCATTCATTGTGGAACCAAGTTTCAATTGCACTATCTGTGCCTATGAAGATTCAAATTTATACATTCTCCTTGCCAGCTTGAATGCAAGAAGTAATTACATTCTTTTAAGTAGAACTGGTCATTTATATTACCTTTGAAAAGAAAATTTACTCATTCTTATACTTTGTTACATTTAAATTATCATCCAGGAATATTAATTGAATATTGATTACTATAACTGATAAAATCGATAACACTTCATCTGGTGGATAACAAATGTTCACACAATTAATTATTCAAATATATAATTATGAAAAGGCTACGTCATGTTATGAATATTGCATTAATTTACACCGAGGCCTCGAAAAGACCTTGGTAGTGTGGGACTCACCCTGGTAGTTCTTCGTCCAGGGCATACCCACTAAAAACCACTCCTAGTCTTTGTACAGACACTAGGAAAAAACATTGATTGTTTATAACATCTAGGGTCTGTACCTGGCGTTACACTTCATCTAAGGTCACGTTCTCTCTGTCTCTATCCTCCTTTTCCTTTCTTTTCATCACTTTTGTTATATATCCGTGGATTGATTCCCATTTTTTGGGGTTTGACAGCATTTCGGTGATTATCCTCTCTACCCTTGGAATACGGCTCAGACTCTCAACTAGTTCTCTTCTTTCCTCGTTAAATCTCCGACATTTATAGAATACATGTTCAGGGCTATCTATCACCCCACATATATGGCACAAATCATCTTCTGTTTTCTCTATTCTATGAGTAAATGTTCCGAATGAGCCGTGACCCGTAAGAAACTGTGTCAGGTAGTACTCTGTTTTTTTGTGTGTGCAGGCCATCCATGGTTCTAATTCCCTTATAAGTTTCTTCGTCCAGCTAGCGTTCTGCCCTATGTCCCACTGTTCCTGCCATTTTTTAATCGTTCGTTTCCTGGCCATTCTCCTGTTACCTGGTAGTCTACTTCCCACTTTGAATAAGAAACAGGCCTCCTTCAGCATAAGGTCTATCGGGGGGTGTCCTGCAATGACCTGTGCCGCCTCAGTCGATACCGTGCGGTACGCAGATGCGATTCTCAACAGTCCTTTCCTCTGGAGTGATAGTAAAATTTTTCTCTGTTTTTCTTGCTTAAGGACGTCTCTCCAAACTGGGGCTGCGTACATAATCACGCTATGCATTACTGCATACAGGACCCGACGTCGGTAATAGCTTGGTCCTCCGACATTCGGCATTATATTTCTTAGCGCCTCGTATTTCTTTGTTGCTTTCGTCACCACGTGTTTTACGTGTGCTGAAAAGCTCAAGTTCCTGCTGAGAATTACCCCTAGTTATTTGAGTTCTGTGACTGGTTTTATATCATAATTCATAATGCGAACCGTAAGGTTCCTTATGTTCCTTGGGCCCTTTACTACAAGGAGTTCTGTCTTCTCCACAGCAATCTCGAGCCCTTTTTCAGTCATCCATTCCATTATCATGTCGACCGTCAACGAGACTTTTTCCTTCATGCTCTTTTCGTCACCAGCCTCCACTACTATTGCCAAGTCATCAGCATATGCTTTTGGGGATACCCCTTCCACATACGGCAGTCGCAGTACTCCGTCATAAAGTATGTTCCAGAGGGTTGGACCTAATACAGATCCCTGTGGTACCCCCATGGAACATGTGTGTCTTACTGTCCCCATCTCTACACATCGGTCTTTGAAGTAGTCTTCTACACACTTGATGAGGTATGGACTTAAGTTCATGTTCTTCATCGTATTCACTATATGGTGCCATCTGGCCATATTAAAGGCGTTACGTACATCTATAGTTACTATAACCACCCATCGTTGTGTAGCTGATCGTATTGATGTTGTTAACGATAATATAGCCGTTGTTGTGGACATCCCTGATCGAAAACCATGTTGGGTTTCGGAAATACATTTTCTTTCATCTAGCTCTCTAATGATCCTATCCACAATCATGCGTTCGTATAATTTCCCTGCTGCACTCAGAAGACATATTGGCCTGTACGAAGATGACTTATCCAAGTCCTTACCTTTCTTTGGGAGCAGTACCACTCGCGCAATTTTCCATTCCTTAGGAAATTTATTCTCCTTCAATAGGTCATTATTGCCAGCATTTCTTCTGGCAATGTTCTGGCTGCTATTCGAATTGCCTCCGAAGGGGAATACTCTGTTCTGTCCTCCATTCTATTCCATGATTCCCTGTGATAGGGAACAGGTCTTGCAGTATCTTTTTCCTTTTCTTGACACTCATTGTGTACGGTAGCCTTGCGCTTCTCAGGTGCCTAGTGGCTATCCTGTACCCTTCACCCCATACATCATCCTCAAGTTCTGTGAGAAGTTGCTTCCAGCATTCCTTCTTGGCCTGGGAAATGTGTTTCCTCAGAGTTCTTTTTTTTTCCTTCCATTCGTCCGTAATTCGTAAAAGGTCCGGGTCATCTGCAGGGACAAGGGCTCTCATTCTAGTGTAAATCCTTCTGTGTTTCAACAGGTCCTTCCTGCATTCCTCAATATCTCCGTTCCACCAGTAAGGGGCGATCCGTGAATGCGGATTATCTATCGTTCCCGTGGATTCCCTATATGCTGTCAGGATTTGCTGATAGGTTCCAAAGACTGTTGAGTTTCTTGTATCTGTTAAACACTCTTTGAATTTGACCTCGTCAAACATTAGTTTTTTCGGTACTGTGGAAGCGGATGTTACATATATCCTATCCACTATCTCGAAAAAGATTTGACCATGATGAGTATATGGGTTTTCATGTAGTATTCTCCAGTTCTTGATCTTATTCATTAGTTTGTGCGAAGCGATGGTTACGTCTATATGAGTCTTTGAGGTACCTCTGATGAATGTGGGGTCACCAGAATTGGCCGCAGTCCAAAACATCTGCGACATCCATTCCTCTAGATATTTCCCCCTTTCATCAGCCTGTGGGGAACCCCAGACTGGTGACTTGGCATTCATGTCTCCCAGCACTATGCTATTTTTCGTATAATGCGAGGCATCGTTCAAGATTCTATCTATCATGAGTTTGAAGGTTTGCTGATCTACGTTTGGAGACACATATGTCGCATATAAATGTAGTTTTTCCAACTCCAGATGTATATAGCCCCTTTCTAGTCTGACCTCGTTCACCGTTACCTTTTTATTTTGAATTATCACAGCCACGTTTTGGTCTTTATCCATGAGCCATCCGTTCGATGACGAGATCTTTTTATTCGGTTCTGATATAACTACTATATCTACCTTTTCTTTAATTGCTGTAGCCAAAGCCATATCATGGGCAGCTCTGGCTCTCCCAAGATTCAATTGTAGTATACGTAACATAATAAATAAAAATATGTATCGCAGACTATTTCACAGTTTATATCACAGACTATTTCATAGTTTATATCACAGACTATTTCACACTTTATATCACAGACTATTTCACACTTTATATCACAAAACGTTACAGCCATAATAAATAAAATAAATAACACAAAAATATCTTTATATCCGCTCACAAATTGTAAAATATCACAGTTGGAATCACCCTTATGCCTTATATCTACACTTACATCTACCATCTATATTAACCCTTCACTTTGCAAAAGACGCTTGCCGTTCTATGACCTTCCTTATTGCATGTTATGCAGAAAGGTTTATCTATGCAGTCCTTCACAATGTGGCCTTCCATCCCACAGTTTCTGCACTTCTTGCTGCGGTCCTCTCCGATACAGTTTGCGGCGTGATGACCCGCCATCCAGCATCTGCTACATTTATTATTTGCATTCCTCTCCCTTATTGTTGCTTTTGATAGCCCAATCTTTATGGAACCTATTTGCAAAAGTCTATGTAGGTTATCTGGGTTTGCCAGTATTGTGGCTGCCTGTCTACCCCCAGACATGGGCCTCAATGCTTTGATTTCCACTTCTTCATCATCCTTCCTAACTCATCCCGACTCCGTTATTTAACTGTAAAACATTCTTCAATATGTTGTTATTCACTTCCAGCTCATCTCTTTTCCTAACCAAAGATGATGGTACACTGGCTACTACACACCATCTTTTTGCTAAAATGTTTGCAGCTAATTCCACTTTGGATCCACAAGGGAAGAACCCTCCTAATATTGATATCATCGCTATCCATATGCCTGAAATTGTCTTTCGTCAACACCAAATTAGGTGTATTCTCCTTATTCTCAATACCAAAGAGGCTATGGGGCCAAAAGCCTGTTGTTCTAAAGGAATGTGCCACAGAAATATCATCAGTTTTTGCAGATTGCTTACCCTTTCATAGAAGCTTGGTGTGTTTCCTTCCAGGTGGAAGACAGCTTTATGAACAAAAAACGAAAGAAGACCCTTCCTAAAAAATATAGGCCTATTGCACTACTATCTGTGATATCTAATGTAATGAAGAAAGCAATCAACATCGAGATCATCCAATACCTAGAGAGCTCCAAAATTGTGAATGACCGGCAATATGGTTTTCTTCGGCATAGGTCAGAATCCTGCTTGCCTATGAAAAACATATAATGGCAGATACAGCTCTGCAGATGATGGGACACTTCATACCGCTTTCTCATATAGAGACCATATATCATCCGTGGATCCAGAGGAGCAAAACAGAGACAGGTTGATGCAATGATTAAAGATTTGGCAATAATGCTAAAATGTGGATCTGATAATCAAATATAATTTAATGCAACCAGCTCAAGCTTGTATTTTCTCTAGGATGGTAATCCCTAATATGATGATGTCAGGTTCAACTATTCCTATGAAGTCTTCCATATCCATGCTCGGTATCACCACTAATAATACCGACTCATCAGACGATCATGTAACATTTAAGGTCCATTGCGAAAAACAGCTTTACAGCCCACCAGGTCCTCATAATCTACAAAGCACAGATTCGACCTGTCCTGGAGAACTGTTCATATGTTTGGAGTGCAGCTCCAAAATATATGTTGAAGCTCTCAGGTTATATCCAGAAGGGAGCTGTTCGTCTGATTGGTGATGTCACACTTACATTGACCTCTCTAGTATATCGCACAAATGTGAGCGGTCTCTCCCTTTCCTATGAATATTTTCATGGTAGGTGATGCTCATCAGATATCTCGTCTGTTATTTCAGCACGAAAGGTGCCACGTAAGTGAACTAGACGAACTCAAGCTGGTCACACCTTCTTTGTCAAGCTCGAGACCTGGCAAACTTCTTACCAGAATTCATTTTTCAATCGAAAGGCGAAGTTGAGGAACTTTCTGCCTAGTGAGGTCTTTTCTGATTGCTATAACCACCTAACAAGAAAAATTCCAATGCCGATCATCTTTCTCAATATTCCACCGATGTTCTTCGAACGTTATGATTCCTCTAGTGTAGTCAAAATATACAAAAAATTTATCATTCAATTCGAATGAATTTATATGTAGTGCCGAAATTCCAGAATTATTGTTACCATCCTTTGGAGTACTATATTAGCTTCAACCGAAGCAATCTTTATAATTATGTATAAATTCAGTTATTTTGGAATCACGTCAGTGTTATATTAAAGATTCCTCACGTTTCCAGATCTAAAATTGAATTAATTTCGATAGTTACTCAGACAAAGAGGCATTACAGACATACCGAATAAATTTACTAAGGCACAATAAAAGTCATCAATGTTATACAAGAAACTATAGCGGGGGATAACAGTATTTAAGATATTTTCAGTTTGATAGATGTTAATTGTAACACTATGAATCTTTTATATGTACACAACGAAATAGACATTGTCATATATAGACTCTCATATATATTTACATTGTAGGAATCCACAAAATATTGAAAAAAAATTCTATACTCAAAATTAATACAAGAAAGAGTACATTCTGTGGTATACAGTTAGATTAAGAATTAAATTGCTATGGTTATAATGATTTTTATTTGTTTTCATTGAATTACAATAACAGTATAGGATCAATGCAAGATAAATATAAATCCTACTTTACAAAAGCATTTTTAGATAAATATTTTTCTTGTGTTCTGTAATGTAGCATTATTGTTACTGCCGGATTCTGACAGGATTGAACCGCGGTTATGAACTTTGGCAAATAATTATTGTATTGTGTTCTGTGTATCGTATATTTTGAACATTAGATGAATAAAAAAATAGATGAAATATTCTGATAGCTAAAAAGCATTTTCTAGGCAAAGAAATAATTCGATATTTCTATAAACTTTCTACAAATGACAATGACAATGTCATAGTACCTATTAGTGTAGTCATATTATTTGATACGCTGGCAATGACTATTTATTCAGGTCAACCTAGTATGAAAGATGTGTATGCAAATCTTGTTGAAATATCTCTTCAGACTTTGAATTTGAGCAATTTAGCTTGTAAGTAGGTCCAAATGTATTTGCTGTCTGTAAGAATTCTAGAGTTCCATCATCTACCACGTATAAACTCAATCAAAATGTATAATAAAATGTGAATAAAACGCAAATTTTGTCTCAAATAATAACTGTTTGACCGACTTCATATCTTTGAAGTTACCACACATCTTCATTCATTGGCGTAGCTGGGGGCTGTCAGGGGGAGCGCCACCAATCGATATTGATGGTACTATTACAGACTTTGCTATGAGGAAAAGAAGGAAAATAAAATGTTTGTTTAAAAAGAAGTTTTATTTTTATTTCTCATATAGATAATAATTTCTGCTTGCCTTTAATAGGCAATTTTCTCAGATTTATATATAGTATTTTGTATTTTCTTAATCCAAAGCATTCTAATTATTGTACTACTCATTATTTCTTTCCAATAAAAGACTAAATAATATTGATATAATAAAATAGAACACTTTTACTTTGTTTTTTATCACATTTATTATAGAAACAAATCGTGACTATAGTTTCGACCCTAGCGTGCATCTTCAAACGATACTAATGTATGAAAATATGAATAATCTTTGCTATTTATGGTACAATATGACACAGGTAACAAGTATGGTTCCGGTTGGGCAAATACATTGTTAGAATAGTATAATTGAAATTGGGTAATGAGGTAGAGTTAATATTGTGATAAGGAAATTTTAATTCTAATGAGGTATACTAGGAAGGCACAAGACGATTATGGGAAATCTTACGTTATCAAGACATCAAACAGAATGCTGTAGTACACATCCAATTGATCGTACAAAATTTTGTTGTCATTATACTTAATACCTTTGAAAATTTCTATTGATTCTAGTGTGTTTAATTTGAAACCTATACTCTGGTTTGGAAAATTTTAATTTCATCCAAATTTGGAAAATTGTGCCCTGTTTCTAAAATATGGTTAGAGAAAAATGAATCTGTTTTATTAAGTCTAAAAGATCGAAAATTTTCCTTATACCTAATTTTTAAATTACGACTAGATCTACCGATGTAGAAATTGTCACACTCTGAACCGATTAATTTATACCCCAAGTTTATTAAACTTATTTGTTTTATCTTTAGCATTGAACAGAAAATAGGACAATTTATTTTGAGGTTTGAAGCTAATTTTTAGATTATGTTCCGATAAAATGTTTGCAATTCTTTCACTTATGGTACCAAAATAAATGAGTGAAACGTATTTTGATGAAGAATCAGATTTTTTTTCTAAACCGATAGATACTTCAGTAAGTTAAATTCTGATATTTTCTGTCAATTAATTTGAATATAATACGAGGTTGAAAACCATTGTTAACCTTCATTATATTCAATCCTTCATTCAGGTTTTCAGGAGAAAGAGGAAGTGAAAAGGCTCTATGTATCATAGAGTTGTAAGCTGCTAATTTGTGACCACGGGGACTAAAAAATGAATTGGGAATAGTTGTATCTGTGAATGTAGGTTTTCTATAATTTTTGAAAGTAATGTTATCATTATGGTGCGTGAGGGTGAGGTCAGTAAGGAGTAGATTCAGCAAGCAACACCTTTTCGCGGTTCTCGAGATAAGTAACCCTACGGGGAGAAACTAACGTTGTCAATGCCTAAGATCCGGTGAACTGTGCACCACATGCAGTTCATCACTAAAACCATGATATCGTGCTTTCCTATCCCAGTTCTCTGGTCGAAATGGATTCACGGGCTTGGTAGACAATGCGGTAGGCTATTTGAACGAAGCCGAACGGTGACTCGTCAAACGTTCCTGGTGAAACAGGTAACACGAGGAGGCGGAATTGACCATAGCCCAGAAGGGGCAATATATGAGTCTAGCAAGCAAGCTCCACTTTGGGGTCGCCTGAAGTGGGACCGCCTAAAGTAACTCCGCCGGGGGTGAACAAAATGCTGCCTCTGCGGGGGTAGAATGCTGCACCACATGGCTCTACCCATAAAGTCCGGTGGCGGTGCTTCTTATGCCAGGCCTTTGTGGAAAATTGATTCGCGGCCGAGGCAAAGATATGTGGCAGACCGTGACCGATGATAAGAGGTCGACGGCGACTCGTCAAACGGGAGCTGTTATAAAATTATAACACTAACACGAGTAGACAGGGAGAGAGGGGCCCGGACGGTTCAAAAGACCGTCTCCTCTCCAATATAGGCGTAGGTCTCTGTCGGGCAGTTGGCTGGTTTTAAAGGAGGAGAGGGCACTACGTAGAACATGTCTAAAGTGTAACGACGGGGAGACAGGGGGTGTAAAAACCCCCAAAGTTATTAACATGAGGGTAAGTTGTAGAAAATTTAGTTTATTATCTTTCTCAGTTTCTAAAGTGAACTTAATGTTAGGATGAATATTATTAATGAAGGATGGAAAAACATTCAATTGTCGTGATGTACCTTTGAAGAAGGATGAAATATTATCTACATATCTAAACCAACATGGCTTCCACCATTGAATTTTTGATTAAATAACAATTGAGAAATTTCATCTCATGTTGGCTAACAGTGATAACGTCTCACTGGTTTAGATCGATCAGTAATATTACAAACTAATAGTTCTGGACAGCTGTTTCGCTCCCTCATAGAGCTCATCAGCAGAACGAGAAAGTTTGCAATAATACATAACATCTCGTTCTGCTGATGAGTTCCATGAGAAAACAAACCAGCTGTCCAGAGCAATTAGTTGTAATGTCACTGAACGATCTAAACTAGACCTTATTGTTAAATAATAAATTAACTCGCTATTTTTATTTATGTTGAAATATCTGCCTTTCTTAATTTTGGAAGTTGATGCTAAAAATAATTTCCTTCAGTAAAGTAAACACTTATTAATTATATATATTGCCACATTCAGTAAGTTGAATGAATATTTTTTTCTCAAGGTAATAATATTGTATTTAGAAAATAGTTGATTAATTTTAGAATTCAAAATAAGTTTTTAAAATAAATTTTTCAACTATATTTAAATTGCATCAGTCATTTGGACTATTAGCGGAAGTTAATAGAATACATGCCTTTCAACATAGTTAGATTTTATACAGTACTTTCGCATTTCTTAGAAAGTTTATGAGTTTCAAGTTATCGTTTGGTTCGATTATTTCTACAATATTATCGGGTATCCCATTTTCAATTCTTTCCATGAAATATGTTATACATTCCATTAATGTGTGTTGTGAACTAATGGGTACTCCATATATTTCACAGACTTGGAGAGGTTGTCTTGTATTGAGTAATTCATGCGTCAATCTGGTACTTGATGTAGTTTCTGGTCAGCCTGGTTGGTGATCCATGGCCCACCTTTAAATTTAAATCATGTTCTTCTGTTTTTAAGAATTTAAAATTCTGGAAAAAAAAGTTATTGATAATTTTAAAATTTGTAGCTTAATACTTTCATCGCTCTTGAAAATATGTCCAAATAATAATCATATTTAATAGTGTAAGAGAAAGAGGAAATATGCAATTAACCCTTAAACAGTTTGAATTGGAACATAAAAAAAAATATGAGAAGCTGTTGCATAATTTTCTTCAAGCACGCCTCTGATATAGAGAAATAGTTGCGGAGGAAGCATCCAACGATGAGCTTTCTCTCCACCTACCAATAATATTTACATTTTTTGCAGTTTGTAATCCCAATTTCTCATCCGCTATTCATAGATATTTTATGTTATAATTATTAACCCTACTCTGTTTTGTCATTCCAATAAGTTGATTGGACACAAACACGCGACGATTATTCCTTAATTATTGATAATTGTTGAGAGTATTTTTTATCAATGCTAATAAGCAGATGTTTCGAAATACTATATATACCTAAAGCATTTTTTGAAACGTAGATATTGTTAGTTACCTCAATATCAATATCGATACTCATAGTCTCTGGATAAGTGAGATGGTTCATTCCCCATTGTTTAGATTGATTGAGAACGTATTGTTTTTCTGTGCAATATGGAGTAAAAAATCATCGAAACGTTATAAATTATATCGTTTAATAATTTACTTTCCAATGTGTTTGTTAGTGTTCGGAAATATTTTTTATGTGAAATATGCAATATTCGTGTTATTGAAGACCGATCCCGAAAGATTTCTGGCTTATCTTAGCACATGTACTGGTTTTCTCGTAACAGCAATAAAATTAGCTATATCGCAGACGGCAAAACTTCAAAATATCTTTTCAAAAATTTTCGAAGACGAAGAACAAATCAACGATAGTGCTTTAGAAGAAATCAGAGCCATACATATAAGCAATACGTCTAAAATGATTCCAGTTATTCAATTTTTCATAAGTAACATGCTATTGATAATCGTAGGTTTGGCGTCAGCATCTATTTCTTTTATTTCCAATGATCATAAACATCCAAAATGTACAGACACGACAGATAAAACTTGCTTGAAACCATTACTACTTGAATTTTATATACCTTTTGATATAAACCAACATTATACTTTGACTATTATTTATCTTGATATTACTGTTGCTACTTCAGGGTGTCTTGTGGTAGCAGTTGATGCGTTATTTCTAGCTGCAATGATAGGCATAACATGTAAGCTGCGTCGTTTACAGTACGTTTTGAAAAATTTTCATAAATTGGTGATAGACAATTCAAGAAGTGAAGAGATTCTCAGACAGAGAGAATATGCAATAGTGAAACAATGTGTTGTTGAACATCAACTTTTAATAAAGTTCAGTAAAAACGGTATGTATTTAAAACTAAAAATTAATTTTATATTTTTCAGACAATTTCAAGAACTCAATGGAATTATGAAAAATCTATTTTTAGTTGATTTTTTGTGCCATTCTTTTCAAGCTGCGTCATTGCTGTTCATATTTGTTACTGTAAGTTGGTACCAACTAATTTATTTTTATGCTTTGGGTTTCGTTGACATCTGAAAAGTGCAAATAAATAATTATAAAATCTTTAAGTAGTTACATCAGCTATGTGGGGCTTACAAGCTGACATGTGGGTATTACCTTATGAAATACATTGGTTTGTAAAAAAAACGGATAAAAGAATATAGACGTAGTTTCATTAATAAATTTAATCATAGAAAACCATCAATTTAGTGATAATTTTAAGATTTTACACATTCAGAATGAAAGTAATAAATTAAATTTGCTAGAATCCTTCGAAATTAATATATATCTAAGAAGTCCGATATCCTATTGAACCATCAACAGATACTTAATAATTCTCCCTTGTTAAATTTTCAATAACTAGATTTTCCGTGGGCTACCAGTTTTCTTCGAATATATGGGTTTGTATTATTGGAAATTGTTGGGCCTTACTTTCTACCAAGAACTTTAACCCGTAGGTGGTTGACATTTTCTCGAAAACGTTTCAAAACCTGAACTACTTGAAGATGTTCCCTATGCGCTAAGAGGAAGAATGTGGTTTATGCACGATGGGGCTCCCCCAAATTTTATTTGGACAGTGAATTTTCAAATGGATGATTCGGTAATAACGTGATTCGACAAGGCGTTCAAGAACCAGTTAAACCTTGGCCACATAGGAACTCTATTGATTTTTTATTTTGGGACATCTCAAGACATTTCTGTTCACAAGGTTTTCATAGAATCTGAATAGCACAGACGTCAACGAAATACAGCTGGTTGTGATGCCATAAGAGCTAGCCCTGGAGTTTTTGCACGTGTTCGAGATTCAATTTCGAAAACCATGTACGAGGGCAAGGTGAAAAGTGCCTGAAAAATAAAACAGATGGCGCCACAATCGAAAATCCCATTTGACATTTGTGATGTACCATCTTTTAACTAGAACGCATTAAAATTTTTTGACTAATATGTCATTCAGTTCTGTTTTGACACCCATCGAAAGCAAGCAACCTTGAAGATTTTTGTGAATATGGAATAAGTGAATTTCACGTCTTGATTAAACATTATTTCTTGCGTGGAAAAAACATTACGCTAACCAAAGCATCTCTTGTTAAATATTATGAGGACTGCTAACTATCGATTGGAACGACTCACAAATGGTTCACTGATTTTCGTGGTGGTAGTATGACCACAAAAGACGCCGAACCTTCTGGTCGTCCATTTGAGGTTACAACGCCAGAAATCGTCGATAAAATCCATGGTATGATATTGGATGATCAGCGAGTTGAAGTGCATGAGATTGCTGAGGCTATGGGCATCTCAAGAAAATGGGTACGGAACATTTTGCATAAATTTTTGAATATGAGAAAGCTATCTTCCAGATGGGTGTCGCAATTGCTCTCTGTTTGGCGATGTTCAAGCGCGATAATAAGAACTTTTTCCTCCGCTTCGTAACCGTTGTCGAAACATGGATCCATCACAACAGACCAGAGACCAAAGAACAATCGAAACAGTTGAATTGTCCTAGCGAATCGGAGTCAAATACGGCCAACGTGAGTTTATCGGCCAACAAAGTCATGGCGACAGTTTTAGGATGCACTCGGCATCGTCCATATCGATTACCTTGATAAGGACAAAACGATCACCGGCGTATATTATGCGGAGCCGATTTGAAGCGAAAGCGGCCGCATTTGGCGAAGAACAAATGCTCTTCCACCAGGACAACGCACCGGCGCACAGGTCCGCAGTCGCAATGGCAAAATTGCATGAATTGCGCTACGAATTGGTTCGTCATCCACCATATTCTCCAGATCTGGCCCCCTGCGATTCTTATCTATTTGCAAACTTGAAGGAATGGCTCGGCGGAAAGAGATTTGGCTCCAACGATGAGGACAGCACAACACCCGTCTATTTTGTAAGATTGGCGAAATCGTATTATTTCGAAGGGATCGAAAAATTTGAAAAACGTTGGACGAAATGTATCGGGCTGCAAGGAGATTATACGGAAAAATTAAATAATTTTTGACCAAATAAATCATTTCTTGTTTCATTTTTCAGGGACTTTTCACCTTGCCCTCGTATTTGGGCTAAATGTGGCCATTTTTAACAGTTATTATAATAAGCCATACTAGCATAATTCCATTAAAATAACTTATTTTGTTAGTATGTAAAGTAATGAGTGTCGTAAAATTGCACTTGGTCAAATAATTCAATTTTGTCGCTAATCTGTTTGGCATACAAACAAATTTAAGCAGACAAAAATAAACATAATACACATAACGACTTATTTTATCAATTTTATACAGGGTGATATATTTTCTTTTGATAAGTAATGATCACTGGTAAGTTTTTAAGTTTGGTAATTTTTTGTTCCATACCCACTGACGTGTTTAATATGTATATCAAGTTTGGGTGAATAACCTCAAGCGGTTAAGATATTAAAAATTAAAGAATATTTCATTGTCGACAACGGCTGCCTAACACCTGAGGGTTATATAACAAAAAACGTAATTTTGTCAATAGAATACACCCTTAAATTTTAACCTCACTCAAGAAGGGGCCGATTTCTAAAGCGTAGTCCAGATTGTTTAATTTTGGGAACATACTTGATTAAACCTGGTCTCTCTTATGGTTCTACTTTTCAGAATAATTAGATGTTGTGAAAAGTTTTGATATTTAGAGCCAGTTAGAGAGAGTGTAAGGATATAAGCTATGTGTTAGTGGTATACAAATGAGGTACGGAAAATTGCCAATACCTTTTTGTATAAAAAAAAACAATAACTGCTTTTTTGACGGTAAAATAGTTTCTTTCGATGTTCGAACACAATATACAAATGAAAAATTCCCTATTCTTCCTTTTTCCTCCACAAAGACAAGTATTCACATCCATACTGATCCATTTCCGTTTTCTTATTAATTTTTCAGAGTGAACAAATACTTCTTTACCGTTTGTTTATGGTATGTTGTTTTGGTTATGTAATCCTTCAGCTTTTTTTAATGTATTGGCCAGCACATGTCCTGAAGGAAGAGGTGAGTGATGCCTTCTCATGTAAATCCTTCTAGAAAGTCGGACGTAATATTGTTTGATTCGATATCTCGTCATGAACAGCATATCATAAATGTTAACAAAAACCGGTAAAAGTCATAATGAGCATTATGAAATTCGAGAGGGTTTCGGATAAAAATTGAAACGGTTTTTCTAATTATTTTTATCAGTACCCTTCAAGTTAATGATATATACAGGATATTCGTATTCAACCTAGCTACTAGAAGCATTTCCAGTAGTTTATTGCATGTTTGGAAGAACGTTTTTTCGAAAAGGACCAACAAATTAAAAATATTTCAATTTTTTATCACTCCCGACTTTAAGGTTATTTCAGATGGAATGTCCCATTTTTTTTTGAATTTTTGGTTTCATTACCGGAATCAAGAGTGAGTTTGTTGATACAGCCTTACCTTGATTCTCCACTGTTTTTGAGTTATTGCGATGTATTTAAAAACTATTGCGTTTGTAGGGTCTCACTTAATACTTCATTGCGACTATCTTCATAAAAGTTAACAAGTTTTTGACATCTTACTAATGAATCAATAAATTATGAAACTGCAAAAGAAAATTTTCCAAAGTAAAAAGAAATAAATAATAGAAAGTGAAAGTGGTAAGGAAATAATAAATAAAACTACTTTGTTTTACTATCACTGATATTTAATATAGTCGTTACTATAGTTTCAACACTAAACGTGTCATCTTCAGACGAAAAATGAATTTAACAAATATTAAATCTACTATATATAGGTTAAAGAAGGATTTCAAACAAATTTCATGGCTCTAGGAAATAGTCAAACCAGGGAGGGGTGAGGTGATTAGGTAATTCCGTGAGGACATTAGTGGTGCGGGTATATTTACTAACAGACTTTAAATACTAAAATCAGGTTATTAATACATTGAAGAGATTACTGTAAGTACTGTAGGGTCTCACTTAATACTTCATTGCGACTATCTTCATAAAAGTTAACAAGTTTTTGACATCTTCCTAATGAATCAATAAATAATGAAACTGCGAAAGAAAATTTTCCAAACTAAAAAGAAATAAATAATAGAAAATGACATGAAAGTGGTAACTTTATAATTTCAATATTTTTATAATTTTAAATTGCACCCTATATTTTTTTTCAGATCAGATTGAACAATTAATTTTTACTGAAACAGCTTATGCGATTAAAATGGATGTTTTGTTGATGACATTAGAAAACAGCTAAACTTGTTTTGCACGGTCTTCGCCTACTGTTTTTCCTATAAATACTCGCCATAACCGCTCTAGTCGCATAGTACCTTATATTTTTGACGTGAATAACGCCTAGGAGCGGGGTACTAATGCAATTTCCGTCAATAAATCGCGATATCGAATGAGATACACGAATCCAGAGCTACGAAAAGTAGAGCATTCGCATCACGTTATTCACTGATCCTTACGGTACCAAGCAACCTGCTTAGTTGCCATTTTCACTTCCCTCACTGAACGTAGTTTACGAGTGTTTCAAATTCGACTCTCATCTTTGAGATCTCGGAAACTATAAGAGATACGAACATGGTTAAATTGTGCCAAAATTGCGTATCGTTGAGCCCAATAATATGCCGTTTAACAATTGAAATTATCTTTGGTACTTCCGGAAATATTGAGGAAAAACTGAAATTTACGTTATTTTCTTACTAGTTGTTCTCAAAAATTAGACGAAATTTATAAATACATCCTCGATGGAACTTTTTGAGCTCCATCTTTTGGCAAAGTCGAAAATTCTCTAAGACGTTTCGTTTTTCTCGAACCATTATCAACTTTATTTTTTCTCATAGGCGCTATATTGGATTTTTGTAGTTTTGAATAGCCCCTTCCATTACCTTTTCAATGATTTATCACAAGTTACCCTTGTTGTATCAAAATCAGACATATTAAAGAAAAAGTTCATATACCATAATAGTAGACTATGATTTTTTCAATCTGTCACATGTAAAGGATATTTTGATACCTTGTTAATAAGTACTGTGTCGTTAACAACAAATGAGATATGATAAAACTTTACTTGTACACTTTTCAATAAAAGTAGATATTTTGCAGATAAATATGAACCCGGGTAAATCCACATGCCAATTTTCTTCCGATGTTGATATTTCTTCTCATACGAGTGCCTGGAGACGTATCGCATAAACTGCACCCAGATGATTCGGAAAGGGGATTCCAACTTTGTGATTCCCGGAAAATGTAATTTGAACAACACTTTTACGAATTGTGAAATATTGAATCGAAATAATAAACACATTTGTAGCATAAATAACCGTAGGTAATTTCGTGAAATTCGACCGCAAGTGCCTTAACGTGTGGGCAGGTATTTATAAAAAATAAAATTTTGGTTTCTCATTTCTTTATAGGCACTCTCAATGGAGAACCTATTATCAATTTTTGACGTTAACTCTCGAAGACTATCGCGATGATTTCTCTCATAGATAACTCTACTACCGTACGAACGGTAGTAGAGTTATCTATGATTTCTCTTTGGTCAACTACAACCATAGAGATAAAGAATAGAGTACCTGTTTAAGAAATTGAGGGACTCCCTGTAAAAAAACGTAGGGAAATTTAGCTTCGCCTACTTGTGACGTATAATGCGCGGTGGCGTCATACGCAACGACGCTAAGTGCATGAACATGAACATGATACACCGCACGCTTTAAAATGGGCGGGGCTTATCCCTACGTTTTTTTCTTACATGGCGACGTACAAAAATACATAGGGCTTACGTATTACAGGTACTCTATTCTTGATCTCTGACTACAACAGCATCTGGTTTCAACAAGATGGTGCTCCACCTTACAACATAAGACAGAGAGTAAGAAGAAGGGAATTAAATTGCGCAGGGAATAACATACAAAGAAGAGTAGAGTATTGTTTAGAGAAGGAGGACAACATTTTGAGCATCTTCGTTAAATCTTTTCTTGTGATCTGAGTTTTACTTCTCATAAATATTTGATAGGATAAAACAGTTAGTTTGTTTTTATATCACTTATATTATAGAACACTATTATTGTGACTATAGTTTCGACATCTAGCGTTAACGATACAAAAGTATGAATCAACATTATAGGGGATCTTAAGTTATACAGAATGGTCCAGTTTATATCATCAGGATTTCACCCGCCAATAGTTTATCGAAAAATAAAGGTTGTTCGTTTAATAAAATATGGTCCAATTTTGTTTCCTTTTTGATGTACAGGGTGCTAAAGAAAATAAATTATTTTAAATTTGTTATAAATTAATAACGAAAAAAGGTAGCCTCCTGAAATTTTGCATAGATCTTTTTCTTTGCATTCCTTATCAAATAGCGGTTGTAATTATTTTATTTACAACACAGAGGCGTGCGAACGGGTTTCCTCAAAAATACATTATTCAATAAAACGTACGCCACTATTTTTTTAAGAACACCAACTGCGGAGAGGATTTGTCATTCAATTTAGAACTTTTTTGTATCTTAAAATTTTTTGATAACTCCACTCAAAACAAAAAATCTTTATTAAGAATCATGTGACCAATTACTGAATTTGTGAATAAAAAACTTATCCACTGAGTTCAAAATAAATTTATTTTACTTTTTACTAATGGAAAACAATATTAGGCTTACTTCAAATATCAACTAGACAATATTCACAATTAAATTAAGTAATGTAAGAACTGTTCGAAATGGGAATCATTTTGCTGGATGCACACTCGACAGCGTCTTATGATGAAATGGTTTGAATTCAGTAAAATATTGTTATTAATATTTGCACAAGCATTCTGAATTCTAAGGAGTAGTTCCTCCCGGGTAGGCACTGGGGTCGCATGGACGGTATCTTTAAGATAATCCCATAGATAAAAATCTACTAGAGCTAGATCTGGTGATCGCGGAGGCCAAGTAACGGGACCCCCACGACCAATCCATCGTCCCTCAAAATGTCTATCAAGCCACTGATGAACATTTCGGCCAAAATGAGCTGTGCATCCATCAAGTTGAAACCAAGCTTGCCTTCGCATAACGAGAGGAATTTCATCCCACATATTGGTACTCTCTGTCTCCAAAAACTCTAAGAAATGAACGGGATTAAGGCGGTCCGGTAGTATGTAAGGGGCAAAGAGATTGCCATTGTAAATCCCGATCCAAACATTTCTACTAAACTCGTTCTGAAAATTCCGTGGCCTGGTTTCGTGGGGGTTTTCATGTGCCCACACATGTTGATCGTGGAAGTTAACCATTCCATTGACAAAATCTCATTCTGCGATTTTCATTCCCTGGATGCAATCCCTGGACTAGTTGTAGATGAAAAGATCATCTATGATCTCTTCTTAATACTCGTAAAAAAGTAGTTTTTTGAAATTCTAAGAGTTCTCGAAACTCTTCTCTGACTTGTTCTAGGATCTCTGTCAAATTCAAGCAAAATTGTTTCCTATTTCCTCGTTGGCGATACGATGATTGGAATTTTTAGGTGCAAATATCAATCCTTGAGTAACACATTTGAAAATACATTATGTTGTGGCTTTCATCTATTTGGAAATCGCAAGCGATATTCTCGAGCTGCAGTAGCCGAGTTTCCATCGCAAAATCAGTAAACGTAATGCATGTCCGCATATTCTTGATTAGAAAAACGAAAAGGCATTTTAATATTTAAACTTACGTGCACAAACTTTATAATTCAAACGTAACTTATTTTCTTATAACACAGATCACTCATAGATTGACAGTAACAAGTTAAGCCAAAATGCAAATTGCAAACTGTTAGAGGCTGATCACAGCTACCTTGTGATCTTTCACAGTGTGGTTTGATTTAGAAGTAAAATGTAGGTTGTTGTTTGGATTTATGTTTATTTATTATTTGTTTTTTCAATAACTGAAATTAAGAATAAAAATATAAAGCCTAAGACATGTGTAAAAAGAAACAATAGCGCGTTTTTTAAAAAAGCAAAATTTTTGTAATACGAAAAAACTGTATTAGTGATAATGCTTTTTAAAGTTTTTTTTTGTTTTTAGTTGAGAAAAAATTGTAAATTGTAAGATACATAATATGTTCTTAATTGAACGTCAAATACTCTCTGCAGTTGGTGTTCTAAAAAAAACAGTGGCGTACGTTTTATTGAATAATGTATTTTTAAAGAAACCCGTTCGCACGCCTCTGTGTTGTACATAAAATAATTAAAACCACTATTTAATAAAGAATACGAAGAAAAAATATACGCAAAGTTTCAGGAGGCTACCTTTTTTCATTATTAATTCATAACAAATTATTTAAAATAATTTATTCTCTTTAACAGCCTGTACATCAAAAAGGAAACAAAATTCGACCATATTTTACTATACAAAATACCTTTATTTTTCGATAAACTATTGGCTGGTGAAATCCTGATGATATAAACTGGACCACCCTGTATATAGTCTAAATGAGATAAAACCAACAAATGGGGATGAAGTTAGAATATGAGAAAATACAAGAATGGAATTAAATGCTTGGAATTGAGAATATTATAATGTACAAAATGATACAGGTAAGTGGATTGATGAGAATATTATGTTATCAATCCATCGAAAAGCAGGCTGTAATACAAATCTAATCGATCAACAACTGTTCTATTGATTCTAAGGTTAGAAGAAGTTAAAATTTCGCATTTTTCAGATTGAAAGGTCAAAAAAGAATCTATCCGTACCAAATTTTAAGAGTACAGGCATTACTTCCCAGAGATTTTCTAAGGAGTGTGAACTTTTGTCAGTGGTAGCTTCATAATGTTGTTCAAAATCCGCAATTTGAATCACACATTCTGTTTAAGGATGAAGCAAATTTTTTAAGAAAAGTAATTAAAACTTTTCGTAACAATCAATTGTGGGCGGATGAACATACTCACGCCACAACCAAAACCCATTCCAGCACCAATTTTCGGTGAACGTATGGGCAGGAATCATTGGTGACTACCAGAGCCGGAACTAGAGTTAAAGGGGCCCCGGGGCAAGACTAAGTTCGGGGCCCTATTTCTCTATTGAGTTTGTCAACTCAAGTAGCACTGCTGTCTCGTGGAGCGCGGTGGATCTCTCAATTCTATATTATTAATATGTTTCTATTGTAGATAAATTGAGTTCTTACAAAATAGATGATACCTCACTTATTTCAATAATATATGTACATGTATGTATAATGAGACATAATGTTATTAGCAAAACCGAGATGTTTGAAGTTCATTCACTTCCGTCAGCGTTATCATGCACACCATACGTTTCTGGAAACGAATGTAACCTGCATGTTTTTACTATGGAATACGGACATGTATATCCGAGAAAAGGTTAGCTTCGGAAAACAGGCTCCATAAAATGATAAATTCTTCACGTTTATAAAATCTCATACTTCTAACTGTAAAGTTTTTTTTTCTAATCGTAAGATTTGTACAGAATTTTATAGGCTTAGAGGTAATTTTATTAAACAGATTTTTCGCAATAGCTTTTATTATTCTAAATAAATAAATTAATCAGTTAATAAATTTTCACATAACGAAGAGCAATGAGACAGCGCTAAAAATGCTTTCACTTCGAAATTTTTTTTCTGTTTTTGTCCTTCGCTCAGGGGCATTGCCCCGGTTGCCCTATTGTAGTTCCAGCCCTGGTGACAACTTTATTGGTCCATTATTTCTACCGGGACGACTTGACGGACAATCTTACTTCAATTTCCTTCAAGAACAATTACCTTTGCTGCTTGAGGATCTTCCGTTAGCAACCAGAAACCAAATACGGTACATGCACGATAGGGCACCAGTACATTTGTAACGGTTCGGAATTATATACGAACTGTTTATCCAAATCGTTGGATTGGCCGCTGTGAGGCGCAAGAATGGTCACCAAGGTTTCCCGACCTCAATATTTCAGACTTCTTTTTGTAGGGCCACCTTAAAACTCTAGTGTATACAATTCCGATCAACAATGTAGAGGAATTGAAAGAAAGAATAGTTGCAGCATGTGATTCAATAAAAAACACTCCAAGAATATTTCAACGAGTGCGCAATTCCAAGGGGAGCGGTAGCCTGCATATCAGCCGAAGGGTGCCATTTTCAGCAACTTTTGTAATAATAGTGAAGTTGTAATGTTATGGTAATGTTTTACGTCAATAAAACTCATTCCATTAATTTTTTCGGTCAATAGGTACTACGGTTTTTATTTTTTCACTCAAAAACAGCGCATCTGGCGCTTAGAATTAAAACTATAACAATTCAACATATATTTCCGTATATTTCACTAGCATAGTAGTATCACCTAATATTGCAGTATAAATTGATGACTAAGAAGTCAATTCTTTATTATTAATACCTGGCAAATAACATACTATAATAATGTCAACTAATGTAATACAGATATTTGATGAAATACGGCAAATTAGAAAAGATATAAAGAAATTAAAGGGCGAATACCAATAGGCAATGTGAGCATCAACTAATTAAAATAATAGACTTGAACATATTAAAAGAAAACAGAAGGAATAATATAAACATATTTGGGATGGAAAGAAATAATTACTATACTGATACTTTAATAGAACTATTTATCACTACCTTCAAAAATAATTTGGAGCTAGATATTAATGCTGATGACCTAAATAACAAGTATGTAGTTGGAAGTACTCATGGAAAGCCAGTAGTAGTTGACTTTATTTAATTTTTCAAAAAACAAATTGTTCCTAAATGACCTCATAAATTAAAAGGCAAAAATATACTCATCAATTAAGATCTTACTATTCAGGAACAACACGACAATAAGATATTGCGTAAACAGCTGGAATTTGCTAAGCTGAAGAGCTTTTCGCTTATATAAAACGTACCAACTAAATTATATTCTAGAGGGGAGGTATGTACTGCTGAAAATTTCTCGGATGAAGATAATGTAATACGTATTATAGTGACGGAAAAATCTAAAAGTGCATCTTCGACTCTCGTAACTAGTATGAACATCTATAAGAAAGAAGCAGATTCCGTTATACTGTTATTTAACAAAAAGAAACCCGAGCGAAACGAAAATGTCTTTAGAAGTAAAAGTAAGTTCAACTAGTACCGAACGATGGTTATTAATCATAAGTAACCAACTTCGAATAAATATTTTATTGAACATTTAAAAACTTGCTAATAGAAAATAGATTTATAAAACGTTTTTGGTATAAATTGTTAATTAAATCTAAAATATAATAAGTTTTATATTATATTTTTATGTAATATTAGGTTATATATAGCGATATTGTGAGGGATACATTACTAGATAGGTAACTGATTAACCTTTATTGATGTTTATGTACAGTATAAATTCAGGTGTAAAGTAGCATATTATATCGAACAGACAAATTCAATAATGAATCCTCATCTACGAAGTATCAATTTTACTAACATAAATACAGAAACAGTTGAAACAAGCTTATAGACAAACATTCTTTTCAATATCAACCATAAACAATAACTTCAGAACCATGCATGCAAATACCAGAAGTTAACATTGCAATTTCGATGAATTACTGATCTTCTTAAGTCCATTTGAACAAAAATTTCATTGCATTGTACTTTCGGAAACATTCGATCCAAAAGAGAAAGACTTGCAATGTTTTAGTATTGAGGGATATCAATTAATATACAAATCAATAAAAATGATGGATGTGTTTTGTATATAGATAAGAAATTAGTTTTTCATTTTAGTACCATTGAGCTGAATGAGTACATATTCATATAATATATTGAATTAACATATTCAATTGATTTTTTGTTTGTTTGTAATGATAGTCAGATGTAAATTAAGACTATTGTGATTTAAATCATATTTAGTAGTTTTTAATATAAGATTGAAATTGATGTTACATATGTTATTAAATAAATTGTAGCTGTTACAACTGCTGAATAAATTTATTATTATAATTATTCACAGGTATTGAAAATAATAACAGTAACATCGTTAATGATCAATTAGATTTGTATTGATAACATATTATGTGCATGGGCAATGGACGATTGAGCCCCGCGGTCAGAAAAAATTGTGCATTTAATAAAGTAATATGGGACAATTGCGCCCCAGGTCCTTCCTACAATAAAGGACGATTGAGCCCCAACCACCTGTTTTACGGCACTTCATTAAAATAGTATAACTTAAAAATCTTGCTCAAAATTGGGAATGAAACATAATATTACTGGGAACATAGCTGATGTAGTGCAATAATTTAAAACATTGTTCAATACATCCTGCGTGCTCTGCTTGCAGAACAGCCTTGTATCAATGTTGATATCAGTATTGATGTCTATCTAATTTTTTTTCGTTTTTCATTTTGTATTTATGTTCTTGTTTTATATGAATTATTTTTGTTTTTGTTATATTATATTTGTGAATTTTAATCAAATTGTAGCTTTTCCCATCCTTAATTGGCCTGTGGATGTTGGGTGGTGTAATTAAATAAATAAATAAATAAATAATGATAAATGTTATACATATATTTATTAAATTAGTAAAAAATTTAAAACCGTGTTTAACAAAATATTTATCAAATTACTAAAACGAACTTAAGCTAAAATAGGTTATTTTTACTTATAGGTACCTAACTACTATTTTACAAATTTGTATGAAATACTTTTTACAAACTCAAATAGAGTTAGCTCATTATTTTATATAAACTAATTAAATTTGTAACATATTCTTGTCGCTTCTTATATTTACTGTTTCCAGAAGGCGCTGGTAAATGTACGGTATTTATTTTGATATAGGAGTTTTACTGAATATCGGATAAAACAGCTATGAACCTAAATATGTCGGGATGTGATAAATAAAAGCTCGAATTTAAGTGACTATGAAAAGACTCACAAGCGTTAGTGGTTCGTTCAGTGGAGTTATCACAAGATGCCCATATATCTGGTTGAAAAGAACAATCATCGGATATATAGTTATCAACAAGATAATCGGCATATTCGATAACTCAGGGATAATAGAATACAAATCTTCGGCAAACACGTTCCCTACATCGGCGGGGTCCAAAAACAATAGCCCAAATGTCCATCGTAACCATTTACCTATTGGCGATTCTGAACTCCGATATTCAGAAACTAGTCCTAGATTTTGAATCTTCCTAAACCAGGATTGGGTTAAGTGGAACCTACAGCCTATGATGGTAACATTAGGCCAATTTTGCCTGATACTACTGTGTATCGCTTTTTCAAAATCGCAACTATTTCTTGGGATTCAACCCTAAATTTACAGATTTTGAATAATTAATTAATAACTGAAAAGCTTTATTATAAGTTTCCGTATGTTTATTAAGAAGTAAAATAAATACTAGTGGTATGTAGTGTCCATTTTCTATGGTATGAATGGTGCACAATTGCTTAACAAACTTTGGACAATACTCGAACGTCCCATCTACAAAGAATTTCGGCCTCGAGCATAAGTAACTTAAGTTTGATACACAAGAAAATATAATAATATAATAATAAGAGAATTTACCAGTAAGAAGTACTCGCCTTTGTTGGCTTTACAGTTTTATGATATAAGTGAGGTGTGAACATCTTCTACAGATCGAGGCAGACAAGGCAAAATGTTTCTTCTTGATCTGTATATACTTTTTCGTACATTGCTTATATCAGCCACCGTCATATTTATATTTCCTGCACATCGTATACCACTATTGATAATTTTTGAGGGGCGTTGAGAAATATCTTCGACTGCCTTTCTTTTAAGTAAGTTTTGAAGCTTCTGCAAAACCAAAAGAAATCTCTATCAGCGCGAGCCCACAAATCGATATCGATGTTTTCCATAGAGCTAGATGTATTAAAAAACTTGACTCACCTTTACTTGTAATTTTTCATTGATGAGATGATTATGTTCCCCGTTTCTCTTTAAAAGCACTTCTTGTCTTATCAACAGAAATCGAAGACGGACAGCCGTTTTTCGTACACCTATAGGTAACTCCTAACGCCGTTTCCTTATTTTTTCGAAAATTATACTTATCAACGATAAGTAATTTTTTCCACGTTCACTGATCATTGACTCCATTTTAATGTAAGTAAAACTATAAATTTAAAACGTTCGTAAGCTCAAACAGCCGACAAATGAATAGTTATTGAATATCATGAAAGGGTGGCAAAACAGGGGTGGGTGTTGGGAATTTCTAAGCAGGTACCTAAACTGAATTCGGGGCCCAATCGACCTATTGCTTAATCGGGCACATTGCTACCATAAAACTATCAGGTACCTTTGAGGGGCGCAATTGACCTGTACCCATGTGCATCGGAGTATATCCTGAAGCTTTCGTACATACAAATACATTTCAAAACACCTCAAAATATGGTTCAAAAACCTATTGAGGATAACTTGGTAAACACTAAGAATCAATCTGATTTATCAGTAGGTACTGATAATAAGGATATTGAAATAAGCCCCACGTCTTATTTCCTAGTATATGATCACATGGTAGGTGCAAATCCTAAGCGAGGTCCTTTTAATTCCCTCACTACATGTAGTATTGTAATCTGCCTGAAAAAAATTAGCTTAAATCCCTATTTTATTTTTGAACTGCTTCATTGGCTTCAGTAACTCTTTGCAAAATATAAAAGTATCCCATTTTCCAAAAAAAATTCAGTTTTCCCGATAGTGAAGCTTCTTCAACTCTGTCTACATTTTTGTTATTTGTATCCACTGCTATATCAACTAAACATGTTATTTTTATGCTTACACATTTGTTTGTCAATAAATAATCAAATTTTATAATGAGATAATCGCAATAAAGTAAGAAGGACCCCGTAAACGCAATGGTTATCTTCAATTGTAAAACTCAAAAACAGTTAACGCTGTGTAATCATGGTCACTCTTAATTTTTATGAAGAAGCCTAATATGCAAAAAATAATAACAAAGTTGATATCAAGTTTCGGTATAATATTTTAGAATACTAGGTACTTTATAAAATAATGTCCCAGCAATAGAACAGAATGTTATTCCTCAAAAGTGTGGGGGTAGGTTGAAAAAGATAGCAAATCATTTCTTTGCTTGAGGATGGATTATGCTTCACAGTAGAACGAATCGATGGCGACGTCTCGCTAATTGTAATGGTTTCATCATCACGGCACATTTGAGGCTCGAACTAAAACTGATTTTTTCTGTTTTCTATTGTCGTTATTTATTGTAATGAAATTGCTCGCTACATGGTTCTGTCACTTTGTTCCGGTGGTTGTCTACGCTGGTACTTGATCCTGCCGTTGTGTGACCATGTACTGAGCTGTATTTTCAAGGATGGGTTCCTAAATGTTGGAAAGATAATATCCCGAGGCACGGTTTATTTGGGTGTTCTAGGATTTATATTGCTTCTATTGCTGATGGAAGTTTGAGGCTCGGGCTAGGATTTTAGAATCTTCAAGGAGTATTGGTTGATTGGCGCCAATATTATGTTCCGCAAGTGATGATCTATGGGTGTCGCGAAGTCTTATACAACGGTCATCTTCTTTCCAACGAGTAGCTACTGGTCAACTTTACAGCACATGTTACTGTAAGAACAATTCAATTAGTGGAAGGATATTCTTATACTTAGCAAATCCAGAAAAAAACACGAATAAGATCTATGCTTTTAAGGTATCGAATTCAAATCATAGAAGCTATGGTTCAATCGAATTCTATTACTGGCACATTTTTATATTCACATAGGTATGAGACGGTGGAATGTAGAATGCAACATCTACCAATCACAATATCTATTCGGAGTTCAACAAGGCCATTTATTAGGACCTGTGCTATTTTAAATATTCACTTCCGATCTTTCCTCTTCAATAAAAAGACAATTTGTCAACTGGTTTTGTCACTTTTCTGCAGATGATGCTCAGTTTTACATCTTTCCCGGAGTAAATCAATGATCTCATCACTGAATTAAATGGGCTTTAAAGTGGTCTCTTGGTGAGTGGTCCGCACAAAACCTATTAATAAATTATCCTAGTAATGTGTTCAGGGTATCCTACAGCTAGGAATGGAGCTTTGTAAGAAATCAACACGACAAAAGTGATGATTAATTGTGTCATAAAAATAAGGGAGTGTGCAAGAAATTAATGAACTCATCATTGAATTAAATGGGCTTTTAACTGCTCTTGGTTTGGTGAGTGGTCCGCACATAATGACCTATTACTGAGCCCGAGTAAAACTGTAGTAATATATTTAGGGTATCCTATGCAAGTAATCAACACGACAATAGCGATGGATAATTGTAATAAAAATAAGTGAGTGTGCAAGGAATCAGGAATCTCGGCCTCACATTTGAAATTTGAAAACAGCAGATGTGAATTTGGGTATGTTGAATTCAAGTCCCTTTGGAAGACGAAATCATTTCTACCAACTGATGTTAAGGCTGCGTATACCCGAAGTATACTAAATTAGATGTAAAAGATTGTCATCTCATTCTGTATTAATAACAATAATTAGGCACACAAAAACAATGTAGACAATTTTCATCATCAAAGTAAAGCAAAATGCAGAATTGTATGAAGTAATTTTCCAGGTTGATCAATTTACGACTTCGAAATAAATTATTGAAAATATGCTATTTTCGTCAGGTCAAATCGAAACTTTCAACAGTTATAATTTTCGTGACCTATGACCGTAATAATCATGTTATTATTGTATTCATACAAAACACTATATATTCAACTATAAGTTGATACAAACATCACAAGATCAGATCAATACAAAACCAACATCTACATTATTATAAAATATTGGGAAAACAATAAATATGGAGTAAAGATTTCGAAAGGTTTCTGTAAATTCTCACCGAAATATGTGCATTTATATATCAACCTTTCAACGGTAGATGAGGCAACAAAAGTGGTTTCAGTGGCGTTTAAGGGCAATAATCATATATCTAATTAGAATCTTTCTCCTATAAACTCGGCGACTACATATAGTCTAGGAGATAGATACATATTTTGGGCCTGAGATATAACATGTTGGTATATGTGTTATGTTTAAGCAATTATTAATCTGAGTATTTTATCCTATGTGAGTTGGACCTCCCACCCCGCCCCATTTTGAAATAACCGCCCCAGAAAATATTCAATTTTGGAAAGTGTTATAACACTTTGGTGTTTGGTGCTAGTCGAAGAGGGTTCCTTGGCGATCAATATTCTATAAATGCCAACATTTTGTCCCCGTGCAGTTGGCAGCACTGGCAGCTTTAGTTATGACCACATTTGAAACATGGTATAACACTTTCGGATCAGGCGGAAAATTTTTATTATCAGTGCTCATTACCCGAAAATCATATGCTAACATTTTCCGTTCGTCCATTTTCAAGAATTTTGGCCATGTTTTGGTCTTTTTGCTAAAAATTGGCCAAATCATCTGAAATTGAAAAAAAAAATGTTGGCACCTCCATCAACTTGTAGTTTTTATGTAAAAGAAAAGCGTGTGTGAGTGCCAACATTTTCACTGTTGTTCAACCATTGGGGAGGGGAGATAATATGATAAATATTTTGATCATTCAAATGTGTGACCAAGATTATTTTTTGGCCCAGCCTGGGCTGAAAATACCTCATTTTTGGAGAATAACTGCGATTTTAATGATTTGGAGGGTTCGGGGCGGTTTGGGGGTGAGTTAAACACGAAAGAAGATGTTGGCACTCACACAAGCTTTTCTTTTGCATAAAAAACCCGTTCCAAAATTGAAAATTTTCTGGGGCGGCTATCACAAATCACTACATAGTATAAAACAAAGTCGCTTTCTCTGTCCCTATATCCCTATGTATGCTTAAATCTTTAAAACTACGCAACGGATTTTGATTCGGTTTTTTTAATAGATAGAGTGATTGAAGAGGAAGGTTTATATGTATAATAACATCCATTAAATAGTGAAGAAATACTGTTTCTAATGTGATGTCGTAAATAATTACATTTATTCTGCTTACATTGCAAACGCAGGCTGAACCCTACGAGACATATAAAAATAATGTACTAAGTATTGTACACATTGAAAAGGTCTACAGGAAACTCCGCGATGGTATATGTCTATCTCTTATGGTTATCCCACAATACCATTTTTTTGTCATTTACTTTTACATAAATTTTTTAAATAATGGCTAATTTTCGAAGCGATTTTAGCTAATACAGCATTAATCCTTATCTAATTAAATACCTCAAATACATTGCTGATTTAATATAGATCTATATGGCCCCTTACAGCATATGATTTAAATGAATATTTTAGAAGATATTACAGATTTAAAAATTGCGGGACGTAGCGTTTGCGGCGGTACCGGCCGGCCGGGCGGGTGCGTGCCTATAAATAGAGCGTCGCATTGCACCCGTGTGAAGCCGGGGCTGGTCGCTAGTTATATTATAAACAGAGACACAGCTTAGTCCTCTTTTACTGGCAATTTTACTTACAACATTAACAACAATATCGGTTGGATTGCCAACGCATTTCTCATTTATACACGTTGAAAATAATGCTTTTAATATAATTTAAAATATGTCAGCAGTAAATAAATGTCGATTTTATAACTTAGATTGAATGTTGGAACGTTTATTGGGGAAATTACATAATTCCTGCAAATGTCCAATCTTCTGCACCGGCGTTTTCTAAACTAGCAATTTCAGAGAACCCCAGAGAAAAAATCTAACGAAATTATATCTGGGCATCGAGGGAGCCAATTCCATGGTCATAAGCGCCGCAACCGGCGATCTATTATTTTCAAGTTCAAACAACAATAATCTACCGATGAACGTGAAGAATACATGGTTTTAAAAGTAATTGGCTTCTATATATTTTGAAACTAGAAAGTAATGATGTCTAAGCTTACTTTCTCATATTAACAAAATAATACTTTCCATGAATGCTTTATGAAATCTCATTCTCATTACTTTCAGTGTTTGTTTGTTGAATATTTTATTCGCCATCTGGATGATGACTTCGTTGCATTTTAACCTATCAGTTGATTTACTTTTCAGAGTCAGAATGTGAGTCAAGCAATTTACGAAAGCGAATGGTACAAAACCGATATAAGAACTAAGAAGTGTTTTATTATGATGATGGTTCGCTCTCAAAGATCATTAAGTCTTAAAGTGGGGGGAATATATGATGCAGATCTGAGTGTTCTGATTAAGGTAAAATATTTCAATTAACACTAATTTCGTGGTTATTTTAAGAATGAGAACAATTAACATGGCATTGCAACGTTTATTCGTTTTACGTTTGTATGTTGGTATCGGATATGTTATGCTTTATTGTCCAGGAGAAATAGTAAAAATAAATGCATATGCTATGGGAACTGCGAATAATCCTTAAACTAGATTCACAGTTTCTATGTAAGTACAGTTTGTAGAATCCAAGTGGATTAGTTTACGTATTTGTATATTATAGGTATGAATTCAATCTCGAAAAATTGAACGTAATAATGGTATGTATATTCAGTTGCATACCCTGAAACGAATGGTGAGTGATACATACGATACATTGAGCTACGAAGGATTATATAAAAAATTCTCGGGAATTAGGTCACATTAACACTCTATTATAAATTTTCGTCTTTACGTACGTTTCGGTCTCACGACCATCATCAGAAGGCTTATTTTGTCAAAAAGGGGTTAACTAAAACTAATTAGCACAAGCGTCTATATCGCACAATTTTCAATCAAAAAGCCCACGCCGTCGAAACGAACAGAACCACGAATAATCGAAAATTGTATAGTTAATATTAAAGTATAGATTTTTTGTAACAAGAAACCACTGTTAAGTAATATTCTCATAATGTACAAACGCGTATTGCTATGGTCTCAAAGCAACTGGAGTTCGGAGCTATTTGTTTGTAATAACTCGACCCAGATGTAGATTTATGACGTACTTGATAAGGTTTTAGACCTGCATTGGAATTTACTTTACTTTAAGCGTTCTTTCTAAAATATACTTTTAACATTATAAAGACGTATGTAGGAATTTGCAAGAGTTTCAATTAATCAAGTTAGTATAAATCTGACTCAATCCCTGAATATCATTCCTATGACTTACAGAATTTGAATCCCTTTTTATGTGAATCATCTCCAGGATAGATCTTTTATAATAATTGGTTTCTTTAGTTAAAATATTAACATTTTTGTAATCAAATTGATGATTATAAACAAAACAGTGCTTAGCAAGGGCGGTGGAATTTTCTAAGTTATTATTTCTTGTGCTATACTTATGGCCGTACATTCTTTTTTGTAAATATTGTTTAGAGATTCCAGTATAAGTTCCATCACAATCTCAACAATTCAATTTATATACTGTGTGGGTTTGTTTATCTTTAGGTATTACAGGTTTTAGATTTGAGAAATATTTCCAAACACAGTTAGTAGGTTTATGCGCAACATTTATATCGTACTTTTTCAAACATTTCTTAATTTTTTCTGAGGTCTCCGGAATGTATGGTGAAGTTATATAATTGTCTGTATTACCTGTTATGTTATTTTTATAAGAAGAACCATTATAGATTTTGTTTATTCTCTCTTTAATGATAGGATTGAAGAAAGTTTTTGGGTAGCCATTCATTTCCAATGCATTACGAACAATTTTTAAATTTTTGGGACGGTCTTCTGCGTGAGATAATTTTACCGCGCGGTCTGTGAGGCTGTTTATGACACTTTTTTTATAACAAGCTGGTGCAACGGAATTGAAATGAAGATAACGTTGAGATCAGACTTCTTTAGTAAACCAAGAAGTTTTTATTTTTCCATCTGCATCATGCCTAATGGTCATATCTAGGAAATTAATGTTATTGTTTATTTCCATTTCACAAGTGAATTGAAGTTTACAGTGGAAATTGTTGAATTTATTAATCACATATTGAATTTTATCGTTGGGAACACACATAAGGCAATCATCTACAAACCGTTTGAAGAATACAGGCTGAAAATCTAATGAATTTATAACAGATTCCTCTAGGCATTCCATAACGAGGTTAGCAATGGTAGCTGAAATAGGAGATCCCATTGCTGTGCCGAAAATTTGTCCAAAATATTGCTCACCGTACTGAAAATAAGTGCTTTCTAAACAAAACTTTACCGCATTTATAAAATCCGATTGATCAAGAGGTGTGTGGTCTTTAATCTCTGCCCAACGTTTTTTGATGCAATTCAATGCCAAAACGACAGGTATATTTGTAAATAAAGAAACAACATCCAAGGAAATTAGTTGATGGTTTACTGGTACGGATTGATTTCTTATAAATTCATTAAAATGCCATGAGTCTTTCACATAAAATTCATTTTTTCCTATTATATTATTGATAGATTTTGATAGAAATTTTGATAGATCAATCGGATTTTATAAATGCGGTAAAGTTTTGTTTAGAATGCACTTATTTTCAGTACGGTGAGCAATATTTTGGACAAATTTTAGGCACAGCAATGGGATCTCCTATTTCAGCTACCATTGCTAACCTCGTTATGGAATGCCTAGAGGAATCTGTTATAAATTCATTAGATTTTCAGCCTGTATTCTTCAAACGGTTTGTAGATGATTGCGCATTTCTGAATAATATGTAACCATTATTCTAATCCTATATTAATTCAATTTTAAAATTGTTTTCTGTCATTTTATTTACTACAATCATACTTGTAAAAAAAGTTTTGAACCTCGTCAGATTTCCAAACTTTATTAATGAAATAATTTAATTTTATTGCCATCTACTTATAACCATTTCGAAAAAAAATTCTGCATAATCAATGCTTTGTAATATAATAAATGGTTTCCGTCCTGGAATAATCCTATGTTAACCACATCATTGTTGGTCTAACATTTACTTAATGGTTTTGTGGGATACTTTTCCCTGCCAATAATATATTTGTTTAACTAATTTTAAACAATACGTATCTTATCATATACATATCTTTTTAATTATTTGATAATTAATTTACATTATTCTTACTACTATTCCAATATATTAATATTCAATACTTTTAAATGTAATTTTTAATTAATTTAAAAAAATTGATAATATTTATGTACTTAAAATAATTATGTATTTAATAACGTAGTTATTTGCTAACTATTCTAGTTAATAACTTAGTTCCAATTAAATTTTACTATTTGAAGTTATATACTACTGAATCACTCCACTATTGTTCAATACTTCTAAATTAATAAATCAAAATAATATAATATATGCAATATATTCAATTTAACTATAAAAAGTTATATACTAATAAATTAACAAATCAATAAATTAAAATTTCTCGATAACACTATTTTAAATTATACACAGCGGCGCATATGTGCGTGCTGTTCTCCTAAAAAAATAAACCTAAAATTGTTTGAGACAGTCATTACTCACATGGTTCAATACATTTTGAAACACTACACTTATGTTGGTTGACTTCTGATGCCTTTTTCCAACCCATCGCTTGTAGCCTGGATGTTTGCCTTCCAATTTCCATTTGCAATTTCTAATTCCAATAATCCACGTAGCAATATGCAGTCAAAGAGTTCTATATAGAACTCTTTGTATGCAGTAGCAGTGAGAATTAAGGAGTCTCAACTTAATATCAGTCTTAATTATATCTTTATGTATATAAAACCTGTTCACGTTAAGAAAGAAATTACATCATGGCACAACGTCAGCCATGATTGTCAGGTTGAGTATGTTTTCAATGTTTTTGAATACAAGTAACCATTTGATTCAATATACTTTGTTACATACAAATCTAGGTGCTCTTCACTCATTATATCAATTAATACAAATTATTTGTAATTTTAAATGTAAGACACAAACTGTTGTAGTGTTATCAAATGTGTGAAGAGAAATAGAGTACTTACTGCTACCATCGAATCCAAATTCAATAGTACCAAATAACATATTTTGGTATTAAATGACGGAAAGACAGTGAATGACAAAAGGAAGTATTTCTCAGAAGGTGCATCCCTGTTGAGAGTTTAGTTGATCGAAATAGAACTGATCTTACACCTGGAATATTTAGATAAAGATATGGGGAGTTTACTTTCAGCTTCAAGGCAATAATATTAATCCATACTGTGATGTTAAAATGAACATTATTATTCATGAAAACAAACACTCAAAATACGCGATTATTGAAAATTTCAAATCAACGCACGATTTACAAATCTCAGCATCATATGTCAACAGAAATTCAAATAGAATCAATTTTTGGAACCATACAAGTTGGAAGATTATCTTTCATATTAATTATTTTTGATCATGTGGATGCGTATTTAATTTTCTGCTGTAAGCTACTATATATTAATGATGTTGATATAGGTAAATTTTGTTCAACATACTATGAAATAAAAAGCTCACTTACTTTCGAAGCACAACACATTACTTACAGTGTTGAATTCACTAGTTAGTTGAAACAAAGTATTCTTGAGAAAATTCATTTCTGTTACATCTTGTAGAGGTATATTATAATACCGTGTATATTAGCACGAATAAAATACATCTACTACTGCTACTTCTAATATGGGAAATAAAACTATTCTGATAACTAACAGTTTCGAATACTGGTATAAAATTAAACTTCAGAAGAGGAAGCATAATGCTTTAAATCAATATCATTTATTTGTATTAAATTTGCTATTGTAAGTATTAAAATTACTGTTGTAACTCGAGGTTATTGCACAAGCCCATCAAAATAATGAATATAACTTAACTGCTTTGAACAATGTAGTTCCTTTAAACAGTGCACATTAAGCCATAACACAGAATAATTCACTTTATCAGGATGTCTCTATAGACTTTGCCCATATTCTGGTGTTGTTTTTCCTAGCCTCTATCCACATATCCACTGATTTTTCCGCCGATCTTGATCCCGGTAGTAGTTATACCCAAAATGTATTCAATGGGGTTAAAAATGAAGTGGTAAGGGGGTGGACGAAGCACTTCGTTGGTCATATTTTTCAGATAACAATTATTTACCAAAATCAACGATAGTGGTTTAAATTTTCTATCATAATGTAGGTATATTATCAATTCCTACTTAACTCTTTTTGAATATGATATTTCTTGGGGGTGCTTGTTGCTAGTTTATTCAATATCCACAACGATGGTGGAACATTTTTCTAACTAAATTCACTAAAAGTTTAATTTCAAACTAATGTAGGAAGCTGATGTGATAGATTTCACCATGGTAATCGATATTCTTTGTTTTTGAGGAAAATATTAGTTAAACACTAAGAATAAAAACTGCTGTAAAACTAGCATGAAGTACCTACAAGATTCATTGCGGACCAAGTTTCATCTTTTTCACAGTTTTAATGCTAGAATCTTGCCAGGGAAGAACGACAGTACATTCTATTTTCGAAGATCCTTGTTTCATCGAGATAATAAATAGAGATACCTACAGTTTAATTTTTCTGTTTAATATACATACACTGATGTGAAAAAATGTACACGTTTCAAAGTTTACACAACACACAACGTAAATGTACGTAGACTTAAAGTCCTGGGAATAACTGTTTCTGTACTTTCGAAGTTTAATTCGATTAAAATTTAGATTATGAACTGTCAAGTAAATTTAATAAATCCACACTTTATATCGGCAACTCTGTAATGTGCCAACTGTTAAAATGGAATTTACCTGGTTTGAGAAGATAACGCGGCTGTTATTTAGGGCAATTGTTGATGTGAGTTTGTTGTAAAAGTAATCAAGGAAGAGGTCATTTCTTTCTTAAAGTGAACAGCGTTTACTTACAAAGTTTTTAGTTTACCATAATACTTTTGAAGTAAAAACCTAACATGTTTGCCAAAACATAAGTTATTTATATGCAACCCAAGATATTTACAATAGTCTGTCGAAGTTAAAAGGGCATCATTTAAAGTTATGAAAAATGTTTGATGTTTTACTATAATTTCATGACTAGGCCCGTTTTGGTTTCATTCTACTGTCCCAATCCAAGTGCACTACGTATATCTGTGGTTGTCCTGAGGTTATAATTAATTTTTCCACTACACGCTCAACTTCATTTACCAAGAATGAATTCTAACTTTGAGTATTGTCGAGAGGCTGATCAATTTTGCAAAATTTAAGATGCTGATGGGAATCTGTAGTGAATCGTGAATAATAAGGACCCTAAAATGCCGTCGAGGTATTGGCCGCAGAGGTCGTATTCGATGAAAAACTATTCACTTACGTGTTAAGACATCAACAGAATCCAAACGAATTAGCTGACTTATTTATATTCATATATTTTTATTACAATCATTCGTTCTATTACGAGAACTTACTGAGATAAAATTCCGGAGTAGGTGCAAGGAACCTTCTTCTATGTCAAACAAAATTCCGGAACTGCTTTGTACTATTCACGAGGCTAATACTCTTATTTCCAATTCTCTTGGTCTATGGTATGTTACGATTTATCTATACACTGTGTAATTTTTACTGATGGGCAAATTATCTCCATGTTTGTAATGTACATACTACTATTGTGAACATATGAGTTTTGTTTTTGTGTTTACTGCCTAATATTCTATTAAAATTTTAAAATGCTGATGTTTTAAATGAATGTATATGTAACATGGAGAATAAAGTATCTATCTTTCAAAGTCAACTGGCAGTGGACGTAAACAATGATTGGTGCGTTGTCACAATATACTATATAGTACTATAGAGGGTATTAGTTGTGTCGAAGAATGGTATTCGCACCACCATTGACTTAGCCGTAAAACTCCAGCTGGTCTTTTCGCAATTATGTTTTAGAGACGGGATTAATTGCTGGTGAAATTTTGTTTATGAAGTATATATCTAATTGTGAGTTTTTGGAAGATATAATCTTTTTTTTAATACTTATTTGTTTTACCAAACCAGTACCATGGTTGTAAGTTAGAAATTTTATTGGAGAGTAAAATGCTCTGGCAAATATGACCGTGTCCTTGTTTACATTCACTGTTTGTTGATTTGAAGGAATTTTAAATAATAAAATTATCTTTATAATTGAGACTTTGCATTTGTTTCAGCTATTGAGAGCGATTTACACCTTCATCACGATATTTAGTAAGGGAAGATGAATTTAGTGTTCACTACTAAAAGCTATTGTGAGCGATTTACAACTACATCACGTTATTTAGTTAGAAAACTTGAATTTAGTGTCCACTACATATCGCATTGAGGAATTTTTGCGTTACACATAGAGATACATTTATTCTATTACACTTAACTTCTAACTATTATTATACTTAAATAAATTTGGTTGCTAGCTCAATGTTTTAATTTACCATGTTTATTCCAAATATATATATATACTACCTTTTCTATTTGCTTCGGTTAATTCAATATCGATGATATTAGTAGTTTATGAAGAACAATTTTTAAAGAAACTTCAATAAATATATTTCAAGTTGACAGATTTTATCTTTTTTCAAAAGAAAAACTATAAGCCACCGGCCTTTCGAGCGGATACTAACGATAGGCAATAATAAAATTGGTATTCCTCAGCCTATAAAGAATCTGGATTGTGAATAAATCAGTAACTTAATAATGTCCAAATCGATGCAAAAGAGTGGGGACGGAGTGAGCTTCTTAAAAGTAAAACTGCGTTTGCTGAAAGAACTTTTCCGGAAGCGGCATAATTTTATGCCATAAGTAAGAAGAGTTGCAGTTCAATAAGACAAAGTGAAGAAGCCGATTTGAATTCGAAACCAAATTCAAGCTGTGCCAAAACAACAAAGAACTAAAAATCCATAAAACAACAAGTCTAAATCAAATTAAGTACAAATGAAGTAGAAAGAACTTCTACAGAAGCATCATCAGGAAATGTTAGATTTGGAGTTGAAAATGAGACTGGTAGAGGTGAATATAGAGGAAACTACTTCCGAAGAGGAATTATAGTCGATAGGTAGCGAGTCAAGGAAGGAAAGGCAGAACTGCCATTTGTAATTATTGACAGATGATTTTCAAAATGTAGCATCTATTCCTAATGATGAACAAGGAGCTTAGTCACAAATAGCCAAAATAATAACAAGACAAACCATGCCGAAGGATTTCTCTCCATTCGGTGGTGAATTAAAAAAAATTCTTGAGGGACTTGCTAGGAAAATTGTGGAAAGTTTATTTTACTTCAAAACGTTGACAAATTTATTGAAATTTCACAAAACCGATTCGGATGTCCCGAGCATATCTTTATGATGTTATTGGACATAATCAGATGTTATTCTAAGGTAAAAGAAGATAGATTACATATACACAATTCGAATAAAATAACACAAAATCATAGATTGGTTGAGTTGAGTTTATGGTTGGAGTTTGTCAAATTATATGGCCAAAAGGGACAACAAAACTGCCATAAAATCAAACAAAGAACTTACGTCAAAAAAGATGCGATGACAACCACTAATTGACTCGCTGGAAATAAAAAGTGCATTTGTTGTTTTAATGAATTACATCATCTCAGTAAATGTTCGAAATTCGAATTCATGACAAAACATGGAATTTCGTTACATTTAAAGGGATTTGTTTTTTTTGCTTGATGCCATTCCATAATATGAAGGAATGTAGGAAAATTAAAGTAGGTGGAACAAATAATTGTAAAAGACCCAATAATCAGCTGTTTCATAAAATCGAAATTTCTGAAAATGATGACAATCATCATGCAAATGAATCTGAAATCAACTGTTATATTCCTGCAAATAGGAATGTTTTATTGAAAATTCTACCTGATTTTAAATCGTGGTGCTCTTCTAGATGATGCTTCGACAAAACCTTGATTGACCAGGATTTAGCTGATCATCTAGGTCGCGGGCGGTAGAAGTTAGCTACTACTTCAATACCAGAATAATAATTGATAATACATGCTTTAACATTAATAATCGACCAGTACAGTGATACAAATTGAACAGTTTGTAATACCACGTGTAGATTGAGAAAGTGGATTAATCAGGAAATAAGAAGGTAAAGTACAAATTACGATATAGGTATTATACAGGTTGCCAATATTTCGAGTGACACTATGCGGATCATCAACTTCATTTTTTCCTATGGACGCTATTTTGAATTTTAACGTGTTAGATAACTTTTTTCCTCTTTTCAACGATATATCGCATATGGTAGTACGAAATCACTTTTTTCCAAAAACCCAAATTTTCATTATTTGCTAAGAGTGCTTTGGAAAAACAAATTCTTCTTCTGTTGTAAACAAAATGTTGACAGTTTGATCCTATTTCAAGTCTTGCCATTTACGTTTGTGCCTTAAGGTAGACAAATTTTTGATAGTTTCATCCGTCTGTCTGGTCGCGGCGTTGAATTATGTAGCAAAGCTGTCCTATTAATCATCAATTACAATTCATTCAGATTTCAAACTATGCTGCTAAGATTCAAGATGTGGGTTAGGAAAACCCATTAACGTAAAAAGGGATCGGATATTGCTTGTTGTCCTTATTACGAACAAGTCAAGTATATGAGTTCATTTCTTAGTACGTCCGTCCCATCATAAAATAATACAGTTTGTTCTTTGTACTTGTGGGACCGAAACGAAATAAATAGTTGCTGAATCCTTGTGAAGGAAGGGTCATCGTAATTTGTAAAGACCGACAAAATCAAAAAAGGTCCCTCACAGTTCTAACAGGAAATTATAAATCACGAAGTTTACAGAAATGGTTGAAAGGAAACAAGTGCTTTACAGTATATTGGTAGTTAAGATATATGTTTATGATCATAATTAGAAACAGCAGATTGATCTACTGTATGGTTCAAACAAAGGTTTTTGTCCTGTCTTTTTCCTTTGAAGCTACAATCTATTCACGTAACCATAACATAAGACGTGCAGGACGCAGTCGTTTCTTATTAAATATGTAATTAGAATATTAAGTTGATATAATTTTCATTCACACCTAAATTCAAGGAAGTCTAAATGAAGTCATAAAATCAAGGTCTTTGTCAACAAAAATAGAATAGTTCTTTTATATTCAGCTTGCCCAGTCTAGGCAAGCCTCTCTCTCATTGGGCAAAAGTTACTACCCCCAAATCTACTACTAAAATAGGAGTGGTTATTCAAGATTATAAAAAACCAAACTCACCACACTAAAGTCAGTTATATTTTAACTTCTTGAGTTAAATCTTACTTTGCCTATTTCACGATTCACTTAAATCATACTTTAGAAAACTTTCCAAGTTTTCTACTTGAGTTTGCGTTGTGGTGTTTATGGTAGAATTTTCGCTAAGTTCATTTAGAATCAAGTCAAATTACTCAATACAAAAGATTTAGAATTCCTTGAGTAGCTGAATCATAATAGTTTTGTTTAACTCCTTACCCTGGTTCATCCGGGCTGAGTTAATTCAGTTTATTTCATATTTAGGTTTTTAACTAGTTAGATTTAAAATTAGGAATTGATTAATTATTTTCTAAATTTAATATAATCCTTTGATTAATAATATTCCATTCTTTTAACTTTTAATTCATTGTTTATAATTGTTCATTTTCTTATTATTATTAAATATTTTATATTTGTTTGATTGAGAGTTTTCTTATTAGCGTAATTTATGAACTACCCAAGACCACACAGTGCTTAATTAATGTGTTAGTGTCTCAACCAAAGAAGAGTGAGTATTACATATATCTATTGCCAATATTGTTGCCTGATTTGCCTAGCTAATGAGAAACCCGTGATGCGGGTCACTTCCTGGTTATTGGTTCACGTACTGCAAGCTATTTTGATAATAGTTAATGATATATAAGAATGAATTTGATAATATAAGTAAATTGATAACCTTTAATAAACAAAGTAAAACCAAGGAAGGGCTCGTTGTTACATTGGCGCAGTCTGTAGTCGAACCTTAAAATTCAAATTATACTCATTATTATGTTTTCACATATGGTATTTGAACTTTAAAATGAGAATTATGTCCAATATTACATTTTCGCAGTTGAGAGTCAAATTTTATAATGCATGATATGATATCCGTTATTATATTGTTACAATCAAGTTTGATCTATAATGTTGAATTTTATCGCATTAAACACAGTCAAAAATTTTGAATCAATAAATGTGCAATATGGCATTGCAACACAGATGATTATTACGAATAATATAAATGTTTTACGTATTTTTACACTTTTATGAAATTTCAAATTAATAGATGATTGTGATATAATTATTAATGTATAGTAAGGGCTAGTTTAAATTTATGTTTATCATAATTAATGATATTTATAATGATTTTGTATTTTTTTTTTTTTTTTCAACTAACATCATTTTATTTTTATTTTACTTTCTCAATAATAATGTCTCTATGAACAAGATGTTGATGAGTCACATTTCGATATTATATGTTTCAAATGATTTTTTTTTTAAATTACCAAACGGTACAGATATTGAGAATTTTATTTTAATTTTATTGAAAAAAAAAAAAAAAAAAAAAAACATAATTATTTATAATTTCTTTGTTATGAAGTAGTTAATCTGGTTAATATTCATTTTCTTTAAAATTTTGTGCAGTTCGTTAAATTATTAATATAATGGTTCCTCTCTTTTATTTCAAATTAATGGAATTAATTCATAGTATTGGGCAATAAATAATAATTGGTGTAGATGGTTATCAAAAAAATATGGAAAATAGTGGAATTAAAAAAATTCTTAAGTAATTAATCCAGATAAATTTTTAATTGGAAAATATAAATAATACCATTTCAGTATTATTCTTAACACGAAAAAGAAATATTGTGATTTAAATGTTAAACTAGAATGATACGAGAAATATAACTGCTATATAGCAATCTTTGTTATAATTCAAGAATGTTGGTCTAGAATTTCTCGCTTCATCTCGGCGAGGATAGAAACAAATTTTCACAAATATGAAAAGGTTCTACTTAAATTGTTAATTTTCTTTCTCATAAGTTAACAAACAGGATGTATAGATATAATTAATACTTCAGATAACATATCAGATTTTAAAATATAACTCCGGTCTAAAGAAGATCGTTAATTAGAATGGTAAAGGTAGAAATAGTATTGTTTAATCATAGCCAATCAATATAAGAAAAAGTAGTAATGTTGTCTCTATTTACAGGATATATTAGGATAAAACTGTGTAAACCGTATAGGGTTACGTATTATTGTAAGTAAAATAGTTTCTCAGTCATAAAACTCCTGTAGCGAGTCCGTTTCTCAGTTCTGACCGATAGGTAATAAATTAGAGGCGTCTGGTATTTATTGAGTATTGTTAGATATACTACAAATAAATACAGAAAGTGTATAGGGCAGTGACCCAGATTGAAGTTAAGGTACTTTGGAACGTTATTAATCAGATAACATATCCTGGTTTAGTTAAATTCCAGTAATGTTGGTTAAGAAAAAGACAAGAATAACAGATATCAACTAGTTATAGTTTTAAAGAGTTGATGCGCTTGAAGCTTTTCGCCTTGACGTAACTTGTCATTAACGAAATTTATTTTTGATTTAAAAGGGATAATAATAAGATTTTTGGAATACTTTACAGGAAACTTACGATTATCTCAGGCTTATAAAGACGCAAACTATTTTATTCTCTCGTCCTCATATTTCATAGATATTTTTTGTTTTTTTTGTTTTTCTGTCTTTCATTGCTCGAGTAAAAGTAATGGCTACAGGTAGAACATCTCCTAATCAAACGCACCGTCACCATCACAGAGATGATGACCAGAATGATAAATGGGACCAACTATACAATATAGTAAAACTGAATTCTACAGGAAATGAATATAGCGCCCTAGAGAAAGTAGAAACTTTTAGCGAAGGGGGCGACTATGATGACTTGATCGAAGCGGTATGCCTTATCGGTGTCAGACATGACTGGACCGAGAAAGATATACTAAAAAGCATTGTCTCTAAGTTTAGAGGCACTGCGAAACAGTTTTACAAAACACTAGAAGAAAAACCAAGTACGATAGAAGAGCTATCAGATTGGTTAAGAGTCTGTTTCGGAAGCATAGCTTCAGGGAAACTTGGAATGACCGAATTACAACGGTGTTTCAGAAAAGCAAATGAAACACTTGGTGCATACGCTTTTCGATTAAAAGTAACCGCAGAGAAGATGTATCCAAAAGAAGACCTAACGGAGAAGTATAGTTGGGAGAACAAGCGGATTGTTCTAGAGCAATTCCTTAATGGAATTGATAAAAAGCTTGCCAAAAAGCTAAGAAAACTAGAAGCGCAAAACAGTTATACAACTGTGGAACAATTATTGGAACAAGCAGGACCAATTGAGAAAACGTTATCAAGAATGGTAGATATTGAAGAAGATGAAGATTTGATTGCTACTATTCGAAAGTTGGTAATACAAAATAAACCCAATACAAATAGCCAAGACTCTAATCTTCAGAGAAATATCCCGAACGAAATAAAGTTCGATGACAGATATAAGTCCAACGTTCAACAGGGAAATGTCAATCCTAAGCCTTACTCAAATAATTATGGATCTGACAACAAATTTAATGAACCACATAATCAAAAAGAATATGTACAAAATAATCAAAGACAATATGTACCAAATGAGTTTAATCGTCAATATATGAATCAATATCCTCAACTTTCTAATCAACCAAATAAATATAAACCTCAGGATTTCCTTTACATGGAAAATAGATGTTATAATTGTGGTGGAAGAGGGCATAGATTTAAAGGTTGTTGCAGAAAAACCCAAAAATTTTGTTTAAATTGTGGTAGAGAAAATCACCCAACCGAATACTGTTGGCAGTTAAAAAAACTACAGAAGTGCCTCAGCACGCATGAGGAAATAACGAAAATTGTTATAGGAAAAATTAATCCAGAAAACGCAAAATTTATCACTTTCTTTATAAATAATATTAAAACTCATTGGATTATCGATACAGGAGCAATGGTGTATCTAATAAAATCTCAGACAGTACATAGATTAAACATTCCTATAACAAGAAATTCAGATAAAATATTGATAGATATCTCAGGAAATAGGTTATACAATAAAGGGTTAGTAAACTTGAGTTTAGATTTATGCAATGAAGAAAACAAAAAAATACATCAAATCAATTATGACTTCATAGTTTGCGATACGAATTTGCAATTTAATTGCGACGGATTGCTAGGAGCAGATTTTCTAAATTATTTTAAGCCGAAACTAAATTTTGAATTAAATATAATAAAGTTACAAAGACATTATAGTCCAATGCAGGTGGCACTCTTCGGAAATGACACAGAAACTGATCATGGTTTCTGGGTGGAAATAATTGATATTGAAAGGAATCTAGATAGTCATATGTCAAAGTATAACCGAATAAAGAAAGTAGATTTTCCGAGGAAAAGCAGCATGCAACTGCCTACCTATATAGATATCAATTTAAATTCCAACATATCAAACAATAGTGAGAACGTTAACAACATAGTTAACGATTCAATAAGGCAATACAATAAACCAAATGATTCTTTCAATTATGATTTAGATTCCACCTCAAATCTTGTATCTTTTATGACTGTTAAACAGGAATCTTTCGCTGGTTCGAACAATTCTCTTGATAATAGTTGTACCCAACATTATCAGATCATGATGGATAAAGATATGGAAATTCCAGCTTTCCAAGGTTGCAATTATAGTATACCAGTTAAAAAAGGATGTCCGACAGGTCCTATGTTTTGTGAACCAATATACGAATCTCACTCTGGATTAGTTATCGCGAAATCCGTGATAAATATTTCAGAGGAAGAAAAAAATCAGCATGTAATAGTAAGAATTTTAAATACGATACAATACCACAGACCATTTATAAACATACCCCAATTTTTAATTTGATATGTGTCAGGGAAGAAGAGAAGGTAACGTCTACACTTCTAACAAGAGTTAATAAGATAGATGGGCCCGTATTAGCTGAAGGTAGACAGGTGAATATGGCAATATTCAAGGCCACTGCAGATAAAAAAGTACCGATTGAAATGAAAGAAATATTAAATAATTATAGGGATATATTTGAGACGGGGTCAGAGTTACTGGGAACCACTAAATTAGTTAATCATAAAATTGAAACTGGAGATAGTATGCCAGTAAGAAAAGCACCATATAGAGTACCGTTTTCCCAACAAGAATTAATGAAAGAACATATTAGTGATATGTTAGACAAAGACATAATAAGGCCTTCTAACTCTCCTTGGAGCGCACCTGTTGTTTTAGTAAAGAAACTTGATGAAAATAACGAATTAAAATATAGATTCTGCATCGATTTCAGAGGCTTAAATACCATAACAAAGCGCGATTATTTTCCAATTCCTCATATTAATGATACTATAGATTCATTAGGAGGGGAGCAGAATTATTTAGTGTATTAGATTTGAAAAAAGGATACTGGCAGGTAGAGGTGGACCCAAAAGATAGAGAAAAAACAGCTTCTCTGTTCCTTGGGGACATTACGAATGTAACAGGATGCCTTTTGGATTAGTTAATTCACCATCAACCTGGCAGAGACTAATGTATACTGTACTTGCAGGGTTAACCGGTTATCATTGTTTAGTTTATCTTGACGATATAATTGTTTTTTCGAAAGACGATGTACAAGAACATTTAAATAAACTTGAAGAAGTATTTAAAAAATTAAGAAGTGCAAATTTAACATTAAATTTTGAAAAATGTAAATTCTTGCAATCCGAAGTAAAATACTTAGGTCACTTAGTTTCAAAAAACGGAATCAAACTCGATCCACACAAAATTAAAATCATTAAAGAATATCCAGTTCCTAAAACAGTAAAAGACATCCGAGCTTTTCTTGGATTAGTAGGTTATTACAGAAGATTTATAAAAAATTTTGAAAAATTAATCAGTTTCATTAACAGCATTAACTAAGAAAAATATAAAATTTGTTTGGGCAGACAGTTGTCAAGAATCTTTTGATTATTTTAGAAATTGTCTATGTACGTCACCAATTTTAAAATATCCTAATTTCGAAAAACAATTTGTTTTAACTACAGACGCTTCTTCCTTCGCGGTTGGCGCTATCTTGAGTCAAGAATATGAAAATCAGTTGCACTTACAAGATACTTGATAGATAGATAGATAATAATTTTAGAAAATCTTGTATCCAGTTGTGTAAGTGAACAACTAATTATATTGAAAATATAAAGGATCCTACACAAGTGTAAGTTTCATAATTCGCCTGTATAAATTGTACAATTATCAATTCTTTCAAACGATTTACGAGTATATAAATATCGATAAAAGGTGTAAGTTTTTATACATCAACAAAACGAGCGCGTTCATTTTATTTGAATACGTTATTTCTTTTTACTATACACACCTACATTGATCGTAATATGCCAGAATACACATTATTCTCGCAGCAGATATTAGAAGAAATAAAAAAGATTCGAAAAGAATTTAAGGAATTTAAAACGGATTTAACTAAAGTAGAAGAGAATATAACTAATAAAGTAGTAAATGCGGTGCAACAATTGAATACTGAGCAACTAAAGTTAACGCAGAGAATCGAACATATTGAAAGAGGATTTAAAAAGAATAATATTATAATTTTCGGTTTGGAAACAAACAATTACTATTCAGAGTCATTAATCAATTCAGTAATTGACCTGTTTAAAAACCATCTAGAATTGGATATCTCAATAAGTGACTTAAATAATGTATATGCTATTGGTAAAAATCATGCGAAACCAATAGTTGTAGAGTTTGTCTCACATATAAAAAAGATTACAGTTTTAAAAGCTGCTAATAAAGTGAAAGGTCTTAAAATCTTCATTAATCACGACCTAACTGTGGAGGAACAAAAGGCTAACAGATTATTACGACAGCAACTGAAATTAGCAAAATCCGAAGATCCTAAAGCTTACATTAGGAAAAATAAACTCTATTCAAAAGGGGAAGTGTACACGGCTGACGATTTTACTAATGAGGAAGAATCTATTGTCACTTTGCTAGAATCTGGAACTAAGGCAAGTAGCGCACCCCCAACTCCGATAAGCAGCAAAACCTTCATCACAGGGGACGTCGAAACTAAATTGATCTCATCAGGAAATAAGACAGGAAAAGTACTAATAAATCCCATTGAACTTGAACCTCAGAAGAAGACATTGAGAAGTAACTCCAGCTCAAGCAGCAAAACAAAAGAAATAAATCCTAAAAGCTCAAATAAAATGAATCAGTTGGATCAGTAAAACTGCATAAAGCTAACTCAGTACCCTCTGATATTATAATCTTATATCGTTTATCGAAATAGACGTACTTGATGGTATAGCAATATTTTATGTAACCTTCCATACTTCAAACATATCCTGTACTTCTCACACATTCTCCTTTCCGTGGCCTTCCATTATGTCTTAAGTCGTCTTGATCGGCCCCCTGACGTGAAGTGTGTTATATTTTCCTTTCTTGATACTAACATAACAATCACTATCATATAACTATCTAAGTATCAATCTGCGTCTCTACGTAATTATAATGAATCAGTTTATTAAAGAATTCCAAAGTGAAAGAATTAATTTATTTGAAGCAGACTGTATAGAAGACTTAGAAGCGAACTATAAAGAATCAAATCCCAATTTACTTTATATCTATCACAATAATATTAGGAGTATGGATTTGCATTTTGATGAGCTAGCAGTTGAAATATCGCAGTTTAATTTTCACTGCATTATTCTTACAGAATTGTGGAAATTTGAAAACACCCAAAAGTATATACTAGATGGTTATAACGTTATTCATAATCCAAACAAATACAACCAAAATGATGGAACAATAATATATCTACGAGATAATATTCCTTACAATTACGTTAATGTCAAAATTGGGGATGTAAATGCAATTGATCTAACATTATGCCTAGGTAAATGTAAAGTCAATGTATTAGCGATTTACAAGCCACATCCTATAAAAATATCTGAGTTCTTAATACATTTTTCAAATTACCTAGAACATTTTCATAAAAGAGAAAACTCTCATAAAATAATCATTGGAGAAATGAATATTGATATTCTTAAACAAAATTGGTCTTATAGAGATGATTATTTAAACCTACTTGCTGCTACTGGCTTCACTTCCTTAATAAACAAACCCACCCGAGTTACTGAAACTTCGTCTACATGTATAGACCATGCGTTTTATAAAGGAAGTCGAAATGATAATCAATTACCCATACCTGCAATTATAAAAACTTCTCTTACGGATCACTATTCCATTGCAATAAAATTAAAAATGGAATCCATATAACTTATAATCAGGAGAAATTCAAAATTATACCAAAGCTTGATAGGAATAAACTACTGAATACTCTTCAAAACACGGACTGGTCAAATATGTATGATAAAGCTGATGTAAATGAATGCATGGAGTTATTTGTTGATAAACTAAAGCATTGCATATCTTTGAGTACTTCTGAGAGAAAAATTAAAAATGTCAACAAAAAGAAGGCATGGATTACCCTAGGTCTAATAAAGTCAATTAAAACTCGAGATAAGCTACGTATTAAACATATTAATAACCCACTCAATGATATCTTAAAAACAGCATATACAGAATATAGAAATTATTTGACAAAACTTATCAAAAAAACAAAAAGTAACTATTTTAAAAGCAAAATTGAAAGTAACAGTGAAGCGTCATCGAATATTTGGAAAGTTATAAATGAATGCACAGGTAAATCAGGAAGAAAAAAAGAAAATGTGAAGAAACTCAAAATCGATAATGTAGAATTCTCTGATAATGTAATTATGTCAAACAAATTCAACGAACATTTTTTACAAATTGGAAAAAAAGTTGCTAAACAAATTATAGCACCCGGTAAGACGAATTTGAAGAATAAAGAAAATTTTACTTGCTCACACGCCTTTATGTTTCTAGCTCCAACTGATATATCAGAAATCAAAAAATACATTACTAACTTGAAAAATAAGAAAAGCACAGGTCCTGATAATATATCAAATGAGATCCTAAAGTTAGGAATAGATATGATAGCAGAACCTCTTTGTTTTATTTTTAATCAGGCCATGGAAAATGGTATAGTGCCAACTCACTTCAAAGAAGCTACGGTGGTCCCATTATACAAAGGAGGCGATAAGGCAAACTTGAATAACTACCGACCAATATCGTTGTTATCTAGTATATCAAAAATATTCGAAAAAATTGTAAAAGCAAGATTGGAACTTTATCTATCTAAAAAGGATATAATTTCTGAAAAACAATTTGGTTTTTGTGAAGAAAAGTCAACGCAAGATGCAATAGCGGTACTTACATCTAAAATTTATACTGCAATGGATGAGCAAAAATTTTCTCTATGTATTTTTCTGAACTTAGAAAAAGCGTTCGACACGGTATCCCATGATCTGTTGTTGAAAAAATTAGATAACATCGGTATAAGAGGTAATGTTCTGAAGTTGTTTGAATCTTACCTTTCAGGTAGATATCAGAGAGTTTTACTAAATGGTATCTACAGTAAACAGGGAAAAATTATTTGTGGTGTGCCTCAAGGTACAGTACTCGGTCCGGTGCTCTTCAAGATATATCTAAATGAGCTCCTTGAATTCGATATCATCGGTGAAGCAATCTCGTTCGCTGATGACACTGTCATTTTCTACAAGGGTCGAAAGTGGGAAACGCTTAAACTTTTAGTGACGAAAGACCTAAAAAACGTGTGTCAGTGGCTTAATGCTAATTTATTAAGTGTAAATTATAAGAAAACTAAAATAGTGCCGTTTACGTACTTTCGCCGTAACTTACCAGATTTTAACTCCATAGACATAGGTGATTCTATTAAAATTGAAACCGCAACGTGTATAAAATACTTAGGTGTTCACATAGACTCGCATCTGCGCTGGAATGTGCACGTGGAAAAGACTGTGTCCAAAATTAGGTCGATTATTTACAAATTCTACCAAATTAGAGACTTTCTAGACTTTAGAACTTTGAAAATAGTTTACTCAGCTCTAGTGGAATCTCTTTTAAGTTATGGAATATTGGGGTGGGGAGGTCTGAAGAAAACGCTATATCTGAAACTTGAAAAAGTACAGAAACGAATATTAAAAATTATTCTCAAAAAACCGTTTCGTTACTCTTCAGGTAGCGTATTCAAGGACTCTAAAGCACTTACTATTCCTCAGTTGTATTGTAAAGCAATGCTTATGCACTACTTTAAGAAAAAATCAGATTTTTTACACATAGAACACACTTATAATACTAGGGCTAATTTTCGTAACTTGCATCAAAATTATAAAGCATATAATAACATAGGTCAATGCTTTTTCTTGTATTTTATTCCATTATTGGTAAATATCCTCCCCTATTTCATATTAGCTACAAACTCAAAATTTCCATTTAAAAAACTCATTTCACAGTGGATTATCCAAAACAAAGAAACCATTTTTACTATAATGCATCTTTAATTTCTATTACTATTTTATTTTTGTAAAATTGCTTACATCTATCTTGTTTAATTTCTAGTAATACACTGTTATTTTATTCTTTAAGTTTAATATTTAAGTTGATTATAAGTTTAAAATCTAGTAGAACGCCTTGATAATGTTCCTTCAGACTTCTGTAGTATTATACAAATTGATTTGTTTACGTCATTGACAAGTTCCTTTGCGAACTTAAATGACTATTTATGCTAATCTCTTATGCTAACATAATATGTGAATAAATACTCTCTCTCACCCTATTGTATATGCAAGTAGACAATTATCAATTCCAGAAAAAAATTATTCAACAACAGAGCGGGAATGCCTTGCAGTAATTTGGGGAGTTAAGCAATTCATATGTTATTTAACAGGCGTAGATTTTCTAGTTTATGTAGACCACCAACCATTAAAATGGTTAATGGAAGTAAAAGAATCAAACAATAGACTAATGAGATGGTCACTAGCGTTATCTGAATACACATTCAAAATTGAATATAAACAAGGAAAAAAATTCAAAACGTAGATGCATTATCCCGAATTAAAACTATAAGAACAATTGGAAACATTTCAGATCTAAATTTGGAGCCCATATGGTCAAGATCATTGATTAAAGAAAGTCAGTACAACGATAATCATATCAAATCTGTTATAACAAAAATCAAAAGTAATAAAGCCAGTAATTTTTATTTTGACGAAGATGGCATAGTTTTCAAAAGAGCGGACTGTGATAAAAATAGCGACTTAATGCTAGCTCCTAAAGATTTAATACCAACTATTTTAAGACTATATCACGATTTACTTATGTCAGGTCACGTGGGAATCGATAAGACCTATGACAAAATTAAACGAACATTTTATTGGGTAAACATGTGGAATACAGTAAAAGATTATGTCAATAATTGCATCTCTTGTACAAAAAGAAAGACTTCGCCACACTTAAAACCAGTACCGTTACAAAAGATCGAAATTCCACCGAGACCTTTCTATAGATTAGCTATGGATATTGTTGGTCCTTTACCAACAACAATACTAGGTAATAAATATCTACTAAAAGTACAAGATGCTCTCACAAAATAGGTAGAAGCTTTCCCTATTCCTGACCAGAAAGCAGAAACAGTAGCACGTCAATTTATAAAAGGTATCATTTTAAAACACGGTACACCGAAACAATTATTAACAGATTTAGGATCTAATTTCGTTTCAAAATTATTTGAAAGTATTTGCGAAACCTTACAAATCAAACATCTGAAAACAACAAATGGTTCTTTAGAAAGATACCACAGAACGCTTAAAGATATGTTATCTCATTATATAGATTCAAATCAACAAGATTGGGATGAATGGATTCCATATGTTTTAGCGGCATACAGTTCATCAATACATTCATCAACAGGGGAAAGTCCATTTTTCTTGTTATTTGGTAGAAATATGGATTATCCATATGATGATTTATTCAAACCCTTGAAAATAAAATACGATGTGGATGAGAACTATTTGTCTGAGTTCCTCCAACGTATGAAAATAGCGCACAATAACGCCAGAGATACGCTAGAAAAGAATAGACAAAGAATTCATGATCAATTCAATAAAAATGCAAAGCCATCTACAATAAACATTGGAGATAAAGTTTTTTTATCAGATCCAACAAGTAAACCAGGTTTGAGTAAAAAGTTAAGTTATAAGTGGAAGGGTCCTTATAGAGTAGTAAATATAAAGGGCCTCAATAGTAGAAATTGGGAAAACGAAGGTACAGAAAGTTCATTTGAATAGATTAAAGGTGTGGACAAATTCAAATGTCACACAAGAGATATCGGGTCAGAACGAAAAACGGAAATTGACTATAATTAAGGAGACTTTATTAAAATCAGGGGAAGCACCTCTGATGCCAAGTAAAGGTGGGGGGAATGTTAAGAATTATCCAAGGATAAATAAGACGCCCAGTATGTATAAACTTCAGCAACACAGTGAAGCACCAGTCCACATAACACGAACGGCATCACCACCATCCAACAGAAGTTCGCCAGTGTCTCACAGCAGAGTTTCAAGTTCGTTTTCGGAATATAGATCACCTAATCCTCCATCGACTAGTTGTAGCTCAGCTAGTGGAAGTAGGAAAAGTTCTGTTTCAGATACAGAAGACATCAATCAGACACCGAGTAGACTAACGAACTGGAGCATGTCGGAAAATACAAGTTCCAAAGTAGCGTCTAAAGTGGTCAGTAAGTCGCCAGTTTTGAGAAGACCTCACACTCGAAGCCTAGGACCAGTACAGGATAAAAGTTGGGTTGTAAACAGGAAACCAACATGAAATATTTAATATGAAAAATTTTTTTTTTTTATTTATTTTTTTTTTCTTCTCTTCAGATGCACGTAACTTATTATTATTTTTTTTTTACTTTAGAAAGATGTGGCATCAACTAGTTGTGCTGACGCTAACCCTGGGGACGGTTGTGATGGGGGAGCTGGTCGCCTATGATTGCCAGGACCAAGCAACGGAGTTCACGAAGATATCCCTTCGAGGAGTGAAACCATGTTTGGATCCGAGGAACTCAACGGAGACCGTCTTCAAAACCATTCAGCTGGTCCAGAAGAGGCACTACGTAGGGAGCCACGTGTTCACTTGCCGGGTCGATGTCCATCAGCATATGCATCACTGCGGGATGCATTCACACATCAGCGCCGTCGCCGGTGGTTTAGGAGCTTTCGTCCACCAAGTAGGAAGAGACGAATGTTTGAAGGCGCATAAATTTCGAACAATGGACCTCCGCGGAATGGGCGGTGGAATAGCAACCAACCTTCAACATAATGGGTCAGTGAAAATATCTGCAACATTACAAGGACACATCACAATCACAGGAGAATGCCAAGGTGTTAAAGTTTCAGTTGGAGAAACACAGTATAACAGTGTAATAGTGCAAGCAATAATTAAAGTACGCCTCACCGATTATTTTGCAGTGGCAGACGTTGAACGCGATATCATTACCCTTAGAAGTGGAACAATATGCCCGTACAGAGACGAAATTTGTTATGATGACGTAGCCGGAGAAGTTACCTGGAATACACCTGATCTCCAAAAATGCTCACAAAACGGAATGGACGTACTGTATGAAGGAAATTCAACAGTATTAATCTTAAGTAAGAGGCCGCCAATCAGATATGTTATCGTAGAGACAGAAGATACAGTTTTCGCACTAAAACTAACCAAAAGTGAACAAATTTGCAATCAACCAGCATGGCAAACGGAGCAAAACAGATTATCTGTCATATTTGAAGACTCCCTCAGTTTTTTCTTCATTAGAACACCCAAATTACCACAAAATACGTATATTATGGCCCAAGTCCTATCAAAACTACTTTACTTAGAAATTGCAGTTAAACGACAAATGACCGACCTTATTTACGATTCAATACTGAAAAGATGTCAATTACGAGAGCAAATTCTTAAAAACCGTCTAGCCATTGCACTTCAATCTCCAGACGCAGTAGGGGTGTTAGTAAAAGGAACAGCAGGATACGTGAGTCGAGTAGTTGGGGAAGCTCTCTACATTGCGAAGTGTAACCCAGTCTACGTAGAATACCGACATAGTAAGGCATGTTTCCAAGAACTACCTGTGTCCTACAAAAACCAGTCGAGGATCCGAACACCAATGACCCACATTCTGACATCACATGGCACAGAGGTAGACTGTGACCCGCTAATTCCACCGACCCATTTCATCGATAATGGATGGATAGATATGACACCGGGAATCAAACGATCAGAGAACGCGGTCGAGCTTGACGCGAATTTAGAAGATGAGCGGTTAACATTACGTGGTATCGCACCGATTAGCGCAAACGGGATCTACACGAAGGAAGATATGGAATCGTTCCAACGCGCATTACTTTTCCCTAACGAAAGGAAAGCAGTGACAAATTCAATTACCAGAAGGGTACTCGGAAAAGGCGTACGGGAAGACGAATTTTACATGCCAAATTTATTTAATAGTAACGAGTTCAAAAATTTGGCCAAATCCGCAGCCGAAGAAGTATAGGGTTTCTTCAGCCGAATGGGAAACATTTTTTCAATTTGTTGCTTCATTTATTCACTGTGGTGCATTGGAAGTTATATTACTGGGGTTGCAACAAATTATTTTACACTTAAGAAAGCAGTCGGGGATCACCCGAAACGAAATAAATACCTATGGGCCAGTCTATGCCAAGCACTGACGCATAGATACTTGTTTAAATTTCACAAGACAAGCATAAGGATACCGGAAGAAGATCCAGGAAAAGAAGAAGATGCCAACAGCATAATAATAAATATTCAGGAAGAAGAGACTCCGCAGGCAAAGATGTATCCACCACTTCCTTCAGCTCCGTCCATCTGCAACGACCCACGCTGTCCAGAGAACGGAAGAAGTGTACATTGAAGAAGAAGATACCGAAAATAATATATTTTTTTTCTGTCTCAGATCTATTTTCCAGGATAGACTTAAGATATTTTTTTTTTTGTATATTTTGAAAATCATTTGTTTTCTCGACCAACCATATGATTTCCTTTTAGAAGGGAGCTATGTAGCAAAGCTGTCCTATTAATCATCAATTACAATTCATTCAGATTTCAAACTATGCTGCTAAGATTCAAGATGTGGGTTAAGAAAACCCATTAACGTAAAAAGGGATCGGATATTGCTTGTTGTCCTTATTACGAACAAGTCAAGTATATGAGTTCATTTCTTAGTACGTCCGTCCCATCATAAAATAATACAGTTTGTTCTTTGTACTTGTGGGACCGAAACGAAATAAATAGTTGCTGAATCCTTGTGAAGGAAGGGTCATCGTAATTTGTAAAGACCGACAAAATCAAAAAAGGTCCCTCACAGTTCTAACAGGAAATTATAAATCACGAAGTTTACAGAAATGGTTGAAAGGAAACAAGTGCTTTACAGTATATTGGTAGTTGAGATATATGTTTATGATCATAATTAGAAACAGCAGATTGATCTACTGTATGGTTCAAACAAAGGTTTTTGTCCTGTCTTTTTCCTTTGAAGCTACAATCTATTCACGTAACCATAACATAAGACGTGCAGGACGCAGTCGTTTCTTATTAAATATGTAATTAGAATATTAAGTTGATATAATTTTCATTCACACCTAAATTCAAGGAAGTCTAAATGAAGTCATAAAATCAAGGTCTTTGTCAACAAAAATAGAATAGTTCTTTTATATTCAGCTTGCCCAGTCTAGGCAAGCCTCTCTCTCATTGGGCAAAAGTTACTACCCCCAAATCTACTACTAAAATAGGAGTGGTTATTCAAGATTATAAAAAACCAAACTCACCACACTAAAGTCAGTTATATTTTAACTTCTTGAGTTAAATCTTACTTTGCCTATTTCACGATTCACTTAAATCATACTTTAGAAAACTTTCCAAATTTTCTACTTGAGTTTGCGTTGTGGTGTTTATGGTAGAATTTTCGCTAAGTTCATTTAGAATCAAGTCAAATTACTCAATACAAAAGATTTAGAATTCCTTGAGTAGCTGAATCATAATAGTTTTGTTTAACTCCTTACCCTGGTTCATCCGGGCTGAGTTAATTCAGTTTATTTCATATTTAGGTTTTTAACAAGTTAGATTTAAAATTAGGAATTGATTAATTATTTTCTAAATTTAATATAATCCTTTGATTAATAATATTCCATTCTTTTAACTTTCAATTCATTGTTTATAATTGTTCATTTTCTTATTATTATTAAATATTTTATATTTGTTTGATTGAGAGTTTTCTTATTAGCGTAATTTATGAACTACCCAAGACCACACTCGTTGGCTCGTTGTTACAATTAGTTGTGTTCAGAAAGTTTGATTTTCAACTGAACAAAATGAAACAACATTTGTTTTGCAAGAAAATTGTGATTCAAATTAGAACGAAATACATAATAAGAACAGATAATACTTATTAACGAATGCAACATCACAACATGTATTCAAATTGCGAACCTTTTGCTGGAACCAGATGGCGTTCAAATGATTAAGAGTAACGTTGTCGATAAAATCCGTTAGAAATGTCCTCAGGAAATTGTGGTAGCTATCGGCGTTTAAATTCTCTTCGTAGATATAAGGACCTATTATTGTATCCGCCAAAAAACCGACCCACACGCAAAGGCTAAAACGTATTTGTGGTCACCGTCCTTGAAATTGATCATTTGACCAATGCAATTGAACCTCAACATTGGTGAATTTACATTCAACAGACCATATGACAATTTTAAGGAAATTTGGGTTTTCCTGAATGTGATTATTCACAAACGTGCAAAAAACTACCCGTCGTTCATGATATCCGGGATGAAGCGTATGAGAAATATGAATTGCCCAAGGTCGACGTTTGTGTTTTTAAGGGTTCTCCAAATACTTGATGTGAAGGCAAATGTAGATGGGCTACAATTTATTTTCAGGAGACCGATGGATTGTCTTGCACCTAACTAACAATTGAATGATGAATATTTTAGTATTTATGATCCTGTAAAATTTTTACTGCTTGCAAAATTTCTTGCTCATATTCATTGAGTCTATCACCATATTCTCGTCTGCGTTTTTCAAAGAACCATCATATTCGCTCAAGTTTGTATGCAGCAAACAAAAATACCTCAAACTAGGCTGTTGCCGCTCTGGATAACGCCGTAAATATGTTGCCGCAGTCATATGGGAATTTTGATTCGAAGTGCAGTAAATTTTGATCGTATCTCTTTGTTCTTCAGTTGAAAAAACCATTTTCGCCATAAAACTAGCACAAACGTAAATGACAAGACTTGAAATATGATCAAACTGTCAACATTTTGTTTACAACAGAAGAAGAAATTGCTTTTCCAAAGCACTCTTCGCAAATAATAAAAAAATTTGGATTTTTGGCAAAAAGGTGATTTCGGACCACCATATGCAATACATCGTTAGAAAGAAAAAATAAAACGTAATCTAAAAATGTTGAAATTCACAATGGCATCCATAGAAAAAATGAAGTTGACAGGTGTTTCTCTGCCATCTTGGAAATTATTGAGAAGGAGATGCCTTATTTGCATTCTCCATAAAAAGTGTCTGAATAATGTCTTAGTTAGAATTGTCTAGTAATACTATTGGTTTATCGTAAAAAAAATTAAAAACGAAAATCGGAAATTATTATTTTGCGATATTTTCAAAACTATTGAACATATTTCAACTTTCTTTTCAGATTATTATTCAACATGAAAATACGCAACTTCACCCTAATTTAACTCCGTATCTCTTAAGATAAGCGAGATCCTCATGGTGGCATTCGAAAAAAATGGACACCCTGTATGTGAATATCAAATCAACGTCGTCAATCGACATATGTTCTGGTTAGATTCAAAAAATGACTACAACTACTTTTTATTGAAATATAAAAGAAAATTAGTTGGTATCACTGAAAACCAAGAACACAACAAATAATGAGTATCCAGAATGAGTAAATACTACTAACTAGTTTGTAATCATTAATTGTATATAAGACCATAGACATAAAGGAGTCCATAGAACGAACTATAACAACACATGCTGAAAAAATACAAGAACTAGAAAAATATAATAGTTAGCTAAAAACTAAAATTGAAATTCTTGAGCAACGTTCAAAAAAGAACATCGTAATTTTTGGGAGAGAAAATAAAAATTCAGTGGAACAATAACCGAAGTACCTAAATGATTTAATAGGTGTTGGAATAACAAAGCCTGTTGAGAATGCATTTGTATTTGGCAAAAATCCATATAAAAAGGAAGTAATAGTACAACTTGTTTCCAACATTAGTGAACTTGAAATACTAGAAAACTATCACAAACTGAAAAAACCAACATTTTAATCTCGAATGATTTGACACTGAAACAAAGACAAGATCAGAAAATACTCGAACAATATTTAAAAAAGCAATAGCAGATAACCACAAAGCCTACATCAGAAAAAGAAAATTGCACGTAGATCAAAATATTTATATCACTAGAGAGTTAAGTGAACTTGAACTAAAAGCACAACGAAACACTACAATTACTCCTAATTCACCAGAAATTAGGGAAAACAATTTACTTGAAATTTTAGAAGAAGGAAATAATTCCAACAATATTGGTACGTTGAGAGAATCTATAGAAAAATTTGATCAATTTATCAATAAAAGACAAGTTCAAACAGTATCTCAAAAGCAAACCCAATAACTCAAACAAAAGGATATAAATTAGATATAAAAATTCTCGGGAAATATGTCACATTAACACTCTGTTTTAAATTTTCGTCTTTACGTACGTTTCGGTCTCACGACCATCATCAGAAGACTTATTATGTCAAAAAGGGTTTATTAAAACTAATTATAGTACAAGCGTCCATATCGCACAATTTTCAATCAAAAAGCCCACGCCGTCGAAACGAACTGAACCACGAAAAATCTATACGATACGTCAAGAATCTTTATTATTGATATAAATTAGGAAATGATTCAACATCATCACAGCTAACAAATAACTATTAATAATCTACAAAATTCTTTTAAATCCTATGTAACTCTTTTGTACAATCTTATCCGTGGTCTACATCTTTCATATGTGTTATATGAATATCTTGATCGGCTCCAAGACAAGAAAAGTATTCCAGTATATCTCCACTTCCTAAAATAAACCTTAAATGAAATTGGAACATAACCAAATCAAACATGGATCAATTCATAAGAGATTTTCAAAACAACTAATGAATATTCAAATATAATTTAATATAAACAAGCTCTTAATAATGATGATGAAGACTTTCATTGTTATTCATAACTATACAAGAAAATTTGATGAATTCGTAGTATCTATATAACCTATGAAATCTCATATAGACTGACCCATTCTTTCTCAAAATAAATTAATTCAATTAAATATACAATCAGGCCAATTACAATCAAAATGATGGGGTAATAATCTACATAAAAAGTTGCTACCACCACCGTTCCAAACCACTACTTTAAAAGCAAATAAAATAATAAATTTGGGAATTTATTACCAAAATAAAATTCCAAAATTCACCACTGTGCAAAAATACATCAAATTTATTGAATAATAATCTATCGAAAAAGCAAGGAATCAAATATGAGTATACTGTTGTGATAGGAGATGTGAACATGGACTTACTTGCTTATACCGAATCCACTCATCACTACTTGGAAAACGGATTTTTATCTTTAATCAACACACCAACCTGAATAAACACGTGTATTGATCACATTTTTCTAAAAACGTGAAGTATGGATTTAATCGAAGGGATTACAAGACCCGCAATCATAACAAGCAATATAACATACCACTATATAACTGCAACTGAATTAGGTACCTATACCAAAAAACAGAATAGAAGAAAATAAAAGAGTCTATTAAACCAAAATAGATGACAAACAACTGCTAAAAACTATAGAAGAAGAGCTCTGGGTAGACGTATATAAAAGTATTAATGCCAAAATAGCAACCATCAAATTTTATGAAATATTTTTCAAATATATAGAAGATCGATTTAGAATAAAACATGATAACATATCAAGGAAAACATGTATTACACGTTGCTTAATGAATTTAATAAATAAAAGAGACATAATGTACCAAAAAGTTATAAAAAATACGAAGAAAATAATATTGAAAAACGAATACAAAAATACCGAAACAAACTCAATGAGAAATTTGAAATACAAAAAATATTCATTTAAAAAATATGAGGAACAAAAATAAAATCTCGTACCTGGAATATGGTAAAATATTTACAAATTGAACAAACAAAAAATTGAAATTAAACATATAATAGATGAAAACGGAACTACAGATGAACAAAAAATAACCAATATTTTCAATAATTATTTCTCAAAAATTGTAAATGGACTATCTGGTAAAATAGTGAAAAGCAAAAACAATAAATATCATGTGAAAATAATTACTTTTTTACTCCCAACTAAAACAACTAAAAATGAACACTGCACCTGGAATTCATAATATTACAGCAATACAATCAAATCATTGACTACATAAAAACACCCTCACTCATTTAATAAACTTAATCTTTGAACAAGGAATATATCCAACATTATTCAAATAGTTCTTGGTGATTACAGTGTTTAACAATGAAGATAGAAATATTGTTACGAATTATGGAACAATATCACTAATAATAGACATCAACAAAATCATGGAAATATCTACCTTTTACCTCAAAAACAAGTAATAAAACAACAGCATTAGTGATAAAAATCGAAACCTCCATTAACAGTATTGACTTAGTGAAACACCAAATACTTGGGTATTACAATGGACTCTCAACTAAAGTGGAACGAACACATTAATAACGTATTAAAAAACTAAGAGAAATATTATTCAAATTCAGTCAACTAAAGCCTATATTATAAATTAGAAATAATCACCCTTATCCAATAAGAATACTGTCAAAGTACTGAGGACGTTTCAGCTATTAAGTACCCTTCATTAGAGTAAACTAAATTGGAAATAGAAACGTGCTTGCTTGAATATTATTTGGGGATACTAATGCAAACATGAGGTTACCCTCAGCTGGACATAAATTGGAATTTAATAAATAGCTTTTTGGCTTATACATTTCTATCTCTTCTAAATTATGTTTGGCTAAGACTTATTTTCCACCATTATTTTTCTTTGCAAGCGCAAAATATTTTTTATACAGAAGTGAAATGTTCCTTCTAGTTTGAGCTGCATAGAATAGTTGGAAACTTCATCAAAGGTGTTCGTAAACAGTATTTTAGCTTGTTCTTATATATACATATAAACGGGTTTTATTGCACATTTGGAAAACAAATTATGGAATTTAATAATTACTGAAGGATGATAGGTGAAACTTTTGAATTTTATTGAACTATTTGAAGGAAGAGTCTCTAATTTTGTTAGTTGGTTGCGTTCCAATTTCATTTTTTGATTACAAATTAAATTATTGATCAAAGATTTGTCCTAACCATTGCTAACACTATTTGCTGAATTTTCTCAACTTCGTTGTTATAATTTTGCTGGCTCAAAGGAACGTTCAATAATCTATGAACAAGACTATCAAATGGAGCTATTTTATAACTAAATGGTGTATTAGAATCCGCTGAAGCATATCTTATTTGTTTAATTTTATCATTGATTGCACATTTTCCTGGTGACTGGCTTCTCTGTCAACAATGATTTTACGATCTTCTGTGTTTCAAAACTTGTATCCGTTTGTGCAATATCATAAAAGGAACAATCGAGTCCAATTTTCAGATAGGCGATATAACCAAAAATTTTCAATTTTGTTACATTAGGCTTATCTCGTAACCAAAATGCAGCCGGATTTTTTCCTTTAAGAGCTGTGGTCGGACTCCTGTTGATCAAGTAGACTGCTGTTTGCACCGCTTCCGACCAAAAATTTTTCTCTAGTTGGCAGTTCTGCTTTTATTCGAAACTGATACGATTCATTCTCTTTGCATCTCCATTTTGTTCGTGAATTAAAACTGGATTTCCAAGGTCTTGAAAAATTCTTCGATTTCTTTGGAAATATACTCTCTTTCATTGTCTTACCTCAACCTGTTAATTTTCATGTTAAGATGAGCAGTCGTCATCGCTTGAAAAATCTTGAAAAAAAACAAAACCTCAATCTTTGAATTCAAATTGTAACTCGCGGTGAAATTCGTATAATTATCTATGAAGGTGAGTACATAGTTGAATTTTTTTTCTATAATCTGACTACACTAGAGAAAAACCTATAATGTTCAAAGAACATCGTGAGAGCCAGCGGTGGAATGTTGGGAGAGGAACATTCTTGAACGTTTGGAGGTTATAGATACAAGGAAAGACCTCAATAGGCGAAGAGTTCCACAACTTTGCCGTTCGATAGAAAAACAAAGTCTGGTAGGAAGAAGTTCGGCTGGTCTTGAGCTTGACAATAAAGGGTGAGTAGCTTGAGCTCGTCTAATCCTCCTATCTGAAATCTCTCGTGGTGAGATTTCTGATGAACACCGATCATAAAAATATCTATAGAAAGGGAGAGATCGCCCACCTTTCTACGATGTTCTAGAGAGGTCAATGAATTTTTAAGTGTGACATCATCAATCAGATGAATAGCTTTCTTCAGCCGAACTCCAAACATGTAGGTAAACAATACTCCAGGACAGGTAGAATCTGTGCTTTGTAGATTATGAGGACCTGCTGGGATGTAAAATAGCTCTTGGCAAGGAATAGAAAACTGAGTTTTTGTGAAGCGGTTTTCTCAATGAACCTCACATGATCATCCCATAAGAAGGTGCTATTGGTGGTCATCCCGAGCAGGGATATGGAAGACTCCATAGAAATAGTTGTATCTGACATCATCATATTAGGAATCCTCCTGCATGGAGAAGATGCAAGCTTGAGTTTTGGTTGCATTAAACTCTACTAGATTATCAGATTCCCATTTCAAATCGTTGTCACATCTCCATTGATTGCGTCAAACTGTCTCTATCTCGCTCCTCTGGCTTTATAGGTGGTATAGTGGTTCTAGATGAAAAAGCGGTATGAAGTGAACCCCATCTATAAAGCTGTGGACGGGACAGTCACTACCAACAGTTCGTTGATGTGGAGCAGAAACAAAGTTGCTGCTAAGACAAATCCCTGTGGAACACTAGCATTGAAAACCATTGTATCGGATGATACTACATCAACCACCACATCGAGGGATCCTATGTAAGAGAAGGTTTGATAATAAACGACAAAGTTGAGGTGGCAAACCATATTTCCAAGAAGGCTTTGGTGCCAGACTCGGTCAAATACTTTGGAGATATCCAATGCTACATACAGCTAGAGTTTCCCCATATTTTTTCAATAGATTTCTGCTATACAGGTGTTACTTAGACAAGCAGGTCTTCTTTTGATTCCTGCTGATGAAAGCCATATTCTCGGTCATTTACGATTTTGGAACTCTCTAGTTATTGGATGAATTTGATGTTGGTCTATAATTATTATTATTATTAACATTTACAAAGAAAGGCGGCTTTTCCAAGCCGATATTATTCTTTGTCAATAATAGTGAGAAATGCATATCATCACTCTGTTTAAAATACCTTAATATTAATTACCTAAATTATATAAAGCAAGGTAAATAAATTATAAAATATTCTAACAATGTAAGCAAAACATTTCTTTCGGAAATTAAAGATAAGTTAAATTGAGTTAAACTTGGGGACATCTGTTATGTGTTCAAATCATAAAACAAAATATTTCTTCAACACTAGCAATAGTGTTGGGAAGATTATTCCAAATGTGCGGCACAGTATTACTTATGAAGTTATGTCGTGGCAGATGATTACATTTTTCGAAATATAATTTAAAGGCATGTCCTTGTAAATTGACATTAAGACTAATCGTAAAAATGTTTGACGTATCACAAGAATAATGATTGTTTAAAATTTTATAGGTTTCAATTATGCTACCCCTGTCACGACGATTCTTCAAAGTAGGAAGTTTTAACACTTTCAATCTATCTGTGTAGGTTAGGTTTCTAAGAGATGGTATCTTGGTGGCGCGACGAAAGGTGTTATTTAGTAGGTTATTTTGAAGAAAGGTATTCTTTCCTTTTGTTTTAATTGGTTGGACTATAGCTGCCTTCCAGCTGGAAAGAATAAAGAAACACACCCAGTTTGTATCAAATGGTAAACAACCTGCAGAAAACGGATGTTAGTTCAGGGGCATATGCCTTGAGAATGACAGGTGGAATTTCGTCTCATCCCATACCCTTTTTGTTATTGAGGTCAAGCAGAATGCGCCTAATAGTGCGCTGATGAAAGACAATTTCGGACATATGGCTATCGATGGAAGCAATATTAGGAATTACGATAAGAAATAAGATACATGGAACCAATTAGGTCACTGTGCACTAACTACAGTGGTCGAGTTGATCGTGATCTTGATTGCGTGGCTGAGCAGTTTGTTTTCCGTCAATACAAACTGGACATAATTTCTTCATTTCAGTTGAAAAATCGATCTTTATTCCAATGGTGTCAAATTCAAATGTCCCATTCTATTGTGCCAAAGTTAAAATTATTCCTTTTACGTGCTAAGATTTGCAAAAACAGTTTTTTTCAAAGTTCAGTATGTACAACTGTATTCTACTTCTGACTGCAATTGCGACAATTTAATTTTCTCTCAATAATAAATCATGATCATTTTCAAAAACCTACTCCTAAACCTTTCATTTCGAGTTTTCTTACCGACATAAAATTGTAATGAAATCCTGGCACAGATAGAATTTCTTTTACCTTTATTGTATTTTCCTTTTCATTTACCATACTTGTCAGTTGAATTTCCTCAGTGAAATCAGCCTCCAAAAATGACCCTTCTTCTGCAACCTTGATTTTTACTGGCGTATCGAGTTTTTTATGTTGAATAATTCAACATCGTTACTAATTGAATAACGGAACATTCCTCCTGAATGCTTGCGCTGTGAATATTTTTATTTTATAAATCGTATGCCATTTTTTCTATTCACTCCAACGATGACCTCTTTTTCTACAGTAGTAGCAATTAAAAGAGAGCCTCTGTAATTAACTGCTTTGCTTTTCTCCAGATCCTGGGGTGATGTTTGGTTTGCGTGGCAAAGGCAGTCGAAGAAAGAATTTAGCCACCGCTGGTTTTTGTTGTGTCATTCTTCTTCTTTCTTTATCTGACGATCTATTTCTTACAAATGCGACAGTTAAAATTTCTATTGCCAAAGTCTCAATAACAGTTACCACATTGTCGTACTTGGAAGACATCGACAGCATTGACAAGACAATATTTCTTCCAATTTCCCACCCGTTGAACGCACATTTCTAACTAATTTATCAAAACTTAAGAGATGATTTGCAAGCGCAACAGTTTTTTGCATCGAATTTCAGACTCAGAAGTAACTTACGTGTGAGCAATTGGCTGGTGATATCTTTTCGTTGAAATATACTTTCGAGCACCATTTCCACTGTTTTATCACTCGTTGTTCATTCTCACCTTCGGAAATCTCAACGTGCTCCGTATACGCTTCGGTTACATACGACAGTAGATCCTTTTCATTCAAGAGGGTTTCAATTCGGAACTTCCTATTATTGAAATTTCTGCCATAAAAAATGGGATTCTGTATTCTTTTGCTTCTGCCATTGTTATATTTGTAAGTTAATTTTATTATCACTTGTTAGAGTATCTACCCGCTACCATGTTGTTTTTTTCATCAAACCGAATACGTTTTTAATAGCGTAGTTCTGGGTCCATAAACTTTTGATACTGACTGTAATCTAAATTTCCAATTATCAAATCCATTTCCAGTAAATGGTAGTTTTCCGTGTTTATTTTCGGCAGAATTCTCCATTTTCTTGTGTCCACTGTTCTTGAACAATTACGAATTGTGGCCAATTAGGCAAAGAAACTTTAAACTTGTATATACATACATATATATGTATATATTTTTGTATTTATCTTCTGGAACCATTTGTAGATGTGTTTTGTTTTCATGGTATTTTGATTTTTATTATGACTTAAAGTAAAATAAGACTTCTCTTTTGACGTTTCGATAATACATTTTTATCTATCAAAAATTGTTGTGTTGATTAGTGTTTTCATGTAATTTAGAAAATAATTTATGACTTTAATTAATGAAATGCGTTTGCAGTCGACTTGCGTTTTGAAATCTAATTAAAACTGTAAAAACATTGGATCGGTTGCGTTTGAAAGACTAATGTATGGCTAATTATCAAATAATTAATAATAGGAACGAAATGTAAATCATAGACTACTTGATTAATAAAATAATCATAGTTATTTAGATTTGTGAAATCGTAGAATATTATCTTAAGTATTTAATTAGCTAGATTCAATTCATTTGAAGTACATCAATTTGATAATTAGCCATAAATTACTCTTTCATGCACAACCGATCCAATGTTTTCTGTACCTAGAATTTTGGGCATACATATATATGTATAAATATGTGGATATTTTCATCCACAATTTGTCTCACATAGACAATTTCTGTCTCACATATCATCATTAAAATCATCTTTATATATTTATACATATTATGTCTATATTAGTATTTGTTATTTTAGTTTATATTTTTTTCTCCAAATGTTCTACCATAAATAGATAAGTATATAATATTTGTATCATGTAGCACACTTGAGTTCTTCTACATTTATGCATATTATTATGTTTATTGGGATGGCTAGCTATACAAAGATCTATGATCTAATAAGTTGTATCATATCGTTAGCAAAATCTGCTTATACACGAGTAGAAACACATGAAGTTTATTTCGTAAGTTAAAGAAATGAGGCGGGGGGAGGGGGGGTATTTTGAAGATAAAAATCAGAAATTTGGTACTACAACCGGAGGAAACATTAAATTAACAGTAATGAAAATAATATAAAGTTCAGAATATCAAATCTATTCTAAATACCAAAATTAGGTTCTCAAAATGTATTTGTTTTTAATTCATTCATTGTGGAACCAAGTTTCATTTGCACTATCAGTGCCTATGAAGATTCAAATTTATACATTCTCCTTGCCAGCTTGAATGCAAGAAGTAATTACATTCTTTTAAGTAGAACTGGTCATTTATATTACCTTTGAAAAGAAAATTTACTTATTCTTATACTTTGTTACATTTAAATTATCATCCAGGAATATTAATTGAATATTGATTACTAACTAATAAAATCGATAACACTTCATCTGGTGGATAACAAATGTTCACACAAATAATTATTCAAATATATAATTATGAAAAGGCTTCGTCATGTTATGAATATTGCATTAATTTAATGAGTAGGCAAATTCTTTTCATTGTTGAATAATAAACTATGAATAAAACTCAAATTTAAACTTGGATACTATTGACTCACCAGTGGCATCATCCTTCCTAACTCATCCCGACTTCGTTATCTAACTGTAAAACATTCTTCAATATGTTGTTATTCACTTCCAGCTCATCCCTTTTCCTAACCAAAGATGATGGTACACTGGCTACTACACACCATCTTTTTGCTAAAATGTTTGCAGCTAATTCCACTTTGGATTCACAAGGGAAGAACCCTCCTAATATTGATATCATCGCTATCCATATGCCTGAAATTGTCTTTCGTCAACACCAAATTAGGTGTATTCTCCTTGTTCTCAATACCAAAGAGGCTATGTGGCCAAAAGCCTGTTGTTCTAAAGGAATGTGCCCCAGAAATATCATCAGTTTTTGCAGGTTGCTTACCCTTTCATAGAAACTTGATGTGTTTCCTTCAGGTGGAAGACAGCTATATGAACAAAAAACGAAAGAAGACCCTTCCTAAAAATTATAGACTTATTGCACTACTATTTGTGATCTCTAATGTAATGAAGAAAGCAATCAACATCGAGATCATCCAATACCTAGAGAGCTCCAAAATTGTGAATGACCGGCAATATGGTTTTCTTCAGCAGAGGTCAGAATCCTGCTTGCCTATGAAAAACATATGATGGCAGATACAGCTCTGCAGATGATGGGACACTTCATACCGCTTTCTCATATAGAGGCCATATATCATCCTTGGATCCAGAGGAGCAAAACAGAGACAGGTTGATGCAATGATTGAAGATTTGACAATAATGCTAAAATGTGGATCTGATAATCGAATATAATTTAATGCAACCAGCTCAAGCTTGTATTTTCTCTAGGATGGTAATCCTTAATATAATGATGTCAGGTTCAACTATTCCTATGAAGCCTTCCATATCCATGCTCGGTATCACCACTAACAATACCGACTCATCAGACGATCATGTAAGGTCCATTGCGAAAAACAGCTTTACAGCCCACCAGGTCCTCATAATCTACAAAGCACAGATTCGACCTGTCCTGGAGAACTGTTCATATGTTTGGAGTGCAGCTCCAAAATATGTGTTGAAGCTCTCAGGCTATATCCAGAAGGGAGCTGTTCGTCTGATTGGTGATGTCACACTTACATTGACCTCTCTAGTATATCGCACAAATGTGAGCGGTCTCTCCCTTTCCTATGAATAGTTTCATGGTCGGTGATGCTCATCAGATATCTCATCTGTTATTTCAGCACGAAAGGTGCCACGTAAGTGAACTAGACGAACTCAAACTGGTCACACCTTCTTTGTCAAGCTCTAGACCTGGCAAACTTCTTACAAGAATTCATTTTTCAATCGAAAGGCGAAGTTGAGGAACTTTCTGCCTAGTGAGGTCTTTTCTGATTGCTATAAACACCTAACAAGAAAAATTCCAATCATCATCTTTCTCAATATTCCACCGATGTTCTTCGAACATTATGTTTCCTCTAGTGTAGTCAAAATATACAAAAAATTTATCATTCAATTCGAATGAATTTATATATAGTGCCGAAATTCCGGAATTAGTGTTACCATCCTTTAGAGTACTATATTAGCTTCAACCGAAGCAATCTTCATAATTACGTATAAATTCAGTTATTTTGGAATCACGTCAGTGTTATAGTAAAGATTCCTCAAGTTTCCAGATCTAAAATTGAATTAATTTCGATAGTTACTCAGACAAAGAGGCATTACAGACATACATTACTAAGGCACAATAAAAGTCATCAATGTTATACAAGAAACTATAGCGGGGGATAACAGTATTTAAGATATTTCCAGTTTGATAGATGTTAATTGTAACACTATGAATCTTTTATATATACACAACGAAATAGACAAAGTATATAATATTTGTATTATGTAGCACACTTGAGTTCTTCTACATTTATGCATATTATTATGTTTATTGGGATGGCTAGCTATACAAAGATCTATGATCTAATAAGTGGTATCATATCGTTAGCAAAATCTGCTTATACACGAGTAGAAAAACATAAAGTTTATTTCCTAAGTTAACGAAATTGTCATATATAGACTCTCATATATATTTACATTGTAGGAATCCACAAAATATTGAAAAAAAATTCTATACTCAAAATTAATACAAGAAAGAGTACATTCTGTGGTATACAGTTAGATTAAGAATCAAATTGCTATGGCTATAATGATTTTTATTTGTTCTCATTGAATTACAATAATAGTATAGGATCAATGCAAGATAAATATAAATCCTACTTTACAAAAGCATTTTTAGATAAATATTTTTCTTGTGTTCTGTAATGTAGCATTATTGTCACTGCCGGATTCTGACAGGATTGAACCGCGGTTATGAACTTTGGCAAATAATTATTGTATTGTGTTCTGTGTATCGTATATTTTGGACATTAAATGAATAAAAAAATAGATGAAATATTCTGATAGCTAAAAAGCATTTTCTAGGCTGAGAAATAATTCGATATTTCTATAAACTTTCTACAAATGACAATGACAATGTCATAGTACCTATTAGTGTAGTCATATTATTTGATACGCTGGCAGTGACAATTATTCAGGTCAACCTTGTATGAAAGATGTGTATGCAAATCTTGTTGAAATATCTCTTCAGACTTTGAATTTGAGCAATTTAGCTTGTAAGTAGGTCCAAATGTATTTGCTGTCTGTAAGAATTCTAAAGTCCCATCATCTACCACGTATAAACTCAATCAAAATGTATAATAAAATGTGAATAAAACGCAAATTTTGTCTCAAATAATGACTGTTTGACCGACTTTATATCTTTGAAGTTACCACACATCTTCATTCATTGGCGTAGCTGGGGGCTGTCAGGGGGAGCGCCACCAATCGATATTGATAGTACTATTACAGACTTTGCTATGAGGAAAAGAAGGAAAATAAAATGTTTGTTCAAAGAGAAGTTTTATTTTTATTTCTCATATAGATAATAATTTCTGCTTGCCTTTAATAGGCAATTTTCTCAGATTTATATAAAGCATTTTGTATTTTCTTAATCCAAAGCATTCTAATTATTAAACTACTCATTATTTCTTTCCAATAAAAGACTAAATAATATTGATATAATAAAATAAAACACTTTTACTTTGTTTTTTATCACATATATTATAGAAACAAATCGTGACTACAGTTTCGACACTAGTGTGCATCTTCAAACGATACTAATGTATGAAAATATGAATAATCTTTGCTATTTATGGTACAATATGACACAGGTAACAAGTGTGGTTCCGGTTGGGCAAATGAGGTATACTAGGAAGGCACAAGACGATTACGGGAAATCTTACGTTATCAAGACATCAAACAGAATGCTGTAGTACACATCTAATTGATCGTTTAAAATTTTATTGTCATTATTCTTAATACCTTTGAAAATTTCTATTGATTCTAGTGTGTTCAATTTGAAACCTATATTCTGGTTTGGAAAATTTTAATTTCATCTAAATTTCTAAAATATGGTTAAAAAAAGAAGAATCTGTTTTATTTAGTCTAAAAGATCGAAAATTTTCCTTATACCTAATTTCTAAATTACGACTAGATCTACCGATGTAGAAATTGTCACACTCTGAACAGATCAATTTATATACTCCAAGTTTATTAAACTTATTTGTTTTATCTTTAGCATTGAACAGAAAATAGGACAATTTATTTTGAGGTTTGAAGCTAATTTTTAGATTATGTTATTCGATAAAATGTTTGCATTCTTTCTCATATGGTACCAAAATATATGAGTGAAATGTATTTTGATGAAGAATCAGATTTTTTTTCTAAACCGATAGATACTTGAGTAAGTTAATTTCTGATTTCTTCTGTCAATTAATTTGAATATAATTTGAGGTTGAAAACCATTGTTAACCTTGATTATATTCAATCCTTCATTCAGGTTTTCAGGAGAAAGAGGAACTGAAAAGGCTCTATGTATCATAGAGTTGTAAGCTGCTAATTTGTGACCATGGGGACTGAAAAATGAATTGGCAATAGTTGTATCTGTGAATGTAGGTCTTCTATAAATTTTGAAAGTAATGTTATGATTATGGTGCGTGAGGGTAAGGTCTAGAAAATTTAGTTTATTATCTTTCTCAGTTTCTAAAGTGAACTTAATGTTAGGATGGATATTATTAATGAAGGATGGAAAAACATTCAATTGTCGTGATGTACCTTTGAAGAAGGATGAAATATTATCTACATATCTAAACCAACATGGCTTCCACCATTGAATTTTTGATTAAATAATAATAATTGAGAAATTTCATCTCATGTTGGCTAACAGTGATAACGTCTCACTCGTTTAGATCGATCAGTAATATTACAAACTAGTAGTTCTGGACAGCTGTTTCGCTCCCTCATAGAGCTCATCAGCAGAACGAGAAAGTTTGCATCTGGTTCTGCTGATGAGTTCCATGACAAAACAAACCAGCTGTCCAGAGCAATTAGTTGTAATGTCACTGAACGATCTAAACTAGACCTTATTGTTAAATAATAAAGTAACTCGCTATTTTTATGTATATTGAAATATCTGCTTTTTTTAATCTTGGAAGTTGCTAAAAATAATTTCCTTCAGTGAAGTAAACACTTATTATTATATTCAGTAAGTTGAATGAACATTTTTTTCTCAAGGTAATAATACTGTATTTAGAAAATAGTTGATTAATATTAGAATTCAAAATAAGTTTTTAAAATAAATTTTTCGAATATATTTAAATTGCATCAGCCACTTGGACTATTAGCGGAAGTTAATTGAATACATGCCTTTCAACATAGTTAGATTTTATACAGTACTTTCGCATTTCTTAGAAAGTTTATGAGTTTCAAGTTATCGTTTGGTTCGATTATTTCTACAATATTATCGGGAATCCCATTTTCAATTCTTTCCATGAAATATGTTATACATTCCATTAATATGTGTTGTGAACTAATGGGTACTCCATATATTTCACAGACTTGGAGAGGTTGTCTTGTATTGAGTAATTCATGCGTCAATCTGGTGCCGCCGAGACGAAGTCTGGTGGTTAGAACTTGATGTAGTTTCTGGTCAGCCTGGTTGGTGATCCATGCCCACCTTTAAATTTAAATCATCTTCTTCTGTTTTTAAGAATTTAAAATTCTGGAAAAAAAAGTTATTGAAAATTTTAAAATTTGTAGCTTAATACTTTCATCGCTCTTGAAAATATGTCCTAATAATAATCATATTTAGTAGTGTAAGAGAAAGAGGAAATATGCAATTATCCCTTATACAGTTTGAATTGGAACATAAAAAAAATATGAGAAGCTGTTGCATAATTTTCTTCAAGCACGCCTCTGATATAGAGAAATAGTTGCGGAGGAAGCATCCAACGATGAGCTTTCTCTCCACCTACCAATAATATTTTAATATTTTGCAGTTTGTAATCTTAATTTCTCATCCGCTATTCATAAATATTTTATGTTATAATTATTGAACCTACTCTGTTTTGTCATTTCAATAAGTTGATAGGACACAAACACGCGATGATTATTCCTTAATTATAGATAATTGTTGGGAGTATTTTTTACCAATGCGAATAAGCAGATGTTTCAATATACTTACCTAAAGCATTTTTTGAAACGTAGTTATTGTTAGTTACCCCAATATCAATATCGATACTCATAATCTCTGGATAAGTGAGATGGTTCATTCCCCATTGTTTAGATTGATTGAGAACGTATTGTTTTTCTGTGCAATATGGAGTAAAAAAACATCGAAACGTTATAAATTATATCGTTTAATAATTTACTTTCCAATGTGTTTGTTAGTGTTCGGAAATATTTTTTATATGAAATATGCAATATTCGTGTTATTGAACACCGATCTCGAAAGATTTCTGGCTTATCTTGGCACATTTACTGGTTTTCTCTTGACAGCAATAAAATTAGCTATATCGCAGACGGCAAAACTTCAACATTTCTTTTCAAAAATGTTCGAAGACGAAGAACAAATCAACGATAGTGCTTATGAAGAAATCAGAGCCATACATATAAGCAATACGTCTAAAATGATTCCAGTGATTCGATTTTTCATAAGTAACATGCTATTGGTAATCGTAGGTTTGGCGTCAGCATCTATTTCTTTTATTTCCAATGATCATAAACATCCAAAATGTACAGAGACGACAGATAAAACTTGCTTAAAACCATTACTCCTTGAATTTTATATACCTTTTGATATAAACCAATATTATACTTTGGCTATTATTTATCTTGATATTACTGTTGCTACTGCAGGGTGTCTTGTGGTAGCAATTGATGCGTTATTTCTAGCTGCAATGATAGGCATAACATGTAAGCTGCGTCGCTTACAGTACGTTTTGAAACATTTTCATAAATTGGTGATAGACAATTCAAGAAGTGAAGAGATTCTCAGACAGAGAGAATATGCAATAGTGAAACAATGTGTTGTTGAACATCAACTTATAATAAAGTTCAGTAAAAACGGTATGTATTTAAAACTAGAAATTAATTTTATATTTTTCAGACAATTTCAAGAACTCAATGGAATTATGAAAAATTTATTATTAGTTGATTTTTTGTGCCATTCTTTTCAAGCTGCGACATTGCTCTTCATATTTGTTACTGTAAGTTGGTACCAACTAATTTATTTTTATGCTTTGGGTTTCGTTGACATCTGAAAAGTGCAATTAAATAATTATAAAATATTTTAAGTTACATCAGTTATGTGGGGCTTACAAGCTGACATGTGGGTATTGCCTTATGAAACACATTGGTTGGTAAAAAAAAACGGATAAAAGAATATGACGTAGTCTCATTAATAAATTTAATAATAAAAAACCATAAATTTAATGATAATTTTAAGATTTTACACATTCAGAATAAAAGTAATAAATTAAATTTGCTAGAATCCTTCGGAATTAATATATATCTAAGAAGTCCGATATCCTATTGAACCATCAACATATACTTAATAATTCTCCCTTGTTAAATTTTCAATAACTAGATTTTCCGTGGGCTACCAGTTTTCTTCGAATATATGGGTTTGTATTAATGGAAATTGTTGGGCCTTACTTTCTACCAAGAACTTTAACCCGTAGGTGGTTGACATTTTCTCGAAAACGTTTCAAAATCGAACTACTTGAAGATGTTCCCTACGCGCCAAGAGGAAGAATGTGGTTTATGCACGATGGGGCTCCCCTAAATTTTATTTGGACAGTGAATTTTCAAATGAAAGATTCGGTAATAACGTGATTGGACAAGGCGTTCAAGAACCAGTTAAACCTTGGCCACATAGGAACCCTATTGCTTTTTATTTTGGGATATCTCAAGACATTTCTGTTCACAAGGTTTTCATTGAATCTGAATAGCACAGACGTCAACGAAATACAGCTGGTTGTGATGCGATAAGAGCTACCCCTGGAGTTTTTGCACGTGTTCGAGATTCAATTTCGAAAACCATGTACGAGGGCAAGGTGAAAAGTCCCTGAAAAATAAAACAGGTGGCGCTACAATCGAAAATCCCATTTGACATTTGTGATGTACCATCTTTTAACTAGAACGCATTAAAATTTTTTGACTAATATGTCATTCAGTTCTGTTTTGACACCCATCGAAAGCAAGCAACCTTGAAGATTTTTGTGAATATGGAAAAAGAGAATTTCGCGTCTTGATTAAACATTATTTCTTGCGTGGAAAAAACATTACGCTAACCAAAGCATCTCTTGTTAAATATTGTGGGGACTCATAACTATCGATTGGAACGACTCACAAATGGTTTAGGTACTGATTTTCGTGGTGGTAGTATGACCACAAAAGACGCCGAACCTTCTTGTCGTCCAATTGAGGTTACAACGCCAGAAATCGTCGATAAAATCCATGGTATGATATTGGATGATCAGCGAGTTGAAGTGCATGAGATTGCTGAGGCTATGGGCATCTCAAGAAAACGGGTACGGAACATTTTGCATAAGTTTTTGAATATGAGAAAGCTATCTTCCAGATGTGTGTCGCAATTGCTCTATGTTTGGCGATGTTCAAGCGAGATAATAAGAACTTTTTCCTCCGCTTCGTAACCGTGGACGAAACATGGATCCATCGCAACAGACCAGAGACCAAAGAACAATCGAAACAGTGGAATTGTCCTAGCGAATCGGAGTCAAATAAGGCCAACGTGAGTTTATCGGCCAACAAAGTCATGACGACAGTTTTTAAGGATGCACTCGGCATCGTCCATATCGATTACCTTGATAAGGACAAAACGATCACCGGCGTATATTATGCGGAGCCGATTTGAATCGAAAGCGGCCGCATTTGGCAAAGAACAAGTGCTTTTCCACCAGGACAAAGCACGGTCCGCAGTCGCAATGGCAAAATTGCATGAATTGCGCAACGAATTGATTCGTCATCCACCATATTCTCCAGATCTGGCCCCCTGCGATTTTTGTCTATTCCCAAACTTGAAGAAATGGCTCGGCGGAAAGAGATTTAGCTCCAACGATGAGGACAGCACAACAACCGTCTATTTTGAAAGATTGGGGAAATCGTATTATTTCGAAGGGATCGAAAAATTTGAAAAACGTTGAACGAAGTGTATTGAGCTACAAGGAGATTATGTTGAGAAATAATATAAGTTTTGACCAAGTAAATCATTTCTTGTTTAATTTTTCAGGGACTTTTCACCTTGCCCTCGTATTTTGGCTAAATGTGGCCATTTTTAACAGTTATTATAATGAGCCATACTAGCATAATTCCATTAAAATAACTTATTTTGTTATTATGTAAAGTAATGAGTGTCGTAAAATAGCACTTGGTCAAATAATTCAATTTTGTCGCTAATCTGTTTGGCATACAAACAAATTTAAGCAGACAAAAATTAACATAATACACATAACGACTTATTTTATCAATTTTATACAGGGTGATATATTTTCTTTTGATAAGTAATGATCACTGGTAAGTTTTTAAGTTTGGAAATTTTTTGTTCCATACCCACTGACGTGTTTAATATGTATATCAAGTTTGGGTGAATAACCTCAAGCGGTTAAGAAATTAAAAATCAAAAAATTTCATTTTCGACAACGGCTGCCTAACACCTCAGGGTTATATAACAAAAAACGTAATTTTTGTCCATAGAATTCACCCTTAATTTTTAACCTATACTCAAGAAGGGGCCGATTTCTAAAGCGTAGTCCAGATTGATTAATTTTGGGAACATACTTGATTAAACCTGGTCTCTCTTATGGTTCTACTTTTCAGAATAATTAGATGTTGTGAAAGGTTTTGACATTTAGAGCCAGTTAGAGAGAGTGTAAGGATATAAGTTATGTGTTAGTGGTATACAAATGAGGTACTGGAAATTGCCAATACCTTTTTTGTATAAAAAAATCAATGACTGCTTTTTTGACGGTAAAATAGTTTCTTTCGATGTTTGAACACAATATACAAATGAAAAATTCCCTATTCTTCCTTTTTCCTCCACAAAGATAAGTATTCACATCCATACTGATCCATTTCCGTTTTCTTATTAATTTTTCAGAGTGAACGAATACTTCTTTACCGTTTGTTTATGGTATGTTGTTTTGGTTATGTACTCCTTCAGCTTTTTTTAATGTATTGGCCAGCACATGTCCTGAAGGAAGAGGTGAGTGATGCCTTCTCATGTAAATCCTTCTAGAAAGTCGGACGTAATATTGTTTGATTCGATATCTCGTCATGAACAGCATATCATAAATGTTAACAAAAACCGGTAAAAGTTATAACGAGCATTATGAAATTCGAGAGGGTTTCGGATAAAAATTGAAACGGTTTTTCTAATTATTCTTATCAGTACCCTTCAAGTTAATGATCATTAAGACGAAAATTACTACATGTACAGGATGTTCGTATTCAACCTAGCTACTAGACGTATTTCCAGGAGTATATTGAATGTTTGGAAGAATGTTTTTTCAAAAAGGACCAACAAAATAAAAATATTTCAATCTTCTATTACTCCAGGCTTTAAGGTTATTTCAGATGTATTGTCCCATTTTTTTTTTGAATTTTTGGTTTCATTATCGGAATTAAGAGTGAGTTTGTTGATACAGCCTTACCTTGATTCTCCACTGTTTTTGAGTTATTACAATGTATTTAAAAATCTTACTAATGAATCAATAAATTATGAAACTGCAAAAGAAAATTTTCCAAAGTAAAAAGAAATAAATAATAGAAAATGAAAGTGGTAAGGAAATAATAAATAAAACTACTTTGTTTTACTATCACTGATATTTAATATAGTCGTTACTATAGTTTCAACACTAAACGTGTCATCTTCAGACGAAAAATGAATTTAACAAATATTAAATCTACTATATATAGGTTAAAGAAGGATTTCAAACAAATTTTATGGCTCTAGGAAATAGTTCTAGGAAAAACCAGAGAGGGGTAAGGTGATTAGGTAATTCCGTGAGGACATTAGTGGTGCGGGTATATTTACTAACAGACTTTAAATACTGAAATCAGGTTATTAATGCATTGAAGAGATTACTGTAATATAAATCTAGTTGATCGTTTAGGATCTTATTATCATACATCTTCATTCCTTTGAAATTTTCCATTGACTCTAATATATTTAGTTTTGAAGTTTTATCTTGACTATGTAAAATTTGGACATTATTCACATTAGGAAAGGTATGGCCTGTTTCTAAAATATGATTTGCAAATGAAGAATCGGTTTAATTATTTTTAAAGGAAAGAAAATGTTCTTTATATCTAACTGCTATGTTACGGCAAGATCTACCTATGTAAAAACTATCACACTCTGAACAAGTTAGTTTATAAACTCCGGGTCTTTTAAATTTGTCAGTTTTATCTTTCGCATTGAAAAGAATATGAGATAATTTGTTTGGGGTTTAAAGCTGATGGTCAGGTTATGATGAGATAACATGTTTGCAATTTTTTCGCTTATAGGACCAAAATAAGTTAAAGAAACATATTTTAATGAGTTATCTTTGTATTTTATATAGGGATAAATGCTATTGTAAATTAATTTTTGTCTTTTTCTATTTATTAATTTAGAAACTACTTGCGGATCGAAACCATTATTTGTAGCAATGACTTTAATTGTATCTAGTTCTTTACTAAGATTTTCTTGAGACAAGGGAAGGGAAAAGGCTAAATGTATCATGGAAAGCAGCTGACTATAGGGGCTATGTGAAGAGGTACAAATTACTGTATCTGTGAAAGTAGGTTTTCTGTAAATGTCGAATGAGATGCAACAGTGATTATTGATAAAAAAGATTATGACGATAAGATGTTTGCATTTATTTTCTCAGATTTAACAGAAATTAAAAAAGACCCCACTAATCAATTCCAGTTGAAAACTAAACAATTTTTGAATAATAGTCAATTTTTAATTACGAACAATTTTGAAAAACTTAAGCTAATAAATAGTAACCCGTCATCTCTAAAACTCTACGGCCTTATAAAAAATCACAAAGAGAACGCTCCTATTCGCCCGGTAGTATCTTATATCAATAGCCCCACAAACAAACTTTCCGAAAAACTTAATTCCTTTTTCAAAAATATATCTCATTTCAAACCCAAATTTGCAGTAAAAAACTCTGTTGAACTCGCAAATTGGATAAAAGCAGAAATTATACCTAATACCGGTATGTTGATATCCTTTGATGTTTCTAATATGTTTTCAAATATCCCTCCTAGTGAATGTCAAAATTTAATGACAAATATCTCAGAAAAGTCACATATTAATCCTTTGATAAAATCAGAAATAGAACAGGCATTTGATTTATGCCTCAGTCAAAATTACTGTCAGTTTAATAACAAATTTTATACTCAAAATAACGGATTAGCTATGGGTTCTCCATTAACTCCACTTCTCGCAGATATTTTTATGTCTCACATAGAAGATACTATAATGAGCCATAACTAAAAAACTTATTCAATTTTGGTAGGTAGACAATTAGATGTTTTCTTATTATTCATCAATATATTCATCCCAACATAAAATTCACATTAGAGACAGAAAAGGATGTCAGAATAAATTTCTTAGACTTAACATTATCACATCATAATAATAGCATCTCATTCGACATTTACAGAACACCTACTTTCACAGCTACAGTAATTTGTACCTCTTCACATAGCCCCTATAGTCATCAACTAGCTGCTTTTCATTCAATGATACATAGAGCCTTTTCCCTTCCCTTATCTCAAGAAAATCTTAGTTAAGATCTAGATACAATTAAAGTCATTGCTACAAATTACGGTTTCGGTCCTCAAGTAGTTTCTAAATTAATAAATAGAAAAAGACAAAAATTAATTTACAATAGCATTTATCCCTTTATAAAATACAAAGATAACTCATTAAAATATGTTTCTTTAACTTATTTTGGTCCTATAAGCGAAAAAACTGCAAACATCTTATCCCATCATAACCTGACCATCAGCTCCAAACCCCCAAACAAATTATCTCATATTCTGTTCAATGCGAAAGATAAAACTGACCAATTTAAAAGACCCGGAGTTTATAAACTAACTTGTTCAGAGTGTGATAGTTTTTACATAGGTAGATCTTGCCGTAACATAGCAGTTTGATATAAAGAACATTTTCGTTCTTTTAAAAATAATTAAACCGATTCTTCATTTGCAAATCATATTTTAGAAACTAAATATATTAGAGTCAATGGAAATTTTCAAAGGAATGAAGATGTATGATAATAAGATCCTAAACGATCAACAAGATTTATATTACAGTAATCTCTTCAATGTATTAATAACCTGATTTTAGTATTTAAAGTCTGTTAGTAAATATACCCGCACCACTAATGTCCGCACGGAATTACCTAATCACCTTACCCCTCTCTGGTTTTTCCTAGAACTATTTCCTATAGCCATAAAATTTGTTTGAAATCCTTCTTTAACCTATATGTAGTAGATTTAATATTTGTTGAATTCATTTTTCGTCTGAACACGTTTAGTGTTGAAACTATAGTAACGACTATATTAAATATCAGTGATAGTAAAACAAAGTCGTTTTATTTATTATTTCGTTGAAATGATAAACTATCACAAAGTAACGGCTTCCACAATTGAATTTTTGAAAGTGGTAACTTTACAATTTCAATACTTTCATAATTTTAAATAGCACCCTATATTTTTTTCACCATCAGATTGAACAATTGATTTTTATTGAAACAGCTTATGCGACTAAAATGTATGTTTTGTTGATGACATTAGAAAACAGCTAAACTTGTTTTGCACGGTCTTCGCCTAAAGTTTTTCCTACAAATACTCGCCATAACCGCTTTAGTCGCATAGTACCTTATATTTTTGACGTGAATAACGCCTAGGAGCGGGATACTAATGCATAATGCTGAGCAACAACGTCAGGCAGAAATTGCATAAAATGAGAGCCAATGATACGGGTGGATTACCATACGAGTTAATTTTAGTTCTTAACCGACCATACATGATAACTAATAACATAGATGTTGGGGATGGATTGTCCGATGGCACTGTCGGAAAATTGTGTCATGTAGAAAGAGATGATACTGGTGAAATCATACGAATTTGGATGAAATTCCCAAAATAAATTGGTTACTTCATAATGTCAGTTTTCTCATCTGTCAGAAGTGCTCGATATTTTTTTGTTTGTTTTAAATGATGGTCAGGTGTAAATTAAGGCATTGTGATTTGAATCATATTTAGTAGTTTTTGATATAAGATTGAAATTGATGTTACATATGTTTTTAAATAAATTGTAACTGTTTCAACTGATAAATAAATCTATTATTATAATTATTCACAGGTATTGAAAATAATAACAGTAACATCGTTAATGATCAATTAGATTTGTATTATAGTCTGCTTTTCGATGTCTTGATAACATAAAATGTGCATCGTAAACCGCTTACGTGTATCAATTTGTCATGTCCCCGCATTAATTATATACGTTGTTCAATCCCATTGAGGAAAGGTATTACTACATATAGCTAGTGCATACGAGTATATCCTGAAGCTTTCGTACATACGAACACATTTGAAAACACCTCAAAATAGGATTCAAAAAATTATTGAAGATAACTTGATAAACACTTAGAATCAACCGGATTTATCAGTAGGTACTGATAATATAGATATTGAAATAAACCCCACGTCTTATTTCCTAGCATATGATCACATCGTAGGTGCAAATCCTAAGCGAGCTCTTTTTACTTCTGTAGTATAGGAATCTTCCATTCCCATACGAGATTACCTAAAATCCCTAAGTTATAGAATGCGACCTTATTTCTATTTAGTAATGTTATTAAGTATATGTTTAGATCTCGGAGCTGACCCACAAGCAATATGTTTATGTTGTGTTAATATATTAAACATATTGTGTGGCACAGATATCTTGAATTCTTAGACTAGATAATTAGGACATAATAACAATAACATCACATTAGATTATAATATATATATATATATATATATATATATATATATATATATATATATATATATATATATATATATATATATATATATTAATATATATATATATATATATATATATATATATATATATATATATATATATGTAGAACTGGATTCTCGGGTATTGATCCGCGTTGTGTGGTTTCGGTCCTCAAAAGGACCAATTTCACGACGTTTCGGCAAAGTCGCATTTGCCATCTTCAGGTGATTCGACCGTAGAGTCTGGAAAATCTAGGCGAAACGTCGTGAAATTGGTCCTTTTGAGGACCGAAACCACACAACGCGGATCAATACCCGAGAATCCAGTTCTACACATTACGTCCGCGAGAACCTAAGAAGAAACATATATATATATATATATATATATATATATATATATATATATATATATATATATATATATATATATATATATATATACATCCCGCTATATTCTTGGCGTCCGTACATTGTCGATTTACTATTCTCTCGGCGTCCATGTCCAACTGAGCGTCCGTATGTGCACGCCGAGTGGTATCCCCATTGAAATTTTGCCAGAGGACTCGTATAGTGTTATAGAAGTGTTTGCCGAAAATCGACTAGGACGCCCAGATTATGGTGAAATGAATTATTTGTATGTTACGCTGTATATAATAGTTCAATCAGTTTGCAGTGAGAGGCGCAGCGCGCGCCGCCGTATGTCCGATGTATATACATGATTTATTTCATCAATCCCTCGGCGTCCTTCTTGCATATTTCAGCTTTGACTTCACGGATTCCTCGGCGTCCGTATTTGGCAACATTGTATGTGTAAACTTAACGTTTCGCGAGGAATGTAACTGTACAATAGCTGCTGCGACTGTCCCGATGTTTTATTTCAAATATCATACCAATTTGTTGGAATTACGGAGTGTTATACAATTTGTTCTTTGATTAACTTATGCAGATTTGTCTATTGAAGATAAACTTTAATTTTCATTCGTTGCGTTTGGACGTGTGATATTATTCCAGAATAACAAATGTTATTTGTTGAGTAGAAGGTATTTAATTATTCCACAATGAAGATTATTTTGTATAAAACAAAATAAAGTTATTCAAACTATTTTGTCAACGTTGTTGTAAATCAGAGTTGGAAATTCATCCAACTAATAGCGTAATAGCTTTTTATTTTCAATATTCTAGTTTGAATTCAGTTCATCAAGTGACGAAACAATAGATCTTTCGAAAATTATCTTATATGAATTATTAATGAGGATAGCCGATGTAGATGAGAGCATGACTGCCGATATACGAATTTGAACAAATTCAAATTGGTTTCAAATTACTTTTATTTTTTGTATTAGTTGTAAGGTCTTGACATCCCAATGTCACTTTAGCACAAGACATTTTTTCATAAGACACATACACACACGCACACATACACACATACTTCTACAATATTCTCGAAGCCACTCTATAAAATTATCCTGATCATATTGTTTCTAATAACTCAAAACCGCTGTCTTTAAAGTGGGTGGTGAGCCCATAAAGCTTCATTAATGTATCCTCTAACTACTGTGGTAGTAGTTTACCCAATTTACAAGGTGTTCATTCATAGCATAATAATAATTATAATAATAATAATAATAATCTTCATTTTGAGATATAATTACAATTTATTGCATGTAGAGCAGCCATTGAAGAAAATAGAGTTGATCTCGAAAACACCTACATATTATAAAATTCTCCCATTGTATAGGGTTCCAAGTTTCTTGACATATTATAGATTTCTTTTTTACATGCAGTAAGATTATTGATAACTTTGATGTGTTCTGGAAACTTGTTGAAACATTTGATAGAAGAGTACAGTGCCCCTTTTTCAGTTACACTCAGTCTATTTACAGATTTACATGTCTAGTTCGGTATAGGCCTCTTGTTTCAAATTGTGTGAGTAAATGCCTATTTCTGAACAGAAATAACAGATATTCTTGAATGTATAAAGCTGGTACTCTCTGTATCCTATTTTTCTCCAAATAGCCCCTACATCACTCTTTGCACTTCAACTTTAAGATTATTCTCAATGCTCGTTTATGAATTAAGACCACATTTTCAATATGTCTACTACTGCCAAAATATATCAAACTATTTCTTATTCTTGTTTCAACATTTGCATAATGCACTATTTTCAGTGTTTGAAAGCTTGCATATTTTTTAATTACCCTGAGTGAGTAACATATGTGACTCAGTTTGACAGAGTTGCTCAACATGGATAGCTCAGCATAAAAAAATATCTATATAGACCCCCAAGAACTTGGAGTGCTTACTAACTATGAAGTTCTTTTTACCTAAACTAACATCAAAAGGCAAGTCAGTGCGGGCATGAATTGTTTTGAACAGTACGAGATTTGTTTTATTTTCATTAAGAACCAGTTTATTTTGTATGAACCAAGATTTGGCTCTTTCAGAGTCTAAATCTGCTTTGGCAATCATACTGATCATATCAGGAGCCTTTACTAGCATATTTCTGTCGCCAGCATAATTAATCAACTTACAAGCCTCATCAAGCTTCATGAAATTATTCAAATCATTCACGTAAACTCTAAAAAGCAATGGTCCAGTTATGCTACCTTGTGGAATACTGATGTTTGATAATTTTTCGGAGGATTTTCCCTCAACTTCATCTTTCGTGATCTTCACCGTCTGTTTTCTATCCTCTAAGTATGATCCAAACCATCTTAGAGCTGGTCCCCTTATTCCGCAATATTGCAGCTTATTTAACAATATCTCATGATCCAAGCAATCGCATGCCTTAGAAAGTTCTAAGAATGAGTCTTATGCTAATGTATCATCCTTTAATGGGTCTATTATATGCTGTATGAACTGAAATTGCAGGATGGGTAGATTTTCCTTCCAAGTAACCATGTTGAGAGTCACTTATCAAGTTACATGCTGTTGTAAGAATCAATCTATTACACATTGCAGTTTCAAAGATTTTTGAAAAAGCTCACAATAAGCTTATTGGTCTATAGTTATCTGTAATTTCTGGATCACCATTATTTTTGAATACAGGAATTATACATGCCGTTTTCAACTGAAATATACCAATTTTGAAGGAGTTATTTATGATGTAGACTGAAGGTTCTGCAATTAAACATCAACAATTTTTATCAATTTGTTCGGGATCTCATCTACACCACTGCTCATTCTATTTTCCAGATTTTAACTATATTCAGGAAATCACTTCCACTAACTGAATTAACAAACATAGATTTCATATATTTGGTTGTGTTGCTTATATGTGGCTGATTTTGACGAATTATCAACTCATCAATATAATCAGTTATATAGTTCAAGAAGCTGTCAGCAATGTAATGTGCAATTCCCTGTACTTTCATGGAATTATGTACATTTCCCACGGCTCATTTATTTTGTCACTAGCTTTGTCATTTATATGAGACCAATCTTGATTTTTCATTATGCTCTCGAATTTTTCCACATTATTTACATTGAAACATATGCTATAAGTATGGGAGCATGTGGTTCTCTGAGTCAAAAATTTTAATTTCTGTGCAAAGTGATCTGATATGGAGGTGTGTCTTCAATATTAGTGAACATATTATCTACACATGATGGAGATGATCGTGTAACTCTGGTGTACTTATTAATTTTGTGGATGATGTTGACTGAGTTCATCATATCACAGAATCTGAATTTATGTATTGTTTCATCTTAAACATTGATGTTGAAGTCACAAGCAATTACAACATCTCCTCTCTCATTATATACCACATTAAAAATTTCTTCTAATTTAGAGAAAAATATGTCAACGTTTGCTCCTGAAGGCCTGTCTATAGAAACTATAAGCACTTTTCTTTTTTCAATAATAACTTCACTCGCTACACAGTCAATTTGATTGTCTATTGACGATTTTTTAACTCGTCTCATTCTACGCCCTAAGTCCCTCTTCTTAGGTATATTGCTGTCTCACCATGCTCATTGTCATTTTGTCTACAGAAACTTGCCTCCAAAAAAAATCCTTCAGGCTAAATGTTTTTAGTTGTTCCCCCGTTTTCCAGTGTTCTGTGATACATATAATTCGGGATTATGCGTTATCTGACATCAACTCTTCCAACTCGTCTACACAGTTACCTATTGACTGCACGTTTTGATGTATAATACTTATTTTACAATTTTCCTGATCCTCTGCTTGTTTGTATGTCAAAAATTCCCCCATTATCCTGTCTAATTTGCACAAGAAATTGCTTGTGTTTCTGAAAGTCAAATCTTTTAATGCCAACTCCACTTGGACAAAAACGAGAGTCGTACATTTCTTCTTTCTTCTGCAGAGGAGCAGTAACAACATATTTTCTGAGTCCATTGCCAGTTATGGGAATCTTTTCCACCCATATTTCATCTTCCTCCAATCTAGCTTTGCTCCTAATGTAGCTTTTAATTTCGTCTCCAGTAGCTTCTAGCTTCCCCTTGTGTAGGTATATCCATAATTTTTTTGAACACCTGAAAATCCATCTGTCTTTGTCATTTTTTCTTGATTTACACCATTTTACCTGTTGAAACCCATTATTTTTGATCTGATTGTCAGTATCCGTCTTTGTTTCTCCTGGGCCAACCTTTTCCGGAATTCCAGATGGGCACGATATTAGCCCATTTGGGTGATTGTTAACTTCATAATCTTTTCCGGAATCTGGAGACCGAATTGGAGTATCAATTTGTGCAGATGTGGGACCAATTTGTGTTGGTTGTTCACATTTTTGGAACCACTGACTACCTTGCTCCTGTTTGGTTTGATCGTATTTTGTTCGGCTCTTTGTGGGTAGATTATCTGTTCGTCATAGTTATTCATTGTTTGAAGGAGTAAATCATTATTTATGTGCAAGATATTGTTTCTATCTCTGATTTCTGCAATTATTCCGTTGAAGTACCTATTTTCAGCTTCTAGAAGTTTGTTTTTCTCCTGTAATTCCACTTGTTTTCTTATAACCTCACTGGTCTCACTGAAACTTACCATTTTCTGACCATTCAGAAATAGGATTTTTGGGTTACTTTTTGTATAACTTTTGTGTAAAATACCATAACAAATTATACAGACACATACTACAACTTTTTTCACCTTTTTTTCCACTTTCTCCTCACCATCGAGATCGCCGACACCGTCAGTCGACGCCATCTTAATTGAGAATGAGGATCCAGACTATAGTCTGGTGTTAGCTCATACCCTTTTCTATAAATATTTCAATGATCGGAGTTCATCAGAAATTTCGTCTGCTTCAACGCGGACGAGACGAGCTCAAAATAGTCACCCCTTCACTGTCAAGCTCAAGACCTGCCAAACTCCTTTCTACCAGACTTCATTGTTTCACCGAACAGCTAAGCTGTGAAACTCTCCACCTAGTGGGTTCAGACGGAGGTCTACGCTATATTGACTTGCGCCATGGAAAATCTGCGAAGAAACTATGTAAATAGGAGCATATATATTTGCACAGACAGCCGGTCTGCCCTGGGCGCTCTCAAGTCACCTAGAGTCACATCAAGACTTGACAAATAATGCAGGGATTCACTGGCTGAACCAGCCAAGAAAAATAAAGTCAACTCATCTGGGTCCCTGGATACAGTCGAGTTGAAGGAACTGAAATGGCTTACTGCCTGACCAGGCGGGGGTCATCTGGCGTCCCTGTCTGACAGGAGACAATGGTCGTTGTATCAAAATGCGTGGGGATCTTGTACTTCTGAGTCAACTGTACAAAGAGTGCTCTGACTTGTGGCAAGATCATTACGTATGAGGCAGACCAAGCTATTTATCAATGAGCCTGTACCTAGGCTATCAAAGAAACTCCTTTCTCTGAACAGAAGGGACATCAGAGAGATGACTGGAATCCTAACGAGTCATTGTCATCGTAACAAACACCTCTATACTATGGGCATCGCAGATGATCCTATAATGTAGGTGAAACAGAGAGGTGGGGGAAACTGTCCCTCACATCCTATTGGAATGCCCTGCTTTGACATCTTTCAGGCACCGTTACATCGGCGAAGCAAAACTGCCCCCAGAACAACCTGCTAGAAGAGAATAAACTTCTTACCACGGGGTGCACGATGGGCTCAACTAGATAGGTAGTTTTTCCTTATGCCTATAACCTCCAAACTTCCAAGAAAAGAACGAATGCCTATCTTCCGTCTCCACATTCCACTGCTGACTCACATGATCTTCTTGGAACATTATAGGTTTCCCTCTCATGTAGTCAAAGTATTAAAAAAAAATTAATTAAAACTGGAAAGCATTGATGATATAGATTTTCATCTTGATAGCTCTGACAGAAAGGAAATGATGAGTTACGAGAAACACTAATCTTGAAGTGTATCTCAAAATTTGGTACTTCAAGAATGAAAAAATGTTCATTGGGGGTCATATGTGCTCAAATGTTTAGGATATTTTAAAAACGTCCTTGGCTACTTTCTCAACCTTTGGACTGGACTTTTTTCTTTTGTTTTGGAATATCTCTCGAAATATTGACCGGGAAGAAAATTTATGGTAACAAAAAATTCAACTCCCAATTATAAAATTTTTTGATTCATCTAATTATTAGCCGATTTATGTTTTGCCCCTTCAACTCGAGAAGACTGCGTTTATCGGAACTATTGCATTTGGATCCGAAAAATACGAAAATATTATTTATTTTCAATTTCGATCATTTTTTGATCTTTTTTTTCCTAGGGGGCACGTGAAAGCGGTCATCCTAACTGACCACAAGCAATATGGGATACGCCCTGAACCTACTCGCCAAGTTTCGTAAATAAAGAAGCACTCTCAAAAATCCGTGGGTAAAAACCTTCATTTAATGGACTATTCGTGATATTTTAAACATCAAATTTCATCAAATAAGTCATTCGCAATAAACATCAAACTCTTGACGTGCTTCATCTTCCAAATCTAATGATACATTGTCAGCCGATTTTCTGGAGATTTCAGTTAAGCTGGACGTTTTATTAGTGAATCCAAAAATAAAAAAAAAAATATTTCAACTCATTGAAGTGGCTTCATCTATTATGAAGAAATTCATAAGAAATGTTCGGGTGTATTATTGGTTGTCATTACTTTTGTAATGTTGCTCCATTAAAGAATTAAATTTTGAAATTCGCCTATTTCAAGAAATGTTCATCATTATTTTCATACAGTTTGGTAGATGTACCAAGTGAAGCTAGACCTTGTGGACATAAAAACTGTATTGATTAAAAATTATTCATTCAATGATACGATACAGATATTTTGTTGTACATCCAGTGAACGTAAATGAGCTACTCCCATTCATATTATAGTTGAGAAAATCAATTAAGATCCGAAATTGTATGCATGATAGTTACTCTTTTTGTGTCTATATAGTACTAGTGACAAATGTTTCCATTCAGAACAATTCTCCTTATTGGACGAGTCTGTTAAACACTTGCCAAAAAGTTTGCAACAGAAACGTCAACCATATATCTTCTTGTAGAATGAATGGGCCAATCACTTACAACATTTTCTCCTTTGGCAATGGTCTGGTAAAAAATTTAGCAAAACTTTATTTAATTTATTTTATTTATTGGGTAATTCTATTTTGTCATTTTACAGTCTTCTTTTTCGGTTGGGAATCTTGCATCTGCTGATGTAATTATTAAATGGGCATTCTACAGGGTCATCAGATAGTACGGTGGGAAGAACATCTGCTGGAAGCTTCATCGGTAATCTCAGAAAAACATTTGTTTCTGAAGAATCCAAATATTTTTTCAAAGAAGGATGCTGCTTTTCTTGCCGGTACCTGATAATCGATTTTTTTCCGTCCTTAAAATAGAAAATTCTATTTTGTTTGTAATGTTGTCTTACAAATAGTTACAGATACGATTATTTCAGAATCCTGCTTATAGTTTTTCAATGTAAGATCAGCAAGTTGATGATATATACACTTTTTATCAAAGATATGGGTAGTAAGAAAAAAGATAAATTCTGAAACTTTTCGGAATTATGCGAAAAATCAAAGTTGTTATATTATTGTTTTATAGGTACCTAGAATTTTTTACAATGATATCACTGAAAAATGGAGACGAAATGAACTGAACGATTAACTAATCTTGTTCAAAGAACAAATGTGAAATGACCCTTTTTATTTCTGATACAAATGAAACTTATGTTTCATTTTTGTGCGTCACAAAAGATAAACAGTCTACTTTTACTAGTCGGGTACCATAGGAGTTGTAAGTGTTTGTCTAACGGTTTCACCGTCCTTTGATTTGACGGTCCGTGTCTATTGCACTCGTGCATCGGAGAGGACCTGAATATTTCTACCTTGCCTCTACTCGGTACTGCTATTGGAACATAATCGTGACAACGCCGCAGGACGCTCAGGCATCCGCCACGTAAACAGTTTTTATATGTGGGGACGCCCAGGAATCTGTAATATGAAAGCTTCGTATATGTTGTAGATGCCAAGGTGCGTAATAACAAAGTTGATATCAAGTTTCGGTATATTATTTTAGAATACTAGGTAATTTGCAAAAAAATATCCCAGCAATAAAGCATGAATGTTATTCCTTTGAAAGTGTGGGGGGTAGGTTGAAAAAGATAGCAAATCTTTTTTTAGCTTGACGATGGATTATGCTTCACAGTAGAACAAATCGATGCCGAAGTCTCGCTAATTGTAATGGTTTCATCTTCATGGCAGATTGAGGCTCGAACTAAAACTGTTTTTTTTCTGTTTTCTAATGTCGTTATTTATTGTGATAAAATTGCTCGCTACATGGCTCTGTTACTTTGTTCCGGTGGTTGACTAAGCTGGTACTTGATCCTGCCGTTGTGTGACCATGTGCTAAGTTGTATTTTCAAGGATGGGTTCCCAAATGTTGGAAAGATAATATCCTGAGGCACTGTTTATTTGGGTGCTCTAGGATTTATATTGCTTCTATTGCTGATGGAAGTTTGAGGCTCGGGCTAGGATTTCAGAATCTTCAAGAAGGATTGGATGATTGGCGCCAAGATTATGTTCCGCAAGTGATGATCTATGGGTGTCGCGAAGCCTTATTCAACGGTCATGTTCTTTTACACGAGTAGTTATTGGTCGACTTTACCACAAATGTTACTGTAAGAACAATTCAATTAGTGAAAGGATATTCTTATACTTAGCTAATCCAGAAAAAAACACGAATAAGATCTATGCTTTTAAGGTATCGAATTCAAATCATAGAAGCTATGGTTCAATCGAATTCTATTACTGGCACATTTTTATATTCACATAGGTATGAGACGGTGGAATGTAGAATGCAACATCTACCAATCACAATATCCATTCGGAGTTCAAGAAGGCCATTTATTAGGACCTGTGCTATTTTAAATATTCACTTCTGATCTTTCCTCTTCAATAAAAAGACAATTTGTCAACTGGTTTTGTCACCTTTCTGCAGATGATGCTCAGTTTTACATCTTTCCCGGAGTAAATCAATGATCTCATCAGTGAATTAAATGGGCTTTTAAGTGGTCTCTTGGTGAGTGGTCCGCACTAAACCTATTGATAAATTATCCTAGTAATGTGTTCAGGGTATCCTACCACTAGGAATGAAGCTTTGTAAGAAATCAACACGACAAAAGTGATGATTAATTGTGTCATAAAAATAAGGGAGTGTGCAAGAAATTAATGAACTCATCATTGAATTAAATGGGCTTTTAACTGCTCTTGGGTGGTGAGTGGTCCGCACATAATGACCTATTACTGAGCCCGAGTAAAACTGTAGTAATATATTTAGGGTATCCTATGCAAGTAATCAACACGACAATAGCGATGGATAATTGTCATAAAAATAAGTGAGTGTGCGAGGAATCAGGAATCTCGGCCTCACATTTGAAATTTGAAAACAGCAGATGTGGATTTGGGCATGTTGAATTCAAGTCCCTTTGGAAGACGAAATCATTTCTACCAACTGATGTTAAGGCTGCGTATACCCGAAGTATACTAAATTAGATGTAAAAGATTGTCATCTCATTCTGTATTAATAACAATAATTAGGCACACAAAAACAATGTAGACAATTTTCATCATCAAAGTAAAGCTGAAATGCAGAATTGTATGAAGTAATTTTCCAGGTTGATCAATTTACGGCTTCGAAATAAATTATTGAAAATATGCTATTTTCGTCAGGTCAAATCGAAACTTTCAACAGTTATAATTTTCGTGACCTATGACCTTACTAATCATGTTATTATTGTATTCATACAAAACACTATATATTTAACTATAAGTTGATAAAAAAATCACAAGATCAGATCAATACAAAACCATCATCTACATTATTATAAAATATTGGGAAAGCAATAAATATGAAGTAAAGATTTCGAAAGGTTTCTGTAAATTCTCACAGAAATATGTGCATTTATATATCAACCTTCCAACGGTAGATGAGGCAACAAAAGTGGTTTCAGTGGCGTTTAAGAGCAATAATCATATATCTAATTAGAATCCTTCTCCTATGAACTCGGCGACTACATATAGTCTAGGAGATAGATACATATTTTGGGCCTGAGATATAACATGTTGGTATATGTGTTATGTTTTAGCAATTATTAATCTGAGTATTTTATCCTATGTGAGTTGAACCTCCCACCCCGCCCCATTTTGAAATAACCACCCCAGAAAATATTCGATTTTGGAAAGTGTTATAACACTTGGTGTTTGGTGCTAGTCGAAGAGGGTCCCTTGGCGATCAATATTCAATAAATGCCAACATTTTGTCCCCATGCAGTTGGCAGCACTGGCAGCTTTAGTTATGACCAAATTTGGAACGTGGTATAACACTTTCGGACCAGGCGGAAAATTTTTATTATCAGTGCTCATTACCCGAAAATCATACGCTAACGTGTTGGCACCTCCATCAACTTGTAGTTTTTATGTAAAAGAAAAGCGTGTGTGAGTGCCAACATTTTCACTCATGTTCAACGATTGGGGAGGGGAGATAATATGAAAAATATTCATATCATTCAAATGTGTGACCAAGATTATTTTTTGGCCCAGCCTGGGCTGAAAATACCTCATTTTTGGAGAATAACTGCGATTTTAATGATTTGGAGGGTTTGGGGCGGTTTGGTGGGGGGGTTTAAACACGAAAGAAGATGTTGGCACTCACACAAGCTTTTCTTTTGCATAATAGCTACAAGTTGATGGAGGTGCCAACATTTTTTTTTCCTATTTCAGACGATTTGGTCAATTTTTGGCAAAAAGACCAAATTCTTGAAAATGGACGCTTAGAAAATGTTGGCGTATGGTTTTCGAGTAATGAGCATTGATAACAAAAATTTTCCGCCTGGTCAGAAAGTGTTACACCACGTTCTAATTTTGGTCATAACTAAAGCTCCCAGTGCTGCCAACTGCATGGAGGAAAAATGTTCGCATTTATTGAATATTGATCGCCAAGGGACCCTCTTCTACTAGCATCAAACACCAAAGTGTTATAACCCGTTCCAAAATTGAATATTTTCTGGGGCGGCTAACACAAATTATATTATAAACAGAGGCACAGCTTAGTCCTCTTTTATTGGCAATTTTACTTACAACATTAACAACAATATCGGTTGGATTGCCAACGCATTTCTCATTTATACACGTTGAAAATAATGCTTTATTATAATTTAAAATATGTCAGCAGTAAATAAATGTCGATTTTATAACTTAGATTGAATGTTGGAACGTTTATTGGGGAAATTACATAATTCCTGCAAATGTCCAATCTTCTGCACCGGCGTTTTCTAAACTAGCAATTTCAGAGAACCCCAGAGAAAAAATCTAACGAAATTATATCTGGGGATCGAGGGAGCCAATTCCATGGTCATAAGTGCTGCACCAGCGATCTATTATTTCCAAGTTCAAACATCAATAATTTACCGATGATAATTGGCTTTTATAAATTTTGAAACTAGATAGTAATGATGTATAAGCTTACTTTCTCATATTAACAAAATAATACTTTCCATGAATGCTTTATGAAATCTCATTCTCATTACTTTCAGTGTTTGTTCGTTGAATATTTTATTCGCCATCTGGATGATGACTTCGTTGCTTTTTAACCTATCAGTTGATTTACTTTTCAGAGTCAGAATGTGAGTCAAGCAATTTACGAAAGCGAATGGTACAAAACCGATATAAGAACTAAGAAGTGTTTTATCATGATGATGGTTCGCTCTCAAAGATCATTAAGTCTTCAAGTGGGGGGAATATATGATGCAGATCTGAGTGTTCTGATTAAGGTAAAATATTTCAATTAACACTAATTTCGTGGTTATTTTAAGAATGAGAACAATTAACATGGCATTGCAACAATTAACATGGCATTTGTACGTTTGTATGTTGGTATCGGATATGTTATGCTTTATTGTCCAGGAGTCAGGAGAAATAGTAAAAATAAATGCATATGCTATGGGAACTGCGAATAATCTTTAAACTAGATTCACAGTTTCTATGTAAGTACAGTTTGTAGAATCCAAGTGGATTGGCTTACGTATTTGTGTATTATAGGTATGAATTGAATCTCAAAAAATTGAACGTAATAATGGTATGTATATTCAGTTGCATACCCTGAAACGAATGGTTAGTGATACATACGATACATTGAGCTACGAAGGATGGAAATAAGGGTTGCCATATGATTCTGATGAGACAGAGCAGGTTGAAACAAAGCTCTGCTTATATTTTGTGATATCAGTTTTACTTCATGAATATATTCTTTGTAATTATAATAGAAATAATAATAATAATATTTCTTTATAATCACAAAGAAAACAATATAATTCGAAATAATAGCAATAAGATGGTAAACATGGTTGCTCTCTTATTTGAAATTAATGTGAACAATACGTTTATAACTGATGGAATGGTTACGAAATGAGTCTCGATTTAATATGCTTTCCTGACCTGCCTTCGAAAAGATGATGCGGAAGGTAGTAATTTGATTTCAGCATAGGGTAGATGATTAAACATTTTAGTAGCATTATATGTAAAATACCGCTGGAATTGGGTCGTTGTAGAGATTTGAATGGCGTGTAAGACGAGACGTTAAAATCCAAGATGTACGTATTTCGTTGAGAGTGCAAATGCGAACGTCGTCCTAAGGTATTCCCAAATATATTTAAAAATGTAACAAAATAGCATGCGAAAATTGTAACAAACTAACCTGTGATAACATTACCGCTTGGAGTTTCGAACATACGCTATTGGAAGCAAAAAAAGTATGAGGTCGAGGTGTTACAGGTTCAACATTGAATTCGATATATCAACTGTTAATTAATTCGCTCGCGTTAGGATGACGTTTGCACATGCGCTCTCGTTGGATTACATCTCGGATTTTAACGTCACATACAGTTATATACTCACTTGATTACGCTCAACGAGTTTTTCAATTATCTACTGTTGTGTTTGAGCTATTCTAATCTTACAGATTAGAGAAGCCAAATGAGCTCCAAACCTTTCTTGTAAATTTACCGATTTTGTTTTGGATTCACTGATATCTATATGATCATACTTCCGCAAAACGAAACAGAGTCTGACTGATGCATTTTGGTCTTTCTGTAAAGTTGATCCATCTCTATTCTAGATTGCAGGCCAATTGTGGGGATCAGCTCTTAAAGTCGGGGCGGTTTGCCCTAAGCTGACCCGTGGTCCTGGTGGAGGCATAGGATATGAAACACACTCACTTATAAAAGAGTTACACTTTACTGAATGTAGAGCTTGACGTCATTACTACATAATGTCTTGCTTTACTAAATAACAACAGTACAGATACAAATCAATAGTACTAATGTAAAAGATGATGGATCATTATGAATCTCTCAATATGATATCTGATTATGATATGCGAATATATGAATGTATGAATATAATAATGTAATGTAATGTTATTGTTATTGTGTCCTCGTTAGTCTAGTCTTAGTATATACATCGATCCATCAATAACTACCTTGCGGTTCCCACGGTCTCCATGTCAAGGTAGCTTATACTAAACAATATGTTTATTATACTCGTAACAAGTAAACATATTGTTTGTGTATCGCTATGAATTATAAACATATAAATTAAATACATTTAATAATAGAAATAAGGTCGTATTCTATAATTGAGGGATTTTAGGTAATGTCGTATAGGGATGGAAGATTCCTATACTACACCTCCCAACGCGGGGTAAAAAAATGTTCAATTGCCAGATTATCATTTTTTTCCTATTGAGGTACCTTATTTTCATTTTACAAAAAAACATTTTCCCTTATCTAATCATATTTGATACAATATATCATTCACAAACTTTGTTCTTAGTTAATGGTCACACATATTATTATCATACTGTGGGATTTGCGCATACTCTTTAGTTTTAAGGCTTTTTGCCTGAAATGATGTGATTTCATCACAATATTGTTTCCAATTTATATTAAAAAAAAAACTTCTTTTATATTAAGTTATCACATTTTCGAAAATGTTACATTAGTGAAATGGTTGAGTAGTTAAAATGAAGGTAGTTACCTTAAAATTTCATTCTGTGTTAGTATATTGATTTGCTAAACTACTACATCTTTATTCGTAAGCTTTTTCCTAGATTTCCAATTAAGAGATATTCTACACATCGTTTTAAAATTGTACTTTTATGTTGTAGTTATTTGAATTTTATATCACGTTCAATCTACTTAGGCACATAAATGAATGAAATCAGTAGTGGAAATTAATCAAATGCTAGAAACAGGTGACATAACTTTATCAGTTATCTTCTTTTTGTGGTGGAGGTTTGAACTATGGTGTGTTATCGATAATATTGTCCGTTGCCTGATCCTTTCTTGGTTAGATGTCGTGATGAGTGTAATTATGTTTTGAATATGATTGATTTTATTTTTGTAATGCTGAGGTATATTTTTGAGTTGTTGTTCAACAATTGATGAGCGGGTTTAATTTAGGATGAAAATTTATTAATTAAATTATTATAAGATTGGTAGATGTATATTGTTTAAATTTGAAATTTCTGTTTTGTCATTTACCACATTATTTATATTTTTTTGAATGTTTATCATTTCTAAAATTTCCCTTGATTTTTTGTTTTTTCCAAAACCTATTATGTGGACATTTTCAAAGTTAAATTTATGTTTTTCTGTTTGTGTGTGTTTGTTTAAAGCCTTTTTTGCTTGTTTTGTGTATTTGTGGGCCTTGATTCTTTCTTGAAGATATTGTGTGGTTTGTCCAATGTAAGTTTTGGAGCAATCTTTACATGGTATATTGTACACTAAATGTGATTGTTTCAAAATTGGAGTGGTTGATTTGAGTTTGGTGTAAAACTGTTCTACGTTATTATGACTGCGATGACTTACTTGAATGTTATGTGGCTTGAGTATGTTTTCAATTTTTTCTGATAGACCTGAAATGTATGGTATGCTTGTGTATTTTATAGATGTGTCGTTTGGTTTTTTTGTTTGGTCTTCTCTATTGTAATAAGAACATGTTCTTTTTTTTATAATTTTATTTATTAAGTGTATAGGGTATTGGTTTTGTGTGAGTAGTTTAGTTACATTGTTTAGACTTTGTATTCTGAGGTGAGGGCTAGTAAGTTTTATTGCTCTATCGATGATTGAAATTGCTGTGCATTTTTTATGTGACATTGGATGGTTTGAATTGAAATTTAAATATCTTCCAGAAGTGGGTAGTGTGTACCACTGGGTGAAAATGTTAGATTTTTCTTTGATTAGGGTTATATCTAGAAAGTTTATTTTATTGTTGAGTTCTTTTTCCATGGTAAACGGCAAGGATGGATGAAAACTGTTGAATTGGTTTAAGGTGTAATCTATTCTATTTTCTGGGATTGCTGTTAGGCAGTCGTCTGCGTAACGTTTGAAAAAAATGGGGTTAAAATGTAAATTTTGAATAACTTTTTCTTCTAATTCTTCCATCACTAATTGTGCTATTGTGTTGGAGATGGGGCTTCCCATTGCTACACCTTCAATTTGTTTGTAAAATTTATCATTATATTGAAAATAGTTTGTGGTCAGTGTAAATTCTATTGCTTGGAGAAATTCGGCTTTTGTTAAGGGTGTATGTTCTTCTAAAATGTGCCATTTTTTTTCCAAAATTGAATTTATTAAGTTTAGAGGAATATTTGTATATAGTGAAGTGACGTCAAGTGAAATAAGTTTATGATGTTCCGGTATTTTGATATTTTTTATGAAGTTTTGAAATTCAAAGGAGTTTTTTATATAGTGCCTATAATGTTTGAAAAACTATTTGCTAAAAATTTTGAAAGTTGGTAGAGTGGGGTTTGGTTGTTGGAAACTAAAGGTCGGCAGGGCATGTTTTGTTTGTGAGTTTTTATCAAACCATATATTTTTGGGAGCTGTGCATTGTGTATGGTAAGTTTTTTGGCTATTGTGTTGGAGATTAGATTTTTACCTAACCATCCTTTGACTATTTTGTTATTTTTGTTCTGAAAAATGTTTGTAGGATCAGTTTTGATTTCATTGTATGTGGTTTCATCTGATAAGAGATCTAAAATTTTGTTATTGTATGAATCTTTGTTTATAATTAGAGTTTTGTTACTTTTGTCCGGCTTGACTATTGATATTTGTGGGTTATCTTTTATGAATTGTTTGGTTTTTTTGAATATTTTTGATTAGAAGTTTGTTTTGTTCCAAAGTGTTATTATTTTTTAATTTATTTTTGTAGTTTTTGATTGTGTTCGTTATTTTATTTCTGATTTCATTTTGACTATTGGTTGGTAGCTCTTTAATGCTGGTTTCTATATTTCCTATTATTTGATGAATTGGGATTTGATTTTCATTAATGATAGGTAATGTAAAATTTGGTCCTAATCCTAGCAGTTGAGTCATTTCGATGGGTAATTGTGTATCGGAGTAGTTTTCTATCCAATTTGGTTTATTTTAGACCTTAGTAGAATTGAACTGATCTGTTTTTTTGAATTTTAGAAGGTCAATTTTGTTTTTTTGTTTTTTGTTGGTCTTTTGAATTATTTTATCGATTTTATTTTGCTCGAATTGTAAGAAATTATGTAGTGTGGTATTAGGTATGATATTTTTGATGTTATTTTTGAGTTTCTCTAAATTGTTTGACAAATGGAAGATAGTTTTACAATCAGATATGATTGTATTCAGAATGAATTGTTTGAAAAGCTGAGTTTTTTTGAAGAATGAAGTTTCAAGGTACTTATATTCATATTTAATGTGCTTAAGGTTAAAATTCAGAAATTTGGGTACAACTTTTTCTTTTCTGCATCTAGTTAGGAAAATTCTTCTTGATTTTTGTTTGCAAATATTGATCTGAATTTTGGAGATATGTTTCAGTTTTTTTACGGCGTGATGGCCATAGTTTCGTTTGATTTGTGTAAAGAATCCCATTTCCAGGTCTTCCTCACATCTGCAACTGTTTTTCACCCAATGTTGCTTGTATTTACAGACGATTTATTTGTTTGAACAATCTTCTAATATTTCAAATTTTGGATAATTAATTGGGTTTTAGGTTCAGTATTCAATGAAAAATTACTTTGTCAACGTTTCGGTGGTAGATCTCCACCTTTTTCAAAACTTTTAATATATAAAACTAAAATCGAAAATGTTACATTAGAGAAATGGTTAAGTAGTTAAAATGGAGGTAGTTACCTTAAAATTTCATTCTGTGTTAGTATATTGATTTGTTAAACTACTACATCTTTACTCGTAAGCTTTTTCCTAGATTTCCAATTAGGAATTTAGAACAGTTTTACACCAAACTCAAATCAACCACTCCAAATTTTGAAAAAATCACATTTAGTGTACAATATACCATGTAAAGATTGCTCCAAAACTTACATTGGACAAACCACACAATATCTTCAAGAAAGAATCAAGGCCCACAAATACACAAAACAAGCAAAAACGGCTTTAAACAAACACACACAAACAGAAAAACATAAATTTGACTTTGAAAATGTCCAAATAATAGGTTTTGAAAAAAACAAAAAATTAAAGGGAAATTTTAGAAATGATAAACATTCAAAAAAATATAAATAATGTGGTAAATGACAAAACAGAAATTCCAAATTCAAACAATATGTATCTACCAATCTTATAATTAATAAATTTTCATCCTAAATTAAACCCGCTCATCAATTGTTGAACAACAACTCAAAAATATACCTCAGCATTAAAAAAATAAAATCAATCATATTCAAAACATAATTACACTCATCACGACATCTAACCAAGAAAGGATCAGGCAACGAACAATTTTATCGATAACACACCATAGTTCAAACCTCCACCACAAAAAGAAGATAACTGATAAAGTTATGTCACCTGTTTCTAGCATTTGATTAATTTCCACTACTGATTTCATTCATTTATGTGCCTAAGTAGATTGAACGTGATATAAAATTCAAATAACTACAATATAAAAGTACAAATTTAAAACGATGTGTAGAATATCTCCTAATTGGAAATGTAGGAAAAAGCTTACGAATAAAGATGTAGTAGTTTAACAAATCAATATACTAACACAGAATGAAATTTTAAGGTAACTACCTCCATTTTAACTACTTAACCATTTCACTAATGTAACATTTTCGATTTTGGTTTTATATATTAAGTTTTGAAAAGGTGGAAATTTATATATAACTTAAGAGATATAGAATTAAATTTTCTGAATTATGAAGATAACTTAGATAATTTAACATAGGATTCGAACCCACATTTCTGGATTTCCAGTCCAGGTTGTTTACCAATTACACCACTTTGGTCCTGTAAGATTTTTATATTTTTGTAAATATAAACCTCTGAAAGGATAGTAGATCATTGATGAACACAATGCGATTCGATGCCCTACCATAGATCAACTATTCACGCACATTCATCTAAAGTTCAGTCGTTTTTGAGCGCAGTTGATCAATGAACATGTAAAAGACACTAACCATACATTCGACTACAACAATACAAAAATTTTAAATATTGAAACAAACGACATCAAACGTTTGATATTGGAATCTATTCAAATTAGAAAGAACAATTGTGTAAATGACAAAATAGATTCCAATCTTTCGAAACTTTACAATAATCTAATTCAAACTTAACAAAATTGTATTAGTTTGAAGTGCCACTTTCCACTTGTCTATTTAAAATTCAACCTAAAAAAGATAAAGTATTATTTAATTATGACACTATGAGTAACAATTTTGAGGTTAAATTCCATAGAATTATCTTAAACTTGAATAGTTGATTATGATAGATCGGAAGTGTTTATCATAGAATAACTAATTCATACAATAATCATAGATATTTATAATTGTACAATCTTAAAATATCTTGTATTTAATCAAATTCAATCCATTTCAAATTGTAATTGGCCATACATTACTCTTTCACACACAACCGATCCAATGTTCTCTGCAGTTTTAATTGGATCTTAAAACACAAGTCGGCTGCAGACGCATTTCATTAATCGAAATCACATTAATTCTAAATTACATGGAAACACTAATTCACATTTTGATAAAGACAATAAACATTGTCAAAACGTCAAACAGAATTTTCATTTCATTTTCAGTATATATACGAACCAATATACCAAGAAAACATACAAATATTAAAAATGGTTCAAGAATATCAATAAAAGAATTTATATATATATATATATATATATATATATATATATATATATATATATATATATATATATATATATATGATTCTTCTTATGTTCTCGCGGACGTAATGTGTAGAACTGGATTCTCGGGTATTGATCCGCGTTGTGTGGTTTCGGTCCTCAAAAGGACCAATTTCACGACGTTTCGGCAAAGTCGCATTTGCCATCTTCAGGTGATTCGACCGTAGAGTCTGGAAAATCTAGGCGAACTGCGAGAATCCAGTTCTACATATATATATGAATATATATATATATATATATATATATATATATATGGATATATACATATATATATATATATATATATATATATATATATATATATATATATACATATATAGTAAATAGTAAATAGTAAATAGTAATTTTATTTGGTGCCAGTAATACATAGAGCATTTTGCACAAGTCAAATTACAAAGAAATACATAATCTGAATATTAAAATATAACACATAAAAAAATTGTTAGGAACAGAAACTGCACATAAAGCGTACAAATATGCGATTCGATGTTTTCATCAATGATCTACTATCCTTTCAGAGGTTTATATTTACAAAAAATATAAAAATCTAACAGGACCGAAGTGGTGTAATTGGTAAACACCGTGGACTAGAAATCCAGAAATGTGGGTTCGAATCCCGCCCATGGTTCAATCTTTTACGTTTATTCATCTTTATAATCCTATGTTAAATTATCTAAGTTATCTTCATAATTCAGAAAATTTAATTCTATATCTCTTAAGTTACATACACGATAGTGGCCAATTAGGCAAAGAAACTTTAAACTTGTTTATAATTAACCAGAACAATTCTCAGTCAGTTCTATTGAAATATATAAGAACCGGGATGCTGTCATTTGAATAAGAACTGTCAAGTAACTGCCAACCATAGCAGTACTAACCTACAATCCTTACTTCAAAAAACGACTGAACTTCAGATGAATGTGCGTGAATAGTTGATCGATGGTAGGGCATCGAATCGCATTGTGTTCATCAATGATCTACTATCCTTTCAGAGGTTTATATTTACAAAAAATATAAAAATCTAACAGGACCGAAGTGGTGTAATTGGTAAACACCCTGGACTAGAAATCCAGAAATGTGGGTTCGAATCCCGCCTATGGTTCAATCTTTTACGTTTATTCATCTTTATAATCCTATGTTAAATTATCTAAGTTATCTTCATAATTCAGAAAATTTAATTCTATATCTCTTAAGTTATATATATATATATATACAACAATACAAAAATTTTAAATATTGAAACAAACGACAACAAACGTTTGATATTAGAATCTATTCAAATTAAAAAGAACAATTGTGTAAATGACAAAATAGATTCCAATCTTTCGAAACTGTACAATAATCTAATTCAAACTTAACAAAATTTTATTAATTTGAAGTGCCACTTTCCATTGTCTATTTAAAATTCAACCTAAAAAAGATGAAGTATTATTTAACTATGACACTATAGAGTAACAATTTTGAGGTTAAATTCCATAGAATTATCTTAAACTTGAATAGTTATGATAGAAATACTTATCATAGAGTAACTAATTCATACAATAATTCATAGATATTTATAATTGTACAATATTGGAATGTCTTGTATTTAATCAAATTCAATCTATTTCAAATTGTAGTTAGCCATACATTACTCTTTCACACACAACCGATCCAATGTTTTCTGCAGTTTTAATTGGATCTTAAAACACAAGTCGGCTGCAGACGCATTTCATTAATCGAAATCATCTATTCTTTTCTAAATTACATGGAAACACTAATTCAATTTACAATTTTGATAAAGGCAATAAACGTTGTCGAAACGTCAAAACAGAATTTTTATTTCATTATCAGTATATATATACGAACCAATATACCAAGAAAACATACAAATATTACAAATGGTTCAAGAATATCAACAAAAGAATATATATATATATATATATATATATATATATATATATATATATGTATGCGTTCTTGGTATATATATATATATATATATATATATATATATATATATATATATATATATATATATATATATATATACAGAAACATATGTTATCTTTGTACCAACCTTTTTCTTTACTACATTCTTGCGCTCATCAATTCCTTATCATTGGAATTCTTCATTATGCCTATTTCAGCAATAATGAAATTTTTACACAAATTGTCTACATTTCTCAACAATGCCCTTAGGTACAATGCCGATCGAAATTGTAGATTCATGTAAAAAAAAAATCATTTGTAACTCATATTACGGCTGTCATACTTTTCCACAACGTACCTAAGTCATATGCGGATCAAAGCTGCAGACTTACGTATGTTATCATTCATCTCTATTTCATCTTTATTTTTTCTCCTGTACTGTACTTTTAATACTGCGCTCACATTCATCTTCTTACTTTCCATCCACTTTCTCCTATGACATATATGTAACTGATTTAGCTTAGTAATATATTTCAATTGTTCCGTGACGTCCTGGGTGATCATTCCTATAGTCACTGGATTGCCCTTGAAATATCGAATGAAATATTAGCACGCAATTTCTTTGCTGATTCAAATTGGTACTATGTTCACTATAATATTATAACGTGCCCTTGTCGCTTTTCAGTAAATTGCTTACTGCTGTAAGCTTCGAATCCACGGGCGCCAGATTTTTCCCAAAGGTTTACTCCTTTTTGAAGACTTCTGCTAGGGTCTTCTCCACAAGGCTTGTTACTATGCTATCTGTAGATAGCCTTGTCCCTAGGGTAGCTACAGTGAAGTATAACCAGAGTCCAATGGGCAGAAAACAGTATCGAAATTGTAGGCTTTAATTACAATTGATACCTGGTTATAACTTAGCTCGTTAAAGATGGAGCAGAAATAATTTAATAAAACAGGGAATTCCAAATATTAAAATATATAATGATATTAACAAGTACACTTTCAGAATAATCAATTTAAATGCAATTGAACGGTACTATTTCACAAAATTACACCCAGACGGAAAATGTAATGATGCTCAAACGGTAAATGAAAACTCTTTCAAACTATTTATTCAATTCAGCGGTACCGAATCGGTTGACAAATGATTCAGAATGATCAATTTGCGGAAAAGTACGAACCAAACAGTTCCTAGCGTAATAGCGATATTCGGTAAATATTCAGATAGCCATATTACTTGAAATGTTGTTAAAACGCACTACGATATATCAAACGGTTTAAATACGGTCGGTTCGGATTCGGAAGATATATCGTAATGCCAGGATATAAAATATTAAGACATTTACCTTATACAAAATTTCACTTAAACGGAACACTATTGTTAATTCACTTTTTCAAATCTGACTTGAACTCGGATAATAATTATTTCACTTTGATTCTAATATGATAATCACACTTTAACGGTACGGATTGAAAATCGAAATCACAAAAGAGCTCGAAATTCAAAAACACAAGAGAGATACTGTACGGCTCGAAATTCAAAAACACACAAGAGAGCGATCTTTCGGCTGTCACGGCTTTTATATGTTTTCCGAGGTTCTGGACAGGTCTGCTCCACCAAATCCTTATTTTTGTGCCAATATTTTTTACTTATGCCCCGAACAATGGTTAAAAGTGACGCTACTTTTTAGATCTAAAATTCGCGCTCATGATATCACACCAGTTCCTCCCAGCGGAGTAAACAAGTGTTATCGGAGTTTTTAGGTTGTTCGCCCTTTTTATACATAAGGCTGCACAAAGTTTGGTGTCTTAACTGGCCAGACCCCTGTTTTTGCAACATATTTTATCGGAATGAAATGCAATTTTGAACGGGCATGAATTAGATTCATCTATTTGAATAATTATACTTATTTGAAATTACGGAGATTTAGAAAAGTGGCAATCACGGAATACACATTCGGAATTCATTCATATCTATTGAAATAATGAACTGTTCAAACTGAAATTACATGTAACATCCGTATTTATTGCCTGATCTAAATTAAAAAATCTTTCGAAATTTAAGCTTCGTTACATCTCCCCCTAAGTTCGGTTAAAAATGAAAGAATCTGATTCTTTCATTTTTCAATTCTCATCCGAGAATTCATACGAAAAAAAAAATCTAATAAAAGGTAAGATACCCTAACCTGACGTTAAAACTTGAATTTCCTTCGTCGGGAACATCGCGGAATAGCAATATCTTACTTGGAACATAAAATGAAAATTCTGCTGCGAAACGGAGGACTGCACTTCTTCTTCGGAATGGAAAAACTTGAAACATCTTCTTCGGAACGAACAAACATGAAACTTCTTCTGCTTCGGAAAACAAAACTTCTTCTTTAAAACGGAAAAACTTAAAACTTCTGCTCCTTCAGAACGGATAACTCAAAACTTCTTCTTCAAAACGGAAAAACTTAAAACTTCTTCTTCTTCGGAATGGAAAAACTCAAAACATCTTCCTCGGAACGGGCAACTTCTTCTTCAAAACGGAAAAACTGACTTCTTCCGCGGATCGGGATACTTGAAGATTTCTTTGGAATGCCAAACTTCTTCTTCGGAAACTTCATTTTCAGAACGGACACTCGAAACGTCTTCGGAATGGAACATTTCTTCTTCGGAAACTTGAGGATGTCTTCTTCTTTGGAACGGAAACCTCTTATCATTTTGTTGACATGGGCACGTTCGGCAGCGTACGCACCGCGGTCTCGGTGGTACTACAAAGGATGGACGAGCTGCCTGGTTGCACCTTCCTCTCCTGTGTCCTGGATCTCCACATAGCTCACATAATCCCCTTAACTGGACGGGTACGTAGACCAGGTGCGTCGGGGTTGTCGGCGTAGCTGGGGTTTTCTTAGCTTGAACTTGTTCGGACTGTACCTCTTTCGGTTTCGGCGGAGATGATGCGGCATCCAACATGGTTGTTTTGGTTGAACCTCCATATTTTGAAGTGTTTCATCTAGCACTATCTCAATGAAATCGGACGGTTCGTACGACATATTATCACCTGTGAACATTGAATCATAATAATGAGTAATTGTACTACTTGATACTTTGTCCAACGGTATCTATATCTTTCGGTACCTCGATTCATTTCAACTTCCCGGAATGCCAGGAACATTGTATGGCTTTAGATCTTTGACATGGACTCGTTTCACTTGCTTGCCATCTTCGCCTTTCAGGTCGTAAATGACCGGAGAAATTACTTTGATTACCGTAAACGGACCGGTATATTTTGGGGCCAATTTAGCGGCAAAATGTCGAACACTAGAAGACAGGTGATGCTCTACCTTCATTACTTTATCACCCACGTGACAACGCCAATCTCGACGACGGAGATTGTAATAACGGCTTTGGTGGGTAAAAGCACGGGATAACTGGATACGCACCAGTTGGAAAGTTTCGCGTAATTTCTCTAACCTAGTTCGGTGTTCTGAAATCTGTTCCCGATTCGGATCGGTAGGAATATTTTCCTCGGTCTCCACCGGAGCGGTATAGGAACGGACTATCGAATTTGGAACTTCAAGTTCTCGGCCAAAATTTAAAAAGGCAGGTGAAAATCCGGTGGATTCATGGGGGGCCGAATTTAGGGCAAATAGAAAATCGGGTAGAAACTTATCCCATTTTCTGTGGTCTCCATTGCAAAATTGTGCAATCATGGTTTTTAAAGTTCGGTTTGTTCTCTCCACGGGATTGCATTGTGGAGTATATGTAGGAGTAAGGCGGTGCTTAATCCCAAACTCTTTCATGAGTGTCTTGAAAACTTTACTCTCGTACTGCGTCCCATTGCGCGGTAGCTTTTCTCAACGGCTTACACTGTACCCACTTCGTAAAACGGTCCTGCATGACAAGGATAAAATTGTTTCCCTTGGCGGATCTTGGTAACGGTCCTACCAAGTCGGTGCTCACACATTTCCAAGGAAACTGATTTACGGTCGGCTGCATAAATCCAGGCTTCTGCTGTTGAGACACTTTGAAAGCTTGGCACTGCGTACATCCACGCACGTACTTTGCTATATCGCGGAACATCCCCGGCCAATAATACTTGTGGGATATTCGCGCAATCGTCTTGGCAATACCTAAATGTCCTGCAGTCGGACTGTCATGGTTTTCATTCAGAACGTTCAACCGGAGCGGTTTCGGAACGCAAAGCTTCCACGGATCTCTCATTTCCGGTTCGGACAAGTCATTAGAGTCCCAGAAGTGGCGGTACAACCGATTATCTTTCACACAATAATCCGGATACGCTTCTGGACTCTTTTCAACTTCGGCTTTCTTTAAATTGTACCAGTTACAATTCACGGGGTCATTCAGCACGAATAACTCTTGATTGTCATTTGTTTCCTCCTTGTTCGGCAACGGATCGCGTGGCGGGGCATCAGCCACACGATTCAACACTCCTCTTAGGGGACTTCTACCCCAGGCGGGTTTCACCGTTGGCCTATTCGTAACCCGGAACCAACACGGGGCTAGAATACTCTCATTTTTCAATTTAATGTCTTTCGTCCCTACAGCCGTCTCTACTTTAATTTCACTTTTACAGTTATTCGGTAATTTCGGTTTATTATCGGTATTACCGGTATTACAAACAACGGTATTTTCAACGGCACCGGCGGACCCCTTATCCGCGGTGCGGTTCACAACAGTGGTGCGGTGAGCGGTTTTCACTTCCTTCGTTGAGACCTGTTCAACCGGGATCTGCTTCGGCCTCGCTACCTCGCAGTCCCGCGGACGTTTCCCTGTCCCGGACACGGACAATCACGCAACATTATCCCAGGGCGGCGGCATCTTGAGCAAAATAATTTCGGTGGATTCCGACAATTATTTTTGCCATGCCCCGTTTCCCCACATCTCCAACATGAGATGGGCTGTGTTGCGGTATTCGGCTTCAGCCTGGTAGGTCACTGCGTTCTGAAGTGGCGCGGAGACCACAATCCCCTCAAGTCTGTTCAGGGACATTCGGTATCCCAAACTTGACTGGCGATGACGGTTCAGATGCAGGTTGCCTACCCAGCGCTGACGGTTCCATAATCCTTGTTGCGGGACTTGGAATTTGTGCCCTCACTGACACTGGAAATATCCTCTACTGCATGAGTTTCTGCTCAGCCTGCAGATTCTCAAACTCCTTTGCCTGCAACATTAACGACGGCACGTCGTTAAAACTCCCTTGTCGGATAAATTGCCTATATTCCGGCAATAAATTTCGGTGCAACCAGAACAATTCCCGTTCTGCGGTCATTGCACCATGTCTTCAATATTGGTAGGCGTAGGCTACGGCGCCTTGGGTATAGCACCAGTATACCCAGGGAACTCCATTTTTCCAATCCAATTCAAAATCAACATTTTAAACCCCAAAAATGAATTATTTTTCTCAGGGGTAGGTAACGGAAGAGGGTGCGGTAACCAAAACCAGTCCACACCTTCCTTCCAATAAGGCAGAAGCAATCAAATCACTTGCCCCAATTTGGGCAACGTAACTTTGATTTCGGGAGGTAACTCCAGAACGGTTGGGCCAATCCGCCCAAAAATATTACCAACGGCTTCCTTGGTATCGATTTACTTGGAAAGGAGCTATGACTTGCCCAATCCGGGTTAAGGTTGACTGGGAAAATCAAAGGGCAAAATAAGGGCAAAAATCGAAATTTGGGCAAAACACTGAGGTGTAGTTAACAATTCTACACCTCACGGAACAATCGATTTTTCAGTCAGATTTTCTGTTAAAAACTTGATGTTTCCCCTGAAACGGGGGAGGCGGATCGAAAAACAAATTCCACCAAACAACCTTGGTGAACACGGGGAACAAGTTTCCGTCGAAATTTTTCCAAATTTCCAAAATTCAAAAACAAACTCCTGGGGATGTTTCGAAAACGTATTCGAAACGTCGGGGTCTTGAAGCTTGTTTTTCTGTCACACTATATCTGAAATTTCATTCAAAACGGACTACCGGTTCAATTGCAATAAATTATTCAACATTTCACTTTTTGGAATAAAAAAAAAAAAAATTCCCTCTCGGTCAATTTTCAAAAGTCCCTGCTCGTGGGCGTCATTTTTATAACGTGCCCTTGTCGCTTTTCGGTAAATTGCTTACTGCTGTAAGCTTCGAATCCTCGGGCGCCAGATTTTTCCCAAAGGTTTACTCCTTTTTGAAGACTTCTGCTAGGGTCTTCTCCACTAGGCTTGTTACTATGCTATCTATAGATAGCCTTGTCGCTAGGGTAGCTACAGTGAAGTATAACCAGAGTCCAATGGGCAGAAAACAGTATCGAAATTGTAGGCTTTAATTACAATTGATACCTGGTTATAACTTAGCTCGTTAAAGATGGAGCAGAAATAATTTAATAAAACAGGGAATTCCAAATATTAAAATATATATTGATTTTAACAAGTACACTTTCAGAATAATCAATTTAAATGCAATTGAACGGTATTATTTCACAAAATTACACCCAGACGGAAAATGTAATGATGCTCAAACGGTAAATGAAAACTCTTTCAAACTATTTATTCAATTCAGCGGTACGGAATCGGTTGACAAATGATTCATAATGATCAATTTGCGGAAAAGTACGAACCAAACAGTTCCTAGCGTAATAGCGATATTCGGTAAATATTCAGATAGCCATATTACTTGAAATGTTGTTAAAACGCACTACGATATATCAAACGGTTTAAATACGGTCGGTTCGGATTCGGAAGATATATCGTAATGCCAGGATATAAAATATTAAGACATTTACCTTATACAAAATTTCACTTAAACGGAACACTATTGTTAATTCACTTTTTCAAATCTGACTTGAACTCGGATAATAATTATTTCACTTTGATTCTAATATGATAATCACACTTTAACGGTACGGATTGAAAATCGAAATCACAAAAGAGTAACTGCACTGATCGAAATTCAAAAACACAAGAGATACTGTACGGCTCGAAATTCAAAAACACAAGAGAGATACTGTACGGCTCGAAATTCAAAAACACACAAGAGAGCGATCTTTCGGCTGTCACGGCTTTTATATGTTTTCCGAGGTTCTGAACAGGTCTGCTCCACCAAATCCTCATTTTTGTGCCAATAGTTTTTACTTATGCCCCGAACAATGGTTAAAAGTGACGCTACTTTTTAGATCTAAAATTCGCGCTCATGATATCACACCAGTTCCTCCCAGCGGAGTAAACAAGTGTTATCGGAGTTTTTAGGTTGTTCGCCCTTTTTATACATAAGGCTGCACAAAGTTTGGTGTCTTAACTGGCCAGACCCCTGTTTTTGCAACATATTTTATCGGAATGAAATGCAATTTTGAACGGGCATGAATCAGATTCATCTATTTGAATAATTATACTTATTTGAAATTACGGAGATTTAGAAAAGTGGCAATCACGGAATACACATTCGGAATTCATTCATATCTATTGAAATAATGAACTGTTCAAACTGAAATTACATGTAACATCCGTATTTATTGCCTGATCTAAATTAAATAATCTTTCGAAATTTAAGCTTCGTTACAATATGAATGAAATATGCTTTGTAGCCATTCTTTATATTATTGTTATGATGAATTGAAGTTATTTCATTGTACGCAAATCACATTTATTCTAATCCTATATTAATTCAATTTTGAAATTGTTTTCTGTCATTTTATTTACTACAATCATACTTGTGAAAAAAAGTTTTGAACCTCGTCAGATTTCCAAACTTTACCAATGAAATAATTTGACTATATTGCCATCTACTTATAACCATTTCGAAAAAAAAATTCTGCATAATCAATGCTTTATAATATAATAAATGGTTTCCGTCCTGGAATAATCATATGTTAGCCACATCATTGTTGGTCTAACATTTACTTAATGGTTTTGTGGGATACTTTTCCCCGGCAATAATATATTTGTTTAACTAATTTTAAACAATATGTATCTTATCATATACATAACTATTCAATTATTTGATAATTAATTTACGTTATTCTTACTACTATTCCAATATATTAATAGTTAATACTTTTAAATGTAATTTTTAATTAATTAAAAAAAATTGATAATATTTATGTACTTAAAATACTTATCTATTTAATAACGTAGTTATTTGCTAACTGTTTTAGTTAATAACTTAGTTCCAATTAAATTTAACTATTTGAAGTTATATACTACTAAATTACTCCACTATTGTTCAATACTCCTAAATTGATAAATCAAAATAATATAATATATGCAATATATTCAATTTAACTATAAAAAGTTATTTACTAATAAATTAGCAAATCAATAAATTAAAATTTCTCTATAACACTATTTTAAATTATACACAGCGGCGCATATTTGCGTGCTGTTCTCCTAAAAAAATAAACCTAAAATTGTCTGAGACAGTCATTACTCACATGGTTCAATACATTTTGAAACACTACACTTATGTTGGTTGACTTCTGATGCCTTTTTCCAACCCATCGCTTGCAGCCTGGATGTTTGTCTTCCAATTTCCATTTGCAATTTCCAATTCCAATAATCCACGTAGCAATATGCAGTCAAAGAGTTCTATATAGAACTCTTTGTATGCAGTAGCAGTGAGAATTAAGGAGTCTCAACTTAATATCAGTCTTAATTATATCTTTATGTATATAAAACCTGTTCACGTTAAGAAAGAAATTACATCATGGCACAACGTCAGGTTGAGTATGTTTTCAATGTTTTTGAATACAACTAACCATTTGATTCAATATACTGTGTTGCATACAAATCTAGGAGCTCTTCACTCATTATATCAATTGATACAAATTATTTGTAATTTTAAATGTAACACACAAACTGTTGTAGTGTTATCAAATGTGTGAAGAGAAATAGAGTACTTACTCGTTCTGCTACCATCGAATCCAAATTCAATAGTACCAAATAATATATTTTGGTATTAAATGACGGAAAGACAGTGAATGACAAGAGGAAGTATTTCTCAGAAGGTGCATCCCTGTTGAGAGTTTAGTTGATCCAAATAGAACTGATCTTACACCTGGAATATTCAGATAAAGATATGGGGAGTTTACTTTCAGCTTCAAGGCAATATTATTAATCCATACTGTGATGTTAAAATGAACATTATTATTTATGAAAACAAACACTCAAAATACCCGATTATTGAAAATTCCAAATCAACGCACGATTTACAAATCTCAGCATCATATGTCAACAGAAATTCAAATAGAATCCATTTTTGGAACCATACAAGTTGGAAGATTATCTTTCATATTAATTATTTTTGATCATGTGGATGCGTATTTAATTTTCTGCTGTAACATACTATATATTAATGATGTTGATATAGGTAAATTTTGTTCAACATACTATGAAATAAAAAGCTTAATTACTTTCGTAGCACAACACATCACTTACAGTGTTGAATCCACTAGTTCTTGAGAAAATTCATTTCTGTTACATCTTGTATAATTTACAAGAGGTTCATAAACGATATATGTATTATAATACCGTGTATATTAGCACGAATAAAATACATCAACTACTACTACTTCTAATATGGGAAATAAAACTATTCTGATAACTAACAGTTTCGAATACAGATATAAAAATTAAACTTCAGAAGAGGAAGCATAATGCTTTAAATCAATATCATTTATTTGTATCAAATTTGCTATTGTAAGTATTAAAATTGCTGTTGTAACTCGAGGTTATTGCACAAGCCCATCAAAATAATGAATATAACTTAACTGCTTTGAACAATGTAGTTCCTTTAAACAGTGCACATTAAGCCATAACACAGAATAATTCACTTTATCAGGATGTCTCAATAGACTTTACCCATATTTCTGGTGTTGTTTTTCCTAGCCTCTATCCACATAGCCACTGATTTTTCCGCCGATCTTGATATCTTGATCCCGGTAGTAGTTATACCCAAAATGTATTCAATGGGGTTAAAAATGTAGTGGTAAGGGGGTGGACGAAGCACTTCGTTGGTCATATTTTTCAGGTAACAATTATCTGCTACGTACAGTAGTCTGTCGAAGTTAAAAGAGCATCATTTAAAGTTATGAAAAATGTTTGATGTTTTACTATAATTTCATGACTAGGCCCGTTTTGGTTTCATTCTACTGTCCCAATCCAAGTGCACTACGTATATCTGTGGTTGTCCTAAGGTTATAATTAATTTTTCCACTACACGCTCAACTTCATTTACCAAGAATGAATACTAACTTTGAGTATTGTCGAGAGGCTGATCAATTTTGCAAAATTTAAGATGCTGATGGGAATCTGTAGTGAGTCGTGAATAATAAGGACCCTAAAATGCCGTCGAGGTATTGGCCGCAGAGGTCGTATTCGACCTTCTTCTATGTCAAACAAAATTCCGGAACTGCTTTGTACTATTCACGAGGCTAATACTCTTATTTCCAATTCTCTTGGTCTATGGTATGTTACGATTTATCTATACTCTCATCTGTGTAATTTTTACTGATGGGCAAATTATCTCCATGTTTGTAATGTACATACTACTATTGTGAACATATGAGTTTTGTTTTTGTGTTTACTGCCTAATATTCTATTAAAATTTTAATATGCTGATGTTTTAAATGAATGTATATGTAACATGGAGAATAAAGTATCTATCTTTCAAAGTCAACTGGCAGTGGACGTAAACAATGATTGGTGCGTTGTCACAATATACTATATAGTACTATAGAGGGTATTAGTTGTGTCGAAGAATGGTATTCGCACCACCATTGACTTAGCCGTAAAACTCCAGCTCGTCTTTTCGCAATTATGTTTTAGAGACGGGATTAATTGCTGGTGGAATTTTGTTTTTGAAGTATATATCTAATTGTGAGTTTTTGGAAGATATAATCTTTTTTTTTTAAACTTATTTGTTTTACCAAACCAGTACCATGGTTGTAAGTTAGAAATTTTATTGGAGAGTAAAATGCTCTGACAAATATGACCGTGTCCTTGTTTACATTCACTGTTTGTTGATTTGAAGGAATTTTAAATAATAAAATTATCTTTATAATTGAGACTTTGCATTTGTTTCAGCTATTGAGAGCGATTTACACCTTCATCACGATATTTAGTAAGGGAAGATGAATTTAGTGTTCACTACTAAAGGCTATTGTGAGCGATTTACAACTACATCACGTTATTTAGTTAGAAAACTTGAATTTAGTGTCCACTACATATCGCATTGAGGAATTTTTGCGTTACACATATAGATACATTTATTCTATTACACTTAACTTCTAACTATTATTATATTTAAATAAATTTGGTTGCTAGCTCAATGTTTTAATTTACCATGTTTATTCCAAATATATATATATACTACCTTTTCTATTTGCTTTGGTTAATTCAATATCGATGATATTAGTAGTTTATGAAGAACAATTTTTAAAGAAACTTCAATAAATATATTTCAAGTTGACAGATTTTATCTTTTTTCAAAAGAAAAACTATAAGCCACCGGCCTTTCGAGCGGATACTAACGATAGGCAATAATAAAATTGGTATTCCTCAGCCTATAAAGAATCTGGATTGTGAATAAATCAGTAGCTTAATAATGTCCAAATCGATGCAAAAGAGTGGGGACGGAGTGAGCTTCTTAAAAGTAAAACTGCGTTTGCTGAAAGAACTTTTCCGGAAGCGGCATAATTTTATGCCATAAGTAAGAAGAGTTGCAGTTCAATAAGACAAAGTGAAGAAGCCGATTTGAATTCGAAACCAAATTCAAGCTGTGCCAAAACAACAAAGAACTAAAAATCCATAAAACAACAAGTCTAAATCAAATTAAGTACAAATGAAGTAGAAAGAACTTCTACAGAAGCATCATCAGGAAATGTTAGATTTGGAGTTGAAAATGAGACTGGCAGAGGTGAATATAGAAGAAACTACTTCCGAAGAGGAATTATAGTCGATAGGTAGCGAGTCAAGGAAGGAAAGGCAGAACTGCCATTTGTAATTATTGACAGATGATTTTCATCATTTTCAGAATGATGAACAAGGAGCTTAGTCACAAATAGCCAAAATACTAACAAGACAAACCATGCCGAAGGATTTCTCCCCATTCGGTGGTGAATTAAAAAAATTTCTTGACGGACTTGCTAGGAAAATTGTGGAAAGTTTATTTTACTTCAAAACGTTGACAAATTTATTGAAATTTCACAAAACCGATTCGAATGTCCCGAGCATATCTTTATGATGTTATTGGACAGAATCAGATGTTATTCTAAGGTAAAAGAAGATAGATTAGATATACACAATTCGAATAAAATAACACAAAATCATAGATTGGTTGAGTTCAGTTTATGGTTGGAGCTTGTCAAATTATATTACCAAAAGAGACAACAAAAAAAAAAGAACTTACGTCAAAAAAGATGCGATGACAACCACTAATTGACTCGCTGGAAATAAAAAGTGCATTTGTTGTTTTAATGAATTACATCATCTCAGTAAATGTTCGAAATTCGAATTCATGACAAAACATGAAATTTCGTTACATTTAAAGGGATTTGTTTTTCTTGCTTGATGCCATTCCATAATATGTAGGAATGTAGGAAAATTAAAGTAGGTGGAATAAATAATTGTACAAGACCCAACAATCAGCTGTTTCATAAAATCGAAATTTCTGAAAATGATGAAAATCATCATGCAAATGAATCCGAAATCAACTGTTATATTCCTGCAAATAGGAATGTTTTATTGGAAATTTCACACCTCTACTTTTTAACCAATAAGATGCCTTAATTTTGAGTAGTTACCATGACAACTAAAAAAATTTCCGGAAATTTTTTCGTGGCACCACGATATTTAGGTGGAAATTTTCTGACAGTTGAAAAGGTCAACATATGATCATGTTACTTGTAAAAAAAAAAATATTTCTACCACCTTTAGTTAACTAAAATTACCAAATGGCCAGAGACTAGGCTAGTGCCCATCTGAGTTTCAGCATTTGGTTTAACTAAAGTTGGTAATTTTTCATTAATTAACGAAATATGGCGAATATACTTACCAATATGATTTTTTTAGAATTTATTTCATGTTGAACTAATATCTTCATTGGCAAATCTCTATTGATATCGACTAATAAGCAAAATAATAACGAAATACATTTAATTATTATAGGTTTTATTAATATCAAAAACACAATTATTATAAATGTTTGTGGGCTGGCTTGAATTGGTGGTTTGAATCTGGGTACTTTCTGTTTTATTTTGCATTGTGCTCTGATCATGATTAAACTTGCTAGTATTTGATGAAGTTCTCCTCATGGATTCAATCATCTGATGATGATGTTCAACGTCCAATTGTAAGTAAGGTTTGATTGACTGACTATTACTGTGTCCAGTAATTTTAATGAGCTGTTGTTCACCAACTCCTTCCTTGGCCAAATTGGAAACAGCTGTTGCTCTGGCAGAATGATTAGTTATTTTTACTTTTTTAGTGTCAATTCCTATATCAGAGGCTGCTGATTTAAACCATGAAGATACAATGTTCTTACCAACTGGGCTATTCTTGTACCATCCTTTCGAATTGGGTTGACTCCAGTACGGATTTGGTGTTGAAAATAATCTGTCGGTCTGAATAAGATTTCCCCTTTTTTCCATCAACTTCTTAAACAAACGAACCGGACATATTTGTGAATTGCCGAAATTTGAAATCAACCATTTACTATCCGACAGTTTTTTAGAACCTCCTTGTGTGGTTTTAGAGAATATTGGATTATATTCTATCCGACCTTTTGGGTTTCCGAAATTATCAGTTTCTTCTTTAAAGTATTGGATACACGCAGAATATCCTTCCCCTCCTCTCCATGCCGCTGCAATCCATCTGGAGTATTTTCATCCAACATTTCAATAATTTTTTTGTATTCGTCACTGGTTTAGGCTGCAGCACTCACTTTTCTTTTTAATGGGTCTCTCTGTAATTATTTGCGCTTAGCATCGCGTGCAGCTCTGGGGGTCGCAAATTCCACATCAGAAAACGGATTAAATTTTATTTTATATTTTTCGTAATAAATTTCTTGTAACTGCTTAGCAGTAGAGTTCCACAACACTTTGACCACACTTTCCTTATAATCTTCAAAATTTTTCTTTTTCATATTAAATGCGTAGTCCTCCAGTATAGTAGCCAGCTGTACTACACTCATACACTCATGAATATTATACAACTTGTTGTGATATTCATTATGAGGTTGTTTATATATTATTCACCCGTTTGTTTATTTATATCGCTATGCTTGAAGTCTTGTCAATGTCAGTTTATTTATTGTCAAAACTGTTTGCAAGATTTTGTTGAATAAAGCTTATCTTCTCAAGTCATTAGTTTTCTACAACAATTTATTCAACAAAATCAACAGGCCACTCCATTGGTGACTCCAAAAGGTACTCTTGTGAATTGGTATAATTGTCCATCAGCTTCAAAAGCTGTATATAGTCTGTCTGATTTATGAATTGGTATCTGATGATAAGCACTACGAAGATCTATAGTACTGAAAACTTGAAAATTAGATACGGCTGCAACAACATCTTCCATATTTGGAAGTGGGTATGCGTCTAGATAAGTATATCGGTTTATAGTTTGGGAATAGTTAAGAAAGATATCTCCAATTCTGTTGTAAAATCTATTGATCCACATGTTCCATTTGTTGTTGAAACAGATGCTTCAGATCATGCAATTGCAGCTTGCCTTAGTCAAGCAGAAAGACCAGTGGCATTCTTCTCTCGAATGTTATCATCTTGTGAGCAAAAACACTCTGCTGTTGAGAAAGAAGCATACGCAATAGTGGAATCACTAAAAAATGGCGACATTTTCTCGTTGGTAAAAAGTTCACTCTTATAACGGATCAGAAATCGGTGTCTTTTATGTTCGATATGAAGCATACAAGTAAAATCAAAAACGAAAAAATTGAACGATGGCGTTTAGATCTATCCTGTTATTCTTACGATATAGTATATAGATCAGGGAGTAAAAATACTGTAGCTGATACCTTCTCTAGAATTTGTGGTTCTGTTAGTGAGAAAACGCTTTTTGATCTTCATCAAGCTCTTTGTCACCCTGGTATAACCCGTATGGTGCACTGGATAAAGTCAAAAAATTTACCATACTCAATAGAAGAAATTCGTAAAATGACAGTTGCATGCCCTATATGTCCTTTTGCTTTTGCCTGCGCTGATATGACATCAAATACTGTAATAAAATGTTTTGACCAACTCTTTGCACTTTTTGGCATGCTTTACTATATACATTCAGATCAAGGAACAAGTTTCATGTCTAAAGATTTAAAGGACTGTCTACAATCAAGAGGAATTGCTACTAGTAGGAATTCTCCATATAACCCAGAAGGAAATGGTCAGATCGAGCGTTATAATGGTATAATTTGGAAAACCATCACATTAGCTTTAAAAACACGACAGTTGAACATTAATAAATGGGGGGAAGTGTTAGCTGAGTCTTTGCATTCTATCCGTTCACTGCTCTGCACAGCAATCAATTGCACTCCTCATGAAAGAATGTTCAATCACATTAGAAAATCTACATTTGGTAGAGCAATACCAACGTGGCTATCCAATCCTGGACCAGTGTTCATTAAAAAGGATGTCAGGAATAATAAGTATGAACCGCTTGTCGAAGAGGCTGATTTGATTGAAGCTAATCCTGAGTATGCTTTAGTCAAACTGGCAGATGGTCAAGAAAGAAATATCTCCTTGAAACATATTGCACCTAGAGGAGAAATTCACCTTTTAGATCAATCAGTAAACCCTAGTTTGGATAAAGCAGCAACACTATGTCTGAAGATGATGACCAATTTCAACAATCGACTGATATTGAAGATGATGACAGAACAATAAATTACCAAATTCAATACCAGAAATAGAAAGCTGTCCCAGCCTCTAAGACCAAAACGAAATCAGAAAATACCTAAATATTTAGAGGACTATGTAAGAAAATAATAGATGGGGAAAATGTTGTGATATTCATTATGAGGTTGTTTATATATTATCCACCTGTTTGTTTATTTATATCGTTATGCTTGAAGTCTTGTCAATGTCAGTTTATCTATTGTCAAAACTGTTTGCAAGATTTTGTTGAATAAAGCTTATCTTCTCAAGTCATTAGTTTTCTACAACACAACTTTTCGTCACAAAATTCGACAAACTGTTTCCATACACTTGATTTTGATTTTCGGGTGTTATCTGGTGCTATATTTTGAATTTCTTGTCTAATTACTTGTTGATTTTCTTTACCAAATCGCGACATTTCGCTATACAGTTATTAAACTCAACGTACAGACGTTTTAAACTAGTAATTATTAAGCTTTGTGACAGAACCGGTTAAACAAAAATGACAAATCAACATATGTCAAAAACAACAATACCCTGGCCAACTTGACAAGCAGTGAAATTAATTTAGAATGTCAGATTGGATTAATAATTTTTTTCCAAATTATGGTGTGAAATTTCCTTACCGAATACCACGCAAGCTTAATTATTCCTGGAAATTTTCTTTCGGGCACGAATATTTTAAGAAAATATCCCGAGTCGCGAAGCGAATTTTCAAAATATTCGTGCCCTCAAGAAAATTTCCGGAAATAATTTAAGCTCTTGTGATATTATAAGTGAAAATTCTACCTGATTTTAAATCGTGGTGCTCTTCTAGATGATGCTTCGACAAGACCTTGATTGACCAGGATTTAGCTGATCATCTAGGTCGCGGGCGGTAGAAGGTAGCTACTACTTCATTACCAGAATAATAATTGATAATACATGCTTTAACATTAATAATCGACCAGTACAGTGATACAAATTGAACAGTTTGTAATACCACGTGTAGATTGAGAAAGTGGATTAATCAGGAAATAAGGAGGTAAAGTACAAATTACGATATAGGTATTATACAGGTTGCCAATATTTCGAGTGACACTATGGAGATCATCAACTTCATTTTTTCCTATGGATGCTATTCTGAATTTTAACGTGTTAGATAACTTTTTTTCCTCTTTCCAACGATATATCGCATATGGTAGTCCGAAATCACTTCTTTCCAAAAACCCAAATTTTCATTATTTGCTAAGAGTGCTTTGGAAAAACAAATACTTCTTCTTTTGTAGACAAACGTTGTGCTTTAAGGTAGACAAAATTTTGATAGTTTCATCCGTCTGTCTGGTCGCGGCGTTGAATTAGTTGTGTTCAGAAAGTTTGATTTTCAACTTAACAAAATGAAACAACATTTGTTTTGCAAGAAAATTGTGATTCAAATTAGAACGAAATACATAATGAGAACAGATAATAGTTATTAACGAATGCAACATTCCAGCATGTATTCAAATTGCAAACCTCCTAATTCTAAGCATCATGCGCCATCTTGCTGGAACCAGATGGCGTTCAAATGATTAAGAGGAACGTTGTTGTCGATATAATCTATTGGAAATGTCCTCACGAAATTGAGGTAGCTATTAGCGTTTAAATCCTCTCCATAGAAATAAGAACCTATTATTGTATCCGCCAAAAAACCGACCCACACGTAAAGGCTAAAACGTATTTGTGGTCACCGTCCTTGAAATTGATCATTTGACCAATGCGATTAAGCATTCCAACATTGGTGAATTCATATTCAACAGACTATATGACAATATTGAGGAAATTTGGATTTTCCTGAATGTCATTATTCACAAACGTGCAAAAAACTACCCGTCGTTCATGATATCTGGGATGAAGCGTATGAGAAATATGAATTGCCCAAGGTCGATGTTTGTGTTTTTTAAGGGTTCTCCAAATACTTGATGTGACGGTAAATGCAGCTGGGCTGCAATTTATTTTGAGGAGACAGATGGATTGTCTTACACCTAACAAACAATTAAATGACGAATATTTTAGTATTTATGATCCTGTAAAATTTTCACCGCTTGCAAAATTTCTTGCTCATATTCATTGGGCCTAGCACCATATTCTCGTCTGCGTTTTTCAAAGAACCATCATATTCGCTCAAGTTTGTATGCAGCAAACAAAAATACCTCGAACTAGGCTGTTGCCGCTCTGGATAACGCCGTAAATATGTTCCTGCAGTCATATGGGAATTTTGATTAGAAGTGCAGTAAATTTTGATCGTATCTCTTTGTTCTTCATTTTCGCCATAAAACTAGCACAAACGTAAATGACAAGACTTGAAATACGATCAAACTGTCAACATTTTGTTTACAACAGAAGAAGAAATTGCTTTTCCAAAGCACTCTTCGCAAATAATAAAAAAATTTGGATTTTTGGCAAAAAGTGATTTCGGACCACCATATGCAATACATCGTTAGAAAGAGAAAAATAAAATGTAATCTAAAAATGTTGAAATTCACAATGGCATCCATAGAAAAAATGGAGTTGACAGGTGTTTCTCTGCCATCTTGGAAATTATTGAGAAGGAGATGCCTTATTTGCATTCTCCACAAAAAGTGTCTGAATAATGTCTTAGTTAGAATTGTCTAGTAGTACTATTGGTTTATCGTAAAAAAAATTAAAAACGAAAATCGGAAATTATTATTTTGCGATATTTTCAAAACCATTGAACATATTTCAACTTTCTTTTCAGATTATTATTCAACATGAAAATACGCAACTTCGCCCTAATTCAATCAACTCCGTATCTCTTAAGAAAGGCGAGATCCTCATGGTGTCATTCCAAAAAAATGGACACCCTGTATGTGAATATCAAATCAACGTCGTCAATCGACATATGTTCTGGTTAGATTCAAAAAATGACTACAACTACTTTTTATTGAAATATAAAAGAAAACTAGTTGGTATCACTGAAAACCAACAACACAACAAGTGAGTATCCAGAATGAGTAAATACTACTAACTAGTTTGTAATCATTAATTGTATATAACACCGAAGACATAAAGGAGTCCATAGAACGAACTATAACAACACATGCTGAAAAATTACAAGAACTAGAAAAATATAATAGTTATATATCTATGGTTTCGGCGTTTACGTAGTGTAAATTCATAATACTTCAGAAGTTGGAGAATAAAACTCAAATTTTACACAAAACTTTTAACATTTAATTTAAAAAATGCTGACAAATTGTTTCACCACACTGTGGCATTATCAAAGCGAGGAGTTATCAACTAAAGCTAAATCTAAAAGTATGTCCTTAAATATCAGGGATCAGAATGTGGTGCAAATTGAGGGATGGGGGTGGATAATGGTGGGAGTGTGTTTACAAAATTGTTAACAAGCGGTGAATTATATGTGTCGATTTGATCATTTTTTAAATTAAATGTTAAAAGTTTTGTGTAAAATTTGAGTTTTATTCTCCAACTTCTGAAATATAACAGTTAGCTAAAAACCAAAATTGAAATTCTTGAGCAACGTTCAAAAAAGAACATCGTAATTTTTGGGATAATCGAGAGAAAATAAAAATTCAGTGGAACAATAACCGAAGTAAATGATTTAATAGGTGTTGTAATAACAAAGCCTGTTGATAATGCATTTGGATTTGGCAAAAATCCATATAAAAAGGAAGTAATAGTACAATTTGTTTCCAACATTAGTAAACTTGAAATACTAGTAAACTATTACAAACTGAAAAAACCAACATTTTAATCTCGAATGATTTGGCACTGAAACAAAGACAAGATCAGGAAATACTCGAACAATATTTAAAAAAGTAATAGCAGATAACCACAAAGCCTACATCAAAAAAAGAAAATTGCACGTAGATCAAAATATTTATATCACTAGAGAGCTAAGTGAACTTGAACTAAAAGCACAACGAAACACTAGAATTACTCCTAATTCACCAGAAACTAGGGAAAACAATTTACTTGAAATTTTAGAAGAAGGAAATAATTCCAACAATATTGGTACGTTGAGAGAATCTATAGAAAAATTTGATCAATGTATCAATAAAAGACAAGTTCAAACAGTATCTCAAAAGCAAACCCAATAACTCAAACAAAAGGATATAAATTAGATAAAAAAAATTCCCGGGAAATAGGTCACATTAACACTCTGTTTTAAATTTTCGTCTTTACGTACGTTTCGGTCTCACGACCATCATCAGGTCTACCTGTATGTGTTATATGAATATCACGATCGGCTCCAAGACAAGAAAAGTATTCCGGTATATCTCCACTTCCTAAAATGAACCTTAAATAAAATTGGAACATAACCAAATCAAACTTGGATCAATTCATAAGAGATTTTCAAAACAACTAATGAATATTCAAATATAATTTAATATAAACAAGCTCTTAATAATGATGATGAAGACTTTCATTGTTGTTCATAACTATACAAGAAACTTTGATGAATTCATAGTATCAATATAACCTATAAAATCTCATATAGACGGACCCATTCTTTCTCAAAATAAATTAATTCAATTAAATATACAATCAGGCCAATTACATGCAAAATGATGGTGTAATAATCTACATAAAAAGTTGCTACCACCACCGTTCCAAACAACTACTTTAAAAGCAAATAAAATAATAAGTTTGGAAATTTATTACCAAAATAAAATTCCAAAATTCACCACTGTGCAAAAATACATTAAATTTATTGAATAATCAAATAATCTATCGAAAGAGCAAGGAATCAAATATGAGTATACTGTTGTGATATGAGATGTGAACATGAACTTACTTGCTAATACCGAATCCACTCATCACTACTTGGAAAACGGATTTTATCTTTAATTAACAAATCAACCTGAATAAACACGTGTATTGATCACATTTTTCTAAAAACGTGAAGTATGGATTTAATCGAAGGGATTACAAGACCCGCAATCATAACAAGCAATATAACATACCACTATATAACTGCAACTGAACTATGTACCTATACCAAAACACAGAATAGAAGAAAATAAAAGAGTCTATTAAACCAAAATAGATGACAAACAACTGCTAAAAACTATAGAAGAAGAGCTCTGGGTAGACATATATAAAAGTATTAATGTCAAAATAGCAACCATCGAATTTTATGAAATATTTTTCAAATATATAGAAGATCGATTTAAAATAAAACATGATAATATATCAAGGAAAACATGTATCACACGTTGCTTAATGAATTCAATAAACAAAAGAGACATAATGTACGAAAAAGTTATTAAAAATACGAAGAATATAATATTGAAAAACGAATACAAAAATACCGAAACAAACTCAATGAGAAATTTAAAATACATTCATTTAAAAAATATGACGAACAAAAATAAAATTTCGTATCTGGAATATAGTAAAATATTTACAAATTGAACAAACAAAAAATTGAAATTAAACATATAATAGATGAAAACGGAACTACAGATTGTAACGACCCGACTTTTGAATGGATCGTTACATATCATTATCACGATAGAAACCTATAATAATTTGATTTTATATCCTTGAACTTCCTTCCAATTAAAGAACTCTATCTTAAATGGTATAGTTAACTGTATTTAATTAATACGGAGCGGATTCAACGAACACTATATTGTTACCCCCACATCCGAATTATTAATTAGGAAAGGAGACTCGGAATAAAACCGGTTGCGGTTGATAACTAATGATCTTTGGTGTTTCTGTGTAGACAAGGTAGGTCTTAATCAAAGTTATTAAATTGTTTTTTTGAGTAGCATTGAATCTTTAATATTTCATTCATATCAGGCTTACTCTGATTTATACAAAACTTTGATTGTTTCCTGCTCTTATTACAGGCACCTAGATCTCTTGATTATAGATATTGTAATTTCATATTATCATTTATTCAATTGAACAAATCACTTGATTCCATTTTCTGAATACACGGGGGATTTTTATATCGTATATTTTTTTTGCTTTGAACTCTTCGTAATACGAACAACGTAGCATTATCTAAATTGAAAAGATACGAGACACGTAGAGGATGGGCTAGAACTAACCACTCCATAATTATAATTCCAGGAGCCTTGTTTCCAATACCTTCGATTATAGAGTTAACGTGGGACTTGTTAAACAATCCCGTAATTGTAATAAAGAGTCCTAATAATATGAAATCCACTCACGTGGTTCTAGGAATCTCTGTACATTAACTCATATCTAACTTCAAACTCAATTCATTTTTCTCTAACCTTGTTTGAATTCATTTTGTTAAAATTGTAGTAAATTCTGAATAATTGTCACATATTAATTTAATTTGTAATTGTAATCATAATTTATCTTGGCTTCAGCTATCAACATTTTTCTAGCTTAACTCAGCTATTCACAGCGTCAATACTGAGCCATTGCACATATTAAATTTTACTTCTCTTGTGGACATCCTACTCGTGTATTTTCTTTCTTTTTCGATAGGAGGATATTGGATCCAATACACTGCTAGAGATCTCGCGGAGCCATTATCAGGACCACAGGAGGAACACAGGGGAGTAATTTTAATATCTCTGTTGCAACTTTCATTACCATGATGAATTAGATGCTGGTCGTAATTGCTGAGTCAAAGTAGATTGATTACCTTCATTTATAATTGTTTCAGTTTTATATCGGTGCCCCGAAAGGGCATGCGAGTTTGTATAACTATTTTCCTATTGTTCATTAATAATTGAATACATTTGTTATTGTTTTTATATGCTTTGTTTCTTTTCCTTTTTACTTACTACCAATTCAATGATGCTTATTTCTTTATTTATAACAGCCTGAAATTCTTCTTTTTTAACTCGTGGTGGCGCCCAGGGTTTGTTGTTTAAAAAGTAATAGGGCATGTATCATCATTGTTAACGTAAAGGGCCGAACAACCACGAATTTGAGCTAGTTTGGGAAATATTAGTAACTTGGGTAAATTCATCTTTTTGATTAATTTAGAATCAAGGGAAGGTGGAAATTGTGTAGCTTACATTTGGCCCACAACAATTATTATATTACATTTGGCGCCTATAACGTGTTTAAATCATTGGTAGATAAGCATAAAGGAAATTAAAGCGTATTTTCAGTTTGACCAATTTTGAATCATCTGGTGAACTTCATTTATTTTATTGCATGTGATTATTATTTCATATTGATCTTTTATTCCGTTACTGTTTGTGAATTATATTCCTCAAGTTTCAAGTGATAACGCTGCGAAACAGTTTTTTATAGTGTCATTCGATATAAGTTTATTTGTAGGAATTTTTTTGTACGTTGCGGTACATATTGATAAAGAACTTATAGAGAATTAGGTTACACGGAATTCAAACAGTAGGGTAACGTGTTATTTCGTTTTGAAGATAACCACATGCTAATTTGTTATATTTTTACCGGATTCATTTGGGTATTAGAATTGAGTAAAGGATATTTGAAGTTGAAATTTCTATTGTTCTATAATACATAAAGTTTTTGTGAAGTGGTCGATTAATTTATACTAAATTTTAATTATGGAACCGAATTATCCAAAGTCAAAGGAGTTGAATTACGAATTGATTATACGAAGTATAACACCCGAGGGTGTGAGTGTGGCACCGAAATATATACCATGTACAGTTACTAGAGTATTATCTAACTTAGTGTATGAATTGCAGAATAAAAACAACCGAAATGTGAGTAATTGGCACATTAAAGACCTAAAGGCCGATTCATGCAATGATGACATCCGGAAGAATGAGGTGTCCAGTGAGGACGGATAGTGGATTCCACAGAGTGTTGACACGGCGGTGGAAATTGATGTTGCACGTATGACTAATGACGGAGAACAATTCGAAGTTATTACAGTAGGTGAATGCAGTTATGGACGCTACCGACCGTTGATATTCTGTGAGATGCATGTTTTTCCGATCTGCACATTTTCAGGACTCTGGTATCATTTTTCCTTATTTAAAATTTGCATTTCACAACTAGTTTCTGTCATTTTATATATAATTTTTGCGTATTTGTTTCACACATAAGTTGTTGTCATAACATTTTGAATTTAGTTGTTATTATTTGTCAAAACATTTTCTTGAGAATCATTTTAACAATGACTATTTTGGTTGAAACATGTGTAATGTTTTATGTTTTACCTTTCCAAGATGTTAGGGTGTCAATTTGAGACAGGGTTGTCTATACAACTAACATAGGAGGGGGTAGTTTTGGATTACCTATCCAATTGCATTATTAATATATAATTTGAGGTGTTACACACCTGTAATTAATAAATGTAGGAAACGGGGATCCAGTGATTTTTGTGTTGTTGTTATAATGGGAGGTTGCTTAATTTGAGACAGATGTTCGTCTATGCAGGCAAAATCCCAGTTGGAGAAAGAAGTGAAATATACTATCAAAATATTTTAGACAAATAATACAACTAAAGAATTCAGTGTGGTGGTTATGACTTCTATTTTTTTTATTGATGTAATGTCAATATTTACATTAAATTTATTTTTTTTTCTCTCTTACTTCTTTGACTTGACCATAATCACCAAGCTACATATTAATTCAATTTGTAATTGTAATCATAATTTATCTTGGCTTCACCTATCAACATTTTTCCAGCTTAACTCAGCTATTCACAGCGTCAATACTGAGCCATTGCACATATTACATTTTACTTCTCTTGTGGACATCCTACTCGTATATTTTCTTTCTTTTTCGATAGGAGAATATTGGATCCAATACACTGCTAGAGACTTCGCGGAGCCATCATCAGGACCACAGGAGGAACACAGGGGAGTAATTTTAATATCTCTGTTGCAACTTTAATTACCATGATGAATTAGATGCTGGTCGTAATTGCTGAGTCAAAGTAGATTGATTACCTTCATTTATAATTGTTTCAGTTTTATATCGGTGCCCCGAAAGGGCATGCGAGTTTGTATAACTATTTTCCTATTGTTCATTAATAATTGAATATATTTGTTATTGTTTTATATGCTTTGTTTCTTTTCCTTTTTACTTACTACCAATTCAATGATGCTTATTTCTTTATTTACAACAGCCTGAAATTCTTCTTTTTTAACTCGTGGTGGCGCCCAGGGTTTGTTGTTTGAAAAGTAATAGGGCAAGTATCATCATTGTTGACGTAAAGGGCCGAACAACCACGAATTTGAGCTAGTTTGGGGAATATTAGTAACTTGGGTAAATTCATCTTTTTGATTAATTTAGAATCAAGGGAAGGTGGAAATTGTGTAGCTTACATTTGGCATCCAACAACTTTAACCAATATTTTCAATAATTATTTCTAAAAATTGGAAATGGACTATCTGGTAAAATAGTGAAAAGCAAAAACAACAAATATCATGTGAAAATAATTACTTTTTTTACTTCCAACCAAAACAACTAAAAATGAACACTGCTCCTGGAATTGATAATATTACAGCAAATACAATCAAATTGACCACATAAGAACACGCTCACTCATTTAATAAACTTAATCTTTGAACAAGGAATATATCCAACATTATTCAAATAGTTCTTGGTGATTACAGTGTTTAACAATGAAGATAGAAATATTTTAACGAATTATAGAACAATATCACTAATAATAGACATCAACAAAATCATGGGAATATTTACCTTTCACCTCAAAAACAAGTAATAAAACAACACCATTAGTGATAAAAATCGAAACCGCCATTAACAGTATTGACTTAGTAAAACACCAAATACTTGGGTATTACAATGGACTCTCAACTAAAGTGGAACGAACACATTAATAACGTATTAAAAAAACTAAGAGAAATATTATTCAAATTCAATCAACTAAAGCCTATATTATAAATTAGAAATAATCATCCTCATCCAATAAGAATACTGTCAAAGTACTGAGGACGTTTCAGCTATTAAGTACCCTTCATTAAAGTAAACTAAATTAGAAATAGAAACGTGCTTGCTTGAATATTATTTGTGCATAATAATGCAAACATGAGGTTACCCTCAGCTGGACATAAATTGGAATTTAATAAAAAGCTTTTTGACTTATACATTTCTATCCCTTCTAAATTATGTTTGGCTAAGACTTATTTTTCACCATTATTTTTCTTTGCAAGCACAAAATATTTTTTATACAGAGTTGAAATGTTCCTTCTAGTTTGAGCTGCATAGAATAGTTGAAAACTTCATCAAAGGTGTTCGTAAACAGTATTTTATATATATATATATATATGAATTATTTAATTCCCTTTGAGGAATTTCTTTTTAAAAAATGTTTATTTCGTTTACACGATTTCACAATTATATTCAAATATCAAAGTACATTAATAAAATAACGAAAGATACAATTAATATTGCAGGTTGATTAGAGATATAATAAAACAGGTGCTGTTCGATACAGCTGAGAAAAAGAAGTAACTTAATAAAAATATGAATTATCGCAGTAGCGTGAATTATCATATGCTTGCAGAGTTATTATGAAGATGTTTCCGTAGTCAGCGGAAACATGACACTTGTTCATATTATATGTGATTGTAATAGAGGGCGATGACATAACTCCTCCATCCTTAGAACGAAGCCTCGGTAGGTAACTGACGAGGTTTTGGTTTCATCTCAATATTTTCGTTCGTTTCTTCGAAATTGCCGATAAGTTGCTTCTTACAATTCAATTTAAAGTTTTTGCGTAGCACTTTCACTAATATTACACTAACAAGGATGGTAACCAATCCATAAAGTAAAATTGTCCAAATATTGATTGTATAGAAGTATTCTTCGTAGTTGTCTGATATAGGGGTGATGTGCTGCAGATGAATTTCTCCTAATGTAATCCCTTTCAGTTCTATGGAAGTATTTGATTTTTTGATTTCATCCGGGAGTTGTGGTATTTTGAAGTCAATCATTATGGGTATACTTCGAGTTGAATCTAGGGGTTGAAGTTCTTCTCCATTAAATATAGTTTTGCATCCCTTTTCTGGTTTCAACAGCAGGATACCGTATGGTTAGTGGATTTTCTTTTCATCAGCACATTGTATAGTTAGCGTTGAGCCGCTTTCAAACCAGCCTAGATATTGATTTGTGTAGGGTATTGGCTCTATGTGGTCTTGCTCTGCGTGGATTGTTGTATAAACGCAATTATTTGGTCTATTTTTCTTCAAGATTTCATCTTCACAGGTCATATTGGCATTTGTTATTAATTTCAATGGACAATGATATGTTCCACTCATAGTACATATGTCAAATAGAGGTTTGATACTATTTTCCGATTTAATCAAGAATTTGGAATTTGGAATTATCGTGAAATAATTATTTTCTACTTTTGTCGGCAACGGTTCCAAATAGTACAATTCGTAAGGGGTGGTATTTTCGATAGGAGTAGTTAGGAAATAGAGAATACGGTTTTTGTTATGATGGCAATGAACAGTTATTAAAGATTCATAATTGAGAATATTTTCGATAGTGACAGCAAGGGGTAACTCGTTGTTGTAGTACGGTACTAATTTTTTTAATTCATTGAGTAAATCAATTGTTTTTATTATACTTGGATGCATTGCACCTATAGCACAAAAGCTTAGTGAATTTTCTATTTCTATTAAAAGTTGCAAAATTACATTGTACATCATAAGAAATTGGTTGAATATGTCCTTTTCACGTAATATTTCGATTTCTCTTGTATTATTTAAGACATTTTCAGTAATTTTCATAATTTTATTTTTCAATAATTGCTCATTATATTGAATAATTTGAATCGAAAAGTTGAATCGCTTTAATACGTCATTATTCACAGAATATTGATTTAGTATTTGATTTTGTAAATTTTGTTGTTTATTTTCCAGATGTTGAATTATTTTGTTAATTCGACTCGCGTCATTCGCGTCCATGTTTCCCGTAAAGAATTTGATGACGGATCCTAACCCATCAATAAGGCCTCTTTTTTCACGATTTAATGTTTTTGGATAAATATTTGATAGTTTTTCGTTAAGTAAGTTTATTTTGTGTGCAACTATTTTATCGTAATTTTCAACTTCCATGTAGTGTTCATGTTGACGGAGGGTAGTTGCGATTGTTCTGTAATGATTGTTTAGTTTTTCAATTTGATTGATTATGATCGATATGTCAAAATAATGTACTAGCGTGTGTTGTGATTTCTGCAGTCTTGCAGGGCCTAGGTATACTGGCATAAACCCAGGACCATGTGTAATATTTTGAATTGTTATTGTTGAGAGTCCGATTCCGAAGACGGATCTGCAACAGATTTTATTTTTACTAATTTTGTAGGTCGTTTAATATTTGAAAGGTGAATATTTTCAGATGTATTAGTATGTCGCGGTACTATTTTCCCAGTTTTCCTTTGTGGGTCTATTTCCGTAATATTTTCTATTTTATATTTATTATTTGTTTTCCTACATTTTTGTTTGTCTTTGACAAAAACACGTTGAGGTATATTCGGGACGTCTTCTCTATCTTTATTCAATTTTGTAATAATTTTGTCTTTATTCACACCAATTTTTTCTTTAATTTGTTCATAGAGAACAAAGTGTTGCTGGTTGTAATTTGATACTATATGCTTTTCAATATCTATGTCAAAAGGGTTTGTATTTTCTAAATGACCATTGATAATTTCAAAGGGAGTAAATTTTGTTGTTGAATGCCTTGTGTTATTGTAAGCTAAAACTGCGTATCTTACTTTATTATTTATTAATTCATTTTTAAAGTCCTCTCTATTGTTGAGGATACGGATATGTTCGATAAGTGTGGAATGGAATCTTTCCACTATACCATTTGACTCAGGATGCTGTGAACTTATGAAGTGAATGTCGATCTTGTGTAGTTTTAATAATTCTTGTAGTAAATCATTTTTGAATTCACATCCATCATCAGAAATTATTTGCATTGGTATACTGTGATGGCTAAAGTAAGTTACGAGATTATTTGCGATTTCAGTTCTTTGTAAAGAATTCAAGGAGTAAGCTTGCGCGTACTAAGAAAACGAATCAACCATTGTTAGAAATTTTTGTTTTTCCAATGTCAGGGTATCTATGTGAACGATTTCGAATGGCTTCGATGCGGTAGGTGTTATGTTGAATTTTAATTTAAGAGGATGTCTATCATATTTAGCTAATCTACAAGGATCACATTCATTTATGAAATTTTGTATTGTTTGTTGCATTTTGGGCCAAAAATAACGTTCTTTCAGTCGAGTATAAGTTTCCTCAATACCACGATGGTTTGTTTTACCAGTGTGATATGTATCAATAGTATTCATTTGATCATTCGAATTCTCAATATCCTCTAGTAGCTTTGTGCATCGAATTAATTTAATTTCAGAGTTTTTAAAATGTCTCTGTAATACGTTGCTGAACGTTTCATAGATTGGGGATTGGAAATGAATATAATAATTGACTTTAGGAACTAAATATTCTTTAATAAAATGAACTATATCGTTTTCGTAATTATTTTGTGAGATTTGTAAGATGAACCGTTGATATTGTTTATCGAATAGTGTCTTTATTAATGGTCTATCAGGAGAATAATTTACTTCGGTGATTATTATTTGATTTTTAAAATAATTCAAAGGTTTTTCCAGTATAGGTATCCCAATTAGTGGATTTTCTGCGTTAGAGTGAATAGTTTTGGCTGATTCACTATTGTAGTTATAATCGTGTTCAGTACCGGATTCAACAATCATAGATTGATTATCGTTATCATTCCCATCACTGTCGAGATCTTCGTTAAACTTTTCCATATACTGAAAGATGGGCGGCACTTCGGTCTCGTTAACATGGCACTCGATCCTCGATAAGGGATCAGCCACTTTGTTCAAAATACCCTTCTTATACATTATGGTATAATCGAACTCTTCTAATTTTAGACGCCACCGGAGGAGTTTTGAATTTGGTTCTTTCAACGAAAACAACCACTGGAGGGGTTTGTGATCTGTTATGATATTAAATTTGCGTCCAAATAGGTATGGGCGAAAATACTTAGTTGCCCATACGATGGCTAATAGCTCCTTCTCTATAGTTGAGTAATTTACTTCGTGATCGTTCAAGGTGCGACTGGCATAGGCTATCGGTAAATCTTTCCCAATAGGTCCTTGCGATAATAATGCACCTAGGGCAAAATTCAAGGCGTCTGTAGTTAGATGGAATACTTCGTTGAAATCGGGGTACTGAAGTATCGGCTCGTTTGTAAGCAAATTCTTACAACTTTCAAAACATTGTCGATATTCTGGTTTATTTATGTCAATTACAGCATTTTTTTTTAAACATGTTGTCAAGGGTTTTGTAATTTTAGCAAAATTGGGTATAAATTTCCGATAATACCCCAATAATCCTAAAAATCCTCTGATTTGTTTTGTTGTAGATGGTATTGGGTAGTTTAAAATAACTTTAATTTTTTCGGGGTTGGCCTTTACACCGTCGGGTGTAACTATATGACCCAGATAGCCGACTTCCTTTCGAAGAAATTCGGATTTATCTACTTGTACTTTAAAGTTCGATTCTCGAAGTCTTTCGAATACGAGTTTCAAGTTTTCTATGTGTTCTTGAAGACTCGTACTGAATACGATTATGTCGTCCAAGTAGACTAGACAAATGACATTATTGAGTCCTCTAAGAATATCTTCCATAGCCCGTTGGAAAGTTGCAGGGGCATTTTTCAGTCCAAATGGCATTAGCAGATATTCAAAGTGACCGTTTTCGGTATAGAATGCCATTTTTGGTACATCATCAGGATTCATTTCTATCTGGTGAAATCCTGATGCTAAATCCAGTGTGGTGAAATACTGGCAGCGCCCTAACTTATCTAAGAGATCTGTTATATTTGGAATCGGATATTTATCGTCGATGGTTTTATCGTTTAATTTTCGATAATTCACGACGATACGCCATTTTTGTTTCCCAGACGCATCAGATTTTTTTGGAACGACCCAGATGGAGGACGACCAAGGCGAATAGGATGGTTGAATTATTTTTTGTTCCAGCATCTCATCAATTTGTTTTCTTACTTCCTGGCGGTGAATTTCTGGGTATCTGTAAGATTTAGTATATACTGGGGTTTCATCTTTTGTTCGAATATGATGTTTAATTCGATCAGTGAATGTTAGTTTTTGGTCGTTCTGTTTGAAAATGCTAGAATAATCTCTCAGGAGTTGCGTGACAGCATTTTTCTCTTCATTATTCAAGTGTTCTGTGCGGAATTTTGAAAGGTTTATATAATTTGTCTCAATATGGCATAACTGAGGGGTAGTTTTACGATAATAAATTTCATAACTACAATTCGGAAGAATAAGTGAATTATCTTTAATGTTCACTATTGATTTCAATTTTTTTAAACTGTCCATACCTAAAAGCCAATTCAAAATGATCATGAAATTTGAAAAGATGAAATTTTAAGTTGACTTCTGATTTGAATAATTCCGGAAGTGAAATAGTTAATGAATATTTTTCAGCACTAGTGCCATGTATGGTTGATATTCTAAAAGGGTCTTTCTTTATGAAATTTTGATATAATTCACTGGCTAAGCCAGGGTTTATAAATGACTTGGTACTGGCTGTATCAATTAGAATTTTTCTTTTTGTGTATGGATCTAAAATGTATGGTAACTCGGATGTGTTAGTTGTTAGATTCATGAGTTCTATTGGTTTTGTATTATTTCCGAGGCGCTTTGCTCTAAAAAATCATTGTACGGAGTATAATCTTCTTCGTTATATTCTGTAGCGTTTAGTGGATTATTGTCATAATTTGTTTCGATGTGTGGGTCATTCGTATCCTCACAGTGTTCATCATTTACATTAAAAAGTTCTTCAGTTCTGAAATTTTTGTTGTGGGTACGATTGCCTAAAGTTGGTACGAAACGTGTTGTTAGTAGAAGTGCTCATTGGTGTAATTCTATTATTTTGAGCTGAAGTAAAATTTGAACGATTATGTTGTTGATAGTTCGTTTTGGGTGTTTGATTATAATTTTGCGGTCCTCTGAAATTTTGAGGTTGTGAATTGGAATTGAAATTTTGTGGATTCGTTGGTTTAAAATTGAATCCTGGATTGAAATTAGGCACAAAATTTTGTTGTGGTCTCATAAATTGTCTTGGCTTTTGCGAATTAAAATTCTGAAGCTTATTAACTTTTTGAGAGTTAATTTCTTTCTGATAAGTATTAGTAAGCAAATTTAATGAGGTTTCCAAATCAGCGGGATCTTTCGTTCTCATGAGAGAGCCTAGTGGATCTTTCAATCCGTTTAATAGTGTTTTTAGGGCAACTTTGCGGAAGTGATTATTAAGTCCATCATTAACACCATAACTTAAATTTGCAAATGCAATTTGTGAACTTAACAGTTTTTGTATCTTTTTATAATAGTCGAACGGAGTATCGTTCACTTGTTCAAGTTTAACAATATCTATGGCTAATGTAGCGTCATCTCTTTTATCAGCATATGCAGTTAAAAGAAATTGACGTAATTCATTCCAACTTCTTATGTTTTTATTTGCTAAATAAAGTGCAGCTTCACCGTGAACTTTAGATCTAATTCGTGAAGTAATATAGTCATTACGTGGATTCAATGGATTCTGAGCATCGTAAAAATAATTGATTACTTTTTCAGATTCTTGAATAAAATAAGGCAATAATTCTGATTCGCCTTTAAATATTGGTACTATTTCTAAATATTCTTTCAATTCTGAAATTGATATCTGTTGTTCTACCATTTTAGGATTATTAACTTTATTTGATAACAATAAACGTGCGGGTTTAATTGATATTTGAGAATTTGTACTAGTTGGGTCTATATTATCTTCACTAATATAGCCAAATTCCAAATTACTATTTTCAGAGTCTGAACTTTCGGAACCTCTATAAGACATAAATTGTACTTACAGTGAGACAAACAGCTTTCTCAGCATTCTACAGATGACGATAGGTTGGCTTCTGTAACGTGGCTTCCGATTTGATCCAGTAACCAATAGTTTGATTTATTTTTCTGATTCAGCACTGACGAACCGTTGAAACGGACCAGGACCTTTTCGCGGAACTGTTCAGCGCGATCCAATACCGACTGCGCCAATTATTTAATTCCCTTTGAGGAATTTCTTTTTAAAAAATGTTTATTTCGTTTACACGATTTCACAATTATATTCAAATATCAAAGTACATTAATAAAATAACGAAAGATACAATTAATATTGCAGGTTGATTAGAGATATAATAAAACAGGTGCTGTTCGATACAGCTGAGAGAAAGAAGTAACTTAATAAAAATATGAATTATCGCAGTAGCGTGAATTATCATATGCTTGCAGAGTTGAAGATGTTTCCGTAGTCAGCGGAAACATGAACTAGATTTTCCAGACTCTACGGTCGAATCACCTGAAGATGGCAAATGCGACTTTGCCGAAACGTCGTGAAATTGGTCCTTTTGAGGACCGAAACCACACAACGCGGATCAATACCCGAGAATCCAGTTCTACATATATATATATAAATATATATATATATATATTCTTTTATTGATATTCTTGAACCATTTGTAATATTTGTATGCTTTCTTGGTATATTGGTTCGTATATATACTGAAAATAAAATGAAATAAAAATTCTTTTTGACGTTTCGACAATGTTTATTGCCTTTATCAAAATTGTGGATTAGTGTTTCCATGTAATTTAGAAAAGAATAGATGATTTCGATTAATGAAATGCGTCTGCAGCCGACTTGTGTTTTAAGATCCAATTAAAACTGCAGAAAACATTGGATCGGTTGTGTGTGAAAGAGTAATGTATGGCCAATTACAATTTGAAATGGATTGAATTTGATTAAATACAAGACATTCTAAGATTGTACAATTATAAATATCTATGATTAGTGTATGAATTAGTTATTCTATGATAAACACTCTATCCACATCTATTATAATCAACTATTCAGTTTAAGATAATTCTATGGAATTCAACCTCAAAATTGTTACTCATAGTGTCATAGTTAAACAATACGTTACCTTTTTTAGGTTGAATTTTGAATAGACATTTACAAGTGTCAGATATTAAGAGGTTTTAATACTTTCAATTGAAATGTTTCCTTGAATTGAAGATAAACATTATCTAAGTACTCACTATTGAGAATGATGTGATTATCATTGATTTTTGAAAATTTTGGTATTATTCTTAAACTTTATAGTCGTAATAAGTATATTTTCCTATTTTCCCTTCTGATTGGCGAAAGCATTCATCATCTTTGAGAACGTTTTCAATAAATGGACGGTGTATAATCCATAATTTTCTTCAATTTTCTTATAAAAAGCCATGATTCTTATGATGTATGTATATTGATGTTGAGAGTAGTGTATTCTTGAAAAATAAAAAACCTATTTGGCCTGGTGAAACAGGTGTTCCAAACTTCGATAAGTTCCAAATAACCGAAGTTAATAAAATTTATTAAAAGTCAACGAGTGTTCCAAGTATCTAAATCAAGTAAAAGGTTGTAATAACCTCAAATTTATAAGAAGTATCCAACGATTGCCATTCTTCAATATAATTTCAATAAAGCATCGAAAAGTTTTATGTCTTATCTAAAAGAATGCAACAAAGTATTATCAACAGGTCCTGATTCTCAAGAAGAAGTAACCAAAATTAGTTACCATTGATTATCGTGAAATAGCATAGTATTGTGTAAAAAGTGAATCAACGAAATTAAAAAGAAGTACATTGAACATTGCCAACATTGTTAAACACACTTTTGGATATTATCTAAACGTAAGTTTGTTTATAATTTCTACATCATATTATCCGTATTATTTGTAAAGTAAAAGGAAGATTGTTGATTACAACAGTATAAACAAATATCAGTTGTAAAAGTGATTTTAAGGTTATATCATAGATTTTGTAAACATAAAATTGAATTACCCGCGATAATAAGAGTCATAGAAATTAAATATTGTGAAATTCAAAGAGCATTGTGTTTAATTCCATATAAAATTATTCTATAGATAAACTTCAGATAAACTTCAAAAGTTCAAAAACTTCATAAACATTAATCCAAATAAAATTCAATAAAGTAAAAAATTATTATTATTATTTTTATAACAATATATATATATTGCCACAATTTCGTGTAGGTAACTTAAGAGATATAGAAGTAAATTTTCCGAATTATGAAGATAACTTGAATTATTTAGCGACCGGAGGCATCAGATCACCCATTTATTTTACAAGGATGATTTGAAACTGTATGCGTCTGGGGAGAAAAACCTCTCAAGCTCTCAATGTGGTTCAGGAATATACACGAGCCGTAGCCATGGACTTGGGATTGGACAAATGCGCAGTGTTTCATTTGAGGAGAGAACGATCTCCGGAAGTGCACGAGAATATGCAGCTTGCCGACGGAAGCATCTTTAAACACCTTAATGCTGGAGAGACGTATCGATACCTGGGAATTGAACAGCGTCCTAATTATGAAGCTTCCCAGGTAAAGGTGGCTCTCCGGGGCAAGTTCAGAAACCTTGTTCGAAAGATATGGTCTTCTGAACTTTCGAGTGGGAACAAGGTGTTGCAACAAATATGCTTGCCATTCCTGTCCTGCTCCACTCTTTTGGAGTGGTGAAATGGACGGTCGATGAGCTGCATAGACTCGACAAAGAGTCCCGGAAAATGATGCATATCCATCACAGTTTGCATCCCAGGTCGTCCGTTTCCCGCATTTATCTCCCACGTCACCGGAGAGGTAGGGGACTCCTCAGTCTGGAGGGTCTGCATCGAAGTGTGGTTCTGAGTATAGCTTGTGAAATTCGTAGGAGTTGGGACCCCCTCCTGTGCCTTGTTAAAAGTCACGAATTGGCCGGAGTAGGGGCCTTTAACGTTAGGGCAGCACAAAGAGCTGCGAAAGAACTTGGTCTCGAATTTCAGATCAGTCGAGAAGGCGGACTAGAGGGCAACCTCGAGTTCCAACCTTCTCGCCTGAAAGCCCAGATAAATACCACGGAGCAAGATCTTATGCTCAGGCGGCATGTTGACAAGTCGATACAAGGTGTTTTCTATCGAAACATCGAAACGCTCGGCTTGTCAACTAGGCTGACCTTCGGCTACCTAAGGTCAACCGGGCTTACATCCGGGACTGAGGGATTTACCGCAGCTTGCCAAGATGGCGTAATTGACACCTCGGTCTATCGCCGCAATGTAATGGGTGTGCAGGTCTCTGATGTCAGCTGCAGGGCATATCGAAAGGCGCCTGAGACGCTTTTCCACCTGCTGTCGGCATGTCAGCAAAAGCGTCCACGGCGTACAACCATCGCCATAATCGACGGGTGCTGTATTACCATCTAAGGCAGTCGTACGAAATAGACCGAGAGCCGGTGCTGCCTTACATGCCAGGAGATATTGAGCCCGTTGTCGGAATCGAAAAATGCCAGATCTACTGGAATTACCAGTTTCCGACCGTCAGGTCCATACTAGCAAATAGGCATGACGTTGTCCTCCTCGATGAACTAAGCAAGACTATGTATGTCATCGAATTCTCTGCTCCGGCAGAGAAGAACATAGTCTTGAAAGAGGAGAAAAAATGGACAAAATATCAAGATCTCATGTTCGAGCTCCGCATGCTATACCGCTACAAGGTGGTGTTAGTGGTTCTGATCATCTGTGTTTTGGACGGAATTCGGTCTTCGCTGCGTTCGATCTTGAAGACCATTCCGGCCTGTAAGAACTCGGCGCAGATCTTGATAGACCGGATGCAGAAGGCAGCCATTCTGGGTTCAATTAGAATACTTAGGGCACACGATTTAGGAACCTGAAGCTACTTACCGACCGGAGGGGAGTATCGCGACTGCTGCGATGTCGTCGAAGCTCGCAGCAGCCCCGACCAGGTTTTAATGTGAGAAAAAAAAAATCTTTCACGTTTATTCATCTTTATAATCCTATCTGAAATTATCTAAGTAATCTTCATAATTCAGAAAATTTAATTCTATATCTCTTGAGTTACCTACACGAAGGCCAATTAGGCAAAGAAACTTCAAGCTTGTTTATACTTAACCAGAACTTTTCATACTAGTCAGTTCTATTGAAATATATAAGAACCGGGATGCTGTCCTTGAATAAGTACTGTCAAGTAATTGCCAACCATAGCAATACTTTAACCTACAATTCTTACTTCAAAACGACTGAACTTTAGATGAATGTGCGTGAATAGTATGGTAAGGCATCGAATCGCATTGTGTTCGTCAATGAACCACTATCTTTTCAGAGGTTTATATTTACAAAAATATAAAAATCTAACGGGACCAAAGTGGTGTAATTGGTAAACACCCTGGACTAGAAATCCAGTGAGAAAAACTTCACATGAAATCGATTTTGACAACACCCGAGTCCTAGCCAGCCTGGAGCACAAAAGAAAACGCATCATAAGAGAAGCTATCGAAATCGAGAAGCGACCTTCAAATCTCAATACAAGAGATGATACACAGAGATTACCAACTGCTTGGAAACCAGCCCTTCAACCACCCAGGAGAACAGTCAACCAGACTAATTCAACGAACCGGCAAACTCGCTCGAACGCAACGAACCGACAAAATCATCCAGATGTAACAAGGATAGATAAAAGACCAACAGGATCAACGGAGATCAGTTTCAAGTTAACTCGAAGCAGAGCAGCAGCCCTGAAGAGAAGACCTGAAGATGGCACATGAGATTGTGCCGAAACGTGGTCATATCAACGGTTTCTATCTAAACCAATCTACGACAACGCGGAGTATATCCCGGCAACCCAATACAGCATATAACGCCCGCGGAAACCTGATATTCGATAACTGTTTATTATCTTTATGAAAAATTTTTGATAAAGATGATAAACAGTTATCGAAACGTCAAAGAGAATTTTTATTTTATTTTCAGTCTATGTAAGAACCAAAATACCAAGAAGGCATAACATACTTTTCAAATGGTTCAAGATTATAAATAAAAGAATATATATAATATTATTATATATAATATTATTATATATAATATTATTATATATAATAAGCTTCAATATTATGGAATAAAATGACAATCAATGTTCTCCTAAAAGAATTATATTTCAAATTACAAGTTTAAAGTTTTTTTGCCTAATTGGCCACAATTTTGTGTATGTAACTGAAGAGTTATAGAATTAAATTTTATGAATTATGAAGATAGCTTAGATAATTTAACATAGGATTATAAAGATGAATAAACGTAAAACATTGAACCATAGGCTTCAGGATTCTAACACACATTACTGGATGTCTAGTCTAGGGTGCTTACCAATTACACCACTTTGGTCCCGTTAGATTTTCATATTTTTGTAAATATAAACCTATGAAAGGATAGTAGATCATTGATGAACACAATGCGATTCGATGCTCCGATGTAGATCAACTATTCACGCATATTCATCTAAAGTTCAATCGTTTTGAAGTGAGGAGTGTAGGTTAGAGTATTACTATGATTGGCAATTACTCTTGACAGTACTAATTCAATGACAGCATCCCGGTTCGTTTATATTTCAATAGAACTGACTGAGAAATGTTCCGGGTAAGTGTAACTCTAACTTTTTCGTATACAAATTTCGACGAATTATGGATATCTAGATCTTTTCACAGAATTAAGGTACTGTTGCGTATCGATCAGATGTACCATTTCCGAGTAAAATCGATCTAAAAATATTGTTACATCCTACAACTTATATACAACAATGCCTTGTTAAATCATAGTGGCTTGGGAAAAAATAAATTGCACTTTACTTTCTTTGACCTTTGGTGACACACACGTTCCGCATGTCGCACTAAACAATTATTGTGTAAATGTAATTTTTTTGTTAGAAAATGTAATGAGAATACACGTGCGGCTGAGTGGGAATATGGAAGATGATTTTCAAATAGAATAATATCTGGGCGACAAATATTCGTCGATATTCATAGAAATTCGAGTAGTCATGGCAAATCTCGACGTATTCGTGGACAAGGAAGGCATAACATGGAAAATATTCCAAATGTCTTCAATAATAATCCGCAAATCAGTATAAGGAGTGTATCCAGAAACTCGAACGTGCCTAGGGCAACAGTATTAAGAAATGTGAGTACACAACTGGCCAATAAAATACTAAGTTGATTGATTTTAGATAGGGAGGATGTTGAAATTCATTCATTCCACTACGAACGTGTGCAGGATTTATTACCACGCGATTATCAATCAAGGATACAGTTCTGCCAATGGATTTATTGAAATGGAAATGCTCTATCGAACATTCTTTGGAGCGATGAATCCATCTTCACCAAGAATGGAGTGTTCAATATGCACAACACTCTTGTATGGACAAATGAGAATCCCAGAGTGGTACAACGATCTGATTTTCAGCAACCGTTCTCTGTAAATACATGGGCAGGAATGATAGGGGTTAAATAATCTAACATAATAATCTACACATAAATTATTCAATTTAAAAATCGTTAAACATATGTAATTTGCAGTAATATGGATTGATTTCTTTGGTATATGTCAAAACACATACATACACATTCATACATATACATATTCATACATACATACATACATACATATACATATATGATCACAATATATAACCCAAAAGTGTAATTTTTTTTTCTTCCAAATTTTTTTTCCCTCATATACACACACATACACAAACACATATACATATGGATATACATATGACAATTAATGTGTTAAGCTAGAACATGAACAAAAACTTGAAATAAGAACCAAGGCCTATATAAAGTATCTTGGTATCATGATTGACATGCATTTCAAATGGAATTTTCAAATCGGCTTCGTTGTTAAAAAATAACAAAATATATTACATAAATTCAAGCATCTAAAAGGTATGTTAGATCTAAAACGAAAATTCAATTGTGGAAGCCGTTACTTTGTGATAGTTTATCATTTTAACGAAATAATAAATAAAACTACTTTGTTTTACTATCACTGATGTTTAATATAGTCGTTACTATAGTTCCAACACTAAACGTCATCTTCAGACGAAAAATGAATTTAACAAATATTATATCTACTATATATAGGTTAAAGAAAGATTACGAACAAATTTTATGGCTATAGGAAATAGTTCTAGGAAAAACCAGAGAGGGGTAAAAGGTGATTAGGTAATTCCGTGAGGACCTTAGTGGTGCGGGTATATTTACTAAAGGACTTTAAATACTAAAATCAGGTTATTAATACATTGAAGAGATTACTGTAATATAAATCTAGTTGAACGCTTAGGATCTTATCATCATACATCTTCATTCCTTTGAAAATTTCCATTGACTCTAATATATTTAGTTTTGAAATTTTATCTTGACTATGTAAAATTTGGACATTTTTCAAATTAGGAAAGGTATGGCCTGTTTCTAAAATATGATTTGCAAATGAAGAATCGGTTTTATTATTTTTAAAGGAACGAAAATATTCTTTATATCTAACTGCTATGTTACGGCAAGATCTACCTATGTAAAAACTATCACACTCTGAACAAATTAGTTTATAAGCTCCGGGTCTTTTAAATTTGCTAGTTTTATCTTTCGCATTGAAAAGAATATGAGATAATTTGTTTGGGGGTTTAAAGCTGATGGTCAGGTTATGATGGAATAACATGTTTGCAATTTTTTCGCTTATAGGACCAAAATAAGTTAAAGAAACATATTTTAAAGAGTTATCTTTGTATTTTATAAAGGGACAAATGCTATTGTAAACTATATTTTGTCTTTTCCTATTTATTAATTTAGAAACTACTTGAGGACCGAAACCGTTATTTGTAGCAATGATTTTAATTGTATCTAGTTCTCTACTAAGATTTTTCTGAGATAAGGGAAGGGAAAAGGCTATATGTATCATTGAATGAAAAGCAGCTAGTTTATGACTATAGAGGCTATGAGAAGAGGTACAAATTACTGTATCTGTGAAAGTAGGTTTTCTGTAATGTCGAATGAGATGCTATTATCATGATGTAATAATGTTAAGTCTAAGAAATTTATTTGTGATCCTTTTCTGTCTCTAATGTGAATTTTATGTTGGAATGAATATTATTGATGAATGATAAGAAAACATCTAATTGTCTAGGTGTACCTTTAAAGAGGGCTAAAATGTCGTCTACGTATCTGTACCAAAATTGAATACGTTTTTTAGTTATGGCAGAACCCATTATAGTATCTTCTATGTGAGACATAAAAATATCTGCGAGAAGTGGACTCAATGGAGAACCCATAGCTAATCCGTTATTTTGAGTATAAAATTTGTTATTAAACTGACAGTAATTTTGACTCAGGCATAAATCAAATGCATGTTCTATTTCTAATTTTATCAAAGGATTAAAATGTGACTTTTCTAAGATATTTGTGATTAAATTATGACATTCAATGGGAGGGATATTTGAAAACATATTAGAAACATCAAAGGATACCAACATACCGGTGTTAGGTATAATTTTTGCTTTTATCGAATTTGCGAGTTTAACAAAGTTTTCACTGCAAATTTGGGTTTGAAATGAGATATATTTTTGAAAAAAGAATTAAGTTTTTCCGAAAGTTTGTGTGTGGGGCTATTGATATAAGATACTACCGGGCGAATAGGAGCGTTCTCTTTGTGATTTTTCATAAGGCCGTAGAGTTTTGGAGATGACGGGTTACTATTTATTAGCTTACTTTTTTAAAAATTGTTCGTAATTAAAAATTGACTATTATTCAAAAATTGTTTAGTTTTCAACTGGAATTGATTAGTGGGGTCTTTTTTAATTTATGTTAAATCTGAGGAAATAAATGCAAACATCTTATCTTTTTTATCAATAATCACTGTTGCGTTCGATTTGTCTGCTTTTGTAAGAACAAGATCATTAGACTTTATTTCATGTTTGATTGATTTAATAGAAGAAAAATCTGTGTTATTTACTTTGGAATTTTTGTTAGATGAAAGGATCTTGTTAATATTTGCTTTAGTTATAATAGTATTTGGTAAGTTTTTCAACTTCTGTAATTGTAGTCTCTAAAACTGTATTGTTTTTGAAATGAGGTGAAAATTTAGGACCTTTGTTCAAAATGTTTAATTCGTTATCATTAAATTCGGTATTTGAATAATTAATTACTTTGTCACTGAATTGAATATTTCTAACTTGATTTTTAACAGTGTTATTGGTTTCATATTTTAAAAGATCATCTAACTTTTTTGATTGAATATTGAATTTTGAATGAATGAATCAGCTAACATTATCTTTAACATAATAAACAAACAAATCGAATTCAGCAGAATGAAGGTGAAAAGCAAGTTCAGAGTGTAAATATACCCGCACCACTAAGGTCCTCACGGAATTACCTAATCACCTTACCCCTCTCTGTTTTTTCTAGAACAATTTCCTATAGCCATAAAATTTGTTTGTAATCCTTCTCCAACCTATATATAGCAGATATAGTATTTGTTAAATTCATTTTTCGTCTGAAGATGACTCGTTTAGTGTTGAAACTACAGTAACGACTGTATTAAACATCAGTGATAGTAAAACAAAGTAGTTTTATTTATTATTTCGTTAAAATGATGAACTATCACAAAGTAACGGCTTCCACAATTGAATTTTGGTTTTAGATCTGACATATCTTTTAGATGCTTGTATTTATGTAATATATTTTGTTATTTTTTAACAACGAAGCCGATTTGGAAATTCCATTTGAAATGCATGTCAATCATGATACCAAGATACTTTATATAGGCCTTGGTTTTTATTTCAAGTTTTTGTTCATGTTCTAGCTTAACACATTAATTGTCAAAGTTAGGAAATATATTTTTATGTATGCCAAATGGCATGAAAAAGTTTTCATGAAATTTATGGTGAGTAACTGATCAAACCATTCTTTTATATTCAATAAATCGAACTCTGCTTTACACTTCAGATCATGCCATGTTGAGTCTTCGTAGAATATTACCATGTCATCTGCGAAGCTTTTTATTATACCAATAGTCTTAGTAAAAAGTTAATTAAGATATATAATGAATAAAATTGGGTCGATCACTGTACCTTGTGGAATTCCATATCATACAGTAGGAAACTCGCTCATATATATTATATCTAATAAATAACTTTCGAACAATTTTAATTCGTTATTTGTGACGCCTATATCTTGTAATGTTAGCAGCAAATCTTTATGTGAAACAGTATGCAATGCATTTTTTAAGTCAATAAATACACATAGTGATTTTTTACCTCTGTCTAATGAGCTATATATTAAATTTGTTAACTGCAACATTGCAACTTTAGTCGATGTGCTTTGTTTAAATCTGTATTGCAGTTCAGATATTAAATCGAATTTTTTAACAAATGACGTTAAACGTTGCTTGAGAATCTTTTCTATAATCTTTGTTATATCAGAAATGAGTGAAATGGGTCTGTAATTTTCCAATTTAAATTTTTCTCCATTTTCATATAACGGTATTATCACAGTTACTTTACACTTGCCTGGAAATTCACCAGTGTGAAAAATTCTATTTATTATGTCTGCTAAAGGTTTTGAAATTATTTCTGTGAATAGTTTTAGGTGTTCAGCTCTTATTCCATCATAACCAACAGCTTTTCTATTTTTTAGTGTTTGTACAATATTTTCTACTTCTTTTTGATCTGTGGGAAAAAGGTAAAAGGAATGTTGGTTCATGGATTTTTTTCTCTTTATTTTCCATTTTGTATATTTTTTGGTTAAATTCTCTCCCAATGAAGCATAGTATTGATTAAATGCGATGATATGGTGCTGGTAATTACTTATTATATTGTTTGTGGCTTTAATTTTGTCTATTCTCATTTGTTTACCACTATTTTCTTATTATTGTTCTTTGATAACATTCCATAGCTGTGTTGAATTATTTTTGTAATTTTCCAGTTTATTTTGATAGTAACGTTTTATGGATTTTTTTAATTATATTTGTCTCTACATTCTTCAAAGTTATTTTAAATTTCTTTATTATTTGGACTCAGTTTATATTTTTTGAAAAAGTTTTCTTTGTGTTGTATTGATTTAAACAGACCTTCGGTGATCCAAGATTTTTAATTTTTTTTTCTTATTTCAATTTGATATGTGCATTTTTCAACTGCTTTGTTTATTGTGTTCACAAATGTATTCATCATCAAATTGACATCTTGCGATCGGTAAATAAATTCCCAAGAATGCTGTGAGATTATACTCATAATTTTTGTTTGTTAAATCGTTCTATTAGTTTGTATGAGTCGGGGATAGGTTCCTGGAACTTATTTGTTATTATAACTTGACACGATATTGGATATGATCTGTAATAGAAGACCTTATAACAATTGGTAGAATCATATCTGTTATATCTGTTATATCTGTTCAAGACTTTAAAATTATATGATCTAAACAGGACTTTGAATTTTCTATTACCTTTCTAGATTCATTTATGGTTGAGATATATTTATTTTCACTCATTATATTTATATACATGTATTGTATTGTATTCATCAACATATCTTTCTGAATTTTATATATTTATGTCAAGATCACCTATGAAAAAACCTAAATCAGTGTTATCTTTCTTTGAATTCAAATATAAACATAGACCATTATTAAAATCAATAGGACTTGAGTTAGGAGAGCCATATATAGCCAATATATTAAATGTTTTTCAATGAAAAGTAAAGTAAAGGTCCTATGGCTTTTATGTTATTTATATCTATAATGTACGTAAATGCGGTAGGATTTCTGATATTATTTCTAACACCATCATTCTTATTGATATCTTCTGCATTAAATATCATATTATTGTTACATAAGTCATATAATTTTGTATTTACAATAATCCAGGTTTCAGTTAGAACAATGTAACCAAGATCAAAATTTAATTGCTGCAGAAATATCTTAAATTGATCAAAGTTTCTGCAAACGCTTCTTATATTAATATGTAGAACTTCAATATTTTCAACTTTGTTGTTTGTAGAGATCACCTGTGAATATTCTTCTGCCGTATCCATCCACAATTTCTGTCTTTATTATAGGACTCTCAAATTCTCTTAAAAAAGGATTCATTTTATTTGCATCCTACTCGCAACAATCATCTTTATACATGTTTACTGTAAAAGGAATCTCAATATATTCATACTATTACAATCTATACTATATAGTTATAGTATATTATAGAAAAACAGTAACGCATATAGAAAAAAAATTCTGATCTATAATTTATAATAATTGCAGTATAAGAACATTAAAATAAATAATGTACAAGATAACGATATTTGGTGTTCTTGAAATGGATTGAATCTAGCTAATTAATATCCAAGATAATATTCTATGATTTCACAAATCTAAATAACAATGATTATTTCATGAATTAGCTATTCTATGATTTACATTTCATTCCTATTATAAATTATTTGATAATTAGCCATACATTACTCTTTCACACGCAAGCGATCCAATGTTTTTGCAGCTTTAATTGGATTTCAAAGCGCAAGTTGGCTGCAAACGCCTTTCATTAATTAAAGTCAATTCTTTTCTAAATTACATGCAAACACTAATTAACATAACAATTTTTGCTAGACAAAAATACATCATCGAAACGTCAAAAGAAAAGTCTCATTTCATTTTTAGTCATAATAAAAACTAAAATACCAAGATAACAAAACATATCTACAAATGGTTCAAGAATACAAATACAAAAATATATAAATATACATGGTGTTGCTAGGATAGGTAGAGCAATAAGTGGGATTTGCTCAGTAAAAAATGTTGGTAACGGCATCTGTATTCAAGATACAGGGTGTTGTAAAAAAATGTTTAAGCAATTTTTTTACGATTATATCGAAATACTGGTAACATTGTAATGAAATTTCGCATGAATATGTTTTGGAAGCTGACACATCGCATGAATCTATTCTTGAATCTGACTCTCATAGAGGGCGCTAATTACACGGTTCGTACCGAGTAGTTTTAAGCATAACTTTTTTAGGTTAGATTTCCTAATTCAAATTATAGGTGAAATTAAACATCATTCAATTTTAAACCAGAAAGGTACTCTTGGTAAAACTCGATGCTGTGTACCGTTTTCGGAATATTTTAATTTGAAATTGATGAAGTAATAACTGATGCTGGTATAAAGTAAAAAAACATTTACCAATTTATAAAACCAAAAACAATAAAATTATTCTAATGCTAAAGTTACTAATAAAACCAAGAATCACAAGAAGGAAATTGAAATAAATTTGAATAAAAACATGAAATATTCAAACAGTTAGAGGAAGTGTTCAAAATGTCCTCAGTGAAAAAGTTCGTCGCTAACCTCGAAATGGTTTTGTCTGAGTTATCCATGGAAAATTGACATTTATTGATAGTTGAGACGGTAATGTCAACAACATTCAATATCGTTGATACATACGCTAATTAATAATAATCAAAATGTATTCAAATGTTGAATACACCGACATGTTATTAACCTTAGGCGAGTGTTTAGAAAACGCCAGTGCTGCTGTTACACGTTATGCAGAAAAGTTTCCCAGAAGAAACATACCAAATAAAAACAAATTTTGAGACGTGGAACGATGTTGTCAAGAAACTGGGAATGTGAAAAAAATTAATTCTGGTAGGCCCAGAACAACAAGAACCATTCAGAAAGAGAATATCATTTTAGATTCAGTTGATTAAGTTCCAACGATTAGCGTAAGGAATATGGCACGACAAACAAATACGTCTTCTGCAAGTACTTGGAGGATACTTGAGGATCAGCAACTACATCCTTATCACTAGATTTTGTCAGACGATCTACCAGTTAGAGTGGAGTTTGTGAAACGCTACAAGACAGCCCTCAATCCCAATTTTTTTTGAATGTATCCTTTTTACCGACGAGGCCACCTTTACGAGACAAGGAACGTTTAACTCCCATAGTGCACACTACTGGTGTGATGAGAGTCCACATGTTAGAAGGGTATCACATTACCAACACTCTTTTAAAGTTAGTGTTTGGGCAGCAACTTTAAGTAACAAATTAATTGGTTATCATATTCTACCTGGTAATTTGAATGGTAACGTGTACCACGACTTTTTAGAAAACCATTTATTCGAGATATTAGAAGTTTTAACACTAAACAAGCGAAGGCTCTCTTTCTTATGCGTGATGGAGCTGCCCCGCATTTTGATAGAAGGTGTAATTGGTTCAGTAACCATTATCCGAATCGATCGATTTGTAGAGGTGCAGAAACTCCGATTCATTAGCCTCCACGTTCATGCCATTTCAATCGTTTGGACTACAGACTTTGGTCGTATGTTAAGGAAAAAGTCTATTCTACAGAGATAAGAGTTGCAAGACAGAATTGAATGTCACTTTAATGACCTCATATCCGATCCTCAACAGTTTAGAAAATTAATACATCCTTTAGAAAAAAGGATAGAATTGTGTATTCGTGAAAACGGAGAAAATTTTGAGCACTCTAACTGATTAAATATTTCATGCTTTCATTCAAATTTATTTTAATTTTCCTCTTGTGATTCTTTGTTTAATTAATAACTTTAGCAATAGAATAATGTTATTGTTTTTGATTTTTAATAATTGGTAATTGTTTTTCACTTTATACCAGCATCAGTTATTACTTCATAATTTTCAAATAAAAATATTCCGATAACGGTACACAGTATCGAGTTTTACCAAGAATACCTTTTTGTGTAAAATTAAATAATGTTTAATTTCACCTAAAATGAATTGAATTAGAGAATCTAAGCTCAAAAAGGTTATGTTTAAAACTACTCGGTACGAACCGTGTAATTAGCGCCCTTTACGAGAGTAGAGCATGAATAAATTAATGCGATGTGTCAGCTTCCAAAACATATTCATATAAAACTTCATTACAATGTTGCCAGTAGTTTCGATATAATCGTAAAAAATTTGTTCAAAAATTTCTTTCACAACACTCTGTATCTTGAATTCGGATGCCGTTACGAACATTTTTTACTTAGCAAACCCCACTTACTTTTCACTATCCTAGCAACGGGGTCACCTTTTTTCGAAACATCCTGTATATGTATATATTTTTGTATTTATATTTTTGAACCATTTGTGTATGTGTTTTGTTTTCTTGGTATTTTAGTTTTTATTATGACTGGAAATAAAATAAGACTTCTCTTTTGACGTTTCAATAATATATTTTTATCTATCAAAATTGTTATGTTAGAAAGTGTTTCCATGTAATTTAGAAAAGAATGTATGAATTTGATTAATGGAATGCGTTTGCAGCCGACTTGCGTTTTGAAATTCAATTAAAACTGCAAAAACATTAAATCGCTTGCGTGTGAAAGAGTAATGTATGGCTAATTATCAAATAATTCTTAATAAGAATAAAATGTAAATCATAGAATAGCTAATTCATAAAATAATCATAGTTATTCAGATTTGTGGAATCATAGAATATTATGTCAGATATTAATTAGCTAGATTCAATCCATTTCAGGTACATCAATTTGATAATTAGCCATACATTACTCTTTCATGCACAACTGATCCAATGTTTTCTGTATTTAGATGTATCTAGGATTTGGTGCATACATGTATATGTATAAATATGTGGATATTTTCATCCACAATTTGTCTCACATATCATCATTCAAATCATTTATATATTTATACATATTATGTCTATATTTGTATTTCTTAGTTAAGTTTACATTTTTTTCCAAATGTTCTACAATAAATGGGTAAGTATATAATATTTGTATCATGTAGCACACTTGAGTTCTTCTACATTTATGCATATTATTATGCTTATTGGGATGGCTAGCTATACAAAGATCTATGATCTAATAAGTGGTATCATATCATTAGCTAAATCTTATCACATTCGCTTAGATCGAATCCTGCTTAAGTCAAGGAAATTAAGCAGGGGAGTGTTTTGAAGATAAGAATCAGAAATTTGGTACTACAACCGGAGGAAACACATTAAATTAACGGTGTGGCAAATAATATTAAGTTCAGCATATCAAATTTACCAAAACTAGTTTCTCAAATTTTATTTGTTTTTAATTCTTCATTATGGAATCAAGTTTCATTTGTACTATCTGCGCCTATAACGATTCAAATTTATAAATTCTCCTCGCCAGCTTGAATTCAAGAAGTAATTACCGTCAAACAAATATGGAAATTATACGATATACGTTAACGCCAATTTCTTTTAAGTAGAACTGATCATTTTTATTACCTTCGAAAAGAAAATTCACCCATTCTTATACTGTGTTACATTTGAATTATCATCCAGGAATATTAATTGAATATTGATTACTATCTAATAAAATCGATAACACTTCATCTGGTGGATAACAAACGTTCACACAATTAATTATTCAAATATATAATTATGAAAAGGCTACGTCATTTTATGAATATTGCATGAATTTAATGAGTAGGCAAATTATTTTCATTGTTGTATAATAAACTATGAATAAAACTCAAATTTAAACTTGGATACTATTGACTCACCAGTGGCATCATCCTTCCTAACTCTGCCCGACTCCGTTATCTAATAGTAAAACATTCGTCAATATGTTGTTATCCACTCCCAGCTCATCCCTTTTCCTAACCAAAGATGATGGCACACTAGCTACTACACACCATCTTTCTGCTAAATCGTTTGCAGCTAATTTTACTTTTGATCCACGAGGGAAGAACCCTCCTAATATTGATATCACCGCTATCCATATGCCTGAAATTGTCTTTCTTCAACACCAAATTAGGTGTATTCTCCTTGCTCTCAATACCAAAGAGGCTATGGGGCCAGACCACTGTTCTAAAGGAACGTGCCCCAGAAATAACATCAGTTTTTGCAGGTTGTTTACCCTTTCATAGAAACTTGGTGTGTTTCCTTCCTGGTGGAAGACAGCTATATGAACAAAAAAGGAAAGAAGACTCTTCCTAATAATTATAGACTTATTGCACTACTATTTGTGATCTCGAATGTAATGAAGAAAGCAATCAACATCGAGCTCATCCAATACTTAAAAATTGTGAATGACCGGCAATAAGGCTTCCGTCAGCAAAGGTCAGAGTCCTGCTTGCCTATGTATAATATATAATGGCAGATACAGTTCTGCAGATGATGGAACATTTCAAACCGTTTTCTCATCTAGAGGCCATATACCATCCATGGATCCAGAGAAGCGGAACAGAGATAGGTTGATACAATGAATAAAGAGTTGGCAATAATGCTGAAATGTGGCTCAGATAATCAAATATAGTTTAATGCAACCAGCTCAAGCTTGTATTCTCTCTAGGATGGTAATCCCTAATATGATTCAACTATTCCTATGAAGTGTTCCATATCCATGTTCGGTATCACCACTAACAGCACCCACTCATCGGACGAACATGTGAGGTCCATTGCGAAAAACAACGTTACAGCCCAGGAGGTCCTCATAATCTATAAAGCACAGATTCGACCTTTCCTGGAGAACTGTTCATATGTTTGGAGTGCAGCTCCAAAATATATGTTGAAGCTCTCAGATTATATACAGAAGGGACCTGTTCGTCTGATTGGTGATGTCACACTTACGAACATTGACCTCTCTAGTATATCGCAGAAAAGTGAGCGGTCTCTCCTTTTCCTATGAATATTTTCATGGTCGGTGACGCTCATCCGATATCTCGTCTGTAATTTCAGCACGAAAGGTGCCATGTAAGCGGACTAGACGAGCCAAAGCTGGTCACCCCTTCTTTGTCAAGCTCGAGACCTGACAAACTTCTTACAAAAATTAATTTCTCGATCGAAAGGCGAAGTTGTGGAACTCTTCGCCTAGTGAGGTCTTTTCTGATTGTTATAGACACCTAACAAGAAAAAGTCCAATGCCGATCTAATTTCTCAACATTCCACCGATGCTCTTCGATCATTATAAGATTTCCTGTAGTGCAGTCAAAATTTACAAAAAACGTATCATTCAATTCGAATGAATTTATATGTAGTGCCAAAATCCCAGAATTATTGTTACCATCCTTTGGAGTATTATATTAGCTTCAACCGAAGCAATCTTCATAATTATGTATAAATTCATGTATTTTGGAATCATGTCAGTGTTATGGTGAAGGTTCCTCAAGTTTCCAGATCAAAAATTGAATTAATTTCAATAGTTACTCAGACAAATAGGCATTACAGACATACCGAATAAATTTACTAAGGCACAATAAAAATCATCAATATTATACAAGCAACTATAGCGGGGGATAACAGTATTTAAGATATTTCCAGTTTGATAGATGTTAATTGTAACCAAAGAGTTATATATATATATATAGAGTAGACAATTAAGCCTTTCACTGGTATGTTAACTGACATTCTGTCCTTCTCGTACATATACTGGGCTCTCAGTCGCACGATGTGCGCGCGTTATAGTTATTCTTGTATTCTTATACTCTTTGTGTTAGAAGGGGAGACCTTGCGAGTGAGAGCGCACTAACATGTGCGAGAAGGACAGAATGTCCGACTAGTTACCAGCGATTTGCTATGCTTAACACACTACTTGTCTACTCTATATATAGAACTCTTTGATTGTGACACTATGAATAATCTTTTATATGAACACAACGAAATAGACATTGTCATATATATTTACATTGTAGGAAGCCTTAGAATATTGAAAAAAAATGACATACTCAAAATTAATACAAGAAAGTGTACATTCTGTGGTATACAGTTAGATTAAGAATTAAATTGCTATGGTTATAATGATTTTTATTTGTTTTCATTGAATTGCAATATTTTATTTCTCATATAAGATAATTTCTGCTTGCAGGCAATTTTCTCAGATTTATAAATAATATTTTATATTTTCCTAATCCAAACCATCCTAATTATTAAACTATTTTTCCAATAAGATACTAAATAATATTGATATAATAAAATAAAACACTTTTCCTTTGTTTTTTATCACATATATTATAGAAACAAGTCTTGACTATAGTTTCCACATTAGCGGGGCATCTTCAAACGATACTAATGTATGAAAATATGAATAATCTTGGCTTTTTATGGTACAATATGACACAGGTAACAAGTGCGGTTAGTTTGATAGAATAGTATAATTGAAATTGGGTAATGAGGTAGAGTTAATATTGTGATAAGGAAATTTCAATGCGGAGGTATACTAGGAAGGCACAAGAGGATTATGTGAACTTTTACGTTATCAAGAGATCAAACAGAATTTTGTAGCACACATCTAATTGATCGTTTAAAATTGTCATTATTTTTAATACCTTTGGAAATTTCTATTGATTCTAGTGTGTTCAATTTAAAACTTCTACTCTGATTTCGAGAGATTTTAACTTCATCTAAATTTGGAAAATTGAGCCCTGTTCCTAAAATATGGTTAGAGAAAGATGAATCTGTTTCATTAAGTCTAAAATATCGAAAATGTTCCTTATATCTAATTTCTATATTACGACTAGATCTACCGATGTAAAAATTATCACACTTTGAACAGATTAATTTATATATACTCCAGGTTTATTAAACTTATTTGTTTTATCTTTAGCAGTGAACAAAAAATAGGACAATTTATTTTGAGGTTTGAAGCTAACTTTTAGATTATGTTTCGATAAAATGTCTGCAATTCTTTCACTTACGGTACCAACATATATGAGGGAAACGTATTTTGATGAAGAAGCAGAATTTTTTATAAAAGGATAGATACTTGAGTAAGTTAATTCCTCCTTTTCTTCTATCCAATAATTTGGATACAATTTGAGGTTGAAAACCATTATTAATGGCCATAACCTTGATTACATTCAATTCTTCATTCTGGTTTTCAGGAGAAAGAGGAAGTGAAAAGGCTCTATGTATCATAGAGTTGTTAGCTGCTAATTTGTGACTACGGGGACTAAAAAATGAGTTGGCGATAGTTGTATCTGTGAAGGTAGATTTTCTATATATTTTGAAAGTAATGATATTATTATGGTGTGTGAGAGTAAGGCTTAGGAAATTTATTTTGTTATCTTTCTCAAATTCTAAAGTGAACTTGATGTTAGGATGGATATTATTAATGGAGGATAAGAAAACATTCAATTGTCGTGTTGTACCTTTGAATAAGGATAAAACATCATCTACATATCTAAACCAACATGGCTTCCACCATTGAATTTTTGATTAAATAATAATAAAGGAGAAATTTCATTTCATATTGGATAATAGTCATAACGTCTCACTGGTCTAGATCGATCAGTAATATTACGAACTAATAGTTCTGGACAGCTGTTTCTCTCTCTAATGGAGCTCATCAGCAAAACGAGAAAGTTTGCAATAATACACAACATCTCGTTCTGTTGATAGGCTCCATGAGAAAGCAAATCAGCTGTGTAGAACTATTAGTTGTAACGTCACTGAACGATCTAAACTAGACCTTATTGTTAAATAATAAAGTAACTCCTATTTTTATTTATATTGAAATATCTGCCTTTTTTAATTTTAGAAGTTGATGCTAAAAATAATGTCCTTCAGTGAAGTAAACGCTTATTATATATTGCCACATTCAGTGAGTTGAATGAATATTTTTATAATTTTCATTAACAATAAATTTTCTCAAGGTAATAATATTGTATTTAGAAAATAGTTGTTTAATATTAGAATTCAAAATATGTTTTTAAAATAATTTTTTCAAATATATTTAAGTTGCATCGGCCATTACTATTAGCGGAAGTTAATTGAATACATGCTTTCCAACATAGTTAGATTTTATACAGTACTTTCTCATTTCTTAGAAAGTTTATGAGTTTCAAGTTATCGTTCGGTTCGATTATTCCTACGATATTATCGGGTATCCATGATATATGTTATACATTCAATTAATATGTGTTGTAAACTAATGGGTACTCCATATATTTCACAGACTTGTTGAGGTTGTCTTGTATTGAGTAATTCATGCGTCAATCTGGTGTAGCCGAGACGAAGTCTGGTGGTAAAAACTTGATGTAGTTTCTGGTCCGCCTGGTTGGTGATCCATGGCTCACCTCTAAATTGAAATCATGTTCTTCTGTTTTTAAGAATTTAAAGTTCTGGAAAAAAAAGTAATTGAACATTTTAAAATTTGTAGCTTAATACTTTCATCGCTCTTGAAAATGTATCGTAATAATATTTAATGGTGTAAAAGGAAGAGAAAAGATGCAATTATCCCGTATAAAGTTTGAATTGAAACATTGAAATAAAAAATATGAGAAGCTGTTGCATAATTTTCTCCAAGCACGTCTCTGATATAGGAAAATAGTTGGGGAGGAAGCGTCCAACGATGAACTTTCTCTTCACCTACGAATAATATTTTAATATTTTGCAGTTTGTAATCCTAATTTCTCATCCGCTATTCATGAATATTTTATGTTATAATTATTAAACCTATTCTGTTTTGTCATTTTCATTAATTGATTGGACACAAACACGCGACGATTATTCCTTAATTATTGATAATTGTTGGGAGTATTATTCACCAATGCGAATAAGCAGATGTTTCAAAATACTATATATACCTAGAGCATTTTTTGAAAAGTAGTTATTGTTAGTTACCCCAATATCAATATCGATACTCATAATCTCTGGATAAGTGAGATGGTTCATTCCCCATTGTTTAGATTGATTGAGAACTTATTGTTTTTCTGTGCAATATGGAGTAAAAAATCATCCAAACGTTATAAATTATATTGCTTAATAATTTACTTCCCAATGTGTTTGTTAGTATTCGGAAATATTTTTTATATGAAATATGCAGTATTGGTGTTATTGAAGACCGATCCCGAGAGATTTCTGGCTTATCTTGGCACATTTACTGCTATTCTCTTAACAGCAATAAAATTAGCTATATCGCAAACAGCAAAACTGCAACACTTCTTTTCGAAAATTTTCGAGGATGAAGAACAAATCAACGATAGTGCTTATGAAGAAATCAGAGCCATACATATAAAGTATACGTCTAAAATGATTCCAGTGATTCTACTTTTCATAAGTAACATGTTATTAGTAATCGTAGGTTTGGCGACATCATCTGTTTCTTTTATTTCTAATGATCATAAGCATCCAAAATGTACAGACTCGACAGATAAAACTTGCTTAAAACCATTACTCCTTGAATTTTATATACCTTTTGATATCAACCAACATTATACTTTAGCTAATATTTATCTTGACATTACTGATGCTATTGCAGGGTGTCTTGTGGTAGCAATTGATGCATTATTTCTAGCTGCAATGATATGCATAACATCTAAGCTGCGTCGTTTACAGTATGTTTTGAAAAATTTCCATAAATTGATGAAAAACAATTCAAGAAGTGAAGAGATTCTCAGACAGAGGGAATATGCAATAATGAAACAATGTGTTGTTGAACATCACCTTATAATAAAGTGCAGTAAAAACGGTAATATTTAAAAACTAAAAATTAATTTTATGTTTTTCAGACAATTTCAAGAACTGAATGGAATTATGAAAAATTTATTATTAGTTGACTTTTTGTGCCATTCTTTCCAAGCTGCGTCATTGTTGTTCATATTTGTTACTGTAAGTTGGTACCAATTAATTTATTTTTATGCTTTGGGTTTCGTTGACATCTAAAAAGTGCAAATAAGTAATTATAAAATCTTTATGTAGTTGTATCAGCCATGTGGGGCATACAACTGACATGTGGGTGTTGCCTTAAGATATATATTGGTTAGACAGGAAAGACCTTCAAAAAACGGATCAGAGAACATAGACGTAGTTTTATTAATAATAAATCGGATTCAACCTTCGCAGAACATTTAATTATAGAAAACCATAACTTTAATGATAATTTCAAGATTTTACACATTCAGAATAAAAGTAATAAATTAAATTTGCTAGAATCCTGCGAAATTAATAAATATAAGAATTCCGATATCTTAAGGAACAATCAACATATACTTAATGATTCTGCCTTGTTAAATCTTCAATAATTAGATATTTCGTGTACTACCAGTTTATTGTTTAATTCCTTATTAGATAAAATTCCAATAATCATCTATTCTAGGATTATCATTAGAGTTATATATTAGATAGTTCTTTTGTAGTAAGTTAATAATATTTGTTAAAATAGGCTACTGTACTGCTATAGCGAAACTAGTCACATTTATTTATTAAACTAGAGAAAATCGAAGTTTTAAAAATTATTTTATTTAAGTTCTATTAGCCACTATATCTTAAATAATTTCCATTGAACTAAAATCTGAAATGAAAAGGTTGGGACCGGTAACGTTCCAAAACAATAAATCTGCTTCTTCTACAAAAATGTAGCAGAAATAAATTGATTAAAATATCACCCTGTATGATATTACAAATAATAATGAAATCTCGATTTCAACATCAGTTTTCTTCGAATGTATGGATGGGTATTATTGGAAAATTTCTAGTTTGGCCTTACTTTCTACCAAGAACTTGAACCGGTAAGTGGCTGACATTTTCTCGAGAACGTTTTAAAACCTAAACTATATGAATATGCGCTAAGAGGTAGAATGTGGCTTATGCACGATGGGGCTCCCCCAAATTTTATTTCAACAGCTTGTGAATTTTTAAATGAAAGGTTCAGTAATAGCGTGATTGGACCAGGCGGTCAAGAACCAGTTATTGATTTTTTATTTTGGGACATCCTAAAGAATTTCTGTACACAAAGTTTGCAATGAATCTGAATAGCACTGACGTCAACGAAATGCAGCTGGTTGTGAAGCGATAAGTGCTACCCCTGGAATTTTTGCACGTGTTCGCGATTCAATTCCAAGAAGCATGTACGAGGGCAAGGTGAAAAGTTCCTGAAAAATAAAACAGATGGCGCCACAATCGAAAATTCCATATGACATTTGTGATGTACCATCTTTAACTAGAACAAAAAAAAAGTTCAGATTGATATGCCATTCAGTTCTGTTTTGACACCTATCGAAAGCAAGCGGCCTTGAGGATTTTTGTAAATATGGAAAAAGTGAATTTTGCGTCTATTAAACATTATTTCTTGCATGAAAAAACATTACGCTAACCAAAACATCTCTTGTTAAATATTATGGGGACTCCTCTCCATCGATTGGAACGGTTCACACATGGTTTACTGATTTTCGTGGTGGTAGTATGACCACAAAGTCCGACGAACGTCCAATTGAGGTTACAATGCCAGAAATCGTCGATAAAATCCATGATATGATATTGGAATATTGGAGGATTGACGAGTTAAAATGCACGAGACTTCTGAGGGCGTGTGCATCTCAAGAGAACGGGTACGGAACATTTTGTATTCATCTTTGAATATGAGAAAGCTATCTGCCAGATGGGTGCTGCATTTGTTCTCTGTTGACAACAAGCGCGACCTTGCGACAAATTGAAAGGAGTATTTGGCCATGGTCAAGCGTGATAAGAAGGACTTTTTGCTCCATTTCGTAAACGTGGACGAAACATGAATCCATCACAACACACCAGAGACCAAAGAACAGTCGAAACAGTGGACTTGTCGAAGCCGAAAATGACCAAAGTGAGTTTATCGGCTAACAGAGTCATGGCGACAGTTTTTTAGGATGCACTTGGTATCGTCCATATCGATTACTTCGAAATTGGTTCGTCATCGACCATATTCTCTAGATTTGACCCCCTGCTAGTTTATATTTATTTCCGAACATGAAGAAATGGCACGGCGGAAAGGGATTTGGCTCTAACGATGAGGTCATCACTGAAACAAATACTTATTTGAAGGATTGCCGAAATCGTATTATTTGGAATGATCGAAAGATTACAAAAATTTTGGATGTAGTGTATCGGGCTACTAGGAGATTATGTTGAGAAATAATATAAGTTTTGCCCAAATAAATCATTTTTCTTATTTCATTTTACAGGGACTTTTCATCTTGCCCTCATATTTAGCTTATATTGGTATAATTCCATGAAAATAAATTATTTTGTTAGTATGTAATGTAATGACTGTTGTAAAATTGCACTTGGTCAAATAATTCAATTTTGTCGCTAATCTGTTTGGAATACAACAAAATTTAAGTAGACAAAATTAAACATAATACACGTGACGACTCATTTTATCAATATAATACAGGGTTATATTTTATTTTGATAAACAATGATCTATGATACTCACACTTTCGCCACTGGTAAGACTGGTAGATTTTTGTTCCATACCCACTGACATATTCAATACGTGTAACAAGTTTGGGTAAATTACCTTGAGCGGTTCAGAAATTAAAAATAAAAAAATTTAATTTTCGACAACGGCTGCTTAACACCTCAGGGTTATATAACAAGATCCCTAATTTTGGTCCATAGAATACATCCTTAATTTTTGCCCTCTACTCAAGAAGGGGTCGATTTCAAAAGCGTAATTCAGATTGCGTAATTTTGGAAATATACTTCATTAAATCTGGTTTCTGTTATGGTTCTACTTTTCAGAATAATTAGATGTGAAAGGTTTTGATATTTTGAACTGGTTAGGGAGGGTTTAAGGATATGAGTGATGTGGTATACCAATTAGGTACCGAAATTCGCCAATACCTTCTTTGTATAAAAAAATATCAATGACTTCTTTTTTAACGGTATAACAGTTTTTCTCAATGTTCGAACACAAGATTCAAATGAAAAATTAACTATTCTCCCTTTTTCCTCCACAAAGATAAGTATTTACATCCGTACTGATCGACTTCTGTTTTTTTTATTAATTTTTCAGAGTGAACAGATACTTTTTTACCGTTTGTTTATGGTATGTAGTTTTGGTTATGTAATCCTTCAGCTTTTTTTAATGTATTGGCCAGCACATGTCCTGAAGGAAGAGGTGAGTGATGCCTTCTTATGTAAATACTTCTAGAACGCCGAACGTAATATTGATTGATTCGATATCTCGTCATGAACAGCAGAACATGTCAACAAAAACCGGTGAAAGTTGTAACGAGCATTATGAGCTTCGACAGGGTTTCCAATTAAAATTAAACCAGTTTTCCAATTTTTTTTAGTATCCTTTAAGTTAATGACATTCAACCTAGATGCTAAACGTATCTCCAGGAGTATAACCACTACTTTCACCTTCCATAGTTCAGTCTGAATCTGAAAATCATTTTGAGACTAAACTATGAAAGGTGACAGTAGTGGTTATCCGATCTCTGTGCTATTATGTTAAGTCAATTAGTGTTTGTAAATGTGAATATCTTCTGATGATGGGAAATAAGTCCCGAAACTAGTAAAGATGTGTATATAATCTACGTGTTTCAATTAGCCGCTACTCCCAAGAAAAATAAACTAAATAAGTTAATACAACGGCAAAGAAAATATAAATGGAGTATATGTACATATATATATATATATATATATATATATATATATATATATATATATATATATATATATATATATATATATATATATATATATATATATATATATATATATATATATATAGAAAAATAAACTAAATAAGTTAATACAACGGCAAAGAAAATATAAATGGAGTATATGTACATATATATATGTACATATATATATGTATAATTATTTAAATTATTTTTCTTAGGCGTAGCGGCTATTTAATACACATAGATTAAAAAACCATCTTTACTAGTTTCAGGACTTAGATCCCATCATCAGAAGAAATTCTCTATACAAAAATATATATTGTTCAATATGACTAGTGTTTACATTTAGGTTATTACTTTAAAATCATAAAAAAACAAGCACTTGTATATATAAAAACATAAATTATGAGCAATGATTATTCTAGCATGCATTATTTTTAGTTGTACATACCTATAAATACATTTACACCACTAATTAACCTAACATACTCGTACATAGATCAGTTCAACTATCTCTGTTAACTTCTAAAATTCGGTCTGAGATGATTCGATTTATCGACTGTTGCGTTTTTGCACTATTCCACAAGATAATCTCAAACTACCAGCTGTTATGGCGACCTTAGGTAGCCGAAATTCAGCCTAGTTGACAAGCCGAGCGTTTCGATGTTTCGATAGAAAACACCGTGTATCGGCTTGTCAACATGCCGCCTGAGCATAAGATCTTGCTCCGCGGCATTTATCTGGGCTTTCAGGCGAAAAAGTAGGACCTCGAGATTGCCCTCTAGTCGGCCTTCTCGACTGATCTGAAATTCGAGACCAAGTTCTTCCGCAGCTTTTTGTGCTGCCTTAACGATAAATGCCCCCACTCCGGCCAATTCGTGACTTTTAACAAGGCACATGAGGGGGTCCGAGCTCCTGAGAACTTTACAAGCTATACTCAGAACCACACATCGATGCAGACCCTGCAGACTGAGGAGTCCCCTACCTCCCCGATGACGTGGGAGATAAATGCGGGAAACGGACGACCTAGGATGCAAAATGTGATGGATATGCATCTTTTTCCGGGTGTCTTTCTCGAGTCTATGCAGCCCATCGACCGTCCATTTCACCACTCAAAAAGAGTGGAGCAGGACTGGAACGGCAAGCATATTTGTTACAGACACCTTGTTTCCACTCGAAAGTTCGGAAGACCAAATCTTTCGAACAAGGTTTCTGTATTTGCCACGGAGAGCCACCTTTACCTGGGAAGCGTCATAATTAGGACGCTGTTCAATTCCCAGGTATCGATACGTCTCTCCAGCATCAAGGTGTTTAAAGATGCTTCCGTCGGCAAGCTGCGTATTCTCGTACACTTCCGGAAATCGTCCTCTCCTCAAATGAAACACTGCGCATTTGTCCAATACCAACTCCATGCCTACGGCTCGTGTATATTCCTGAACCACATTGAGAGATTGATGGAGGTTCTTCTCCCCAGAGGCATACAGTTTCAAATCATCCACGTAAAATAAATGGTTGATCTGATGCCTCTGGTCGTTCGGTGGTCCAGAGTAATATCCACGAGTCCGTCTTAAAGCAATGGAGAGCGGCAGCAGTGAGATATTGAACAAGAGGGGACTCAAGGAGTCTCCTTGAGAAACTCCCCTCTTGAATGTTACCAACTCTGTCAAGACTCGTCGTGTGCCTGATGTGATGGCAAAACGGGTCTTCCAGAGTGGCAATAGATGTTCTATGCATCTCACTAGTGGGGTTGGTACCGCAAGGCATCGGAGCAAGTATAATAATAGCTCATGTGATGTTGAATCAAATGCCTTGCGGTAGTCAATCCAGGTCATGGAAAGGTTGCGCTTGTAGAGTATGGAGTCCTGAGTCATAGATCTATCTATCACCAGGTTCTCCCGGCAACCCTCCATGCCTTTCTTTGCCCCACGCTGCTCGCTGATGTTATTAATTACCTGACCGATCGATTCCAACGACCTAGCATACAAGATACGTGTAAATAACTTGTAGCAGGTGTTGAGACAAGTGATCGGCCGGTAGTTCTTGGGATCAGACAAGTCTCCAGTCTTCTTCGGAAGTAGCACAGTGTACCCCTCGACAGCCCAGCTTGGAATATGCCGCTCCTCTTTGAGCCATGAGTCAAAGACTCTGGCCAGACGGCGGTGAGTGGAAGGAAATTTCTTCCACCACCATATGTTAATGCCGTCAGGGCCGGGAGCAGCAAAGTTTTTGGTACCGACAAGAGCTTGTCGGACCTCATCCTCGCTGACTGCCTCGCACACTTCTGTTTGCGGAAGTTGGCGTTCAGCGCAAAACATTTCGAAGTGTGCTAGGGCTGGAGTGTCTAGGTGAATTGGACGCGATGATTCATACACTCCTTCCCAGAACTGCTCAACCTCCTCCACAGTCGGTGAAGCAGCAATTGTGGGCGGTGGAGATTCAAAAAGCCGAGACGGGCTATCGCGAAACAAGGAATTCTCCCTGATGCGTCTAACCCGTTTGGCCAGATTTCTCCTCACCACGCACAGGACTCGAATCCTATCCGCACAATGTTGCTTGATGGACTGCAACACTGTATGTTTTAGTGTGTGATGGTGGCGGCGCAGTTTGGCGGCTATACGCCTGATTTTTGGCGTGAAAGCCCTGCCGCTAGAAATAAAATCCATCACACACTGGATCCGAGACGCTTCCTGCCTCGCTATATACATATATATATATATATATATATATATATATATTATATATATATATATATATATATATATAATATATATATAATATATATATATATATATATATATATATATATATAATATATATATATATATATATATATATATATATATATATATGTATATAGCGAGGCAGGAAGCGTCTCGGATCCAGTGTGTGATGGATTTTATTTCTAGCGGCAGGGCTTTCACGCCAAAAATCAGGCGTATAGCCGCCAAACTGCGCCGCCACCATCACACACTAAAACATACAGTGTTGCAGTCCATCAAGCAACATTGTGCGGATAGGATTTATATATATATATATATATATATATATATATATATATATATATATATATATATATATATAAATGACCGTTTTTCATCTAATTTGCTTGGAGTAATAGTGGTAGAAGTGAAACTGTTTTATTTTGTTCTCACCATTTTATCAACAATATATTTATTATACCGCTTTCTATGTTTGCTAACTAAATCGAGCAAGCTCTAAACATCTCATCTTGGAACGTGGTATTTTATATAATAGCAAACTCTTTATGTTAGCCTTCTTAGTAGATTACGTAGAAATTTGCTATAAACTTCTGGAACGGTAAAAAGAATTTTCCAAAAAAATTACGGTATTTATATTCAATTTTGGAAAACCGTTCGAGAACCAATTTTCGAAGGATTGACCAACAATTCCTCTGTGATAATCCTCATTTTGTTTAGACTCCAATGTCTCAGGAACAGGCATGGTTCATATTAGGATACTTTTGAATGCCTTTTCAAGTCTAGTTGTTTTCATATAATTTTTTCTCCACATATGGATCTTGTCTTTGTCCAATAAGATGCTTTTCTCGAAATTTAGCAGATTATTCACTACTTGCAAAACGTGATCCAAGGTTGGAAATTGGTGGTTGAAAAAAATTAATGGACTTTGATAGAAACTGCGTTTCTGTCAAAATCATCTATGACAACGAAGCTTTTCTTGCCAATCTGTTTCGGATCTGGAAACGTATTTGTATATTCATATTTACAAATTATATTATGAACAGAGGCACAGCTTAGTCTTCTTTTATTGGCAACATTAACAACAATATCGGTTTGATAGTAACCAATTCCTCATTTATACACGTTGAGAATAATGCTTTTATTCTGGTTTAAAATATGTCAGCGCAGTAAATAAATGTCGATTTTATAACTTAGCTCGAATGTTAGAACGTTTATTGAGGAAATTACATAATTCCTGCAAAGGTCCAATATTCTGCACCGGCGTTTTATAAACTAGCAATTTCAGAGAACCCCACAGAAAAAATCTTACGAAATTAAATCTGGTCATAAGCGCCGCAACCAGCGATCTATTATTTTCAAGTTCAAACATCAATATCTACCGATGAACGTGATTTTAAAAGTAATTGACTTCTATACATTTTGAAACTAGAAAGTAATGATGTCTAAACTTACTTTCTCATATTAACAAAATAATATTGTCCATGAATGCTTTATGAAATCTCATTCTCATTACTTCCGGTGTTTGTTTGTTGAATATTCTATTCGCCATCTGGATGATGAACTTCGTTGCATTTGAACCTATCAGTTGATTTACCTTTCAGAGTCAGAATGTGATTCAAGCAATTTACGAAAGCGAATGGTACAAAACCGATATAAGAACCAAGAAGTGTTTTATTATGATGATGATTCGCTCTCAAAGATCATTAAGTCTTAAAGTGGGGGGAATATATGATGTAGATCTGAGTGTTCTGATTAAGGTACAATATTTCAATTAACACTAATTTTTTGGTTATTTTAAGAATGAGAACAATTAACATGGCATTGCAACGTTTATTCGTTGTACGTTTGTATGTTAGCATCGGATATCTCTTATGCTTTATTGTTCAGGAGAAAAAGAATAGTAAAAATAAATGCATATGCTATGGGAACTGCGAATAATCCTTAAACTAGATACACAGTTTCTATGTAAGGACAGTTTGTAAAATCCAAGTGGATTAGCTTGGGTATTTGTATATTATGGGTATGAATTGGATCTCGCAAAATTGAACGTAATAATGGTATGTATATACATACGATACATTGAACTACGAAGGATGTAAATAATGGTTGCCACAGGGTTCTGATGAAACACAGCAGGTTGAAACAAAGCTCTGATGCTTACATTCTTTTGTGATATCAGTTTTACATAATGAATATTTGTAATATCTATATCCAATCATGAATATATTCTTTGTAATTATTATAGAAATAATAATAATAGTATTTCTTATTAATCACAAAGAAAACAATATAATTCGAAATAATAGCAATAAGATGGAGATGGTAAACATGGCTGCTCTTCTATACGAAATTAATGTGAACAATTGCGAAATGAGTTTCGATCTAATTACTTTCCTGACCTGCTTTCGAAAAGGTGATGCCCAAAAAACTCTCTCCAGATAGAAAATTCGGGAAATTTGAGATTTTCCTGAGGTGGTTATGAAGAATAAAGTATAATTTTGTTGCAAAAATGATCTCTAGTAGGTTTTTTGGGTCGCTGATCACGATTCCGCTGTTATTTTTCCCAAAAAACTCCCTCCAGATGGAAAATTCGAGGAATTTGAGATTTTTCTGAGACGGTTATGAATAATAAAGTATAATTTTGTTGCAAAAATGACCTAGGTAACAGCGGAATCGTGATTAGCGACCCAAAAACCTACTAGAGATCATTTTTGCAACAAAATTATACTTTATTCTTCATAACCGTCTCAGGAAAATCTCAAATTTCCCGAATTTTCTAGCTGGAGAGAGTTTTTTGGAAAAAAAACAGAGAAATTGCGATCAGCGACCCATAAAACCTACTAGAGGTCATTTTTGCAACAAAATTATACTTTATTATTCATAAACTTCTCAGGAAAATCTCAAATTTCCCTAGGTTTCCATCTGGAGAGAGTTTTTTGAGAAAAATAACAGCGGGATCGTGATCAGCGACCCAACAAACCAACTAGAGGTCATTTTTGCAACAAAATTATAAATTATATATTATATATAAATTTTCCAAATTTCCCATCTGGAGGGAGTTTTCCGAGAAAACTAACCGCCGAATCGTAATCAGCGACCCAAAAAACATACTAGGGGTCATTTTTGGCTCTTAATTCATAAATTTTTTAAACTTTTGGATTGTTTTCATAAGAATGCTCCTCTGAGGGGTTCAAACCCCGTTTTGGGGGGGTAGAAAGGTCGACTCCCGCGGTCTTGATAGTCATGAATGATCTATGGGGTATTAGGAACAAAATGCAAAAACAATTTTGAAATTCTAGCTTACCTACTATATATATTTTTTTCCGGTTCGTTGCCTAGACTATTAGGGCAAATGTTGATGTAAGTTTGTTTTAAAAGTAATCAAGGAAGAGGTTATTTTTGAAGTAACAACCTAACGTGTTTGCCAAAACATAATTTATTTATATGCAACCCAAGATTTTTACAAAAGCCTGTCGAAGTTAAATTAGCATCATTGAAAGTTGATACATTTTTGATGTTCTACTATATTTTCACGACTAGGCCCGTTTTGGTTTCATCCATGTGCACTACGTATATTTGTGATTGTCCTAAGGTTATAATTAATTTTTCCACTACACGCTCAACTTCATTTACCAAGAATGAATACTAACTTTCAGTATTGTCGAGAGGCTGATGAATTTTGCAAAATTCAAGATGCTGATGGGAATCTGTAGTGTAAATCGTGAATAATTAGGACCCTAAAATGCCGTCGAGGTATTGGCCACTTTCGTGTTAAGACACCAACAGAATCCAAACGAATTAACTGAAGTATTTATATTCGTATATTGTTATTACAATCATTGGTTCTGTTACGAGAACTTACAAGGATGAAATATACATTCAAGGAACTTTCTTCTATGTCAAACAAAATTCCGGAACTGCTTTGTACTATTTACGAGGCTAATACTCTTGTTTCCGATTCTCTTAGTCTATGGTATGTTACGATTTATCTATACACTCATCTGTGTAATTTTTAACCGATGGACAAATTATCTCCATGTTTGTAATGCACATGCTACCATTGTGAATATATGAGTTTTGTTTTTGTGTTTACTGCCTAATATTCTATTAAAATTTCAATATGCTGATGTTTTAAATGAATGTATATGTAACATGGAGAATAAAGTATCTATCTTTCAAAGTCAACTGGCAGTGGACGTAAACAATGATTGGTGTGTTGTCACAATATACTATATAGTACTCTACAGGGTGTTAGTTGTGTCGAAGAATGGTATTCGCACCACCATTGACTTAGCCGTAAAACTCCAGCTGGTCTTTTCGCAATTATGTTTTAGAGACGGGATTAATTGCTGGTGGAATTTTGTTTTTGAAGTATATACCTAATTGTGAGTTTTTGGAAGATATAATCTTTTTTTTTTAAACTTATTTGTTTTACCAAACCAGTACCATGGTTGTAAGTTAGAAATTTTATTGGAGAGTAAAATGCTCTGGCAAATATGACCGTGTCCTTGTTTACATTCACTGTTTGTTGATTTGAAGGAATTTTAAATAATAAAATTATCTTTATAATTGAGACTTTGCATTTGTTTCAGCTATTGAAAGCGATTTACACCTTCATCACGATATTTAGTAAGGGAAGATGAATTTAGTGTTCACTACTAAAGGCTATTGTGAGCGATTTACAACTACATCACGTTATTTAGTTAGAAAACTTGAATTTAGTGTTCACTACATATCGCATTGAGGAATTTTTGCGTTACACATATAGATACATTTATTCTATTACACTTAACTTCTAACTATTATTATATTTAAATAAATTTTGTTGCTAGTTCAATGTTTCAATATACCATGTTTATTCCAAATATACATACTACCTTTTTTATTTGCTTTGGTTAATCCAATATCGATGATATTAGTAGTTTATGAAAATCAAATTTTGAAAAAAACTTATATAAAACATATTTCAAGTTGACAGACTTTTCTTTTTTCAAAGAAAAACTATAAACGAATTCAAAAAGCCTTTCGAGCCGATACTAACGATAGGCAATAATGAAATTGGTCCTTCTCAGCCTATAAAGAATCTGGATTGTGAATAAATCAGTAGCTTAATAATGTTCAGATCGATGCAAAAGAGTGGGGCGAAGTGAACGTCTTAAAAGTAAAGCTGCGTTGGGAGAATAAGTTGCTGAAAGAACTTTTCCGAAAGCGGCATCAGCTTATGCCATAAGTAAGAAGAGTTGCAGTTCAATAAGACAAAGTGAAGAAACCGATTTGAATTCGCAACCAAAATCAAGATGTGCCAAAACAACAAAGAGTGAAAAATCCATAAAACAACAAGTCTAAATCGAATTACAAATGAAGTAGAAAGAACTTCTACAGAAGCATCATCAGGAAATGTTAGATTTGGAGTTGGAAATAAGACTGGCAGAGGTGAATATAGGGGAAAATACTTCCGAAGAGGAATTAGAGTCGATAGATAGCGCCATTTGTAATCATTGACAGATGATTTCCAAAGGTAGCAAAGACAATCCATGCCAAAGGATTCCTCCACATTCGGTGGTGAATTTCAAAAATGTCTTGAGGGATTTTCTAATTGGAAGAATTGGGGGAAAATTGTGGAAGGTTTATATACCTCAAAACGTTGAAAAAGTTATTGAAATTTCACAAAACCCATTCGGATGTCCCGAGAATATCTTTATGATGTTATTGGACAGAATCAGAAGTTGTTCTAAGGTAAAAGAAGATAGATTAGATATACACAATTCGAATAAAATAACACAAAATCATAGATTAGTTGAGTTGAGTTTATGGTTGGAGTTTGTCGAATTATATTGCCAAAAGTGACAACAAAACTGCCACAAATTCAAAGAAAGAACTTACGTCAAAGAAGCTGCAACGATGACAACTACTAATTGACTCGCTGGAAATAAAAAGTGCATTTGTTGTTTTAATGAATTATATCATCTCAGTAAATGTTCAAAATTCGAATTCATGACAATAGACAAAACATCTAATTTCGTCACATTTAAAGGGATTTGTTTTTCTTGTAAATAATTGTACAAGACCCAATATTCAGCTGTTTCATAAATGACCGATTCTTTTTCAAAATAAATCAATTCAATTAGATTTACAATCAGGGCAGTCACAACCAAAATGATGGTGTAATAATCTACATAAAAATAGCTACCACTACCGTTCCAGGCAACTACTACGAAAGCAAAATTTGGAAATGTATTACCAACATAAAATTATCCATATTAACGCAATACATGAGAATTCACCACTGTGCGAAAATACATTTATTGAATCTTCAACTAATCTATCGAAAGTGCATGGAATCAAATATGAGTATACTGTTGTGATAGGAGATATGATGAACATGAACATATTTGCTAATACCGAATCCACTCATCATTACTTGGAAAACGATTTTTTATCCTATGTTGAATTATCTTCACAATTCAGAAAATTTAATTCTATATCTCTTAATAATTATTATTATTATTTTCCATATAATGAATGTGATGACGTTATAGACCCTTTGCAGGCTAAACCTAATTCCGTGATCATTTTTGTTGATGTTATGGATAAGAAACAGGAAAAAATTCGTGCTTATTTTTCGCGAGGACGATACTATCTGATTGACAGCTTCTACCTTTCACAGTCTTATGCTAAATGTCCAAAACATGGATTGCGTGAAAATGCAAATTATTTGAATATTTTCCAGCAGGATGAACTGAATTTGAAACATATATTGACTGATCATATAAGTACTAACATGACTGAAATTTGAAGAGATATGTTCATTATGCTCGTTCGATAAGTATGGTTTCCTTATGATGAATAAGGATAGTGATATAAATGATAGCAGATACCGAAAGAGATTTAATAGTTATATACATATATGAATATTCGTAAGAAAATATTCATTCCATATAAAATCGTTGAAATGGAACGCTTTAAAGAAATGTTGAAAACACAGAAATTGAAGAAAAATATGTATGATTTAGCTAGGATAGTTTTAATGTGTTTTAAATCGCCAATATTAAACACTTTTGGTAAAGGAGTATTTACTGTTGTATCATGATTACTAACTTGATGTACCGACTGTATTTTGAAGAGTTCTTGTCTTTTATAATTACTATAAAATTTTTCTACAACGTTATTATTTATTAGAGACTTCATAGATCCGGTGTCTATCATAAGTTTAAGATTAACATTTGGAATAATTATGAACGGTAAGCGGGGATTATCATCGTTATTTAAATGTATCAAGGTTGATCGGGTAGGTTGAGGTCTAATTGAAAATTTTCCGATTCGACTTCGAAATTAAGTTCGTCAGTGTCATAAAATTGAGAGTCTTCTGATTGTATTTGAGTTTCTTGCGAATATTCTTCGCAATATGGTGTCATGTATGTCTCGTTTTCATCTTCAACTTCCTGATGATAAAGTTCTTCCGAAATCCATTTTGTTTGTGGACATACGGTATTTGTTATATGTGTCATATTACGGGTTGACGTTTGCATAGGAGTTGGTTTATAATTTGGTCTGAAATTATTATTCGATTGGTGAAAGTTTCGAACTGTTCTATTTGGTCCATTACTGAAATTATTTTGTCCTGCGTACATTTTACCTGTAGAGGTTTGAGGGGCTACTCTGTTGAAATTTTGTTGTTGATTATTTGAGTTAAATCGATTTGTAGGTACGTAATTGAACGATCGGGATTGTGGCATATTGCTTGCTTGGTTATTAGCAAAATGGGGTACAAAATTATTGAATTGTCTAGGTGGTGCAATTGGTTGTTTTGCTCTATCAAAGTTATTGCAATTTTTATTAAATGGAACATTAGTTGAAGGTTTATAATGTTTGTCTGCATAAGAGAAGTTCTCTTCTTCAATGACCATGCTCATAGCGTGTTCTAAGTTTATGGGTTTTTGTAACCGCACTGCGAGACCTAATTGTCCTGATAATCCATGTAGGAAAGTTTGTAACGCTAGATTATCGTAAATTTCATTTTTGACAGTTCTGATATTTTCATCAGGGATAGTCAAACGCAATTTAGTTTGTAGCAAGCTTCGAACATCTTGCAGTCGCATTCCAAATTGGGTTGTTCACGAGGTTCTGGTTTTAAGCACATTAAGTCGCGTACTAAACAGTCCTCATTACGCTGGTCCGCAAAGTATTGCAAAAGTAATTTTTTTATATTTGGCCAGTTTGTTGCGTCTTCACGACTGCCAACTAATATTTTAGCTCTTCCTTCAAGTTTACCTATGATTACCCTAAGTAACCATTCATTACGTGGATTCGCAGCATTATTGCGATCTATAAAGGTTTTATCACCATCGTAACAAGGGATAGCGTTTAGATGATAATTTTGTAAATCAGCCATTATTAGTGATTGATTGATATTATGAAAATTTCTATTTATTCTGTTAGTTCTGATAGGACTCCTGTCACGAATTGTCTGTGAATTATTTACGTCACAATTAAACTCTTCAGATTCAGAATCTGATAAATTCATGGGATTTATTAATTATAGGATGAATTTGAATGAATAGGATTCAATGAGAAATTTACTCACATTAGTAGAGTTGTTTTCATCTTGTTTTTGCTTTCTTTCCTAACTATAGAAGCTTCGACGATGTGATTTTCACTTCTACGGCTTCGGCGATGTGGTCCTAGGCCCTGGTGACAATTTTCGTTTGCCCTGATGCTACTACGTGTTCACTAAACGATGTATGGATGATCGCACGTACTAGTCTCTTTGTTTCCGAACTTGTAAGCAAATTATTGAAATAAACCGATTTCACTGTCGTTTTCGCAAAAGTTCCAGAAATGCACAGAAAAACCGTCTTACAATCCTACCGACAGCGCCAGTTATATGTCGTGGTATAACGAAAAGCTTTTTAAAAAAACTTTATTTGAATTAATACAAAATTATTAATGTGTGAAACTAAAACATCTACACAAGGCGAAGTAGAGAAATAGAATGAATTATTATATTAAAGTACATTATGTGTCGGCATATAAAAGTAATGTCAGCAATGATAAAGTCTATCGTATTACGGAGAGTCATCACTTGTTGGCGATGTAACACGTGGCGACCGAATCAAGAAATTCCGTAACGAAAATAAAACCTAACATCCCCCACTCCGCCTACCATGTACCTCGGCCGAGCGTTCGCTTAACGTGTATGTATATGGTACGACTGTACGAAGCTCGCACGGATCGAGACGAGCTGCTCCGAAATCGGACGAATACGTAAGCAGCTGTTTGTGAGAAAGTATAAAGGTGTCTAGGTATCTATCATATCTTCATAATACCGCTCACCGCATGTGCGGACGAGGTAGAGCATTTTATTCATCGCACTTTACTGGAGTACACTGAAGAAGGGTCGAAAATACTTGGTACAAATGGTAATAAATTTCCACTTATCTTGGCTGGCGATTTCAACATCAACTTCGCTGATAAAAAATCAGAGCGGTTGACAACTTTCCTTTTGGAAAAATCGAATTTGAAAATGAATAATGATCCACAAGAATCCACAACAAAATATGGGACCACCATTGACGCGGTATTTTCCAGATATTTAGAGGATATCAAGTCTCAAACTTATGTTTCTAATTTCAGTTTTATAAACCTATAGTTTCAATGATAAAAATTCCTGAATAACCTACATGTATTGTAAGATAATAAAAAATATTTTAAACGATATTAACTTCTCATTTATTTAATAAAAGAAAAAAATTTGTTTTCTTATCGGTCACCACGCTCAAAAAGTGTAACTTGAATTAATATCAAAGAAAAAACTTGAATTAATATCAAAGAAAAAAAATACTGCATAAATAAAAAATAAATAAATAATTATAATTGCATAAGTTGCTATGCAATAGCTTCACCGCGGCAGTCCCCGAGTGCCACACGTATTTTTTTTTAGGCGTAGCGGCTAGTTAATACACATAGATTATAAAATCATCTTTACTAGTTCCAGGATTTAGATCCCATCATCAGAAGATATTCTCTCTATAAAAACATTTACACAACTAATTAACCTAACATACTCGTACATAAATCAGTTCAACTATCTCTGTTAACATTCCAGCAAAGATTCAGCATCAACGTATGGATGGGTATTTTAGGAAACTTGCTCGTGGGACCATACCTAGATCTGCTGAGAAATTTAGTTGGTGAGAGTAATCTTCGATTTATTCAAGAAAACCTACCACCCATTCTTCTCGAGGACGTCCCCCTGAACATCAGAGCGACAATGATATTACAGCATAACAGAGCTCCACCGCATTTTGCTCAAAACGTCCGGAGATATTTGGGAGAAACATATCCGACATGGTTTGGTCGGGTAGGAACAGTTCCCTGGTCTGCCAGGTCACCCGACCTCACACCTCAGAATTTAATGCCTGGGGCTACATGAAAGCGGAAGTTTACAAGAACCACATTCACACGGAGGAAAACTGAGGCAACGTATTATTGAGAAGAAAAATGAGCTATGCGGTGACGGAAAGAGAGATACGGCGAAGAGTACGGACATGTATGCGTCAACATGCTGTCCACTTCGAGCAAATTTTGTAATTCGTGCTACTTCTCATTGTTATTGTTCTTCTTATTGTTAAAATAGTATATGTAAATTCACTACTATTCGAATTGTTGAATTTCATAATTACTACCTAGAGGAAATCTAGTATGCCATGAAATAGCTGTAGAACGGTTGATCGTAGAAATCTGGATAAGTTTTTCAGATTCTTTCGAAATTCTCCAGTCTATGGGTGTGTGTTTGTAATTTGCTGTACAACTTATCTATAAGCAAAATTAGGAATAACAGTAAGCTTAGTATTTGACAAACCTAGATGTTGAGTTACATTTAACACAATTTCTTCGCCATTGCATGTGCGATGAAAATATATTTCATACTATTCTAAAGCTTGATCTTTGGTAATCTTCCATACTTGTCTCAAAAAATTTTGAGCATTTTACAATTAAATTTTCACGACTTCATTAAATAACAGATGACACCCAAATGTTATGACCTAAAAATAATAAAATAATAACATTTCGGCTATAAATATAGTATCACATGAAAGCTTATTTATAGCTCTTCCATTTGAAATAAATTTTTTCTACATTCGTTGTTGATTGTGGGAAGAGGTCATTTGCATTGAAATGTGATATTTTCATAAAAAAATTGAGAATAGCGAATTACGTAACCGTTGAAAATCGGAATATATTTATTACCGTTGAAAATATTATATGAACTTTTTTGTTGGAAATATGATAGAATCACATATTTAATTTTTTTACATATATCCTGATATGTATATGTATGTATATATTTTTGTATTTATCTTCTGGAACCATTTGTAGATGTGTTTTGTTTTCATGGTATTTTGATTTTTATTATGACTAAAAGTAAAATAAGACTTCTCTTTTGACGTTTCGATAATATATTTTTATCTATCAAAAATTGTTGTGTTAATTAGTGTTTTCATGTAATTTAGAAAATAATTTATGACTTTAATTAATGAAATGCGGTTGCAGTCGACTTGCGTTTTGAAATCTAATTAAAACTGTAAAAACATTGGATCGGTTGCGTGTGAAAGAGTAATGTATGGCTAATTATCAAATAATTAATAATAGGAATGAAATGTAAATCATAGACTACCTGATTAATAAAATAATCATAGTTATTTAGATTTGTGAAATCGTAGAATATTATCTTAAGTATTTAATTAGCTAGATTCAATTCATTTGAAGTACATCAATTTGATAATTAGCCATAAATTACTCTTTCATGCACAACCGATCCAATGTTTTCTGTACCTAGAATTTTGGGCATACATATATATGTATAAATATGTGGATATTTTCATCCACAATTTGTCTCACATAGACAATTTCTGTCTCACATATCATCATTAAAATCATCTTTATATATTTATACATATTATGTCTATATTAGTATTTGTTATTTTAGTTTATATTTTTTTCTCCAAATGTTCTACCATAAATAGATAAGTATATAATATTTGTATTATGTAGCACACTTGAGTTCTTCTACATTTATGCTTATTATGTTTATTGGGATGGCTAGCGATACAAAGATCTATGATCTAATAAGTGGTCTCATATAGTTAGCAAAATCTGCTTATACACGAGTAGAAAAACATAAAGTATATTTCGTAAGTTAACGAAATTGTCATATATAGACTCTCATATATATTTACATTGTAGGAATCCACAAAATATTGAAAAAAAATTCTATACTCAAAATTAATACAAGAAAGAGTACATTCTGTGGTATACAGTTAGATTAAGAATTAAATTGCTATGGTTATGATGATTTTTATTTGTTTTCATTGAATTACAATAACAGTATAGGATCAATGCAAGATAAATATAAATCCTACTTTACAAAAGCATTTTTAGATAAATATTTTTCTTGTGTTCTGTAATGTAGCATTATTGTCACTGCCGGATTCTGACAGGATTGAATCGCGGTTATGAACTTTGGCAAATAATTATTGTATTGTGTTCTGTGTATCGTATATTTTGGACATTAGATGAATGAAAAAATAGATGAAATATTCTGATAGCTAAAAAGCATTTTCTAGGCAAAGAAATAATTCGATATTTCTATAAACTTTCCACAAATGACAATGACAATGTCACAGTACCTATTAGTGTAGTCATATTATTTGATACGCTGGCAATGACTATTTATTCAGGTCAACCTTGTATGAAAGATGTGTATGCAAATCTTGTTGAAATATCTCTTCAGACTTTGAATTTGAGCAATTTAGCTTGTAAGTAGGTCCAAATGTATTTGCTGTCTGTACGAATTCTAGAGTTGTCTCAAATAATAACTGTTTGACCGACTTCATATCTTTGAAGTTACCACACATCTTCATTTATTGGCGTAGCTGGGGGCTGTCAGGGTGAGCGCCACCAATCGATATTGATGGTACTATTACAGACTTTGCTATGAGGAAAAGAAGGAAAATAAAATGTTTGTTCAAAAAGAAGTTTTATTTTTATTCCTCATATAGATAATAATTTCTGCTTGCCTTTAATAGGCAATTTTCTCAGATTTATATATAGCATTTTGTATTTTCTTAATCCAAAGCATTCTAATTATTGAACTACTCATTATTTCTTTCCAATAAAAGACTAAATAATATTGATATAATAAAATAAAACACTTTTACTTTGTTTTTTATCGCATATATTATAGAAACAAATCGTGACTATAGTTTCGACACTAGCGTGCATCTTCAAACGATACTAATGTATGAAAATATGAATAATCTTTGCTATTTATGGTTCAATATGACACAGGTAACAAGTGTGGTTCCGGTTGGGCAAATACATTGTTAGAATAGTATAATTGAAATTGGGTAATGAGGTAGAGTTAATATTGTGATAAGGAAATTTTAATTCTAATGAGGTATACTAGGAAGGCAAAAGACGATTATGGGAAATCTTACGTTATCAAGACATCAAACAGAATGCTGTAGTACACATCTAATTGTCGTTTAGAATTTTATTGTCTTTATTCTTAATACCTTTGAAAATTTCTATTGATTCTAGTGTGTTTAATTTGAAACCTATACTCTGGTTTGGAAAATTTTAATTTCATCTAAATTTGGAAAATTGTGCCCTGTTTCTAAAATATGGTTAGAAAAAAATGAATCTGTTTTATTAAGTGTAAAAGATCGAAAATTTTCCTTATACCTAATTTCTAAATTACGACTAGATTTACCGATGTAGAAATTGTCACACTCTGAACAGATTAATTTATATACTCCAAGTTTATTAAACTTATTTGTTTCATCTTTAGCATTGAACAGAAAATAGGACAATTTATTTAGAGGTTTGAAGCTAATCTTTAGATTATGTTTCGATAAAATGTTTGCAATTCTTTCACTTATGGTACCAAAATATATGAGTAAAACGTATTTTGATGAAGAATCAGATATTATTAATGAAGGATGGAAAAACATTCAATTGTCGTGATGTACTTTTGAAGAAGGATGAAATATTATCTACATATCTAAACCAACATGGCTTCCACCATTGAATTTTTGATTAAATAATAATAATTGAGAAATTTCATCTCATGTTGGCTAACAGTGATAACGTCTCACTGGTTTAGATCGATCAGTGATATTACAAACTAATAGTTCTGGAAAGGTGTTTCGCTCCCTCATAGAGCTCATCAGCAGAACGAGAAAGTTTGCAATAATACATAGCATCTCGTTCTGCTGATGAGTTCCATGAGAAAACAAACCAGCTGTCCAGAGCAATTAGTTGTCACTGAACGATCTAAACTAGACCTTATTGTTAAATAATAAAGTAACTCGCTATTTTTATTTAATTATATTGAAATATCTGCCTTTTTTAATTTTGGAAGTTGCTAAAAATAATTCCCTTCAGTGAAGTAAACACTTCATATATCGCCACATTCAGTAAGTTGAATGAATATTTTTTTCTAAAGGTAATAATATTGTATTTAGAAAATAGTTGATTAATATTAGAATTCAAAATAAGTTTTTAAAATAAATTTTTCAAATATATTTAAATTGCATCAGCCACTTGGACTATTAGCGAAAGTTAATTGAATACATGCCTTTCAACATAGTTAGATTTTATACAGTACTTTCGCATTTCTTAGAAAGTTTATGAGTTTCAAGTTATCGTTTGGTTCGATTATTTCTACAATATTATCGGGTATCCCATTTTCAATTCTTTCCATGAAATATGTTATACATTCCATTAATATGTGTTGTGAACTAATGGGTACTTCATATATTTCACAGACTTGGAGAGGTTGTCTTGTATTGAGTAATTCATGCGTCAATCTGGTGCCGCCGAGACGAAGTCTGGTGGTTAGAACTTGATGTAGTTTCTGGTCAGCCTGGTTGGTGATCCATGGCCCACCTTTAAATTTAAATCATCTTCTTCTGTTTTTAAGAATTTAAAATTCTGTAAAAAAAAGTTATTGCAAATTTTAAAATTTGTAGCTTAATACTTTCATCGCTCTTGAAAATATGTCCTAATAATAATCATATTTAATAGTGTAAGAGAAAAAGGAAATATGCAATTATCCCTTATATAGTTTGAATTGGAACATAAAAGAAAATATGAGAAGCTGTTGCATAATTTTCTTCAAGCACGTCTCTGATATAGAGAAATAGTTGCGGAGGAAGCATCCAACGATGAGCTTTCTCTCCACCTACCAATAATATTTTAATATTTTGCAGTTTGTAATACTAATTTCTCATCCGCTATTCATAAATATTTTATGTTATAATTATTGAACCTACTCTGTTTTGTCATTTCAATAAGTTGATTGGAAACAAACACGCGACGATTATTCCTTAATTATTGATAATTGTTGGGATGCGAATAAGCAGATGTTTCAAAATACTATATATACTTACCTAAAGCATTTTTTGAAACGTAGTTATTGTTAGTTACCCCAATATCAATATCGATATTCATAATCTCTGGATAAGTGAGATGGTTCATTCCCCATTGTTTAGATTGATTGAGAACGTATTGTTTTTCTGTGCAATATGGAGTAAAAAATCATCGAAACATTATAAATTTTATCGTTTAATAATTTACTTTCCAATGTGTTTGTTAGTGTTCGGAAATATATTTTTTATGAAATATGCAATATTCGTGTTATTGAACACCGATCTCGAAAGATTTCTGGCTTATCTTGGCCCATTTGCTGGTACTCTCTTAACAGCAATAAAATTAGCTATATCGCAGACGGCAAAACTTCAACATTTCTTTTCAAAAATTTTCGAAGATGAAGAACAAATCAACGATAGTGCTTATGAAGAAATCAGAGCCATACATATAAAGTATACGTCTAAAATGATTCCAGTGATTCTACTTTTCATAAATAACATGCTATTGCTAATCGTAGGTTTGGCGTCAGCATCTATTTCTTCTATTTCCAATGATCATAAACATCCAAAATGTACAGACACGACAGATAAAACTTGCTTAAAACCATTACTCCTTGAATATTATATACCTTTTGATATAAACCAACATTATACTTTGGCTATTATTTATCTTGATATTACTGTTGCTACTGCAGGGTGTCTTGTGGTAGCAATTGATGCGTTATTTCTAGCTGCAATGATAGGCATAACATGTAAGTTGCGTCGTTTACAGTACGTTTTGAAACATTTTCATAAATTGGTGATAGACAATTCAAGAAGTGAAGAGATTCTCAGACAGAGAGAATATGCAATAGTGAAACAATGTGTTGTTGAACATCAACTTATAATAAAGTTCAGTAAAAACGGTATGTATTTAAAACTAAAAATTAATTTTATATTTTTCAGACAATTTCAAGAACTCAATGGAATTATGAAAAATTTATTATTAGTTGATTTTTTGTGCCATTCTTTTCAAGCTGCGACATTGCTGTTCACATGTGTTACTGTAAGTTGGTACCAACTAATTTCTTTTTATGCTTTGGGTTTCGTTGACATCTGAAAAGTGCAATTAAATAATTATAAAATCTTAAAGTAGTTACATCAGCTATGTGGGGCTTACAAGCTGACATGTGGGTATTGCCTTATGAAATACATTGGTTGGTAAAAAAAAACGGATAAAAGCATATGACGTAGTCTCATTAATAAATTTAATCATAGAAAACCATGAATTTAATGATAATTTTAAGATTTTACACATTCAGAATAAAAGTAATAAATTAAATTTGCTAGAATCCTTCGAAATTAATATATATCTGAGAAGTCCGATATCCTATTGAACCATCAACAGATACTTAATAATTCTCCCTTGTTAAATTTTCAATAACTAGATTTTCCGTGGGCTACCAGTTTTCTTCGAATATATGGGTTTGTATTATTGGAAATTGTTGAGCCTTACTTTCTACCAAGAACTTTAACCCGTAGGTGGTTGACATTTTCTCGAAAACGTTTCAAAATCGAACTACTTGAAGATGTTCCCTACGCGCTAAGAGGAAGAATGTGGTTTATGCACGATGGGGCTCCCCCAAATTTTATTTGGACAGTGAATTTTCAAATGAGAGATTCGGTAATAACGTGATTGGACAAGGCGTTCAAGAACTAGTTAAACCTTGGCCACATAGGAACCCTATTGCTTTTTTATTTTGGGATATCTCAAGACATTTCTGTTCACAAGGTTTTCATTGAATCTGAATAGCACAGACGTCAACGAAATGCAGCAGGTTGTGATGCGATAAGAGCTACCCCTGGAGTTTTTGCACGTGTTCGAGATTCAATTTCGAAAACCATGTACGAGGGCAAGGTGAAAAGTCCCTGAAAAATAAAACAGGTGGCGCCACAATCGAAAATCCCATTTGACGTTTGTGATGTACCATCTTTTAACCAGAACGCATTAAAATTTTTTGACTAATATGTCATTCAGTTCTGTTTTGACACCCATCGAAAGCAAGCAACCTTGAAGATTTTTGTGAATATGGAAAAAGTGAATTTCGCGTCTTGATTAAACATTATTTCTTGCGTGGAAAAAACATTACTTTAACCAAAGCATCTCTTGTTAAATATTGTGGGGACTCCTAACTATCGATTGGAACGACTCACAAATGGTTTAGGTACTGATTTTCGTGGTGGTAGTATGACCACAAAAGACGCCGAACCTTCTTGTCGTCCAATTGAGGTTACAACGCCAGAAATCGTCGATAAAGTCCATGGTATGATATTGGATGATCAGCGAGTTGAAGTGCATGAGATTGCTGAGGCTATGGGCATCTCAAGAAAACGGGTACGGAACATTTTGCATAAGTTTTTGAATATGAGAAAGCTATCTTCCAGATGTGTGTCGCAATTGCTCTCTGTTTGGCGATGTTCAAGCGCGATAATAAGAACTTTTTCTTCCGCTTCGTAACCGTTGTCGAAACATGGATCCATCACAACAGACCAGAGACCAAAGAACAATCGAAACAGTGGAATTGTCCTAGCGAATCGGAGTCAAATAAGGCCAACGTGAGTTTATCGGCCAACAAAGTCATGGCGACAGTTTTTTAGGATGCACTCGGCATCGTCCATATCGATTACCTTGATAAGGACAAAACGAGCCCCGGCGTATATTATGCGGAGCCGATTTGAAGCGAAAGCGGCCGCATTTGGCAAAGAACAAGTGCTTTCCCACCAGAACAACGCACCGGCGCACAGGTCCGCAGTCGCAATGGCAAAATTGCATGAATTGCGCAACGAATTGGTTCGTCATCTTCCATATTCTCCAGATTTTTGTCTATTCCCAAACTCGAAGAAATGGCTCGGCGGAAAGAGATTTGGCTCCAACGATGAGGACAGCACAACAACCGTATATTTTGAAAGATTGGAGAAATCGTATTATTTCGAAGGGATCGAAAAATTTGAAAAACGTTGGACGAAGTGTATCGGGCTGCAAGGAGATTATATGGAAAAATAAAATAATTTTTGACCAAATAAATAATTTCTTGTTTCATTTTTCAGGAACTTTTCACCTTATCCTCGTATTTTGGCTACATGTGGCCATTAACAGTTATTATAATGAGCCATACTAGCATAATTCCATGAAAATAAATTATTTTGTTAGTATGTAAAGTAATGAGTGTCGTAAAATTGCACTTGGTCAAATAATTCAATTTTGTCGCTAATCTGTTTGGCATACAAACAAATTTAAGCAGACAAAAATTAACATAATACACATAACGACTTATTTTATCAATTTTATACAGGGTGATATATTTTCTTTTGATAAGTAATGATCACTGGTAAGTTTTTAAGTTTGGAAATTTTTTGTTCCATACCCACTGACGTGTTTAATATGTATATCAAGTTTGGGTGAATAACCTCAAGCGGTTAAGAAATTAAAAATCAAAAAATTTCATTTTCGACAACGGCTGCCTAACACCTCAGGGTCATATAACAAAAAACATAATTTTTGTCCATAGAATACACCCTTAATTTTTAACCTATACTCAAGAAGGGGCCGATTGTAAAGCGTAGTCCAGATTGATTAATTTTGGGAACATACTTGATTAAACCTGGTCTCTCTTATGGTTCTACTTTCCAGAATAATTAGATGTTGTGAAAGGTTTCGATATTTAGAGCCAGTTAGAGAAAGTGTAAGGATATAAGTTATGTGTTAGTGGTATACAAATGAGGTACTGAAAATTGCCAATATCTTTTTTGTATAAACAAAAATCAGTGACTGCTTTTTTGACGGTAAAATAGTTTCTTTCGATGTTTGAACACAATATACAAATGAAAAATTCCCTATTCTTCCTTTTTCCTCCACAAAGATAAGTATTCACATCCATACTGATCCATTTCCGTTTTCTTATTAATTTTCCAGAGTGAACGAATACTTCTTTACCGTTTGTTTATGGTATGTTGTTTTGGTTATGTACTCCTTCAGCTTTTTTTAATGTATTGGCCAGCACATGTCCTGAAGGAAGAGGTGAGTGATGCCTTCTCATGTAAATCCTTCTAGAAAGTCGGACGTAATATTGTTTGATTCGATATCTTATCTCAATGTCATGAACAGCATATCATAAATGTTAACAAAAACCGGTAAAAGTTATAATGAGCATTATGAAATTCGAGAGGGTTTCGGATAAAAATTGAAACGGTTTTCCGAATTATTTTTATCAGTACCCTTCAAGTTAATGATCATTAAGACGAAAATTACTACATATACAGGTTGTTCGTATTCAACCTAGCTACTAGACGTATTTCTAGGAGTATATTGAATGTTTGGAAAAATGTTTTTTCAAAAAGGATCAACAAAATAAAAATATTTCAATCTTTCATTACTCCAGGCTTCAAGGTTATTTCAGATGGATTGTCCCATTTTTTTTTGGAATTTTTGGTTTCATTATCGGAATTAAGAGTGAGTTTGTTGATACAGCCTTGTTTCTCCACTGTTTTTGAGTTATTACAATGTATTTAAAAACTATTGCGTTTGTAGGGTCTCACTTAATACTTCATTGCGACTATCTTCATAAAAGTTAACAAGTTTTTGACATCTTACTAATGAATCAATAAATTATGAAACTGCAAAAGAAAATTTTCCAAAGTAAAAAGAAATAAATAATAGAAAATGAAAGTGGTAAGGAAATAATAAATAAAACTACTTTGTTTTACTATCACTGATATTTAATATAGTCGTTACTATAGTTTCAACACTAAACGTGTCATCTTCAGACGAAAAATGAATTTAACAAATATTAAATCTACTATATATAGGTTAAAGAAGGATTTCAAACAAATTTTATGGCTCTAGGAAATAGTTCTAGGAAAAACCAGGGAGGGGTGAGGTGATTAGGTAATTCCATGAGGACATTAGTGGTGCGGGTATATTTACTAACAGACTTTAAATACTAAAATCAGGTTATTAATAAATTGAAGAGATTACTGTAATATAAATCTAGTTGATCGTTTAGGATCTTATTATCATACATCTTCATTCCTTTGAAAATTTTCATTCACTCTAATATATTTAGTTTCTAAAATATGATTTGCAAATGAAGAATCGGTTTAATTATTTTTAAAGGAACGAAAATGTTCTTTATATCTAACTGCTATGTTACGGCAAGATCTACCTATGTAAAAACTATCACACTCTGAACAAGTTAGTTTATAAACTCCGGGTCTTTTAAATTTGTCAGTTTTATCTTTCGCATTGAAAAGAATATGAGATAATTTGTTTGGGGGTTTAAAGCTGATGGTCAGGTTATGATGGGATAACATGTTTGCAATTGTTTCGCTTTAGGACCAAAATAAGTTAAAGAAACATATTTTAATGAGTTATCTTTGTATTTTATAAGGGGATAAATGCTATTGTAAATTAATTTTTGTCTTTTTCTATTTATTAATTTAGAAACTACTTGCGGATCGAAACCATTATTTGTAGCAATGACTTCAATTGTATCTAGTTCTTTACTAAAATTTTCTTGAGATAAGGGAAGGGAAAAGGCTATATGTATCATTGAATGGAAAGCAGCTAGTTTATGACTATAGGGGCTATGTGAAGAGGTACAAATTACTGTATCTGTGAAAGTAGGTTTTCTGTACATTTTTTTGTCAATAAATAATTAAATTTTATAATAAGATAATTGCAATAAAGTAAGAAGGACCCTGTGAACGCAATGGTTTTCTTCAAGTGTAAAACTCAAAAACAGTTTACAATCAAGTTAACGCTGTATCATCGAACTCAGTCTTAATTTTTATGAAGAAGCCTAATATGCAAAAAATAATAACAAAGTTGATATCAAGTTTCGGTATATCATTTTAGAATACTAGGTAATTTGCAAAAAAATATCCTAGCAATAAAGCATGAATGTTATTCCTTGAAAGTGTGGGGGGTAGGTTGAAAAGATAGCAAATCTTTTTTTAGCTTGACGTTGGATTATGCTTCACAGTAGAACGAATCGATGCCGAAGTCTCGCTAATTGTAATGGTTTCATCTTCATGGCAGATTGAGGCTCGAACTAAAACTGATTTTTTCCGTTTTCTAATGTCGTTATTTATTGTGATAAAATTGCTCGCTACATGGCTCTGTTACTTTGTTCCGGTGGTTGACTACGCTGGTACATGATCCTGCCGTTGTGTGACCATGTGCTAAGTTGTATTTTCAAGGATGGGTTCCCAAATGTTGGAAAGATAATATCCTGAGGCACTGTTTATTTGGGTGCTCTAGGATTTATATTGCTTCTATTGCTGATGGAAGTTTGAGGCTCGGGCTAGGATTTCAGAATCTTCAAGAAGGATTGGATGATTGGCGCCAAGATTATGTTCCGCAAGTGATGATCTATGGGTGTCGCGAAGCCTTATTCAACGGTCATGTTCTTTTACTCGAGTAGCTACTGGTCGACTTTACCACACATGTTACTGTAAGAACAATTCAATTAGTGGAAGGATATTCTTATACTTAGCAAATCCAGAAAAAAACACGAATAAGATCTATGCTTTTAAGGTATCGAATTCAAATCATAGAAGCTATGGTTCAATCGAATTCTATTACTGGCACATTTTTATATTCACATAGGTATGAGACGGTGGAATGTAGAATGCAACATCTACCAATCACAATATCCATTCGGAGTTCAACAAGGCCATTTATTAGGACCTGTGTTATTTTAAATATTTACTCCCGATCTTTCCTCTTCAATGAAAAGACAATTTGTCAACTGGTTTTGTCACCTTTCTGCAGATGATGCTCAGTTTTACATCTTTCTCGGAGTAAATCAATGATCTCATCAGTGAATTAAATGGGCTTTTAAGTGGTCTCTTGGTATGTGGTCCGCACAAAACCTTTTAATAAATTATCCTAGTTATGTGTTCAGGGTATCCTACCACTAGGAATGAAGCTTTGTAAGAAATCAACACGACAAAAGTGATGATTAATTGTGTCATAAAAATAAGGGAGTGTGCAAGAAATTAATGAACTCATCATTGAATTAAATGGGCTTTCAACTGCTCTTGGTTTGGTGAGTGGTTCGCACATAATGATCTATTACTGAGCCCGAGTAAAACTGTAGTAACATATTTAGGGTATCCTATGCAAGTAATCAACACGACAATAGCGATGGATAATTGTCATAAAAATAAGTGAGTGTGCGAGGAATCAGGAATCTCGGCCTCACATTTGAAATTTGAAAACAGCAGATGTGGATTTGGGTATGTTGAATTCAAGTCCCTTTGGAAGACCAAATCATTTCTACCAACTGATGTTAAGGCTGCGGTTGCGGTTCGGGTATACTAAATTAGATGTAAAAGATTGTCATCTCATTCTGTATTAATAACAATAATTAGGCACACAAAAACAATGTAGACAATTTTCATCATCAAAGTAAAGCTGAAATGCAGAATTGTATGAAGTAATTTTCCAGTTTGATCAATTTAGGGCTTCGAAATAAATTATTGAAAATATGCTATTTTCGTCAAGTCAAATCGAAACTTTCAACAGTTATAATTTTCGTGACCTATGACCTTAATAATCATGTTATTATTGTATTCATACAAAACACTATATATTTAACTATAAGTTGATACAAAAATCAAAAGATCAGATCAATACAAAACCATAATCTACATTATTATAAAATATTGGGAAAGCAATAAATATGAAGTAAAGATTTCGAAAAGTTTCTGTAAATTCTCACCGAAATATGTGCATTTATATATCAACCTTTCAACGGTAGATGAGGCAACAAAAGTGGTTTCAGTGGCGTTTAAGGGCAATAATCATATATCTAATTAGAATCCTTCTCCTATAAACTCGGCGACTACATATAGTCTAGGAGATAGATACATATTTTGGGCCTGAGATATAACATGTTGGTACATGTGTTATGTTTTAGCAATTATCAATCTGAGTATTTTATCCTATGTGAGTTGGACCTCCCACCCCGCCCCATTTTGAAATAATCGCCCCAGAAAATATTCAATTTTGGAAAGTGTTATAACACTTTGGTGTTTGGTGCTAGTCGAAGAAGGTCCCTTGGCGATCAATATTCAATAAATGCCAACATTTTGTCCCCATGCAGTTGGCAGCACTGTCAGCTTTAGTTATGACCAAATTTGGAACGTGGTATAACACTTTCGGACCAGGCGGAAAATTTTAATTATCAGTGCTCATTACCCGAAAATCATACGCTAACATTTTCCATTCGTCCATTTTCAAGAATTTTCACCATATTTTGGTCTTTTTGCCAAAAATTGGCCAAATCATATGAAATTGAAAAAAAAAATGTTGGCACCTCCATCAACTTGTAGTTTTTATGTAAAAGAAAAGCCTGTGTGAGTGCCAACATTTTCACTCATGTTCAACCATTGGGGAGGGGAGATAATATGATAAATATTTTGATCATTCAAATGTGTGACCAAGATTATTTTTTGGTCCAGTCTGGGCTAAAAATACCTCATTTTTGGAGAATAATTGCGATTTTAATATTTGGAGGGTTTGGGGCGGTTTGGGGGGGGGGGGGTTAAACACGAAAGAAGATGTTGTCACTCACACAAGCTTTTCTTTTGCATAAAAACTACAAGTTTATGGAGGTGCCAAAATTTTTTTTCCTATTTCAGACTATTTGGTCAATTTTCGGCAAAAAGACCAAATTCTTGAAAATGGACGCTTAGAAAATGTTGGCGTATGGTTTTCGAGTAATGAGCATTAATAACAAAAATTTTCCGCCTGGTCAGAAAGTGTTATACCACGTTCTAATTTTGGTCATAACTAAAGCTGCCAGTGCTGCCAACTGCATGGAGGAAAAATGTTCGCATTTATTGAATATTGATCGCCAAGGGACCCTCTTCTACTAGCATCAAACACCAAAGTGCTATAACCCGTTCCAAAATTGAATATTTTCTGGGGCGGCTAACACAAATTATATTATAAACAGAGGCACAGCTTAGTCTTCTTTTATTGGCAATTTTACTTACAACATTAACAACAATATCGGTTGGATTGCCAACGCATTTCTCATTTATACACGTTGAAAATAATGCTTCATTATAATTTAAAATATGTCAGCAGTAAATAAATGTCGATTTTATAACTTAGATTGAATGTTGGAACGTTTATTGGGGAAATTACATAATTCCTGCAAATGTCCAATCTTCTGCACCGGCGTTTTCTAAACTAGCAATTTCAGAGAACCCCAGAGAAAAAATCTAACGAAATTATATCTGGGGATCGAGGGAGCCAATTCCATGGTCATAAGCGATCTATTATTTCCAAGTTCAAACATCAATAATTTACCGATGATAATTGGCTTTTATAAATTTTGAAACTAGATAGTAATGATGTATAAGCTTACTTTCTCATATTAACAAAATAATACTTTCCATGAATGCTTTATGAAATCTCATTCTCATTACTTTCAGTGTTTGTTTGTTGAATATTTTATTCGCCATCTGGATGATGACTTCGTTGCTTTTTAACCTATCAGTTGATTTACTTTTCAGAGTCAGAATGTGAGTCAAGCAATTTACGAAAGCGAATGGTACAAAACCGATATAAGAACTAAGAAGTGTTTTATTATGATGAGGGTTCGCTCTCAAAGATCATTAAGTCTTCAAGTGGGGGGAATATATGATGCAGATCTGAGTGTTCTGATTAAGGTAAAATATTTCAATTAACACTAATTTCGTGGTTATTTTAAGAATGAGAACAATTAACATGGCATTGCAACAATTAACATGGCATTTGTACGTTTGTATGTTGGTATAGGATATGTTATGCTTTATTGTCCAGGAGAAATAGTAAAAATAAATGCATATGCTATGGGAACTGCGAATAATCCTTAAACTAGATTCACAGTTTCTATGTAAGTACAGTTTGTAGAATCCAAGTGGATTGGTTTAAGTATTTGTGTATTATAGGTATGAATTGAATCTCGAAAAATTGAACGTAATAATGGTAAGTATATTCAGTTGCATACCCTGAAACGAATGGTGAGTGATACATACGATACATTGAGCTACGAAGGATGGAAATAAGGGTTGCCATATGATTCTGATGAGACAGAGCAGGTTGAAACAAAGCTCTGCTTACATTTTGTGATATCAGTTTTACTTCATGAATATATTCTTTGTAATTATAATAGAAATAATAATAATAACATTTCTTTATAATCACAAAGAAAACAATATAATTCGAAATAATAGCAATAAGATGGTAAACATGGTTGCTCTCTTATTTGAAATTAATGTGAACAATACGTTTATAACTGATGGAATGGTTACGAAATGAGTCTCGATTTAATATGCTTTCCTGACCTGCCTTCGAAAAGATGATGCGGAAGGTAGTGATTTGATTTCAGCATAGGGTAGCTGATTAAACATTTTAGTAGCATTATATGTAAAATACCGCTGGAATTGGGTCGTTGTAAAGATTTGAATGGCGTGTAAGACGAGACGTTAAAATCCAAGATGTACGTATTTCGTTGAGAGTGCAAATGCGAACGTCGTCCTAAGGTATTCCCAAATATATTTAAAAATGTAACAAGATAACATGCGAAAATTTTAACAAACTAACCTGTGATAACATTACCGCTTGGAGTTTCGAACATACGCTATTGGAAGCAAAAAAAGTATGAGGTCGAGGTGTTACAGGTTCAACATTAAATTCGATATATCAACTGTTAATTAATTCGCTCGCGTTAGGATGACGTTTGCACATGCGCTCTCGTTGGATTACATCTCGGATTTTAACGTCACATACAGTTATATACTCACTTGATTACGCTCAACGAGTTTTTCAATTATCTAGTGTTGTGTTTGAGCTATTCTAATCTTACAGATTAGAGAAGCCAAATGAGCTTCAAACCTTTCTTGCAAATTTACCGATTTTGTTTTGGATTCACTGATATCTATATGATCACACTTCCGCAAACCGAAACAGAGTCTGACTGATGCATTTTGGTCTTTCTATAAAGTTGATCCATCTCTATTCTAGATTGCAGGCCAATTGTGGGGATCAGCTATTAAAGTCGGTGCGGTTTACCCTAAGCTGACCCGTGGTCCTGGTGGAGGCATAGGATATGAAACACACTCACTTATAAAAGAGTTACACTTTACTGAATGTAGAGCTTGACGTCATTACTACATAATGTCTTGCTCTACTAAATAACAACAGTACAGATACAAATCAATAGTACTAATGTAAACGATGATGGATCATTATGAATCTCTCAATATGATATCTGATTATGATATGCGAATATATGAATGTATGAATATAATAATATAATGTAATGCTATTGTTATTGTGTCCTCGTTAATCTAGTCTTAGTCGTATTCTATAATTGAGGGATTTTAGGTAATCTCATATGTGATGGAAGATTCCTATACTACACCTCCCAACGCGGGGTAAAAAAATGTTCAATTGCCAGATTATCATTTTTTTCCTATTGACGTACCTTATTTTTATTTTACAAAAAAATGTTTCCCTTATCTAATCATATTTGATACAATATATCATTTACAAACTTTGTTCTTAGTTAATGGTCACACATATTATTATCATACTGTGGGATTTGCGCATACTCTTTAGTTTTAACGCTTTTTGCCTGAAATGATGTGATTTCATCACAATATTGTTTCCAATTTATATTAAAAAAAAAACTTCTTTTATATTAAGTTATCAGATTTTCGAAAATGTTACATTAGTGAAATGGTTAAGTAGTTAAAATGGAGGTAGTTACCTTAAAATTTCATTCTGTGTTAGTATATTGATTTGTTAAACTACTACATCTTTATTCGTAAGCTTTTTCCTAGATTTCCAATTCAGAGATATTCTACACATCGTTTTATATTTGCACTTTTATATTGTAGTTATTTGAATTTTATATCTCGTTCAATCTACTTAGGCACATAAATGAATGAAATCAGTAGTGGAAATTAATCAAATGCTAGAAACAGGTGACATAACTTTATCAGTTATCTTCTTTTTGTGGTGGAGGTTTGAACTATGGTGTGTTATCGATAATATTGCCCGTTGCCTGATCCTTTCTTGGTTAGATGTCGTGATGAGTGTAATTATGTTTTGAATATGATTGATTTTATTTTTGTAATACTGAGGTATATTTTTGAGTTGTTGTTCAACAATTGATGAGCGGGTTTAATTTAGGATGAACATTTATTAATTAAATTATTATAAGATTGGTAGATATATATTGTTTAAATTTGAAATTTCTGTTTTGTCATTTACCACATTATTTATATTTTTTTGAATGTTTATCATTTCTAAAATTTCCCTTGATTTTTTGTTTTTTCCAAAACCTATTATGTGGACATTTTCAAAGTCAAATTTATGTTTTTCTGTTTTTGTGTGTTTGTTTAAAGCCGTTTTTGCTTGTTTTGTGTATTTGTGGGCCTTGATTCTTTCTTGAAGATATTGTGTGGTTTGTCCAATGTAAGTTTTGGAGCAATCTTTACATGGTATATTGTACACTTAATGTGATTGTTTCAAAATTGGAGTGGTTGATTTGAGTTTGGTGTAAAACTGTCCTACGTTATTATGGCTGCGATGACTTACTTAAATGTTATGTGGTTTGAGTATGTTTTTAATTTTTCCTGATAGACCTGAAATATATGGTATGCTTGTGTATTTTATAGATGTGTCGTTTGGTTTTTTTGTTTGGTTTTCTCTATTGTAATAAGCATATGTTCTTTTTTTTATAATTTTATTTATTAAGTGTATAGGGTATTGGTTTTGTGTGAGTAGTTTAGTTACATTGCTTAGACTTTGTATTCTGAGGTGAGGGCTAGTAAGTTCTATTGCTCTATCGATGATTGAAATTGCTGTGCATTTTTTATGTGATATTGGATGGTTTCAATTGAAATTTAAATATCTTCCAGAAGTGGGTAGTGTGTACCACTGGGTGAAAATGTTAGATTTTTCTTTGATTAGGTTTATATCTAAAAAGTTTATTTTATTGTTGAGTTCTTTTCCCATGGTAAACTGCAAGGGTGGATGAAAACTGTTGAATTGGTTTAAAGTGTAATCTATTCTATTTTCTGGGATTGCTGTTAGGCAGTCGTCTACGTAACGTTTGAAAAAAATGGGGTTAAAATCTAAATTTTGAATAACTTTTTCTTCTAATTCTTCCATCACTAATTGTGCTATTGTGTTGGAGATGGGGCTTCCCATTGCTACACCTTCAATTTGTTTGTAAAATTTATCATATATTGACTAGACATGTCTAGTTTAATATTAACCTAAACTTCTTACCCTGAAGAAGCAATAAATTATTGCGAAATATTGGTATAGAAGAAATAGTTTTCTTTTGATTGCCCAACTACAGACCGAAATTCCCGTTAACAAACCTTTCTATATATATATATATATATATATATATATATATATATATATATATATATATATATATATATATATATATATATATATATATATATATATATATATATATATATATATATATATATAACTTAAGAGATATAGAATTAAATTTTCTGAATTATGAAGATAACGTAGATAATTTAACATAGGATTGTAAAGATGAATAAACGTAAAAGATTGAACAATGTAGTTCCTTTAAACAGTGCACATTAAGCCATAACACAGAATAATTCACTTTATCAGGATGTCTCAATAGACTTTACCCATATTTCTGGTGTGGTTTTTCCTAGCCTCTATCCACATAGCCACTGATTTTTCCGCCGTTCTTGATATCTTGATCCCGGTAGTAGTTATACCCAAAATGTATTCAATGGGGTTAAAATTGTAGTGATAAGGGGGTGGACGAAGCACTTCGTTGGTCATATTTTTCAGGTAACAATTATCTGCTACGTATAATGATTGTGGCTTATTCATTTTTACCAAAATCAACGATAGTGGTTTAAATTTTCTATCATAATGTAGGTATATTATTAATTCCTATTTAACTCTTTTTGAATATGATATTTCTTGGGGGTGCTTGTTGCTAGTTTATTCAATATCCACAACGATGGTGGAACATTTTTCTAACTAAATTCACTGAAAGTTTAATTTCAAACTAATGTAGGAAGCTGATGTGATAGATTTCACCATGGTAATCGATATTCTTTGTTTTTGAGGAAAATATTAGTTAAACACTAAGAATAAAAACTGCTGTAAAACTAGCATGAAGTACCTACAAGATTCATTGCGGACCAAGTTTCATTTTTTTCACAGTTTTAATGCTAGAATCTTGCCAGGGAAGAACGACAGTACATTCTATTTTCGAAGATCCTTGTTTCGTCGAGATAATAAATAGAGATACCTACAGTTTCATTTTTCTGTTTAATATACATACACTGATGTGAAAAAATGTACACGTTTCAAAGTTTACACAACACACAACGTAAATGTACGTAGACTTACAATCCTGGGAATAACTGTTTCTGTACTTTCGAAGTTTAATTAGATTATGAACTGTCAAGTAAATTTAATAAATCCACACTTTATATCGGCAACTCTGTAATGTGCCAACTGTCAAAATGGAATTTACCTGGTTTGAGAAGATAACGCAGCTGTTATTTAGGGCAATTGTTGATGTGAGTTTGTTGTAAAAGTAATCAAGGAAGAGGTCATTTCTTTCTTAAAGTGAACAGCGTTTACTTACAAAGTTTTTAGTTTACCATAATACTTTTGAAGTAAAAACCTAGCATGTTTGCCAAAACATAAGTTATTTATATGCAACCCAAGATTTTTACAATAGTCTGTCGAAGTTAAAAGAGCATCATTTGAAGTTATGAAAAATGTTTGATGTCTTACTATAATTTCATGACTAGGCCCGTTTTGGTTTCATTCTACTGTCCCAATCCAAGTGCACTACGTATATCTGTGATTGTCCTAAGGTTATAATTAATTTTTCCACTACACGCTCAACTTCATTTACCAAGAATGAATACTAACTTTGAGTATTGTCGAGAGGCTGATCAATTTTGCAAAATTTAAGATGCTGATGGGAATCTGTAGTGAATCGTGAATAATTAGGACCCTAAAATGCCGTCGAGGTATTGGCCGCAGAGGTTGTATGCGATGAAAAACTATTCACTTACGTGTTAAGACATCAACTGAATCCAAACGAATTAGCTGAGTTATTTACATTCATATATTTTTATTACAATCATTGGTTCTATTACGAGAACGTACTAAGATAAAATTCCGGAGTAGGTGCAAGGAACCTTCTTCTATGTCAAACAAAATTCCGGAACTGCTTTGTACTATTCACGAGGCTTATACTCTTATTTCCAATTCTCTTGGTCTATGGTATGTTACGATTTATCTATACTCTCATCTGTGTAATTTTTACTGATGGGCAAATTATCTCCATGTTTGTAATGTACATACTACTATTGTGAACATATGAGTTTTGTTTTTGTGTTTACTGCCTAATATTCTATTAAAATTTCAATATGCTGATGTTTTAAATGAATGTATATGTAACATGGAGAATAAAGTATCTATCTTTCAAAGTCAACTGGCAGTGGACGTAAACAATGATTGGTGCGTTGTCACAATATACTATATGGTACTATACAGGGTGTTAGTTGTGTCGAAGAATGGTATTCGCACCACCATTGACTTAGCCGTAACTCCAGCTGGTCTTTTCGCAATTATGTTTTAGAGACGGGATTAATTGCTGGTGGAATTTTGTTTTTGAAGTATATATCTAATTGTGAGTTTTTGGAAGATACAATCTTTTTTTTTTAAACTTATTTGTTTTACCAAACCAGTACCATGGTTGTAAGTTAGAAATTTTATTGGAGAGTAAAATGCTCTGGCAAATATGACCGTGTCCTTGTTTACATTCACTGTTTGTTGATTTGAAGGAATTTTAAATAATAAAATTATCTTTATAATTGAGACTTTGCATTTGTTTCAGCTATTGAAAGCGATTTACACCTTCATCACGATATTTAGTAAGGGAAGATGAATTTAGTGTTCTCTACTAAAGGCTATTGTGAGCGATATCACGTTATTTAGTTAGAAAACTTGAATTTAGTGTTCACTACATATCGCATTGAGGAATTTTTGCGTTACACATATAGATACATTTATTCTATTACACTTAACTTCTAACTATTATTATATTTAAATAAATTTTGTTGCTAGTTCAATGTTTTAATATACCATGTTTATTCCAAATATACATACTACCTTTTTTATTTGTTTGGTTAATTCAATATCGATGATATTAGTAGTTTATGAAAATCAAATTTTGAAAAAAACTTATATAAAACATATTTCAAGTTGACAGACTTTTCTTTTTTCAAAGAAAAACTATAAACGAATTCAAAAAACCTTTCGAGCCGATACTAACGATAGGCAATAATGAAATTGGTCCTTCTCAGCCTATAAAGAATCTGGATTGTGAATAAATCAGTAGCTTAATAATGTTCAGGTCGATGCAAAGAGTGGGGCGGAGTGAACGTTTTAAAAGTAAAGCTGCGTTGGGAGAATAAGTTGCTGAAAGAACTTTTCCGAAAGCGGCAACAGCTTATGCCATAAGTAAGAAGAGTTGCAGTTCAATAAGACAAAATCGAATTACAAATGAAGTAGAGAGAACTTCTACAGAAGCATCATCAGGAAATGTTAGATTTGGAGTTGAAAATAAGACTGGCAGAGGTGAATATAGGGGAAAATACTTCCGAAGAGGAATTAGAGTCGATAGATAGCGCCATTTGTAATCATTGACAGATGATTTTCAAAAGGTAGCAAAGACAATCCATGCCAAAGGATTCCTCCCCATTCGGTGGTGAATTTCAAAAATGTCTTGAGGGATTTTCTAATTGGAAGAATTGGGGGAAAATTGTGGAAAGTTTATATACCTCAAAACGTTGAAAAAGTTATTGAAATTTCACAAAACCGATTCGGATGTCCCGAGAATATCTTTATGATGTTATTGGACAGAATCAGAAGTTGTTCTAAGGTAAAAGAAGATAGATTAGATATACACAATTCGAATAAAATAACACAAAATCATAGATTGGTTGAGTTGAGTTTATGGTTGGAGTTTGTCGAATTATATTGCCAAAAGTGACAACAAAACTGCCACAAATTCAAAGAAAGAACTTACGTCAAAGAAGCTGCAACGATGACAACTACTAATTGACTCGCTGGAAATAAAAAGTGCATTTGTTGTTTTAATGAATTACATCATCTCAGTAAATGTTCAAAATTCGAATTCATGACAATAGACAAAACATCTAATTTCGTCACATTTAAAGGGATTTGTTTTTCTTGTAAATAATTGTACAAGACCCAATATTCAGCTGTTTCATAAATGACCGATTCTTTTTCAAAATAAATCAATTCAATTAGATTTACAATCAGGGCAGTCACAACCAAAATGATGGTGTAATAATCTACATAAAAATAGCTACCACTACCGTTCCAGGCAACTACTACGAAAGCAAAATTTGGAAATGTATTACCAACATAAAATTATCCATATTAACGCAATACATGAGAATTCACCACTGTGCGAAAATACATTTATTGAATCTTCAACTAATCTATCGAAAGAGCATGGAATCAAATATGAGTATACTGTTGTGATAGGAGATATGATGAACATGAACATATTTGCTAATACCGAATCCACTCATCATTACTTGGAAAACGAATTTTTATCCTATGTTGAATTATCTTCACAATTCAGAAAATTTAATTCTATATCTCTTAATAATTATTATTATTATTTTCCATATAATGAATGTGATGACGTTATAGACCCTTTGCAGGCTAAACCTAATTCCGTGATCATTTTTGTTGATGTTATGGATAAGAAACAGGAAAAAATTCGTGCTTATTTTTCGCGAGGACGATACTATCTGATTGACAGCTTCTACCTTTCACAGTCTTATGCTAAATGTCCAAAACATGGATTGCGTGAAAATGCAAATTATTTGAATATTTTCCAGCAGGATGAACTGAATTTGAAACATATATTGACTGATCATATAAGTACTAACATGACTGAAATTTGAAGAGATATGTTCATTATGCTCGTTCGATAAGTATGGTTTCCTCATGATGAATAAGGATAGTGATATAAATGATGGCAGATACCGAAAGAGATTTAATAGTTATATACATATATGAATATTCGTAAGAAAATATTCATTCCATATAGAATCGTTGAAATGGAACGCTTTAAAGAAATGTTGAAAACACAGAAATTGAAGAAAAATGTGTATGATTTAGCTAGGATAGTTGGAAAAAATTTTCGGCATTGAAACAGCTAAGGTTTGGGAAACTTTTTCAAACATGTATCCAAACCTCTAGTTGATATAGTAAAATAGGTACGGAAGATATCAAAAAGAACTCTTTGGTGAAAGCTAAAGGTAACAAGTTTAATCTTATGACAACCCGAAATATCCTGAGGAGGAGGAGGAAGAGAAGGCAGAGAGGATATTTCCGACAGCTATCATAATGATGATGATGATGATGGAGATATTGTTGATGAACACATATCTGCGCCCAGTGAAACTTCTAGAGAATTTAGATTACCAAGCTCTACTAGAGCTATTGTGTTCGATGAGGTTATTCAGCAATTTCCCGAATTAGCGCGTTCTTACTTAGAATGGTTTCCATTGAATTTAAATTTCAAGAATTTAAATGATAAAACTAGTTTACAATATACTTCTAAAACGGAAAATGGTCTTTGGGGAATAGCTTGGTGAACATTGTAATATAATTATAAATAATAAAACTTACAAAGGTACCCCAGGGCTGTACCATATAATTTTTATGAAAGACTCCGAAACGAACACATTTCAACTGAATGAAATGATGCGAATTATTATCGGGAATTGATGAAATTAACGAGTGTACATACTCGTAATAATATTCGAAATGAACATCGGAGGACTACCTTGAACTATAGAGGAATATATTGAAATCTTTATTGAGAGGATCCAGGAGAAGTGAATCGCATTCCGGTAGCTCATACTGTTGGGAATATTGAGAACTCTGTATTAGTCATTGTGGTTATTATTCGGATGTGATGTTAATAGTCGACCGCTGTCAGCAAATGTTTTTGGTATTGTGTCATATTTTTGTCAGTCAGTTCGGCAGATATTATAAGACAAACATCATTATTCATTAAAGAAAAAACTCTTTGAAATAGTTAGTCTTTTTTGATAAAAGGTTGTGTGATCCCTCAAATTCACACTGGTCCTTCGAAGAAGTGGTACGGCGGTACAAACATACATAATAACATTATTAAACATTGGTCCTACGAGCCGGATATTAGCGAAAAGTGGAAGTTTTAAGCAAGCAGAAGCGAAGAAGCATAATATTATCATCATCAATTTTCCCGTAAGTCCTCTTTCCTATTCAATTAGAATTGTCTCAAACACAACATGTCTGATATCAAAGAATTGAAATATGACAGAGGTCATATAAAAGCCCGATTAACTCGTTTTAAAACATATTGTCAAGCAATTTTTAATAATCAGTTTCCCACAGAGGATGAAATTTCACAAATTCAATTGCGTTTATCATCGTTGGATTGCATTTTGAATGATTTTCAAAACATAATCAAGAAAATAGCCCTTCATAGAGAAAACACAGAAAACATGGATGATGCTTTATTAGAATTTGAAGATTCATATTTTGAAATCATAGGCATTGCTAAGCAATATCTAACGAAACATTCATCGACAAATGATAAACCAAACACAAATTTGAATTTATGTGAGGTTACAGAACATGTCAAATTACCAACAATAGATTTACCTACCTTTAGTGGTAAATATGAGCATTGGTTGGAATTTCATGATACTTTTGATGCATTAATTCATATAAACACAAATTTATCCGACATACAAAAATTCTACTATTTGCGTTCATCTTTGAAAGGTGAAGCATCTGAAGTAATTAGTGCGCTAGCTATTTCAGCAGGTAATTATTCAATTGCCTGGGATCTTCTCTTACAAAGATTCCAAAACAAAAGGATTATTTTGCAAAATCACATAAGCGCATTGTGCAATTTAAATCACATTCATAAAGAATCAAGTGTAGATTTGCGGAGATTATTGGATGATGTACTACGAAATACAAAATCATTAGCCCGTCTAGAGGAGCCGGAAACATTATATGAAACATTATTAATGTATTTAATTAGTTCCAAATTGGACAATCAAACTCGAAATACTTGGGAATCATCGAAGCGTAAGGATTCATTACCTACCTTTGATCAATTCACAACATTTTTAAAGGATAGATGTGAGCTTCTCAAGTCAATCGAACTGAATAAGGTCGATCAGAAACAAAATAACAATAAATTTAATAATTATCAATCAAATTCGAAAACAAAGGCTTACCTAACCGCATTCAATAAAATTTCTTGTCCTCTTTGTCGAAATTCTCATCCAATTTATACATGCGAGTCATTACTTAACTTAGAAGTTAATGCCCGTATATCGGCAATAAAACTTATGTTTAAATTGTTTAAAGGCGAATCATGTTATAAAGAATTGCATATCTCAGGGTTGCCGCAAATGTAACAAGAGGCATAACACTATTTTACACATAGAGCAAAATCAGCAATCTAATATTCATTCTAAGAGAAACCAATCTCAAATAAATGAGGGTAGCGCTACGAAAGGTTTTGAGCCACATTCATCAAGTAGTTCTAGCAATCAATCTATCAATAATAATAACAATTTTCATAATCGTTCTAATCATGACGAAAACGAAATACAACAGAAAGATGATAATCAAACATTGACGTATACAAATCATTTGAATCGACAATCACAAGTTTTATTATCGACAGCATTAGTAAAAATTAGAGACGTATACGGAAAACTACACAATTGCAGGGCTTTGCTTGACCCTGGCTCTCAATCAAATTTCATAACCGTCAACCTTTGTAACCTATTAGGTATTTCCAAGTCAAGCATTAATTTATCTGTATCTGGCATAAATCAATCTCACTCTAACATCGAATTCAAAACCGAGATATGCTTAGAATCGCGTATCAACTCATATAAGGAAACCATCCAGTGTCTTGTATTAGATCAGATTACGGAAACGTTGCCGACGATATCATTTAACGTGCATAAAATGGAAATTCCTGCTAATATTTTATTGGCAGACCCTAAATTTAATGAAAGTAGCAAAGTAGATATTTTAATAGGCGCAGGAATATTTTGGGATTTGCTTTGCGCAGCTCAAATTAAATTAGGGAGATACCAACCGGTATTACAAAAAACAAAATTAGGATGGATTTTAGGAGGTAATTACGTACACAAGTCAATACAAAAGGGTACTAAATTATCTTCATATCATAGTTCTATAGTAGATAACGACACATTAAATAATCAGCTAAGTGAATTTTGGACAATTGAGGATAGTAATTGCAACAAAACAGAAAAATACAACAAGGATGAGCAATTTTGCGGAGAGTATTTTGAAACCTCGACGAGGCGTACCGATACAGGTAGATTCATTGTAAACATTCCATTCAAGGAGGACACAACAAAACTAGGAGAATCGCGCAATTCGGCTTTAAAACGCCTCTACTCGGTAGAAAGGAAACTAAACAGCGATCCAGTACTTAAAGCGGAATATAATAATTTCCTGAAGGAATATGAAGAATTAGGGCATATGTCAAAGGTCAAAGAACCACCTCTTGCAGGTCCTATTTATCATTTGCCGCATCACGCTGTAGTCAAGGCATCTAGTCTAACCACAAAGGTTCGAGTTGTATTTGATGATTCCGCAAAAACCACGACGGGTATTTCATTGAACGACATTCAACATGTAGGACCCACCATACAAAGCGATCTATTTTCCATATTGCTGCGATATAGGAAGCATGCATATGTAATAATAGCAGACATCGCAAAGATGTATCGACAAATATTAGTCAATGAAAATGAACGTAGCTTGCAGACGATATTTTGGCGAAATAATGAAGTTGACGAAGTTCAGTGTTATCAACTGAATACTGTGACATATGGTACAGCATCTGCTTCATTTCTTGCAGTGAGATGTATTAAACAGCTAGCTCTTGAACATAGAGAAACCTATCCGATCACAAGCGAATTAATATTGAAGGATTTTTATGTTGATGATTTTTTATCAGGTGCTGATAGTATAGAAGAGGTTATCAAAATACATACAGAAATCACTTCCATTTTAAAGAAAGGTTGTTTCGAATTGAGAAAATGGCTATCCAATGAGCCACAAATTTTGAAAAACATATGCACAGGATTAAATTCAAATGATAAATTATATACATTACACGAAAAGAATGAAATCAAAACGTTAGGGGTTTTGTGGGATGCTCAGTATGATATTTTCTCATTTTCAATAGGTAATTTCATTAACAGACCAAACGTGACCAAACGAAGTATATTATCTATAATTTCGCAGATTTTCGACCCTCTAGGCTTACTAGGTCCGATAATAATTAATGCAAAAATTATTATGCAGCATCTGTGGCAATTAAAATTGGGCTGGGATGAAAGCATACCTACCTCCCTAAACACAAAATGGTTGAAATTTCGTGATCAATTGCCTATCTTGTCTAAATTAGCAATAAACAGACATGTTCTATGCAAGAACTTCAAAACTCTTGAACTACATGGATTCTGCGATGCTTCCGAAAGTGCATACGGAGCTTGTTTTTACATAAAAAGTGTGGACGAGCAAGGTAATTGTTTTATAAATTTATTGTGCGCTAAATCTCGTGTTGCTCCATTGAAAAGTATCACAATACCCAGATTAGAATTATGTGGCGCATTATTATTATCGGAACTAGGAAAGAAGGTATCTAATTCAATCAACATCAAATTTGATAAATATTTCTATTGGTGCGATTCCACTATTGTTTTGAGCTGGATATCTTCATCTGCAAGCAAGTGGAAGACATTCGTATCGAATCGCGTAGCTCAGATACAAAATTTAACAACAGTAGGTGATTGGCTTCACATAAGAACATTCGACAATCCAGCAGATATGATTTCAAGGGGCATAGAGTGCAAACAATTAATCGATTCAAAATTATGGTGGCACGGACCTACTTGGCTCACAAAAGGTCAAACCGAGTGGCCATTTGGGTATAGCACTTCGCAACAAACATTAATAGATATGCGTTCGCCAAAGATAAGCCTGATTGCATTAGAACAGGATATTCACATATTCAAACGATTCTCGAATCTAACGAAATTACAGAAGGTGGTTGCCTATTGCATAAGATTCATGCAAAATATAAGGATTAGCAAGGAAAATAGAATTATAGGTCCATTGAAAGTTGAGGAAGTTCAATTTGCATTAAAGCGGCTCATCAAAGTAGCTCAACAGCAAATCTTTGGCAAAGAAATTAATTAATTTAATTCAAGGTAAAGTTCTTGATTTTAGAAGCAAACTTTTATCTTTGAATCCATATTTAGATGACGAACAAATATTGCGAGTTGGCGGACGAATTCAACTTTCTAATTTTAATTATAATAAAAAACATCCAATAATTCTACCAAATTCACATGATTTAACAATTTTAATTTTGAAAAACGAACATATAAAATTACTTCACTGTGGCCCATCTTTATTGCTGTCATCTATACGCGATATGTATTGGCCAATATGTGGCAGAAATTTGATCAAATCGATAATTCACAAATGTGTAACTTGTTTCAAATCAAATCCTAGGAATACAGGAAGCATTATGGGTATGATACCATCAACCCGTTTAACACCAGCCCCACCATTTTTCAATTGTGGCGTTGATTACGCAGGGCATTTCTTTATTAAAGATAAATTTGGCCGCGGTAATAAATTAATCAAGGCATACATTTGTATTTTTGTTTGTTTTGTAACAAAGGCAATTCATATTGAACTGGTGAGCGGTCTTAGCACTGAAACATTTATAGCTGCATTGAGACGCTTTGTTGCTCGAAGGGGAAAACCCAGCAACATTTATTCCGATAATGGCGCTAATTTTGTTGGAGCAAACTCAGATTTGCATGATTTTTTAATTAATGTTCAGAATCAAAATATTATGGCAAATAAATTATCAACTGACGGTATATCATGGCATTTCATCCCTCCTCGTTCTCCACACTTTGGTGGACTATGGGAAGCGGGAGTGAAATCTATAAAGGCGCATTTAAAACGAGTTATTGGCAATTGCGTTTTCAATTATGAGGAATTTTATACTTTCCTAACACAAATTGAGGCAGTTCTAAATTCCCGTCCTTTGAGTCCTATTTCCTCTGATCCCTTGGACTTTGACCCATTAACACCTTCGCATTTTTTAATTGGACGAAAATTAACTGCTGCACCCGATCAAGACCTGATGGAGGTTAGCAATGATAGGCTCTCCAAATATCAGCACATCCAGAGACTTGTTCAATATTTCTGGAAAAGGTGGTCAAAGGAATACGTGAGCGAATTACAAGTAAGAACCAAATGGAAGCAGCACCATGACAACATGCTCCAAGTGGGGGTGCTCGTATTGATGAAGAAAGACAATTTACCTCCGTTGAAATGGAAATTAGGGAGAGTGACCGAATTGCATCCAGGTCCCGACGGTGTAGTGAGAGTAGTGACAGTGAAATTACCGAATGGAAATTTTTTAAAGCGTGCTGTTGCGAAAATTTGTGTACTACCAATATAATATACTGAACTATAATAATTATTATATTTTGTAGAGCATTTTTTTGAAGCTCTTGAAAGATGAATCTTTCAAAAGGGGCGGCATGTTGGGAATATTGAGAACTCTGTATTAGTCATTGTGGTTATTATTCGGATGTGATGTTAATAGTCGACCGCTGTCAGCAAATGTTTTTGGTATTGTGTCATATTTTTGTCAGTCAGTTCGGCAGATATTATAAGACAAACATCATTATTCATTAAAGAAAAAACTCTTTGAAATAGTTAGTCTTTTTTGATAAAAGGTTGTGTGATCCCTCAAATTCACACTGGTCCTTCGAAGAAGTAGTACGGCGGTACAAACATACATAATAACATTATTAAACACATACCTCGGTACATGTATAGAATTCAATGAAAATAATATTGAGTTTGTTTTGGAACGATATCAATGAAGTTGTGGATAGAATGAGACTTCTCGTATCAACAGCATATGCTGGTAATAACAGTCATAATGATGAGATAATGTCCATAGTAGAAGAGTTGAGAGAGTGGTGTGATTGAATAAAAATACTTAAAATATTAGCTATCAAATAACATGAATCAAGCAGTCCCTTTATGGAAACCTTGCAGTGATGATGTCGATTGATGAATTTGGTAGGAGCACATCCGCAAGCTACTTTTTACTTGAATAACAATAATTTTAGACAGCGCGCCGACATGGTTATACCTGACCGATGACGATAATTTTCATACGGAGAATCGTGAGTTGTCTAATGTAAAAAGTCAAGAGTATGATAACGATGCCGCGAATTAGCTGTATGTGACACAGATATTTGCTGAAATAGATAATAAATTAAACGAACAAAAAGAATGGAACAAAAAAGAGGGGCAAATTCCGCCAAAGATACCGTTAAATTTGGGAAAAATATTAAAAAAAATTTGAATTGGATGCGTGTGAACTACTGTCTAAAACAAACAATCAAACGTTCTTTGAAAGAATTAAGAGATGAAACGAGACGACAATATAAAAATTCAACTAACTCTAACTGATATTAGAAATAATTCTAAAATTCCGTTAGAAAAACTGTCTGCTTTCACAAATGGAACTCATCGATAGCAAAGCAGCGAATTACAGAGCCAGAGCTGAATAATACAATCTCGGCCACATTCTTCATGATGAACGCTAGAGAGCAGGTCGTAAATGATTTACATAAAAATGCTAGAAAATTTTTTAATCGTCGTGATGTGGTTATTAAAGATTTTGTTGATCTTTGGCAGTCATTTGGCAGTCATATCGGCCGTTTCGATTTTAAACCCAGCCAGAATCTCAATAATAGACTAATTTATCCATATTATTCATATTTTTTGGAGGGTGGTCTTAGGGTGTTTTGGGGGGTTGGAATGAGCAAGGAGTGATGGCAAGTTATTTAACATGGAGCCGCCATGTAATGTATGCCATTTGATGGCATAGGGTATCTTAACAATTGCCAAAACCAATGAACATTTTCACCAGGTTTGGGAGGGTTAACTTGAAGTCCATTTTCGGTCAGCTTAATAAACGGACACGATAAAAAATGATGGATATGTATAAGAATGTCATGCTTTTCAAGTAACCGCAACTTGGAAAGGGTTAACCTCCAGTCAAAAATAAACAATTTGCGGAGGCTGTATCTTGAGATCTAGCAGTCGGCGAAAATTCAGTCTGTGAGATGAATTGGTCATTGAACCATCCCCTAACGATAAACCATAGTGCCATCGGGTTAATGTTCAGACCATCAATATTGCTCTGGCTCCTAGACTATTAGAACCTTTATAGTGTGCGGATCGAAGTCCTTATCAGAATAGCTTTGTGTTTAATAAGAACGGTAGTTTCCTATTAAATGGTTAATTTTCTAAAGAGGAATTATCCTGAAGATTTGGAGTTCGTAAGAGATATATGTTGATTAAATAACATATATCTGCCAATTAAGAATATGGATAAAGATTCGGGCGGTTCACAGCCGCCCAGTCAGGTGTCGGTAAGTGATAATATAAATGGTAGCAATATCGATTTCAATAATAAATATACCTTCAGATTTCGGCCCGTATAAGGTTTTAGTAGAACATAAGAATAAAAACATTGGCCAGTTACACCCAATTCAAGTTGGGCATTATTTATCAAATTGCGAAAATAAAAATATTAGATATACCTATTGTTGGTGTGAATATGGTGGAAGTAATTTTCAATAACTACGCAGCTGCTAATTCACTATAAAACAATGAAGTACTTGAAAGTAATGATCTAATCGCATACATTCCAAAGTTTTTTACATAAAAAAAGGGTATTCCAACAATGCAATAGAATCAGAAAGTAAAGTAACTAGTGTGATACGAATGAACAAAAAAGTCTACGATGAAGAAGGTAACCCGAAATTTGTTCAACGACAAATGGTTATCTTATCATTTCTAGGGTCTAAAATACCAACTCATATTAAAATAAACAAAGTGATATTCCCTATCGAACCTTATGTTCACCCCGTTGGGCAATGCAAATGCTTGCGATATGGGCTCACCTGTCAACAGTGTAAGGTCGAGCCAAACAAACCAAATGCAGAAATTGTGGTGAATGTCAAATAACATTTTATATTTAATCTAAAACCGCAGAGCATAACAGTGCTTCGAGGGACTGTCCCAGTTTCAAAAAACAAAAGTCAATAAAAGAAAAAATGACAATGCACAATATATCTTTCGAAGAAGCGGAAACATTCGTAGGAAATCCAAGCTATACAAAAGTGGTTACTAATAATCGGTTCGATTTGTTTAACAACCTAATAAATTTTCCTCCTTTAAATAAAAATAGCGATTCAACGAATAAAAATATCAGTAAACCCAAATACACACAACAGAATATACAAAAAAATAAAATTCATCGTCGGGAAAAAACTCCAACCAGGAAAAGAAAGTATAGCACATCTCTAATTCAGGAAAATCGAAGAAAACTTACGTAATCATTTCAAATCCCCATCGGGATGAGTTTATACAATATAAAGAAAAAATGGTAGAACAATTAACAAGTTTTTTCAATGGTATTATTAAAAACTTTGTGCCACAAAAACAAATAGAAGGTATATTACATTCATTAAATATCAAACAAACAATAGCTGAATTTGTGAGAGGTAGAAACTTGGAACAAAATAATCATTCTCAAGATGATACAGATCTAACGATAGAATCAGATTTTTCACTAACAATAAAACAATCATGCAAATCGCATGCGATTTAACCTGTTGAATATCTTAACAATGGAACATACGATCCATGAATGCTAATAAAGCCAATCTTATAAATTATATTGAACAAAATCCAACCGAAATTATACTATTAAGTGAAACTTGGTTAAGACCCACAAACCCTTCTAAATTTCATGCTTATCGTATAGTTCGTACAGACCTCCACGATGGTAGAGGCGGAGTCGCTATATTGATAAATAAAAATATACAGTATAACACAATCAAAATGATTTTTGTTTTCAAAGTGATGTAGAGATTTGTGCTGTGAACATTAATGAACCTAATTTATATTCAATTTCTATTTACAAACCTCCAAACCTTCTAACAACAACATTAGAATGGCAGAAAATTTTCTCTCGATTTCTGAATAACAATACCATTTACCTAGGAGATTTTAATGCACACCAGCCCTTATGGGGCTCATTGAAACAAAATGCATAAGGCACCCGCCTGGCTGACGCGTTGGTGGATGCAGAATTAGTAGTTATTAATGATGGTACTGTTACACGGGTTAGCTCCCCCTTGCTTCAAAAGTCAGTCGTGGATCTTATAATAGGTACACCAAATGTAATACCCTATGTTATGTGGCATGTTTTTCAAGATTCCTCAGGATCCGACCATTTTCCCATGCAAATTACATACAAAAACAAATTTCAGGTTCAAAAAATATACCCGGCAACTAGGTGGAAAGAGACCAAAGCAGATTGGGAAGTATTCGGGAAAAAGTTAGGAAGGCATATTTTCCCAAGAATTTAGAGAATAATACAGACAAATTTAAGCATGTAATGAAGGCTATCAGTAATGCCTGTGACTACTCAAATCCAATCAAAAAACCATTCTCTCCAAGAACAAGTTTACCTTTATGGTGGGACGATCAATGTGAAGAAATTACCAAACTGAGAAAAGAAGCTCTACGTGGATATATCAAGCAATCAAATTTGAATAATTTCTTCAAATACAAAAATATAGATGCCCTAACAAAACGACTATTCAAAAGAAAGTACAGTCCTGGGAGGACTTCTTGAATAGTTCAAACAGGAATACCCCATTATCCAAAATATGAAATTATGTCAAAAAAATCGGTAATAGGGATCACAACTATAATAAAAAACCACTGCTCACCAAGGAATTCAAAATATATTAGATAACCTTGCACCACCTACCGTCTCCAATTTTCCCTTAGGAAAATCAATAAATGGGAGAATTGAGGATATTGTGGATGGTTAAGTTTTCATACAGTGAATTCATGACATCACAGAAAACTACTAGCTCCACAGCTCTTGGCAGGGATTATATCATATATAATATCTTAATCAAGGTACCTTTGAATTTTAAAATCAAAATCCTTGAAGTGCTCAACGATAGGTGAACGCAGGAGGGTTACATTGACAATTTGAAAGGGATTATAATTTGTTTATTCTTGAAACCCAATAAAGACGAAAGTCTCGTGTCATCCGATAGGCCAATTCCACTTATGCTGTGTATTACAAAGACTTTCGAACCAATGATTAAAACACGACTTGAGTGGTATTTTGAATACAATTCTATGTTATCAAAAACTAATTCGGTTTCCGAAGAGGTGTAGATACCACCGATGCTCTGACACATCTTATCACGGAAGTACAAAACGGTTTCTCCGAAAACAAAATATTAGCATGTCTGTTTGTAGATTTAGGGTGCAGCATTCGATGCAGTTACCCTCGCGTTTCTAAAGGACACATTTATTGCGTTAAACTTGAGTGAGCAGTCTGCGAATAGCATCGTAGCGCTCTATCACGGCAGAAAAATTTACATCAGATATCAAAACAATGTGCTTCACGGACCCAGAGTTCCAATCCAGGGCATACCACAGGGATCAGTACTTAGTCAATTACTCTTTAATGTGTATACTTCTAACGTACATGAAATATGGGAATTCCACATTAAAATCATCCAATATGCAGATGATATTTGCATTTGTATAACCATGAAAACCTATAAAGAATGTATCAAAGAGTTGCGACACATAGTACATAATCGTACAAGATGGATGTCAATACATCGTTTCGAAATAGCTCCAGAGAAAGCAGCTTTAATTTTTTTCATCAGAAAGTGAATAGGAGCAGAAGCAACCATTACCTTAAATGGATTGACAATCCCCATAGTCAACGAAACAGATACTTGATATGATTCTGGTTAAGAAACTTCTGTGGTCAAAACACATAGCATGTATTACACAAAAATGTGAGAAGGGCATCAATGACCTTATTGCACCACAAAAAAAGCAATTAGGTGCTGATATTAAAATATCACTCATTTTCTACCGTGTATATGTTCACTCGATACTAGACTATGGATGCACTGCATTTACACGTTTATATCCAGATTATCCAAAAATCGCTACATATATAAATGCGGGTGGATACAGCAGGAAATATCAAACTATAATAACTAGACTTGAATTAAATCATGAAAGTTTCCCTTCACATTTAGCCAAAATTGGTATTAGAGAAAATGCAAATTGATCTTGTAATAACACAACTACTGGAGATCTTAATCACATATTTTTTGGATGTCATCTTCACGAAAATGAAAGACGCATCTTCAATAGGGAATCACAAGAACTAGGCGTCATGTTTCCGACCAACATCGTAAATCTTTTAAATTACAACATCAAAATATATAACATAATTTTCCAGTACATCATACAAAATAATATTCCAATTTAAAAATATAACCAACATCTAATAAATTTTTTTTTGTGGCTGAAAGAGACAACTCTAAGATGAACAAGCCCCCCCCCCCCCCCCCGCAACACCAAATGAATCATTCAGTTAGAATGGTGCAAATGAATTGACATACTGAAAAAGGTTAGGGAAAAATATAATAAACGTAAGCATAGAACCATGAAGATGGTCCGTTACATGGTGATTAAGCAAAATGAAAAAATAATTTTAGCTACAGTATACTCTCACATTAAACTTGCCGCACCGCATAAATATAATAAAATAAATATTATAATTGTGATATTGTTCCAAAGCGTTATTTCAAAAAGGTTACACTCCCAGCTGGTTAACGGAACTGTTCAAAATCAAAAAATTCAGAACACAATGCCCATCACATACATATTGGAACATGTGTTTGGAAAACAAATTAGTGGGGTGTTTTATGAGCAGGAAATACAAAAGACAAAGAAGCGCGCTCTGTCCTCGGTGGAGAAAGTCTCACGTACGAAAGGTGATAAGCACTCCGCTTTATGGTGAAGTTTTGAAATGAGTCACATTGATGGATTGATAAAGCTGATATGATCTGGTCTTGATTTTTCCCTTACCGTACCACTATAAAGTGGTACGATCAAAAGGTAGTTCAGTCTTTATTGGGACATAAAAGCGAATAGGTCTTGTTAATACTCTCATGAACAAGTTACCATTTGAACTTCATGTACCCACATATTGTGTCAGAGTGAATGCATGGAAATTATTCAATTGTATTACTGTTAATTATGATATAAAATAAAAACAAATTGATAATTGTAATTTTACCAAACCTCGAAAAACTACTTTCCTTTACATCCTATGGAATACCTCATGTTTGGTATATTACTGTTAATTACAATCAATAATTAATAAAAAGCTATTTGATGAACCAAGGTTTTTTTGATGTCTTGTTGATGACCCTCGAAAAACTGCTTTTCTTAACATTATATGGAAGAAGAACATTATACGAGAACACCGAGATCGCCGCAGAATTTTCCAGTTTACCAATGAATTGGGATGAATTTTGTAAAGTGAGTTTAATTGAGTAGGTATATAAACGGTTTGAAAATATTATGTGTTATGAAGCATAACGTGATTTTTTCTTGAACAAGGAGGAAGAAATAATTCAACTTGATGATCGTATAGTGACACATCGCATAACTTATTAGAATGAACTTGGATTATGTTCGTGTTGTTATCAAATTATCGAAATAACAAAAGCCTGGAGAAATTCCAACAACAACTATAGAGGTATGGATTTTGTACAACACATTGTATTGAAATTTCACCGAACTCGCTAAGTAAAAATAAAATTATGTTTGATTGGAAGAATAAATAATTGAATCAAAGATCTAGTTTGATTATATTGAGATAGAAAGAGTGTTTGTTTGTCATTTGAAAAAATGTCCAGCGATACCAACTGGGGAGGTCCTAATACTTTTATCGCCTGGAATGGAAGGAAATCAGCTCAGTTTTAGACTATATAAACTTTGCGTGTACGAAAAATACTATTCTCAAAACTAATTGAGGTGTTTTATTATTGATTCCTTTATGAGGGTTTCAAAGACTGCACGAATACTTATCAAAACTAATATTGAAATGTTTCGATAATTCGTCTTCATGAGCGTCAAAGACTGCACGAATACCATTTAAAAAACCAATTCAGGCTATTCTTTAATTCATCTTCATGACAACTCAAATACCTGACCCTAAATTAATAAGTTTCATTGGTTCATCTGAATCTGATTGTTTAAAAAAAAACAGCCAAAACAGCACTGATTATAGTGTGGGGGATGTGGGTGGAGGAGGTTTTATTTAAATAAAAATAGTTATGATAACTTGATATTAATTGTATCGTACTTGAAAGTTGCTCAAGATAAGTTAGTATTATACTGTAATGAAAATCTTTGCTTTTTATAGCCATATGGAACAGAGTTTTTGGCGTCAAGGAAGCGACATTTCAGAGATACAAGTTTGTACTCTTTTTCGATTTGGACAGCTACTACCTCCGTCTCCGTAGTACGAAGTATTTGCCGGCTAGTGATAAATATAGCGTCTGATTTCTCCAAAATGTTTCTTATCATTGCTTCAAAGTTTATCACAGCTGACGCAGAATAATTCAAGGATATTCCTTTGACTTTAAATCTCATCTTAAATTCTTTATCCCTTGTGAATCAAACTTTGTAGGCGTAATTCTTCGGCCACCCTGAGACAAACTCCGTAATATAGCAACCAGAACCATAAGTTTCCAACTCGTCTGTCATGACAGGAATTATTCTATTAACTATCAACATGGGCGATGTTGATATGTCCTGTTGGCAGAATTTACCCCAAAACGAGTTCAGCATTAGCTTGGCTAGTTAACGTAATCCCGGATTATTTAAGATACTGGAAAATCCCAGCAAAACATTCTTCAAAATCTCCTCAATATAGCGATCTTTTTCACCATCTGAGCGACATTGTCTAGGCCAATCGGGAGCCTCCTGTTTAATTTAAATAAATTCATTCATTATCGGTGAATAATCTCGCGACACCTTAAGTATGCTGAACGGTATCATACGCTCAAATTTCTTGAACCTCATATATTGTATATCCTTTTTCTACCGCTTTAATGACCTCTTCATCACACAGGTTCCGTTCAATGCCCGTTGTTAGTCTGAATGACAAACATCAGATTTAAAATTCATTTTCAAAATTTAAGCCCGGTGCATCCTTGACATCAACAACCCAACAAAATTTTCATCCCTTATAATTCAGATTCTAGTTAACTAGTTTCGTTACGAGTTGACAAACTTTCAATAAATAATACTTCAAAATACGTGTCGATTGACATACTCAAACATACTTATGTAGAAAGCTCAATTTTGAACAACAGCGGAAGAAGTAAAGTAACTTTCTCTTGATAGCGTTATTTTTTTCTCTGGAGGGGAGGGAATATTGTGGGATACCACAACTCTATTTCTATATTCTATGTTTCCCTATACTTACATTTATTTATACAATTTATATTTGATTTGACGTAACCTTAGCAATGAAAAATAATAGAGTTGTAAACAACATTGATAACATATAACTTAGAAACAACACAAGTAGATACAGTCCACTACCTTTGGGACAGGAAGTGTGACGTCACTTCCGGTCTGAGCTCCGATGTTTGCTATTATCAGGTCTCCACTTCCGGTCTGTGCTGGCGATGTGTGTTATCGGGTAGATAACGTTATCGGCTAGATAGCGTTATCAGTGACTCGGTCTGGCATCCAGTGTGTGTAATTAGTGTTATCGGGTAGATAACGTTATCGGCTAGATAGCGTTATCAGTGACCCTGTCGGGCATCCAGTGTGTGTACTTAGTGTTATCGGGTAGATAACGTTATCAGTGATTGCGACTTTGGTTGTTTGTAAAGAGTGTGTTATGTTGTATATACAGGTTGTTTGTAAGAGAGGTCCCAAACACGTGGTGTCATGGCAGCTACCACGTGATCCTTCGGTGGTCAACGAGGTATCATGGCGGTTGTGAATCGATCGATGTTGTAGCTACATCGCCGCCATCTTTTAATGAACCGATGAACTATCATACTTAAATGTCAATGTCAGACCAGTTAACTTCAAACGACTACACCTATGAATGAACCGATCAACCGTCATGCATACCTGTCAACGTCAGAAATGTTAACGTCAAGGGATGACATCTATGAGGCGACAATTCAAAATATGACTGATGTTATAGCTACATCACCGCCATCTCTTAATGAACTATCATACTTCAATGTCAATGTGAGAACAGTTAACTTCAAATGACTACATCTATGAATGAACCGATCAACCGTCATGCGTACCTGTCAACGTCAAAGGATGACATCTATGACCTGCGTCATCACATTCAGCACGTGTAATTGAATACAATGGAGTCATTCATTAGGTAAACAAATAACAATAAGTGATATACTATAGTCTAGACTTGCTAGTAACCGAATTTAATTGTCGTTTCATTAGTCATTACTTACGTGAGCAGCTGTGAATACAATGGAGTCATTCATAAGGTCAACAAATAACAATAAGTGATATACAAGTCTAGACTTGTTAGTAAGCGAATTAGAACTGAGAGTTATGTTGACTACGAATTCAATTCTCGTTTCCTCAGTAATCTGTTACAGCTCAAACGAAACACATCGTTTTCACATATCCTGTGTGTGCTGTCTTCTATTGAACGGAAAATGTAAGTTTAATTCAATTATTTAATTCACTGCCATAAAAACATACTTGTTTTGTCTATTATTCAGAATAAACCTCTTATTAGCATTGAAACAGTTGAAAAATTATTCAATTCACATTCATAAAATAACAAGTAAAAAATTGATTAATTATCTTTTATAAAATGACTGTTGTTCCAATTGTGTGTGTGTATTATACGAATTTAAAAATCCTCAATTTTATTCATATTGTTTCAGATTTATGATGGATCTAACAAAACTTAATCATTGTGCTCTTTTGGAGATAAAACCATTGAGGAGAGTTCCAGAACTCGAAATCAATAAGCATTATACAATACTTCAAGCGAAAGTAGTAAGAACCAAATTTGGTGAATCCGTATTGCTCGAGTTCGATGAATTCTCTATGTTCCTACCCAATCGACTGACCAATCAGATTATCCCAATTTTGGAACAAATCAACATGAAACCTTGTTTGATTTTGATATACAGGGGAAAAGAGGATGTTAATAAAAGCAACCCGGCTTTTAGACTTGAATTTTTGGAGCTCAAGTAATAAGAAATCTAAGGTATGATGTTTATACTAGCGTGTGTATATAGTCGATGAAATCATCAGTATTAATATGTCTCTTGAAGAATACACACGTAAATTGGAAGAATTAATATGTCTCTTGAAGAATACACACGTAAATTGGAAGAATTCGGTGCGAAAGTAAAAGCTTTGAGTAGAGATTTAAAATTTTACGAAGATAAAAATATCGCTATAAGACAATTGAATAGTTTAAGTATTGGCGGAGAGGATGGTTATGTTAGAACCCAATTTTATAATCCTAACCTCAATTTTGAATGGAATCCTGTAAACAAACGTTCCGAATCGAGTGGAACGTATTTATCTATGTCCCAGGAAAGACCTGAGAAATGAATGTAATCGAACAGAATGGCAACAAATGAATTATCAAATGATTAACGAAAATCAACTAGAGGTAATCACACACATAGTTCTCGAAACGATGCAGACCACCACCACCACCACCACCAATAACACATTCAATTATAAGCTCAAGCTATTATTTCCAAATGGTACAGAGGGGGATATTATGAAGTGGCAAACATTCACACCATCACCTACATCTGGCAAATGATCCGACAATCATCATGTTTACCACATCTCGTACAAAAGACAACTACACTCACATCATCTGCGATAGAAGGAGAAATACCCAAAATTTTCGCAATTTTGTATGTTATTTTATCTTCTTTATCAGTGTTATTATTGAAAATGTTTGTTAAAAATGTGAAGAAAGCTATTTACCATTTGAATAAATAATAATTATTATATAAAGGAGGTGTTTTATTGAAACAAACAAAAGATTGATATTAATAATATTTCAGAATAAAATACATATTATTTAGGTAGTATTACATTCAGAAACCACTGCTGTAATTTATCCACATGGTGAACTGCACACATGTATTTTCCACCATCATTACGATGATTCAGACAGGTCAAATTGTTTGTTTGCTCGAATTTCCCCGTTTCACATTGAGTACCATCGAAACTATGAACCTGAACGATGTGTGGGTGGATATCCAATTCTATACACTTCCTTCTCAAAAATTCGGCTTTTTGCTGTCCCCGGACATGAATATAGTCGACTGCACACACGAGAATCGATTTAAGAATATTATTTATTTCTTCATAATCCACATTCCCAGATACATAATCGAGTAAATGATAAGACTTTTGTAAATACCATACGGATTTTCGCTCCTATGCATTTAGCGATGAATAAGATGTGTGCGGTTTGAATAAGGAATAATGACGTTTGAATCCAATTTGTATACACATTTCTTTTGGATGGAATGCATCGTCGAATTATCGAAACGATCGATTTTCATCGTTAACCACGATTATCAATCATTATTTAAATCAATCTGCTGTAGGATTGGAATCAAATTCGTGAAAAATTTTAAACAGACTTAGTAGGGAATTTTAAAACAATTTATTTTATATTCTTAAATTTTTATTAAATACTTACTTCAACAATCAATAATCGACAGATTTACAAAAACAACATTAATCACATTAAAGGCCCATTTAAGAGTTTCGTACACGAGTACAAGCGATGATATTTCGTCCCCTCCCTTCGAAAAAAAAATAATTAAAAAAATTATTAGAACTTTCAATATGAAAGAACTTGAATTTTTCAAAATGCGTATCCAAGACAAGAAGGAAGGTAAGAAAATTTTCAAGGCCAATCTATTCACAGATTGTTTTATCGTACATAATTGAAATCTTTTCAAAAATAATACAAAAAAACCCGAATGTTTGAGATACATAGCTATTAGAACGTTCAATAATTTCACTTGGAATCCACAACTGATTTTATATACTTTTATACCACATATCGGAAAATATATATTTGCGAACAAAGAAACATCGTAATTTTGCTCTTTCCGTTTTCAAATAGCAATACATGCAGAAATTAATACCTGGAAAAAAAAATATGAGCGTATAGCAAATTAAATTTAAAAAGGTGAGTTTCTGCAACTCGATCTGAAATGTCGAACATAACCTACAAAATTGGCAAAAATGCTGTTTTTCTTAAATAATTAGAAAACTATAGCTCGGATCGGAAATAGTTAAAGGAGAAAGTTGTAGTTATCAGATAGATAATTATCGATATCTTTCATACTTTTCGAGTTATATTGAAAAAACCGTTGAAATTTGGGGTACGCTTCCATATGTATTGTTTCCTGTACACATAGCCCATGGCAAGCTAAGATAACACATTTATTTCTCAATTTGAAATCATTATTTAAATCGATCTAGGAATGTAGATGCTACGGGTGTAGGATCGAATACCCCACCATTGTCTGCAGTGTTTCGGTACATCAATCGAAGATCATATTTCTTCCGGAAAGATATAGCTTTTCACTATAGCGAATTACTCCATACCTTGTTGAATGTGGAAAAATTTAATCCAAATATTTTCGGAATATAGTGTTCAAATATAAGCTTGTTCGATCAGTTGAAAGAAATTCTGAGTGAGATTTAATTGCGATAAACCAATCCAATTGTAGTCCTGTCAACTGAAGAAAATGAATTCGAGAAACTACTATTTGAGAGGGTACAAAACGTTTTTTCTTGGGAGGGTCCAAATGTTTTTTGGGAGGGTTCAAACGTTCTTTGGGAGGATCCAATCGTTATTGGGAGGGTCTTTGAAAACAGTCATATCAGATTGTCATTAGTTACAAAACGTTTTTTCTTGGGAGGGTCCAAATGTTTTTTGGGAGGGTCCAAACGTTCTTTGGGAGGATCCAATCGTTATTGGGAGGGTCTTTGAAAACAGCCATATCACATTGTCATTAGATACAAAACGTTTTTTCTTGGGAGGGTCCATGGGAGGGTCCAAACGTTCTTTGGGAGGATCCAATCGTTATTGGGAGGGTGTTTGAAAACAGCCATATCACATTGTCATTAGTTAATCATCAACCACCATGGACGTTTGCGGGCAATGTCAAAGGGAATTTTCGAGAGCAAATGCGCTGAGGCGGCACAAGAAAAAACATTTCAAAACACACAGTTTCTCATGCAAGCATTGTGAAGCTACATTTTCTCGCCGAGACAATTTGAATCGTCATATTATGTTATTCCACAGTCGAGATAAAAGTATAATTCACTGGTCCAACCCAGATGTTCTACTGGACCGGTTAGAAGAAATCATTCCTCTACAAGGATATATCGAAGAGAAACGTGAAATAATTAATGAATTAAGAAGATTTTGTGATAAATGGTATTTGAATAAAAACTAGAAACGATTGATCGTTTTCCACTATTTTTTTCCATTATTTAAGTCAATGAAGATGCTATGGGTGTAGGATCGAATTTCATCTTCAGAATATCGATGATTCTCAGAGAGATTATTGGTGTGAAAGTTTGCGCTATTGCGATTTTGTTATGTTGGTTCGACGCAATTTTGCGAACGATGATTCAGAGAGATTGTTGGTGTGAAGGTTCGCCATCGAATATCATTACTCCTCATGGTGATTTTTCATGCATTGCAGACATTTCAAACTCTTCTAAAATCAAATCTAACTCGGAAAAAATATCTTCAGACGCCCGCCGCTAAGCCCGCTATCTTTGGAGAATATTTTGTTGCTACTGATTGATTTTTCTCGATTTAGTTGGAGCTTCACCTACAAATATTCATTTACCTTTGCGCAGATTGTTCCTGATATGAAGCATTTCACAACATAACATTTGCAATGTTGGTGGAGATATATTTTAGTTATATGTCTGATGAAACACCATGAAATGGGGGGGAATGGTTCGATTGCATGTTTTTCGATGGGAGTTGTTCTATAGTTTCCATTGCTTTCAGACACACGTTTTCCACATCATGCACTGCAGTTAGAACACTACGAACGTAATTGTTGTATACTGGATACATCATTACAACTGATTGTTTAATTCATTTGAATCCACACTGACCCTTCAATATTTATTCGTCCACGCTCAAATCATACAACATTGTATTTCCCGCTCAAACTGAATTGTTCGTAGAGCGCTTCTTCAAACGTTCTAATAATGCGATAGCGACTTTTTCATAGAATAGGTATTGCAATGACTGATTTTATGTTTTTCCATTAACTTGTGATTAAAGTGCTTATTGAAGAATTATTTTCCACGATCGCCTTGCAGATTCCTAAGTTAACGATGTTCTTCCAGGAATATCAAACTAACCGCTTTTCGAACCTCAAAACAAGTAAACTTGAAAATGTAACATATAATTCTATTATATCAATATTTCCACATCCAACTCTGAATACAACTACCTTATTCATTGTTATTTTAGACTGAAATGTTTGTAGTGGTTAGAATTTCTCCAAAATGAACTAGAATTTTGCGAAGAGGAAATTCCTCTTAAACCCGCTAGTCTATTATTGCGTTATAAAATATGATGATTTGAATCGATCATTGTTCTAATTATTTATCAAACTATTATGCGATATAATAGAAGACAAACTCAGTTTCCCTTCAGCTAGATATCATTCGTTCACAATACAATTTCTCTAATATTGTAGAAACTTTGATAATGATTCAAATGTACACATATTATATAAAAATCGAATGAATAGTTTAAAATATCTGAATATTTGAAATATCGATGATTCAGATATCATATTCGATTGAGTATACTGATGTTGTAGCTATATAGCCTTCTATTAATAAGCCAATGAACTAGTTGAATGTCAATGTCAATGTTAGTGTACCTGCATCATCACATTCTGTTCATACTGATATGAGAACGCAAACGCGTGTGAGTGTAGACAAATAACAATGAGTGAATCATTTGTACTACATACAATCTGTTAATTCAAGTTTTTGGATGATATGACTGATGATTTGAATTCCACAGTCATTTGATCTGATTTATTGATAAAACAGTGCTTTCTATACGCAAAATACACATTAAAATTAATAATTCTATTTCAGACTAATAATAATAATACATTTTATAAACTTATATAGATATAAAAAAAGAAGGAAGTACCTTGTTCACCTCCATTTAAAGGTATAGGATCCACCAGTTTTAGATTGAATTTTCCTCAACTGCAAAAGAATGAAAAATATATTAGTATAATCAATATAAGAACTGAAAATGTGCATACCTCCACAATCAAAACTGATAAATCCTCACCCGTGCCATATATAGACAGCTCATCAATATCTTCTTTCGGTGGTGATAGTGTTGTTGAGGGTGGTAGTGGATGTAGATTCGATCTAGAGGACGATGGAGGTGGTGTTGATTGATCTCTGTAAACAGTAAAATGATGTTCCAGGAATTCCTATAGTAATTAAAATTAAATAACTAACTTTATTTGATCATCATCATCAATTATGATGGAGGTGATAGGAGTAAGTGGGAACTGCCTTTTTTGTTTCTTCCTATTGATATTGGATGAGGGACTTGTTGATCTCTTTCTACATCCACTAAAATTGCGTTGAAGAATTAAAAGAAGAATATCGAATACAACAGAATGAAACTTACTTTTCATTTTTAATCCTTGTTGATGATTGCATCCTGCCAACACTGTTATTATTGTCAGCTCTATAAGAAATTTATTATTAGTTTCAACAATGTATGATTATATTTTTCCTAATGAACTTACACATTAGGTAATTCATTGATTAAAACCTCTTCTAAGTGACATTTCCCTGCATTATAACAAGCAGTTGTATGTACTTCATTGATAATAATCTCTCTCCCGTCGTTCAGGGTACACCTCTCTATTTCCCCATCGTTCATCGTTAATTTACTGTCAACAAATTATAATTAAAAATCTTTAGAATGATGTAAAAAATAGAGAACATACCCTCTAATCGAATTATCTTCATTCAAAACTACTAATGTGCTATGAGTCCCTATAGGGTCATCATTATATTTTGAAATAGTCCCATCATTCTTACTCATATATACAATATAACCACTGAAAAATTAGTAAAAAGATATGAAATTTTATTAATAGATATTTCTTAATGAAACTTACTTTTCAGATAAATATACAGGTGAATCAACCGGTGGTGTATATCTATTTGTCAGTTGTTCCATCAAATCATACATCATACTTAAAAAGAGATGATTTCAAAATTTTAACGAAAGAATTTTCAGAGCTATCAAATCAGAAACTTGAACTGCTAATGAGGGAAGGTGTTTTTCCCTAATTGGAATTAGGAGAAAATGTGTTTCTTTGTTTTGAAAATATATTAAAATTCCTTTGAATCAAATTAAAAATGAAATCTATTCAATAACTAATGGAAAAATTAAAACGAAATTATTTCAAAAAATATTAAGATCTGAAAAAGTTAACTTCATAATCAATGAATATTGATCTGAAAGAAAAATAGGTTCATTGAAATTAGTGAAATGATATTTTTAAGTTGTGAAAACATCATGAATTTTCTTTCATATATTAGGTTAAAAACATATTTAATCAATACTTCCTTTCGGTAAATTATATTTTACAATTGATAAAAATAGCATCTGATGAATAATTGTTGTCATCTATAAAGTTTATGTTTTTCCCTAATTGAAATTAGGAGAAAATGTGTTTCTTTGTTTTGAAAACATATTAAAATTCCTTTGAATCAAATTAAAATTGATAAAAATGATAACTATTCAATAACTAATAGAGAAATCAAAACGAAATTATTTCGAAAAAATATTTAGATCTGAAAAAGCTAACATCATAATCAATGAATATTGATCTGAAAGAAAAATTGGTTCATTGAAATTAGTGAAATGATATTTTTAAGTTGTGAAAACATCATACATTTTCTTTCATATATTAGGTTAAAAACATATTTAATCAATACTTCCTTTCGGTAAATTATATTTTACAATTGATAAAAATAGCAACTGATGAATAATTGTTGTCATCTATAAAGTTTATGTTTTTCCCTAATTGAAATTAGGAGAAAATGTGTTTCTTTGTTTTGAAAACATATTAAAATTCCTTTGAATCAAATTAAAATTGATAAAAATGATAACTATTCAATAACTAATAGAGAAATCAAAACGAAATAATTTCGAAAAAATATTAAGATCTGAAAAAGCTAACTTCATAATCAATGAATATTGATCTGAAAGAAAATTTGGTTCGCTAATGAGGAAAGGTGTTTTTCCCTAATTGAAATTAGGAGAAAATGTGTTTCGTTGTTTTGAAAACATATTAAAATTCCTTTGAATCAAATTAAAATTGATAAAAATGATATCTATTCAATAACTAATAGAAAAATTAAAACGAAATTATTTCAAAAATATTAAGATCTGAAAAAGTTAACTTCATAATCAATGAATATTGATCTGGAAGGAAAATTGGTTCATTGAAATTAGTGGAAATGATATTTTTAAGTTGTGAAAACATCATAAATTTTCTTTCAATCACAACTAGTTTTTCATATATTAGGTTAAAAACATATTTAATCATAACTTCCTTCGGTAAATTATATTTTACAATTGATGAAAATAGCATCTAATGAATAACAGGAAAATTGAAACTTACCTTGAAACAGCTGAACACAAATGATTTTTCGTACATTAAACACTACTATATATAGGCAAATTTTATATTACCTAAGGAAAAAAGCAGACGCCTTTGATTAAATTGTTGTTGTGAATGAATGATATCTAGCTGAAAGGAAACTGAGTTTGTCTTCTATTATATCGCATAATATTTTGATAAATAATTAGAACAATGATTGATTCAAATCATCATATTTTATAACGCAATAATAGACTCGCGGGTTTAAGAGGAATCGCTCTAATTATTCTGCAGATTATTATTATGAATATTATTTTATCGTTATCCTTTGTGAATGAATGATATCTAGCTGAAGGGAAACTGAGTTTGTCTTCTATTATATCGCATGATAGTTTGATAAATAATTAGAACAATGATTGATTCAAATCATCATATTTTATAACGCAATAATAGACTAGCGGGTTTAAGAGGAATCGCTATAATTATTCTGCAGATTATTATTATGAATATTATTTCATCGAAATCCTCAAGTTAAAATTTGGTGAATTTTTCATTAGTTTAGAGAGTTTTGATTTGGATAATCATTAACAATCGTGGAAAACGATGAAATCGTTTCGATAATAATTCATTCCATATTTTATGAAAGTATGTTAAGCGAAATGGATATTGTGAACCGAGATATTCAAAATTTTAATCAATTTCCTCTTCGCAAAATTCTAGTTCATTTTGGAGAAATTCTAACCACTACAAACATTTCAGTCTAAAATAACAATGAATAAGGTAGTTGTATTCAGAGTTGGATGTGGAAATATTGATATAATAGAATTATATGTTACATTTTCAAGTTTACTTGTTTTGAGGTTCGAAAAGCGGTTAGTTTGATATTCCTGGAAGAACATCGTTAACTTAGGAATCTGCAAGGCGATCGTGGAAAATAATTCTTCAATAAGCACTTTAATCACAAGTTAATGGAAAAACATAAAATCAGTCATTGCAATACCTATTCTATGAAAAAGTCGCTATCGCATTATTAGAACGTTTGAAGAAGCGCTCTACGAACAATTCAGTTTGAGCGGGAAATACAATGTTGTATGATTTGAGCGTGGACGAATAAATATTGAAGGGTCAGTGTGGATTCAAATGAATTAAACAATCAGTTGTAATGATGTATCCAGTATACAACAATTACGTTCGTAGTGTTCTAACTGCAGTGCATGATGTGGAAAACGTGTGTCTGAAAGCAATGGAAACTATAGAACAACTCCCATCGAAAAACATGCAATCGAACCATTCCCCCCCATTTCATGGTGTTTCATCAGACATATAACTAAAATATATCTCCACCAACATTGCAAATGTTATGTTGTGAAATGCTTCATATCAGGAACAATCTGCGCAAAGGTAAATGAATATTTGTAGGTGAAGCTCCAACTAAATCGAGAAAAATCAATCAGTAGCAACAAAATATTCTCCAAAGATAGCGGGCTTAGCGGCGGGCGTCTGAAGATATTTTTTCCGAGTTAGATTTGATTTTAGAAGAGTTTGAAATGTCTGCAATGCATGAAAAATCACCATGAGGAGTAATGATATTCGATGGCGAACCTTCACACCAACAATCTCTCTGAATCATCGTTCGCAAAATTGCGTCGAACCAACATAACAAAATCGCAATCGCGCAAACTTTCACACCAATAATCTCTCTGAGAATCATCGATATTCTGAAGATGAAATTCGATCCTACACCCATAGCATCTTCATTGACTTAAATAATGGAAAAAAATAGTGGAAAACGATCAATCGTTTCTAGTTTTTATTCAAATACCATTTATCACAAAATCTTCTTAATTCATTAATTATTTCACGTTTCTCTTCGATATATCCTTGTAGAGGAATGATTTCTTCTAACCGGTCCAGTAGAACATCTGGGTTGGACCAGTGAATTATACTTTTATCTCGACTGTGGAATAACATAATATGACGATTCAAATTGTCTCGGCGAGAAAATGTAGCTTCACAATGCTTGCATGAGAAACTGTGTGTTTTGAAATGTTTTTTCTTGTGCCGCCTCAGCGCATTTGCTCTCGAAAATTCCCTTTGACATTGCCCGCAAACGTCCATGGTGGTTGATGATTAACTAATGACAATGTGATATGGCTGTTTTCAAACACCCTCCCAATAACGATTGGATCCTCCCAAAGAACGTTTGGACCCTCCCATGGACCCTCCCAAGAAAAAACGTTTTGTATCTAATGACAATGTGATATGGCTGTTTTCAAAGACCCTCCCAATAACGATTGGATCCTCCCAAAGAACGTTTGGACCCTCCCAAAAAACATTTGGACCCTCCCAAGAAAAAACGTTTTGTAACTAATGACAATCTGATATGACTGTTTTCAAAGACCCTCCCAATAACGATTGGATCCTCCCAAAGAACGTTTGAACCCTCCCAAAAAACATTTGGACCCTCCCAAGAAAAAACGTTTTGTACCCTCTCAAATAGTAGTTTCTCGAATTCATTTTCTTCAGTTGACAGGACTACAATTGGATTGGTTTATCGCAATTAAATCTCACTCAGAATTTCTTTCAACTGATCGAACAAGCTTATATTTGAACACTATATTCCGAAAATATTTGGATTAAATTTTTCCACGTTCAACAAGGTATGGAGTAATTCGCTATAGTGAAAAGCTATATCTTTCCGGAAGAAATATGATCTTCGATTGATGTACCGAAACACTGCAGACAATGGTGGGGTATTCGATCCTACACCCGTAGCATCTACATTCCTAGATCGATTTAAATAATGATTTCAAATTGAGAAATAAATGTGTTATCTTAGCTTGCCATGGGCTATGTGTACAGGAAACAATACATATGGAAGCGTACCCCAAATTTCAACGGTTTTTTCAATATAACTCGAAAAGTATGAAAGATATCGATAATTATCTATCTGATAACTACAACTTTCTCCTTTAACTATTTCCGATCCGAGCTATAGTTTTCTAATTATTTAAGAAAAACAGCATTTTTGCCAATTTTGTAGGTTATGTTCGACATTTCAGATCGAGTTGCAGAAACTCACCTTTTTAAATTTAATTTGCTATACGCTCATATTTTTTTTTCCAGGTATTAATTTCTGCATGTATTGCTATTTGAAAACGGAAAGAGCAAAATTACGATGTTTCTTTGTTCGCAAATATATATTTTCCGATATGTGGTATAAAAGTATATAAAATCAGTTGTGGATTCCAAGTGAAATTATTGAACGTTCTAATAGCTATGTATCTCAAACATTCGGGTTTTTTTGTATTATTTTTGAAAAGATTTCAATTATGTACGATAAAACAATCTGTGAATAGATTGGCCTTGAAAATTTTCTTACCTTCCTTCTTGTCTTGGATACGCATTTTGAAAAATTCAAGTTCTTTCATATTGAAAGTTCTAATAATTTTTTTAATTATTTTTTTTTCGAAGGGAGGGGACGAAATATCATCGCTTGTACTCGTGTACGAAACTCTTAAATGGGCCTTTAATGTGATTAATGTTGTTTTTGTAAATCTGTCGATTATTGATTGTTGAAGTAAGTATTTAATAAAAATTTAAGAATATAAAATAAATTGTTTTAAAATTCCCTACTAAGTCTGTTTAAAATTTTTCACGAATTTGATTCCAATCCTACAGCAGATTGATTTAAATAATGATTGATAATCGTGGTTAACGATGGAAATCGATCGTTTCGATAATTCGACGATGCATTCCATCCAAAAGAAATGTGTATACAAATTGGATTCAAACGTCATTATTCCTTATTCAAACCGCACACATCTTATTCATCGCTAAATGCATAGGAGCGAAAATCCGTATGGTATTTACAAAAGTCTTATCATTTACTCGATTATGTATCTGGGAATGTGGATTATGAAGGAATAAATAATATTCTTAAATCGATTCTCCTGTGTGCAGTCGACTATATTCATGTCCGGGGACAGCAAAAAGCCGAATTTTTGAGAAGGAAGTGTATAGAATTGGATATCCACCCACACATCGTTCAGGTTCATAGTTTCGATGGTACTCAATGTGAAACGGGGAAATTCGAGCAAACAAACAATTTGACCTGTCTGAATCATCGTAATGATGGTGGAAAATACATGTGTGCAGTTCACCATGTGGATAAATTACAGCAGTGGTTTCTGAATGTAATACTACCTAAATAATATGTATTTTATTCTGAAATATTATTAATATCAATCTTTTGTTTGTTTCAATAAAACACCTCCTTTATATAATAATTATTATTTATTCAAATGGTAAATAGCTTTCTTCACATTTTTAACAAACATTTTCAATAATAACACTGATAAAGAAGATAAAATAACATACAAAATTGCGAAAATTTTGGGTATTTCTCCTTCTATCGCAGATGATGTGAGTGTAGTTGTCTTTTGTACGAGATGTGGTAAACATGATGATTGTCGGATCATTTGCCAGATGTAGGTGATGGTGTGAATGTTTGCCACTTCATAATATCCCCCTCTGTACCATTTGGAAATAATAGCTTGAGCTTATAATTGAATGTGTTATTGGTGGTGGTGGTGGTGGTCTGCATCGTTTCGAGAACTATGTATGTGATTACCTCTAGTTGATTTTCGTTAATCATTTGATAATTCATTTGTTGCCATTCTGTTCGATTACATTCATTTCTCAGGTCTTTCCTGGGACATAGATAAATACGTTCCACTCTATTCGGAACGTTTGTTTACAGGATTCCATTCAAAATTGAGGTTAGGATTATAAAATTGGGTTCTAACATAACCATCCTCTCCGCCAATACTTAAACTATTCAATTGTCTTATAGCGATATTTTTATCTTCGTAAAATTTTAAATCTCTACTCAAAGCTTTTACTTTCGCACCGAATTCTTCCAATTTACGTGTGTATTCTTCAAGAGACATATTAATTCTTCCAATTTACGTGTGTATTCTTCAAGAGACATATTAATACTGATGATTTCATCGACTATATACACACGCTAGTATAAACATCATACCTTAGATTTCTTATTACTTGAGCTCCAAAAATTCAAGTCTAAAAGCCGGGTTGCTTTTATTAACATCCTCTTTTCCCCTGTATATCAAAATCAAACAAGGTTTCATGTTGATTTGTTCCAAAATTGGGATAATCTGATTGGTCAGTCGATTGGGTAGGAACATAGAGAATTCATCGAACTCGAGCAATACGGATTCACCAAATTTGGTTCTTACTACTTTCGCTTGAAGTATTGTATAATGCTTATTGATTTCGAGTTCTGGAACTCTCCTCAATGGTTTTATCTCCAAAAGAGCACAATGATTAAGTTTTGTTAGATCCATCATAAATCTGAAACAATATGAATAAAATTGAGGATTTTTAAATTCGTATAATACACACACACAATTGGAACAACAGTCATTTTATAAAAGATAATTAATCAATTTTTTACTTGTTATTTTATGAATGTGAATTGAATAATTTTTCAACTGTTTCAATGCTAATAAGAGGTTTATTCTGAATAATAGACAAAACAAGTATGTTTTTATGGCAGTGAATTAAATAATTGAATTAAACTTACATTTTCCGTTCAATAGAAGACAGCACACACAGGATATGTGAAAACGATGTGTTTCGTTTGAGCTGTAACAGATTACTGAGGAAACGAGAATTGAATTCGTAGTCAACATAACTCTCAGTTCTAATTCGCTTACTAACAAGTCTAGACTTGTATATCACTTATTGTTATTTGTTGACCTTATGAATGACTCCATTGTATTCACAGCTGCTCACGTAAGTAATGACTAATGAAACGACAATTAAATTCGGTTACTAGCAAGTCTAGACTATAGTATATCACTTATTGTTATTTGTTTACCTAATGAATGACTCCATTGTATTCAATTACACGTGCTGAATGTGATGACGCAGGTCATAGATGTCATCCTTTGACGTTGACAGGTACGCATGACGGTTGATCGGTTCATTCATAGATGTAGTCATTTGAAGTTAACTGTTCTCACATTGACATTGAAGTATGATAGTTCATTAAGAGATGGCGGTGATGTAGCTATAACATCAGTCATATTTTGAATTGTCGCCTCATAGATGTCATCCCTTGACGTTAACATTTCTGACGTTGACAGGTATGCATGACGGTTGATCGGTTCATTCATAGGTGTAGTCGTTTGAAGTTAACTGGTCTGACATTGACATTTAAGTATGATAGTTCATCGGTTCATTAAAAGATGGCGGCGATGTAGCTACAACATCGATCGATTCACAACCGCCATGATACCTCGTTGACCACCGAAGGATCACGTGGTAGCTGCCATGACACCACGTGTTTGGGACCTCTCTTACAAACAACCTGTATATACAACATAACACACTCTTTACAAACAACCAAAGTCGCAATCACTGATAACGTTATCTACCCGATAACACTAAGTACACACACTGGATGCCCGACAGGGTCACTGATAACGCTATCTAGCCGATAACGTTATCTACCCGATAACACTAATTACACACACTGGATGCCAGACCGAGTCACTGATAACGCTATCTAGCCGATAACGTTATCTACCCGATAACACACATCGCCAGCACAGACCGGAAGTGGAGACCTGATAATCGGAGCTCAGACCGGAAGTGACGTCACACTTCCTGTCCCAAAGGTAGTGGACTGTATCTACTAACACAATAAATAATGAGAATCATTTTTATTAATCAATAAAACAAGAACAGAAGGTTTATTATAGTAAATAAACTAATAGTTAAGTAATGCATGCAACGATATTTCCTTAATTATTGATAATTGTTAGGAATATTTCATTACCATTGCGAATAAACAGATGTTTCAGAATATTATATATACATAAAATATTTCCTGGAACGTAGTTATTGTTACAGTTACTTCAATATCAATATCAATACTCAGAATCTCTGGAGAAGTGAAATGGCTAATTCCCCATTGTTTAGATTGATTGAGAATTTATTGTTTTTCTGTGCAATATGGACTAAAAAATCATCTAAGCCTTATAAATTATATTGCTTAATAATTTATTTTCCAATGTGTTTGTTAGTCTTAGGAAGTATTGTTTATATGAAATATGCAATACTCGTGTTATTGAAGACCGATCCCGAGAGATTACTGGCTTACCTTGGCACATTTACTGCTATTATGTTAGCAGATGTGAAATTAGCAATATCGCAGACAGCAAAACTTCAACGTTTCTTTTCGAAAATTTTCGAAGAGGAAGAACAAATCAACGATAGCGCTTATGGAGAAATCAGAGCTATACATATAAGTTACACGTCTAAAATGATTCCAGCAACACGATTTTTCATAAGTGTCATGTTTTTTGCAGTCGTAGAATTTGCGGCAGGATGTGGTGCTTTTATTTTTAATGATCATAAACATCCAAAATGTTCAGACCCGACAGATAAAACTTGCTTGAAACCATTAATTATTGATTCTTATATACCTTTTGATATCAACCAACATTACACTTTTGCTAATATTTATCTTAGTATTCTTGTATGTTCTGAAGGGTGTCTTGCGGTAGCAAGTGATGCATTATTTCTAACTGCAATGATAGGCATAACAGCTAAGCTGCATCGCTTACAGTGTGTTTTGCAAAATTTTCATAAATTTGTGAAAGGCGATTCAAGAAGTGAAGACATTCTCAGACAGAGGGAATGTGTAATTATGAAACAATGTATTGTTGAACATCAACTTATAATAAAGTGCAGTTATAAAGGTATGTATCTAAAAACTGAACATTAATTTTATATTTTTCAGACAATTTGAAGAATTCAATGGAATTATGAAACATTTATTATTAGTTGACTATCTGTGCCATTCTTTCCAAGCTGCATCATTGTTATTCATATTTGTTACTGTAAGTTGTTACCTTTTAATTCATTTTTATGCTTTGGGTTCATTCGCCATACTGAAAAGATCTGATAAATAATTATAAAATCTTCAAGTAGTTATATTAGCCATTGTATTTTGAATAATTTCAATATAACTAAAGTTCGAAATGATAAACTTGCGATCTGTAACGTTCCAAAACAGTAAATCTGCTTCTTGTAAAATGTAGAAGAAATAAATTGATTAATAGTAGAACTTTCATGGGTAAAAAAACAAGTTTAATGTTGTATTCATAGCAGTGTTCAAGAGTTGATTGATGTATAGCATTCAAACGTTATCAGAGTAAACTCTGATGTATACACTTTTTGACATGAAACACTTTTTGACATGAATAATATTTTAATACAGATTTAAAATTGTTACTATCTAATTTTTTTATTGTTGGCGGAATAAAGTTATAAATTTTCATTAACTAGCAAACACTGTACTATTAATATATTATTGATTTGAAATATTTGACTAGATCTTATTTAGAAAACACTTCACAGATGTTACTACGGTATCCTTATATGTATTGTTATTGCGATAGCGTTGACATTAGAAAATTTGACAAATATTAGCTTTTGCAATATTGATTTTTGAGTTGTTATGGTTAAATCATTCTTCCATTGTAGCAAAAGATTCACAAATTTTTGATGCCAGTTCGGTAGCATTTGATGTTCGTATTGTTGTTGATGCGTTGTCTGCGAATAGAGATGTTCTATTTAATTGCATATCTGGTAGACCACTAATATATATGATAAAGAGCAGGAGTATGCCTTTAGTTACTCCTCCCCATTCAGTTACTGTTTCTTGCACAGTGAATTAGTTACTGTGACCTATTTGCTAAATATAATTTGAGCAGGTTTAAGGCATTAGATACCTCTGAAACCAATCATATCTAACTTGCATTCATACATTTCAAGATTACATTACCAAATACTTTTAGATAAATCAACAGCCGTTTGGTCTCTATTGTTTAATGTTTTAGTATTGTATTCTATTGTATTGATTTGAGACAGTTCAGTAAGTAAGTGAGTCTGTCTGCCTCTTTCATTTGGTATGCATGGTATCTTGCCTTTGAGTTTTGCAAGGTAGTGTATTCAGCGAGGATGTGAATGGAAGTTTCTTCCTTCTCCTAGCGGAAACTGCACTTTTTTTTGCACTAATCCGAACCTCATAAGGTGTCATTTCAACCGGCAGTGCGCTGTTAGGATTTCCGTTTAGTATTCTGAGTTTATTTTTACTTAGGTTGATGCTGTCATTAGATCACTTTTGATTGTTTTTTTCCAGAAGAATCTCTGCTTGCCTCAGTCCTTATAGACCCATCCAGTGCTGGGATATTTTGTTGTCTACTTATATTAAAGTTTTTCAGTATTATGCTGGCGCTTATCCCGCAGAAGGTCCCATAACTGGTGTTCCAGACCATTTTTTGCGAGACTACTTGCTTTTTGGTTACTCTTCATCTAGATGTGTCCCGGAACCCATAGCATGGTGACTACGTTGTTTTTGGCTAGTTCATTTAGTTTTTATAAGCATTCCCAGACCATCTTGGGGCTGATTATGTGGCAGCTCAGCGCGTTGATGGCTGCTTGACTATTCGACATGATGACTATTTGGTATCTACGGAGACTTCTCCCTATATTGAACTGGACACATTTTCTTATAGCTTGAATCTACCATGCCCATATAATCCTATTTCAGTTCTTTCTGTTGTTTTGAAGCCATCAGTGTACCATTTTATGGCCTTCCTACTTAGTCTGATGATGGTGTTTCCGTCCCATTCACTTTTGTGACTTACTTTCGTTTCAAATTCTTTTACTTATCTTGAGGCATGTCCCAGGTTCGCTCTTTACAGGGAACGGTTCATATTTACGTTTGGTGGTTGTCCGTATCGTCATATTCTACACCATATTGAATGGAAAATATATTGTTGTTGTTGAATTGTTTTTTTGATGTGTACTTTGCCTATCATTAATAAGATCATATTTTTTGAGTGAATCATATAATCTATGAATATTAATCTTTCAAATATCTTTGAGATATTGCTGAGAAGTCATCATTACCATGAGTTGAGGTAAGGGGATTCAACCCCCAGATACACTCGCCACTTAGTTGGGTCCATTGTGGTCAGAAGCCTATTCTATTCTAGCAGGTTGTGGTCCGCCAGAAACCGAGAATATTGCTAACGCTGACTTCCATAAGTTCTTCTGGAAGCGGTTTTGCTTCACCGACAGAACGGTGCCTCTGCATTTCCTACATATAGGATCATGTGCGATGCCCATAGAATGGAGGTGTTTGGTTACGATGGCAGTGACTCGTGAGGATTCCAGTCATCTCTCCTCCCTGATGTTTCTTCAGCTCAGAGCAATAAGTTCCTTTGAGAGCCTAGACACAGACTCTTTGATAAAGAGCTTGTCCTGCCTCATGCGATTTTCGCCACAAGTCAGACCACTCTATTCAGTTGGCACAGAAGGACGACTCCCCTTCTCTCCACGCATAGCGATAAGCGAGCATTGGCTCCGTTGCGACAGGGGTCCAGCCGACCTCCGCCTGGTCAGGGAGTCGGTCATTTCATTTCCTTCAACTCCACTGTGTCTAGGGAACCAGATGAGTTGAGCTTTATTGCTCCTGGCTAATTCAGCCTGTGTATCCACGCATGCTTTGACAAGCCTTGATATGACTCTAGGTAACTTGAAAGCTCCCATCAGAGCCGACCGGCAGTCTGTGCAATCGTATATGCGCCTATTTATATAATTTCTATGGCGCAAGTCAATATTGCGTAGACCTTCGCCTGAAAAACCGTGCAGTTATCGCCTAGGGTCACTGAGATAGTGACCCTCGGTCTTTTTGGGCACACTTCCCGCTCCAGAAGCCTGGCCTACATTGACCCGTCTTTGAACCATACGATCCCACCTGGTGGCAGTAGGGCAATAATTTCGTTGCTCCAATCTCCTCTGCCAGGGATGAGAATTTTGGGAGAAGTGAGACAGACGAGTATAGCTGGAATCATGCCACCTTGTCTCATTTCTAGTATGCTGCATTCAGAGCTTGCCCCACTCAGAATCGCTAAGTGCTTATGAGAGTAGTGCATTTTAGTACAGTGATCTAGGCCCCTTAACCTATACGCCGTTCTCAAGGCCCCAGCTTTTATATATACGTGTGGAGGTGGTAATTTGGCAAGAGCTTCAAGAGCCCTCGTTGGAGGCGACTTCTTACCACTCAATATACTTACGAAAGCAAGCCTCTGCAGTCGGTCTGAGGGGCGATGGGACATACCAGTCCCTGTTCCCGACCACCACACGATCGCAGCATAGATGACCATAGGCCTGATCACGGCGGTATAGATCCAATGAAGGATTTTTCGCTGTAGTCCCCATGTGCTCCTAAAAGCTATCCTGTATGCCTAAAAGGAGGCCTAGGATTACTCCCAGAAACTTCACCGACCCTTTGAATTGCACAACCTTGCCAGAGAAAGGAATCCCGGGCAGTGTGCCCCGCTTACATTTCCTGCTAAATAGTACAATTTCCGTTCTGTCGGTTGACCCTGATCCTTTCGGGGCACCAGCGGTCCACCACGCTGGGCGTGTCTTGCAGATCGCACAGTGTCCCCAAGTACCGCCCCAAGGTGACCCCCCAATTCATTGGCATAGGCATGGACATAAGACCCTGCCTCTTAAAACTCCTTCACGAGTCCATCGACTACGAGATACCACAAAATCGGAGATGAGACACTTTCTGTAGGCAGCTTTTTGTAGCTTGCTGAGGAGTGCCATTATTGCAATTTTTGATATCCGATTTGTTACCCTTTATACAAACCTATGGTCGTAATTTAGTATATAGGCGAGGGCATCATCGCGTCCTGCAAACTAAAAATATCAACTTTGGAGCTGTATCGGTAAGATACTGGAGTGGAATGAGTTTAGAACACCATACAGAACTTGTGGAGGTTACCCTAAGAATGACAGGCAATTGGTATGTTCAACACATCACTCAATACCATGTTTTACCATTTGCGGGATGTGAGGTTTGAGATTTATTTTTAAGCATGATAAAGCTCATGCGCACAGTGCTAATGCTGTGAAATAACTCATTTAATTTGGAATTCAGAGACTGGCCAGCGAGAAGTCCAAACATAAGTCCAATAGAGCAAATATAGTAGTTGCTATTAAGACAAATTAGAAAATGAAATCCTCACCCACGAACTCAAGATTTAAGCATTGCTGCACAAGAAGAAAAACTGGAGAAAGCAAATCCGTGAGAACAAATTTAAGCGATAAAACAATAACTGTTATTTAGCGAACAAAACATGAACTGAAGTGAAGCAAAGAAAATTATACTTTAGAATTTCCTCATTGACAAAACTTTGTGCTTACTTTTTGATGCAAAAAATCTCATTGTGCTGAACAGATAATAATTTGAAATTAAAATTTCGTTGCTTCAGTTACAAACAATCTAATGTCCTGCATTGTGTTCGGTTATCATTCAGTTCCAACCTATGACTTCTTTTTTGTCGGTAACATAGTTTCTTTCGATGTTCTAACACATACATGGAAAGTTAACTATTCTCCATTTTTCCTCCACAAACAAAATTTTTTATTAATTTTTCAGAGTGAACGAAATTTTCTTTACCGTGGATTTATGGTATGTTCTTTTGGTTATGCAATCCTTAACCTTTTTGTAATATATTGGCCAGCACATATCCTGAAGGAAGAGGTGAGTAATGTCTTCTTATGTAAATACTAGTGTATTCTAGGATCCGAACGTAAGTCATAATCCGGGGAGGCTATAGACAATCGTTAAGGAAAATATGGGTTGACTCAGTATCTAGTCATGAACAACATATCATAATTGTTAACTAAAATGGATGAGAGTTGTCATGATCATCATGGTATTCGAGACGGTTTTAGATATAAATTTAACCGGTTATTAATGATATTTTACACTACCCTCAGATTAATGAAATTAAGATGCTTCTGATAGACTAAAAGTAATCTCTGCATATACTGGATGTTCGTATTCAAGCATCTCCAAGAGGATATTGTATTCTTGGTAGAATGTTTTTTTGAAAAAACGAACAAATTTGAAATATTTCCAATTAATATCACTTTCGGTTTTCCGGCTATTTCGGATTTTTTTTTCAATTTTTGGTCTCATTATCAGAATTGAGAGTGAATTTGATGTTAAAGCTCTACCTTGATTCTCAACTGATTTTGAATTATTATAATTTATTCATAAAATATTGCGTTTGCATAGTCTCAATACTTTAAGTTAATGATTTTTTACATCTCACTAATATTTCAAAAACTTATGAAACTACAAAACAAAATTACCAAACTGTAAAAAATAAATAACATGTCTTGAAAGTGATCAATTTCATTAACTTCATAACTTCAAATAGCAATTCATATTTTTTCCAGCATCAAAATGACCGATTGATTAAAAATGATTTGGGGTACTTTACGACTAAAATTGATATTTTTTGAGGAAAATAGAAAACAGTTAAATGAGTTTTGCACCGTTTCAGCTTTGTGATAATCAAGCCTATGGGGACTCGTACTTGGTGATATTTAAGTTGGACCCATATAAGGAACAGCATTACATACATACGATTGATAACTTGATGACTTGTGAGAATTGGACTAGCTAATAACTGATTACTTAATTCAATGTTCTAGATATATATTAATACTTTATTATAGAAGGATTCCAACATTGTCAATTGTTATTCTTCCGATCAATGCAATTATATAATAGTCCCTTCAAATCAGACATTTTTCAGAGAAATTTCACCAACAGTTTAGCGACCTATATACTCAGGTGTATTTGGACTGTCTGAAGACTATTTTCACCTAGCGCACGCGTGAGAAAGGGTGATTTATATGTATATATATATATATATATATATATATATATATATATATATATATATATATATATATATATATATATATATATAATTTAAGAGATATAGTGCGTGAATAGTTGATCTACACTATCGTGTATGTAACTTAAGAGATATAGAATTAAATTTTCTGGATTATGAAGATAACTTAGATAATTTAACATAGGATTATAAAGATGAATAAACGTAAGAGATTGATAGGCGGGATTCGAACCCACATTTCTGGATTTCTAGTCCAGGGTGTTTACCAATTACACCACTTCGAATCCCGCCTATGGTTCAATCTTTTACGTTTATTCATCTTTATAATTCTATGTTAAATTATCTAAGTTATCTTCATAATTCAGAAAATTTAATTCTATATCTCTTAAGTTATATATATATATATATATATATATATATATATATATATATGCTGTGTTGGGTTGTCGGGATATACTCCACGTTTCGGCACAATCTCATGTGCCATCTTCAGGTCTTCTCTTCAGGACTGCTGCTCTGCTTCGAGTTAACTTGAAACTGATCTCCGTTGATCCTGTTGGTGTTTTATGTATCCTTGTCACATCTGAATGATTTTACCGGTTTGATGCGTCTGATTGAGTTTGTTGGTCTGTTGCGTTCGAGCGATTTTGTCGGTTCGTTGCGTTCGAGCGATTTTGTCGGTTCGTTGCGTTCGAGCGAGTTTGTCGGTCCGTTGAATTAGTCTGGTGGACTGTTCTCCTGGGTGGTTGAAGAGCCAGTTTCCAAGCAGTTGGTAGTCCCTGTGTATCATCTCTTGTATTAAGATTTGAAGGTCGCTTCTCGATTTCGATAGCTTCTCTTATGATGCGTTTTCTTTTGTGCTCCAGGCTGGTTAGGACTCGGGTGTTGTCAAAATCGATTTCATGTGAAGTTTTTCTCACATGTTCGGTAAGTGATGATGTTGTTTCTTGCTTTGC